>OX637287.1:31872348-33160473 GCA_951799445.1 Pseudisothecium myosuroides | reverse complement strand
ACAATTGAAAATCCGAGTAGGTTCCTATAAAGCCAATCTTTGTCGAATGTTCACAAAATTTTGACACAAGGTGTGAACATGTACTCCCTTAGTTAGAATATGATTTTTTTGTGATCAGATGCCTGGATCAAAAGTTATGCTGTTGTAAACCTTTTTTTTATTAGGCAGCTTTTGCTGCAAAACTCCTCCTTTACTTCTAAAATTTGGCAAGTATGTAACTTATATAATACAAGATGCAAATGTAAAAAAAATCCATGTCTAGCGTAAAAATCTCACTCTAGGAGGAGTTAAAGTCTATTGGCCTTGTCAATGAAGGTCAAAAAAAACATTTTCTTCTAACTTCAAACATTATAATCTTTCAATTTGTATAGTCAAAGTTTCTGAATTTTTTTCTACACATTCCCATAGTCTAGTACAAATTTGTACAGTTGAATTTCAATGAGGGAAAAAAATTCATTTTTTTGCATTGCCCTAAAAATGGCACTTTTTCAAAAAATTTGCCCGAAATATGCCTTTGGGCTTTAGGGGCTAAACTATTTATTACATGGTTACTATTCAAGGGTTGACTATAGTGGTGGCATTATACATTTGTGGTGTGCATGGGTCGTTTGAGTTGTTAGATTTGGTTATATTAATTTTCATAAAAACCAATCATTCTCCTTTAATACGTAATCATTTTGGTATATTGTACCTGGTGATTAGGGTCGGCCATTAAAAAAATTAAATAAATGCCAAAATTTCAAGGATAATATTTTTTCAAAAAAAATGATTTTTGTAGAAAAAAACAAATATTCATATTTTTAGGCATCTTTCAAATCACATTTTCCACCTTTGATTTGTTATTTTGCAAGAAATGTTGAACTTGACCACCTAATACACTAGTTAACCACAAAAATACTAGTCAATGAATTTGTGCGTTTTTTTATTTTTGCAATAACCTTTTAAAGTCATGCATCAAGCAATTTTTATTTTTATTCAACATTTCATGATTAAATATTAAAGGATTAGAAGTGGTTACCTTAGGATACATTTATATGAATGGAGAAAATATGAGATTCAAGAGGTTAGGATTTCAAACTTACATAAGCATTTGCTCAAAGGTTGGAGACAATTCTTCATCCTATTCAATATTGCCCAAGACATGGCAAATTAGGAAGAAACAATAAAGATGTTTAAATCCTTTACTGCCTAAACCCAAATTTCTAGTCACTTTGTTTTTTGAGGCAGCTATAGTTTTCAAGCCATTTACTAATAATAAAAGGCTCTTTGCTGAATCCAATCAATCAATAAGAAGTGAACTTTTTGTTCTTGAAGGTGATGAATTTTGGAATACATCAGAGTCGGTAGTCACACTTCGAACCATCTTACAAATCCACCCAGTGATTCAGGGCCACCCACATACGGTCAACTTCAGAGCTTTCTATCCGAGACATTTCTTCAATTCAAACTTGGAGGTAAACATTAAGAATCCAAAAAACCATGTGTTGGAAATAGTAGAAGCTCCTGCAATCTTCTAGCCCTACCCGATTGTGGTGAAATCAGCTTTTATATGTAGTAGATATGGTCAAGTTTTCATGATCATATATCGAAAATGATAATTTAATTTTTATGGATTTGTTGAATCAACTACATACAACATGAACTCTAGTCTTTATACAAAAAATTTAAACTTAAAAATGCATCATATGGCTTTAATATACAAATTGAATGCATTGTCTTTTTCAACAATATTTCAAATGCAAAGGCATTAAGGGCCGCTTTACACCTAGAGGCTAGGCCAATTCTCCTTCAAGCCGATTGCACAAAATTTCAGCCCCTTTTGGGCTGAAGGCCGGCCTCAACTACCCATTAGAATAAGATTATAATGGGGGCCAATTCTCCCAAATGTAAAGGCCTTGAGGCCAAGAAGCTGGGCCGATTCAATAAAACCTACAAAAGATAGAGTGAGGGGCTAAATTTTTAGGGCCACTTTACACCTAGAGGCTGGCCCAATTCCCCTTGAGGCTGATTGTACAAAATCTAACAAATGTGATTTGTTGAAAAAAACAATTTTTTATAAGAAAGGTTTTTTTAATTGAAATCTGACATTGGCCCCCAGGCCAAGAATTGGCCTCCCATTTTAGGTGCACCCAATTCAGCGAGCTCGGGCCATGTCAAATCATGTGTTTTTTGAATAAAAAATTCATTTCACCAAATTGGCCCAGCCTCTAGGTGTAAAGGGGTTGGGGTTGATTTCAGTGTTCTATCCAATCACAAGTGAGGATTCTTGGCCTCTGACATAGCAAATTGGCCCGGCCTCTAAGTGTAAAGCGGCCCTAAGATGTAACAATGGTTCATGCAACAACCTATACTCTCTTTACAATGGCTAATGCAATCCCGTGCTCTTAGTTCCAAAAAATATTCAAATATCATTGAAACCAACATTATTTGCATGTTTGTCAAATTGTGAATTGATATTGTTTATTGATATTTTTAATTTTATAAATGTCAAATTCCTTCAACTTTTGTGTACAACAATGTGAAATGATGTATATCAACATGCCAAGGCACAAAAAGTTTTTTTGGAGTTCTACAAAAATTTGACAAATATAAAGTAATTCCGAATTATGACGCTCAAAATCGAGTTTTAGACATGGCTAATTTTGAATTTAATTTCCTTTCACATCAAAACTAGTTTTTTCTTGAAACTTCCATAGTAATGTGTTATATGTCGCATACAACAAATTTTGTGTATATATTTTTGAATTTTGTCCATTGATGCTTATGGTATGGTTGTTTGAATGAAAAGTTTCAAATCCACACTCAGTTTTGGTTGACATTGTAAGTATGTTGTACAATACATTATGGACTTCTTATATATATATATATATATATATATATATATATATATTTCCAAGATTGATTTAGATGCAATGTTGGGATTGGGTGCCTCCATTTTATGGGTGCACATAAGATAGGCCCCCCAATATGCACCATTGATCCAAAACCACCATCATCACTAAATCTGTACAATCAGGTACATGAACCTTACAAATTTTTGCATCCTGTTGAGATGAGGTCAACTTTGGGAGGCCCATGTATGCTCAAAATTGAACGGAATTTTGAATTTTGAATTGCGTTGGAATCACATTGAAGTCTACTGATATGTAATTGAAAATCATACAAAGAGTTCGATGTTTTCGATACACTATGTACTATCTAATGTTGCCAACATTTGTGAAAGTTAAAACTTGTATTCAAAGGTACATGTAAGAAATGAACCTTCACAATTGTGTAAGAGATACTTGATCTCATACCACTTGAGTTGCTTGTATGATCTTTTGTTTGAATGTTCTTCACTCCATTGCAAAAAAACTTTGACTATCTTCCAAAGGTTCTCTATGAAATGGTAGATAGTATATAAAAGAAATTCAAATTGTTGTATGATTTGAATTTATTCATTTTTCACTTGTTATGAAGGTGAAGTGCACTTCATTGCAATTCCAATGCAATTTGTGGTTCCAAAATCAATTCATTTTTTAGCATGCTAGAGCTTCCTTATGTTGATGAGCTTTCTAGTGAAAACTAACTGGAAAATTTGTAAGGTTCTTGTATTTGACTGTACTATACATCTCCAAAACCAATATGTACCTATGTGGAAGAAACGATTTTAGAACCTCTACCAAAAAACTTTGACCCTTCATAACTTTTGCATACAGTATCCAAATATCGTGTTCTTTGGTGCATTGGAACCTCCTTTCACTTGCCAACAAGAAAACATGAAAATTTGACCAGTCTATTATTACCAAATAGGCACAGTGGCAGTTTTTTGGGGTGCCCACCTTACTCGAGTGTGATGTTGCAGTGAACGTCATATGACAATGAAAAGGGGGCTTAACTTTAACTTATTTGAGACCTCGTTTGAGGGAAAAAATGGGACAGCATGAAATGCAAGTCGACACATGCTCCATCGCCACCTTCCCAAGTGTCCTCGTTGCCCCCACACACTGGCTCTGCATTGCACACAAAAGCCATGGCTATGGCGGCAGCTCTTCTACTCCGACGCTCTCTCCAGACAACTGCTCCCCATCTCCATCTCCATCTCCGCCATCTCTCACCTTCCTTTCTCTCCAGTCCCCACTTCAAGCAACTCGTCTCGCCCTTTGCTTTCATTTCAAGCAATCACGCCATGTCTCGGGACTTCGCAACCGCCACTCAAGGCCAAACCATCACCTGTCGAGGTCCGATTCTCTTCTGCATTCGTTACAGCTCTCAAGATCATGTCATCTGCCCACTTGGGGTCCCAGCAAGTTTGAATCTTGGGACTAGTTGGAATGGTGGCGATGACGAGTTGGATCATCATCGTGTGACAATTGTGCTGGATATATTCTAGAATGCTGTTTTGGAGAATCTCATTATGAAGAGCTTTTTGTGTGTTTGTGTGAGAGAGTGAGAGAGTGAGAGAGTGAGAGAGAGTGTGAGAAATTGATTGTTTTGGAATGTTCGAGAATGTCGTGGTAGAGGAGTTTGTGTGTATTCGATTCGATTGTAGGAATGTAACTTATGTGCAGGACGATGATCATATTAATGAGGTTTGAGTGTCAAGGATCGTGTGACTGGGTATTCGTGAATGTGGTGTTAGAGAAGGTCGTAGTCAAGGGGTTTGAGTGTATTCGATTGGTTTGTTTTTATGATGTTTGGGATTTTTTTTTAGATTGTCAGGCATTGATTGGCGATCGCTTTCGTTTTGGCAATTGAGGCTTAGGTTATGAGATCAGCCTTCTGGTGGATTGTTTTGCTAGCAGAGCGTGTGTGATTGATGAATTTGAATGTAGTAAGGTGAGTAGAGCAATGTTTCTTCGTTTTAGGCTAGAGGTTTGACTAGAATGAATACGGTGGATGTACATTAGGGTGGTCTAGAAAATATGCATTATTTTTGTTTTTCAGTGACACAATGTTTGAAGATGCAATTTTGAAACGCGACTGCGGGATGAAAAATGCATGGAATTGAGAGCCGTTGTTTGCAAATGAGAGGTTTAAGAGTTAGCTCTCAAGCTTTTAGAATTGAAAGTATACTGCTGTTTCAATTGGATTTGTGAATCAACTGAACAAGAAGGTAGGCTCAGACACTATTGTACAGTGTCAGTAATTATGTCATTTTTTGTAAAATGTGCAGCGGCTGTGGCCTATGAGAAAAGCAAGCCTCTTGTAATTGAAAATGTCGAAGTTGCACCACCTCAGGCAAGTTTCTGCGATCTCTCTCTTTATCTGTTTGTTCTGTTTGTTTTTTAACTCTAGATCGTAGAGTATTGTGTGTTGCAGTTCCTCTTCAAATCCTAGTGTCGTGCACAATTCAAGCTAATGGGGTGACCAAATTTCACCTACGAACCTCTATCTATTGAATGGCAATCCCCTCTACAAAATCCAAACCATAAATTAGATACCATCCTCAAAACTACCAGCACCAGAGAATGAGACAGTATTACTTAGGCCACTGGTACTGGCTAATGCCAAAATTTTCACTAATGCTAGCACTTGCTATCTGCATCCAACAGTCTCTTCATTCAGGCTTCTTCTACGAATCATTCATGCTTGTCTTATGACTAGAGTTATTCTTTTTGGATGCTCAAGAAGAATTTTTTTTCCTAATCTGAGAGTGCTCTTTGGAATGGCCAGGCAGGGGAAGTTCGAGTTAAAATAATCAACACAGCTCTCTGCCACACTGACTTTTACACCCTCAGTGGCAAGGTGTGACCACTCTTACCGAGCTTTTCATGCCAAGTATTATTGGTGCAATTATGATTTGAATTGGAACATACTGCTGTGATGAGTATTTGCCCATCGTTGAAGCGAATTCATGTCTGGTCATACAGGATCCAGAAGGACTGTTTCCCTGTATTTTGGGTCACGAAGCTGCCGGGTATGATGAGTTTCGTTCTATGAAATCCTCTTTGACTTACATTCTTGACCCAAAATTCTTGCCGATCCTTTGCATACCTAGTTATGATACTGATCTCAGAAACAGGGATGAGAACGAGGGTTAAGTGATGAGTTTAGATACATAACATTCTTGAGCAGTTGTGAGAACTCTCCCTTCTCCACTGTAGATAGAAACCAATTGAAAAGACTCAATAATCTAGCCTTCACTGCAGAGACCATCTAAGGTGCTTAGTTAGTGGGATATATTTCTTTGACTTAGTGTATTGGTGCTACTCAAAATCAATCTAGATTCTTTGGGGGGTTTAGGGTTTGGGGTTTTGCAAGGATGTTTAAGGCAACTGCTCAAGAATGTTTCATTGCTGTCTATGGCGCAGAGTGGTGGAGAGTGTAGGTGAGGGAGTGACAGAGTTGAAGCCCGGAGATCATGTCATTCCTTGCTACCAAGCTGAATGCCGGGAATGCAAGTTTTGTAAATCGGGGAAGACCAATTTGTGTGGGAAAGTGCGACCGGCCACCGGGAAAGGAGTCATGTTGAGTGATGGCCAGTCGAGGTTCAAAGTGAATGGGAAACCCATCTACCATTTCATGGGAACGTCGACTTTCAGTGAGTACACGGTCTTGCATGATGTGTCGGTGGCGAAGATCAATCCTGCTGCGCCTCTGGACAAAGTGTGTCTTCTTGGATGCGGCATTCCAACAGGTTTGATTCATACCAATTTTGTGTAAAAGTTTTGTGCACAGACTTAAAAGGGAGTCAAAGTCTTCTTGGTAGCAATTGCTTACATCTCTGTGTATGACTAGTTTGTACTCTAGAGCACCCGGCGTACTATGGGGTTTCTTTCTCTCGGCCCGTTGCTTTGAAGCCCATCAATCCTGGCTTCATGGTGCTATTTAAAAGACCGTTATTGATTACAATGCATTTGAATTGGAGCGAGTAGGATGTTTGATAAGGCTGGAATTGTTGTGATGACCGTCTTTGCTGAGGATCTAATTTAATTCATGAAAAACAATCCTCTAGGATTGCTTTGATTGAAATTTGGATGTAATATTTAAACTAGGGTCCTTTAAACTTAGGATAGGACTTTGTTGTCCTATGGATCGTTGGGTTTGCATGGCGGTTCTTTTATACTACTCTTATCCTTGTTTCTGTTAGGTGCAAGTGCATTCATCTCTGTGCATCATGACTTTCTTCATCGTATAATATTGGCTAACGAGCCTTCTTGTTGATTTCTGGGTTGGCAGGTTTAGGTGCTGTGTTCAACGCTGCTAAAGTGGAACCAGGCTCAAATGTGGCTGTTTTTGGACTTGGTACAGTGGGGTTGGCGGTAAGATTGCATCCTTGACGTCCACTCCAAATTTCTAAGAGTTTGAATAGAGAGTTGGCTTTCCTCAACTCTTTATTGAAATAAATCTGGTAAGTCATCAATTGTTTAACTAGTGGTTAGCTGAATGCATATTCTGCAGGTATGTGAAGGGGCCAAGAAAGCAGGCGCGAAGCGAATTATTGGTGTTGATACAGACCCTTCAAAGTTTGATCTTGGTACGTGAACAGAAAGTGTATGCTGGTGTTACTTTGAACCTGCTGTAGCTGTTTCTCGTGAGACTAAGGCTAATTAACTTGTTTTGGTTTGCCTTTTCCGCAGCTACGAAGTTTGGAGCAACGGAATTCGTGAATCCCAAGGACTTTGACAAGCCCATTCAAGATGTAGGTTGATTAAATCTAAACGCATACAGTGGTTGTTTCTGGCAAACCAGTCTTCCTTTATTGTAAATTCCTTCTTGCTACACGATATCAAAGTAAATGATATCAGAAGTTTTGACTGTGGGCATTTTGGAAATTGTTGAACCAGGTTCTTGTGGAGATGACCGATGGTGGTTTGGATTACACCTTTGAGTGCATAGGCAACGTACAAGTGATGCGCGCAGCTCTTGAGGCTTGTCACAAGGTAACACAAAGCGTCCCATTTTTAGTCTTTGGTACGATGACTTGAACTCACCAGTACATGCAGGCTTCTTTAATATCACATACTTTGTGCTGTAACCAAATTTTACAGAATGATTGTATTCAATTCAAAAGTCATCATGTACTCTCACTACCAAGTCACAAGAAGTTGCACATGAATGTGAAAATAAGAAATTTGACAAGTGTGAAGGGAGTTCTAGACCACCTTCTTGACTCTCAACGACCCTGAATTTTTTAATGTTCCAACACTCCGCAAATGTTCCCATGCATTTTGGGAGCCTAGGCTGTGACATTGAAGAGGTCTGTATATATAACTAAAACTTGTGTTCAAGCTTCATGAAGCAGCAACACCTCTATAGGCAGGAGAGAGTGAACTCTTATTAGAAATTGGAATTCAAGTTCTTGACGTAGTGATTAGCTAACAAGGCATTTGGGGTCAGGGGTGGGGAACCTCGGTGGTTGTAGGAGTAGCTGCAGCAGGGCAGGAGATCTCCACACGTCCTTTCCAGCTTGTGACAGGCCGCGTTTGGAAAGGGACTGCATTCGGTGGCTACAAGAGCCGGACGGATGTTCCCAAGCTTGTAGAGGAGTACATGAAGCAGGTTGGACCCATTTTACTGGTTTTCACCGTTTTGCCTGTGACTAGGTTGTGCTTGTATTTTTGGATTCTGAATTCAGTCATAATAGTTGGTGAAGAGCTTAAATAGTGTTTTCAAGGAAGTAGATCGTTTTAGAAGCTTTTAGACAACATCATTTAGAGAATCTTTGTTCTCATTTCTAGTGCTTTGACATCAAAAGCTGGTGTCATCTACTTAGTTAGCAGGTGCCACCTGCCTTCGGTTATCAGACGAAAAAACATTGCAGCATGGTCACAATGAGCATATAATGATTCCTTCTTTAGTCTTATTGATACTCACAATGATCCTATTAATGGTCTTATTGATACTCTTTGTGATATCTAATAGTTATAGTGACCAATCTAATTTCATTGAAAACCCTTGTTATGACTTTTTATGACCTTTTATAACCCTGTTATAGCGAAAGCTGTCAAACTTTGAATGAGAGGCGACTGGGATTCCAACGGGTGGTATGTTTGTGGTCAGAGGGATATTAGAGGGAATCAGAATAGGATTAGAATTGACTCTGCTTTCCAGGGCTTATGTGGGGGGCTATTGAAGGTTCTCAGAATGCTTGTCCGGACAAGGTTCTCAGTTCTTTATTGATATAATGTTGCACGTGGTTCTCTTGCAGGAAATTAAGCTTGACGAGTACATTACTCATAAGTTTCCCCTGGATAAGATCAATGATGCATTTGGCTTGTTGGAGGCTGGGAAATGCTTACGAGCTGTCATTAACATGGAGCAATAGGAGCGTAACACTTCGTAGATTTCAGCGCTTTTTTCTGCAGTTGAAGTTTTCGACAAAATGGAGCCAAAATGTCAGATTTGTATTGATTTCGTAGTTCTGGAAACAAGCGATTTGGCAGGGAATGAGAACAGTGAATTTTGTAAAAAATGTGATGTATCAGTTGCAACTTGCAAGTATAATGGGCATTGTGGTTATACTCATAGCAAAGATTCTTCACAAAGAACTAAAAGGCAGTGTTCTTCTCGTACTTTCCTTCTTCGGAAGTCAGCTTTCTGTCCTGGACAGCGGTAGCGTGCAAGCTTGCTTCATTTTTTGCAGTGCATCTTGTAATTAAGTGATAAACTGGTTCATAATGCTAAGGTAAATACACCGCGAAGACCAAATAAGTTCAGTAGCACGTTGGTCGTGAATGTGAAGATGGCCTGAAACAGTTGCCAAAAATGAAGCTTGATACTCTTCCTAGATTTCTCTCAAAAGATAATTTAGCTCATGATCTACATTCCTTCTTGAACCACTCACTGTAAGGGTTAATACTAGTATAAGATATCTTATATGTGCCACCACTTCAACTTACTATTTGTGCCACTATGTAGTGGTAATGCCCATTTTGAAATGTGTTACTCCTACTTAGTGGCACACAAAGGTTCAATTGAATTAGTGGTGCAAATAGGATGGCTTAGCTTGTGACAAGCAGGAATTAAGAATCCATTCATTCCAGACTACATACCAAAATACGCAGCATAGTCAATTTGTAGGAACAAGCCATATTTCTATCATGATAGGTACAGAATTGTTCCTGGCATTCACATTCTTACATGGTCTCAATCTGTTTGATTCCTTCTCCTGCAGATTGGAATTCCCAACTCTACCCTGAGGCCTCCAAATTTACAAGAGCGTGTGATTAAACGTAAACTAAACATGGTAACGTGTCATACTAAGACCGTGTGTATGCTGGCGTCACGTACGTGACAAAGCAGATAGAAGCCAGAACGGAGCCAAAGCCCTTGGTCACATCCTCCTCCCTGATGGTGAACTCCTCCTCAAAGCACTCATAGTCATTCTCGTCGAAACGCCTTTTGAAAATCTCAGTCAAGTCGTTCTTCAGAATCGATTTTGCAACTTCCGCAGTTGCATGACCCTCGTACTCTGCCGCATACCCTCCGATGTGGAACTTGTCATTCTTCCTCCGGATCTGTCAATACACCAAGGTTATCAAATTATTATGAACAGCATCTTGTGCATTTTTCAACGTTGCTTTTAGAAGCCAGCATATTCTAGATTGTAAATACAGACTGTCTCCTCGACAGATACCCGAACAAAACAATATCTTCCGTCACAAAGCTGGCATTCAAGAGGAGGTTGTCCAACTTTTCAGCATAAGTTTTTGGTGATAGACGGGCATGACCGAAATCTACAAATTATCGCACTTAGAACAGAGCAGATGGAACGAAAAACACCAAAATACCTGCATACGGCCAACCCCGGCAGTGATCCGGTCACCCTTCACACCGTGCATGACGGCCATTATTGATTCCTGTACAGCCCCATGCCTTAAGAATGGCTTTGCATCCTCTATTGAAACTGGCTCCGACTCTGGCGGAATGACAGACGTATACTTGACGACATTAAGGTCTTGGATACCTGCACTCCAGATGCACCTTGCTTAGACGCTTCTAGTCTCCATATGTTCAGTTTCTATTGAATCCCAAAAAATGAGTTATATCTTGCTGCGATGAGGTCTTGTGGATGTGTGTGCACAAATCGAACTGAAACAAATTAGTTACTTAAAAGCTATCATGAAGAGTGTGAAAGAATTTGACTAGTGTGTCAAAGAGATTCCAGTAGGCTTCGAAGAATTCGACGACAGGTGAGCATACTAAAGAGAGAATTTGCGTATACTACGATTGTCATACTCGTTACCTACTGTAAGAATTCAGTTGCAAGACACGAAGGCGAAGCAAGACACGAGAAATGGAGGTAAATTACCGGCATCTTCCAAAGCTAGGTCGTAGGAGCCTGTCTCCCAAGGATCGGATCCATCCCCTTGATCCGTCTCTCCGAATCCCTTCACCATAAAATAGTGCTTGGGAATGCGAGAGCCGAACAGAACGCCATGGCCACCGAGAACCAGCTCCTCCATCTTCAATCCGGTCAATTCATCCCCGTTCTGCAACCACTTCAATCCAAACTTCTTTGAAAGCATCGGCTTGGAATCACCTTCCCGGTGATGCTCCACTCCAGACTTTGGTTTCTTCTTACCCGCAACGACCACCACGAGACTACTGGTCTCCGAAATTTCCGTTCCGCTAGATTGCCGTGCAGTCAGCGCCAAGTCGACGTCTCGCAATGCCGAATGGGACGAATACGAGGAGGAGGCCGAGAGAGACAATGAACCGCACAATGTAGCAGTAGCGAGCGCCATGACAGCCAACGGAATGTTACCAACTCGGTCACCAAGCAATTGGACAAACCAGGCACAAAGAGGTGACAGAATATGTCTCTCAATCCCTGGCGACTAAGACGCTACCTGCTGTCCTCTCAGTTTCTGCCAATTCTTAACTGCGACATTGACTCAAGTAGGAAACAAAGCTAAAAAATTCTCAAGAAATTCTCACCAATTAACCCGATCAAGACTACTAACGGATGCCACCAAGCAATTCAAAAAGCCATGAACTAGAGACCGAATACCACGTCTCTCAATCCCGAGGTGACTAAGATGCTACACAGAACTTGCAATGTCCATCAAAACATCACCACGATACCGGCTCAAGCAGGACCGGGAACCAGTCAGAAATGAAAATAGTTAAAAGATTCTAGAGAAATCTCACCAATTAACTCGATCACGACCGCTAACGGGATGTCGGGACGGAATGAATCACCGGGCAATTGAACAAGACATGCACAAGAGACGGAAAATCTGTCTCTCAATTCCGAGGCGACGAAGACGCTAAACAGAGCTTTCAATGCCTCCCGAAACTTCACATAACTTACTACGGTGCGGACTCAAGCTAGCAGGAGCGAAAATGAAAAATTCTCAAGAAACTCTCACGAATAAACTCCGTCGATCAAATGAAATGAATGTCAAGCAAGTGATCAAAAACATGTGCAAGAAAGCTCAGCACACGTCACTCTACAATCCTGAAAGGACAAAGACCCCACTCAAGTCAGAGCTTTCAATGCCCTCCAAACACTTCACGGAACGCGAACTCAAGCAGGACTGAAATTAAAAGACCGATCAAAAGATCCGAGCTAGCTAGAAAGTCTCACTTGTTCATTTAACTCGATCAAGACTGCTGCTCAAAGACATAGAATATCGCTCTCCTAGCAATGTCAAATCTCACCGATTCGGCACACGAAAGTCTGGTTCAAGATCCCGGAGCAGCTAGAATGTATGCGATCGACACAACAACCAAGTAGTCTACGGTCACAGCAAAGCCACAAGGAGAGAGATGAAGTGAAGAAATTCAAGGGCAAATATATGGGTCCTTCGAAAGTTGCAGCTTGAAGCCAGCTTGCATTTGTGCTGCACTTGGAAGGATTTCAGACACTACTGCGGCGACTGGGGAGTGTGATCTTCTGCATGGTTTGGATCGGGTGCTGCGTCGATGCGAGCGCCGCTGCAAGCGAATCGGCGCCGCGCATGTGGACTAGCCAGATGGCAACTGCAACTGCTTGACAAGTGGGCATGTTCATCCTCTACAGGAAGGACTAAGGTAAGGTGGAGGCACCCATAACCGACCACATAAGCAATTCTGGACATGATCTGGAGTAGTGAGAGCATCCCCACCAGTGAGTTGCGTATCTCTAAAAATTTTGGGAGAGGACCTCAGATGCAGATAGAGATACAGAAATTTCACCGCACCAAGCTTTTTCCAAAATCTGTATCTCGGAGTTTTACAAATATCTGTAAAACTTTGGCCCAATTCTGTATCCAAAGGCTCATATAGAGAACTCGCGAGGTCTCATCCCCATACAGTCAAGCTTGAGATATCAATTGCAATCAAGAGATAGGGATACGGAACAGCTGGTGGGGATGCTCTAAGGTAGGAGGCTCAAAAATGGAGCATCTAAGATTCTAAGGGCTGGTCCGCCTTCTTCATGTATTTCCTTGGACGGAATTATTTTTAGCTCATTTTTTAGACAAAGAGAAATAGATGAGGAATCTAACCCAAGTAGTTTCGTATTTTTCCAAGCATTTTTGAATTACTCATGAATTTTCAAACAAGTTGGATCGTAGGTCCCTATTATGACCCTAGGTTTTCCATAAACCATTCACTTGCAATTCTAAGGAAAGATGGGGAAATTAAGCAAAGACAATGATTGGCTCTTGCAATTAATAATGTTTTTTTCCTTGATTCATTCAATGACTATAGAGGTCACTTTTAGAACCGGGGTATAAGCATGCTTGGGGTACCCCATAAATGCTGTCACACAATAAAATGCAGTGAAGTTCATTTCTTTAATGGAGATTAGATTACAATTTTTTGTAAAAATTTAATTTTAATACAAATGTACTTGCTTCAAGTAGAATACAATATGAAATCATCCAAAAATATTTGCCTTTAATTGATTAAAGTTATTAATATGATTCTTGAAGCCCCATTCAGGACTCTGTCACACTGTCCATTTTTCATTTAGGAATCAAAAAGGAATATAAATATTTAGTAGAAAGTGTTTTCAAATCACTATATTGGTTTATGATGTTTAAATAATCAATTGTAGAAATCTATAACTTGATATGGGATATTTAACTATTTTTTATTATTTTTCAAATCATCTTAAATATGTCAAGGAAGGGCTACGTTTAAAAGGAATTCAAAATTCAAGATTCTTTTGGATTTTATAATTAAAACACGAAAAGTAAGTTGTAAAGTAGTGAATAGGCAAAAAATCATGGTAAAATTCTTATATATACATATATATTTTCCATTGATATTGATATCAGCTGCTAAATCCTAAAAAATATGAAAATTAAAAATTAAAGATTAAATAGGTTTTGATTCATGAAAATGATTTGATTATATGTGTTCTAACAATAACCAATGTTTTTAAAAAATTACTCTAATTTTTAATTGTAAAATAGGCTAATTGAAAATTATTTCTTTCCTGTTCCTTGGTTCCTGACTCGGGTACTCCAAGCATGCTTGTACCCACCGCCTCATTTCCATTTCACAACCATTTATAGGGGCGGTTCTTAATGCCCGCTTCATTTTAGAGCCTCCTACCTTATGAGGCGAAGCAAATATTTTCCTATGTGCAAAGACAGAAATAACGGGGATTTGCAAAAAAAATGGTAATTTTATTGCTTGAATTAAAAATACTTTGAATTATGAAAGACAAAAGTTGATTTGGACCTTTATTCAATGTCTAGAGTTTGTCAAAACCGCTCGTATAGGAGACTACTTCTTGTTCACTTTGGTATGCCAAACCGAGGACACGTGTTGTGACAAGAATGGACGAATTGATGGTCGGAAACCAAGAACTAATTGTTGGAAATTAGTCCTAGCCTCATCTTAATTTCAGACACTCTATTGATTGCCAATGGATTGGGGCGATGGTTGGTAATGGGTGCCTCCACCTTATGTACATTCACAATTGACCCTAATTACAACTGAGCATAGTTACCATTATTAACCCCTAAAAGCCCATTGTCCCTTCGGGGGACAAATGCGTTTTCGGGCATGTACCTTTTTGCTGAAATTTTCTCCTAATTTTTTTGAAACTTTTTGTGAACATGAAGAATTGAGAGAGGTACGTGGCAGGAAAAAAAATTGAAATTGGACCTTTGAGTGAGAAGTTATGCCATTTCTTGGAATGTGTGGGGACGGGAGGTTGCAAAAGAATTTTGCAAAATTTTGAAATTTTTTTTGAAATTTTTTTTTTCTCATAGATTATATTTTTGCCTATCTGGAAAGCTTTGATTCATTTCATTTGGATTTGTTATGAGGAAGTTAAGGACATTCTTGTTTTTCGGGCAGTTAGAGCATCTTCTTGAAAAAAATAACTTGTAGGATTCATTTCGGAATGCAATTTTTGTAATTTTCCAAAAAAAAATTTTGAATGGTTTAGTTTACTTGCTAGAACAATCTCACCACTGGGATTAGTACATTTTAATTCCATCTAAAATATATTAATATTTTAGATTTTCCTTCTATCTTGTACCTACTTCTACTTAACAATTTTTTTAAGAATGAAAATTAAGGTTTAAATTTTTTTTTTTTCCTAGACTCTCAACTCAATTCTCCACTATAAAGATTTAAAGCTCAAAACGCTGTAGTGCAAAAATGTTTAAAGTCAAAAAATCTGGTCCCGCAATGTGCTGAAAAACTTGTTTTTTCCACTTTAAACGCAGATATCTTGCAATCTGTGCGGTCAAAAATTCTGAAATTTTTTCCACACATTCTCATACCAATTAGGTGTAAGATCCTGTGGTTAGATATGAAAAAAAAACAATGTGAGTTTTTTTGTACTTTTTGCTATAGAAATGGCAGTTTTGAGTGTTTTTTGGCAGAAAAAAGGCCTTGGGCCTTTAGGGGTTAAATATAAATTATTTTTATCAAGTTTTGTTTGCAAATGAAATAAGATTTTCATGTACTTTAGCATACATTATTTGGACATTGTATGAATAAGTTATGAATTTTTAAAGTATTATCTTTTGGAGTACTAAAATCCAACACTACACTTTGACTTGTAGACCTTTAATTTTAAGATTATTTACATCTTGTCTAATCAATATCCAGGATAAAGTACTTCTTTTTGTAGGGTTTTGCATTTTGGGCAAGGGTGATTGCGGGTGTACATACCTTAACTAGATTTTTTTGAAAGGTTACACGCCTCAAATCATTTTTTCTAGAGAGACAAGGTGAAATCTCATATAATCTACATTTATATTTTATTTGTATTTTTTAGTCTTTTAAATCAATTATTGAAATTGGAATCAAGAGGTGTTCCAAAACTGTCCTTGCCTCAAAATGTTTATTGTAAGTACATCGAAACTTTGAATATATATACCCAACAATACCAAAGTCATTATCTTTGCATTGATATAAAAACACGCACTTGGCTAATTGTATGCTTGAAAATCTCAAATTTTTCAAATGGGGGGTCTACTAAGGGCCTAATTTTACTTTGTAGGTTGACATTTGCAAGTAATGCAAATTGGGGGTTCAAGAGATTTTGACTTCTATTCACTTTGAATTTGAATGCACGTAAATTTTATGTCCTGTTGTACTTTTCAAAAGTATTATGAATTCTTTATTTGAAAATCTTGGAATTTATATAAACAACATTTTAAAACTACACTTAGTATAGAAAGAAGTTAATTTGGAATTCATTTTGAAAATTTAAATTAAAAAACAACTTGATACAAAAATTCAAATAAGCCTCTAAAACAATGCAAATACCATTGACAAAAACCTAAAACTCAAATATATAAACAAAATCACAAATGAGCCCACAATTATTACAAATTAAATCATGAGGACCCAATGTCAAATCTTGTTTACAAATGCATCCCAAAACAATGCTCTCATTGTTGCGAGAGGTTCATTCCAAGCGGCAGTACAAATCGTCATCTTTGGAAGAATTGGAAACGTATTTGTTTGGATCGAGGGTTTAACCCCTAAAGGACCATTGTCCCTTTGGTAGGTACCTACCGGCTGAATTCTTGTCATGATTTTTTGAAATGTTTTTTGAAGATAGAAAAACTGATAAGCTTTGTGGGAATATTTTTTTTTCACAATCGGTGCCCGGGAACAACAATTATGACCAAATAAGCTCAAAACAGGGGATAGGGGGCAGCCCGGGCAACAAAAAAAATTGCAAAAATTTTATTTTATTTTTTTTAATATTTTTGTTCTTATAGATTATATTTTTTTTCTATCTGGAAAGCTTTGATTCATTTCATTTGGATCTGTTATGAGAAAGTTATGGACATTCTTGTTTTTTGGGCAGTTAGAGCATCTTCTTGAAAAAAATAACTTGTAGGATTCATTTTTGAATGCAATTTTTCAAATTTTTCAAATTTTTTTTCTATGGTTTAGTTTACTTGCTAGAAAAATCTCACCATTGGGATTAGTGAATTTTAATTCCATCTAAAATATATGAATAGTTTAGGTTTTCCTTCTATCTTGTACTTACTTCTACTTAACAATTCTTTTAAGAATGATAATTAATTTAAAAAAAAAAAAAAAATTCCTAGATCCTCAACTCAATTCTCCACTATAAATATTTAAAGTTCAAAACTTTTTAGTGCAAAAATTTTAAGTTAAAAATGTTTAAAGTCAAAAAATGTAGTCCCACAATGTGGTGAAAAACTTGTTTTTTTCACTTTAAATGCAAATATCTTGCAATCTGTACGGTCAAAAATTCTAAAAAAATTTCCAGACATTTTTATACTAGATAGGTATAAGATTCTATGGCTTGATGAGCAAAAAAAACATTTTTCAATTTTTTTTATTCTTTGCTATAGAAATGGCAGTTTTGAGTGTTTTTTGGCAGAAAAAAGGCCTTGGGCCTTTAGGAGTTAAATGAATCTTTTATATCCTTTGGAGTCCTAATTCACCATTTTCGTTGGATACTATTTCTAGTGTGCCTCAGTCTTCATCCTTCCACTTTTTCACCCTTTCATCTTAAAATTCATTGGTTCTTTTAGCCTTTTGAATTATTTATATAACATTTGGAGGTAGTTGAAATGTTTGATTTTTTGTTAATTTTGAATATAAAATAAAATAAACAAAAAATTAAGATTGCATTTTTATTGAAACTAATTTTATAGTTTTTTTGTCACATTCATCTACCAAGGATAATTTACTTTCATCTACCAACTTGAACAACTTAAATTAAAAATTTTGAGAAATTAATTACAACCTAAATTACAATGCATTAGGAAGAAACTGATCCCTCTAAGGGGCTGCGAGTTTTTTTACTATTAGTACAACTGTATTTGAAAAAAGGTTGAATAGTGACAATGTCCACAGTGGCATGAATGGTGCCATGTAGGCACAGGTAATTTTCACTTCACAGTTCTGGATGTCTATTCCCAGTTAGGCGTATGTTTTTGGACAGGTCAATTGAGCTATGGGTTTGATCGGCTTTGATTCAAGTAAGCTTGTATTTTTGGACATCTCAATTGAGACACGAGTTCGATCAGCTTTGATTCACGTAAGCTTGAAGGAGCGAGCTTCAGCCAAAAAGCAAGGAAAAGCCACGCTTCAAGCCCAAAGAATAAGGCAGTCCTTAATGCCGACAGAGGAGCTAAATTTCACGCCGAAGATGGAGCCACATTCAGCTTATAAGTAAGGACAGACATCAAACAACACTGAGGGTCCCGTTATAAAGCCAAAATTTCAGTTCGTTCATTTATGTGACAAATTGCCTAATCACTCAATAATTACTCCAGTTAGAAAGTGGGTAAAACTTTTTTCCACCAAGCTCTTTGCACTACGAAGCAGCCCCTTAGAGGGTTCATTTTTTCCCTAATGTATGTGAATGGTGAATTTTCACATGTGTCAAAAGAACTTTGGAGGTATCATAGGTAGAAAATGTGTCAACATTATACAGAAACCCGTATAGAAATTTGCACCAAGTTGAATGTTTGCACAATACAAAGCCTTGCACAAAGGAGTTCAAAGATCTTGAGAAATTAGAATACCAATATCATAAATTTTGAGATTATATAGCATTTTGGCCATACAAACTATGCACTCGGCCACGTACAAGAATAACAAACTT
Organism: Pseudisothecium myosuroides; assembly: GCA_951799445.1. Lineage (NCBI taxonomy): Eukaryota > Viridiplantae > Streptophyta > Bryopsida > Hypnales > Lembophyllaceae > Pseudisothecium > Pseudisothecium myosuroides. Next base: position 33,141,491 of record OX637287.1, on the reverse strand, counting down.
CAATATTAATTCTTCATGCAAAATCATACAAATCAGAGTTTGCCAATCTTCATGCAAAATCATACAAGTCAAAGCTTGCCAAGAATTGTGATATGGTGACTAGTATATTTTGAACTAAGTTTATTCAAAAGTCACACGTCAATGTGTGCAAGTAAAAAAGGGTTTTGGAATCAATTGACTCTATAATTATTATGAACAATATAATTACAAATTATTGATATCTAATTAGCTACCATTCTACCACTCAATCCAAGGGCCAAGAATCAACAATTGCATGCGCAATACAATGTAGACAATCTGCCAACCCGCCAATATCAAACAACCACAGAAAACCAAAACTTTCCAAGAAATTGTATAATGGCAATCAATATATGTAATGTACAATACAATGCTGCAAAATTAAAAAAAAAATTATAGTCATATATGCAAGAGCAAAATCAAAGAACTAAATAATTCAAAAATCGAACAACTCTACTTACTCTACAATCTTTTCTAATAATATAGTAGCTTCTAACACTTATAGAATCTCCAATCATTCCATCCTAGATCCAATAACCAACAAGAGCCAAAAAATCCTCAGTCCTCCCCTAGCAACTTGCCCACATTAACCCCTAAAGGACCATTGTCCCTACAGGGGACAAATGCGTTTTCGGGCAGGTACCTACGGGCTGAAATTTTCTCCTGATTTTTTGAAACTTTTTTTGGAGGTAGAAAAACTGATTAGCTTCAAGGGAATATAATTTTTTTCACAATCGGTGCCCGGGAAAAAAAGTTATGACCATATAAGCTCAAAACAGGCTTCGGGGGGCAGCTCGGGCAGCAAAAAAAAAGGGACAAAAATTTGAATATTTTTTTTTAATATTTTTTTTCTCATAGATTATATTTTTGGCTTTCCGGAAAGCTTTGATTCATTTCATTTGGATATGTTATGAGAAAGTTATGGACATTCTTGTTTTTCGGGCAGTTAAAGCATCTTCTTGAAAAAAATAACTTTGGGATTCATTTCTGAATGCAATTTTTCAAATTTTTCAAAATTTTTTTTTTGGGATGGTCTGATTTACTTGTTAGAACAATCTCACCATTGGGATTAGTGCATTTTAATTCCATCTAAAATATATGAATGTTTCAGATTTTCCTTCTATCTTGTACCTACATCTACTTCACAATTTTTTTAAGAATGATAATTAAGTTTTTTTTTTAATATTATTTTTTTTCTAGACTCTCAACTCAATTCTCCACTATATAAAATAAAAGCTCAAAACTCTGTAGTGCAAAAATTTTAAGTTAAAAATGTTTAAAGTCAAAAAATCTAGTCCCGCAATGTGCTGAAAAACTTGTTTTTTTCATTTTAAATGCAAATATCTTGCAATCTGTGTGGTCAAAAATTCTAAAAAAAATTCCACACATTCTTATACTAGTTAGGTGTAAGATCCTATTGTTGGATGTGAAAAAAAAACATTTTTCAATTTTTTTTACTCTTTGCTATAGAAATGGCAGTTTTTAGTGTTTTTTGGCAGAAAAAAGGCCTCGGTCCTTTAGGGGTTAAGGAACGCATGCTTCATAAAAGTCTCCTTCCTCAACCCCCATGGCACCACCATCCAATCCCGCATCCACCTTATTACCGCCCACTTGCTTTGTATCACCTGCCCAACTCCAAACGACTGCTCTGCCAATGCACCCGTCCTTGCCCACCTTTACGCTTAATACCTTTCTAATGCTTCCTTCACTCTCTTTCCACTGAGGACTTTTCCTACAAATTTTTGAATGTAAAATAATGGCAATCATGGTGACTTTATATTAGGATACGGGCCCAATTCTAAGTTGGTTCAATTCACAAATATAGGGCTAAGTCGAATCAAGCCCCCAAATTGTAGAGTTGGGCCAAAAATAATGGCATATATATCAATTATTAGCACTTGGCTCTACTATTTGGCACCAAAATATTGCTACATAAGCAAATGTGATATAAAAGAAAATTGGATTAGCTTTCAATGCAAAGCCTTTGGCTAGATTGATGGCCCTCTAAACACTCCTATTGATTGATTTCAGTGGTTTCGAAATCAAGTTAACAATTAATCCCTTAAGGACCAAGAGTCCGTTTAATAAACACTTGAAAACTTGGATAGGATCATATAAAGTCAATTTTTTTATGGATGTTCTCAAAATTTTGACATAAAATGGGATTAATTCACCAATTTCATAGGAATTTTAAAAAACTCCAATTGGATGCTTGGATCAAACGTTATGTTGCTCAAAAAAAACTTGGCAATTTGGACATCTTTGGGGCATCTTTTGCTATTCCCTACAGTGACTTTTGAAATTTGACATATATGCCACCAATAAAGTATGGCATAAAATTTTTCAAGACAAAACAAAATTTAGTTTTCAAATTACATTCTAAGAGGAGTCAAACATTCAAACACTATTTGCTAAATAGGGACAATTTTGAGAAAAAAATTCATTTTCTTCTTACTTCAAGCCCCATCATCTTGCAATTTGTGAAGTCAAAGTTCTTGAAATTTTTCCCATATATTCCAAATGTTTGTTTCTAAATTTCCACCATTGAATTTCAAATAAAAATTTCCATATTGCACAAGAAATTATCAAGAAATGACTAGTGTATTAGTACACTTAACCTTTTTGCAATGCAGGGTGATGTAGGATAAGACAGACTCCATATTTGTTTTAAAATTTTTCATGAGTTTACCTAATAAGATTTAGAATTCAATATTAGGAAGACACAGAGTCATCAAAAAAATTATTCCAAAAGAGCTCGAATTTAGCTGATCTTATTTTGTAAGACTAAAAAATTTCCAACACATTTTTTACAATGCTTTTGTACAATTGAAGTTCAAAATAAAAAATTTATTTTCAATTTTGGCCAATGTGCTAAAAAATGAAAATTTTGACCATTTTTCTTGAAAAAACATTCTAAGTTTTATAGAAGTTAAGTTCTAATATAAAATGGCTTTGAATGATATTTTTGAAAGTCAAAGTTTAAAATAGATAAAGAGAGAGTGAATTGAATACTATATTACTAAAAAATGGATGAAAAATAGAAAAATGGATGATAATATTGATGATAAGAAAAAAACAAGATTCAAGTTCAAATTTAGAACATCTACAAATAGATTTTGAGATTTTCCACTCACCTTTTGGTCAACCTCCACCAATCCCAATGCGCTATGCAAATGTCGTGTAAGGACAATGGCATCTTCCATGGCCATGGCCCCACCTTGGCCCATGTTTGGCGTCATAGGGTGGCATACAACTCCAGCAACAATGATGTTGCCGATGACGAGGGTTTGGTCTGGATGATGCTTGTTGAAGCGTTGCCGGATGCTGTTCTATCAAAAATGGTCAAGGGGAGTGTTGGTGATAATACAATGGATGATGGATAGGGAAATTGGTTTTAATATTTGGAGGACCTCAAATTTGACTTGCTTGAGACTTAAATGGTTTATGGACCTGAATGGGGAATCATGTGATTATGAATCATCAATATCATTACATTGTCATGGTTCTAGGCAACAACATTTATTGCATTTGTCTACAAAAAAGAGTTTAAAAAGAATAATTAAAGTTTGAGAACGCAATGGATCATTAGAAAAAAAATCAGCCCACCGGAGGGCTGCTCCGGAGTGATAAGCCAAGCTATTAAAATGCTTGGCCTGTCACTCCAGAACTGTCCCGAAGTGAGCAGTCAGCCAAGCTGACTGCTCGCCGAAATAGTCAGAAATCGGGATTTTTTTTTTTTTAAAAAATTAAGATTGAAAAAAAAATTACTCGTAAATTTTGGTTCCTGCGCCACTGTTGCAACAGTTTCTGCTGTGCGGAAATAGGGAAAAAACTAATTTTTTTGCAAAAAAAAAGTAAATTTCAGGGTCCCTCGAAGGGCTATGGAGCAGCCCTCCGGAGGCCCTAAATTTTCTCTAATGTTTAGGTCTATAGCAAGAGAAAGTATAAAGGAAGGAGACTTGCCGTGGGCCCAAGTGTTTAGACCACAATCCAATACACTTTGGTGGTGGTCATAGGAAGGTAAGCAAAACGCACTTTATTGCCCACAAAATATTGCGCTTTGGGAGCAAATTGGTGACCATCAGGAAAAATTGCTAGTCCCTGAGTACCACAATGCTCGACCATTTGTGGCTTTGCAAGCCCCATCCAAGTACCTACGGTGGAAATCCCGCCATCATAGCCAATTACAACCTAGTCCAATCATGTACACAAATCATTGATACACTAACTTAAAAGTGTTTGTGAATTTCATATTCTAGATGATGAATAGACTGTTTTGGGCCGATGTTTCATCCAAAGTAATGTTTGAATCTTTAAAAAATCTAATTTTTTTTATAACCAATAAGATGACATTGAGTTAAATAATATATTTACACAAATATAAGCAAATACATCCAAAGGATCAAAAAAGGATTCGGATGTTAACAGAGTAAATTAGGATTGCACTCAAGAGATATATAAACTTCCAAATGTAAATATAGTCCATGTATTCTATAAGTAGGGCAATTCTATTCTACAAATTTATCCTTTTAAGCAATTAGAGTATTAATGAAATTAGAAGAGGAGATTAAATTCTTGAATGATTGACAATGAAGTTAGTACTTTGCCAAGTAGATAGTGCCATCCTGAAGTTGTATTTGGGTGGCACCAATTGAACTTGTTTCCAGAGTTTTCAAGCCAATCACACGAGAGTTGAATTATATGGCTTTTTGTGGTAACGGCCTAGCAAGAGCTTCTAGAAGACACTTCCATTCCACTACTTGCACATCATGAGGCCTAATTCACCATTCCATTCAACTTTTGATGTTGAGTATTAAGATATGAATTTTATTTGCCTAAATACCAACATCAAAAATATGCTAAATTATGTGTATAAATGTGAGAAGAAAGGCATGGTGAACTCTTAGTATTAGAAGTCATGAATTGGGAGAGTCATTGACTAGGTGCCACTATGTGAATCCATCATTTGTATGCTTGTCACATTTGCTTCAACATGCGTACGTGTTTGAGTTTAGGGTGACCTTACTATCAAAAATTGATAATCTACTAAACTAAACTTTGGGAGTGAATATATCTCTACAATAAGTGGACCAAAATTTTCTACTTACACTTCAACTCGCATTCTCTTCTAAATGCTAAAAAAAACATACATTATTTCTTCATCCAAATTCCATTCATGTTGTATTATATTGCAATAAGTGGTGATTATGGATACTCATATCTTAAGAGTAGCACAAGATTACCAGTACCTTTTGCCCATCTTTGTATTTGACCCAATCGCTCACATTTAAGCCTTCCGGGGCCTTAGTATGCTTTTGGTGTGAAGATCTTACCCTAACAATCACTACATTTGCTATGGATTTCCCTCGAATGTCAGGTACCTCCCATCTGCAAAACAATATGCAAACTAACCTTGTGAGGGTACATTTGCACTTGGTGTTAGGGGTGATGTTTGCAATGTGAATCCGGTCCAAAAGTACCTAGGTCTAAATATACGTAGACAACTAAGATACCGTGACAACACTGACTCTTCAACAACAATGGAATGAGTCACATTCATTTCTCCTCTTAGGCATGAAGCAAGTTTTAAACAATTAATTATACACTGGCTATGTATGAACACTTGAGAATTGCAATTTAACCCCTAACTCACTAAGCACTCTGAAGTCCATACTCTCAATGATGAACACAGTGCTTCCAAGTTGTGTTTCATCCAGGCACGTGAATTCTCATGAATCATTCAAGGTATTTCTTTCAGAATGTTTTCAAAACAACCTTTGTTTTCTTGTACTAATTTGATGAAATTGAGGTAAGGAATATACTTGTACACAGATACAAGCAAAAAAAATGAAAAAAGGACTTTCAGAGCATTATAGGGAAGTGGAGATCCTACTCCGCAAGATTGGTGAACATGTCTCGAAGTTGGTCACCCACGCCCAGAACATCCAGGACTTGAAATGCGTTGTCCCAGAGAATGATGGCACTTCCCTCTGCCTCAGTGTCTCTGCTTGCTCCAGCACCAGCGACTTCAGCCCAACTCTGATCAAAGGGACTCACAACACTTTAAGAAACCTGCGTTTTAGGTGACGAGCCCGCTTTTTTGGAAAGGATTTTTTTGACATCTAGCTGTTTTTCTGTCAAAAATAACATCCAACGAACATCATGAAAAACATAAAAACAACTAAATGTCAATAGGGATTTCAAAAAAAAAAAAAAAAAAAAAATTCTTCTAGTGCAATTTAGTAGCCTTAGGTTAATTTGAGATTGTTAATGCTGTTAAATTGACGTGATTCTGGTACCGGACCAAAGAACTGTGACATTCATCTTTGCATAAGGCTTGAAAAAATAGGACAGGCCGGTAGAGATGCATTTTCCAGATGAAGTGCTCTTCAAACTGCCAAAGTCCTCGAATGAATTCCACCAATTAAGACGAATTTAGACGTTTTCCAGTCGACTCAAGTCCCTTGCACAACCAGCTGTTGCTGGTACTAGGAAAAATCGAGGAAAAGGAGAAGTACAATAAATTATTTTGAACACCAGAAATTTAGTCAATGTGCAACTCAAGCTGGATGCAAACTGTAACTGAGTTTTAGTTCCAAGTGATGGATAATTATAATATTGTATGCATGAGCAAGTCACGGTTGACTAGCTGTACCTGTGAAGTGCAAGGGCACAAGCCAGGCCTCCAATACCACCGCCCACAATTATGATATTCTCCTTCAGTACCTCTCATCTCTGTCATCGCTATCCATTCTCACAATCGGTCTCGAATCGAGAGTGCGTACCGACGACCTGCATACGAAGAGGAAACGCTGTAGGCAACGGAAGGAAAGAACCCATATCGATTGCCTTAACACACTAGAACAAATGCACAGAATTAACGGGCTGAAATAGAGTTTCGAGCAGTCGAATGGTCCAATTTTTGTCACCCATGCCAAAGCTAGTCACGCTAATATAACAAAAGTAATAATTCTGTGTTAGGTTCAATCATTGAAAGCAGAGTTTGTGTTAGTTTCAACCCAGTTTGGCATTTGTTTTAACGCGAATTCAACATTGAATCATTTGAGACATTGAGTACTGTAGTTTTCTTCCAGTGACAGCACAACATACGTACAGTCATGTACACAGAAACAATCAATCGGTGAGTTAATTAGTGCTTTTTCCCAGACCAAGTCAACTTCCTCCTAGACCTTCAACGCAACAGTAGAAAATTAACCTCATGCACAACCAGCCTGGAATTAGTGTGCCCATATTCATATGCCAATTGAAATGTGCAGATCACCAAACCTCTCCAATATGCAAAGCCTGCTTCTCCACAATACTCTGAGAAACTCTTACCGCAGACTTATATATACTGCAAAACACAGAGATCCCTCCGTTAATTACTTGCAGATTGAAGCCCAGATACAGACAGACAGAAGGTGTCAATCAGAAGGAGGGCATGTAGCTTCGTTGCTTACTGTCTGTATCGGTGTCAATCCAACACGTTCTCCATCTCTGCAAGGAAAGGTGAGATTCTCCATCCATGAAAGTCTTGTTCAAAAGTCCTTGTACTGTTTCCTCTATCAATGGAAATTGTCCATGTGTTTCAAGAGAAAAAAAAAAGTCTTGTTCAAAAGGATCTGCTCCCAATTTTAAAAAAAAGTCTTCAAACTAAGCTAGACACTTGTATGAGATTCAGACACAAATTAAATCTCCTGCACGTCTCGTAGGTGACGATTTCCAGACAGTCGAAAAGATTATGGGTCTAGACTCTAGTCAGAGGTACTGTACTATGGAGAATAGAACTATACGGAGTATTTTTTTTGAAGACTACAAAAAGTGAACTGATTTTCCAGGCTCGAGGAACACATCCATTGAGGAAAGGCAAAAGGATATTAAGCTTACAAACTGTTCAATTCGGGACCTAATCCCCTCTCCTGTACCAGAAGCAACTCATGTATTTTGACACATGGACTTGGGAGGTGGTGGAAACAGTGCACATCACAGTACAGTAAGGATGTACTGGAGTTGGCTGAATGTCTGATGAGTGTGGTCACAGATCTTTGAATGAAAAGTGGATTTTCTACTGCCACTTAACCTGCGGACCACTGGAGCAGACCCATGGATGACAGAGAATCCTTTCATGAAAGACAGAAGTGAAGATGTTCATCCTTGGAATGTGTGCAAAAAGGCTCAGCAATATGACCTCCAATGAGAGCTTTTGGGTTTCTTTAACCCCTTAAGTCCTAAGGCCATTTTTTTTTTGGCAAAAAACACTCAAAACTACCACTTCTACTGCATTCACCCAAGAAAGCAAAAAAAACATTTTTTTTAAGGACCCTGTACTTCACTTGTTTGAGATCATGTAGTGAAATTTTATCAAATTTGACTGTACGGATTAGAAGATATTAGCATTCAAAATTGGACAAAAAGTGTTTTTTAAGAACATCCTTAGATTGCCCAAAAAAAAAATTGTCCATAACTTTCTCATCACTACACTAAAAAGAGTATTTAGTGTTGGATTACATTTAGTGTAATTACCACCCTACTTGACCCTACACTAAATGTCAATTTTAGAACGATTAGTGTAGTGCTAAACTTTAATGCGCCGCCTTTGTGTTGTCTTCACTTTTGTCATCTCCTTCCTTGGACTTCTTCCCTGGACTTCCTTTGCAATCTGCTTTTGCAACCTTACCTTGTAAGTTTTGGGCCTCTCTTCCATTCTGACTTGGTTACCTAACCTGCAGCTTGGCTTCTTCTCTTCTATTGTTGTCCTACTTCTCCGCACTTACAATTCCTTGAGTGAGTGAATTTTTTGGGTGGTGGTGGTGGTTTATACTCCTGCATTCCCGCCTCCCGTGAGCGGTTTGAATCTCCCGCCTATTCTCGCTCCCGATTGCTCCATCGCTCCTTGTTGCGGCAATTTCAACTTCATCCAGATTTGTTTTCCCCTGTTCATTGATCCGTCGACCTTTTTTTTTTTTTTTGTTACTCATCTTCCCAACGACCTGTCGATGTTTTTTTGGGCTGATCTTTTGCTTCCCATTTTAGGAATCCGCCATGGCCGACGCCCCACCGCGCAATTCCACACCCCGACGCTTACAACAAGTTTCTACAATTGATATTCGCAAACGCATCATCACTTGGATGGTTCAAGATGAACTAGTGCATGGCTTTTTACCTTCTAACACTAAATGTAAACCTCTTCATATTTCAGATTTACCATAGAGTACTTTTAGTGTTAGAAATTACATTTAGTATTACTTACTTTAGTAGGGTAAATGATATTTAGTGTCATGGTTCGCAAATAGTATTGCCAACACTAAATACCCTTTTTAGTGTAGTCCAAATAGAATGAATCAAAGTTTTACACTCGGGCAAAAATATAATAGTTTAGCAAAAAAATTTTTTTAATTATTTTGACCTTTTGAGAATTTTTTGGGCTGCCCGCCGACCGAGCCGCCGACCTCCGTTTTTGACTTTTTGTGCCAAAAACTTTTGGTTCTGAGCACTAATTGAAATAAAAATTATATTCCCAAGAAGCTATTGTGTTTTTCTAACTTTACAGAAAGTTTTAGAAAATTATGATGAATAATGAGACCATATGAGCAGGTTTGTAGCAAAAAACATTTCACGTTTTTGGCTCAAAAAAACAATTTAACCCCTAAAGGACCATTGTCCCTTCAGGGGACAAATGCATTTTCAGGCAGGTACCTATGGGCTGAAATTTTCTCTTGATTTTTTCAAACTTTTTTTGGAGGTAGAAAAACTGATTAGCTTCGTGGGAATATAATTTTTTTCACAATCGATGCCTGGGAAAAAAAGTTATGACCAAATAAGCTCAAACAAGGGGACGGTGGGCAACCTGGGCAGCCAAAAAAAATGGATAAAAATTTTAATTTTTTTTTAAATATTTTTTTCTCATAGATTATATTTTTGTCTATCTGGAAAGCTTTGATTCATTTCATTTGGATTTGTTATGAGAGAGTTATGGACATTCTTGTTTTTCGGGCAGTTAGAGCATCTTCTTGGAAAAAATAACTTGTAGGATGCATTTCTGAATGCAATTTTTCAAATTTTTCAATTTTTTTTTTGCATGGTCTGATTTACTTGTTAGAACAATCTCACCATTGGGATTAATGCATTTTAATTCCATCTAAAATATATTAATATTTTAGATTTTCCTTCTATCTCATACCTACTTCTCCTTAACAATTTTTTTAAGAATGATAATTAAGTTTTTTTGAATAGTTTTTTTGTTTCCTAGATTCTCAACTCAATTATCCACTATAAATATTTAAAGCTCAAATCTTTGTAGTGCAAAAATTTTAATTTAAAAATGTTCAAAGTCAAAAAATCTAGTCCCTCAATGTGCTGGAAAACTTGTTTTTTCCACTTTAAACGCAGATATCTTGCAATTTGTGCGGTCAAAAATTCTGAAATTTTTTCCACACACTCTCGTACTAGTTAGGTGTAAGATCCTATGGTTAGATGTAGAAAAAGAACAATTTTCAATTTTTTTTACTCTTTGCTATAGATATGGCAGTTTTGAGTGTTTTTTGGCAGAAAAAAGGCCTTGGTCCTTTAGAGGTTAAGCTATACGACTGCCAATACTATGCAGCACGACAAGTATTGTGTGTCAGTGGTGCACCTGCAAATCGCAACTGTCGATTCGGGCCACCTATAGATCCAAACCATCAATTCAGTACTATTCAATACTATAGACTACTATGGGATACTGCAAAAGCCACTGGGTGAAGAAAATAGCAAAAAAAGGCTATGTGGACCTTTTCATATTTAGTAATTCAAAAAAAAATTTAAAAATTTGAATTTTTTCTTTCTTAACTTATAGATGCTTCTCAACCATTTTCATCCTTAGGAAAAAAAATTGTATCCTCTGCACATGCACGAAAATAGTGCACTTTGAGCACATGTGGAAGGTAGATACTTTATTACTTTTTTTTAATCTCTTGTGGGCCGCTTGTGTAACTTTAGAAGAGCTCCTTGTATCCTAGTTTTAACCTTCAAAAACTAATTTTAAAAAACTAAAAAAAAGTATTCAATGTCTAGAACTTTCACATGTACCTTCATTTCAAATTTCATAGAAAATGGACATACAATGCAAAAATTATGAGCAAAAAACTACATGTCCAAGGTCAAGGGGACAAAAAAAGTACAACTAAGTGTTTCTTGCAACGACCCACCTACCTGAAGTTGCATTTTGGCCCCCATAGGGCCAATGGAACTTTAGAGGTTAAGTACTGTAGAAAACTCACATTGTATCAAAAAGGATGATTTTCAATGTCAACAGCATGTTCTTATAGGGTTAGAGCATCTTTAGTGCAGACACTATTTTAAGCATTGAAAAATGTCAAAAAAATAGGTGGTATGCTAGATCGAGGGTGAGCCAAGCCTCCTGTCAGCTTGCCACTTGCTACAATGCCCCCAATGTAGCACTGGGTTGATAATTAAACACCAAATACAGTGCTACATTTTTTTTAAATTTTTTAGGAATTATCTTCTACTTTCTGAACGAGTTGTGGTTGAGTTATCAAAGAATCTAAGCTTTTGGAGTGTTGTTCTATGCTCAACAAATTGCGCTAAAATGCCGAGCACGGGTTCTCATATGAGGAGCCCTCAAAAATGTTGTTGGCTGCAGTGGTTGCATGCTTGCATTTTGGTGCGGTTATTTGCACAAAACCAATATTTTGTTAAAATGGCAATATTTCATAAACTTAATATTTTCACTTTTAGAGTGTGTAGTGTAAAATCTATATCTATCCTAGAAATGAATGAAAAATTGGCATATAGAATATTGCCATTTTAATGAAATTTCATATACAAGCTTGTTATAAGCTCCGTTTGCATTGTTCCCATAATTGTAAACGGGTTGCATTGGAGTTGTTCTTAGCCCTGTAAGTACTGCTGCAGACACTAAGTGCCCAATGGATGACTTCAATTAGTACTATAGGATGGAAAAAAATGTTTTGCATTCAATTTATTTATTTGGAGGGTACTTGAGTATATTTTCAGTGAATAGTATTGCAAAGTCCTTTATTATAGTCATATTTTCTTTTATAAAGAAAAAAACGCTTAATCCACGAATAACCCTTGTAGTGTATTTGGGCCATTTCTTGCTATTTATTCTTGAAGTAAGTTTCATTCATGAAATATGTATTTTTTGAATTTGAATCCAACTAATGAAATAAAGCTTATTCATTGCACTTCTATTCCAATTGGGAATTTTGGAAAAAAAAAAATTCAATATTTTATAGCAATATAAATTTTGGGCCTATAACCATGGTTTGTTCATTTTTTAAATTTTAAAATGATACAATAACCTTGGCTGATACTATGACTATGATGTTATACACTATATTGTACATCTACAATGAAAATTTCAGATTTTTTGAGTATATATTGTGTTTGATATGATTTTTTTTTTTTTTAAGAAATTCACAATAATTTCAAATTTTCCAAAAAAGGTTGAAATTTTATGACTTGTAATAGACATGTAATTTCATCTTTAAAAAATAAATGCAAAATTTTTCATTCATATCTAGTTGGAAAATGGCAACAAACAAAGTAATAGACAATGAAGCTAGAACTTAGTGGTCATGGGCCCGTCCTCATAGGATTAAGGTTGGATCACCCATTTCAAATCATACACCTATATCCAATTTGTAGGGTGGAGCTATTTTCAATTAAGGTTGTAATAGATTGAAATGTTTGTTTTTCTCCTTTACAAGCTTGGGACTAATAAAGTCTTGATACATGTTTCAAAGTGCATGAGAAGTAGTAAGCAAGAGAGTAGGAAGTAATAAGTAGGAAAATAGTTCTCAAATGATCGGAACTGCACTAAAGAGTCTAGACATTGATTTAGTATGGGTTTCAAACATTTATTGGCTCTCAAAATTCATAGTAATTTCAATTTGGAAAATAAAATAACAATAAAATTGCAACCTCCATATTTTTTATCTTTCTACACAGGATAAATTTGCATTACCTCATATTATTAATGATTTGTCGCATAATCAACTAAAGTGATCAGATGTAGGTGTTTTGACTTGCTAAGATGGAAACACTAAGAACCATCAAAATAAGCAATTTAGCATAGATGGAGGCATGTTTTTTCAGGAAAAAACAAACAAAGACTTTTGTAGTATTAGCACTCAAAAATCATGAATCTTAAAAAAAATTACATATTTTGGATGAGATATGTAATTATTATAAATTTTGAAAGTGAAAGTTTCAAAACAACTAATACCAATATTTAAATAATCAACAATCAATCACAGCAAGTACCACCCGATGTACTTGCTTTTGAAATACTCTGTAATAATTTGTCTATTTGAAATGCATAGATATTTTTTGGGGTCTCTAGAGGACTGTTTTAGGGTTGTTCCCCAATCATAATCCAATTCTAAGAAACAGCAGTACGGCTGTCAGAATATATTTATAAAAAAAAAATTCAAATATCATTTTGAACAATTTTTTTTTTTTTTTTTTTCAAAAATGACGTGGCAATCGTTATGCCACATTAGCTAGCTGCTACATCGCGTTCTGGCAGTGTAAAAACGTAGGGAAACTTGCAGCCCTCCAAGACCCCCGAATCCCCTCTAATGGAGCCAATCCTTTTATCTTTCCTTTATGTAAATTCAATGTCGTAACAACCATTTCAAACCTCAAGGGCCATTGAATTGGTTTGCGAATTTCCTCTTTTGTGGTTGGATATTACAAAGTTTAGGCTTGGGTACGAATTGATTCTTGAAATGGCAGAGTTAAGGTTGAAATTTTTACTTTTGAAAGTACTTGGAAAGCACTTGTCCAATAGTATGGCTGACTCAATACTTTTTATATTTTTTTCTACTTGTATAAGTAGTCATGGTCCTAATTTATCTTTGTGGTTTTGATTTTCAGGATAGAAGAGAATACTACAAGAAAAAGGGTCCCTAATTAACAGAAGATCAATGCATATACATTGATTACGACAAATTTTTGGAGGGCCTAGTTGATTTGGAAGTCCTGTAAACATCAATTAATATAATTTTGTTGATCATTTGACCACAAGAAAAAATTTGCTCAGTTGATTTGGCAATCTTCTAAACATCAGTTTCATTTTTCTACATATCATAGTAGTAGGGCAGGGTCGATGAAAAATAATTATTCAAAAGTTAGCCAAAAATAATATAAAATGAATAAGAGAAATTGTCAAATTCAGCAAAAATTAATCAACAAAGATGTTGTAAAAAATGAAAATGTTCAATATTAGCAAGAAAGTTTAAAATAGAGTCTAATGACTATTTATCATCAAATAACTTTTTAAATGGCATGGTGAAGGACTTACTTCATTGACATGTAATGAATGTGTAGGGTTGAGAGGTAGTTTTCACAATGAAATCCATTGTCCGTTACGAATCCTCAAAGGATAATTATGAGACAATTTGAAGATGAAAGCTTCATCGAACTTCCAAAATGTAGGAATTGTGTGCAAAGTAGAATTTCAAACCTCATTTTGGCATAGTAAATAACTTTTTTCAAAAACTTTGAACTACGAAAAGTTGTAAAATAAAGTCAACATTCATCTCTAAAAATCCATTTGAGATTTCAAGCCTCCAATAAAAAGATATAGACAAATTTCTAAGAAGATGTTTGAAAATTGTCATAAAAATGTCCCTTCCAATTCCTCTCTAAAATCTGACCATAACTTTTGACTGGAGTCTCAAAATCTCAAACGAATTTTTGGAGATGAAATTTATTTATGTATTAAACATAAATTTAGTTCACAATTTTTGAAAAAAATTATTCTACACTACCTAAATGAGGTCTGAAATTTTACTTTTTAACCACAATTCCTACTTTGGACTTAACTATGAGTAATTGAGCTCTTACTAATCCTAATTCATATATCCCATATTGGTTGTCTTACCTCCTACCATCCCACTAGTATAAAGAGCTTGTCTCTTCTCTTCATACATCAAGGTAAATGGTATTCTTAGTCCAATTGTTGAATAGAATTGAGCACTATGAATATAGTGCTGATTTTTTTTAAATTATATTTTAATCAAATATTAATTTAATTATTAATTAGTTTTAAAATATTAATTAATTAGTTGGCATTAATATGCCAGCTACTTATGTGGCAGTCTAACTTGCATGGTAAGTTTGCTGACGAGGCAGTCTTGTATGCATGGCAGGTTTTGTTTGCTTGGCAACCTACGTGGCGGACTTTCAAATAGTAATTTACTTTTTAACTTTTGACCAAATCTAGGAAAAAAATCAACATAAAAGTGTTGATCATTGTCCAAACCAAAATGTCCTAATCAATTGTCCAAATCAACACATATTTTTTTATTGTCATGTTGAAGCGGACACTGAATTTTCTAGTAATGGAAGCGCATCAATTTTGAAATCAAGAAGAAAGGTGTGAAGAGGCCTTTGGCATCTAAAAAAATGCACTACCAATTGATACACCACCGAGCAAGAAACATTTGGTTGCAAAGTTTACCAACTCAATGAAAAAGGGGACGTTTCAGTTGGCAACAACTAGACACGTCAAGGCTCTTATGGGAACCGGAGTGGCAAAGAAGGGAAGGCCACTTGGGGAGGTGTTGGGGTCTCAATTGCTAGATGATTGTTCCCCGCAATCTTTATTGGTAGAGACTAATTCCTCCCAAAATGACTTGAGTGAGCTAGTTAAGGAGGTGGCCAGTCTAAAACAACAGATGAAAACCATAGAAGCAATGATGAAAGCCATGGAAGCAAAAAATCAATATTTACACCAACATGTTGCTAGCTAGAATTTAATCAATGCAGATGCATACAAAATTTCTATCGAAGCCTTTGCCGATAAGGAATTAGAGGCCTTTTATAGGGCTGCAGGATAGGAAAATACTGATCCTTCAATCCAAGCCTCATGGCTGAGGTTTAGAGATGCACAATCATTCTGCCAAGACCCTGAGGGTAAATTCATTGAGGTTTTTGGCTTCAAGGAGAAACCTGATTTGAAAATTTTAAAGTTAATAAAGAGGCTCCGTGAAGTATCGGTGAATTTCAGCATTGGCAGTGCCCATTCGTCTTCCCCCATTACGGTAGCCTACGCCCTGGAGGATGTCACTGGACCAAAGGATAGTGCCGTTGTACGGAAACTTTTTCAGATGTACTTTAAAATGAAAACTATGACTATAATCCAGAAGAACTTGTCTTGGGAGATCAGTTGGGAGCACAGCTAGATGTGAAGAAATTTTGACTTGGAAGGCAGTAAAGGAACTTTTGTCCGTTTAGGGGCATTTGGCAGTCTAGGATATAGTTGTCACATTAGACGAATCGTCCGCCCAAACCGTTCGATTTGCTCGCTCGCCTGGGACTTCCAGTGACCCTAATCCGCCCAATGTGATTACTTTAAAGTAGTCACATTTACCGTTTGGTCAGTCCAAACCGTCCAATGTGTCCGCCTGTATAGGACGTCCAATAATCCTACTACAAAAAAAAAAGGACCCTAATCAGCAATGTTAAGTTGATTCGGATCGCAATTTTGAACATAATTGTGTTGATTTGGACATTTTGTGTTGGTTAGGACATTTTGATTTGGGCCCTTTTTTGTAGTGCTAACTCGCCTGATGTGACAACGATGACTTTAGGGGAGATTTTGTTTAAGGGAGATTTTGTGAAGCAAGATGTTATAAGATTCTGGATTGCAATATGGTCTTCAATTGCAAAATGGTCTTCACAATATGGTCGCAATATGGTCTTCAATTGCAAATGTGGTCTTCATTGATTTTTGGCTTTCTTGCACTTCCGTTTGTTTTTTCTTTAGGTGGTGCTTTTAATGGAGATGCAAAGGTAATGTTTTTTTTTTCCCAATTGCACTTGTTGTGGCGATAAAGTGGTCAATAGTATCACAGCTCGCCAAGATGCGCATTTTTTTGAATAATAAAGGTATTGTCAGGTCATTGATATTTTTTTTGTGCCTTTGATTTCTAATTTCAGTTTTTTGAGGAAGCCAGAGGTCACTATTGCAAATTTTTAAGTATGCACAGATAATCCCTTCCTTGCCCACGTTTTGCAATTTCATTTTTTGAGGTGGCTAGCGACCACTACTATGCAGACATTCAAGTATGTACAAATAATCCCTTCTTTTGTGTTTCCAATTTTCTTTTGTTTCTTGGGTGTCCAGCGGCCACCACCATGGATGTCTAGGTATGCATAGGTAATCTTTTCCTTGTATTTGGCTTCCAATTTGCTTTTGCTTTTTGAGAAAAACAAGCCTCTTAAAATTGGAAATGTTGAAGTTGCACTACCTAAACAAGTTTCTGCGATCTCTCTCTTTATCTGTTTTTTTGTTTGTTTTTTAATTCTTGATCATAGCATTAAAGAAAATTTCAGGCCTCCGCAGGGTTGCTCCACAACCCTCCGAGATACCCTGAAATTTGCTTTATTTTTGCTAAATTTTTTGTTTTCCCCCTATTCCTGCCCACCTGAAACTAAAATGGCAATGGCACAAGAACCGACTTTTATGAGTTAAAAAATAAATATTAATAAATTAATAAATTAATAATAATAATCATCTTAAATTTTTATTAAAAATAAAAAAATAAAAATCGCAAAAACTAACTATTTTGGCAAGTAGTCAGCCAAGCTGATTGCTCACTGCGGCAGTTTTCTGGAGTGACAGACCAAGCTTTTTGATAGCTTGGTTTGTCACTTTGGAGCAGCCTTCCGGAAGGTTGAAAATTCCTCAAATGGAGTATTGTGTGTTGCAGTTCTTCTTTAAGTCCTAGTGTCGTGCATAATTCAAGCTAATAGGGTGACAAAATTTCACCTACAAACCTCTATCTATTGAATGGCAATCCCCTTAACAAAATCCAAACCATAAATTAGATACCATCCTCAAAACTACCAGCACCAAAGAATGAGATAGGATTTTCACCATGTGGATTGGAAGATATTAGCATTTGAATTGGCGGAAATCCTTTTCGGACCCTGCAAAAATCATGGTAGCTGCACTTTAGAAGGTCACATTGGAATGAAAAAAAGTTGAAAATGGTGGTGTTGCTTTGGATTCATTCTTCAAGGCAAGTTGGCTACATGCTTGAAAATTTTCACTTCATTTGGAATTGTACAATATATAAGAAAAAAATAGTAAGTAGAAAGAAGTAGAGAATGTTTCAAAATACTAAATTGTTAAGAACTTAATTATGGAATTGAAAAATGCCAATCCCAATGGTTGCAATGTTGTAATAAACAATGTATATCTGATGATTTTATTTTTTTCAAAAAATATTGGAAAATGAGTAAAATAAAGGACTTCAAAGTTTATTTTAGAATAGAGAATCCACGATTGCCCGCAAACAAAAACTCCTCATAACTTTCATTTCATTGATAAAAACGGAATGATTCAAATCATTCCACATATATATAAATCTAGAATACCAATTTCAAATTTTTGTTTTTGAAAAAAGTGATTTTTTAAATTTGCCTGGACTGCCCATTTACAAAATAAACTAACATATTAGGCCATAACTTTTTACTCATATTTCCAAATGTCATAATATTTTGTTCCCATGAAAGATACTCCTTGTCTACAACTTCTATAAAGTTTGAGCCTAAAACATGCAAATCTCTACTCACATGTACCAATCCAAAATTGTTGTGTTGCCAAAATCAGCAGGCTGGTTCTTTAAGTGTTTAAGGTGTACCCGAGAAGGTGTAAGGGTAGTGTGCTTGTTCTAAACAAAGTTCAATAGTAAGGTAGGAGGCTTGAGCTGAGATTGGGCTTTTTGAACCGAACATGACATAGAGGTACATTTTGCTTTCTTCAATGTACCAAAATGTACAAACGGTGTACGTTCTAGGAGGTGGTCCCTTTCAAAGCCCCATGGCATTCCAACTTCAAGTTTTCATAACTAATTGCGCAAAGCTCAGAAAAATATGAAACAACTTGGGTTAGATGCCATTTCCTCTTGTCTTTCAAGGAAAACTTACTAAAAAATATTTCAAGATGTTTTACCTCCCTAAAATTCAGTTTCAGCGCTTAGATGATCGCATTATGGACCTCCTACCATATAGGAGGAAGCTCGGTGCAGAGGGCCTCCCGCGATGAGAGGTCCCAACAAGGTGAGGGTCCTCCTATTGCAGGAACTCCAATGCACCCAAGCCCAAAGTTCTTTTTTTGGTTTTTGGAGAAGTGCTAAAGTGGCAACATACGAGAAAATGATGTAGCCAAATATTTTAGTCTTCATTTATATTTTGGATAGAACTATCTTTTCATCTACATATTTGGATGAGTTTCATTTAAAATTGGCAATTTCATCCAAAAATTTTAAAAAAATTGGAGCAATTTGGCATTATCATCCAATTTTTCTTCAAATTTTTCCTATAGGCTTGATGCAGCCCATTTTTTTTTGAGGCATTTGGGCCTTATAAGGCCCAAATTAAAAACACTGCCCAAGCCTCACCTGATGTAATAATTCGCAAGTTTTCTTTATATTTTCTTAAAATTCTGTAATCTCATAGGGATGTTCACTGAGGGATCCCGTGCGAGGGCCAAACCCAGATCTCACTGGTTGTGAGGAAACGAATGGACTCTCAAGCTGCAGGTTTTTTATGTTCAATCTTGAATAAGTTAATGCAAAATCAAACTGATTTTGATTTTGCACCAACTGCAAGGACATGTCAAGTGAGCCCTCACTCGCTGGCTCTCAGAGAACTGACCTCCCTCTTTTCCGCTTCAGTTGCTGTATGTCTGACAGACATCAACGTTCCAACAGCTTCTCACGGTCAATCCAATGCCTATCAAAAACTGGCTGTGGCTGGTACGACTGATGTTCATACAGTACCTGAAGTCTGAAGCCACAGACTCAAAAGCAGAAGAACAGAACTTACAGCATGTACGTTCCTCACTGTTGGAGGATTGATGCTCAAATAGTGAGAGGCTCCAAATAATGTGCACACATAATCATACAGGCAGTACTCACTGCAGAAAGTCTCAGGTGTACTATTCAATCGACTGAATCGAGGTCGGTCTTGATGTACAGAGAATTACATTAGCTTACCCTTGCAAGGTATGGATCCCAAACTTACTGGCAACAATTGGTGAAGGTAAGGTTACCTTATTCTTGTTACAGGAACGGCCTTCATGAAAGATTAGATGATATATTTAACAGTTGTACACACCTGAGATGTTGTTCAAAATTGCTGTTGATTTCCAACTCTTTTAGAAATCAAGTAAGTGCTTGCTTCATCATATGATTAGAGTATTTTCAAGAGATTATATTCAATTGCCAGTTTTTGATATTTGGTCATAATTTGGTCATAATTTGGTCATAATCAGAGAGGTGTCAAATTGCTGTCCAACAAGTAAGGTTTGGGAGACAACACCCTGGTTCCCTTTTTGAGAGTCAGTCAGTTGTTGCCCGAAACTCCATGATGTCCAAATACAGAACTTCAGAGCATCATATGGGCAATATTTGTTTGGGAGCAGATGTGCCTCCACTCAGTCTCATCTCAGACCTGACATGGGCACTCAAACCATTCAACATGGGACAATTTGAATGCACTAGCCAGGGATTTGGCACCTTATAGGAAGGCCTAGTAATACCTGTGGCCTCAGCAACTACAATAGGGGCTAGGGCCAATATGTCCTCATCTCAGGAGGGCTAGCTTACGTGTGAGCTCGGTGGGCAAAGAAAGCAACTAAAAGACAAGAACAATGTCACCGATGATTGGTAGGTGTGGAAGTAGGAGAGTGAGTTTCATTGATATCATTGTGATTGCACAATGTAGAAGGAGCATAAAAGTGCTCTCTATATTTCAGCATTGTTGACTGCTCCCACACACTGATAAATGTAAGTAGGCCTTTAGACTCTTACTTGTATCCCCACCCCCACTCCCTATACCTAGCCGGGGCATCAAAGGCTGCGACCAAGAGCCAAAATTTTCCCCCATTTAGATAAGGTAAACCAGCCTAAAATCACCAACTTTCTATTTCCACCTAGGCTACTTTTGGCCCCAATTCCACCATCAAATACATCCATATCCATTCACTTTTCTGACAAAATTAGACTATTAATGCCACAAAGGATAACGTTTCAATCTTTCATTGGTCAACACTTTAGTGCTAATAGATACATGGAAGGGTGGTTATAGGTTGGTAATAGGACGTTTATGATTTCATTCTATGGGCGGTTTTGTAATTTCAGGGTAGCCCACTTCAAAAATTCACATATAATTACAATTTTAACTGAAAAATTATAATTCCACTTGGGTTTGATCCGTGAAGCAAACTCATACCTTTGAAAAATATGTGACCCTCTTGGAATTGGCCCCAAGATATTCAAATTGCAAATCAAGGTGGTAATAGGCTTGTCCAGGCACCTTATTAGGCGTGGTTTCCAAAGCACTGGGCGTGCAAAAAATTTCAATTCATACCTCAGTATAGTGTAGGCAAGGAAGTTTGAACTACGCCCAATGTTGTTGAATTTGTTGCAAGATTTTCATGCAATTGTCATTTGAAAGAGTTCCTAGAACAATACTATAGCATTTTGGGTGGCGGTGAGGAATGCTTTGAGTGGCCCACGTTGAAAAGCCAACGAGCTGTAGTGCCCACCATCAATGCTTCATTGTGGGGATTTGGATGCCCCATGGAGGTGATGCTCTAAAAGCTAGCAAGCTTTTATGAACCTACAACCAACAAAACCTTCCAGGAAAGGCAAATTTTTTTGGAGGGATTTTACATGAAAATGTCCAAGAGCATTAGAGGAGATTTGAGGGGTCCAAGAGACTACGAGTTTCCAAGCTGTGGGAATTGTAGGAAAGGCCTGGGAACTGTAATCTGACGTGGCCAAGAGACTACCACGTCAGAAATTAATTTTTATTTTATTTTATTTTAATATTTTTTAAATTTTTTATTATCATTTTAATATTCTAACGGGACTACGCTGATTCACAGCAGGGAAACAACCCCAAAACAGTGTCTTGGACCCCTCAAATTTCTTTCTTATGGTTACAAGAAAAGAATTGGAATGTTTGGCAAATCTATATCAAAAATCGCAGTTTAGCCTTCTTCATATAGATGTGGAAACATCATGAAACTTAATGCAGACAATTTTGAATTTGGAAAACAATTTATTTATTTATTCTAGAGCAATACAGAAGTTAGCTCTTAAGATGGCAAAATGAGTTTGTCTTTTGCAAGTATGCTTAGTGCAAGTGCACTAAGATATGCAAGAGTTGAAATTGGTCATGGAAATTGGTAGGCCTAGACAACTCCAATATATGGGATAATGAATTGATTTGCTCACCCGGGCAATATATACCCACAATTGCTAAATTAAATTTGAACTAGGACAAACAAATCAAATACAGATACAGATCTGGATGGGATAGAGCCTATAGTGGGCAAAACCATAGTGGTGGTTTACATTTCAAAACTTGATATGTATAACACCAATAGTAATTTGTCCACTGACAATCATGTCTTGCTCTCATTTACATCCACAATTGGCTCATTCTCCCTAAATTAAATTAAATCCTTATGGCTCCAAAGTTGATTTTCTACATGATGAAGCATCTAAAGGCATGCTTTGTCCAAATAATATCTCATTTATCAAAAGTAATATTTGATTTTTTTAAAACCTTTTTTTATAATTGATTTTATGAAATTAAGACAAATAACATATTTGCACAACAATATATGCAAAAATGTGTAGTTTTCTTAAAAATTGATTTGGGTGTTACAAGGATATTAAATTTAACATAGCATGGCCAATGACATTGAAAATCACTACGTAGAACATTCCATGCAAAAAGTAAATTTTTTAATTATTTTTCCTAATTTTTGTAATTATAATTTTTTTTTTAAACTTAGAATTCTCTAATGCATCATATTAATCGCCTAATATGCATGTAATTATATAAAGTTTTTATAATGTGGTGATTGTATAGTGTTGCATGTAAAAGTGACATTCAATTAATACTTGACATTGTACAAGTGAAGAACAAGGTTTTGAATCTTTTTGGGCTTGTAATAATCTTCTTATCACATTAGATATAACTTCTATTGACAAACCAAATATGATAGTGAAAATACATTGTGAATTTTGAAACTTCATAAATTTTTTTTACAAGCTTTTGTGAGAAAACAAAAGATATAAATCTAGACAAGGGATAGTAAAGAAGTTTCGACATACTTTGAAATCCAATACATTTAAAATTCTATATTATCATGCACTAAGCAATCCAAGTGCATGTGGTTGAAAAGAAATTTGATAGTGTCAATATGTTTGTGCTATTCTATGCAATGGGAATATTTGGAATAGTAAGTAGGAGGTTCCCTCACTACAATGACACAAATTTGGAGGGACAAAATTTGACAAGCCCAAAACGTTGATACTCTGGTGTTAACAAATAAATGTGATAATATTGAAATAGGGCTATACAAACCCTTTCATTTAGGCTAATGCATCTTTTGATCAAGACTATCAAATACTATTTTATAACCTAATAACTAGAATGGAACGCGTTCCATTGCAATATCACCAAAAGGTTTCATGAAGTTGCATCAGGTTTTCATTAAGAAGATGTTTGGATGTAAGAATGAATGAATGAAAAAACAACGTAGGAGAAAATCGTAATACCCTACAATTTGCATTCAATATAAGAGATACCATTAAATTGCATTTAAAACTTTTATTCAAAAAAAATCTTTAAAGTAACATTCAATATTAGTATTCAATGATATTTTGATATCATTTAACTATTTTATATATATTAGAATTATATTAACATAATTATTATTTGGCAATACACAGGTTTACCTTATGTGTAACAGTAACATTGAATGTTTCACATTTGACTTGAATTTTCAGGTCATTCCATTTATTCACTTAGCTCAGGATTTCTTGCCTGTACCGTAATAATAAGCAACTGAAGTGTGGTAAGAAGTGTGCCGTAACAGGGGCATTCAAATATTCAAACCTGCAAGTTTGAATGCACCAACCAGACAGTGCTACCTATCCCCGTGGCCGGGTCACCCAGCCTATAAGCGCGGTCCCGGCCAATTTTGAACCCAAGAGAACGTTGGCGCACCCGCCCGTCCTGATGGCGACCACTCGACCAGTGCCCCTGCCCGTGCGCCAGCACGGGTGCCGGTACCCGTTCCAGGCCCCCGGCGATCGCGCATCGGTGCCTCCCCTTGTTTACCGCGAGGGGCCTTCCCGTCGTCGCAAAGCTCCCCGGCCTGCCGAAGTTCGGAATTGATTCTCGTCAATTCCTGTGCTCGAAATGCTCACTGATCGCCTCATGATTGCCGCTCGTCTCTTCTGCGCTTCCTTGGGTACAACTTTGGTCCCAATCCGTCTTCTACAGCCTGAGATATACCCTATTCCTTGAAACAGTCGTCAGGTTATCTTCAATTCGATGGTCTCTGGGATCGGAATGTGTGTTGGATTGTTCGCGTAGAGGAGGTGTTTCTGGAAGTGCTGGTATTAGGTGTTGTTGCGGATTTTTTTCTTGCTGCGAGGTTGTTCAGGGCGGGGGTTGTTCTGTTGTGGTGAGAGGCGGAGCTGTGATCGAGGAATGGTTTGTGTCCGTTATCTCGATCTCAGTGCACGATTGTGGCGCATTTTGAGCCCGGGCGTGGATTTGGTTCACGTTTTTTTTTTTTTTTTTTTCCTTTCTTTTTGGAGTGTGTCTGTCTGTGTGTTGAGATTTTGTGCTTCTGTTGCTTACGTGTTGATGGAATTTTACCAGGTGAAGCCTTGACGCCGAACGGAGTCTCGGCTAGGAGCTAACTAGGTGACCGCGTGGTGAGCTCGGATCATCGGCATTTCGGTCTTCTGGCTTATTGCGTTTTGGAAACCGGTACAAGGAAAGCGCCAATGGTTTGAATTTCTCTGGGAAGTGCCGTCTTTGAGGAGTGGAACTAGACTTCAGCACAACAGAGACAGCCGCGTTTAGTGCCTGCATTTTTTTTGGCACAAGTGTACTGATCTCCGATCCGGCTCTGAAGAAGTGCGCGTTTATCTTCCTTTACTTTTGTTCGTGATCACTTCACGGCCGCAAATAGTTGTTTACTTGTTTCAGTTGAAGAGGAGGTTTACAGACGGCACGACTTGGGGTGGTGTTTGAGAGATTGCGTCAGCTCAGGTGTCCTCTCTTGCCCGAAATCTTGTGAATTTTTCTTTCACTGATGTAGTCAAGGAAATGTAGATTTTTATTACCTTAAGCGGGCTTTTATATGTGAGGAGAAGCGTCTCCTTATCCAATTCCCTCAAATTGCTGTTGTGCACGACACCTGATCATCATGTCTGTGGAGAATTAAAGAGCAGAGTCGATCTTTTCTGAAAGTAGGACATTGTTTCATCGGCGTTCAAGAACGCAATGTCTTGAGACCTCCATTTTGATATATGAAAGAATGTCACTGATGATACCTCTCGTAGTTCGAATTATCCCGACCAAGGAGACACTGATCTGGTAATGCCGATGAAATAATGTTGGCAATCCTTCCTGTATGTTCTATTTTTATTAGGTCACGCAAATCTTGAAAATGTAGACGCTTCTATGGTTTAGAGCAATAATTAATAATAAATCTTCGATGTTGGACCGCGTTATTCATTCAGGACTTCACTTCTAAGCCTCCTGACTTTCGCAGTGGAAACAATGTCCCTACGCCCTCCTGAATATACGAGAGCATGTCAAAGATGGGCGTTCAGTTGCATCGGATATTCTCTTCACTTCTCCCCTGGTGTTCACACGTTGATAACGAAGCGATTTGACGACCGTGTTCTTATCTCGTCGGACTTAGAAGCCTATTCTCTAACCTAACTAGTGTTCTGTCTGAGATCTTTCCTTAGCTCTTCGTATGGTGTGCTCTGGGTGTGAGCTTCTTAGTTTACCCGACCAGAAGTTCCTTGTTTCCTTGGAAGAATTTCTCATTAGTTGTTTGAAGTTGCACTGTGAATGTGTACCATCACCTTCACTTGCATATTCTGGCAGAATTATCGCTGTAAGTCAAGAGTAGACGCTAAGCTGTAGTTCCTGTACATTGTCCTGGTACTATCACATCGCGAAAGTTGCCCCGTGATTACTGGGTAAATTAATCAGCGAACTTAGTGATGATAGTAGCGATATTTTAAGCATTTGCAAAGATTGTTCCACCTGTGATGTCTACTTCTATCTGCTAACTTGTACTCTTTGATTCTTGCTTGCAGTTCGTATAAGATACGTGCTGGCGAAGCTTGTGACTTTTCTTCATTATTTGGAGTGACTGAACATTAAATAGGCAGTGGCATCCATGGGGATGAGCGATGGTGACGTTGGTTACATGGTACGTTCTTCCTCCATCTCAGGAAGCTAACGGAGGGTCCAATGGATTTCTTCTAGTAACTGATCTTTGGCCATCAGCATGAAAGAAGAAACAGAGAGTCGTTCTTAATTCTTGTCAAAAGATGAACTAGGTTCTGTCCTCTGCATTATACTGAATGCCGTACTACAATTGTCCTGAACAAGAATGTTCATGCACATGTTCATTCATATTGCTGTATGCGGCACCGGTTTGGCCGCTAAGCTGTTTGAGACCTGAATGTATCGTCAGCTATCGTCCAGAGATGTAATATATGTTGACTATCGATGCCAATGTAAAGTTCACTGTGTCTACCACATTGCAACATCACCGAATCACCAGCTTAATGGGATCCTTTTAAATCTGATACCTCAGTTTTACTTCGACCAGTCCCGTGAAATTTTGGTTCAGTTTTCATCTTGTGGTGTAACGAGGTATGTTGGACTGATGTTTCAACTCTTTTCTCTTCACAGACTTCATACGATACCAGCTACACTTCTGGGTAAGTCTTCTCAGCTTGATGTTTAACTCTTCCTCTTATATCCTTGTAACTCGTGATCAACGTTTAAAGAAATGTTTTCGTTAAGAATACGGTAATCATTTCAGATATCATTTCTAGTCTAATCAAATACTAGCTTTATCACACTTTGCTTATCTCATCAAGGAGCATTGTCGTCAGTCGGAGGTAGCGTCATGCATCATTATGTGGTTTTAATTTTTGATTCCGATATGTTCTAAATTTATTATATGACGTGGATTGTGCTGATCTTGTATCGCTAAATTTTCAGGGATGATACTTTTGCCGATGTTCACAACTTGGACCACTGCATCAAGTACCTTAACCAGTCTTTAGTCACATTTGGCTTTCCTTCGGGACTAAATCTGTACTCCAGTGAACCTGTAAGTTCTGTCAATTATTTTGGAGCTTCATGATTCGTAGTTTTTATACATTCGGGAGTTTTGGGGCAAATCTTCCTCAATTCTCAAGTTCTTAACAATTCCTTTGGTAAATTGTGCAAATGATGGTGTTCTTCAGGGTTCAATTGTACGAACATGTAACTGCATATATGCCATGATTCAGCAGCGGCAACGGGACATTGAGTATCGTGAAACAGCCAATGAGACCAGGCAAAGGTGCGAGTACAGCTGATATATTCACTGTCTGCTAAAGATGGAAGGAGTCTCATGAATGTGCTCCGCCCGTCTTGCTTCCGAAGTGCACAGATTTGTCTACTTCAACTAGAAGTAGGTTTCAACTGGAGAATAACACCCCGTGAAGCTTGCTGAAAATCTTGAGTGTTGTGTGCAGGCTCATGTCAGATATGTCGAGGCTCGAAGCCAAAGTTGAAAGACTGACTGACCAACTGGCTAGCAAGGAACGTGAACTGCAAGCCATTACTAGCAAGGTAGTTCCAGCTCTAAAGAGATATTTTACCTTAATCTGGTATACTTGTAACACAGAGAATACTGTGGTAGACCGTATTTGCAATCAGAGCCGAACGGTTTTAAATCAGATGTGTTAAATTTCTTTAGTTAAGTTCTTCAATGTGACTCTCAAGTTGTAAAATTCTCATTGCAGGAATGGTATCTGTGCATTCATGATGCTTGACTGCTCATGACCTACTATTGTTTTGTGAGGCGTAACGAGTGCTTAGTGAAGGATTAGCTTGTCCGCATACAATTGTCAAGTCGCAGGTGCTTCCCAATAAGCAGCTCTTGGGTTCTACTGGTTCAGTGGTTTTCTGAACCAGCAATCCATCTCTGAGTTGCCTTGTTCAGAAGTCGATATTACATTTCAATGAAATTAGTCGAAGCCTCTATGTCTTGATTACCTTAACCTAGTATCTTCAATTTTATTGGCTGATTCAGGAATCTCCATAATTTCTGATCATATGTGCTAGATATTCTCGCCGACATTCACACTGGATGGTCTTAATGGAATTCAGGAAACTTACATGCATAATTTTTCTCCCGGGTCTAATCTTCCAAGGTTTACTGGTGTTCTGACCATACTGTATCACTTTGGAAACAGGAGCAGAAGGCAGCAGCTGCTAGCCGCGCGCAGATTGAGAAGCTTCAGCATGAGAAGGATGAGTTTCAAAGAATGGTGATTAGTACACAGGTGAGCAGCCCAGTTTTAACTATTTTGGTTTGAATATAAGGTTTCCTCAATTTAGTCCTCATAAGGTCTCGTGGCAATTCTTAGCCATTTGGCTGCTCTATGTTTCCACTTACCTGGATTTGTCTAACCTATTATGGGGAATGGCTTTTTTCAGCAAGTGAAAGTTCAGCAGATGCATGAATTGAAGAAGAAAGAGAAAGAATATATCAAGCTTCAGGTAAATTACTCCTAGTACTTAACTTGTTGCTCTTACTGGCGTATCTTTGAGAATGAGAACTTCTTTGCCGATTTTTAGTTGCCTCCAAAATTTTCTGAATTTCAGCTGGTTGGCACAGGAACGCTTGAACCAAGTTATGATGGAAAAGAAGAAAGAATCCAAGACTGGTATTGAGATTATGAATCTATTGCAGGTATTGTTTTTTATCTTCTTTAGTTAGTGAACAGGTCTTCGTCGGGCAGTTTTATGCATATTCACAATGTTTTATTTTTAATTTTAATTTTAATACTTTACTGAAACGGAATTATTGTGATAATAAACTGGGATTGAATGCAACTGAACGGAAGCTATTGTATGCGTTTATCTCATAGAGATACCAGGCCATGGATGTTTCAGTAACTGTGTACCTTCACTTAACTCTGAGCAGAAGGAGGGAAGACAACGGGGCACTTGGAATACCAAGAAAGCGGATGGTGATTTTTATAAGATGATTGTAAGAGACTCTTATCACGATCCTTGAGCAGAAGCTAACGCTTAGACAGCTCATCACCCAATCAATTATTATCATCAAAGTCTGTTATTGTAGCTTCATCAGAGCTTTTCAGAGAGAAGATATACTTGGCCCTAAGTGATCTAGTGTTCTTTTGCAGGTGGATGCATATGAAACAAAGAAGCAAGAGCTCGTGGCTGAAAATTCTGATTTGCGAGCATTGCTTCGATCCATGCAGGTATTGCAGTATTCTCTCCTCTAAAGCAAATAGCATGTTTCCTTGTTGACCCAGAACGAGCCATCTACCTATTTGATACAGATGCTGCAACGATCAAATTATACCAGGTTTATTATTTTGGTGTTTGAGCTAATGCATGTTTTTTAATGCAGGGTGACATGCGTGACTTTCTGAATACCCCAAGTGGTCTATTGAGACCAGGTACTGGAGCAAGTTCCCATGAACTTGAACCGCCTCCCACTCCACTTGGAGGCCGCACGGTATATATATACTAGTTAGTGCTTTGCTTTCGAACTCATTTATTTGGCATTTCTGACTTTTATCTAGTAATCACACTAGGACATGGCTTGATTTAGGGTGAACGTTCTGAATGCAATATAACGTGCAGCTTGTGAAAGTTCTTTTTATCAGATGTTCGATCATCCATCTGAATGCTGTGCTCTTTGTGCAGGATGTTTTTGACCTACCCTTTCATATGGCAAGGGATCAAATTGAACACAGCTTGCGTGCTAAAATGTCTACAATTAAGGTAAACCTTTCATGTATATTCATCGTCCAGTAGCTTTGTTTTAGACTACGACCATTATACTCTTTCAGCCGTTTGTGACGTAATTATTGGTTCTATTTTTCAGTTCTAACGTTTTCTCAGACGCCTTACATATTGCTGTTCTATCTTCGTCACAGGAACGTATGATGCAGCTGCAAGAAAGTCAGAATGGACTCAATGCAGGAAGAGACACCACTGAGCGTGAGCAAGCTCTTGAAGCACAGCTTGTAGAGGCCCGAAGTATTATTTCTGAGCAGGTAACCGATTGTTCTGCCAGGCTGATGCTTACCGTGGACAGTTCTTTGTAACCGCAGCATGGTCTGATATCTTATTACTAACACCTAAAATTCAGATATTTAGATTGACGACTGTTGATTGAATTTTGAAATGAGAAGGAATATGAAAGACCTCAGTTGTGTCAGAATGTTACGGAACCCCAGATGTTTTAACGATTCTTGCTTCACGAAGTGAATGGAAGTGGCGGAGACTTTCAAGCTGTGTCTTCATTCATTGGTGGTAAATGAAAGGTTCATGTGGCATGAATTTTCGCGACATGTGCGTGCTAAGTGTCTTGGTTATGATCTCGTCGACGGTGTTGCAGGCGAGTTTAATGAACAAGCATATGTCTGAAGACGATGACAGCAGGTAAGATAATTTTGTGCTTGTACCTGAAAGTGACCTATGCAAACCTCATGAATTTAGGATTCCTAATCTTGAGGTTGGTTTGTATCGATTTAATTGGTCGGGTTGGCGGTGTGATATGAATCGACTGTCTGTGCAACCGTGATTACTTTTCCACCCACTTAGAAATTTACTGGATGGAAGAGGAAATCCTATCATCTCTGATAGAATTGGAGATTGAAATTTTCTTTTTTTGCAGAAAAGTCATTGCTGAGAAAATGGATTCAGAGAATAGAGCAAGCGCTACACCCCACGTAAGTCTCCATTTTTCCATCCACTTGTCAATCATGATTTCATTATAATTGACTTGGGATAACCTTCAATTTACCCTGAGAATATTCAACGAGGGTTCAACATGGAGACTGCTTATCAGCGCCTTACAAATTGTTGGACCAGATTGTTTGGCGGTGTCTCAAGTAAAACCTGTTTAAAATTACTCGTCTGCTCAGTGATTCTTCGTGATATCTTGATTGTTTGGACCTGATCTGACCTGTATGTTCCACTCACCTTGCTGGTCACAGGAGGCACAACGATTATCAAAGGTGAAGACGTTCCAGCAGCCAAATTTATCCAAGGTATTCCTACTAATATACTTTTCAACGTTGCACCTAGATATGGAGCAGTCTGTGGGATCTGGTCTATTTATGTCATGTCTGGATATGTTGAGATTGGTGAAATCTAGTTTATGATTAAATCATCCACCAGTGGGGCTTGGCTAGTATAACCCTCCAAATCTCCAGAATTCATGTTACAGTACTTCGACAAGTTCGCAGCAATGACTTACCTTGTTTTTGCAGAGATTCGGAGACGTTGAATCTCATGCACTAGAGCTGTCTTTTGCAGAACAACAGTGGAGATTATGGGAATAGTAAAGTAAGTAGCAATGAACCATCCAGCGCTGGAGAAGACTTTTTTTTTCAGAGGAAGGCAATTTCACACGACGGTCTTGGATCTCTTCGACCTCATCGGGTACCACTTGTGCCCACAGGCTTCCAGTAGAATTGCCGTTATTGAGGTATCGTTTTGAATTCTTGAAGACTGGTTTTCCACTAATAAACAGTCGGACATTTTGGATTTCATTTGCTCGCTAATGGAGATAGACGAGTTGCTACTGCATTTTGTAGTGAAAAAACTTTCTCGGTACATTTGTGTTGATTGCCCTCTCTGTAGGGCATGTAAATTTAAAGGTTTTCAGTACAGGCGACATTTGAAGCACATTGGGAACGCACTGGCACGACTGGTAGTCAGAGTGCGCCTAGGCCTTCACGTCCTTGCTGATGATCGTCTTTGATATTTTTGTTAACAATTACAGAACTCTCTTCGTCTTGTCTAGCAATGAGTTTAGCTGCATCTTAGGAAACTAATGCAATATCCAAAGCTGATCATCAACAAGTGTTCTGTTTCTTGAACACAAAATTTTCAATACAAGGGACAGTTTTAAACTTGACTTTGATGTATGTGACACCTGCAGTACTGAGTGGGTAATAGAGATATCGTCAAGTGTCAGTGGTCGACACAAGCTGAGTGCTCAAATTCCAAATCTCAGAGTTGGAATTCTTATGGCCAAAAAATGCATGAGAAAAAATGCATTTGCAATTACCCAGTCTTTGTGCGTCGTCAAACTGATTAGAACTTTTGAATCTTAAACTTAGGACCGCTTAACCCTGAAACGCGCATAACATTCATAACGCGCCTTCCAGGAGGCTGCCCTTTCCTCTATGGAGTCCTCGTTCACGAAATTCATCCATATGTCATTATTATAAGGTTAGTACCGGGACAGTGGCAGTGGTGTGCTTCATTTTCTTTTGCTAATTTTAGGACCAAACATACAAATCAACAAATAAGGTACCCCCCTATAACCGACCGAATAAGGAATTCCGACATGGTCTGGAATAGTGAAGGCAAAACAAATATTTTACAGAGGTACATAAATAGAAATGACATGGATTGCAAAAAATTTGGTAATTTTATTGCTTGAATTGAAATTACTATGAATTTTGGAAGGCAAAAAGTGCGCCAAACCCATAGCCAATGTCTAGACTCTTCTAATTTTGATCACTCAATAACTTTTTACCTAATCATTATTTCCTACTTTTTTTTCCACAATTTGGGACATGTGTCATGTATTTATTAGTTCCAACCTTGAAAACGAAAAAAAAACGCATTCTAAGCATGGTCAGAATTACGTGCACCTATAGGTTGGGAATGGGTCATTGGTCGGAAATGGGGGGGGGGTACCTTAATTGCAAAGCCAAAGATGGTTTGCCAAAAACCCAAAGAATTTGTTGAATAATACCCCAAGGCAAACTCACCATTTATCATCAATATCTTATTCTAGAATTTCAATTGTATAGAGAAGTTCTTTACATACACATGAGTTGGTAAGAGGTAGAACAACCCATGTAGGATAAGTAAATTAGAATTTGTAATTTCTCAACCACTCATAGTTAAGTTGAAAGTAGGAATTGTATTTAACCCCTAAAGGCCCAAGGCCTTTTTTCTGCCAAAAAACACTCAAAACTGCCATTTCTATAGCAAAAAGTACAAAAAAATTCAAATTGTTTTTTTTTCACATCTAACCGTAGGATCTTACACCTAATTGGTATGAGAATGTGTGGAAAAAATTTCAGAATTTTTGACCGCACAGATTGCAAGATATCTGCGTTTAAAGTGGAAAAAACAAGGTTTCCAGCACATTGCGGGACCTGATTTTTTGACTTTAAACATTTTTAACTTAAAATTTTTGCACTACAGCGTTTTGAGCTTTAAATCTTTATAGTGGAGAATTGAGTTGAGAGTCTAGGAAAAAAAAAAATTCAAAAAAACTTAATTATCATTCTTAAAAAAATTGTTAAGTAGAAGTAGGTACAAGATAGAAGGAAAATCTAAAATATTCATATATTTTAGATGGAATTAAAATGCACTAATCCCAATGGTGAGATTGTTCTAGAAAGTAAACTAAACCATTCCAAAAAAAAAAATTACAAAAATTACAAAAATTGCATTTCGAAATGAATCCTATAAGTTATTTTTTTCAAGAAGATGCTCTAACTGCCCGAAAAACAAGAATGTCCATAACTTCCTCATAACAAATTCAAATGAAATGAATCAAAGCTTTCCAGATAGAAAAAAAGATAATCTATGAGAAAAAAAATATTTAAAAAAAAATTCAAAATTTTGCAAATTTTTTTTGCTGCCCCCTGTCCCCACGCATTCCAAGAAATGGCATAACTTCTTGCTCAAAGGTCCGAGATCAAATTTTTTTTTTCTGCCACGTACCTCTCTCAATTCTTCATGTTTACAAAAAGTTTCAAAAAAATCAGGAGAAAATTTCAGCAAAAAGGTACATGCCCGAAAACGCATTTGTCCCCCAAAGGGACAATGGGCTTTTAGAGGTTAAAGTAGAATTTGAGACCTCATTTAAGCATAGTAGAATAATTTTTTCAAAAACTTTGAACTAAGATAAGTTGATAAATCAAGCTAACTTTCATCTCAAAAAAATTTGTTTGAGATTTCAAGCCTCCAATTAAAAGTTATGGACAAATTTCAAAGAGGATGTTTGAAAATGTCCCATAAAATGTCCTTTTCAATCCCTCTCCAAAATTTGTCCATAACTTTTGATTGGAGACTTGAAATCTCAAACGGATTTTTGGAGATGAAAGTTGCATTGATTTATCAACTTTTCTTAGTTCAAAGTTTTTTGAAATTTTTTATTTTACTATGCCTAAATGAGGTCTAAAATTCTACTTCAAATATAATTTCTGCTTTAATTTGACATAACTTAGTGAGCGCTTGAGCTCCTACTCCAATTCTAATTTTCATATCCCACATTGTTTGTTTCACCTCCTACCACCCAATATGCATATAAAAAGTTCTCCAAAACACAAAATTAAATGATTATCAAAGCAAAGAAGTGGATTACTACCATGTTCTCCATGAATTTTTTTGCTTACTAATTTAAAGTTAAACTTTAAATCCTTGGTTCTTCCTTTTTTATTTGGATTCAATGTTGAGCAATGTAGTCTTAACATTTGGTGGTACTAACAAGTTTTTTTTTTTTTTTTTTGCTATAGTATTAGGCAGCTTGCGACTTCTTAATCCCACTTGCAATTCTTTGACAAATTATTAGTAGTTACTGATTGCATTTCAAATATACCACATCATTCCATCCAACAAGAGGCAGTACCAAAGCTGGCTACTGAATGTTATGCGGGTCTAGTTTTTTTTCCCAATTATTATATAGTGCTGAAAATCCCCTTATAGATCATTACTTACAATCTTATGTCTAGGACTATACTTGAAAACTCACTTAAAACACCCTTTTTACTTGTAGTGACTAAAATAATATATTTTGTGCTCATGTTTTTTTCACTATCTTCTCATTGATGTGAAAACATTGGCAAGAATGTAAATTCAATTGCAAACTCTTCATAATTCACCATGAAAGGTCAACAATAAAAATTGGATGAAAAATGCTTCCACTTTTTGTCCAAGTTGTTGCATTGTCATCTAAAGGCCACAAAATGGTTCTTGGGGCGTTTTAGGGTTAATCTTGAAACTTCAAACTTTGCTGCCCTATACTATATACTCTAGCCTCTAAAAGATCATGGGGGTGTCCAAATTTACAAAATTGTGAAAGATCTATTATAAAATGCATTTAGAAAAATATTTTAATGATGACTCTGAAACAATTAATTATAATTGTAAAATATGATTTATAGATTGTTATTCATACAATTAGATCAACAATTACACAAACTAGTATTTTACAATAAAATTTAGAACTAGAAATTGGAAATTCCTTCTAAAATCAATTATAGATTGAATGTTTATGATTTTTATAATAATTTTTTTTCTGTGAGTTCAAAATGCTTAGTTCTAATCAAAGTGATTTTTGAAGATTTTTTATTTTATTTTTTTATGCAAGTTTTTTTTAAAGGGTCATTTTTTGAACTAAAGAAGTTACTTTTTGAGGCTAGACCTCCCGATACCTTTTGAATTATAGAATATTTGCAAAGCAAAATCTTCATAATCTAAAGTTGTATGAATATTAAAGAACTGATACACGAATCTTAAAAAAAATTGACGGATGAAAAAGCGCATTTCGGTGACTTTGGGATGTGTTTCTATTCATTCATTGTTCAAAATCTGCACTCATGGTTCTTAAGGGGCTAGTTTGTGAATTTATAAGTAAGTGAACATTTTTGTTTTTATTTATAAGAGTTTTTTCTGACTGCAATTGAGTTTACAGTAATAAAAATTTCAGTTTTTTCTTTGTGGAGATTTGACATTATAGTTTTGTATTTTGGTAGAGAAGTTGAAGACTGCAATTCATACTCCGCATCAAATATGAATTAGTGTAGCTAAAAAAATCTGAAAATTTCACCATAAGTATATATTATAGTGAAAAAATTCTACTATGTATTCTTTGTATATTCTATAAATAAAAAATGAGTACATTGCAATACATGCCCAAGTTCAAATTGTAATAAAAATTTGAATTTTCTAAATTTTCAAATTGGATTAGAAACTAGAATTGTCATTAATGAAATTTGACATGAATATAGTATGTTTATGCTATGATTTGCGCAAAACACGTAAATATTAAGAAAAGGCTTTGAGGTTTTACAAGGTCAATGCATCTAGGCATTTGGTGTTAAAATAGTGCTCATAATTTAGATAACTAAGGTCATTGATCCTACTCATGACCCCATATTTTATATGTCTCATTGAAGTTAATTTTTGTTTGTGAGTGTTTGCACTAAATAAATTTTGTTTTGGTCGTCTATAAAAGCTAAGTCCAAATTTTCTTCCGTCTATTTATCTAAATGTTTAATGAGCTTCCAATAATACTATCTCTAAATCTATTTCTATATCAGTCATTAAAAAGTTATTTTGTTCAATGCTGTGATGCATTCATGCTCCAAAAGTAAGCGCATTGCACCCTTCAAAATAACAGCCTGAATGAAGGATTATATTGTTCACTTGTGTATAGGAAGGTACATGTGGATTCTCAAAATTGCCTATATATTTTGGAATAATTAAATATGTAAGGACGTTGTGCACCTAAAAGCCTCAATGGATGATTTCATCGTTAATTGTAGAAACAAAGAATGCACCAACTAGTCTAAAAATCAGAGTATTTTAGCGACTGCCTTGGTCATAGGGGGTATATTCTTCTAAGGTTAAATTTACATGCCGAGACTTGTTTTGAAGCCCTTGATCCCAAATATGAACTATTTGAGTTTTCCAAATTTCACCATCTGTGGTAAATAAGGCGCCCATATATTTTCCAAGCCCTCCCTCCATGAATGAGCTAAATAAGGAGTTTAATGCCTATTTGTAAGGCAGGAGGTCTATAAAGCAACTAAGCTAAGAAAGTGTCAATTTTAATTTAAAGGTACATATTACTTTCTCGAATATACCAATTGCTTTTTCCAATTTGACCAACAACGATCATATCAAGGGTGAATGCTTCTAAAGATTTCAATATGATTTTGACTTCAAAAATTCATAACTAATTCTACAAAAGTTTGAAAAATATGAAACCACTTGGGTTAGATGCCAATTCCATTCATCTTTCAAAGAAAATTTCTTGGAATACTCTTCAGAATTGCAAATCAGTTGCTAAATGGTTGCTTCTTGAACCTCCTTCCTTCAAGTCACCGGATTTTTTTTTAGCGATTTTTCGCTCAAAAGCAATACAATTTTTTTTCCAAGGAATCTTTGGCGAAATATTCTTGCTTTACAGTGGATGAAACTGCATGTTTGCTACCAAATCTTGGGACGGAATCACTCAAATTTGGATGAATATACATCATTTTGGATGAATAAATGAAATTTCATCCACTGATTGCAAGTTTCATCCATTTCTAAGGATGTAAGTAGCTTCATAATTGCAGAGATTGTCGCTTTCTGTACTGCCTAAATTAAATGAAAATAAAAACCCTGCTTCAAGTCTGCCTGGCTCACTAGCCTTGGAGAATCCATAGAACACCAGGTGGATGCACCGCATTGGTTCAAACTTCCAGATTAAATTAGCCGACTCGAGCACACTCCACCAATGTGAACACTCGTCCCTTCGGATTGCGTGCGTGGACCCAGAAAAAGATTCTGGATAGGACAAACGATGACGTGTCCGTCTCTTTCCGATATCCGCTCACACTCACAACCGTCGGATCTTCGCACCGTATAGCACCCTACCACCGTGACGTATAGTATCCTGACACCGTCCTCACAACAGGAGCTTCAGTACAATACAGTACAGTACATCAAGTATAATACTCCTCAGTATAATACGCCTCCTCCATACGTCGTCTCTCTGGCCGAGGATGCTAGAAATCCAAGGAAGCTGGCGCCAGTCTTCTCTTTCGCGTGTTCTTGCTGTTGTGGACTTGACCTGCGGAGTGCTGCATACGGAAGCTTTCAAGTGTGCTTTTTATCTTAGAACGGTAAGCATCGTCTTAACGAAGCTTTCTCACATTCGTTATTTTGTAATTGGCGTTTTTCTAGCTTTCTCACAATCGTTTCTAGCGATTCCTGCTTTTTGTAACTCTGTTTTTTTAATTTTGTCTTTCTTTCTTAATTTGTTCTGTCGAATTCCTGTTGGATTGGAGTAAGGAAAACTGCATGTGAGTTGAGATTTGAGAAGGTGACTCTCGGTTTCAGTTTAGTATTAGCTAGGATCGGAGTGATCTAGAGGTTTTGTTTTGTTGGAAGCTTGTGCAAGTTTGCCGGAGCTGGAGTCTTGTACGGGTTAGAGTCGTGTAGAGGATTAATATTCACGTTTCATTGCGTGATCTTTATTTGTTTTCGGGAGGTGTGCTTTAGATGTTTATATTCTCTGCGCTCGTTTGGATGTCTGGTTAGCAAATCGCTTTGGCGTCCGGTTCTTTTTAGAGCTGTTGTTATTTGGCTGACAGTACTGAGTATTTGTTTCTCGGCTGACAAGATTGTGGTTTATGTTAGTCAATTGCCTTTCTGGCTATTTGGAGCTCATCCTAATTTGATAGTGTTTTCGAAACACTGGTGTTTTCTAATGTTTTTCTCCTCTTTGTTGTTGCAGAGGTTTTATTGCTGGACATTGGTAGCGAGGTTTTGGTACTTTTCGTTCGTGTTGGTTTGTTGTGGTAAGAGCGATAGTGAATAGTTTCAGTGTTTGTCAGGTTTTTATTCCCGAGCGTCAGGAGCTCATGGTTAGAGGTATTGGAGTAGGTCCGAAGAGAAAATGGGAGGGAAAGTGCATTCGGGAAATGTGGAGCCGGGAAGTGATGGTAGCGGGAAGCTTGATGTTAGGGTTGAGAATATGAGCTGCGGGGGTGGAGAGAGCGGGCAAATGCAGCCCCAAGCCATATACGGATTCTCTCTCTTGCAGGGCCTTCGCGGGAATCCCATGGAAGACTTTCATGTGGCAGAGTTTCGCGAGATCGAGGGCGAGGAGGTATCAATCCACCTCCTTTCAAATTGTCTACGTTTTCAATCAATGTCAAGGCTCTGGAAACCTTGGTTAACGCCAATTTGAAGGTGGAATTTCCTTGCTGTTTACTTCTATAACGGCAAGGCTTGCAGCAACGGATGAAAACATGGCTGGTATAATATTAGCGTGACTGGTCTCAGCTCTGGACTCCTCCTCAGTTAGTCAGGTCAATTTGTTTCCTTTCTGAACTGAAGGATGTACAGTTTCTTGTTTTGGTCTGTCTTTCTGGAGCCCTTGCATGGTTTGTGCTGAGCGGACAGTGCGTTGATCTTCTTTCAGATTGGCCTGTTTGGAATCATTGATTCGCACGATGGACGTGTGGTTGGAAACCACGTGCAACAGCACCTCTTTGATAATATTTTGAACGAAGGAGGTGTGCGCTTGGATCCAGCAGGTGCAACACGGGATGGATACCTCCTCACTGACAGAAATATTTTGGAAGCTGCACTGGAAGGGGGATGCAGTGCTGTCACTGCCATGCTGGTTGAACATGGAAGCCGTTTGATTGTGGCGAATGTGGGAGACGCAAGAGCCATTCTTGCGAAGAATGGGAAAGCTGTGCAACTTTCAGTGGACCATAATCCCGGGAGCCCTACTGAAAGGGCGAGTGTGGAGCGAAAGGGAGGCATGGTCACCCAAATCCCAGGTATGCCTAAAGCGTGGTGTTTTCTCGGAACCCCAACTTTCGATACTGTTGCACTTTTGTTAGACATATGTCGGGTGAAAGTTGGCCTTCTGGTATTCAAAACTCTCTATAATTTAGAGGTTTTCTCCTTCAGGCCTTCTGTGACACGTCACCAGAAGACGGCTCTGCCCTTCCCTGTATCCTTGGGGATGGATTTTGTTCCGATTATAGTGATTACTGACTCGTCACTCGTTGGATCCCTATTTCTGTGGGAGACAAGTGAACCCTGTTAATTATGTTACTGCATGGTAGTATTGTATCATCTGCCTCTCACACAACTACATCGTGACGTCTTTATGCTTAGACTGCGAAAGTTATGCCAGACCATAGCAATCCTGCACGTTCCTGAATTGCATAGGATTTTGTCATGGAAATGAGAGACCCTGATTCTCAACTTGGGAATTGTTGAAGACTATTACCTTAATCTTTGCTTGCACATACTTCCAATTGCATATTGCTTTCTTGCCAGGGGAAATTCTTTTCTTATGACCTATTGATGCAGGTGATCATTGGAGAGTGGACGGGCTGGTGTCTGTTGCACGAGCGTTTGGTGATAAAAGTTTGAAGGAGCACATGAGTGCGCGACCAGACCTGGCTGATGTTGTCGTTGACCTCTCTTGTGAATTTCTGATTCTTGGAAGTAATGGACTTTGGGCAGTCTTCACAAACCAGGAAATCGTTGACATTGTGCTCAAGACGAAAGATCCCAGGACAGTTGCCCAAGAACTGGTCTCGGAGGCACGAAATAGGGACAGCGAGGATGATATCTCCTGTCTAGTCGTCCAATTCCGAGAACTTTGAAGGGACGACAAGGCGTGGGCCGAAGTAATGCAACATTAAGCATCGGTTATCATTTATGAAGATCAACCTTTGAGTGTTGTTATTGTAGGGTGTGTGCCGAAGGTATGTCTCTTTGCTCCAGAGTGAATACATCATGCAGGAAGGTGGTTGTGGTGGGGTTGAATAGGTTGCGTGTTGGTAATTAGCCTTATAAATTTGTAGTTTGCACCTTGTACAGAAATGTTGAATTTGCGTGCTCATCACGTGCATTATAACAATCAAAGTTTTCACACAGCATGTGGCGACTGAAATTTGTGTGTTTGCCATTTGAATTATACTAAAATGTGATCATTTTTGACAAAGTACTTTGGTGGTAGGTCTTTTCCTTGGAAGGTTAAATGCTATGGCGTGAAATGACTTGTAAAAATAATTATAAAGATATACAGGAACTGCTCTAAATTGTTTAGGGTTTTGTTAAGAAACGTAGTATGAACGCTCCCCATAATGCATGTTAGTTTAGTCAACAAAGTAGTTGATACTATTTCCTAGCCAATACGGAGAGAGTATTATTGATCGTCTCTCTCCTTTTGTATATACTTCCATTCTTCAATGTTAGTTGTATTCTTTTCTCTTGCATACTTTGGTGTTTTATATGTTTTGAGCTTTTGTTTCGTTTATTATACTCAACACATTATCAACACGCTCTTCAATTCTTGTTAGCACGCTTTTGTTTACAATTTTGAACTTCCGCTTTAGGATTTTATTTTTGAGGAGACTTTGCAATCCCCCCATTTTCTCTCTGTTGTCCGTCCCTGCTGCTCTGTGAAGCTACCTCCTGTCTCTCTCTCCGCCTTTGTTCCCGTCCTGAGCGGCCTTCTCCCTACTCCCTCTTTGCCTCCCCCATCCCGCCCCTTCTCCCAGGCTCACGGCGTTTCCCTGCCACCAGCCCTGTCTTCTCCTTGTCCCCCTCCAGGACTGGGACTCCCTCCAGGACCGGGACTCCTTCCTTCACCGGCCAGTCTTGCTGCCCACCTCTTCACTCCCCTGGCTTATAATTCCGCCAATTTTTTTTGGGTTGAAGTTCTTTGGTTTCTTTTTAATTTCATTCTTCTTCCTTGCTCTTCGCCCTTGCACCACTTCACCTCCATCTTGCAACTCTACTCTTCATCTCAAGTCTTCGCCGCTTCAATCTTTTCTTGCTACCTCTCCAAACCCCAACCATTTTAATTTTGGTTTTAGTTTTTAAATTTTTAAATTTTAAATTAAATTTTTATTTTAGTTTTAAGAGATACAATTAAAATTTTATATTTTCTTTATCCTTATCTACATCTTTTTCTTTACCATTC
Organism: Pseudisothecium myosuroides; assembly: GCA_951799445.1. Classification (NCBI taxonomy): domain Eukaryota; kingdom Viridiplantae; phylum Streptophyta; class Bryopsida; order Hypnales; family Lembophyllaceae; genus Pseudisothecium; species Pseudisothecium myosuroides. The sequence goes on along the minus strand of OX637287.1, from coordinate 33,099,568 downwards.
TATTTTCTTTATCTTTACAATTGTTGAATCTTTATCTTTATCTTATCTTTCATCTTTATCTTTATCTATATTTTTACTTTTACTTTTACTTTTACTTTATTTTAACTTTATTTTAAATTTTAAACTTTTACTTTTACTTTTACTTTATCTTATCTTTATCTTTATCTCCAATTTTATCTTTATCTTTATCTTTATCTTTCTATTCAAACCCTAATTTCCTTTTTAAACCCTAATTTCTCCCCAAAGCCATTTTCATTTTACAACATGACTACTTCAACTTCTTCTGTTGCTACATCTACAACTATTCCGGTGGCTGCTACTATTATTGAGCCACCGAGGTTTCAGCCTCTTCTTTTTACACCATTGGCAGCTGACGGCAGCAATTATTTATTATGGGCGAGGACTGTTAAAGCACATATATTTGCTGATGGATTATCAGACGCTATTGCTTTTGACACTATTCCCACTGTAAGTGCTACTGATCCTGCTGCCACAGATCCTACTATTCCTACTGCTACTGTTTCTGCTTCCATTTTGTGGAAAGCTTTACTTTTGCTGCGTCGCCATGTTGTTCCTTCCTTACAATATCAATATTTAGAGATAGAAAAACCAGATGAGCTTTGGCAAAAGCTCAAAGCTCGTTTTGACCATCAGAAAACGATGTTCCTTTCTACCGCTCTCCACGATTGGACACATTTACGAGTATTGGATTTTCCAACACTCGTTGCTTTTAATAATGAGCTTTACCACATCATATCGCAATTACGATTATGTGGTCAAGCCATTACCGAACAGGAAATGATTGAGAAAACCCTCTCAACATTTCCACCAGTTTCTGCTGTACTTGCCCAGCAGTATCGAAACATGAAATTTGAGAATCACTCAGATCTCATGTCTATGATATTTCTTGCTGAAAAGCAAAACGAGATTCTTCTGCGTAATGCAGAGGCCCGCCCTATTGGGACTACAGTTCCTGAGTCTCATGCTGTCAAGGTTTCTCATTTCAAACCTAAGACACAAAAGTTTAAGAAACATCGTTATAAACAGTCCGGTAGTCATAGTCATGCGCACAAGAAGAATACCAATTCTTCTTCTTACAACCATGGTAAGCGTCAGTCAGAGACGCGTACTTGCCACAAATGTGGTAGAGTTGGCCATCTGGCAAATGTTTGCCGTACATCAGACTATTTTATCAAGATGTTCCAAGAAAACAAGAAACTTCGAGCTCAGGGTCGTGAAACTCATACCATGGATGCGTCTATGGACCCGTTTGGAGCTGAAGACATTGAAACACATGTTGCTGAGGATACCTCCACTGGTGAGTCATGTGATGCGCTACTTGACTCTGCAACTACACACACTATTTTGCAGAGTAAACAATTTTTTAATGTTGATAATTTTTCAACTTGGCAAACCAGAAATTTAATAACTATGGCTGGATCGAATGTGTTTCGTTTCCAAGAGGGACCTGCAAAGGTGATTTTGCCTGAGGGCACCACCATAACATGCATGCGTGCTATGTTTTTTCCCTCTGCGCCTCGAAGCCTGATCAGCTATCGAGATATCCGCACCAATGGTTTTCATCTCTCGACCAAAACTCTAGATAGGCGAGAGGCTCTGATTTTTGTACAAAACAATAAAGTAGTGGAAACAGCCTTTGCTGCGGCAAGTGACTTGTATCGGATCCCAATCCGACTACCAATTGTATCTAGTTTTGCTTTACTTTCTAAAGATAATAAAATTTTACTGTGGCATGGAAGACTGGGTCATGGAAGACTGGGTCATGGAAGACTAGATCATCCAGGCTCCACTTTATTTCGGAAAAATTTTCCATGTGTTCTTGGTCATAATTTGCAGCCAGCTAATGTCAATTCAATGACATTATGTCAAGCTTGTGTTCAAGGCAAACTGATTACCAGACCATCTATATGGAAGGTGCCCAATGAATTACCACCTATGCTTTCGAGACTGCATGGTGACATTTGCGGTCCTATAACACCTATGTCTGGACCATTTTGATATTTTTTTAGTTTTGGTTGATGCATCAGGCAGACAATCTCATGTCTCCTTACTATCAACCAGAAATTTGGCTTTTGCCAATTTATTTTCCATGCATATCCACTTCAAGACTCATTTTCCTGATTACCCAATCAAAACGCTTCAGATGGATAATGCCCAAGAATTCCGATCTAAATCTTTTGAAGATTATTGTATTGCCACTGGGATTGATCTGATATATTCAGTTCCGTATGAACATGCTCAAAATGGATTGGCAGAGTCTTTCATCAAGCGAATTCAACTTATTACGAGGCCTTTGCTTTTACATGCAAATTTGCCCGCATACATGTGGGGACATGCAGTTCTACATGCTGCAACTTTAATTCGACTTCGTCCTTCATCTATGGAAATTGTTTCTTCTCAAAAACTTCTTTTAGGGCGAGCTCCTAATGTATCTCATTTGCGAGTATTTGGATGCCGTGTTTGGGTTCCAATTGCAGAACCTCAACGTCATACTATTGGCGCTCATCGCCGAGAAGGCATCTATGTTGGATTTGACTCTCCTAGCATTATTCGTTATATTAACCCTTCTACTGGTACATTACTTCGAACGCGTTTTGTTAACTGTCGTTTTGAGGAAGATGTATTTCCAGCTTTGAAAAGAGCAACTTCTATTCAACAAACTCTTACTAGTCTTACTTTTCAAGCACTTCAAACATTTACTTCAAATCCTGATCTACAAACATCTTTAACCGAAAACGAAGTTGCAAAGATTTTGTATTTGCAAAAGATTGCAGATCAGACACCTGATGGATTTAATGACGCACCAAGAATCACTAAAACTCCATTGAATGAAGCTCGAAATCTTCCTGCACGAGTTTTTGTACCAGAAACAACAACTATTCCTACTATTCAACCTATGGCCAAACGGACTCGTGGACCCGACAAGCAACCACGTAAACGCAAGGCAATCTTTGATGCTGCTAATCCTTCTCTACCTACAGCAACCATTGCTGATTTTATTCATCCATCTACTTCTAAAGAAGAAATGTCTAAGGTGAATACAGAATTATCTGTGATGTACTGCGGTACTGGTTACATATGGGACAGAGTAAATATTGATATAGATGAACCATTCATTTCTATGGTTGTAGAAAATCTTTCTTGCGAGAAAGATGATCCCGAATCACGTAGTGTTGAAGATGCGATGAATCGTTCTGATTGATTCAAGTGGAAAGCTGCTATTGAGGAGGAGTATGATTCTTTGCGCAAGAGACAAGTCTTTGGACCTATCGTGAATAATCTCAATTCACAACCTCTTGGATACAAACTAGTTTTTGTACGCAAACGAAATGACAAAGGCCAGATTATTCGCTATAAGGTTCGTCTTGTTGCTCAAGGATTTACACTGAAGTTTGGCATTGATTATGATATCACATATTCGCCAGTTATGGATACTATCACTTTTCGATATCTTCTTGGAATGGCAGTACACACCATCTTTGAGATGACACTTATGGATATTGTTACTGTTTATCTATATGGCTCACTTCATACTAATATATATATGAGAGTCCCGCCTGGCTTGAATCTACAAATTCAAGTCCAACTATTCCAGGAAAATATCGTGGCGTTAAATTACAACGTGCACTATATGGTCTCAAACAATCTGGACGCATGTGGTATCAACGCCTACAACAATTTCTTATTGAGAATCATTTTATTAATGATGCATTGCTTCCATGTCTCTTTATCAGACGAGACAAAAATAATTTCGTCATCATTGCTGTTTATGTTGATGATTTGAACCTTATAGGTACCAAATCTGCATGTATTGCAGTTACTCAGCTTCTTGTTCGTGAGTTTGAAATGAAGGTACTTGGAAAAATTACTTTTTGTATTGGTTTACAAGTTCATCATTTGAAAGATGGTAGCATTTTTCTTTCTCAAACGACATACATCAACCGAATCCTAAAAAGATTCAACATGCTCGATGCATATCCTCTATCATCACCTATGGTAGGTCGGAGTTCTAAGGATGAAGATCCTTACCGTCCTTGCGAGGAGGAGGAGGAAACATTGGGTGAAAACTACCCATACCTCGCTGCGGTCGGAGCACTTTTATACTTAGCTACGTCTACAAGGCTTGATATTGCATTTGCAGTTAGTGTTCTTGCAAGCCATAGCGCTCGTCCTACACTTTGACATTGGAATGGCATCAAACATCTTTTCCGTTATTTGAAAGGAACTGAAGATTTGGGACCACACTATACTCGATCCCTAGATCCAACATTGGTTGGATATGCTGATGCTGGATATAGATCAGATCCTGCAACATCCAAATCTCAGACAGGTTATGTTTGCTTACGACATGGAGCTGCAATATCTTGGAAATCAGTAAAGCAAACTATCACTGCAACATCATCTAATCATGCAGAAATTATTGCTTTACATGAAGCATCTCGAGAGTGCATCTGGTTAAGATCGATTGACAAGTTCATTCGAACCAACTGTGGATTATTTTATGATAACTCTCCAGCTGTTCTATACGAAGACAATAGTGCTTGTGTTATTCAAATGGAAGCAAGTTTTATTAAAGGTGATCGTACAAAACATATTAATCCAAAATATTTCACCTATACGAATGATTTGATTACAGACAAGGTACTTGACATTAAGAAAATTGCATCAGCAGATAATCTTGCTGATCTTTTTATCAAGGCTCTTCCATCATCTACTCATTGTCGACTTGTCCATGGCATTGGAATGCGGCGACTTAGTATTTTAGAACAAAAAATTCAATAGATTTTCATTATGAAATTTATTGATCCTTTTGATATCCTTCCATAGATTTTTCCCACTGGGTTTTACTATGAGATTGAATTGATAAAGGAGGTGTATTCTTTTTTCTTCATCTGCGGTTTTATCCTTGAATATAACCAAGGTTTTCCCAGATAAGATTTTAATGAGGCAACAACCGTAAACTTTTAAGATTACGGGAATTTTCAAATAGAAAAAGGTGGGGTCGTGGTGAGAACCACGGTTTGGGGTTCAATGCTGGAGCTTGTTAACCATCTTGGGGTGTCCTGCATCTTGTCACATCACAACTCAGGGGTGGGATAGCGGGTCGACTGTTATTCCTGCCTCACTAGCATGCCAAGCCGCGAGTTTCCCGAACCAGTCAACGAGGCCGACGAGAATCGAACCGCGGACCGGTCGGTTGACCACCGACGTATGAAACCAGCCGACCAAGTCCACGACTTGGCGACTCAGTTCGGCATTCAAATAATTTTATTGCCTTCATCGACCAGCCAATATGATTTTATTATTTTATCTATATTATGTCGAGCGAGGAGGAGTGTTAAGAAACGTAGTATGAACGCTCCCCATAATGCATGTTAGTTTAGTCAGCAAAGTAGTTGATACTATTTCCTAGCCAATACGGAGAGAGTACTATTGATCGTCTCTCTCCTTTTGTATATACTTCCATTCTTCAATGTTAGTTGTATTCTTTTCTCTTGCATACTTTGGTGTTTTATATGTTTTGAGCTTTTGTTTCGTTTATTATACTCAACAGGTTTGATGCCATTACACCAATCCAACATTGGTGTTGAGTTGATGTACCTTTTATACTATACTCGGTGTTGAGCTAACATCCCTTGTTGTATAATCATTTCTTTTTAGAAAATGAAATTTGATGATTGTTAAAAATATAAAAAATTTGTAAGATCTGGTTTCTTCCATTTAAAGATTGAAAAATAATTTACCAAAATTTTGGCATCTATTATTAGAATATCATTTTGCCTACCTTGGCCAATCATAACATTGTTAACCAACCAAAAGCATTCCCCTTGGAGGAGGGATAATGTCTTCCTAGATGCTTGGGAAAGAATTTAATTATAATTTATAGAGTGATTGGATGGCTTAGAAGTTGCAACGCTAGTTTCATTGAATGAGTAGAAAGTTGCAAGAAAGCCATTGGCTAGTTGGAAAGTTGCCATGCTCGGTGGCTCCCACTTCTTGTGGAAGCAAAAGGAACCTTGTAGTATTGGTTAACAATGTTATGATCTATATAGTATAAGATAACGTACGAGAAGGAGGGAATATGGAAAAATAAAGTTTTGATGAGGAAGTCCATTTTTGTTACAGAGTCTTTATATATTTTCTCCCTTCAACAAGTGTGTTGTGAGTTATCAAATCCTAAACACGTTTGGAGCTAAAAGTGGCTCATAAATTATTTAGAGACAAAATTCTTGATGAAAGATTGAGATTTTTCATTTATTTTGATTTTAGAGTTCTGTGAATGTGTATATGGTGGACAGTGGTGGAAATTTCCTAATTGAGGTATCATTAACCTCTCTACATAAATAGATGCTAAAAAAAATGAATTGACAAAGGATGCCCTTTTAGTGTATTTTGGCAACTTGTACATCCATGTTCTTTATATGAATTTTAGATTTTAAAATAATATTTTTTGAATTTGAGCCCAACTAATAAAATGAAGCTTTCAAAATCAAGTTTCTATTGCAATCTGAAATTTTATAAAATCTATAAAATTGAATATTTTATTGCAATTTGAATTTAGGGCTATGATTTATTAATTTTGTAGTTATAGAATGTCAGGTTAGGTTATACTATAATGTTTTGACTAAAATATATAGCAATGGTATTTTAAAAGATTTTAAAATCCTTTCTTGTGTTTGATATGAATTTCTTTTCTTCGATATTCTTCTAAAATTCATAATAATTTCAAATTTCATCAATTTTTTTAGAAATTTAGACATATTGACAACATGAAATTTCTTTTCTAAAAAATAAATTAAAGAACTTTTCACTGACATTTTGTGAAAAAATAGAGTATACAAAGCAAAGAACATTGTGGTTGAATACTTGGTCTAAAAGCATCACCATCGAGCCTAGCAGGGGAAGCCCCAAAATTGGTAAGAGTACCAAGACATTAACCCCAAAATAAACAAAGCAATTAGTCAAGCGTTTATGTTTTTAGTCAATTACATGTCTATATATTGAGCACTACTTTCAAGCCTGATTGCCTTTTGAGGGTTGGCCTTTCAACAAGCCATCCACTTTTTAGGTTAGGTGGGCCTAATTTTTCACATTGGATGCAATAGCTCATCCAATTTTCAAGATGGGTGGGTATGTTCTTAGGAAGTACCATTTAAGGATGAAAAAATTTGGATGAGTGAAGTCATGATGAACAACAATTACGTATATAAATAATTTTGTTGAACTAATGATGTTTTGTCTATAATCTAAATATCTATAGATGTAAATAGCTTCATCATTTAAGTTAAGATTGTAAATTACTACACTAATTTTTTATAGTAGAAAGAATGTAAAACTAGTACCATTATTTGTAAAATTAGAATTAACCCTTGTAAATTCTATTTGTAAAAAATCACACAATTACGGAATATTTGATCATGCACTAGCTTTAAGGTAGCAAATCTGTGACAATTTAATAGTTTTAGTGTCTTTTGTGTGAATACACACTAGTAAAAATTTGGTTCAAAAGAGTAGCAAATTGTTGTAAAATATGATGCAAGTAAAATCTAATTCTTTTGCTAATAAAAGAATACATCGTAAATTTTCAAAAACAATATACTAAAGGCCCCTACAATGGATCATAGACTAATAAGAAACAATACATTTGGAACCTTGAAGCAATAGAGAATAATGCATCAATGGAGACACTCATAAATAAAACTTTACTAATCTAATCAAATTTTGAATAGGTGACTTGATAATTTTACATATATATTTGGTTGGCTTTGGTTGGCAAAAATAGTGATTTTTTGGTGACTTTGTCGCTTTATGGTGCTCCTAGCATAACATGAGTCTTTCTAAGAAAAAATTTCATATTTTTGCTTACTACTATGTCTTTGTCCAAATATTATTATTTTATTTTGATTTCATCAAATTAGTCATAAAGGAAGATTATTTTCAAAGATTCAAGTATAAAGTAGGATGAATGAGAAGTTATTTGGACAGAATATCACCCAACATCAACACCGCTTGCCAACAAAACCTAACAAAATCTAAGACAATTTAAACATAGGAGCTTTGTATAGATGCTTGTTTGGGTGCCTTTAACCCTAAACCTTTTATACTGGAGTAGTTTCACATCATAAAAGGTCTTCAGTAGAACCGAAATACTTCAAACAAGTTTATTCAAATGCACATGATTTACATAACGTTTCAGTTGCAACTACACTTTTCCAGTACTCTTACTTCTTAATATTACTTATCCTGAGTTCCTGACTGCTGTCAATTATCCTGACTGCCATCAAGGGAAACCTGCATTGCAGAGCTGGAAACCTGCATTGCAGCGCGTCCGCCAGCCATTCTCTCCGCCAGGAGACCTCGTTCCCCTGCTCAAGTTTGTCCCACAATCTTCATGAATAAGCATTACGTAACAAAAGCCATCTCCAACGCAACCACACCTTAAATCAACACTTTAAGCACTGCATATAGTTCTTAGATGTGTCAAATATTTACAAGTTCTCGTTAGCAATTCAAAATAGAATCCAATGCACCATAGTGCGCATTATTTAGATAATAAATGCAAAAGTTATAAAGTTCAAGGTTTTACTGGTAGAAGACTTGAAGTCAACAAAAATTCTGATGCAAAGGCGGTAAAATCAATACATATGCAAAATCAATATAAACTTATCACGCAAAAATTTAGAGTGTCACAATTAGGTATCTCTACCTTACTTGTAAAACAAACACTGAGATTCCATGGACTAGATTCATGATACGAGACAAGTGGTTTCAAGAAAAAGCTAGAAAAGTAAGAAGCAGTGTTGATTCGGCAGTACCTGTGCGGATACGTATGATGTCTACTACAGGCGACACTGTTGTAACAAAGCACGATGCAAAATTAGTATTACCATTAGTAGGCAAGAGGTGCACTTTCACATTGATTAGATCAAAACAAAAGGCATTGTGTGTGTTAAGAAATTCTTGCAAAAGGCATATCAGGTAGGCATTGCAATAAGGCAAACATAAATGAATGCCAAGGTAGTTGATCTGTACATACCAAATATTTTCCCATCTCCGATTTCACCAGTCCTGGCTTGGTCGATTATAGTATCAATCACAGCCTCCACCTGTTTGAGATGGTCATACTTAGTCAACAACCTGATCGAATGGGATCCCAGTATACTTCCATCAAGAGAAAGTGTCCTCAAGTAAGATCTGCCTACCGGAAACAAGAAATACCTGATCTTTTGAGATCACAATCTCAAGTTTTACTTTTTGGAGGTAACTGTCACCAGCGAATTCTGTGCCTGGAAATACAGCAAAAAAACACAGCACTGCAGATCATCGCACCGTTGGGCATTTCAGAGATATATATAAGATGAAAAGCTCTCAAAAGCATAAAACTCCACCAAACATCGTAATTACTGAGGGTTCGCGAAAAATGCATCTCCCACCAATACACCGTTGGTTCAAAATATTCAAAGTACAAGATTTCTTCCAAATACGTAGCTCTTTATATCATGGAAAGCAACTTCATTGAAATTAGTAGAACTCAAAGGTGATTATGATGTTTGCTGTACGTCTTTCAACTCAAGTATTACAGGAAATTCCATAGTCATTTGGCTCTCAGAGATCCCTTAATTCAATGTATTCATTAATGCACAACACCTGGAGAACTTTGGTTTTGCGTGCTGAAAAATGTACTAGGTGACAAGAAATATCTTCCCGGCACAGAATTTCTGACACATGGATAGTTGAATATTTGGGAAAAGTATGGGACTCCGGGATCAAATCTGCAAAGTTTTCTTCTAATAAAACATGTCATCAAAATTCAAACTTTAGATTATGTCGTTGAGAAATGTGAAATACCTGCTTGGCGCTCACGTGATCCTCCCTGTGCTCCAAATCCTCGTACCTCTGTTACGGTTACACCTCGAATGCCCATTTTCAGAAGAGCCTGCAGACATTTAATAGCACAAGCAGCAGCGTTTACTCCATCACGGCCACTAGGAGGTTGTTTACCCAGTGGTAGCTCAAACACTAAAGATATGCTTGCATTCAGTATTAAGGTGGTGTAAATGAGTCCTTTTAAATGAATTTAGGTACATCTTTGGACTAGATTCACTTTGCTAACACCACGCTTAACATTGTGTGAACATAACATAACATAAGGATATTTTCATATTTATAAAGATGTGCAGATGGACAGAGACACAAAGGGAGAGAGGCATACAGATGAAACAGGAGTGAGTCGCCAAGGTCTTCCACGAGTCAATTCCATAGCATCCACGCATGCACACACAAATACCTACCGTATAGTCAATGCATCTTTTAAAAATATTCAAAACATGTGATGCATCTGTCCATGTTTCACACTAACTTATACTCCGTAGTATGTATTACAACCCATATGAATGCAAAAATGAAATGCCCTAAGAGTCTGAACTAAAAGTAGAAAAAACGCTTTGGAATAGCCTTAAGTTTACGGCAGCTTCCGAGAGATGATTCTAATGCCAAAGAATGGTCTCCGTTCTTTGGACTAGATTGTCACCTTACTTGAGCTTCCTAAATGAGTTATTTCAACTCATAGAGATACGGAAGCAACCACTATTGACCAGTTAGGTACTTAAGGGTTAATCAACTGACAGAACACCAAAAACATGGTCAGGAGCTCAACCTTGACAAACTTTCTATTACCAGGAATGAAGGTATATCGAGTTTCAAAATGCATAGATTCCCTTTTCTCAGCCTTAATCCCTAAAAGACCGAGGATTCATGATTTTCAAATATATGATTCAATTGATCATATTGTGAGGATCTAATTGAAACGAAAACAAGTTTTATATCACCAGTATCAGCAAAGAACAGTGCATGTCTTGGTCATGTATTAAATAGAATTACACAAAAGAAAGTCCACACATGACGTAATCGCAACTGCTAAAAAAAGCATCAAGCCCAATTAGGGGGGTAACATGTTCACTTTCAATGCGAAAGCTTACACTCCAAATGACAAGGAATCAGTGACACAACGCATGAGTTGGTCTAGAACGCATACCGCAATACAGCTTCAACTTTGTAAAACTCTGAACTTGGTTGGTAATCTGCACATCCACAGCGCGGATATAGAAGTTAGAAGCAAGACCGAATTGCTCTCAAAAACCTTTTGCACCAAGGATGTCGTAGTTTGAAATTGACCACTCCAATTGATCATATTGCAAAAAATTACAATTCAGATGCAGCAAACTTATATATCAACAGAATCATTAAAAAACAATGCGTAGGTCAAAAAATGAATCAAATTGAACAGAAAAAAGCTCCTACACGACCTACTCAAAATTGCTTAAATTCTTTTAGATTTCCCTGCTGCTTACAGAAACTAGAGATCTTAGATACGCGGTCCCAAACTCACCTTTAGACCGCTCATCAAAGCCATTATCGTTCACCTGCACTCGCACCAACCCAGCAGCTCGCTTCGTCCACCTCAGGCTCTTAGCATCTGACCAATGAATCACAGAATCCCCTGCGTTTAAAAACTCTGAAACATCTAATAGCATTACAATTGAAAAGTAAAATTCTATTTCCGTCACACAAACACTCAGACGCAAGCAACTCAACCCAAACCCCAGCACATATCTCCAATTCAGCACACACAACACCAATACGAAGAACACTCACGAAGAGATACTATTCATGTCCCAAAACCAGTTTCCATTTCTTGTACCTATAACCCCGATTCGAATTTCAAATCCAATGCATACTTTCACATCCAAAGTAAACAATGCAAGGCCAAATCGAACAATTGTACACAAAACGAGCAGAAATCAGCGATTCGCAACCGAATAGAAACAGAGGAAGAGTACACAATTTTAATTTAAAACTCTATCACCAATATACAAACACTCAGACGTTTGCAACTCAAAACCCAAAACCCAGGACATACCTCCCAACTCCAATTTCAACACACATAACACCAATACTTCGACTACAACATCCACCTGACGAAGCAATACTATTCATGTTCCAAAACCAATTTCCATCTCTTATGCCTAAACCCCTAATTCGAGTTCCAAATCCAATGCATAGTTCTAAATTAAGCTCAACAGGGCAAGTTCAAACCCAACAATTGCACACAACCCAAGCAGAAATCAGCGATTTGCACCCCGACAGAACCAGAGCAAGAGTACTCCTCTCATCTCCCCACCACATTCCATACCTACCATGTCCATACGATTGCAGACTTCAAAGAGAGACACCAAGATTCTCGAGTGTACACGAATTCGGGTTTCAAATCCAATGCATAGTTTCAAATCCGAACTAAACAGCGCAAACTCAATTCCAAAAAGTGCACACAACCCAAGCAGAACTCATCGATTTACAACCCGACAGAACCAGAGCAAGAGTACTCCTCTCATCTCCCCACCAAATTCCACACCCACCATGTCCATACGATTGCAGATTTCAAAGAGAAACACCAAGATTCTCGAGTGTACACAAAGCCGGGTTCCAAATCCAATGCATAGTTTCAAATCCGAACTAAACAGCGCTAGCTCAATTCCAAGCAAGAGTCCTCCTCTCATCTCCCCACCAAATTTCCCACCCACCATGTCCATACGTCTGCAGATTTCGAAGAGAGACACCAAGATTATCAAGTGTACACGAATTGCCCAAGAAACCTGACCTGGTGGAACGAATGCAACCCTGTTGTTTCCGAAGAAGGGGCGGCAGTTTGAGGCGACTGAGGTTCCATTGTTGTTGGTGTTGTTGTTGCTGCGAGTGGAAATGGAGGTCGTGAAGGCGGATCGGGCCACCAGACTTCCTACAGCAGCTGATGCCATGGTCGTAAGCTTAATCGCTCGCCTTGCTCTTGCTCTTGCTCTGCTCTGAGTGGGTCTGCTGCCCTCCCTTTGCGTCTGCTTCCGGGTTGCGACTACTGTTTCCGAATGTCTGGAGTGAAAGGGGTTGAAGGATCTTTGGGCTCGCCGCGGTGCTCTCGATGCCTTGTCACATTTGTCAGTAAGTTATACTGCGAGACTACACCTTGCGAACTCTGAAGAGGACTGGGCTCGAAGAATCTGAGCCGTCCGTGGAGACCGCTGTAGATCTTAGGTGGAGTAGCTTGGCATGGCATGGCTGGGCTTGGGCATGGGGACCACATTTTGAGGAAGGGTGACCCAATAAGTTTGTAACCCAATGAGGTACTCCCTTTGTCCCGAAATAAATTCAGGGTTTCTAAATATACTTGTCCCAAATTAAATTCAACATTGGCTCTCTATAACTTGATGGACAACAATTGAGGCTAGTTCAAACACCCTGAAGCAAAAAAATTTGCAGATGTCATGCTCCAAAAACTATATAGCAATTCAAAACTTTACACAAACTGCTACTAACAAATTTCTTGTTGAGAATTTTTTTGAGTTGAATCACAAGACATTGTCGGAATTAAATATAGAGGACATCAATAGACGTCGTTACATCAACATTGCTCAAAGAATGATAAAAATTAATTCCAGTGGAGCAGTTTCCAAAAGGGCAAAAATTTGTCACTTTCGCCGCCTATTTTCAACATGTGCCGCTTCACTGTTGACTTCCATTCTTTCACACCTAGTGGATTTTAGTAGAAGCTACAATAACTATGCAATCCCTTGAAAATAGAAAAAATTCATGCGTTAATCTAGCCATTTCTAGGAAACCTTGCATTTATTTTGGGACAAAGGGAGTATAAGATATCGGCACCCATTTTCATCCACGTTCCAGAACCTATTCCCTTGGATTGCCCCTCAATCTGCCCATTAGATGTCCAAGCTCCAACCATCAGGTGGTTTTGTGGCCATTGGATTCTCTATGATTTGTATTTAAAAATGGAACCATTGAGCATTGGTTTAGGGTGCTTTCCTTTTTTGCACTTTGACCCTCTAGGGCATTTTTTAGAATTCAAGAGTTTTTGGGGGGTGGGTGGGGTGGGGTCTTACACTCTTCCATTTGCCTTCCCTTCTATCTATTTGCTTTCCACACTAGCTTCATGGTTTGCTCCTCATGGTTAAAACAAACGGTTATGGATGCTCCCTCCTTAGGAAGCAATCCATTTCTAACTATTTAAGCAGTTCTGACCATTTGTAGGGCAGTTTTTTAAGTGGAATTTTTTTTTCCTGTCTAGAAATAGACTGCAAAAGTGGAAGGGTTCCATAATTTTTCAGATTTTTTTCCATGAAACATAATTATTATGAATTTTTTAGTTGAAGATTCTATTCGACCCATATTGATCATATAAACCTTCCTATTTTTGACCAATGGATGATTGCAAAATCCACCAAGGGGTGGTTGTAATATTGAGAGTCTTCTAGCCAATGTAATGTGCTACAACAGCCCCAAGAATTGCGCCATAATTAATCATTGTTCATCTCTTCCTTCATAGAAAGAAAACAACCTACATAGGCAGAATGGGGAGGTGATCAAGAATGAATTGCCTCCCATAGGAGTCCCTTTTGCATCTTTACAAGGAAACCCTACATGACATCACTAAATTATAAAGTCTCTCCTCCAAGATTCCACCAAAGATACCTTCTTAAGATACGTTTAGGTTCAATTATATTTAATTGTCAATCTAGCACTAGTTTAGTGCTCTTCAATGTGGCAAGTGGCTCATTGAATTGACAATTGTTTGTCCTTTGCTTGGGGATCCATCTTGCATTTTGAGAATGTAAAGGGCCCTCCCCTAACAGTGGTTAACAATGTTATGTATAGTGAATAAAAGTACCTCATATGGTTCTTTAGCCAACCACAATTTTTTAATAAGTAGATACATCCCTCTAAGGTTTCTAACAAAATATTATACCTTCCCAATTTAGGGAGCATTAATACTAAGTTATACAATGTTGTGGATGAGCCTTCTAAAAGCATCTTCATTCCATCCAACAAGGTGGTAGAATTAATGGAGGGCTAAAGTTGTAGTGAAGGATAAAGAAAAGACTCCATCCTACCAGGGCAAAGATGATTTGGCCTTGCAAAGTGTTGACTAGCGGAAAGACGAGACAACAAATCTCAATCCAATAATGGCGTGTTGCTCTTGGATGTAGTCTACGGCAATCAACTAATAGTAGACATGTGGACAAGATAGGGAACGATGCTATGTCATTTCTTCTTTTCTCTAGAATATAACACAAGGTAACAGTGAAAGACTCATAAATGGCTCACTTTGTTAGGGAAGGAGCTATGCAGCCTAATTGGAAACAAAGTTGGATACAAGACTAGGCTTATATGTTTAGTGTAGTTCCCGCAATTTATTAGGGCAAGGAGACGGGTCGAAGCACATCCAAGTGGAGATGCTCTATGAAAATTTGCACTCCAATCTTTTAAAATGGTATCAACAATTATTTTAATCTAATAGAATCAAAAATTGAGCATGTTTTTATTGAAAGTGTTTTAAAACTACAAAAATTAGTTATGAATATTTTTTAATTTAGACATTGGATGATCTAAACAATCCTAAATATCTTCAATGCCAAATATTAAAAAAATAGTTATGTAAAAATTTGATGAGATCTCTTGTTGTCTCAATAAAGCATTCAAAATTGCTAATTCAACAACAAATTTTAGCAATTTTTGATGTTTTCACTATTATTTTTTACCTTGCATTGGAGGTATTTAGAGGTGTTTTGATCAATCAATTTCTAAAATTAGATTTTTTTATATCCATACCTTAAATTAGGTTGGCTGTTTGTTTTGTTTATTTGTTACAATGGAATCTTTGGAACTATGTGTCCTCCAAGTCGCATTTTTAGTACCATTGGAAAGCTCTTTGGTAGCTATAGGAGGGGTGCACAGGCTTTGTTTTGTGATGTTCGGACGTACACATGTAAGTTATTGAGATTTAAAGATTTTATAAATAAAAAAATAAAAAAATAATTTTTATTTTTATTTTGGTTGTAGCAACGGCACAAGGCACACTAGTTTATATTAAATTATCTTTTAGTATACTTCCAATGAAATTATTTTCAAGTTTTGATTCCATCCAAATAAAAGATTTGGTTTGCCATTTTGGAAAGTTGAAGCAGAGTTTCTCAAATAACTTTATACGATACGAGTTAATATCCTTTAATATTGAAAAGTGACATGTTCCAATCATCAACGTAGTAAGTCAAAACTATTAGATTATTAAATAAATAGGTATATAGTTCATTTTGATAGTTTTCTTGAAAGTTGTTCATCACACATTTTTAGTCCTCAACGACCATACTAGATTAACATTTTAGTGTGATGACATTTATTGGATAGATATGAATGTTTTCAAGAGTTTATTGCTAGGATTTATAGGAAATGGATGAAAAACATTCAAGTGTATTAAGAAAGCAAAGTATACTTTGTCTATTCTTTAGCAAAGTGCCTAATATGTTCAAGTAGTACTTCATGGATTTTGGATAAGACCTTGAATCAGTACATGCAGGGATGGGAGAAAATATATTTTTTTTTAAATGAACATCTTTTGTTTAGAATACCATTAATCCTTAAACGTTGACATGGACCTTTGGCATCCAATGGATGATAGGAAATTCTTCTAGTAGGACAAAAGTTCAACTATTCATCCTCAGAATTTTGATGTAAAATAGGGAGGTCTTCTACAATAGTTTGACTTCCAATGAGTGCTTTAGCTTTTTTTTAAACCAATGATTCACACGGTAATAAAAGAGATGCTATTTCCAAGGTTACCCATTCATCCTTTAATGGTGAACCCTTGAGCACCCTAGTGCCTCAAATTTGGCCTCACTAGTTTTGAAAGGTTGCCTTGTTGGAATATTATAACCTTTTCAATGATACGGTCAAATCATTTGTTCATTTCTACTCCCAATCAATACGGTCAGTTTTTGTAGATCTTGTTGAGGGTGACTGTTTGATTGGAATGAGTTTGAAAGGGTCTCGATTTGGATAAACATGTGGTGGGTGCTCAAGGGTTAAAGGGTATACATCTTAAATGTTGACGATGGACGATGGATGAGAGGGAATCAAATTGTGTAGGACGGAAATGCAACTATTCATCCTCGAAATTTGTTGTGAAAAGGGAAGATCTTCTATAGTAGCTTGACTTCCAATGAGCGCTTTTGCAATTTTTTAAGCCAATGATTCACATGGTAATGCAAAAGGATGATTTTAAGGGTCACACTTCGTCCTTTAAGGGTTAAGAAAGAATAAGTAGGGATTCTTCTGAGAAAGGGGTCACAATTAGGCACAGTTACCTCACATGAGTCAAATCGAAATTTGTGGGTGGTGAGGACGGGAGGTCCAAACCCTAAATCGTCCACAGAGGCAGATAGCGGAGCCCTAAACCCTAAACCCTAGAGGGAGAGACGAAGGAGAAGCGCTTTGAACCTCATACTCTACAGAGAGAGCGCTCCAAACCCTAAAACCGAGAGAAAGATTCCGAGGACACGCCAAGGGACTTGCAGGCTGTAATTTGTAGCTTGCATCGGCGTTTCTTTTCCACGTTTTTGTCGCGGACGTCTGGGCACCATGAAGTTGGATGTGAACGCCCTTCGCTACCTCACCAAAGATGAATTTCGTGTTCTCACAGCTGTGGAGATGGGCATGAAAAATGTAAGTCTTTAAGACTGTTTTCTCCAATTTTTTTTCGTAATATGCGCGTTCTCTTAGGTTAAGCGCTAGCAAGCCTGAAAATTGCATCTTTGGACTGATGAAATTTTACCGGTAACTTCCACTTGTGCAGCACGAGATTGTGCCTGCGGAGCTCGTGGATCGTATTGCTGGCCTCAAGTACTTGCTAAACCCTACCATGAATGTCCGCAAAATTCTATGAAACTTTATAGGAACTGTGTAAATTTAATCTAGCTCTTGCAAATTTGGCTCTTGCAATTATAGTGTGATTGAATTCTGGGACGGATCACGTTTGTGAGAGTACTTCGGGTAATGCATTTTTGCTGTGGATCATCGTGAATTTAGGGTTTAGGATTTTATGCGCTTAGAATCTGAATTCTGAGATGGGCGTTTACAGGCATGGGGGAGCGTACAAGAACATGAAGACGCTGCTGAGGCATAAGCTTACGCATCACGATTCTTCCAAGTGTACGTTTGGATGTCTCCTTGAATCCTACAAGGAATTAATTTCTCTCTTTGTTTAGGGTTTGGAGATCTTTTCGTGTGAGTGTTGTTCTGAAAAGCACCTGCTTTGTATGCAGACGATGGATTCCGGTTGACAAATCTAGGCTATGATTATTTGGCCATCAGGACGATGGTTAGTCGGGGGCTTATATCTGGCGTGGGTCGTCAAATTGGAGTTGGCAAGGAATCAGGTATTACTATCCAGATTTTGGAGATGGTTTGATAGGGGATGTGGACAATTTGGTCCTCTTAGATTCTGCGCCTATTATATCGTCCCAGAAATACTACCACCGGCCAAGAGTTTGCAAATCGTGTTCGAGAATTGCTCTACTTCTAGAACTGAAAGCTCATACTGACACCCCTATTATTCACGCGGTTTGGGGTTTAGGGTTTATCTTGCATTTTCGTCTCACCCAAGTTCTTGTTGAACTTTCAATCATGTATTGTTGGTGAGTTTGTTCTATAGAGGATTGGAGGAGGGAATCCAGGGTATCTGTACAGAACGGTATGTATCGTATTTGTAAAAATGATTTGAGGAGAATTGTAGGACTCGTAGTGACTAGTTTACTACCGTGGGGTGTGAGCAGACATTTTTGAGGTGGTAACTCCAGAAGGGGAGACTATGGCGTTGAAGTTGCATAGGCTAGGCCGTACATCCTTTCGGGCCGTCAAGGCAAAGCGAGATTACTTGAAACATCGCAATAGCTACAGTTGGCTATATCTGTCAAGGCTGGCAGCCCTTAAAGAATATGCTTTCATGAAGGTGAGGTCCCCTCTTCGTTTAATCTTGAACGGAGTTGAGTTTTCTCTGCAGGCAACACAAACTAGGCTGATATTTTCAGTCCCTTCTTTTCCTGCATGCCTTTGTTTGTGTACTGCAACTTTTTTGTCATTCGAATTGCGATATCTTGTTGCACCTACTATATCTAAAAGTCATGGGTCTGAAATTTATTTTCTTAGGCGCTGGGAGAGCATGGCTTTCCTGTTCCAAGGGCCGTAGATTGGAATCGCCATTGCGTTCTTATGACCCTTGTCAAGGGATTTCCTATGTAAGTACTGTCTCCTTGTTACAGTAATGTCACATTCAGATGATTGTACTTGCACTGTCTTGGTTTGCAAATTGCATTTGTGTAAGTTGTGTCAATGCACTAATAATTTCTGGGTCATTTACGGCATCTGACCTCTGCACACTTTGGGTACTGTAATTTTTGACGTCGTACATGGTGGTTGAGTATCGTATTGATTCTTAACACTTTAAGTACTTCTACAAATATGCCATAGGTTTTTAATCTCAATTTTGTTCCTTGGTTTTACAATAAACCTCTTATAGATTTTATGAACACATAAAAAATACAAATAAGTAGATATACCCACAGTGAACTCCTTAGTGCTGGTGTTAAGGTTTGTACGGAACGCAATTTCTTGTGCTGTATGACTTTCTTCGATTGGTTGTGTATACCTGTTTAATAACATTTGGTTTGGTTTGGCCTTCGTGTCAGGGTCCAAGTGAAACAGCTCTCGAACCCTCCAAAGGCTTTTGAAACAGTTTTAGGACTTATCACTCGGTTGGCACAACATGGACTAATTCATTGTGACTTCAATGAGTTCAATCTCATGGTATGCATACCATTTTTCCATGTTTAATTTCCTGAAGTTCACATGGACGTCGACCAGTTTTTTGCGTTGAATTTCTATTGGTCAATTTGCTATGTAGCACTTTTTAAATGTTTTGGATGAATTGGCTCATCCTCTTCAGGACATCGTTAGGTGCACTAAAACAGTGTCTTGCAGGTGGATGATGACGAGAATATCACCATGATTGACTTCCCTCAAATGGTTTCCATCACTCATCGCAATGCAGAAATGTAAGTCTTATTGTCTTTTATAACGTTCTATAGCTTCACAGCATTGTACACTTCCTATTCTTACAACCTTCATTGAAGCCTTGTCATGAACCCACTGACATGCAGCCATGTACTTTCATGCCTACACCAGATTCTCATTTTTTCTTTTCTCAAACATCTTTATAGAATAACGAGGGAATTCTCAAGGTTATCATGGATTCCCAAGGTTTAGGGCGTCATGGGTGATTTTAAGTGATTTCAGAATCCTGCTTAAGAATGTTACGTTTCACGGCATGCACTGTAGACCTCTTCATCCAAGTATGTGTGTTAAGTTTACGATGGGCGAAGTGGGACGTTATTTTTATCCTGGCCTGCTTGATTGATATTCTTGGTGTGTTATTTCAGGTATTTTGACAGAGACGTAGAGTGTATCTTCAAGTTCTTCGGGAAGCGGTAATTGGACACAGTAACCCTAATTACTCTTTTCACTGGTTCTCAGTTACGCACGAGCCTCCTAGAATCATTTCTGTTGATGATTGATGTGTCATTTCGTATAGATGACATTTTGGTTGAATACAGGTTCAATTATTCTCCACCAGGGATCAAATTATCAAAGGGAGTATCAGATGCTGAACATGTAGATGGTGATGACGAAGAGGGTGATGGACGCCCAGACTTTGAGGCAGTGGCTGGAGGAGAAGAATCCCTTGACAAGGTTCTGGAAGCTAGTGGATTTTCTCGCAAGGATCAAGAGACCTTAGAACAGGTCAGTAGTTTCTCCAGAGACGAGGTTGCTGGAATGTTGTTTCCATGGATTGATCTTTATTTGGATTTCTTACTTGTAACTATACTGAGTTGGGGATGTTGCTATCCTAGAAGCATAATAGTTAAGCAGAACATGAGTATCCGATTTTTTTTTGTCTCAGTTAATATGGGTTTTCAAACTTTGATAGCGTTGCACCAATCTCCAACTTTGCTGTACAATATTCTAGAATATTCATGGGACTCGTGAAGAAGGGTGTCGAGTCCTCCAAAACGAACTTGGCTCTTGATTGGATACTTTTTCGAAGTCAGTTTGTATCCACTCGATTTACCTCTCATGATTTAAATTTGTGTACGGGACCTTGTTTCCATGTGCTTATTGATGATTATCCTTTGCAGTTTATTGAGAAAACTGATGGCGAAGAAGAGCTCTCGTCGGAGGAAGAACTCTCTGACGAGGAAGATAATTCTGAGCATTTGCAAACCGAAAGCACTGACAACGGTTCTGATGCTGTAGAGCCATTTCAAAAGCTTACAATGGATGACAGATTAGATGCAGGGATCGAACCCTCAAGTGCTGCCCAGATGGTCCCGGGATCGAGTGAAGTAAATACTGCAACTGTGCCAGTAAGGGCTCTTTACCTGTTATGCTTCTGTGCTTCATATCAACTCGCTGAGCTTTTAATAGGTAGAGTAAGGACACCCAAAGTCGACATTGATTATATCTCATATTATTAGACTGGTCTAAATTTATTATTTGTTCTTGTTAGCAAATGAAGGATCCGAATTTACCAAAGAATGATTTAGTTGGATACTGTCTGCCAAAGCTCGAACGATTCAAAGTTTCATCGGTAGATGATTTAAAACACGAACTCTTTATTCACGTGAGTGTAAAACCTATGTTATTCTTCTTCTGTTGTAAAACTAAAACCAGCCTTTGAATAGATGTTTAGGTGGTCTAGATCCTCTTTCTAAATATGCTCCCATCGTCTTAGGTTTTAAAATGGCAATTTTGGGTCAGTGGCGCTTATGGTGTTCCTACCCTGCTGACTTGTGAAATTTCAGAGCTGAGTATTGATGATACCCTTAGCTTTGGAATGTTGTTTTATGTTTAGCACACTATTCATGAGTTTTGGACATAAGTTTAGACATTGATATTACCTGCACCCTGACCTCTTTAATGTGACTGCCTTGGGTCCCCAAATAATGACTGACATGGTTTGAAAATAAGACAAGTGTGTTAGTCAGTGATGCTGTGCAGGATATTCCAGAATATTTAGGTTTCATATTTGAAGAGGTCTCATTGTATTTTCAAGGCTGTATTACTATTTAAGAACTCGCCTGTCATTTAAGCTTGCACTAAAATGCAACTACTTTACTTTCCAGGAGGAAGGCGAGGAATCGGAGTCAGGCAAGGAGGATGACCCCAAGTTGCAGAAAAGGCTTGAGAAAACGAGAAATCGAGCAGCAGCTCATGTCAAAACAGGGGGGAGGTCACGCAACTCTCGAAATGCCTCCAAAGACAAAGGTGGTCGGAGGTCGAAGCATGTTAGCTCGTCAAGCGGATACGAGATCTAGGAAGTTTTAATCTCTCTCTTTCCTTTATTTGAATCTTCATTTATACCTTGACCTTGCTGATTTGAATGCCTGGGGTCCAAGACTATGACTATGTCATAGTTTGAATGGGAGACACGTATTCTGTAATCAATGATAGTGTGACACTGTGCAGGATACTCCAGGATGTTATTTAAGAGAGGTCTCTATGTATATTAGTTATAGTTTTAATTACCGGCATTGGATAGAGGTAGGATGCGTTGGATGCACACCTGCAAGACAAAGAAGAGGAAGCGATCTTTAGACGCTTTGGTGGTTTTCCCCTTTAGGGGAACAAAGAGATGTCTCCTGCCAGTTTTTTAAAGGACGCCATCTTTGAGTAAAATCGACCTATTTGGCAATCTTCATGGCCACTGGCCTTTGAATGGTACTGGTTGTGGTCAGTGTTCAATTGCAATACATAGCCAATGTAGTTTGAGAATATGGCATATTACAGCATACTCTTGCAGTGGACCCTAAGGGTTGACTATTCTTGTCCTTTTGGATGCTAATGTGACTCTTATTTCTGTAAATGGTCCAAGTGGCAATCCAAATGTGTCCCTTGAGATTGTGAAATAATGGATGAACCTTTTGTATGCATAGAAACTTGCATGATGGTGTTCATTGAATTCTAAAATGATGACTTTTCAACCTAGTTCCAATCCTTTGAACCTCAATACTACATTAGGGTGCAAGGGAGTAAAATTGGGTCCTAGACTAGGGGTCAACATAATGGATTTACATATCTAACATACTATAGTACCATATATTCTTATTCATGTCATCTATTTATTGTTTGTAGATCAAACGAGAAGAGGCTTTGTGTAGACAAAGATTCATGATACGAAGTTAGAATAATGTAAAAGAGAATCTAGTGCTACAAAGAAAACAACCTTTTGCAGTATACTTGTAAACTTTGCAAACTTTGAAGTGATTTTAAAGTTGAAGCTAATTTGGTAGTATCAATTTGCAATGTATGTAAGGTTCACTTGTGAATTTTGAGTCTATAAAGTACATGACACATGTGGGTATTAAACACAACTTTAGAGTATTATAAAATTGTAAAGTCACTTGATTAAAACTTTGTAATTTTGAAGTTACAACTATTCTGGTGTCACTTTTGTTTATCCTTACATCCACAGGTGCGTTTGGACTCTACCATGTGGTTGCTCATGTGAAAATTTGATAATTAATTTATCCATATATAGATTACAAATCTATTAGGGCTCTATAATTTTCCGTGCTACTGATATATTAGTGATGACCTAGTATAGAATTCAGGTCTCTGTTGTTCTTCATGGAGTTTTATGAATCCATTTTCAAATGATTGTTGTTGTTTTTTGCTTTTTTACATTAAAAAAAGACAAATTCACAAATCATCGTACTATCAATTTTGGTAGTATTCTAATATTTTGGCACCTTTTTTTGTGAAATATAAATCCATACGTATATATATAAGTTTCATTATTTGGCGTTGAATCACGCGACTTAACAAAATTGACATTTTGTATATTTTATTTTGGCAACTTCTACTCTTTTCACTTGATTCTAATCTTATCCATGAAAATGATGACCTTTAGTTTGAATTCAAGGACATGAATCTTGTCAAATCTATTTCTTACACCAATTTAAAAATTTAAAATTTATTCCTAAAATTCAATATTTTGTTGGAATTTGAACTTTGGACCTGTAACCATGAAGTGTTGATTTTCTAGTTTTATAATGACACTCTAAAATTTCAATTTCAATCTCAATGCCAATAGCTAGGTAAATTTATTTTTTTAAATTCATTAGTTTTATCTGTCTCTAACCTTTGATTTGTTTCCATTTCGATCAATTCTCAAAAATCAAATTTATTTTTACTAAAAATAATGCAATTGTGGATGATATAGTCATGTGTTATTTGAAGTTATAGTTGTAGCTTCATTTCATAGCTATAGTAGTGTCTATTCACATTTGGTACACCCCATTGTTGTCAATATAGAACATATATGCTTCTAAATATAGGCTACACAAGTTGGCTTCAATAGTGCCTATTTACAATTGGTGCACTCTATAGTTGTCGATACAGAACATATATATCTCTAAATATAGTCTATATGGATTCTGACCTGAAGGTTGTTGCTTGGTAGCCCTGAGAATAAAGCTTTAGATTGAAGTTTTTGAAGGTGTTCTACAAAAACTAAGGTTTTGACTTTTTTATTTCATGTGCATGGTTAGACTTACTATTATTGTCATCATTTAAAAAAAATTAAAAGTAGAATATTTAATTACTTCATAGATACTACAAATTTATAACTAATTTTTATTATTGCCATGTCCCACACTGCAGATGTTCAAAGCAAATTAGGAAGAAAGTCTGTGGGAAAATGCCTTATATTACATTAGTCAATTGAGTTAAATTGTCATATTAAAACTAGGCTCCACAGCTATTTGTGCTACTAGTGATTCCTAACTAAAGGTTCAAGACCCCATTTTTGGTTGCTTTAAAGATTTTGACAATGATAATTTTACATAAGTATTTGAGTCTTGAAAATATTGTCAATAGTACCAGCTTTGGAGAAAGACAATAGAAGCCAATGCCTTGGGGAGGATGCAAAATGCAATGTCTATGGCGTACTCTATTATAAATGCTATATTTAGACTATGGTTGAAACCAATCTTTTCAATTTTAGTTTCCACTCTAATTTTAAAAGATAAAAAAATCCCGACCGCAAATCTATAAATTCTTATAAAATACCAAAAAAATTGAAAATTGAATTCATGCCAAACATCGTCCAAAATCCGCTTTTAAAAAATGGAACTCCTAACTACTAGGAAACAAAAGCTTCTAGATTGATGAAAAAAGACAAGATTACATGTGACGATACCAATACACATTGTAACCATAATTAAGAATTTTTTTAACTTAATTTGTACTTTCACTCACTTGTTACACAAAATTTATAGTACTCTACACTCAAAAACCTAATGCACCACCCCCAAGGTTCACAAATCACACACTTTATACTCAGTTTCATCTAACAAATACTCAATTTCATCTAACAAATCCATTTTAATGCCAAAAGTTCAAGGAAGAATATTTGAATTGATCCACAACATCACCAAATTTGCAACACTAACCAACACAACCAAATTCTTGAAGTAGAAAAATCTATGCCTTGAATGTCAAAAAATGAGTGATGATTTCTAAAAAACCAACCGAAGAAGACATACTTAAGCTCTTTGGAAAACTAGAGCAATGGCGGACACAATAATGGTAAGTTGTGACTACAAAGGGGTCATCACTAGAATAGTATCATATCCCTGAGTCAAAAATGGGACTCGGGATTGAAAATTTGTTTAAAATTTGCACATTCTGAACCAATGGTGTGACAACATGTCAATGAAATGAGCTGGCCCTCCACACTTTGGCATCAAGTTATGCTAAAACATCTAGGAAACCTCCTCCCAAAGTGTTACGCTATAAGGAAAGAGGTCCTTAAAGAAATCATGCATTTTAGATCGCCTGTATAAAAGAGTTTAATATAGTTAATGCAAATTAAATTGATATTTAAAAGTTCAATACTTGTCTGCACATAGTGTCTAGACATAATAGAAAGCTACAAAGAACAATATATAGCCTAGAGATGGGTGAAAGTGAATGGGCAATGTAGCACACCAAAAAAATTATAAACAAATGAAAAGCCATAAATGTTATATGCAAAGTGTGCAAAAACCAAGTGCTGGCCACCTCTATGTTGCTCATTCAATTCACTATGATCCACTTTCAATTACTAAAGGATACTTTTTGATCTCATGTTGGATGCCATTTAAATACAAAATTGCTTTGGAAATTCAGCATGGCCAAGAGCATGGCCCATTCACAAAACTATACCATTTGATTATTACACCACCTAGGAACTAAAATAGCGACCTATTAGCTTCCACTTTCAAAAATTATAACTAAATGTTCAACATTCCAAAAATTATGCAACGTCTTGCATTGACTATGGATTTCATTCTCCTTCTATTGATTATTCACCAAAAATTCATTCACTGTGCCAACCTACCCAAATTTTGATTCACTTGGTAAAGGATTGCTTCTTAGACCTTTTACCTTACAACTAAACCCTGACAAGACCCCCCAAAACCACCACTTTTTGCTTTGTGTCTAATTACTACTATTATTAGATTGTTCAAATTTCCATATTTTCTTGTTGGCACTTGAAAAGACGTTCCAACTCACCACAAAACTTTACATTCTGTATGCAAAAGTTATGAAGGAACAAAGTTTGGTTTGAAAACAATTTCTTCCACATAGGTACATAATTGATTTTGGAGATATATATAGAGTGAAGATGGCCGTTTTCGGGTCAATGGTGCATTTTGGGGTGCCCAACTGCCCATCTTGCACCCCCTTCCGACTCAAGGTATCCTAGAGAAGATTATATCCTCTTTCCTTGGGAGTCCCAAGACCTTTTTTGGGGGCAAAATTTTGCAAGATTTATTAGATCTGTGACCTCTGCAGCTTCGTCCCTTCAAAAATTGACCTCTGCTGTGAGGCCAACAAGGTAGACACTAGTCAAAAAAAAGCCCCGAGGGAAGGAAATCAAGCCACTTAATTAACCCCTAAATGGCCAAGCCTTTTCAAGTGTGTTTTGACTATGAGAAAAGAGCATGGGCTTATAATTAACCCCAATGAAGCAAATTGTATTTTTTTCAAAATCTAACCGTATAGATGTTTAAAGAACTTGATTATTAGTATGCATACCAATTTTGAGTGCGAAATTGCATAGGAGTTGTGAGATTATAACAAGAGAAATGTATGCTTTCTATTTTTAGTATGCTGCCCTCCCCACAATGTTTTAGAAATTTGCATATAAAAGTTTTTTGGGATGGGAAGTGACATGAACGACTACAAATAATGTTAGCACATTAAAATGCACTTTCAAAAAACTTAATTTCACATGAAAAGCTATCAAACTTATTATACAATCCACCTTGTAATTGGTGAAATGCAATTTTTTTTGCAAGTATAAATCGCAAATAACTCCAAATCAACACTTGCATGTTCAAATTTTCAATGGTGAAAATCATGAAAACACTTTACTCTTTCCATTGGGACCATTTTCAAAGCAAATGGATAAGTAAAGTTTTTAGATCTCAAATCAAGTGAAATTGGCAAAAGTTGGAAAATGAAGTAAAATTAGGAAGCTTTACTCTTCCACTAATGGACATATATGGCTTTGAAGACCTCTCAAAAATCAGATGTTTACCTTTTGCAGTGAAAAATGAAAGTTTTCAATAGTTAACCCGAAAAACTGCCTTATAAAAATTTTAAAATGGTCAAACGAATTTAACTGCCCATACCAAAATGAGCCTGAAATTTCAGATCGACCATATATGGTCGCTGAGGCAGTTAGGGGTTAACCCTTTGACGCTTCAATGTTCAATATCTGGACAATGCATAAATGAACAACTGCAGCTCACAGGGAAAGTGGCTGATTTTCATCCGTGATTGTTTTGGTAGATTGTTGTATGAGTTTCGGACTGTCAGCTGTTTATGGAACCACCGTGCGCATGGAAGGCGAATATTTTTGAACTGTTTGAAATGCTGAAAGATATCAGGATTTCTTGAAAATTTTCAGTGCCTACAAGTAGTGATAAAACTAAAGTATTTGTACTTCACATTTTGAAAGAGGGTGCAGTGTGGCCTTTGATTGCCCGCATGATGAGGGTTTCCTTTGAATTAAAGAAAACAAACTTCAGTACATGCCTTGGGACATGCGACAAAAAAGCATTGGAGGCGACCTGTTCCAAGGTGCCGCATATCACTTTCTTGCGAGAATAATTCATAACAAAGAGGCACACTCCCCTCTTCAGTTTGGTTTATATAATTTCTCTTGCAGTATAATATACTACCCTCTGTCGTTTTGTACTCTCCGAAGTCATGCAACTTAAGCTTTCAGCATCGGAAATGGGCATCTTCCATTTCTAAGTTAATGTAAATTCATAGCAGGGGCAGGAGAGTGACTTGTGAAAGTTGTCGGATTCACAAAAAGCCAGTGCCTCTTACTTGCAAGCTCACTTGGAAAATTGCAGCAACACAAATTGCGGTGCACGTCGGTTGTGAGCAGCTACCCGTGGAAATCGACGTCACAGTTCTCAGTCAAACCTCATCTTGTAACAATTCTCAATCGAACCAAAATTTCGTTAAAATGGCAGTATTCTGCAAACTTGGCACTTTTACGTTTAGGCCGAGATCTGAAATCTAGACCAGTCCTAGACTTTAGCGCTAAAGAAGGAGATGAATGCATGCCGGAAAAAATGGCGTATGGAATACTGCAATTTTAACGAAATTTCCCATAGGTCTAATGCTTCTACGGTACTCAAGATCACACGCTTCCTTTGTTCATCACAGAGCAATGATCTACTTTCCCCATCAAAATTTCACCAAATTTCTTGGTCTTCCTTCTCTTCAGCAATGAATCAGGAGTCACTTACGGGTTAACAATGTTGTACATGCAGTATGGTATTAATTTTAATCAAATCTAACTTACATACAGTACAGCCAGACTGGTTGAATGAGACTCCAGAGAGGTCTGTCACGTGCTCTTTCCAATGAAGCTCTTCAATCTAGCAATAGCAAAGACGCAGATTCGACGAGTCTCCACTCTCCGGACTTCAAGCACAGGTTCGGGAGGCTTAAACAGATGTGTCGGAGAACTCTTTTTGCATTTCCACACGGCTGGGAGCTTGGCCTCCAAGGAAATGGTGAATTCAAACTCGTTCCTTAGTTCCATAGCGATGGCCTCAGACACCATCCACGTACCTGCAAAAGTCGCATCCTTACCCAGGTGTGGGTAATTGACTTCGCCTCGAACAGCCTCTGGAATCTTCGGATTTGTGTAAAATCGCCTGCCGCGGAGGTTCTGTGTAGAAGACCCATCCTCGAACGTGCGAAGCTCGTATTCACACACATAGGCGTGACCATCCCTTGTAGATTTCTTAAATCCGAAGGCAGGGAAAGTTGTCCCACTTGTGTTGTTTCCGTTCCATTGCAGACCAGCACTTGGAATGGATGCACCCAGATTCACACCTAACGTATAGCCACGCGACCTTGCTTGTTGCACGAACAGAGGATTAAGTTCGTTTCCTGGACTGCATTTGATAAGACCGAATCCTTTGGAAAATGATTCGGACCATTTCCCCGTGGGACGAGCTACAATTTTCACAGATTGAAGGAAGTGGTCAGGGTAGCTGTCAGTCGTATGAGACCTCACAACTTCGAACCGAATGGAATCCACGATTACGATCACTTCCACGTTACCGTCAGGCCTGTTTTGTTGCATTCAACACCCAACAGTTCATGTCATTACAGCTATACAAGATACGGTTTCAATATTATTTTATTTAAAAAACGTCTAATTACTTCCACAAAAACGGAATAGAGCTGCATGTACTACAATTTTAGTTTTGGTGAATACCTTGAATACATATTCCTTGATCATCAAATGGTGATCAGATTCTTAATTTGTGATATTGGCAAAATGAAAATTGGCATGTATGACACATGACTATTTTATCCCCAAAAGAGTTTTATCCAAGCTTATCATTTTTATATTTTTTTCCATATTAATTTCATAGTAATAAAAATTCTACTTGCAATCTCAAGAATGTCATCGAAGGAAGACTCTTGATAACCAGATTTGCAATATACCCTACCTCCGGGGCAGCTTCGTAAATAACTAAGCAAAATTTGAAGCATGTCCAAAAATTTTATAAATTTGCAGACCAAAATCCGAAAAGCAAAGAAATCTAATTTGAAGGTCTTTAGTTCATATTGAAATCTAAAACGTTAAAACTAGAATTATTCCGAATATGAAAATGAAAAAATGAAACCACTTCCGCACACAAGTGTTGAAACTGACCTACGGGTACGGTAATGTGATGTTCGACAGCATTGCTTGCAGTAAAAATTAGCTCGCTCTATACAAATTGACAGAAAACCTGATTATTTACAGTGGATGAAAGTTCGTTGGTACCTAAACATGTTAGACGGAGTGAGATGCACTTCGACATCCAATCGTTGGTTCTCAGTGATCGCTACGCTCCAGTTGACTATCATCTGCTTCCCGCAGATTTTCTCCGTCGTGTAGGTGGGCACCCCGACAATGTCCGAAATAATACAGTATGCTACTGAAGGAGTGAAATGCTCTCCCGTTCCCTCGGCGAGCTCGAAGATTGAAAGCAGGCGCTCGGCCTCCTGAAGGTCTCTTTTGACTCCCTCCTTCTGGCCAAGCAAATGGTTCACCAGTGCACGAAATAGGAGTGTAAAGCCGTCCGAATGGAGCTCAATGGCCTCCCGGAGAGTTTCCAGAGCCAGCCCATAATTTTGTTGAGACACCTCTTCAGCAGCCTTGTTCATCAGCATAGGAATTATCTCAATTCTGGAGCTTACCCAGCGCACTCGTATCACGCGCTCACATATCGCAACGCGTGAAATCGCGTGGTGGCGTAGGGGAGGGTGATAGTACTGTATCCAAAAATTGGAGCAAGCATTAAACCTCAACAAGATGAACAAAGAAAAACAGTTTTCGCAATGTAGCGGAAATACTGGAATACTTCTAAACTACGAACTGCATCATTAAGAAATATTACGGTGTTACCGAACACTCAATAGATGCTAACTTCAGCTTCAGTTTCTTAGGTGACTGTAATCTCCACGTTAAATCCAATGAGACAAATTACGAATGCGCAATCTTACACTATGCGTGTTCCATCACAAACTGACAAAAGAATAGCCACATGTCGCACTGAATCCATAGGTGTGCAGACTTGACGACACAAAAGCCGTCCAGAAAAACAAACAATCATAAGTCTTCCTTGAGAACCAATAATATCAATGGAAATCGTGAGAACAAAAGCAATATTCCACTATGAAGGATATCATACCTTTTCTAGAAAGACTTGGGCAATATCTTTTTCTCCACAGTCAGGTGGAACGCAGAAAGTGAGCACAGGAATTTCCCCTTCCCTCTGCTCGACTAGGGGTAACCCACGCGCGGTAACTACCAAGTATAACAATGCAGTTGTTGACGTTCACAAATTAGATTTATCAATGTCCAGAACCTAAACGTTTGACCCAGATAAATTCGAACGTTGATACCAATCCAAATTGATCCGAATCCGAAAGTTAACTGCACGAAAAGTGGTGAAGTCCAGGAATTTCTCCAATTTAACGAAATTGACGGTAGTAGTAGTATGGTAAACGTGTTAAGACCGCACAGCATCTAAAAAGCAATAGGTGATTATTCACCATAAGGACTACAAAATCATGTAGTTTGCCCCAACTGGACACACATACAAAAAATTGACATAGTGCAAACTCAAGACACATACCATTGATTCTGCGGGTCCCGAAAGGTGGCACAATGCCGCGGCTGGGCTTCGCATCGTAATTATCAGTATCTGTCTCTTGGACCTGGAATAAACAGAACTCATGATGATTGATATGGAAAGAATTTACTTGTGTGCAGAGTCTAAACTTGTGTGCGGGTTCGACCCTCAAAGACAGTCGTTGCAGGGAAATTGAGGATACTTCAACATAAGTAAGTAAACGAAAATCAACTGGTGCACCATATCATGTGAACATCTTATGCTCAAGCACTAAAAGATGTAGGCCTACATCAGCTAGGTTTTAGTTGACATTTTACAAAAGCTGAAACACAAGATTACTTCTCAAGTGAAAAAGAAAACCAACCACAAAGCCCACAGGTAGATCAGTTGGATTCGTAAGCTTAACAGGAGATGAAGAGCGCTCCCCACCCGCATCTATACCGTCACAAGAGAAGAAAGTTCTAGTGAAACAGATAGAACTCACGAAAATCTACCCTCTTACGACTGAATCTACAATTCCAATATCCTAATTCAATTGAATGTAGAATACTGATGTGAGGACCCAAGACAGAACACTTCAAGCTTCCAGAAGCCTAGGGGAAGACCATGAGAACAAGTAATAATTTCAAGGCATGCTCGTAACAATTGATGTAGTGATGCTGATAACCTAGAATCTACAAGAGGGATAGAAATCATACGTATGAGTGCGAATTTCAGCTCCTCAGGTTGGAAGACAAGATGTTTTTCGCCCATGGCTTCGACCATTGATCCAAAACACAGACACAGCAAACAGGTAAAATTTCCATCACGAGATTTAAAGAAGCATGTACGAATGCGTGCGCACTTTCACAAGAAATAAAAGATGAGATTCGACGTACAAAAACGTGCAACTTCGGCATACGCGCAAAGGGCCGTTTGCAACATGCTGTCGATATTTCCTTTCAACTCCGCCCATCCTTCCGGTCTGCATGTAACAGGCTTTGATGTCAAACATGCGAGAACATGAAATTCAGGCAACCTTCCACCTGCAGAGATATGATCCCCTTGATGACATGTACTCAGTCGATATATGACAATTCCTGCGCATTAAATTCAAACCAAGGCAGATGCAGAGGAAATAGAGTACATGACCTTCAATAAGAGCTCCAATGCACATATGAAAAGAGGTGGCGATAAAGAAAATCAGGACACAGGAACGCTATGGACATGCATGGCGCAACAGTTCCAATCAGAGAGATTGTCCAGCCCTCTAAGCGTGAATGAAGACTTTCAATCAGTCTTTATGGTGGCTGACTTTGTAAGCCGGACTGATTAATCTGGTGGACTTTCTCGACATTACAAAAAAAATCCCAAAATATGAAAACTAAACAAAACTAGATAAGCCGTATCTAGCGCAACGAGGCGCGTCCCTGATGACAGCAGTCCTAGACACCAAGAGTAGTAACATGTGAACAGGATAGGGCAAGACATACAGAGTTTGATCGTACTGGGACTGTTGCCGCAACGAATTTTCATCCTCAAGTTGGTCGAGCTTACGCTTTAAGTCTTTGTAAAACCCTTCAATAATATATACATCTTGACTACGATCTGTTTCCAAGCCACGTCTTTGCTGCCACAAAAATATAGATAAAATGGACAAAAATGTGAGCAATCAGGAGGAGTTCAAACTGCTAAATTTTTCAGACCAACATCTCGCGCCAAATCACATGCCAAATCACATGCTCCTAAAATCTACGCTGCCAACAGCTTACAATGCAAACCGAAATTCCAAGTCTTACCTTAAGAACCGATAGCAAAGCCGCTTTGAACTGCAATACTCCCCTGGATTCACTCCGTGGATCCAAAGCTCGTGATAGATCATCAGAATACTCATATACTGTATCCGGTCACACAACAAGGGCATTCGGGTTAGTTACTGTTCCGTTCGTCTGCGTGAATGAAAAGACAATTAAAAAGTGAAACATTCACGACAAAGAAATGAAGATATAGTGAAAACAATATCCAGAATTTCTGCACAAGGATCCCTCCAATCCAAGCTGTGCTTCACTTAATTGATATCGATATCGGAATAACTGAAATATGTAGCGAAAAGCAATAGAGGACTTTATATGACTTGCTTCAGACAAGCTAAAACATCGTCATCAGCGTTCCCCTGATAAATCAGAAACTATGGTGACCAGATTAAACTCGAAGTACATTCCACCAAAAAGCAGAACACTATGGACGCTGCTTATCAGCGTCCTATCAATTTCACCTACTACCCTTATTCTTAGCAGAAATCTAACAACACAATGCGATCACATAAACAGAAACAACTCTAGGAATCTATTTGAAGATAAATTCCCAACAGGATGCGGTCCCATTGAATTTAAGAGAGGTGATGCACATCTGCAAGTATATCACATTGACAACATTTCAAACCCTCACTTTTCCTAAGCGCACATCCTTGCAGAACCAAGTTCTCATGGAAATGATTTAGTGAAACAAAGACAGCAATCACTTCTTCTATGTCAAAGTCTACGAACGCAAAGAAACCTAACCAATTTGAAATTCCAAAACACGGACACAACGAGCGGGTAAAATTTCCATCACGAAATTTCAAGAAGCATGTACGAATGCGTGCGCGCTTTCTCAAAAAAGAAAAGATGAAGATTCGACATACAAATACGTGCAACCTGGGGATACTGATCTTGTACGCTATGTGCCGTTTGCAAGATGTTGTCAATGTTCTCTTCCTGCTGGTGCACAATTTCCGGCACAAACGGCGTGCTACTGTACTCATTCCAATGCGATTTATGTAATGTTCGCTCTTCCTCCGCCTCGATCGCACGGCCAACCAGCGTCTCCCATTTGGCTATCACGCGCCTGGGCACGAGGTGCGGCACAAACGGCGTGCTACTGTACTCATTCCAATGCGATTCATGTAATGTTCGCTCTTCCTCGGCCTGGATCGCACCGCCAACCAGCGTCTCCCATTTGGCTATCACGCGCCTGGGCACGAGGTGCGGCACCCTCGCCATGGTTCAATCCTCGGATCCCCCTGTCTCACATCTGTCGGTTTCACCTCCACACAATCAATTCCAACTTCGCAAACCTCATGCTAGCTCTCTCGATCGTCGGTGCCGCCTAAAACCCCGCGCACACGCTTGCAACTTCAATCCACCAACGCTTCCAACACTGAAAACGACGTGAAACGAAAACTCCAAGGCTTCACCGAGAGCGAAGACGCAACAACAACGCTTCTCGCCCTCGAATTCACAAAAAACTCACTCATCACAAGCAACAAAGAAAGTTCCAAAACGAATGAAGCACAAGGGGCTCAGAGAGGGGATCTTCGGATCAGCAGAGAGGCTTCGGGGACTTGGTTCTGGATCTGGAAGCCGCGTTTACCATATTTGCCGCTACCGACTGCGTTTCCGTCCACAGTCCACACGTTCAAATGAATATACCCTACGCTCGGGTCTGATTCGTTAAAAAATAATTCAAAATATAATTATATATGGCATGTGATGAAATTTTCAGAAATTATAACGTGGCAAATGTGGAAGTGTGGAAAATGTTAATGAAAATAATTT
Organism: Pseudisothecium myosuroides; assembly: GCA_951799445.1. NCBI lineage: Eukaryota > Viridiplantae > Streptophyta > Bryopsida > Hypnales > Lembophyllaceae > Pseudisothecium > Pseudisothecium myosuroides. The sequence continues at coordinate 33,064,305 of OX637287.1, read as the reverse complement.
GAATCCTCAAAACAAAACACAATGGAAGCCTTCAGTGTTGAATATTAGAGATTGTTTCCGGGATTTAATTGGCGGAACTTATTCTCCAGTTCTAAACTTTAGCTAAACTTAGCAAGTTTTCCAAACTTTAGCTAAACTAAGCAAGTTCTGCATGGCACAATCAGTCATCAATTGAAATTTTGAAAATTCAAAATGCGAATAACGAAAGGCAAATACCAGCCAAAAAAAAAGATTTTATCAGGGGTCTGACGAATCTGATCCTAACGTACGGTATTGGGGTGAATCACGGCATGAGTAGTGAGTTAACCCCTACATTAGAGGAAATTTCAACCCTCCGGAGGGCTACTCCAGAGTGACAAACTAAGCTATTTCAAAGCTTGGTCTGTTACTCCAGAAAAGTGCCGCAATGAGCAGTCAACCAAGTTGACTACTCACCGAAATAGTCAGGTTTCACAATTTTTTTATTTTTATTTTTAAAATAAAAAAAATTTAACTCATAAAACTCAGTTCTTGCGCCACTGCCATTGCAGTTTTAAGTGGAGGGGAATAGGGGAAAAACAATTTTTTCAGCAAAAAAAATAAATTTTCAGGGTACCTTAGAGGGCTGTGGAATAGCCCTCCGAAGGCCTGAAATTTTCTCTAATGAAATGATCATGGATTTCAAGCTTCACTGTCCATTATTTAGTTTTCTGCCATTTTGCAACTAGATATGTATGAAAAAATTTATATTTGTTTTTCAGAGATGAAATTACATGTCATCTTTACTTCAGAATTTTTTTAAATTTTTTTGTGGAATTTTTGAAGAAAAAGTGAAGAAAAATCACATCAAATAGAAAATTATCTCAAAAATTTTGAAAATTTCACCATGTGTGCAAATTACATGGTGTAAACTCAATTTCCGTGTCATTCTATAATAAAAGAATCAGACATTGAAAATACATCCAAAGTTCAAATTGCAATAAAATATTCAATATTAGGATTTAAAAAAAATTCAAACTGAAGTAGAAACTAGAGTAGATGACCTTCATTTTCTAAGTTGGGCTTAAATTCAAAAAATATCATTTTTGAGGAGAAATTTCAAATTTAAACATTAGAGAAAAAATCAGCCCTCTGGAGGACCCTGAATTTACTTTTTTTTTGCCAAAAAAATATTTTTTCCCCTATTTCCGCCCGGCAGAAACTGCAGCAGAACTGGCGCAGGAACCGAAAATTACTAGTAATTTTTTTTTATTTTTTTTATTTTTTTTATTTTTTTTTAATCTTAAAAAAATTATTTAAAAAAAAAAAAAAAAAAAAAAAAAAATCGCGATTTCGGCGAGCAGTCAGCCAAGCTGACTGCTCACCGCAGGATTGTACTGGAGTGACAGGCCAAGCTTTTTAATAGCTTGGCATGTCACTTCAGAGCAGCCCTCCGGAGGGCTGATTTTTTCTCTAATAATTAAGGACCAGCAACTTCCAAAAATACACTAAAATAGCATATTTTGTGATCCGTTCTTTTAACAACTTCTCTTTTGTGAGAAGACAAACACTAGCAAGACTACAAACTCAATTGGATACCCTTTATAACCTTTTATGAAAGGTCAATACTAGAAAAAGGAGATGAAAAAGTGCTTTGAATGACTTTGCAAGCTCTCTGGATTGTCATCCAAACGCCAATGAGTGGCGCCGGCAGCGTTCTAGAGTTAAACAAGTTGGAGACACCATAATCATCTCAAAAGGTGAGTACAAGATTCTCTTGTTGGGCGCTAATAAACCATTTATTCCTACATTTTTTTTTTAATTATTTTTTATCAATATCTATAGGAAAAAGTTCACCAACAATGCAAAATGATTCAAAAGTTCAAAAGTCCCAGTCTCTAGCACATAGATCAGGCTCTAACATTGTTTGGAATAAGAAGGGTCCTCCTCTTTGCTTGTTTCAATAGGTTCTTGACTCTTCGGTATTTGGTTCTTGCTCTCATCTCCTCATTGTCCATCTTCATGGCTTGGTTGTTGTAATGCATTTTTTTTTAATGCAATGATTCTTCCATTTGTTAAAAAAAAAGTTTTTAAAAAGTTCAACATGAAAATGAAACATGTGTTAAAAATAATTTCATGCTTGGCTCTAAGGGTTAGCATTTCATGCCAAATAATTAAAGTGGTTTATACATAAATAAAGTTGGAAAAATTGGTTCGACAATCACTTATAGAATTAATTAAAATATATTTTTAATTTTTATTTGGCACCTTAATTATAGGAACATTTAGAAAATGATGAATTTATTATTCTAAGATGTGCATGTGGCCCATTTGGCCCATTTCGAGATTTATATGCGGCCCATTTTACGGACCAGTCGGTCATGTGCACCATATCATGTGAACATCTCATCACTAAAAGATGTAGGCCTACATCAGCTAGGTTTTAGTTGACATTTTACAAAAGCTGAAAGACAAGATATACTTCTCAAGTCACAAAAAAAATCAACTGCAAAGCCCACAGGTGGATCAGTTGGATTCGTAAGCTTAACCCTTGAGCGCCCCCAGTTTTTCGCAGGAAATGAGGCCACAAGGTACCCCGTCCCACTTAATTCAACGCTATCGGTTTAGAAATTACATCGGGAAGACTTCACCGTTCAAATTGGGAAAAGGCTACGTTGCGCATCGACTGGGAATTTCTTGCAAGTTTTGACCGTATACTTCGGAAGATTATAATAGTCAAAGTATCATTGACTTTTTGCAGCAGGACGAAATTAGGGGGGTGTCTTGACTTCGGCAGTGCAAATTCGTGGCTGAGAGGTGTCCACTTCCGCTGAAATTTGGGCAGAGGCTGCGGTAAGAGGGTATGTTTCTTGCTGCAAATTTTCATAAAGTCCTGACATTGCCAAACCACTTTTGCAAACCTCGACAGCTCCGAAGCAAGCACTGAGCGAGAAAAGACAAACCGGAAGCACGTACGGTTCTAACCTCCACGCGGGCCGCACTCCCGGCGGTACAAGTGCGTACGCTCTTGCCACCTCAGGGTTCCTGCCATCGTGCATCAACTGCTGCGTTCCGCTGACATCCCGCGGCAACATGGTTCACACTCAATCACCCAACGTCGGGGGGTTTTAAGAAGTCGTTTGCAAATGAAGGCGACACACGAAGCGTGCGGACAACGCAACGAGCACTTGATTTTGCGAGACGGTTTGAAAAAACCTCAATGTCCGCATTGCGGCGATCCGGCGACGATGGGTGACATGTCGTTTGATGAGCAGCAACTTCGGATCGAGAATGGTCGTTTGAAGGAGGAGCTGGATCGCGTGTCTGCCCTGGTGGCCAAGTACCTGGGTCGTCCCATCAAGCTGATTGACTGACTCGCTGCCGACCGACCTGATAAAGGAGAAGAGGTTACTTAGTACTCGGAATAGCTGAGAGAAAGTCATTCAATTCAATTTTGAAAGAGCAGATTGTGCCTCAGATCTGATCGCCTTACTTTTTTTACATGAATTTGAGCGCAAAGTAATAGAATCGGGATTCGATAATGAATCATTTTTGAAATATTTGATGCAAAGAACAAGAAGTTAGGGTTTGAAAAAGAAACCGGGTTCAGATTTTGCGTGATGTCCCAATGACTGCCATTGATCCGACATTCACTGGATGATACAGGATTGTCTGCTTTGGAACATAATTTGAGTGAGGGCCGTGCAAACGCGAGTTTCCATCAGCGCTTCTGCATAATCATGCAATTCCGCCACCATATATTGCAAGTAGTGAATGCTGCGGGTGCTTCCAGCAAAGTTTCACCGAGCTCCGAAATTTGGAATGGCCTGGTTGGAGTATAGACACACATTTACAGTACCTGAGCATGATCAATACAACACTGGGAAAACTCAACCTCAAGATGTGGGGGATCATGGTAGGAATTGTGAGTACAAAGTGACGACAAGTAGCATCCTCCAGCATCGCTCCCTGTGAGAATGCAGGTGGGCGGTTTTAGGGTTTTAAGTGATCAAGGAAACAGAGCATGTTTGCGAAATCATAGGAATGAGGAATGTAATCGTAGTCATGGGCTGCGAAATCCAAGCCCTACTCAGCTGATAATTCACTTGGTGTTCATACTGGAATCCTAAATATTTCGGCCACAAAAAAATTGCCGCACTTGTGAACGTGACCATAAGTGAGCATGCAATCCGTTACAACCTGTGCATCCACAAATTGGGAGCCACGAATTGGAAGCCCATTCTCCAAAATCGAGCCCCTCTCGCTGTCCATTGTACCAAGTCCATTACCAAGTCCATCACTGAATTGTACCTACAAACAAACACCGAGTACAAAACTGCAGCGATGGCACTCAAAGCTCCAACCCCCATGGCTCTCAAACCTGCTGAGGACGGCGGGGAATGACCTCGCGAGGATGACAAACCACTCTGGCATGCGCGCCAAAAAACCTCAACGGTATGGCACCGGCCCTTGCCGGTCGCCCCGGTCAGCCTACCACAGGCACAGTTCGCGAAAATGCACTTTTGCTGTATAACCAGACATGACCGGGCACCCCGGCGGTTGTACCACGGGTGAAATCACAATCGCCCCACTCCGCGACATCACCATAGGACTCCCTGACCACCCCGTACCTTACTCCCGGAGGTACAGTCTGGAACTGGCCCTTATTTTTGGAAAATCAGATTTTGAGAGGCGATATTTTCGCCTGTGGGGCGCTCGCATGGGATGAACCCACCCGCATCTGTATCGTCACAAGGGAAGAGTGTTCTAGTGAAACAGCTAGAACTCACGAAAATCTCCCCCCCCCCCCCCCCTTATGACTAAATCTACAATTCCAATCTCCTAATTCAACGGAATGTAGAATACTGATGTGAAGACCCAATACAAAATACTTCATTCAGGATTCCAGTTGCCTTGGGTAAGACCATGAGAACAAGCAAGAATTTCAAGGCATGCTCGTAACAATTGATGTAGTGATGCTGAAATCCTAGAATCTATGAGAGGTATCGAAATCATACATGTGAGAGCCAATTTCAGCTCCTCAGGTTGGACGACTACACGATTCACGCCCATGGCTTTGGCCATCGACCCGATCCCACAGTTATTTGAAGTACTCTCGTTGCAAAATGTACTGATGAACAAGCGGGTGAAGCTAATTTCACAATTTCACAATTTTTTCATGAGCGACGGGACAAAACAAGCAACTCTCAACGAGTATGAGAAGGGAATGACTTTGGGAGAAAAAAAAATTCTGCACCTCAATTCAGGACGATAACCCATTCAACAGAGAAAGTAAAAAAACCTACTAAAGCAGAGAAACTGTAGCCCTCTTTAGCTTCAGAGCGAGGCTGCAACTTCCAGCCCACTAAAACAAACAGGGCAAAATCTCGAATCCTCGACCACGCCAGGTACGTACTTGCAAAAAACCCTAACCCAATTCAAGAATTTCCCACAAATTACCCCCAAAACGAACGCATCAAAAGCCACCACAGTTTTGGGTACAACACAAACCTCAGCGAAGTCGAAATTTGAACAAATGGCAGCATTAAGTTTGTCCAAAATTTACCAGTCCTCTAGGTAGTGTAGTACAACGACACTGCCCGTTTCACCTGCGCAAAAGCTGTAACCGTGGGTGCGATCTCTCGCCAATGTAGAAGTTTCAAATCAGTTGAGAATGATGCTAGCTACCGACATCGTCAGGCTTGGAGTCAGAAGGTCCGATGAAAGAACTCAAAGGAAGGCGAAAACGTTCTAACTTACTTACAGTACCTTACTTGTGGATTGCGGATGCTAGCTGTTCCCAAACAGCAAAGCGTTTGCAACGCGCCTTCGAGTTGCACATTAATTAGGCTAGGGTTGATCAATTTTTCTTCCTTGCTGAAGCGCTTCGGAGGTACTACGTATAATACAATCAAACTCTCGCACTAAGCTTATCTGACCTAGCTAGCACTACGACCAACAGATTACATTGGGATTTACACAATCGATTACCCCTCAAACAAACACGCTAACACCAAGTTGACGAAAATCGCTCCACGCCCCAAATTCCGCAGTCACACGCCACCGACTCTCATATCCCTACGCAGCCAAACCCAAACCAATTGCATGTCAGCACACCACCCCGTACAGTACAAATACCCGTTTCTCCCACATGGTAATCTCTTCTACTTCCCTTGTGACCGGTACCGCCTGAGATCAAAGATAGCCGCACAGGCGCCCACCTCTAACAAAAGAACAAGACCCGTAAACATGCACTGAGTGTCCGACAACAGCACACAATGAACTTCCCAAGCTTACAGCACCCAACTTATAATTACCGTCAAGTCAACTTGGATCGATCGAGAGCTTGAAATGAGAACTTTACGGAAACAGTCGAACGATTATCTGAACTCAATGTGGACGAAAGTCATACAGAAATTAAATGGGCACTGAAAATCAGACTTCTCATGCTTCAGCAAAGGCTAGGGCTTCAAAATTGTAATGGAAGCAACCCACCTTCAGCTTAATTATACACTCCTGGACCACGCCTTCAACAAAACTCACCGAGAGGTTCCCGATCTGGCCTCATTCTTGGCAAGCTCGCTATCGATGGACAAATCGGTTGGCGCTGACGGGCATGCATCTGTCGAGTTTCCGTCGGCCGCCAAGCGCTCGGGCCACCACAGCCATTGGATTTCACGACTACCGTACCAGCCCTTGGATTTGGAAGGCAGTAAGACGGGGAATTTCCTTTGTACGCAGAGTACTTTCTCCTGCCTCCGTTTACATTGGCCTACCAGATAAGGGACGGCAGTCAGTTGGACAATCAGTTTTCTTTGCATGATGTTAAACAGAGTTGACATTTTTTTTTTCATAATCAACATTGATATTTTATGCAATCCCAATCAACCATACCAAATTTCAGTTTCAAAAAATTAAAACTCCATTTTTGGTGAATTTTTTTATTTAATTTTCATGGTTTTATATGAAAATTTATTGAAAAACATTGGTGATGAATTTTTTGAATTTGATTGCCGAGATATGTAGGAAACCTTCACATGCACATCTTTTCTTCAACAAGCATCTCCAAAAAAAATTCTCAATTCCCTCTAGAGAGATTTCTATTTTGGCGTGATTTTGCCCTTAGTTTGAAAATCTATTTATTTTAATTAGATTTTTGCAATTTCCATTCTTGCTACAACTAATTTTGTACATGGGAGCGTGATGGTACAAATCCTTTGCAAAAAACTAATTTCAATGAAGAGATATTTCTTTTCAAAACTGAGGCCAAAATCATGTATCTTTTTGTTAGGCCACTGTAAAGTCAGTCCTCTATTATATAGTTAGTGTTACCTTTATAAGTGTTAACCCCTAAACGCCCTAGGGACCCAAAAGTGTCCTCACATAGTTTCAAGTCCAATTCAAAGTACTATAACTTTTGCATCCAATGTCCAAATTCAATAAAAATTTGTTAGAAAATTTGCACTCTCTTTTCTAGTTTGTGTGGTAAAATTTTCAAATCAATCCACGATGTATTGGTTTTTTGGAAGCCAATCAAAGTTCATAGGCTCAATTTGAGTTCACCAAACTGCATATGATGGTTGCAACTTTGGGAGCTTGTATTATCTTCATCCAGTATTAGATCCGAATAAAAATTTGTTGGGTTATGTTCCCCTTGAAGTCTAATTATGGTGGTAAAATTTTCATGTCAATCCAAGTTGTTTTGAATGCGTGGTAGCAATTCGAAGTTCATAATCCTAACATTTTTGGATTATAGTGAACTTTGGCGGCTTGTTTCTTCTTCATACAGTGTCCATCTCCAATAAAAAAAAATTGGAAAAGTTGTGCATACTAGTTTTGTTTGCATGGATAAAATTTCATATCAATCCAAGAAGTTACGAGTGACTGAGAAGCATTTTAGTAGAAGGAGGTTCAGCCTTAGATGTGTTTTCTGCAACTTTTCTTGCTATTTTTTGACATATAAAAGTCATTTTGCAAACACATTGAGTCAATTGAATGATGTTTTTTTTCCACCAATGTGTTTATATATTGGTTTCCAATCACTTTATAGTATAATTTTTTTTCATTTGAGTAGATTTAGAAATCAAATTTCACCACCAAATGTGTTGCTAAGAAAATTTCAGAACCCTATTTCAACATTAAAACATTATAATCTTTCAATCTATGTGGCCAAATGACTCCAAGTTTGATTCATGTCATCTGCAACATGTACACTACAAGATTGTATAGTTGAGATCTCTATAACTTAGTGACATTTGGATCTATAACACTTCAAAAGCAATCATGTTTCTGAAAGCCAAAAATGCCTTGGGCCTTCAGGGGTTAAAATCTCTCTTGTACAGAGTATATAATATAGAAATTTGCGCTCCCATAAAATATACAATATCATTGAGTGTTAAGTGTTAAATGATATGATATGTTTAGTTCCCTACTTCATTGATTTGACCTTTAATAAAGTAATAAAATTAGAAAAAGCTATGGGATTCAAAGACGCTTGAGAGTGCACTTGAGACTTTGAAGGAATTTTTGGAGCAAAGACCTAATGATGTCATTTAATTCATTAAGAGTATCTAACCACTTCAAAAGCAAGTACAATCTTGGCATGTAGAAGAATCATTCTCAAGAAAGTAATATAGATTCTTTTTTGAACCAATTTAGATAAGTGATGACTTATATTTTTTTGTACTTTCATCTTTTTTTTTTTGTACTTTCACCTCCACTTTGGACTCCTCTAATCCCTGAGTTCTTAGCAATATAAATAGTTTTGGCAATTGATTGCCAAAAAACAACTTAGTGTTTTAGTCTAGGTGCCAATGACAAACTTTAGAAAATTTGAGGTTTTGGGGAGCAACTATTTGTCAATTCCATCCATGCCTAGGTTTAAAATTTTCTTTACAGTTGTAAATTATATAATTATACTTCAAATGGATAAACTGGGATCAATAGAATTAAAAATAGCAAAAATAAGCATTAATTTTTCATCTTATTACATTGGCAATATGGAAAAATTCAAAAAATATACGTTCATCCTTGCCCACCACCAACATTATGCTTCTAATACATATCTTTGGTCTTAATACAAGTTTCTACCACTCAATTGCACAATGGTGCTAAAGGTTTTTGGAATCTAATTTAGTGTAGAATTGCAATTCAAAGGGTTGGAATTGGGTTGAAAAGTCACCACTATGAGAATTCTAATATTAGAAGGCTTCCACACATGGCAAAAAGATTCATTCATTGTTTCATAATGGGTGAATGCAAGAAACACCTGCCGATTTTGCTGCGTTTTGACAATACTCATCATTTTTTTTGGAGTACTTCAAAATTAGAAAAATAATTTAAAAAAAATAAAAAAAATATGGCTAATGTATACACCTTTAAGATGAAGGTAACCACCAAAGGAAATGCATAGAAAAATTCTCAAAGCAGGAGAACTAGAAAAGTGCCAGATCTCAAGAAAATGGATACTTTGATGTTTTAATTATTAAAAAATAGAAAAAAAAGTAAATAAATAAAATAATTTTTTTCCATTTGTAACAATTCTATGGAAATGGTCATTCACCCAAAATAACTACAAAATAATGTTTTATATGTTACAAAATACAAGTAGAAAGAAGCTCAGTTTGTGGACTTCCACACCACATAAAATTAATTATTATTAGAATTCCTTTGGACACTACACTAAAAACTATATTTAGTATTGGATTGCATTTAGTGTATTTACCAGCCTACCCCACCCAACACTAAATCTGAACTTTGGAGTAATTAGTGTAGTGTTAGACTTGAATGCGCCGCCTTCGCCTTCTCTTCCCTTCTGCCTTCCCCTTCCCTAGTCTTCCCTTGCGATTGGACTTCGTTTGCCTCTCTTGCCCGTCGCATCGTCCCCTCCCACGCGATCTTCATTCCCAACTTGGTCTCTCTTCCCTTCCGCCATTGCTCTCCTCCTCGCAATCCAACAAGTGACAAAAAAAAATTTGGGGGGGGGGGTTATTCCGCCCGTTCCCGCCGCTCCGGCGTTGTTTGAATCTCCCACCGTTTCCTGTGCCCGATTTGGAGATTGGACTGCGTCCACACTTCCCGATCTGCCCGACTACAGCTCGATTTCGCAGGTTTAGCTCGATTTCGCAAGTTCAGCAACTCAATTTTGCAAGTTCTGTAGCTCGATTCCACACCTCGACGCTTGCAACAGGTTTCCACCATTGCTGTCTGCAAGCGCGTCATCACCTAGATGGTTCAAGATGAAATCGTGCATGGCATCCGTGGGCTCTACATCCACACAATTATTGCGTTTCCAGAGCATTTTCGTGCTCAAAGGAGTGCCAACCTTGTCTGGGCTTCTCGTCGGTGGGCTCAACGTCAACTATTTTGCAATGAAGGAGAAGCAGATACAACATCTCCACCAATTTCATGCACTAGGAACCGGATGGGAGGGCAAAAACAACTCCACCCAAAGGCAAGTCCAAGTTGTGGTGTCAAGCGATCTCAATGGGTACTTTGGATCTACCCTAAGCTCCTGAATGCATTTGACCAATTTAGAAAAGCTGAAGTCAAATTCTCATCCAGATTGCTCATTGAATTAGCTATGTCGATCTTGATGGATCCTACCTCTCCTTATACAACCCAATCTCGTGATCCCAAGGACAATATCCTACTCACGTCAAAGTTGACCCCAAGTTAGGTTCAACAATTTATGCATGTGTACAACATTGTGTTGTTGTCATAACGTGGATGTTTGACTTGTAGTCCCGAGAAGGAACTACAAATCGAAATGGCAACAACTTACCATCTAGGTGTGCTGCATAGGGGGTTCCAAACCAATGTTTTTGATGGAAATCTGATAGAAAACACTGACGAAACTCATTTTGTTGTGAATTTAGACAATGGTCGAACGTTGGGATTTAGGGGGGACAACAGTGTCAAGTACGCCGAAGTGGTTTCCGATGGAGACTCCATGACCATGGTCATTAGAATCTCTGGAGGGCGTCGATCTATGATTGAAGCCCCCATGCTCATTTTTACCAATTCCAACAGCAGTTACCCTATTCAGGGCCTGGAAGACAATATTCTAGGGGTATGCTACAGAACTAGACCTAAAGGCTGGATGGACCAAGCCCTTTTTGCTGAATTCTTCGCTGAACCCCGAGCCTTCCAAGCCAATGTTCATGGCCGCACAAAAGTCATTTGGTTTGACAATTGTGCCGGCCATAACATGATCCCAAGCTTAACAGCTGTTTTGGAAGCAAAACATGCCAATCTTAGGTATTTACCACGTTGTTTGACACATTTGTGTCAACCAGCAGACACATTTATCATCTCCAAGGTCAAGGACGCTTTGACCAAGCGATGGGAAGCAAAGAAGGTTGAGCTCATTGTAAGCAATGCTTGGCAAAATACTCCTCGAGTTGATGGGCAGTGGTCAGGAAAACTCACAAACCCGGGAAAAACATTTTTCCTACAGTTGGCTGCAGATAGCGTTGAAGATGTGAATAAAGAGGTAGATTGTGATAATATGTCATATGCTAGGAAAGCTATGATTAGATCAGGTATGGCTTTGAGTGTTGATGGCACTTGGAGTGTCAATCAACTCTTTCCACATCTGCAGGAAATTATAGCCAAGCATGAACCATACTTCCAAGGCCAACAAGTTCCAGCCCAAGTATGAAATCTGTATTTTTTTTATTATATCTAAATATGAATTTCTTTTTTCTTATTTGATGTTCAAAGACTTCCTTCATTACAAATATTTTTCACATTTTCTACTCCTTCCATCATTTTCCTTGTCTTTAATCTTTTCCTTTGCAAATTCATTTTTTTAATATGTTCTAGCACTAAATGTAAACATTTTTGGATTTCAGATTTACCATAGAGTATATTTAGTGTTAGAAATTACTTTTAATGTTACTTACTTTAGTAGGCTTAATGATATTTAGTGCCATGGTTCGTAGATAGTGTTGCTAATACTAAATATAATTTTTAGTGTAGTTGTAAGTCTACTAGACGACCATCCCCTCCAAATTTTAGCTTGAAACTCGTTTTGGGGGGTACTAAATAGTACTAAAAAACTCCAAATTGGCAAGTGTGACAGAAAATTGGGGGCTATTTTTGGACAATAAACAATTTTTGAAAATTACAAAAAATAGACAAAGTGTATAATAGTTATGAGTACCTTATCTCTAAATCTTGAGTCATTTGGAACCAAAATGCAAAAGTTGTGGCCAAAAAACAAATCAGTAACTAAGCAGGGTGTAATGCAAAATAGTATAGGTGTTTCTTGCATTCACTCCAATTTGAAGGAATAATTTTCACATGCCATTGGAACCTTGCACGGTCCTGTACTACAAGCTTGTTTATGTGCTCCATAACTAAAAATATTGTTGCATATAAATAATTTGACATTTTGAAGAGTCGGACTTCAAAAACTCAAGCACCCTTATACAACAAATGACAAAGAATCATACCAAGACCAATGATAAGGTAGCAACACCTAAAAGAGACACTTTTTTATTTTTTACAACTAAAAAATAACCTTGAATGAATACTTCCAAAATTGAAAATCACCACAATTTTTGAAATGCAACTAATGAGAGATTGTGAGCTATTAAATTGTCACCTTGGTCTTGATTTTTCTTTTGCTTAGGTTTTAATCCTTGAAAGTTCCATTTTTGTATAGAAACTTCTAGAAGAAAATGTCTTAAGGGCAAGTGGTATTGTACATATATGCCAAAATCCTAACAGTAAGGCCTAAAATATACTACAAAAAACTTTGAATTAAGTTTTCTTCCTATATATGGACAATATTTAAAACTTTAAAAGTCTAATTTTAAAGCTTTCTAAGTCAAAATCATGTGCTTTTATGCCTTCCAACTTTTAGAATAATGTTAACAAGCTTGTTGAGAATATATATAAAAAATTTTAGACCAATTAGACCAATCTATCATGGCTGCTTGAATTGCCCCAATTTTTAAAAAAAAATCTATCCGAGGCATAATTTTTTAATTGCAACTTGGATTGTTATAAAATCTTTTAGGCACCTCAAGTAAAAATTTCACAAGAATCCAACAAAAATTGAACTAGGAAAGGCTTGCCCTATACTGAAAATGGCCTGAAATCATGTCTTAGGATTTTAGGGGTTAAATGAAAAAATGATTTTTTCAAAGTCAACAATTTGCCTCCCTTCATTTTTTATGAACCTCCTCCTTATGAAAGTTTGCAAGCCAATAATTATGATTCTCCTCTTACAATTGTTGCATAGGAGAGGCAACCCATTTCGGATCAATATCCCATTCTTGCACAGTGGGCTTCTCTCTTTCCGTGAAGGAGGAGAAGAACAATGATTAATTATAGCATAATTTCCAAGGTAGTTGTGGCGCATTATAATTGGCTCAAAGACTCTCAATATTGCAACCAACCCTTGGTTGATTTTGCAAGTAATCCTTGATCGGAAATAGCCAAACCTATATCACCAATATAGGATAGACACAGTCTCCAACTGATTAATTTATAGTAATTTTGTATTGAGACAAAAAAATCTAAAAATTCTGAAAACTGTTCAGACTCTATTTCGACACATGGGAAAATCCCCCCGTGGAAGAAACCGCCCTCCAGATACCTGTAACTCCTTAAGTAGTTAGAAATGGGTTGCCTCCCCTACTTTTGTGAAGAATTCCAATTTTTTTGTTTTTGTTTTTGTTTCTTATGCAAGGTTTGGCCCCTAACATTGCCCAATTAACCCTTGAACAACGCGGCGGACGTTTTGAGGCCGATGAATGACAAGAGAATCTCCTGTGTAGGACAAAAGTGCAACTATTCATCCTCCAAATTTTGTGGGGAAAGGGAAGAAAATCTACAATAATTTGACTTCCACCAAGTGTTTTTGCATTATTTTAATCCAACAATCCACACGGTGACAAAACAGATGATTTCCACGGTTATGTATTAGATAACCGATGAGCCGCACTAGCGGCGAATAGGTTATCGGACATAACCGGTTGTACATTTTCAATCACAACCATTGATCTTCATGATCCAAGAGTGTAGGAAGCAAGTAGAAAGGAAAGAAGGTTATGTATTAGATAACCGATGAGCCGCGCTAGCGGCGAATAGGTTATCGGACATAACCGGTTGTTCATCTTTCAATTTCAACCTTTGATCTTCATGATCCAAGGGTGTAGGAAGCAAGTTGAAAGGAAAGAAGGTTATGAGTTGCAACTTGTAATAGCAATAGTGACGGGTTGCAAATGGAGAGGTGCCACGTCGGCAATATAAAAGACAAAACCGGTTATGAATTGCAACTTGTAATGGCAATGGTGACGGGTTGCCTATGGGATGGTGCCACATTAGCGTTGAAAAGTCAACAACCGGTTATGAGCCCGTCGTTCAAGGGTTAAGCATTTGAACGTGGTTCCTAGTATCTACGAAATAAATAGATCTTGGGATAAGAATCTTCTCGCTTCTTCACGCTCTCTGACTTCTACATGTACAGTTCTACGACCCCTCTTTTTCCAAGTCAATGTGTGCGCCGGCTTTTGTCGCAAGTCAGCCTTCAGCTGCTCCTTTTCGTAGACCTCGTAAAGCCTTCAGTCTCCGAATGGCCAAGGCCTTCAAAATATTAGAATGGGAGCTGCAGAATTAGGGTTTCATTTGGATTTCTGTTCGTGATCTTCAATTCTCGATGCGCCACTCGAATTCAGGTAAGCTTAAGCCTTCGAACCTTGATGACGAAATAATTTATCATCGGAATTAAGCCGCTCTTGGCTTTGAATGTCCTTTTTGTTCTGTTGACCATGTCGACCTCTCTCTAGGGTTTGAGTGAACTCTATAGTGCTCTCGATTGGCACTCTCTTGACATTCTCCGATCTTATGCTCTTTTCCGCACGTTTTCTAATTGTGAATTTTTGTGTTTGATTTGCGGTACAAGCTTGAAGAGCGTCGAATTTGGACACGAGAGAGAGAGGGAGGAAGCGAATTAAGTTAAGGCAGGGATGGAGTGTTCAGGGCAATGTCTCATATGCGCTCCATTGATTGCAACGACGATGAAGGAAATGCTGTTCCAGATGCAACTGGCGAAAGACAGCGGAGCAGATATCGCGGAGTTGCGAGTGGATCATATTATCGGTTTCAATCCCGAATTGGATCTTGCTGTTCTGTTGAAAGACAGGCCTTTGCCTGTTATTGTGACACCGAGGTACAGTTGCTCGTCAATCTTGATGGCGGATGTCAGTTTTGAATCACGTTTGTCTCCGTATTTGTGGAATTGCCTTCGTTTTATTTAATTCGGGCGTAGGAAGGATGAGTCTTGAGGAATCGGAGCAGTTTTGAGTTTCCCGAATGGAAATTGGAGCCGTTTGAGTTGCTGAACCGGAAATTGAAGCCCTATTGAACTTCATATCTGTAGTTTTTCTAGTCTTTAAGCCTCAAGGTTTCACGTGGCTGCCTCGAAATTTATCTGAGCACTTGAAAACTCTAGGTTCAGAGCTCTAGGCGCTTGAAAGTACTGGTTTCCGGAGTTCTGAGCTTTTGAGTCTCACATTTTGACGAGCACACTTGAAGTCTGCCATTTTATCGAGTATGAGCGTGGCTATCGATCTCATTGTTGATTTAATTGCAGGGCAAAATGGGAAGGTGGATTGTTCGAAGGTGATGAAGAAGCAAGGCAAGCTCTCTTGCGAAGTGCCTACGACCTCGGAGCGGACTACATTGACGTCGAGCTTAAGGTCTGTGCTGTGGACGTCATTAGGTGAAGTTTTTCACTATGTGGTTGGATTGACAAGTATTAGATGTTAAGTTTTAGTAAGCATTAATGATGGGATGTTTGCACTTGTTGCTTAGGAGTGTTGTTAACAAAGTGAATCTAGTCCAAAGGGTTACCTAAGTTCATCTTAGGACCCTTGCTAAAATTACTCTGAACTTACTAACAGCGCTTTTAACACTAAGTGTGAACATACCTTTAGGTTTATTGTCCGTATGTTGAGCTAGTGTTAAGGTTAGGCTATTGTAATGCAAACGGTGTTAATATGCCAATGTTAATGTACTGTTAGTATAATGCATATGGTGTTAAGTTGGCAGTAATTTAGCTTTACATAAATTTTGAAATTATGTTGTATTAAATTAACATTAATTTAATATCGATGACTTTGAGAATCTAGTAGTGAATCTTTGAGATGTTAGGACCAGGCTGGTTTACAGGCTGTTAGCTAATTGTGCGCTCTTTGTGATGTACATACTATAGGTGGCTAAAGAGTTTATCAAAGAGTTGAGGGGCAGCAGTGCGAAGTCTTCAACGAAGATCATTGTGTCAAATCATAATTGGGAATTTACCCCCACGCAAGAGGAAATTGACAGCACCGTAGAAGAAATGTGGGCTACAGGGGGTGACATTGTGAAACACGTCACCACTGCTGAAGACATCACCGATGTTTCACGAGTCTTTCACTTCCTTTCTAGAGCGACAGTAAGTTATGCCCTTGTTTTTATCAACGTATCGCAATTCGAGTAGTTACAAGCTTACCTTCATGTAGATGGTTTGAGCACCTGTGGCTGCTAGTCTGTCGTCTCAAAAGTCTTTATCCCCTTTTAATTCGCAAAATGGCAAGTTAATATTAATGTAACATATCATCAGTTCCATATTCAGATAATGTCAAATAAATGTCAACTGAATGTTGATTTAGCGTTAGTCTCTAAAGGACCAAGAATCCGAGGCTGAACCTCATGTGTTTTTTTAGCATTTTTTGAGTAGGTCATATGAGAACTTCTTTTGTCCAATTTTACTTACTTCTCACCAACACCTGCGATGTTCTTCACTGTCTGATTCTAGTGATGTAAAACCGGTCCCCTTTTGAATCATCTTTTTACAGTATGATCAACAACTGAATTGGTCATTTTAATCCCATCAATCCTTGGACCTTTAAAAGTTAAATTTAATTAATAATTATCATTGTAATATGAAGTTTATATCAGTGACGAAAGTTCCACACTAACATTGATTGAATTTCACTTACATTGCCCTAACATTTACTCAACGTAAGGACTAAATGAATCTGATTGATGCCTGTGAACTTAATATTAACAACTTTGTCGATGTAAGGGGAGGATCTTTTGTGATGTTGGGTGTCCTACGGCAAGAACTCACGTTATGATGTCAGCGCAGAGGCCAACGATTGGATTATCAATGGGTCAGACGGGAATGATCTCTCGTCTACTGGCTCCCAAGTTTGGTGGGTACTTGACGTTTGGAGCATTGAGTAAAGGTCAAGAATCCGCACCTGGACAGCCCACTGTGCAGGATCTGATTGAAGTGTACAGGTACTGCTTACTGCTTTAGATTCCCCCTTTTCAGGTTGTCTGCATTTCTTAAAGCTGCAAAAGTATCATATGGTTTTGCCAGAAGGCAGTTTTAAACTTTATTCAGATGTTCTAATTTGAACATCGGAATGACAGGGTGAAGTCCATGAATCGAGATACCATAGTCTGTGGAGTGATTGGCAAGCCAGTGTATCACAGTAAGGGCCCAATTTTGCATAACAAAGGTTTTACAGACCTCAATCTTAATTACGTTTATCTGCCCTTGCTTGTGGATGACTTCAACAAATTCATGAGCGTGTATAGCGATTCTGATTTTCATGGTTTCAGGTACTAATTTTCACCTATCCACAGTCAAAGATGCTTTCATTTGATATCTTGTTGATGCAATACTTATGGTTCAAGGTTAGTGTAGCTTGGTGTTGGAACTTACTACTTCAAAATCCAACAATTCGTAACCAATTTGTAGGATATCCAAATAAAACATATGCTAATGTCTTGGAATCTTCTCGACAACAGGGACAAGATTTATAAATAAAACATTCCATTCTAACAATGGAAACCACTCAACAGATGAAAATCATAAGAATAGGTTTCATACTTTCCTATTGTTCAGTTTTTTGCTTGGCTCTGAACGTGCACCTTATGCTTCACTTGAGTGATATGTAGTGCTAGTTTTGCAACTGCGGGTTGGGGACACCAAGTTTTACTCACCGATTTTTGAATCGAACATGGCAGTGTTACTATACCTTACAAGGAAGATGCTCTAAGGTTGAGCGACGAAGTTGATAACGTCACACAGGTAGGTATTTCAAGCGTACTTCACTCGCAATCTGAAAGATTTACGCTGAGGGCTCTTTATAGAAATATGAGAGATGAACTCAATTTTCGACTTTGCAAAACCTCCAGGGAATTGGAGCAGTGAATACGGTTGTTCGAGGCAAGGATGGACAGTTGCAGGGCTACAATACTGATTGCTATGGTGCCCTCTCAGCCATCGAGGATGGGCTTCGTCTGTCAGGTTTAAAGACCTCTATATACTCGTACTGCGTCCAAGCCAAATTCCTAGTATGGTTTCATGCACAACATTATTATCCTGAGTGCCCAAACAGTCAAAATTGGCCAGTTCCATATGTATAGGAGTTGAAATAAAACGTTTAGGAAGCTTCAGGGAAGGTAACAAAACGTACTAATAGAAAGAAGAATTCATGCCCTCGTTTTTTAGCAATTGATAGTTACAAAGATTGACCATAACCTTTCAAAGGGAACTTCCTATTTTCAGCTTGCACATTTCCGGATTAAACGGCCATTTTTTGAGATTCTTTCATCAAATTCCTGAGCCCAAAAGAATTTGTAATCTCTGCTTCAAGTCAATGTGTAAACGGCTTCTGTTCTTCAAAAGCAGGATACTCTATCTGAAGTTTTGACCATAGTAGAATTACCTTGGTATTTCAAATCCTGAAAGATGCTAAAATCTACGATCGTTCAATTTGCTAAGAGAGCCCGTCGACCTGCAGGGCTTGCAACGACCACTGAAACTCCATTGAAAGATAAGATGTTTGTGGTTATTGGAGCTGGTGGGGCTGGCAAAGCCTTGGCTTATGGAGCTAAAGAAAGACTTGCTCGCGTTGTCGTTGCCAACCGCAATTTTGGTACTCGCGCTAAAGAATCTGCACTCCGCATTGATTATATTCTGCATTCCGGAACTAGTGCTGTTTAGAATTTTGAACGTGAATATTTATTAAATGTAAACTAAAGTTGTTTTGAATGTGTACTAATGAACTAAAGTGTACCATTTTAGGGCGAGCGAAGACACTAGCAGAGTTGGTGGGCGGGGAGGCAGTAGAACTTGACAAGCTGTCAGAGTTCCGTCCCGAAACGGGCATGATACTTGCCAATAGTACCTCTATTGGGATGCAGCCAGAAATTACGAAGTCTCCGATTGCTAAGGTTGGTTCTCACGTTTGGTACTTTCTATTGAAATCTAGATTTCTCTGGAGTTCTCTGGATTCAATTCTAGATTTCGATTAGGACGTGGTTGAATCTTTTGAGAACTGCGCATCTGGATTGTGATCAAAGATTTCCAAATATTTATTACAGAAATCGGGACTGAGCAGAAAATAAATGAAACAAGCCGCTAATTGCAAGTGTCTACCTCAAACACAAATGTCAAACTGCCACATGCCCCTATTTATTCGGATTGTCACACGTCTATTAAACACAAGTAATTTTTTCTTTGGAATGATCGGCCCCAACATGCTTCTGTTGCTTCTTTGATATGTCTTATTATTATTGGGTAACAAAGCTTTCCCCGCTTTTGGTCCATCACGTAGTCTCTCCCTGTGGAGCCATTTTTGAGCTATCGCTTTTGTCTTTCCGAGAAGAATTTTGGACACGATCCCTACATCTCCTTTTTTGCTCATGTACTACAGCAACCTTGGATTTACTTTGTGAGTTTGCAGTAGCTCACAAGAATTTGGTGTAACTGTGCTTAGGATGCGTTGAGTGCGTATTCTTTGGTGTTTGATGCCGTGTATACACCGAAGGAGACCCAGCTCTTAAAGGATGCAAAGGAGATTGGCGCAGTTACTGTGAGTGGGGAGGAAATGTTTTACAGACAAGCCTTTGCTCAGTTCAAACTCTTCACAGGCCTTCCTCGTAAGCAGCACCATGCTATCTTTTGTATGCTTCCGGCTGTTGTTATATTATATTATTGTCCGACTAGATCATCTACAATTTTATTCTTAAGTATGCACCTTTGTTTCTACTAGGAATATATTGCAGCTCTGGACAGAGTTTCTGCTTGGGTCGATAGCTATGTACACGGTGATGACAAAACTGTGATTGTTTCTTGTATGCAGCACCAGAAGGTCCTATGCGGGATGTACTTTCAAAGCCACCCATTGCTCACAAAGGTTGACAAAAAGCACTGGACCCAAGACTCTTGTACTTGTAGAAAAACATGTATCTTTTGTGAAGCTTTTCCTGTTTGTCAGAATCTAGACTATTTGGGCCGATTTGCAAAGAGTCTATAAATATAAACTCTGCTAGAGGTTCTCACAAATATTTGAAATGTTCTCCACCTGATCGTCACACTGCTTATATATGCGTGCTCACTATTGCCGCATGTGCTCCCTGTCAGGTTAAATTCGGGCAGCATTGTAATAAGGTCCTGCCCGTACCAACCAAGTAGTGCCAATTTGCTAACAGGGGTTCCAAGGTCCATTGATTAGTTGGAAGTTAACTAACAAATTGTTTGCTCACACTTGCAAGTTAACTAATGGGGAGTTAGGCTTTGAAGTAATCTACTTGCCGCTACTTGCTTGGTGCGGACAGATTTAGCACTTCTAACCGTTGGTATAGGCAGTAAATCAACTTGTCCAAAATCGAGGAATTAATTTAATCGGTGGAAATGAATGTAAGTTCCCAAGTTATTACCAATTTATTACTTGACAGAATGTGAGCTGTGTGGGCCTTTTGTAACTAATTGCAGTTAGTTAAGTGGCACTGCTTGGTTGGGGCGGGATCTAACTTAGCTTTCTACTTCAGGTTGCTGATTTTGGGGTTCGTAATTGTGGATGGAGTTGACAGAATGTGATGCTTTTGATGATGTTTTTCTTCAGGAACCTTGCCCACTCCTGTGTCTGCTCGATGTTCTATTGGTTTGTACAACGGAAGAGGAATGAGACTAAGCCAATCGGTATGTGCCAATCCCCGCCTCGGAGGATTGTCTTTTTCGCGTTCGGCGAGCTTTGGTGTGCTGATGGAAAAGTCGCAGGTACAATTGGGTAGTTTTGCACTGAGGTTTTGAGTATTTCACCCTTTTATAGTCACACAGACCGTTCAGAATATAATATTTACATAGTTTTTCAGTTCCACCACATTGGTGGCAATATAACACAGAGTATTAGCCTTAGGTCGTTAGATAGCTCCGTCTGCCGCATGCACTCACACCATCTGGCCTTTTTACGATATAAGTTTACTCAGATATTATTTGTGACTTTTATGAGTTCATAGCGGTTGTTTCTGCAAATATGGGCTTCATTGAGGGTACGGTTCTAGTGTTCTCCTTGTTGAGTATCATAGTGACTGAAGTCAAAATTTCTATGCATCCTATTTGTGTCTACCGTAAATTAAGCTGCTTAGAGCATCCCCAGCCTCACTCCCTATCACCGGCCGGGGTAGTTTTGTCAAGGGCTGGGAGCCAAGGCACACACACCCGTGGCTCTGGGCTAGAGTTTTTGAACATCGGGCAAGTTTAATTTGCATAGGGGTACGCCAACTTTGTGGGCGGGGAATTTCTGTAGAGCACAGGGTTGACTGAGGAGTGAGCACTTTGTGTTCAATGTTTTGTTGCTCTACATAAAATACTCGTCACTCTGCCTAAAATGAGAATTGGAATTCAATGCAACTATAGGAGGCAACCCATTTCTGACCACTTAAGCAGTTCTGATCATCTGTAGGGCAGGTTTCTTCACTAAGTAAATTTTCCCTTACGCAAAAATAGACTACGGAAGGTTTCCATAATTTTCTAGATTTTTTTTTTGCAAAACATAATGACTACGTAAATTTTTTAGTTGAAGATTTTATTCGACCCATATTGGTAATATAGACTCTCCTATTTTCAACCAAGGGCTAGTTGTAAAATCCACCAAGGATTGGTTGCAATATTGAGAGTCTTGTAGCCGATTATAATGTGCCACGATTGCCTCGGAATCGTGCCTTAATTAATCATCTCTTCCTTCATGGAAAGAGAATAGTCTACAAAGCCAGAATGGGGGGAGTTGATTAGGAATGGGTTGCTTTCCATAACCAATAGTCATAAATTTGAATGCTTGAATTCAATGTTAGAGTGCACATATTAGCTTGCTTGCCTTTAGAGCAGGTTAGAATCCTAGTCCACATTGTGGATTTCTTCTCTTCCGAGGCACTGTTAGTAGCCCAAGTTTGCCACCATTGCTTTTCCGTGGAAATTTCATTGCCCCATGGTAGCAATGCTCTAAGGAAACCCCAACATTATTTGTAATGCCAAATGTGGCATGCTTGGCGCCAAGCCTCGAGATGACTAGTCCACTTGCTCCTTTGCGCCTCTTTTCCTTCCGCAAAGGCACTTATCCTTCTGGCTTCTTTAGCAACAAATTGTCTTTTTGCTTTTATCCTTCTTTTTGATAGAATTTATTTGTCACATTTGCATGTGCCTTCATTCGCCAACCAAGACTAGAGATAGATAACTGGCACACCCTCTCTAAGCTTCTACAAGTGGAGATGGCATTCACCTTTTAACCAAGTACCTATGCCTCAAGAGAGGAAGACATATAGTCTCTAAAGAGCAAAACCCATTGTATCTCCAAGTCTAGCTTGTTTGCTTTTGTTTGGTTCCAAGTCATCCAACCAATCCAACTTAGCTACTATGTTTCCCCTAATGTACTTCACAACATTATTGCACATAAGAGCATTCTACCAATCCTTCATGTCATTCACCCTATTAAGGTTTTAAAATGTCTGAAGGAGTGACAATTGCTGAAATTATCATTAAAAAGGGGGGGGGGAAAGAAAAATCCTTTATACACATGATGTAGAGTTGCCTTACATGAGTTTTTTTTAAAACGTTGGAAATTATCCTATAAAGCTAAATCAATTCAAGCCTACATTGTAGATTGAATTTGCAAATGTACCAAGGATGGGAGAATCCAGATTCCTCCAAGTGTGCATGTTGAACGTTGTCACAACGCAAGGGAAGATGATGATTTGTTTAGGAGTCGGAAGATGCACATCAATGATCTTTTGGTTGGTTTATAGCCAAAACTTACTTCTATTGCATATCCTCTTTCTAGTAACCGCAAGGAAAGGTTTTGCTAGTTATGTAGGGAGAAAGCTACGTTGTAGAGAATCTAGTGGACATCAACATGGAGTAAAATCTACCATCAGAGCATGCCAAGGCAAAGTAGAAGACTAGAAAGAGACATGACTCAGGCTTCACCAAGATCAACAATCCCACAAGTCTATACCCACAATAAACTTCCCTAGGAATGTGTAGAAAAAAATTTAGACCATTTGACAATGCAGATTGCAGGATTATAACATCTAAGGTTAGAAGAAAATAAATTTTGGACCCTGTCCAACTAGGTCAACATAGTTTGACTTAGCTTTATGGAGAAGGAGGCATTATGCAACTTTGGAAATTGGTACCACTAGGTAGGTAGTTATGTTAGTTATTTGCATGCCAAATTTCAAAGATAATGTGATGTATAACATCAAAGTTAATGAAAAAAATTTACAACTTTTATGACTACTTATCCTCTCTATTAGCACACTGCCCAAGCAACCTCTAAACTTTTCAACCCTATAACTTTTGATTCGAGAATTTGAATAGAAAAAAAATTATATTTTTGCAAAGCATACAAGTGTGCATTTAGATCAAAATTTTCACTTTCATCCGCTCACAAATGACTTGGTATGAACCTACCCTAGATTCCTAACCTTCAAAAAGTTCCATAGGAGCTTATTGTTGTTTAAGGGTTAATAATTCATTAAATTGGAACCATTCTAGCATCATAAGGCACCTACGACTTTGGCTCAATGGCTTTGGCCTTGGTACACTAGTAAGGTAGTAATGAATTCAAACATGAGTGTTAGTAGAATACTTAGTATCATAGTCTATTCAACTATGGTGAGGTCAAATGACCTTGTTGTCATATAGTGACCTGAGGATTGCGTATTCAATTTTTCACTCATTTTTGATAGTGTTGAAGTAGCCATTGTCAAAATGAAGTTATATTTTTGTAAGACTTTGACAAAAAAAATAGGATGGTGGTGACAATGAAATCCATCTTATAGTCATTTTTGGATAGAAATCATTTTTCATCTACATATTTGTATTTGATTCATTCAATTGTGATCATTTCATATAATTATATTTTAATGATCATCATGATCCATCATTGAAGGCACAAAAAATATAGTTTTTTCTTTGTAATTTTTTTAATCCTTCTAAAATTTTGTTTTTGGCTAATTTAATTTGCCACTAAAATTAACTTTGCCATCAAAGAAAACTTCAAGTGTTGCAAGTTTGAATTTGATCCCCTCTTTTTACAAAGATGGAACCAAAACTTCCATTTAGGAAGAAGCCAACTCAACATGCCTTATTGCCATTCCCAAAAAATAAAGTAGGGTAAGCCATGCTTTATTGTCATTCTTGAAAACATTCATACAGTGTAAGAATTCAAATGCATTTTTAGAACAACTATTGAAAGAGGCTCCACACTACTTTCTAGAATGAATATTGAACTTGGATTTGAACATGGTTTTACATCATCTCTAGTATTCAACACCATTCTCAAAATATGTGTTCAAGCATCCTCTATAAAAAAAAGGATGAAAAATTGCATTTTTTTCATCTAGCAAGCCCTTGCAAAGTCATCCACTAGTCAACAATTGGTTGTAAGAACGTTACAAGATTAAACAATTCAAAGCAAACATGGTGTTTCAAATAAGATATTGGGTTGAATACAAGGGCCCTGCCTAAAATTTTCATTTGAAATGCTTCTATATTTATTAGGGGCATGCCGTTTTAATATATTTAAAATATACATATTATTACACAAAAATGAAAATTTCTCCATTGTAGACAAAAAAAAGGTGATTTCATTGCATTCTTCTTCAACTCAAATTCACTACCTTCCACAAATAAATGGAACACATATGAAACAACAACATCGCAAAGGCCCCTTAATTACCATTTATGAAAAAATTCACTATTAAACACATCAAAGGAGAAATTTTCATATTTTTTGAAAATATTTGGCATTTGATATGATTTTTTTTCCATTTAAAAAAAAATTTACAATAATTTCAAACATTAACAAAAAAAAAGTATGAATATTTTATTGCTAATCAAAGGTAATTTTTTTTCATCTCTAAAAAATAAATATAAAATTTTCAAGCATAAATAGTCACAAATTGGAAATATACATAGTAGAAAGATTCTAGCATTCAACTTGGTGGTCATTCACTCGCTTAAGAGCTTAAATATTAGAGCTAATCTTAAAGTAATCTAAAACATTTGTTTATATGGTCCTTCTTCCAAATCTTATTCTAGAAAGCATTTAATTCAAATTCCATTTGATTTTTTGGATTGACAAGAAGACATAGTTGCCAATCTAATAATTACATCAAGTTGTTTTCTTCCTAAATGGGATTTTAGGTTTAGTCTTGCAAAAAGAGGGTATCAAACACAAATCAACATCAATTGATGCAAATGTGAGTTTGATCCCTATTTTTTTGCAAGGATAGGACCTAAACCTCCATTAACAAAGAAGAAGACAACTTGATGTGATTAAATTGCATACAACCATGTCAAGTTTTCAAAAAAATTAATCCAATTTGAATTAACTTAGAATTAAATGCTTTTCAAAATCCATACAGTAAATTAGGTTGTTTATTTGTTTAGTTTGTTTAATTTGTTCTGTTTGTTACGGTGAGATCTCTAGGACTGTGCATTTCTTGGTTGCATTTTTGGTATCGTTAGAAAGCCCTCTGCAAGGAGGAGTGCATGGGGACTTTGATTTGTCATATTTGGAAAAGATATTGAATTTCAAAGTTTAGGTGAATTAAAACATTAAAAATATTGCTTTTACTTTTATTTTGGTTGTGGCAATGGTACAAGGCACACTAGTAAACATTGAAAGAGGCACCACATGTAAGGTGGAAGCACCCATTTCTGTTTGTTTAAGCAATTCGGCATAGTTGGAGGTACCTTTTGTTTGAAAAAATATTTTTATAGTATTGGCAATTGAAAATCATGAATTTTCAAAAAACAAAAATAGAAATTTTGGATAAAGCATCTAATTTCTGTGAATTTTCAAAATATAACTTTTTAGAGCACCCCAAACCGCTCTCTAGTAAAGCTCCCTAGATTCTGATACAAAAATCTATAAAAGTCGGCACCCACCAACTACAATTAAATATGGGCATAGATTCAAGGCACTTTGGGGGAGACTTTATGGAAATTCTACAATGAATCAATGGATACATGGACGGGAATGAGTGCTTCCACCTTAAGGCCTGTTTACACCAAGAAACTTTGGGTTGGAGTCCAAAGAAATGGAGTGTTTTGATTGGAGGATAGCTCTGGTACCGTACTTTTGGATTTACACCAAAGAAAACTTGAGTTGTAGCCTATAAATTTTTCCGTGGATGAAATTCCTTGTTGGAATCCTACATGGCCAAAGTGGATAGTGACTTCTTGAACCTAAGGGGACCTAAGGATATGTGACCCTAGGAAGCTCTTAGAGGTACCCAATCCCTAAGTCCAAGTCGAAATTCAGGGAGACATTTTTTTAGTCAATTGTTTAGAATTGTTTGCTAGTCATTTATTGAGTTGTTCTGGCCGTTTCAGAGCTATTTTGGATCATTTTTAGGCTATTCGGGGTCTTTTTTGGGCTGTATCGAACTTTTCAAATCCAATTTCTGGCCTACATGTTCTTGGTTTGTTTTTGGCCTATTTTTAGCCTACTTCTATAAATAACTTAACATTAAAAATTCAATCCAAGTGTACCTTGGGCCATGACTCAATTCTTTTAGTTTATACCAAATGTTTGGGCCACTACCTACTTATAAGTCTCTTGTTTCAAGCATGGTACCCCACTTACAATGGTCTCATCCCTAGATGTGTTCACGGGTTGGAGCCCAAATTTTTTGGTGTAAACAGGCCCTTAGGGCATAGGGATTTTAGGTGATTTTTTTAGTTACTCCTTTGTTTGTTTTCTATAATTTTCAGGGGACGAACGTGCGACGGCAGATCACCGTGTTTCGTCCGTCACGCCGTCGCCAAAGCAGCGTCCTCCGGCACGCAGCGCGCGTTCATTTCCATGGGACCAACAAGCTGTCTCTCTTCTCGTCCTCTTCACCAACAAAAAGTGTGTTTCCCCGGCCTCACGGACAGATGCGCGACTAATTAGTAGCACCATTATTGCTGCCATAGCTCACAACCAAGCTTCCTTCTCTATTTCTCACAACCCAACTGTCCCTTGTATCAAACCCTAGCTAGGGCCACACACAAATCTCACATCGATCGTCGTCTCCGTTTGCGCACGGTGCGCTTCCGCTCCGAAACCGCGTTGGACGACGCGACGCGACGCGACGCTTGTGATGACTGTTGTGCGTTTTTCTTGTGGGAGTGCCGAGGTTTGAGTAGATCTGGTGGTGGTAGGGTTTGGGAGAGAACTTTTTTCATTATAGCTTGAGGAGTGGAAAGGTGAGGAGAGAGCGAGGGTTTTGAGGAGGAGGGATGCCGATCGCTATGGGGCCGTTGCCGTCGACGTCCGGTCGGGATCGGACTTCGGAGTTTCATGCGATTGTGGACCGGTTGAGGAAGACGCAGGGCGCGACGACGTTGCCTTACGCGAATGGCTTGAACGGCCACTCGGGGGCGACCAACGGGCATGGTGGTGGTGCTGCTGCTGCGAGTGAGACGGCGAGGTTGTTGCCGCAGCAGTCGACGGGGAGCAACTCGTTGCAATCGGAGTTTACCAAGCGGGCGTCGCAGATCGGGCTCAGTATTCACCAGACTTCGCAGAAGCTTTCGAAGCTGGCGAAATGTGAGTGGCGCGCGGTGCACTACACTCTGGTCTCTTTAATGTCGTGTCGTGTGTTTAGTATAGACTCTGGACTTTCACTATAGCACGTTGGTGTCGTTGCTTGCAGATTGGAGTGATTGAGATTAGCAGTTCTAGGGTTTGGAGTTTGGCAAGGGTAGGTGTGCCCTGGATCTTGGATTGTTTTTTTTTGTCGGTGTTCGTTGTCTGTGTAGTGAGGATCTTTCTTCTCCTAGTGTCGTGATAAATTGACGTAGGGATATAGGAGGCGGGATCATGAATTTTTGTGTGCTCACGTTTCTTACAGATGAGGTCTAAGCAATCTGGCAACGACAAGTGTCGTTTGATTTGAAATTATCTTTGGGCGAATTTGCTTTGTTGCTATGGTATTTTCTCTGCAGAATTTTGGAAGTTCTTGACATTTGTGAATGATTTTGTTTGTGATGTAGTGGCGAAGCGAACATCAATGTTTGATGATCCGGCAGTTGAGATTCAGGAGCTCACGTCAGTGGTCAAACAAGATATTACAGCATTGAACGCAGCCATATCTGATTTGCAACAAATTTGTGAAATGCGAAATGACGGGGCGAACCAAACCAGGCAGAGTAGTGAACACTCTACGACAGTGGTAGATACTCTTAAGAGTCGGCTTATGAATACCACGAAGGAGTTCAAGGATGTACTTACTTTACGTACCGAGGTAAGCGATAGATGAATCGGTAACATGCCACTCAGCAAATAATTTTTGTTAATTTCATGTATTGGAGTATAGAGTTGGCAAATACTGGGCGAAGAGGACTGGACTAGGGGACAGATCTATAGGAACCGTGAGATTTGAGCTAGTTTGTATAATTTGAATGTTTCAGACGAAGATGTTCTTAATAATTGTGTTTAGGGCCTAAGTTGATTACTTCCAACTCGTGCAGAACCTGAAGGTACACGACAATCGACGGCAACTCTTCACGGCGACTGCAAGTAAACAGACTAATCCCTATGCTCGGCAGGGGCCTCTGGCAACTACTGCGCCTAATTCCACGCCAAGTACAAGTGTTGCTCTTCCACCTTGGGGCAATGGGACGGCAAGAAGTAATGAGCTCTTCAGTTCTAGGTAAAAGCAAATCCGTTGTGGTTTCGTTTGGTTCATGTTCCCCCATCTTTTGTGTGCTCAGCTGTAGACCAAGTCCTTGGAGTGATCGCTTATATGTTGAGAGACTAGTTTTGTAACGTTTAGTACATTGTCCCCTATTGGAAAGCCTTATTAATTTGCTAGCTATTGGTGTTTCTGCTTTTACTCACATTTTTCTTCTTCTTACTGCAATTTTTGTATGGTGCAACAACTTCACTTTCTCACCATTGTCGATATTTTTGGGTTGCTTATCACAGTCGGCGACGGCACCAAGCGGATGGGCCAGATAGCTCTCAGTCACAAGGACGTGTGCAGCAACAGCAGTTGGTTCCTGTTCAGGATAGTTACATGCAAAATCGTGCAGAGGCTCTTCAAAATGTGGAGTCCACCATCGTGGAGCTGAGTACTATTTTTACGCAGTTGGCCACTATGGTTGCTGAGCAAGGGGAAGTCGCTATCAGGTAAATAATGTGTACATATCTTCTCTGTCCATAACTTTCTCTCATTTATTTCCCAAATGCGATTATTATCTTCGATTGCCCTTTGTTCTGTGAATGTGCTTTCCCGGTGCTCAATATCAAGGCTCTATTTACTACATAAAAATGAGCGAATCATTCTTTGAGTTTTAGCGGTTAATTGAGTTTGAAATATCATTTGATACTGTTTTTGCTATTAATGAACACTACTTAACATGAAACTGTATTATGCACCTGCCACTCACCTCAGTCTGTCGTAAAATGTGCAGGATTGATGAAAATATGGACGAGTCTCTTACAAACGTTGAAGGAGCACAAAATCAGCTTCTTAAGTATCTTGACAGCATCTCATCAAATCGATGGCTTATTCTCAAGATATTCATGGTTTTGATCACATTTCTATTGATTTTTGTTGTTTTTGTAGCTTAGATAGCAGTGGTAGTGTATTTCTTCAGGCTTGCTTGATCTGCTTTGGTGAGTAGCCCATTCTTTTATGAACTCCCGTGCTTGAGAACCAAGAAACGGCTTCTAGTGTAAAATAATTGATGTTCCGGTTCTCCATGCCGGTTGCTACAGTGTTTCGCCTTATCTGGTGTCACCTCAATCCTCAAGTCCTGTAACCAGAACTAGGTTTCAATTTTGCCTTTTAATGTACTTCAACCCTTACGGTTCTGTAGTGGTTGCAATTTGGAGGAAAAATGGAAAAAACTGCCAGTTGTGATTCTATCCAAATACAGAACTGTCAGCCTCGTTCTGGACTGCGATGAGCCATGTTGTGAGACAATCGGATCTGAAATTCAAGTAGAGCTATTCGTATGAATACTGGCAGGGTTTTAGTATTATATGCAGTTCCGTAACGCACTGTATATTTATTTGTTTACTAGAGGAGCCAGAAGTGGTCGCTCTAACTTTCAATTGTGCAAACTAGACAGATGTTAGAAATTTTGCACTCCATCAAATGTTATGAGAATTGTTGCATTGCAAGTTGGAGATCTCTGTATATTCCAATATGCACCAGTGGTATGCTAATGTATACTACTATGCTACTTTGTGTATTTCCTATAGGATAATACATATGCTGTACCAGTGCATAGTATGGTGTATGCAAATGCATTTTGTATTTTTCCTTTTCTGAAGATCATTGAATTGGTGTTAGAGCTATTTGGATTGACCTTATGATCTTGTAAGAAATACATGATCTACACAAAATAGTGAAATTAGGTTGCCCTTCACTAATTTTCTTACATTTGACAAGAATTAGTTTTGTTACTGTACAAGAATGCACTACTATTGAATTAGTTATTGTTGTAATTTTGACTCATAAACCTGCATGTGTACAAATAGAAATATAAATGAGGATCAAATTGGCAAAGTCAATCCAAATTAAAAGTTCAAGGTTGCCAAGACACAAACACGTATTAAGGGAACCCACCCACCCCATAACCGACCGAATAAGGAATTTCGACATGATCTAGAGTAGTAAAGGC
Organism: Pseudisothecium myosuroides; assembly: GCA_951799445.1. Classification (NCBI taxonomy): domain Eukaryota; kingdom Viridiplantae; phylum Streptophyta; class Bryopsida; order Hypnales; family Lembophyllaceae; genus Pseudisothecium; species Pseudisothecium myosuroides. Next base: position 33,033,365 of record OX637287.1, on the reverse strand, counting down.
AAAACAACTATTTTTCAGAGGTACATAAATTGAAAAGACACATATTGCAAAAAATTTGGTAATTTTATCGCTTAAATTGAAATTACTATGAATTTTGGGAGGCAAAAAGTGCGCCGGACCCATGGCCAATATATAGACTCTTCCAATTCCGATCATTCAATAACTTTTTACCTAATCATTATTTTCCACTTTTTTTTTTCACAACTTGGGACATGTGTCATGTATTTATTAGTTCCAACCTTGAAAATGAAAAAAAAAACGCATTCTAAGCGTGGTCGGAAATACATGCACCTATAGGTCGGGAATGGGTCAATGGTCGGGAATGGGGGGGGGGTTTACCTTATGTGATGGCTAAAAAAGGTGCCAAAAAAAGGTGTAGATTATTCATTGATATGCAACATAAACTACAATTTTCTTCATCACTCTTTTTTTAGAGGGCAAAAAATAGAAAAATATTTTGGCAAGTTGCCAGTTTCACTCTCATCTTTAAAATTTAAAATTTAAAATTTAAAAAAACACTTGACGAAGGGCACACATACTTTACAATGGGAACCACATGCAATCAAGGGGTATTTAATTAGGGTTTGTTACATGATTGGAATATTCTTCAATTTAAAAGAATAATATAGGTATATTTTAGGTATATAATCTTTGAAATAATCTTTATTTGACTTTAAAGCGCTCTATATTACATCTAAAAACTTATAATTTGGATGAAATATTACCTCCCAATGAATAAAATCCATCCTACATTTTATCACACATCATTTTCTAAGTTTTTGCTAGTGCACCCTAGCATTACTTCCAAAAGACACATGTATTTTTCTTTTTTTCCTCACTCTTTTGCGGCCATGGGATTCTAGTTTGTGTATTTGTTTGTTTGTATGTTCCATTGAGAACTCTTGGATCATGTGCTAGGAAACATGCATTTTTCGGCAACATAGAAATTTTGGGCGCACTGGTATGAATGAGGATTTACATCTTTTAGGCTGAAATTTTAATTGAAGGTAGTATAAATATGTTTAGCTAGAAGAAATTTCAAAAACTTTGACCACCTAGATTGCAAGATATTTGCATACAAAGTGAAAAAAAAAAGTTTTTTTACACCTTGTATGACTAGATTTTTTGGCTCTGAGTCTTTTTAACTTAAAATTTTTGTAATATTGTTTTTTATTTTTCAAGTTTTAATGTTGAATATTTGAGTTGAGAATCTAGAGAAAAAAATTTCAGGAAAAAAATCTTTTTTCACTCATTAAAAAGTTGTTAAGCAGAAATAGGTGCAAGAATGAAGGAAAAACAAAACCATTAATAGCTTTAAGATGGAATTGAAATACAATAATCCCAACGGTGAGATTGTTCTAGTAAGAAAATTTAACCATGCCTAACAATTGTTTTTGGAAATTGTAAAAATTGCATTCAAAATGAATCCTATGAGTTATTTTTTCAAGAAGATGCTTAGATTGCCCGAAAAACTAAGATTGTCCATAACTTTTTCATTCCAAGTCCAAATTGAATGAATCAAAGCTTTATGTGTAGACAAACATAGAATATTTTAGTAAATTTATTAAAAAAAAATATTTTTACTTTTTGTGGTTCTTTTGTATTGCCCACCAATCTCTACTTTTGGCTTATTGTGCCATAACTTTTGCTTCTGGGCACTGATTGAAATAAAAATTATATATCTATGAAGTTCTCACAAAACTACACAACCTCAAAAAATTAAGAAAAAAATTCACTACAAATTGAGACAATAGGAACCTACCCGGACCCAAATTGTCCCCCGAGGAGACAAATAATCCTTTAGGGGGACTATATAATATTCAAGAAATTAGTTGGAAGTACCTATAAAAAAATTCAACAAAAAATACTTCATATTCATGCTTGAATAGAATAGCAAGTTCAAAGGAATAAGATATGATTAAAAACTACAAAAAATTTAAGAATTCAGTTATAGAATTGAAACATTCCAAATCCAATAGTTGTAACATTGTGACAATCAACCTATATCATACACTTTTATTTTAACCCCTAGAGCAAAGAGTAAAAAAAAACTGAAAAATGTGTTTTTTGCACATCTAACCATAGTATCTTACACCTAACTAGTACAAGAATGTATGGAAAAAATTTCAAAATTTTTGATCGCACAAATTGCTAGATATTTGCATTTAAAGGAAAAAAAAACAGTTTTTTCAGCACATTGCGGGACTAGATTTTTTGACTTTGAACATTTTTAACTTAAAATTTTTTGCACTACAAAGTTTTGAGCTTTAAATCTTTATAGTAGGGAATTGAGTTGAGAGTCCAGGAAATAAAATAAAATAAAAAAAACTTAATTTTCATTCTTAAAAAAATTGTTAAATAGAAGTAGGTAAGAGATAGAAGGAAAATCTAAAAAATTAATATCTTTTAGATGGAATTAAAATGCATTAATTCCAATGGTGAGATTGTTCTAGCAAGCAAACTAAAGCATATGCAACTTTTTTTTTGAAAAATTGCAAAAATTGCATTCAAAAATGAATCCTACAAGTTATTTCTTTTAAGAAGATGCTCTAACTATCCAAAAAACAAGAATGTCCATAACTTTTTCATAACAAATCCAAATGAAATGAATAAAAGCTTTCCAGATAGAAAAAATACAATCTATAAGAAAAAAAATTCAAAAAAAAATTCAAATTTTTGCAAATTTTTTTTGCTGCCCCCTATCCCTTGTTTTGAACTTATTTAGTCATAACTTTTGTTTCCAGGCACCAATTGTGAAAAAAATTATTTTCCCACAAAGCTTATCAATTTTTCTATCTTCAAAAAAAGTTTCAAAAAATCACAACAAAAATTCAGCCAGTATAAACCTGCTTGAAATCCCATTTGTCCCTTAAAGGTACAACGGTCCTTTAGGGGTTAAACCAAAACATTGAAAATTGAATTCAAAATTGTTTTTTCTTAAGTTTATTTTCAAGTTGAGATTCCATAAGTACTTACAAACTAAAAGTCTTTATAACTTTTGTCTTCTTATTTGTAAATAAGCAATTAAGAGCTTTTACATACATATAAATGTAGAAAAACAAAATCAAATTTTTATTTACAAATAAATAAACAAAATCTAAGTTGCATGGGCTGCCCAAGTTGAGTCTAAAGAAACTACATATCATGCAATAAATTTTTAACAATTGAGTTATTCGTAAAGTACACTAAACCGGGGTTTAAACCCATGAGTTTTGTGAAAAAGCCGGTTGAGTTAAAAAAGTCGAAATAAAAGTGGGTATGAAACTTATTTTTCCATCAAAATGGTGCCTAAAAAAGTTTGGTCCCCACTTTTGAAGTCGTGTGACATAAGTATTTTGCAAAATAGTTTGACGCTTCAACTACGGTTGCCTTCTCAACTTCAAAAAAAGTCATGCCCAAAGTGGGGGGGACTTTACAAATAACTCTAATGTAGTCAAATGTTTTGAAAATGTTTGTGTCTTGAAGCTACTCCTTGACTATATATTGTGCAAAATTTCAAAGTATAAATTGAAAACGCCTTTTGTATGGATGACAAAGAATGTTGTATTGCAAATAAATGCTTTTTGCTCCTTTAACCCTTAAACATTGACGCAGCCATTATGTGGCCAATGTTTGAGAGGGAATCAAACTGTGTTGGACAGAAATGCAACTATTCATCCTCAGAATGTGAAAAGGGAAGATCTTCTACAATAGCTTGACTTCCAAAAAGCTCTTTTGCAATTTTTTAAGCCAATGATTCACATGGTAATGCAAAAGGATGATTTCAAGATTCACCCCTTCTTCCTTTAAGGGTTAATAGTTAACTTGTCATTACATAATTTTTGGATCACAAACAAATTGGATCTATAATTCAATATCATTATTAATCATTTTTCACTCTCTTATATTTTCATTCTTAAATGATTGCAACTTTCTTTTGGGTCAATGTGGGTTAAAATTTTCATTTTTATTGATTCAATGCTGTTCCTATCATTTGTACTGCAAAGTGAATTGAATAGAAGTTGAATCCAATGTAAAAAATGTAAATCTAAAAATTGCAAAAAAAATTTACTAATGAAATTTTATTCATAAATAAAAATCTTTAGAATGTAGACAATAATGAAAAGAATGGGAGTCACCTATTCTAATTCATACTAGTATATAAGTGGATGCACTGGGGATTTGTTTTCAAATCCATTCATTGGAGTATGTTCAACCTCTAAATGCCCAAGGCATCAAATTTTGGTGTTGTCAATACTTTGAAGTTAAATTAAACTTTTCCAATTTACTATTTTTACTATTTATTATTTTTCAAAAATTATTTTTGAAGTTTAGTTTTAGCATCAAAACCTGATTTTGAAAAAGAATGATTACAATTTTTATATTCAAAATTTTGTGGAAGGGTATCAATACTGCAGATATTGATTTTCTAGTGTTGAGGGCTCACCTAAAATATAGTACAAGTTTTTAGAGAGGAAATTACATTAAAAATTCATTAAAAAAAATTGTAGAGTAGATTTTGAGAAGCCATAAATTGATTGTAGTTATGCATGTTATGCCTTTAATCTCAAATTTTTTTGGTGAACAATTTTTTTTGTTTTGACTTTTGAAAAGAAGTTTGAAAGACTTCAAATCACTTTCACAGTTTTAACACCCTTATGATCAACCATTATAATCTTCCAATCCATAAGTAATATTGTTGTCTTTTCTTTCCCCACTTAATTTCTAACATGTCTAGTTTGAATTTGTATGGTTACTATTCAAAAAAATTTGATAAAACTAATCAAAATGTAGTATTTTGTTCAATTTAGAGCAAATTCCTAGAAGCTCAAAGAAGACCTTGGGCATCTAGGGGTTCACTAATTCACTCCTAGAATTCCTTAGCATTTTGAGCCTTCAAAATTCGAAAAATGGTAACTTTTGCGTCCAAAAATTTCTATGAAGAAAATATAAATCTTTCGTGGCAATTACAATATTAAGATTTTAATTTCACCTTTATAATTGTACAACACAATCAAAAAGTTCAAACTCAAATTCCTTACCATTTGTGAGATGGGGAAGGCCAAAGGAGAAAGTATTTTTTTTGCCAAATGAATGCGTACCCATGTGGGTATTTTAACTTCAAAGTTCAATGACAATTGATATAGGATTTTGAATTAAGTTTGCAACTTTTAGTTTTAAGTACATTCAAGGAGTGGAAACTAGCATACCAAAAATGAAAACTTTAAACTTCACCTTGAATTACACCTATCCCATTGAAAAAAAATAAACATAAAAATAAATCAAAACATTCATACAAAATACATCTACTTGTGCATGTGCATACAAAATATATTCCACAATTTGTATAAAAGATATTCATCCAAAAATAAGTCAAAAGTCAAATTGTAGTTGATAATAAATTTAAAAAAAACTAATTTCTAAAGGTCTATCCAAACAATCTTGCAATAAGTGAGAGTTAGGACCTTTAATTCTCTAAAAAATTAATTTACAAGACAATATATACATGAAAATAGAATAGCCTTATTTTGGACATGAGTGTTTATAATAACTATTTTTAAATATTCTCTTGCACTATATAAATATTGGTTCATTATTTTCATTTTCATTTTTTATGTCTTGTTTTGGATTGTCTCCATTCTTTAGAAGAATAAAGTGTATGCATTGGAAGAATTGCATCCAAAGCATCCGCTTATACCTAAAGCTATTAATTAGAGAGAATCATGAATTATTATTTTGTTTTTGATGTTTCCCATCCTTTTCAAGTATAAGGTGTGCATTGGAAGAGTTGCATCCAAAGTGTCCCCTTATATCCAAAGTTATTTATTGGAGAAAATCATGAATTATTGTTTTATTTTTTATGTTCACCATCTTTTTCGAGTACAAGGTGTGCATAGGAAGAGTTGCATCCAAAGCGTCCCTTTATACTCAAACGTTATTAATTGGAGAGAACCACAAATTATTATTTAAGTTTGGACTTTATTATTTCAATTTCCTCCACTTCTAAGTTTTATGTGCTACTGACACTAAAATGGTCTATATTCTTTTCATTTATACAATGGGACTATCCTTGATTGTATAGAAATGTTCAATAAATTCTTTTTTGAGTGCATGAAGCATTAATTTTGTTCCATACTTCTACAATGCTAAAGCCACTCACCAAATGTTTGACCTCTTTTACACAATCCTAAACCCTTATAAATAATTAGATAATTAATACACATTAGATGATTAGAAGATGAAGGCATGTGTGTACTATATTCCAAAAAAATTTCCTAACTTATACAAAAAATAGTGAAACTAGGTTGCAATAACAATTAGGTTACATTACCCCTAAAAAGTTACTTAACGAGGGCCTAAAGTAAACAAATACTTCTACAAATATTTCCATTCGTACACAAGAAAAATCATGAATCCCAGTTAAAGCAAGGACTGATTCAAAAGTAGTATATTCTTATTTAATAATAGTATTGATTTATATAGTGTCAAAATGTCAAATGTCAACTAAATTAGAGCCCATTTCTTTTTTCCCACTATTTCCATGCTTTTCCAGTCGCAGGGTTAGTCGGTTCTTGATTTTGACGAATTCTCGTTTCTCGTTTGTTTCTCGTTCGGCACTTGACGGAATCTTGTTTGTTGTTCGGATTTTGAAACTTGTTGCCTTGTTGGGCGGGTTGGCGCCTAAAGGACATTCCGTTGTGTGAGGGCATTTGGCTTTCCCTTGAGGTTTGTTTTGGAGATCTTGTAGTATGCTCTTAAAGCGACTATTTAAGAGTTGTTTGCCTTTTGGAGGAAGCTAAACTCTTTGAAACAATATTCAGTTAATTTTTGGAGGAAGAAAAATGGAATTGGCATCTAACCCAAGTCGTTTCATATTTTTTGGACCTTTGTGGAATTAGTTACAAATTTTTGAAGTTGAAACGGCAGTGGTCACCAGAACCGACCACCTCATGAAATGTACACGGTTGGTACACTGAAGAAAGAAAAATGTACCTCTGCGTCATGATCGCTTTAAGAGCCCGTTCACTTTTAGAGCACACTATCTTATTGGTTTTTTCTTGATGTTTTGGTGTTACATTGATGGCGAGGGGTTTTGGTAGAGAGTTTTCAATTGGAAGCGATCGGTGTTGTTAATTACTAATCGTCAAGGCGAGAAGTAGATTTGAAAATCAAAGGGGTGTTGCGTAGCGTTGCTCAGTGGGAAGAATTTCTATTTTCGGTGATGAATTATTTCGTATGGCGCAAGAATTTTTTTTATCAAATGGCTGTTGGGTTTTGCTATGTCAGTCTGTAGCTGGATCCGATGTCTCACAAACATCAGGCTTCAGCTTCATTTGTGAATTCTTTGTTGTTGTTTCCTCCGAATTGTTGTTATGCAAGTTGAGACCAGGGCTTTTTCTTTTGGCTTTTCGGTGCCAGATTGCACCAGAAAAAAAAAATCTGGCTAAAAAAGGTTATAAAAAATGCCAAAAAAATTGGATGAAATCGCCAGACAACTTTGAAATTAAAAAACATATTAGATGAAATTGCCTAATTGTGGATGAAAACCATACTATACATCCAATAAGTAGATGAATGCTGCAATTTGGAGCACCACTATAACATTTTATATCGCCACTTTGGCACTTCTTCAAAAATGAAAAAAAAAAGCCCTGGTTGAGACACATTGCAAAGTTGAGCCCAAAGTAAAAGCCCAAAGTTAAACCCTAATCAGTTGATACTTGTGTGTAAGGAGAGGGCACCGATGAGGTGATGAGTGACCCTCGTTTTGTGCTTGTCGTTCAAATTTCGAATCTTGTTGGGATTGGCGCTTGAGAACCTTCCGTTGTGTGAGGGGCATTCAGCTTTTCCTTGAGGTTTGTTTTGGAGATCTGTATTTCTTTTTGATGTTTTGGTGTTACGTTGATGGCAAGGGGTTCTAGTAGGAAGTTTTCAATTGGAAGCAATCGATGTTGTTAACCGCTAAAGTTCCATGACTATGTTTTCACCGAAAACACTCAAAAATTGCCATTTTTAGTACAAGTACCAAATTTTTGAAAAAAAAACTTTTTTGACACATGTAACCGTAGGATCTTGTAGAAAACTAGTTTTAGAAGATGTGGAAAAAATTTCAGAATTTTCCACCATGCGGATTGGAAGATGTTAGCATTTGAATTGGCAAAAATCCTTTTTTTTGTTCCTGCGAAAAACAGGGCAGCTGCACTTCACAAGGTCACATTTGTATGAAAAAATGTCCAAAATGGTGGTGCTTCTTTGAATTCTTTTTCCTAAACAAGTTGGCTACATGCTTAAAAAATTTCAAATCATTTAGAATTGTACAACATATACAAAAAAAATAGTAAGTAGAAAGAAGTAGAGAATTATCCAAAATACTAAATTGTTAAGAATTTAATTATGGAATTGAAAAATGTCAATCCCAATGGTTGTAATGTTGTAATAAACAACCTAAATCCTATTATTTTATTTTTTTCAAAAAATATTAAAAACTGAGTTAAATAAACAACTTCAAAGTTTATTTCAGAGTAGAGAATCCGTAACTATCCGCAAACGAAAAAGTCTCATAACTTTTTGCTCATTGGTCGAAATGGAATGATTTAAAGCTTTCCACGTATATATAACTCTAGAAAACCAATTTCAAATTTTTATTTTTGAAAAAAGTGATTTTTTCAGATCTGCCCGGACTGCCCGAGTTGACCAACAAACAACATTTTTGGCCATAACTTTTGACTCGTATTTCCAAATGTCATGAAATTTAGTGCAAATGAAAGATATTCCTCATCCCCACCTTCTATAAAATTTTCAGCCCAAAATATGCAAATCTCCAATCACAAGTACTTGCCCAAAAATTTTATGTTGCCAAAAAAGGCATGTTGGTCCTTTAGGGGTTAATTACTGATTGTCAAGGTGGGAAGTAGCTTTGAAAATCAGAGGAGTGTGGCGTGGCATTGCTCCGTGGAAGAATTTTTATTTTCAGTGATGAATTATTTTGTATGGCTCAAGAATTTTTCTTAATTGGTTGTTTTGCGAATTGGGTTTTGCTATGTCAGTCTGTAGCTTTGCAGCTGGATCCGTGAGGCCATCGGCCAGAGCGTCAAGGACCTCTCTTTCGCAGATCTCGATTTTGCGGATCACTATGAGGATGTGGTGGAGGTCGTCTACGTCAAGCCATCGTTGAAGAGGGTGGAGTGGGTGCCTTTTGGCGCCCCCATACCACGGGATTGGCTCCGTCATTGCGTCCAAGACTCGCATGGCAAATGGCATGACCATCTCTTGAGTGCTGTTCAACCTGGCCATCTCTCTGGGCGGTTGATTCCCACTATAAGAAACCCACATTTTAGGTGACGTTAGCTTAATTTTAGGAGACAAATTTTAGTGGACGTCCGAGAAAACAACTAGATGTTACTTTGGACTTTATTATTGACATAAAAACATAAGTTGTTTTCTCGGACGTCCACTAAAATCTGTCTCCTAAGATTAAGCTAATGTCACCTAAAATGTGGGTTTCTTATAGTGTCCAGAGGCTGTTGGATCGTTCTCCGACATTGCTACAGGCAAAGGTGTCATTGTTGAGCTTGAAGAGGCCACATGGATCATCAAGGGCTTGTAGGCCAGCTTGCTTCGGCAAGCAGTAGTGACCTGACCATAGGGGAAGCCAACCAGGCTTTGAGGCAGCAGTTGGTGGAGATGGAGCGCCGCTTCCACACCAAGCTGGCTGCTAATAGAGATGCCTTCAAGTTGGCTGTTCGTGGAGAGATTGAAGATACGTAGTGTACTGTATGCATTTTCGTGGAAGAGCTGGTCATTGAGAAACAGAAGACTAAGTCCCTCACTGACAAGATTGAGTCCTTCAACAACCATCTGCATCAACTTCAAAGAAGAGCCTGGTACTCTCCAACAAGGTGAAGAAGAGGGTGGTGCTCACCCTTGCGAGGACAGCTGTGGAGAAGGCAATTGGGAGGGTGAAGCAGGACACCGACATGTGGTCGGCCTTCATCTCTGCTGCAGATTGGAGCGAGGTGGGCGTCACCAAGAAGCTTGTGAACACTATAAGAAACTCATTTTTTAGGTGACGGATTTTAGGTGACATCCAATTTGACAAACCGTATTTTTATGTCAACAATAACGTTCGCCATAACATTTTGATGTTATGGCAGACGTTATTGTTGACATAAAAACATGGGTTGTCAAATTGGATGTCACCTAAAATCCGTCACCTAAAACACGGGTTTCTTATAGTGGAAGGAGCTCCTTGCCGATGGAGCTTACGAGTTCAACGACTCAATTCACAACATTCCAGTTGAGGAGGTGGTGGGGAACATTGTCAGCATGTGACAGGGTATGTATGGGAGGAAATCTTTTTCATTGCCTTCAAGAAGCGTGTTTCAGATGAGGTGTTTGTGGAAGAGGTCAACTACGCTGCACACCAGCAGCAAATGCTAGGAGATTCCGAGGTGAATCTTTTGCTATTATTACTTTCTAATTTGGACTCATACCATTAGCTAGTTATTAGTAAGTACTCTTGACTCTCACTTGCTGTATTTAACACTTGATTTTTATGTATCATCAGAATAAATTTGAAAAATTTGAAATATGCATTGCTAATACATGAAGAGTGACATAAACAGGGTGAATTCTGAATTGTGGCACAAATAGGATCTCTTACCTTTGTTGACTATAATAGCTAATTATAGCAACTATCATCAACATTGATTGATTTTTGTTCAAAAGTGGAAAGATTTTGATCATTTCTTTTTGCAACTGGTTCATTTTGTGACCTTTCTCAAAGCTTTCTCTTATTTGGTATACGTGGTTTCTGCAGGGTGCGGTTCATCATCATGTCTGAAGAATGGATGAAAGACTGGTATGTGGGTGGCTATGGAGGAGAGCCCCCCTGTTATTAGTCCTTTCTTGTGTCAATTGTATTGTAGACTCTTGTTTTATCGATCACCTGCAGTCTTGTGCTTTGAGACAGCTGATAATATTCATGGATGGGGATGTACACGTCTCATAGTCTACGCTGTAGTCGTTGAAATGTTCCTTAACCCCGAAAGGACCGAGGCCTTTTTTCTGCCAAAAACACTCAAAACTGCCATTTCTATAGCAAAGAGTAAAAAAATTTGAAAAATGTTTTTTTTTTCACATCCAACCAGAGGATCTTACACCTAACTAGTATAAGAATGTGTGGAATTTTTTTTAGAATTTTTGACCGCACAAATTGCAAGATATTTGCATTTAAAGTGAAAAAAACAAGTTTTTGAGCACATTACGAGACTAGATTTTTTGACTTTAAATATTTTTAACTTAAAATTTTTGCACTACAAAGTTTTGAGGTTTTAATTGTTATAGTGGAAAATTGAATTGAGAGTCTAGGAAAAAAAAATTCAAAAAAAACTTAATTATCATTCTTAAAAAAATTGTTAAGTAGATGTAGGTACAACAAGATAGAAGGAAAATCTAAAATATTCATATATTTTAGATGGAATTAAAATGCACTCATCCCAATGGTGAGATTGTTCAAGCAAGTAAACTAGACCATGCAAAAAAAAAATTTGAAAAATTTGAAAAATTGCATTCAGAAATGAATCCTAAAGTTATTTTTTTTCAAGAAGATGCTTTAATTGCCCAAAAAACAAGAATGTCCATAACTTTCTCATAACATATCCAAATGAAATGAATCAAAGCTTTCCAGATAGCCAAAAATATAATCTATGAGAAAAAAAATTCCAATTTTTGTCCAGTTTTTTTTTGCTGCCCGAGCTGCCCCCCGTCCCCTGTTTTTAGCTTATATGGTCATAATTTTTTTTCCCAGGCAAAAAAATTATATTTCCTTGAAGCTAATCAGCTTTTCTACCTCCAAAAAAAGTTTCAAAAAATTAGGAGAAAATTTCAGCCCGTAGATAATTGCCCGAAAACGCATTTGTCCCCCGTAGGGACAATGGTCCTTTAGGGGTTAAGTTGTTGAAGAGATGTATTCATCAGTATTAAGTCACAATCAAAATGAATGTAAATTGATTTATTTCTAAGCTTGGAAAGTGACCACTTTGGGCCTTACAAGCGCTAAGGTGTCAATTTTTCTCAATAAATAGAGTGTCGTCATTCTTTACAACCATAAATCAACACAAACTTACAATGAATTCCATGTTACAAACTTGTAGACAATTTTGCCATCTTCTGGAGCGTGAAGTTCTACAACGACATGCTCACGTCAGCCGAACCCGACAAGAACGTGCAATCCGAGATTCTGTTCCGGAAAGACACCTTGGACCACGGCTAGGGATTCCCACAATATGTCCTTCAATGGTGACAAGTGTGTCATGCCGCAACCAGATCAATATCCAATGTTACCAAGCAGCAACTCCAGCTTAAGAGTAGCAATAACAGCTCTAGTTTCTGTGCAGAGCAGTAGTAGTCTGGTGCTTGAGCTAGTTGAGTTTGTTTAGATTCTACTCTTGAAAATTTTGATAGGTCACGAGCTTACCTTGATGAGTTGCAGAGATAGTTGAATGAGCTTTAAACAGTACTTGTTTTAGTACTACAAATGGATTTTCTCTGACCTTGAAAAAACAATATAGACCTTGAATTATTTACCTTTGACTGAAGCTCCTTTGGATCATCTTTTGAGAAAAAAAAGTGCATTCATGACCAGTTTAGGAGACAAGGTGCTATAGTAAGTGGAGGAATTAGGTGATTATTATTGCGAGAGCAGGTAGTATGGCTTAGCTACGGTAGTGCTATTGTGAAATGGTTAGTCTTGGTGGGTGGTTGTAAGGACGTATGCTGGAGTTGTGTGGGCCGTGTATTATGTTAGGTATATTGTCAAATTTGTTAACATATCGTATTTTAAAGTGCCACAATTATGACATTTTTATCTCTATAGCTGCAAAACTTTTAGTAAGGAAGGTAGTTTATCTTGAGCTTGGAAGACCAAAGAAAGTAATTATAATCCTCATATTTTGCATGCACAGAAGTGTGAGTTGTTACTACATCGAAAATGCAAATTGAAGTAAAATTCTTGAATTATAGTAATGAAGTTGATGCCCCTTTTTCTTACCATAAGCTTTCTAATAGAGTACTTCATATATATTCATATGCCTTTTTTGTAAGAGATTAATGTAACGAGTAAAGAGTGAGGGCACAAAAACAAAGGATCACTAAAAAACTTGTTATTATAGAAATTAGGACAATACAATAATCCTTCATCCAAAAATAGTGACTTTGGTAAGTAAGTGTCACATTCACTAATAGGATAAATCAATGTATTTGATTCACAACTTCCTTGATTTTGTGAATTCAAAGATTATTATTAAATTAGCAATACATTGATCTTATTGTCATTATTAATAAGAAGTAAAGCTGGAATCTCTTGGGAATTCTTGGAGCTACTTGTGCTCATAATAATATCCTGGGTGGTTTGTTGAGTCTATGAATCATTGGATGTTTGATGATCTACAAACATTTCTACACACATTTTAGTCCAAGCTGACTAAGATGTGTAGAGAAATGTGAAATCATGTCTAGAATGAGACTCGTCAATAACAATCCAAGCTCATTCTTATTTCATATTCAAGAGTAGAGACACCATTTACAGAGCCAAAGAGAGGAATACATATGTACTTCAACATCCTGTGCAATTTGACAAGCCACAATATCCAAACATATTCATTGATCATAAGAAAACACTACTTGGGAAAGTAAAAAAGTGTTAAAAGAACATGCTGTAGGAGTAAACAAAAGATGCTCTGTACATAAATACAGCGAGCAAAACGTTCAAACTGGGCTTCAAGTGCCCATTAAAGGTTGAATATGACCTTGATAGAACTTCCTCCTGTGGCATTGGTCTCAAAAGCGCTCACCACATCCTTTTGGTGTGATCAGGGGCTTCACATTGTTCTATTGTTGACTTTGATAGCTTGTAGAGTAACTTCTTGAGGTAAGGCAATCTAATTTTTAAGGTAGCCTAATTTCACTATTTTGTGTAGTGTTAAAGGTGTGTATAAGCTTGCACCATAAATTGTGCGCTTCCCAATTGTGAAATTCAGCAAAAATTTAAGAAAAAAATTGTATGTTTGCTTACAATGTGTCTTTGAAAAGGTTTGAATGTCTAATTCTTGTCATTAAATTAGTTTTTATTTGTGATCTCTATGTGGTTGTAAATATGAAGAGGTCATCAAATAATGCACATACTATCCAATCATATGTCTTGCAACTACATATTAGTTGAAAAATGAACCATTGGATGTGCACCACATTCAATCCCTAAAGCCATCTTGTGGGAAAAAATCAGAGTTTTTGGAGCATTTTGGGGCATTCCAATTTCAGCATATGTACAATGTACTACCTAATTGAGCATCTTTCATCTATCTTGTCAACGGTGGCATTTTCTCAAAATTGAGCAATTTTGTCAATCTTTTTCATAGGAAAGATACATAAGTCTTCTTTCATTTCAACGGTGGTGATCATCAAAAAATTTCCACATGAATGAGGAATTATACTTGTTACAAGAGCAAGTAAAAAAAACAAGAGTTGTGCTCCCCCCCTTGGTCCTGAAGGGATTAACGTACCATAATGTCACCAAATGTTCTTCTACTATCTACAATTAAATTCTTTGTATATACTTCTATGTTTCTATAAAGAGCAATGTTTTGTAAGAAGGTATTGAAAACTGTGTTTTTCACGAATTTTATGCCCTAAAGGGTCAAATTGCAACATTCTAATAAGGTTTTTTTAGGCATATCAATAATGAACCAATGTACACACAATAGACTTTATTGATAAAGATGGACTTCATAGGTATAAAATGTTCTTAACAAGATCAATCAAGGCAAAGAACTTGATTATAAAGTAGTTTTAAAAGTTGCACTGGCATGTTATGTTTGCACTTATTTTTTACACTCTTGTGAGAATGAAGTGGTTGATATGGTTGTAATGTCGAATTCATTAGTTGAAGAATGGGGCCTGAAAGAGGCCGCTTCCCCTTAATCAACAGTCAGCTTCCGAATCTGCCAAAATCAGTATGAACGACATTAATTTATTTTATTTTAAATTTTTTATTTAAAAAGTTATTATTTTTAAAAAAAATCAATTTTTTTTAATAAAAAATTAATATTTAATTATATTTAAATCAGTAGTCCGGTGCAGCGATCTCAAAACTGGCCAAATTTCGCTCGGTTTCTACTTAATTTTTTTGTCCTCAGTGTAAATTCAAAAAAAATCTTCCAAAAATGAACATTTGGCTAAAAACCCTGGACCCGTTTTGAGATCACTGGTCCGGTGTGTCCTAATTATATTTAAATCAGTAGTCCGATGTGGCCGATCATCGGCCACCTAGGATTTTTTTTTAATTTTTAATTTTTTTAAATAGCTTATTTGTACTCGACCTTTGTGGCATGTGGTATTCCAGGTCAAATCGGCATCTGTTTGTTTTTTGTTTTTTTTAAATTTTAAAAAAAAAAATTTTGGAGAAAAATAAATCAGCAGGAACGCTGGTTCAGAAGTCGCGGCCTCTTGCAGGCCTCATTGTGCTCCTAACGGTGTGTAAGAACTTGTGATGTTTGGATTGTAATAAAATATTCCCTCCATCTCAAAATAAATCCGAGGTTTTCTAGAAATGGCTATTTAATGCGTGAACTGTTTCTATTTTCAAGGGATTACAAAGATATTGTAGCATCTACTAAACCCCTTTAGGTGTGAAAGAATGGAAGTCAAAAGTGAAGCGGCGCATGTTAACCCCTAAAGTCCCGTTGTCCCCTCGGGGGACAAAGTGGATTTCGGGCAGGCTCTTATGGTCTCAATATTTGTCATAATTTTCTGATTTTTTTGTGAAGATAGAGAATCACATTAGCTTTCCGAAAATGTAATTTTTATTTCAATCGGTGCCCGGGAGCAAAAGTTATGGCACAAAAACCCCAAATTTTAGTTCGGCGGGCAGAAAAAAACCCTCATAAAAACTTTAAATTAAAATTTTAAAAAATTTGTTTCATATAGATTTTATTTTTATCTACATGGGAAGCTTTGATTCATTCCATTTGGATTTGTTATGCAAAAGTTATGGACATTCTTATTTTTCGGGCAATTAGAGCATCTTCTTGAAAAAATAACTTGTAGGATTCATTTTTGAACCCAATTTTGACAATTTTTCAAAAAAAGAAGTTTCACAAGGTTAAGATTTCTTGCTAGAACAATCTCACCGTTGAGATTAGTATATTTCAACTTTATCTTAGAGCTATTAATGATTTAATTTTTCCTTCAATCTTGAGCCTACTTCTACTTAGCAATTTTTTAATAAGAGAAAACTAAGTGTTTCTTTTTTGAATTTTTTTTCCTAGATCCTCAACTCAATTCTTCATCATATAAAATTAGAAATTCAAAATCATTAGAGCAAAAACTTTAAGTTAAGAAGGTTCAAAGCCAAAAAATGTAGTTGAGCAAGGTGCAAAAAAACTTGATTCCTTCACTTTAAATGCAAATATCTTGCAATTTACACGGTCAAAGTTTTTGAAATTTCTTCCACACATTCTTACACTAGTCTAGTACAAGATCTCATGGTTAAATATGCAAAAAACACATTAAATTATATTTTTTGCTCTTTGCTATAGAAATGGCAGTTTTGAGTGGTTTTTGATGGAAAAATGACCTTGGGACTTTAGGGGTTAAAAACAAGTGGCAAAAGTAATAAATTTTTGCCCTTTATGGAATTGCTCCAGTGGTATTAATTTTGATCATTCTTTGAGCAATATCGGTGCAATGACATTCATTGATGTCCTTCGTATTCAATTCCAACAATATCTCGTGATTCAACTCTATGAAATTCTCAACAAGAGATTTGTTAGTGGCGGTTTCTATATAGTTTTGGGTCAAATTCTTTGCCTTCGGTTGGTTAGAGGTTGCATTTCGATTCCTTTTGCAAGGATATAATTGCTATTTAGTCTTTGGAGTGTGGCATTTGTAGATTATAATTAATCTAAATTTTTAATTGAACATAAAGATTGGAATGAGAATCAATATAGTTTGCTACTATTTTTTTTGATGAATGGTAGAATGTGAATCAAAACAGTTTGTTGTTCAAACAAATATTAGTGAAAACTTAAAAATATGTAGGAAAACACATAATATCATATAATCTAGATTCTAAGAGCATCATCATTCTGGCAATCTATCGCGATAGCAGGGAGAATATTAATAATTTATACAATATATGTATTCATATCTATTTGTGTGTGAGAGATAAATGGAGGCCAATAAGTGGAACAAAATCTATCCAATTGAAAATGAGTAAGGTATGTACACCCATAATCAAAAATTCAAAATTGCCTAAAATGCGACATTTATATTTGAATCCCAAAGCATCATTTTTTAAAACATTGATTATACTATGGTAGATGTATATTATACAATGAAAATCCAATAAAAATAATGTATGTTTAATAATATTAAATGTGTTTAGTTGTAATACATGATGATTATAGGTGCATATACTTTATTTCATTTTTCATTATTGACGATAAAAGATTATCATCATCAGTAGTTTACATTTTCCTTTTGTTTTGTAAACATTATTTCCTTTAATAAACCTATGTCAAGAATGAAACAATTAACATAGATGTGTCCATTCCCACTACCCCACCCAATTCTATCCTTACATATTGATGGAATACATTCTAAAAAACAAATGTATACTTTTGGTGCATATGAGAGGAATTTTCAGGGTGGGTGAGAATGGGTACATTTGTCTTCTTTATGTCAAATTAAGCTGCTCTAGTGGAGACAACCGCAAAGAGAGAATTTGTACTACTGTGAAATACTTGCTTTGGAAAGAGAGAGAGAAAGGTTGTTTTACTTTCTAGTCTTGCATTGGCATTTTGTGGCTGTCACATGAACCTCCCAAACTGCAGGCTTCATAGTAGGTTTGGCAAATTTCACCAAAAGAAACCCTTGTTTTTTATGACAGATTTTAGGTGATGTCTACTTGTTTTTACATTATGCTAGATGTTACAACTAACATCTTGACATTCTGCCTGATGTCATTATTAACGTATAAACAAGTGGACGTCATCTAAAATCTGTCACCTAAAACATGGGTTCCTTATAGTGTTCATGTATTGCACGTGGACGACATGGTGTCATTGATGATAGTGTGACACACAAAGTTTGCAATTGCAATAATTCACTACAATTTTAGAATTTTAGATCAAATGTTAAAAAATGAGTATTTTGAAAACCACAATTGAGTTTTGAAGCTCAACCAATTTTTAGATGAAGGACTTTTAGCTAACATGGACCTATAGCATTGTTAAGCACTGGCCAATGTGTTGTGTATATAAAAATTGTAATCTTACATGGCATAATTGTCTAATTGACTGGACATGGAAATTTAATTATTGTGCCATGGCATGATATCTTGAATACTTTGTATGATACTTGAGGCTTGGCCTATGCTATCGTGATGTGGGCCGTTTAGTAGTAATCAAAAGTTAGGCATCTATTTACATCTGTATTAGTTCTAAGTGAGTGTGTTGTTAGGCTTGTTGGGAGGTTGGTAGAAGGTTGGGGTTTAAGTTGGGATTTTATCCCATAAGGTTTGCAGCCACAAGTCCTTTCTTTGGTTACTTAAGGTCATAGGTTCCTTCCTTTGGAATCAATCTTTTTCTTTGGTGAAAAATCATTTCTAGTGTTGTCTTTGATCTCTCTTAGTATTGTGGTTGCTTTTAGTGAGGGTTTCTTCATTTTTTGTCTTCTTGTAAGGGTTAGTGCTTTGGAGCTTGAGAGGATGCAATAGCCAAAATTTAAAAGGGATTCAAGTGCTATTGGATTTTAATAGTATTGAGAATTAGATGGTAAGTTTTAGGATTGTAGATTTAGTGATTTAATATTTATTAAAAATAAAATTATACTTTTAACTTTTCAAAATTTCAAGTGTGTTTATTTTTCCACAAAAGTTCCAAAGATTGCACATAATGAAAACATCAAATTCTTAATAGTTAATTGCGCGCATAAGGACTAAATTAAGCTTGACAGTAGTAAATTGATTTTGAGGTTATGACAAAGGGTGTTAATTCCTCAAGGCTTAAGAATACAAATTGTATTAGCTTCAAAGTTTTGAGTGCAAATTAGGAATAACTGGAGAAAAATCTCATTAGTTTTGTATCAAAGTTATTGAGAGTAAAATGTTTACATACTTGCAGCACTATTTGATTAAAAAAGATTTCAAATCTATAGTACTACAATATTAAATTAGAAAATGAAGTCTATTGCATAGAAGGGGTGAAGAAGATTTTAGGACAAGTCCCTACAAGATGAGTGGAATGAATAGAAGAAATGTACTTTATAATAAATTTTGAAGCACTTAAAAAACTATATTTTGATTGGATGGAGTGACTAAATATCTCATTCACCACAATGTTGAAATTGTTGCACCTAATTTGGGAGATTCAAATTACAAATGAAATATGATGAGCCCAAATTTTTTTTTAAATGTTACAAAAGTTACATTGATAACATCTACTATTAAAATTTAAGAGATGACAAGCACATACTTTTTGAAAATTTTCCAGGCTCTAGTTTGATTTCAAGTATTTTACACCCCCATTTTCAAATATGTGAAGTACCTTGAGAGATTTTTTGAATTTTTGAAAATCTAAAAACAAAGCATTTATTAAAGATCTTATCCAATCTTTTATTTTAGAAAAAATAGATCCCTTATTTTTTGATACATGCTTGTCTTAAAATATATAGTATTTTTTTAATTTTAAAAAATGAATATTCAAAAGAGTGAAAGTCTACAAATTCAACTGTCAATATTTATTCTATAGTTGCTTTTATGCATACTAGATAAACCATCTTTATTTTAATATGGATACAATAAAAAAATTAAAACACATCTATATTTAAAAAAATTCAAAGTAGATTGATTCATTTAATACCACCAATGCTCTTAAGAAGTTGGTATGCCTTGATGGGGTTAATGTTGTAAAAAATCTAAATAATTGTGTAGAAAATTTTATAAGAGTTTTTTTATTGCAATTTTAAACTTAGAAAAAAAGGTAAATTCATTATTATTTTGATATGTATACCCAAATTAGTTTCATCTCTCAATGTAAATTTTTTGAAAATCACATATTTTCATAAAATTAATTGAGTACTTCACACTGATGGACAATATATAGTCTTATGTATTAAAAATATATGTTTGAAACTTAAATAGAGTTTAAAAGGCTACATTGAGCCTCAAAACGATATTTGACAATTGAACCTTGGATTTAGTTCTTAAAAGACTAGGCATACATGGACTAAAGTGACAATTTCTTTACCATACTACAAAGATAGAAAATAAAATTTAAATGGTGTTTTTGAAGATAATATAAATGTTCTTAGAAAGAAATGAACCGTCCTACAAAGCCCCTCCTTAATTGGATACAAATTTGTCTTTGGTCAATTTTCACACACAATCAAAGATTGGCATGAGGATGGTGTAACTTCTAAATTTCATAACAAAGTTTGAGTGCCCAAAATATATGAATTAAAAATCTCATATTTCTTCATCATAAGACAAATTTTGTCCAAACCGCTTCTCACTTACTTAGGAGACAGTAGAAATCTCTATTAACTCCTAAAGGACCATTGTCCCTATGGGGGACAAATGCGTTTTCGGGCAGGTACCTACAGGCTGAAATTTTCTCCTGATTTTTTGAAACTTTTTTTGGAGGTAGAAAAACTGATTAGCTTCAAGGGAATATAATTTTTTCACAATCGGTGCCCGGGAAAAAAAGTTATGACCATATAAGCTCAAAACAGGCCACGGGGGGCAGCTCGGGCAGCAAAAAAAAAAGGGACAAAAATTTGAATTTTTTTTTTTTAAAATTTTTTTTCTCATAGATTATATTTTTGGCTTTCCGGAAAGCTTTGATTCATTTCATTTGGATATGTTATGAGAAAGTTATGGACATTCTTGTTTTTCGGGCAGTTAAAGCATCTTCTTGAAAAAAATAACTTTGGAATTCATTTCTGAATGCAATTTTTCAAATTTTTCAAATTTTATTTTTTTGGATGGTCTGATTTACTTGTTAGAACAATCTCACCATTGGCATTAGTGCATTTTAAGTCCATCTAAAATATATGAATGTTTTAGATTTTCCTTCTATCTTGTACCTACATCTACTTAACAAATTTTTTAAGAATGATAATTAAGTTTTTTTTGAATATTATTTTTTTTCTAGACTCTCAACTCAATTATCCACTATAAAAAATAAAAGCTCAAAACTCTGTAGTGCAAAAATTTTAAGTTAAAAATGTTTAAAGTCAAAAAATCTAGTCCCGCAATGTGCTGAAAAACTTGTTTTTTTCACTTTAAATGCAAATATCTTGCAATCTGTGCGGTCAAAAATTCTAAAAAAAATTCCACACATTCTTATACTAGTTAGGTGTAAGATCCTACGGTTGGATGTGAAAAATAAACATTTTTCAATTTTTTTTATTCTTTGCTATAGAAATGGCAGTTTTCAGTGTTTTTTGGCAGAAAAAAGGCCTCGGTCCTTTAGGGGTTAATGGGATCAAAGTTCAAGTGCAGTTTTGGCTTGAGGAAGATTTCATTGACTGCCGTTTAGGTGGAGCTTGTCTATTCTTGCCAACTCCATTCCACGTTTATTTAGTTTGCATGCCTTATTGATATGTCCTAATAATACATGTGATACATATTTATTAATTTTGCCAAGCAATCGATGATTATTCTAATTTATTTATATTTTATCCTTCAACATGTATGACCCTACACTCCTATATCTACGTACCAATATATATCTTTTGGCTTCTAACTTCTGGATTAGAATCCAACACATGCTTTGTTAATTCTACCATAAATTTATTACACCTAAAATTGCCCAAGGGTTGAGCACGGTTCTTTGTATTAAATTGTCTAAGTTTTTGTTGAATCTCGTTGGCAGTCGAAAGGGATTTCCAATTTTCTATGAATACATTTTTTGGACACTATATAAATAAAGTAGGAATTTTCAAAGTGCTAAAAATACAAATGTACCTGTGAATCTTAGTGAATTTTTTATTGAAATTTTTTCCAAAAGTAAAAAAATTTAGGATGTTTTCATCCTGAAATTTTTTAGGGGGTCCAAATAAACAAATTTATTATTGTTGCTAAACAATAGATAGTAATCATTAAAATATAGATGAAGTCATCTAAATTGAATAAAAATTCAAGCATGGAGATATTGAAAATGATTTCTATTCAAAAATGGCTACATGATGGATTTTATTGTTGATATTTATGAGAATTTTTTTTAATCCTCACAAAATAACATTGCCCATCATCAACCCTAGATTATGCTCCACAATAGCCTAAGGCTAAATGTTTAACCCTGAACCGCTCCGACGTCCAAAAATAGGACAATGAACAGAGTTGGAGACTTGTAGCAGACGGAGAAACACTGAATATCATTCATTTATTTTTTCATGAGTTCACAGCTGAGTTCCGCTTTCATTGGAGATCTCGGCAAAACTATTGCTGCTATCAATTGCAAGAAAACAATGGAAGTATGCAAGCATGTGTAGTTTTTAGGAAAATTTCGACCTGACCGAGCACACCGGGACGGGCAAAATTGAACCTCACCGGTCCAAAACTTATAGTAGGGGCAGGAGGCGTTGGGCAATTTATCTCGACTCCATTGCTGAATAAAAAATTTGGAGCACCTCATAGAAAATGAATTGACGACAACTGTGAACATTTTGCAGGCCGTGAGAAATGAAGAAATTTGCGATGGCAAGTCACGTGCAGATGCTCACGCTATCATTTATTGCCATGTCATAATGTCGTGCATTTTATAATACTATTTGCAAGTTCGTTGTTGCTTCTGTCAATGCGGGCACTCTAGGAATGTGAAGCTACATTCCTCTCCGGGCTATCTATACCGGGATGTAGTCTGCTCAGTGAAAATAAGCGCTCTACTCTCTGTCTTCGATGTGATGTGCATTGTAAGCTCCACTTGAGCAACAACTTGTCACAATTGTCTATAAGGAATTTGTACTGTCTATCTTCTCCGGACACTCTACAGACTGCAATTTTCCTCATAAATTTTCGAGAAACTCTCTGCCCGCAATGATGTGATGTCTTCGCATTCAAGTGAGTAGCTGCCCTTGAAGGTCAACACCACTTTTGTCTTGGTCAAAGCTTAAAATCTTTAGTGGATCAACCATTCTCTTCTATACAAGACCTCCTTTTTTGCACAAAAAGGATGAACATTTGCACTTCTATGATATATAAAAAGATTCTCTATTATCCCATGGTACACTTGGTGTCTTTAGCAATGTTACAAGGTTAAACACTCTCATCATTAGAAAAAATTTCAAGCCTACAAAAGGCCTTTTGATTACGTGCAGCAGTGCAATTACAATCAAAAAATTAAAAAAAAAAACCTGAGCTCACATGATCACCAATAATGCCTCGTCTTGTTGTTGGTTTTAAAAATATTTTTCTTTTCCTTTTTCTTCATTTTCCTTTTTTTCAATAATATTTTTCCTAAGGCCAAAAAGTCAAACGGCCTTTTACAGAGCCCATATTTTTTGGGAATGAATGGGAACCAAGTTGAAATTCTTGTTCTGTCCATAAGGTAGGAGGCTCATAAACCGACCGGGCTGTAAAACCGATCGTGGCACAGAGGTACATTTTGCTTTCTTCCATGTACCAACAGTGTACATTTCAGGGGGTGGTCGCTTTCGGTGACCACTGCATTTCAACTTCAAAAATTCATAACTAATTCCACGAAGGTCCAAAAAATATGAAATGACTTGGGTTAGATGCAAATTCCATTTTTCTTCCTACTAAAATTTACTCCAAATTGTTTCAAGGAGTTTAGCTTCCCCGCAATGGCAAACAGCTCTTAGATGGTCGGTTTATGAGCCTCCTACCTTACCAGTCCATACCAGCTCAGGCACAATTGCCGGGACGCTTCCTAACTAAACCAAATCAGGAACTTGTCATTTCGCCACGTAGGCACCATGGACACAGGCTTTCCTCGTGCACCCACCCACCCACCCACCTCAACGGTGCCTCCTTTCAGAAAATCAGAACCCACCAGGAACTGATGAAGTCACCTCCCTCCTTGACGGAACCCACCTCCTCAAAAATTTAAAAAAAAATTAAAAAATATTAGATGCAGCGTGAAATCATGGAACTACAGTACAGTACTAAATTCACGGCATGGTACAGTCAGGTGACAGGGAGCCAGTGAACTACTCGGCAGTCATACATAGGCTTAAGCTTGCTGTAGCTTAACTTAACTTAGCTGAAATTCACGCCACAGGCAGCCGTGAAATCACCGAGTTTGTCAGCCACGACACGGAGAAATCACCGAGTACTGTCCCTAAAACAACCAGCACCGAGTACAGCTTAACAGTTTCTTTTCTATTTTCGGGACAATCACTCACCGAGTAATAGTAGTTTCTCTCTGTTTTTCTTTTTCTTAATTTTTAAGATACCGAGTAATATTCGAGTAGCGGTAAGTTTAATCGACTGCTTCCACAGATATTTATGAGTTTTGGAACGGCGACGCGGTCCCGCCTGCTGCTGAGCAAATCCTGGTGATTTGACGAAGAATTCAGAACTCCGTTAGTTCTCGATCGAAGATGCAAAAGATCTCAAGCTAAGCTAAACATGAAAATCAAGTTAATCATAGATCTCTCACTGCAAGCATAATCAGAGATAATCAATTAGATCAACTCCAGTGATCCGTGGATTCATCCTATAAGTAAAGGCACCGCGGAAATACTTACTCTCTCCGGAAGATTCCTTCGTTTCCTTGTGAAAGTAAACAATTGAGTGTATGATTTCAGCAGTATAATAAATTAGTGTACCTTTTGAAATTTGTGTCACGCGTACTATCAGGTACCGTCTAGGTTGTGAATTCGGCTAAGTCCGCGTAGCTAGCTAGGTCATGCGAAGGAGTACTCTGGCTGGGACCACCGCAATTAAACTAAGCCTTGCAACACACGAAGTCTAGACCGCGTCCAGGGATCTCCAACAGAATCCTCGAAGCAATGCAGGTGATATTAGATCCAATTCTCGGAGCTCGTCTCTCACAATTGCAGCTACTTACTTGAGCATAGAAACCCAACCTAGCTCGCTGCAGAAATCAAGCAAGCAGGTCTAGACAGTAGACACATTCATCGCTGAAGATTTCGTTGCTGGGACGTTGCTAGGAGCAAACAGGCAGACTATGATTCTTCATATCAAGTTTTGTCTCAGTTTTGAGGAAGAGAACCTCCATCGTCACTAGCTGCAGGCGCACGTTAGTGCATAGTTTTAGTTATAGACCCTTCAGCAATACTCGGAAAACCATCGCATTTGTACGTCTTGATGGTCGAGTCTTCTCATCAGTCCAGCTTCGCCACTTACAGATTTGCAGCCCGCATTGGAGTTCAAGGCGACTGATTGAAGTTCGAAAAGCATAATCGCATTCCACAGCTAGACCACCGACCTCCAGATTGAAGCATTGATTTGAAGTTGAGCATTGGCAGGATTGGCAGCATTGGCGAGTTTGGTAGCAATGACGAGGTTACCAGCTGCAACAGGATTGTTCGTGATTCTTCTCATGCTGTTAGTGATTCCGGGTGAAATTTGCGTAGTGAAAGGATTGGGAGTGAATTGGGGCACGCAAGCGTTCAACCCGCTTCCACCAGCGGACGTGGTGAAGCTGATGCAACAGAACGGCATCAAGAAAGTCAAGATCTTCGACGCGGACTACGACGTGATTCGGTCCATGGCAGGCTCCGGCATCGAGGTGATGATCGCTGCGCCAAATGATCTTCTGGCGAAGCTGGCTGCGGATTCCAATGCCGCCGAGGCGTGGGTGAAGCAGAACGTCACGCAGTTCCTCTTCAAAGGAGGCGTCGACATCAAGTGAGTAGTCTCGCACAATCGCTCTTCGGGACACTCTGGGACACTTCGGGACACTTCGGGATTCTTGCGTAAATTCATACTGTACTTCGTTTGTTTTGTGCCTGTTTTCGTGAGCGTATAGACAGGTTTAGGGTTACTTTGTTTTCGAGGATTCGATCTCTTGCTTACCTCCTCTGTTCAGTTTCGACCATGCTTTGCCTTCGTTTCCTTCTTCTTGGATTTTTTTGGTGTGGCTTTACGTTAATTGCAATGATGAGAATCCTGTCATCTTTGGCTCCCTTTTGACACGCTGCGATTACACCTTCTTTTCCTTCTTCTTTCGATTCGACCTTGTGTTGCTATACATTAGTTGCAGTATGAAATGATGGAAATCCTCTCAACTTTGGCTCCCTTTGGATTCGCCTCGATTACTCCTTTTCCTTCTTTTAGCAAGTCTTGTGTTGCTATTCATTAGTTGCAGTACGAATTGATGGAAATCCTCTTAACTGTGACACCCTTTTGGTTTGCTTCAATTACATCTTCTTTTCCTTCGTCTTGCAATTCTTGTGTTGCTAACATCAATTGCAGTACGAATCGATGAAAATCCTCTCACCTTTGGCTCCCTTCTGATTCGCTCGATTTCGAGCCAATTGCCTGCTTCTTCGTTGTTTTTGCATTTCTTTTGTTATTGTTTCGAGAGTTCATGGTTTCCGAACGTAATGCCGTGCTTCGTAACGATGTCGATTGCTAATTATCGTTGATTCTCAACGTTGCGGACTAAGACGTGGTGATCGTACGTGGTGGTGTGCAGATGGGTGGCAGTGGGAAACGAGCCGTTTCTAACCGCTTACAACAACTCCTTCCTCAACACCACCTACCCGGCGCTACTCAACGTGCAAACCGCGCTGGAGAAAGCCGGCCACAGCGAGATCCGCACCATCATTCCGTTCAACGCCGACGTACTGACGGACGGCACCCCCTCGCAGACGCGATTCAAGCCCGAGTACTTGGACCAAATTGCCCTCATGCTGGCCATTTTCAACCGCACCGGCGCGCCCTTTAGTGTGAACCTCTACCCGTACATCTCCCTGTACCAAAACCCCGGTTACCCAATCGATTACGCCTTCTTCAGCGGCACCACCAGCCCGCTCGTGGACGGCAACATCGTGTATCAGAACGCACTCGACGCGAGTCTGGATGGCTTGATCTCTGCACTCACGGCTGCAGGTAAATCTCATAAACCCTTGCTTGCAGAATTTTCATGGAATTATGCTCGAGAGAGGCAGCTTTTGAATTAGGGATTTCATGCAGGCGTAGAGACCTATCAACAATGTCTGTTATGCCCATCAACAAATGTCTGTTGTTTACAAGTAATTCGTGACATTTCGTCTACTGTACCCCTAAATTCTCATGGTTTCGCATTGGTTTCTCCGTCGCAGGTTATCCAACCATGCCCGTGATGCTCGGCGAGATCGGCTGGCCCACCGACGGCGCCCCTTCCGCCACCCTCGACCTCGCCGGCCGCTACAACCAAGACATGATCACTCACTTGCAAAGCAACGTCGGCACCCCTCTCCGCCCCAACACGACCCTCGAGTTTTACCTCTTCGGTCTCCTCGACGAGAATTGGAAGAGCATCCTCCCGGGCCCCTTCGAGCGTTCCTGGGGCGTCTTCTACTACGACGGCATCCCCAAGTACCCTCTCAACCTCAACAGCGGCATCCCCAATCTCGCAGCCACCACGTTAAAAGCCTTGGACTCTCCGCCCTACATGAAAGCCCAGTTCTGCGTGCTGAACGACGCCGCGGTGGACAAGACGAATTTGACGCAATCCGTGCAGTGGGCGTGCGAGAGAGCCGATTGCACACCCTTGAACTCGGGATCCTCATGTTCGAATCTGACGACGGAGAGTGCGAATGCGAGCTTTGCGTTTAATAGCTATTATCAGGCGCAGGCGCAGAATATGGATGCGTGTGATTTCCAAGGGTTGGCGACGCTGGTGAAGACGAATCCTTCACAGGGTGTGTGTAGATTCGCACTTTCTTTGATGCCCACAACATCCGGTGCTGGCGGAGGGGTAAGAACGGAGACTGCTGTGGTCGCGTTTTCGCTGGCTGCGTCGTTGATTTGGGCGTTAATGTTGGCTTAAACCCTAAACCCTTCGGGCCCCTGCAAAGTGAACTGCACAACGGTGGGAAAAGCAGTTTCGTTTGCCGTGTGCACTGCGTGTTGCGGTGCTGCATTCAGCGGAGTGTATCGGGTAGTACCAGGTGGAGTACCGGGCGTCCCCGTGTAGGATTTTGCGGAATTCTGGGACATTGGTAGAGTGGATTTTTGATTTAGGACGAAGAATGTTTGCGAGGGGATTATCACGAGGCGTGCAGCGTTGAAGGGAGTTTTTCAGAGAACATTCTTCAGCGAGATTGTGCACGAAGTTTCAATTACTTTGTGGGAGGAAATTTTCTTGCAAAGGCATTGCGGATGGACTTGAAGTAAGCGAGGTTTTGGGAATTCTTGCTACTTTGGAGGAAGGGCAACCAACGAGCAAAACCTGGATTTTCATTGAAAATCACTCAGGCGGAGTTTTGTAGCATCTTCTTTGGTTTCGGCATCATTTTCGAAGCCTGTCTCCTTTGCCTCTTTCTGCCTTTGTTGGCCCTTTTCATGTGCCTTAGGTGTTGAGCTTTTGAATGTCGGAGCTTCAACTCCGAGTCGGTTGTCATCCTGGAATTTTTCACGTGTCGAAACTAGCATTTGAAAACCTCAGCTAAATTCTATACTAGTTTGTACACCCGCTATTAAAGTAGAGCGACCTGTTTGGAATATTTGAGCATTTCAACATTTTCATAATCTTGTTTGTAGGTGGATGTCACCTCAATTTAGTTAAATTAGAAGAGAATTCTACTTATGTTTTACAAACATGAAGTGGAGCATTGGTTGACTAATGCTATCCAAGTGCCTACATAGTAAAACAACCCGAGTGTATTTTGTACTTGGTGGCGTGAATTTTCAGGAGATTTTCCGCCCCATCCTGAAGAGGCAAACTTGTAAGATGATGGTGATTTGTCCTTTAACAATCATCTACTGGTATAATTGATGAGAGAAATCTTTTGAGGTCACTTTCGTGTTGCAGGCAATCTGCTAATTTTGCACATGTGGCTTAAAATTTTCGTTCTGTTCGAGGGAAAGGATGGTATTTGCATCAATTGCAGCTACAATATGTACTGTACATGTATGATGTGAGAGAGGTAAATGGAATTGTTTGCAGATCACTTTGAGTGTAACCCACGCAGAAGATTTTTTTTTCCGCTATGAAAAGGAGAAAGAAATTTATAAATACTGATAAATAATTTCACGGCTCACTTACTGAAGCTTCAGAAAACGAGCTAATTTTAAAATTGGAGTTTGTAGACCATTATAAGTGACAGTTGGACAATCCCGTTTCCAGTCAAAGAACAATGGTAGTAGACATTTAAATAAACTCATGCTGTCCCAGAAGAAATTTTTCCCATGGAGAGTGGGAGAGACCTGGAACTAAACCATTTCCTGCAAATTTGGATGAATCCTATAACCTGATCCTAGCAGAATCTAGAACGAAAATAGCTTAATTCTTTCATTGCTCGATTTCTGAAGCAGTAATACACCATTATGATTTTGGGATTACTATCTGTACGCGGCAGTGCATTTGATTACCGATTATTACCTTTCGTTAGCAATGACACCGTTTGTGATTCGTCTAGTATATGCAGCAGTTCCCCGCCTCAGAACGGGCGCTCCCGTCGTCTGACTTGATCTCTCCACAGCAAGACTATGTCTTCCAACAGTATTCTAAGACAAAATCTTTATCATTAAGTTCTGAGAAAACTCGTCGTCTTCGCAAACGCGCCTTCACAAATTAATTAAAAATAGTTACAATCTGTGATCGTAATAGCCAGCAGCTACATCAGATTTACAAAATTGAATCTCGCAAAGTTTTCTTCAGGTGGGAACGAGGTGTTCGGGTGGAGAATTCAGAGCCTTGGCAAGGGCCATGGCTAAAGGGAGGGTAAGAACCATACATAAAGTGCCACCCAAGGTAATCTCTCCAAACCAGCAGAGATTCATCCAGTTTTTGGACAGCAACCGCACAAGCATGAAACGGCTATCCCACCAGTTTCGCTCTGATGATTTGTGTCGACTGTAACAGTCTTTGTCCGGGGACTCCAAAGGAGAGATGAAGCCTTCACTTATTGCCAGGCAATTGCAACGAAGTCCGCTCTTTTCAACCCCGTCCTCTTCAAATCCACTGAAAATGTGTGCCTCATCTTCGACCTCGACAATTTGACTGTGAGAGCGTCCTTCACTTGATGTAGACCTGTGAACATTAGAACTGAATGTGGAGCACATAATATCACACTTCATGCAGTTGACAGGTTGCGTGGGAGTGAAATAGGATTCAGAAGTACTCTGCTGATGCGTTCTCGGCTCTTCAACAGGAGAGAGCATATGAATGTCGCGAGGGTCCGAAGACGCGATATTCTGCGACTGAGCACCCTCAGAGGGTAGCTTGAGTCGGTCTTCGAGCTCTTCATCAGAAGTGTCAGCTTGAAAGGACTCGTCTGATGCTATTGGGTTGTCCCGAACACTCCAACCCGCTTCACTTGAAGCCTCAACATCCATGTCAACTATACTCGGGACTGCAGCATCATGCTGACAAAGAGTCACATCTTCACTCAACGAAACCCTTCTGAAATCAGGATTTGATGAGTTCAACGATTGCAATGCCCGCATCAATCGTTTCGGTGTAGCGAAGGGCAGGAAGTCCTTCGCGGTGATGAGCGACTGGGATTTCTGTAGACAGGAAAATCGTCAAAGGCAAAATCGATTTTACACAAGTCACAGCCCTGACACTACAAGACCTCTCCATTACCGGTAGCCCTGAGACGAAATCTCTACATTTAAATTTAGCATCTCTCACTCGCGCAAATTGCAGTTGAATTAGTTAAGCAGAGGAACCATCACTCATAAGCTGTCTTGGCGCGTCGATAAACAACACAGAACAGAATACACAGGCCTATTTAAATGTGACCTTTCCCAGAACTATAGTCTGGAATATTCTGCACACTCGCAATTGACTGTAAGCTTACTTGTCACACATCCGAACTGTCCGTCATTCTTTCGGACCACAGGCAGTCAGATTAAGAGATCAGGGTGAAAAGGATATTTGAGTCAAAAAATATGTTTCTCTTACCTCAGGACTGATGTCCAGGTGTGTTAATGCGTTGTGGTGATGCTTCAAATTATTCACGGGTCCCTGCGGACTACACCCTCGAAGTGATTTCTGGTCACTTCCTTCTTCACGTCCACGGGCAGAATCCTCCAAGGTACCAGATGCAGCGAAGTTCATTTCCCTTGTTTCGACTTCTACACACTTCTCCACACATTTGTTTGCATTCCGTGCATCTGGGCAATTCTCATTCTGCTCCATGGTAGGGTGCGAGAAGCTCCGGCTTGAGTTATCAGCAGCATAGCCACTTCTGGAAGGTGAATCAAGGCTGTTGAATTTGGTCCCCAAACGTAATCGAGGGAGAACCCCGGTCCTGAAATTGGGTTTCAAATAGCGAGCCTCCTCAATTTGGCTATCAATCAGTGCCAGTCCAGCATCATCCTCGGCCAATATGTTAGATGCAGTCTCTGTGAGTTCATCCAAAATGGCCGAAACCATGGGACTCATCATGTGTTTAGAAATCAAATCATCTGCCAGTTCCTTCCCGGCTTGCGGGAATGATCGATCTACAAGCTTTTCTGCAAAATTGCGATCCTTCAATTCAGGGGTATGACCGTCATCGGCGAACTTGTCATGTTGCAGGTTGGGGATTAGCGGATTGTAAGACTTGACTTGACCTTGAACTTCCCCAACTTCCTCGCTCGGAAGGGCCCCGTTCACATTTGTAATCCTCACCGGCATGTTTTCCTTCGCATGATCCACTACAAAGACCAGCACAATAAAATCCAGTTCAGTGTGCAAGGAAAATCATCGACAGTGTCGAATCTTGACAAGAAGAGCGCATGATTTTGGTGTGATCTTGATTTTTCCAGTATGGTCCAATTATGCAAATCATGCTTGATACTGAAAATTCAAGGCAACAGTGAGACAGGGAATTACGCACATTTTTTTGGAGTGAATTCGCAATCATCAGAAATGGAACCCGATGGAGACAGCATGCCAGGAGAGCTGCATCGAGATGACAGTGCAAAGCCCATGCCTCTGGCGGGAAACAAAGGTGTTCGTATCGACCTTCGACTGTTGCTCTTCCGTGTTGCAGGAATTGAATTAAGTCTGATGTGCATGGACTCCGTCGTTGATGTTGAAGCAGGAGAAAAGGAGAGTTGATTTGACTCTTGGGAAGTTGGGCTCACAATTCGCTTCTGAACAGGAGAATTCAACATCAGGTCGCCCCTTGTCCAGGAGCTCTGGCTATGTTCACTGTCCCCCTTACCAGTCCATGAGCTGCGGCTCTGTTCGATGTCTCTCTTAGTCCAAGTTGTACAGCTGCTCTGCTGCTCCATCGACTTGCATGCTGGCTTGCACAGGGGACTATTCAGTACGGGGCAGGATTGAGTGGAGTCACCAGAAGCTAACATTTTAGCTGCATAGAGAGCTTCGCTCACGGCTACCCTCACATGTGGCATTTTATCAAGGCGGCAACTCTCCAAGGCCTGAAACACATCAGAAAAGTGTTAAGGTAGACAAGCCTATTACCATGGAAATTAGCAATCTGAATATCTGGGCCACCCTCCAAGAGGGGCACATATTTTTCAGAGGTGTGCGCTTGTTTTACGAATCAAACCCAAGTGGAATTGTGATTTTCAGATTCAAATTATAAATTCTGTGAATTTCTGAAATGGACTGCCCTAAAATTCCAAAACCATTCACAGAGTGCAGTCATGAACATCCTATAAACAAGCCATAAACACTCTCCCATGTATCCAATGGTACTTTTAGTGTTCACCATTGAAAGATTGACACGTCACCCCTTTGTTGGCAATAATGCAGTGATTTTGTCTGAATATGAACGGATTCGGATGATTTTTTGGACAGAATTGGGGCCCAAAGTAGGATGACGGAAGTAGGCAGCGAGAGGAAAGGAAATGGGCTGATCTACCTTATAATCAATGTTTTCCATTCACAGGCATTCAAAAATAAACACAAGTCAGATTTCTTATCGAAGTCAAGGAACTTACATGAATTGCCAAGTCCACCTCAGTTTCTAGAGTCTCCTTATCAAGTATTATAAGCACCCCTTGCAGGAGCTTCGCAGCAGCCTTTCGATGTTGCCAAGAGTCGACTGCAACTTTTAGAATCTCCACAGCTGTCCTTACTAGTGTCGTACCATAGAGGCTGAGTGTGTCTGGATTCATCGACGATAATGCAGAGGCAAGCTGCAAGTGGTACACCGTACGCGTTGGTTTCTCACTTAAAGCTACTGTTATGCGCTGGCATACTGCGTGAACTGTTTCCTCGGAAGCGTACTTCCAATTTTCGGTTTCGATCAGAGCATGGATGCAGGCAGCAGCCCCCGCTGCCACAGGCTCTAATTTTCCTGCAGAGGTGTTGGATTTTAAATATCATATAGGCCAAAAGTGGCTAGCAGGATTTGAACAATATCACCCCAACACCAATCTCACTGGGTAAATCCCGAGAAAAAAAAAACTAAAATCAATTTCTGTGTAGTTGCTTCGAAGATATCTGCATACGAGATTCCATCATGACCGACACTTGAAAGAGGCGGCAATCGCAGCGTGCCCTAAAGGAATTCCGTAACAAATTTACCTGTAAGAGCTTCAGCAAGAGGTTCACAAACAGCTCGGACAATCTCCTCGGCATCCTCAATGGACATCGTCGGGTCGATAGTGTAGCGCGCCATCGCTGCCGTAACCTTTGCACATGCCTGCTGCAGCTGTGGGGAACTCCCACTTGCCGCTAACGCTCGAATGACGGAAGACATCACCCTTGGAAGGTGTGGCTTAATAAGCTTCCTGTGTACCCTTGCAACTTCCTCATACAGGGAGATAGCATATGCTCGTGATCCGCCAGATTCACGGGACCCGGCAATCTACGCACAACAAGCCATCAGAAATCAGGTTCGATCCCCATAACTCGATCGCACGGTATAACCTCTCAACATCGAACCCCAAAGATGCACGGATTCGTGGTTTGAAATTAACAATTTGATAGATCATATTGTCAAAAGTATAGAACAGATGAGATATCACCTGAATCAGTGACTAATACTCCATGCTTTGGCCAATATGTAACTAAAACTGGACAAAAGAAATTCCCTGCATGACCTACTAAAAGCTGCTACAAAAAACATGAGGCCCAACTGCGTTTCCTGGTCTATTAGGGGTGAATTCTCTAAACCATGGTGGTATCAGGCACCTGTGACAAGAACTTCGGCATCGAAGTAGCATCCAATTGGTCAATAAATTGCTTGAGGGAAATTAAAGCCAGACGGCGGCTTTCCCCATCGGAGTCGAGCTTCGCCAAATCCTGCTTCACCAGCGGACTCAAGTAACGCGCGCCGGTCTCCTCCTCTCTCATTGCCGCCTTTCCAGAAAAAGGCGTCCCAGCTTCTTTCGTCCTCTAAATCCAAATGCAAGCAGCCTAGAAGGAAATGCCCGCTTATTTTAGGCAGACTTGTTCAGGATTACCATGGTGATGGTGGTGGCCATCTGAAGTTGAGGCACTGCTTAGAGTTTGTACTCAGAATGGTACGAAACAGCTCTTCAAGAGGACAATAGCCAAGCCCTTAGATACGTAATTAGTGGGTGTCTCTGTCAACTTCATATTTAATTACTCGTTCAAAAACTACAACAAGGAGAACAACAACGAAATCAGGCACACAATTTCTAGAGGGGTGCTCTTGTCGAGGACGTCTCTCTCGTATTCTGTTCAAGGCCGACGAGTAAAGAGGCCACCATGTACCATTGGAGGACCATCCACCAGCTAAACTTCAACCTAAGATACGTTGCCTATACTTTTGTGAAACACGATTTGAATAACGAGGGGAACAAGTTTCTACCAATACCACTGCCCATCCCGGGACTCATAAAATCCATAGAACTGCTGCACGTCAGGACAAATTCCGTTGAAGCTATTGACAAGAGGTTTAAATGGATACGATTGCAACAGCTAGAGCCTTAGTTTTGTGTGACATACAATTCCAACATACACAATTGAAGAGCCGTTTCGACCTGTGCCAAAACATCCTTCAACACCTTCTATTTCATTTAAGTTTTCAACAGATGTTCTCAACGCGGACTCTAGAAAAGAAATGACATTACTGATACCCAACATCACCCTGATTCTCAACGTTTCAAAATCAACTCAGAAAATTCCTCAATGAAGATATGTACACTCGATCGGCCTCTTTACGTTGCCACACATTACATTCCAACCATGTCACACTATACCCCCGGCCGTCCCAATAAGAAGTCAGAATGTACATACAATGTCCCGCGACTCTTCAAAACCAAAAATCCAGCACCTCCTCGGAAATATCGTCCAAAGACAGAGCCTCATAATAACTACAGCGATTCACCTGACTAGAGAAAACTCTCACCGCTCAAGCCGCGCCTCAATCAAACACCAACTCTTAAGTACACAAAAACTAAAATCATCCCCGCGTTGAACACACATGAAATACCTCGAGAAAAATTCCGAAAACAGACGTACCTCATACTACCACCAATGTATCAACAAATCAGCACTCCCGCAGAAACACAATCAATCCGCCGCCAATTGCTTGGATCCAAGAAAGCATTGGTGTTATGTACGGAGGCAATGTGCGCGCGCGCGGGGCATCCTCACGTTTGAAATTTCCAGGAGGACTCCCTCCTTGCTTGACGAATCGGTTTGAAATTTTGGAGGCGCGGACCAAGAAGGGGGCGGGACATAATGCCGCCGGAATGGGGTGAAATGCAGGCGATGACGGCAAGCAGTTGGAAAGAAGGAGACAAGAGGAAGCGTTTGAGTGCAGCGAAGCTGGTGGTCCGTTAAGGCACACTGCTGAAGGAGACCGGCGTCCGTCCCAACGTTAGTGCGCGCGCGGGACCGAACTGCGCGCGGGACCGCGACCGCGCCGTATTTATCATCCAGGTTTGAACGGATTTCTGTTCGTTCTCCGTCCCTGAACTGAAGAGTTACCGTTTCTTTTACGTACATTTAATTTGCTTGAGACAGATCTTTACAGAGAGCTTTACAGTACCCGTTTATTTGG
This sequence comes from Pseudisothecium myosuroides, assembly GCA_951799445.1. Lineage (NCBI taxonomy): Eukaryota > Viridiplantae > Streptophyta > Bryopsida > Hypnales > Lembophyllaceae > Pseudisothecium > Pseudisothecium myosuroides. Next base: position 32,997,248 of record OX637287.1, on the reverse strand, counting down.
GGGTAATGTAAGGTTGAACATCCCATCATGGGCAGAATTAACAGTTTGCCCTCTTGCAATTGCTGAAATTTTTATTTTTTTTTAATTTCCCAAGTAAAGACAAGTGTGAGAAACGGCGAGAGGAAGTGAAATTATATTTTTTTCGACATAATAAGAATTTGTTAGGAATTTTTGAAGTGTGTTGCCTGTCATGGCCCAAAAGAGTCTTTGTATTACCTCAAACCTACAAAAAAAAAGTGTATCCATAATGGTCATCTTCCTCACTTAAAGTAGTCACAATATACACTAACATAGGGATGAAATATCATTTATTGATTAAAAATGTATACATTCATCCTAAAGATAAGCATGCCTCTTTCATGATTTTGTATCAATTCAATAAGTAAACTTCATCTACTAAAAAAAAGGAAGAATTTGTTATCAAATACTTCTTTGAAAATAAATTGTATGGAGTATTAATTTTGAACAAATGATTATTCAAAAAAAAAGCTTTGATTAACCCAAAGTGTTCAAGACCTTTTTTGAACTTCTTTGAGTTTGCTCTAAGCAAAACAAAAACCAAAGTCTTCATATGTATTACCAATTTTTTTTCAATTGTAATTTAAAAAAATCCAAATGTGATATGGATCACTTAGAAAAAGAAAACACAACAATATCACATATGGATTAAAAGATAAAAATGCTTGATCATGATTGAAAATCAAATCTAAAATTATAGTCATACAAAAATATGAAGATAAAGGACATTACATGTAAAGTCCTAATCAATGCACGGTTGTTCAAAATCTATTCTACAATTTTTTTAAATGAATGTAATTTTCCCCAAAGATCTAATGTCTTTGAGATTCATCCCCAAGAGACCTTAAAATATAAGAAAATCAAGATTTGTTATGGACATGCTTCTAAAAAATCATCAATAGAAAAAACATCAATTATTTTTTCAAAATTGGATTTGGATGCTAAATATATAATATAAAGATATTCATCAAAATGAAATATCAAAAATAATAATTTGATAAGATTTTATTTAACCTCAAATCTTTTATCAATGTCCAAATATGATGCCTTGGCATTTAGTATTTCACCCATAAAGTACATCAAGGACCAAAAGTCTCCAATAAATTTCAATGAATTGTACAAATAAAGGTTATTTTTATTCATCCAAAAATTTCATCATTTATAAAGTGGATAATTTTAGTAACAAGTCTCATCTGTTTATGGTTAATAAACCATGAAGGATTGAATTTATGCCCACATAATCAACTTTAATATCCTTCATTTGTATGTTCCCTCTTTTGCAATTATTTATAAGATTTTATATGATGTAATTTTATTTTATCTTGTTTTAGATACAAAATCACAAGTCTTCTATAGATCAAAATTTGAGATTATTTTTGTAATCACTTGAAATTGTTGTAATCTTTTGAAGAATACATAAATAAATTTTATATCAAATACAATATATACTTAAAAAGATCTGAAATCTCAACGCCGGTCTATATTATAGTACAGACTATCATTACTTAACTCACATTTGCATATCATTCTATATTTAATAATAAAAAATAGCTAATTAGATTGGAACAAAACTCAGTGGTGTGGATATACATTTAGAAAAATTGTACACAAAAATTGGATGAAAAATGTCCATTTAAAAATATCAAAAATATCAACTAGAATAATTTTACCATCCGCATGATCCATTTTTTGGCTCTTTTAAACTCCCCACTTGCACCAAATCCTCTCAAATTTTGCATTCCTTGTGTAGGAAAGAATTTCTTAAATTGTTACACAAATACTTGGTTGAATTGTTGGTAGATATATAGATTGTAATATAGACTTTTAAATTTTCAAATTTGAATTTGGCAATGTTTAGAGCAAATTACAATTAATTAGCTTCAAGTTCAAGGGCAGTTATCACTGCTTCATGCTGCACATAATGATAATTTTTCTATTTTACTTTGTGCATCTACAGTTCCACATTAGCCTTGCTTATTTTGGATTAACCCTAACAACATGGCAATCGATGGATGATAGAAAATCCTTCTATGTAGGACAGAAGGCAGTTGTTCATTGTTGGAATTTTGTGTGAAAAGGAAAGTTCTTGCACTCGTAGGTTGACTTCCAACAAGTGCTTTTGGGATGATTTCTACGGTGATGACATGAGCTCGGCATTCGAGGGTTAAATAACTTTAACCAATATATATTTTGTCCTTCTTGTAGCACATTTACACTAGACTTGTGTAGAAATCAAAAGAATTCAATACCTCAATATATTTGTATAACAAATAAAAAATAAAAATGTCTCAGGTTCCAGTTAAGTTAGAATTTTTTCAAAAACTGGTATCCACATGGTATCAATAATCAGTAAATTTTTAGGATTAATTCAAGTACTAGTAATTACTCCTTAATATTTATGTTTTAATACCTGCATATAGTGTGTATTGGTCAAATTAAATATATATATATATATATATATATATATATATATATATATATATATATATATATATAATTATTTCAATTAAATTATAAAAAATTAGTTGTTGCATTGGGTGTTTCATATATTTTTTTGGATACATAAGTTATTGGTGAAGGGTATTAAATATATGAATTGAAAATGAAGGTGTGAATACAAAATTCATATAATACAAAAGATGGAAATATACATACAACCTAAGTTTTTCTTAGTACACAAAATAACAACACAGCTCATTCCAGTAGAATACGTGGCCACATGTGGTGGCCACGGGATCCACCAACCTCTCATGACAAATATTACACACGAATTGAGACATCTTGGGAAAGCCGCTTGGAAGCCCAGCCGCTTGCAGAGCATCTCCAGATCTAGAGAGCATCTAAAGCACGCGCACCTAAAGCAGTGGATCGACAGTGACGACACAAAAAAGTACTAATCAACCTCCTACTCCAATGATGCAATGAATACCTTCATCAAGGCTATCTTCATAGTTGAGAAGAAACACATGGCAAGTAGGGTAAAAAAATTGCGCAATAGCTACACTCGCCTTCTCAAATTTGTGAAGAAAAATGAACCTTTCTAGTTTGCCCGTATAAGTTCTTCCTCAGTAGATTCAAATTTTGAAACCTACGTACTCGAGTACCTTGTTTGATACCCTTACTTGGTTCTTTTACATGGGATACTACTTCAATATCTACCCAACAATGATTCATATAAGGGGCCAAGAGTGAAGAAAATAGAGGATAATAGATTTAACCTCGAGTAATGAACACACATTTAAATTATAGGAATGAGTAAAGAACAAAAAGATATCCTTTTTGTTGAATTTACTCTAAATTATGCCATTTTGCAATTTCATATGAATGTTTTTTTTTCAATTAGAGGTGAAATCACATGTCTTCTATAAGTTGTAATTTTGTTTTGTCTTTTTTGTAAAATTTAAAGATATCATGAATATTATTTTATAAAAAACTAGAAAAAATTTGTATCAAATACAAGATACACTTAAAAATCTGAAATTTTCACTATGATTGAATATTGTATTGCAAAGTATTACAATATTAATCCAAGTTGCCCTATCATTCTAAAATTCGAAAACTAATGAATCATAACTATAATCTGAACTACAACATGAAAAATGCAATAAAATATTGAATTTAAAAAAAAAAAAAAATTCCAATTCATTTGGAGTAAGAATTCAATTTGTAGCTTAATATTTTGAATTTTAGGGAAATAAAATTTCCAAATATTCAATCAATAATAAATTTTAGAATAAATTTTTAATGTTATATTTCAAATAATATTGAAAAATGTTGGTTGATGTGAAAGTTGGTATAAACACATGGATATAATTGATGGATCATATTTTATAAATTAATTTTGAAAGTCATCATTAAATTATTATTTTAAGTTTTAATCATAGTACATTTCCACAATTTTGGAAGTTTAGACTATCCTATGGTCCTTCAAGGATTAATAGAATTGTATAAAATAAAGCTTGATATAAAGCTTGACATGATGATTGTGGAGTTTTAATACAAAAATTTCTATTCAATCTAGAGTTACTAGAGCCAACCCTAAAATGCAATAAAATGCAAAAAAACATTTGGCCAATCAAAGGCATTAGGAATAAAGGGGTTAAAAGCTCTAAATAGAGTCTATCCTAGACATGTAAAAATCCACTTTGGTCAGTGAAAGACTTTAGAGTTTAGAGTTTATAGGTTGTAGTGGATCAAAACTACCAATAGTAGCAAGTAGCAACTATAATTTTAGATTCTTATTCTTATACTTTTACTTTAAATTTTGTTTATAATCTAAGTGAATGGAATTTTTAGCATTACAATTTACTTTAGAATTAACCCTAGAAATAACATGGCCCTATCACTAAGGTAGTTAGTCAAAAATCATGAGAATACTTGACTAACTCCTAAGGACCCAAAGGGGGGTGTTCTTTCAAAATGGGCCAAAACTGCCAACAACTTGAGCAATTTTTTTGATCCATTTTTTTGCAGATCAGATATACATAAACATAGGATCTTAAAGTTAACTTTGAGATTGAGCACCTCAAAAAATTTCAGATTATTTGACCGCATGGTTTAGGAGATATTTAATTTTAAAGTTTTATTTGGGTCAGTGAAAGTACAAGGCAGCTTACTTTGAAGGAACATATCTTTGTGAGAATATTTCAAAATGATGCTTTTTTGTGCTCAGTGAAAGATAAGAGAGTTGAAAATGCACATGTAAAATTTTGTAACATTCCAAGAATTTTACAGTTCATGGTGAAGCTTGCAATGCACAGTGGTCAGTGAAATTTAAGTAGTGTGTGCAAGAGAAAAAAGAATGGGACACTTGTCTTCTCCTTGAGCTCCTTGGATCTGACCTTTTTAACCCCTAAAGGACAATGAGTGCAGATTTTGAACAATGAATGAACGGAAACACGTCCCAAACTCACCGAAATGCGTTTTTTCATCCATCAATTTTTTTTCAAGATTCTTATATTAGTTCTTTAACATTTGTATGGTTCAGATTATGAAGATTTTGCTTTGCAAATATTCTATAATCCAAAAGGTATCGGGAGGTCTAGCCTCGAAAAGTAACTTTTTCAGTTCAAAAAATGACCCTTCAAAAATGACTTGAATCAAAAAATCAAATAAAAATCTTCAAAAATCACTATAATTAGAACTCAATATTTTAAACTTATAGGAAAAAAAATATTTTAGAAATCATAAATATTCAATCTACAATTGATTTTAGAAGGAATTTCCAATTTCTGGCTTCAAATTTTATTGAAAAATATTAATATGTGTTTTTGTTGATCTAACCGTATGGATGTGATCTATAAATAGCATTTTACAACTATTGTTTGAAAGTCATCATTAAAATATTCTTCTAAGTTGCATTTTATAATAGATCTTTGCAATTTTGGAAATCTGGACACCCGTCCGGTCCTTTAGGGGTTAAGGTGGATCTGACCTTTATGAGGTGGGCAAGAAGCTCATTTGTTGGCTGACTTTTTAGCCCATGCCCAAACCGAACACAAAAAAACGAGCTGTAAACTAGACTACACTGCTAAACTTCGAAAAATTCCACAAGGTGGAGTTTAAGTCGGAATTTGATGAAACCAATGCCATTGGATTTGTAACAAAGTCTATTTTTTAGATTTTTATTTTATTTTTCAGAAAACTCGAAATATAAGAACGGTCAGCTCAAAAAACAGAGGCAGCGACCAGAAAATGGTCACTTGGGTCCTTAGGGATTAATAAGTAACTATATTCTTCATTTTTATAATCTCTTGAAAGTCATTCATCACGCACTTTTAGTTATTAGCATCCTTAGTAGGTCAAACCTACAATTAGAGAATGCCAATTTTAGCTGAATTAGGTCAAACAATCCTTTTGAGGCTTCATTTTTTTCTAATGGTCAGGGTTTATGGACTTCAAGGTTGTGGACTTGCCTTGTGCGTAGCATCTATGAAATGGTGGATCTATGATGGTGGATAAAACCTCTTGATTTCCAAATTGCATGACTAAAGGCAAAGTTGACAAACAACACTTAAGGAAAAATGAGGAGTTGAACAAAATTATAATTTAATGTGAATTAATGTTATTATTGTGGGGCACACTAATTTAATACATATGGCATAGCTTTTTAGCAGCTTGGGCAACTTTGTGCCTAATAATTAATTAAAGTGCAAAAAAAAGTTAGGCAATCCAAAAAATCCATTCCTTAAGTCAGGTTGTTTGTTTTGTTTGTTTGATACGTTGAGATCTAACAAACTATGAGGCGCGTAACGCGTGTCCCGATGGCGTTCTTGATATTGTTGGAAAGCTCTTTGTGAGGAGAGGTGCACGGACTTTGTTTTGTGGCATTTGGACCTATGGTCTAGAAGCTATTGTATTCAAAGTTTTTATGACTCAAAAAATTAAATTAAATTATCTTTTATTTTGGAAAAAACATAACTTCCACACATTGCATGTCCAAACTCCACAAAACAAAGCCCTTGCACTCCTTTGTGCATAAAGCTTTTTGTTCATATCAAGAACGCAACTTCTTACATTGCAACAAAGCCCTTGCACTCCTTTATATATAAAATATATTAAATTTTAAAATTTTACAAATTAAAAATTTAGAATACTATTTTTTCTTTTTCTTTTGGCTATGGCAACAGTATAGGGCACACTAGCATATCATTTGTATATAAAATTAAAGGTATGGTGCTAATTGCATTTTTGAAAAATGAACTTTTACAATCTCACATATTTTACATTAATTGGACAATTTTGGTGATGTTTAGCATAATTGTTCTCAAGAAATTTGAAACTGAAACCTTTCAAGATTTGTCCTTTTGTCCTTGAAGTAAAATCGAATTGAATCCCTTACAAATCCATCAAATGTTTTTGGACCCAACGGATTGCTTTTGACTCATTGGATTAAATTGGATGCTAGTGGATTCTTTTATATCTAGCAGATTGGTTTTGACTCATTGGATCTGAGCTGGATGCCATTGAATCCCTTTCAATCCATTGAATTAATTCAAACTGGATGCCATTGGCTCCTTTATAAATTTATGAAATCCCTTTTGACCTATGAGATTGGTTTTGACTCATTGGATCCAAGTCAAATGCGAATAGATCTCTTATGAATTCATCAAATCCTTTTGACCCACGTGATTGCTTTTGATAATGGATCCAAGCCAAGATGCCATTGGGGTCCCTTTGCCGTTTGGGATTCAAGTCAATGCCATCACATTCTTTATGACCCCTCGGATACAAGACGGATGCCATCGGATCCCTTCAATCCATAGGATATGAATTCAAATGTTATTAGATACTTTTTTATCCATCACTGATTTGAGTTGAATGCCATTGGATCCCTTTTTGACTCACGGGATCCAAACCGGATCATGTGTGATGCCTTACAAACTTATTGGATTCAGTATGATTCCGAATGATCCAAACAAAGTCTTATCAAATCCTCTAACCCCTAAATGATGGACCCATGACCATGGATTTCAAGCCCCATTGCCTATTTCTTAGTTTACTATCATTTTGCAACTAGATATGTTTGAAAATTTTATATTTATTTTTCAAAGATGAAATTAGATGTCTTCTTTTCTTAAGAATTTTTTTTTAATTTTTTGTGAAAAATTGTTTTTTTGGAGAATTTTTGAAGAAAAATCGCATCAAAAAGAATTTTTTTGTGGAGAAATTTCAGATTTAGAACAAGGAGCAACATCTTCCCAAAATACACTAAATTAGCATATTTTGTGATTTGTTTTTTTTTAACAACTTCTCATTTGTGAGAAGACAAACACTAGCAAGAGTGCAAACTCAATTAGATACTCTTCATAACCCACCATGAAAGATCTACATGGAAGAATGGGATGAAAAAGTGTTTTGAATAGTTTTGAGCTTCGTGGATTGTCATCCAAACGCCAGTGAAGGAACACAGGGACGTTCCAGGGTTAAGAATCCATTGGATTCATATAATAGTTGGATAGACAATAAAAACTTAAAATTTCATAGACATGGACAATTTGCTCCTAATAGTTGCATCCTAGTAATTGGCACATATCTTTATCTTAAATTACGTTTTTATTTTATTTTATTAATACAGTGAGATCTAAGAACGCAACCTCTCACACCACAACAAAGCCCTTGCATTCCTTTGTGCATAAAAAATACTGAATTTCAAAGTTTTTACAAAATAAAAAATTAGAAAATTATTTTTATTTTTATTTTGGTTGTTTTTTACTTTTATTTTGGTTGTGGCAATGGCACAAGACATACTAGCTATAGTAATAAATTAAAATATGATAGTTTAAAAATATAATTAAAATAAATTAGGCATTCATCCAAAGTGTTTTTACAATTTTTGGATGGTTGCTACTACTTTCATCTAAGGTGGCCACATTTACCTTAACCCTTGTCTTGACCTCCAAATCCTAAATTCTCTCTACCATATGTATCAAGGTTTTGTTAAGTGTCAAGGTTTTTTATGTGTTAAAAATATGTTTTATTTGTGAGAGATTGTCCTTTAGATTGGTCCAAATGGCACGTAAATTTTTTGCAATGTATGTGCACAATTATTGAAGAGGAAATTTTTCCAACATTATTGTGCAATAACATTGAGTTTTGGGTCAACTTTAATTGTAACTTTTAATATAACCCATTCTTGGTATTGATTTTTAGAATTTTTGTTATTACTCCATCTTAAAATTTTGAAAAAATCCAAATATTGAAAGATTTATTGCTATTGCAAGGCCAATGTGCTAGAATCTAAATTACACAATTATATTGGATGTACTTCATTCACATTTTCTTGCTTTTCAAATGGTTTAAAAGTATATTATAGAATTATTTTTTTTATTCTAACCTTCATTTATAGTTAAATTTCAAATTATTCTAATATATTATGTAAAAACCATATTTTATATATTATTAGAAAATCAGTAGAATTTTTTTGATGAATAAGTCAAAATCAATAGAAAATGCATTTTTTCAAGAGTTAAAATATTAAAATTCTACATGTCAATTATATAAAAGGATAAATTTAGCTTGATAGTAGCTTTGACTAGAAGGTCATTGGCAAGGGTGTTTTGAATGTAAAATAGTTATTAGTTAATTGATAAATTTTCACAAAAATCTCCATTTCTACTTGTACCTCTAAAAAAATCAAATTAATTGAATTGTTTTTGCTATATGTACTAATTTATTTTTACTTTTGGCTACAAAAATTATAATAATGACAATTGTTTACAAATCAAATTGAATTTTCTTATAGTGGTAAACAAGCCATAAAACCATGTACAAAAAATGTAAGATTGATATATGAATATAATTTAAAAGGCTAAATCTAGCTCAAACATGATAGTTGACCATTTTGCAACGGATCTAGCCCTATTGGGGTTAAACACAAACATTAGGCAAAAACGGTTGAATTTCACATATGTTGTAACTTCATTGGGGCACCAAGCGTGCAATGAAGGTCAAAAGTGCTAGCCAGTTTTTGAATCATATGAATACATTTAGATATAAAAATGCATGCACTTGCTTTTGAAATAAATATTGCGCAAAAATTTAATACACTAATTATACAACATTGAGTTTAAAAACACCATACAATTCATGTATACAAGGTTAATGATGCGTGCATTACAAAGATGGGTTGATCAAGTGTGGGAATAGTGACCTCATGGCACTCAGAGATGACCTTCCTAAGTGTAGCATTCAATGTACACCCTAAACCTTGATTTGGATATACGGTCATGTTCTTTGAAATTAATTTTCTTTCACATCACAACTAATTTTTTTCGTGAAACTTCCATAGTAATGTGTTACATGTTTTCAATACTTAAACATACCTCTCTTTAAAATTACACAATTCACATGATAATTGTTTTTTATCCATAATATACGGCCATATAATTCATCATATACTAGATCGGAGGTGGGCTATATAATATAACCTGAAGTCCCATTGAGTTCTTTTCAAAAATTGAACAATTTGCACCGTGACATGATATACAACTTCATTGTTTGTGCCCAAGTTATATCCCATACGCGAGCATTATCCTTGTCAAATTTGGATATTTGAACATTTCCAAGACTCTATTGGTTTTCAATTTGTTCAATTAAAGTAAAGACACCCACTCCTAACTAGTGATCCATACCCAATTTGTAGGGTGCAGCAATTTCCAACCAAGGTTGGGATAGATTTTTTGAAGATTGGAATGTTTTTTTTTTTCTTTCCAAGGTTGGGATAGATTTTTTGAAGCTTGGAATGTTTTTTTTTTCTTTCCAAGGTTGGGACTAATAAATTCATGACACATGTCCCAAAGTAGTGAGCAACAAAGTAGGAAGTAAATTCTTGATTGATTGGAATTGGAAAAGTCTATTGACGATGGATCTAGAGCACTTTTTGCCTCCCAAAATTTATAGTAATTCTAGTTCAAGCGATAAAATTGCCATTTTTTTTCAATCCCCGTCATTCCTATTGTTGCACCTCTGAAAATATTTGCTTTGCCTTGCACTACTCCAGAAAATGTCTAGAATTGCTTAATTGATCGGTTATGTATTAGATAACCGATGAGCCGCGTTAGCGGCGAATAGGTTATCGAACATAACCGGTTGTACATTTTTCAAGTATAACCTTTGATCTTCATGATCCAAGGGTGTAGGAAGCAAGTTGAAATGAAAGAAGGTTATGAGTTGTAACTTGTAATGACAATAGTGACGGTTTTCCAATGAGATGGTGCCCCATTAACGTTGAAAAGTCAACAACCGGTTATGGGTGCCTTTACCTCAGGGATTAAAATACAGTAACTTACTTTTACTCATCCGCAGTAGGGGATCATAAATCAGCACAGTGGGCGGCGCCCGGGCAGGCGGGCAGCACCTCAAGAAAACAATATCCTACGTGTCCCTTTAATAAAGCCGAGTTGGCAAGCCACGTCGCCCCCTCGGGAGAAGGGGTGATAACCAAGGTGGGTGAGCCGAGTCGGCGAAGCCGGAGGGTGAGAGTCAGACCAAGCGCGCACCAGGCCCAGCATCGCAGGAAGCAGCAAAGCTCGCGTAGACACGATGGCACCATAGCCACAGCCCTTCCCTTGACGGTCCGTCCCTGCACGCGCGTACTTCGAGGAGGAGGAGGAGCGAGGAGGAGGAGAACGAAGACGAGGAGCATCATCCGTCATTTCGGTACGTAAGCTTAAGCTGCGTGAGTTCACCACAATTCGTGGTTGCCAAACCCTGCCTGCCTGAGGAAGAAGGAAGGGAGTGATTGTGTTTTAACACGCGTTTTAGGGTTTGGCAAACCCTCATGGAGGAGGTTGCAACATGGTGCGGATGGCACAGCAAGAGTGGCAGCAGCAAGGGGCCGGGGGCAACGCGCGCCGTCGCAGCTTGGAGACGGCCATGAAGGAGCAGCAGGCGCGCACCAAGGTCGTGGTGCGCCATCTGCCGCCCTCGCTCGCGGGCGCCGTGTTCCAAGACCAGATTGCGGCCAAGTATGCCGGGGTGTACGCTTGGTGCTCGTTCCATCCGGGCAAGAGCAGGTGAGCGTGCATTGCTTCAATTGATGAATGGATTCTCGCTTTCGTTCTTTTTGGTTTGGTTGGGAGGGGAGGGTTGTGTGTGGAGTGTGCATTCGTGGTTGGCGTGGTTCTCTATTGGCTTCTGCGCGCTCGGAAGAGGATTTGAGAAAAAATCAGGGGCGGAGAGAGGATCAGTCGGTGGTGCAGCGTCTGGAATCAGGCGGCGATTTCTTTCTTGTCGTTTTTTTGGTTTGAAATTTGGTTGCGATTTTTTGGTTTGCGTGAAGAATTGTGTGCCAGTGTGCGTTGGATTGGGGAGGAGGCACTGAATTGAGGCATTGCTTCAATTTCCCCGTCCTTTTTTTATTTCGGTTAGCGAGGGTCGTGGCCAGCGTGCTGGTGGCCTCGTTATCTTTGCCTTGGCGTCGCATCCGGTGCTCGCAGGATTCAGAGAAAAATCAGGGCAGCAGTGGATCATGAGAGTTGGGGTGGCGTCCGTGATCAGGCGGCGATTTCTTTCTTTTTCCTTTTTTTCTTTTAATATTTGGTTACGATTTTCGATTTTCATGAAGAGTTATGCGAGTGTGCGTTAGATTAGTGTGGAGTCACTGAATTACGGAGGAGAGGAATCTTCGCGACGGATTTTCGAGAATGAGTTCGGACGGCATTGCATCAAATCTTCGTCTTCTCTTAGTTCTTCCTTCGCTGAGCGACTGTTGTGTCTTTCGCCGGTGGTGTTGGTGACAACGTTATCTTTGCCTCTGCGTCGCATCTGTCGCATCTGGCGATTTGAAGAAAACCAGGGGAGGAGTGGATCATCTGTTCGTGCGGCGATTTCTCTTTTCCTTCTTTTGCCTTTTGAATTTTGGTACTGATTTTTAGTTTGGCGTGAAGAACTATGTGAGTGTGCATGGAACTGGTGAGGTGGCACTGAATTCGCACCACGAATGATGCGAGAATCGAGTTCAATGGAGGGGAAATTTGGATTCTTGAATGCGCACGTGTCGTCCGCGCGGACTTTTTCAATGCGAACAGTTGTTAAATCGAGTCCTCAACGGCCTTGCGAGGGCTTAGCTAAGCTTTCTTCGTATGCGCATTCTTTGGCTGGCTGTCTTCGTGTTCCTCACCTTCGTCTCTCGTAGAGTAGGCGGGCCTAGCGGTGCGTGGCATGGGTGAACCTGTTTATAGGCCGGGGTCGGGTGTGTTCTGTTTTGCGATTGACTTTGCTGAACCCCACCGTTTCCAAAGTAAGTGTAATTCATGGTATTTGGTCGAGATCCTAAGTTGTTCTGTGCCGGAAACGGCTGTTTGTACCCTCGCTATCGTTAGTCATTTCTTGGAGGTATGTTGTATGTCCAAGGATTTACACTTTTGTTCCCGAGGCGCTCATTAGGGTTGTTCGAAGTACTGGCGCGGGACCGGAGGCATGGAAGCTGAAGCGTCAGTTTCTCGGGACGCCTTGCATTGAGAGCGTTCGCGTGATTTATCGCCGTTTGAATTACACGTTGTGTCCGGTATTTTGAAGTGAAATTCCGCTGACTGGGTGTGTGGACGTGATGTTTTTGCAGCCACAAGCGTCAGGCGTATTCGCGGGCGTATATCAATTTTAAAAAACCGGAGGATGTGATTGACTTCTATGAGGATTTTAATGGTCACGTCTTTGTGAACGAAAGAGGTATGTAAGTCTTCGCTCTAGGATGGATGTGCTGTGATGCATGCAGTGACCAAAGTAGTGGAACGACAGGAGGTTTGTAAGTCTTTGATGTCGACCATTGAGAACTGGAGAGCGCAGGTCTAGTTTGTGAGGGTGGGGGACTGATTGGAGGTTATTTATGTCGGTGTGGATTTTGGCTGACGGGCAAGGTTCTGGGATGAGCAGGGGCTCAGTATAAGGCTGTGGTGGAGTATGCTCCTTATCAGCGCGTACCTAAGCCTCGGTCGAAGAAGGATGTCAGGGAGAGTTCGATATTTAAAGGTGCGCCTACGATTGTCGCTGGTCTGCTGTTGCACATGTGTTGACTCGTGTCCTGGGTCGACAGAACTCAATGCCAGACGCAGGATTGGAAGGCAACTGGAGTACGCTGATGGCACTCTGTTGTTATTGCTGTGCAGATCCAGAATACTTAACTTTCGTGGAGCAGCTAGCCAAACCAGCGGAGTATCTACCGAGTGCAGAGATCCAGCTGGAGCGGAGGGATGCAGAGAAGGCGGCTGCTTTAGGTATGGTAACCGAGCTTGCTTTGGTTGTGATTCGTTAGTTCTGTTTGGTGGTTCGCCCGGGATGAGCAATGGATGCATGACGGTGAATTGCAGGGACCACTGAACCTGGAATCAGCCATCCTGGAGTTGTTGTTTCAAGTTCCGGGCTACCATAGTGGTGTTGAGCTCGATCCCCGAGCCCGTGTTAGGATTGACATGATGGCAAAGAACCGCTTAAATTGACACTCGGCTATGGGAAAGTAATGCCTCTGTCACGGTGCTCATTTGTGGTTGGTTTGGGCACGATATCTTATCCCAATTTCGGACTTATTGCAGCTTCTGGAGCGAGCAAGGATGCGGTGGTCGTGACTCCATTGATGGAATACGTACGTCTGCGGAGGGCTGCAAAATCAACTCCTCAGGTGCGATGGTCGTTTGGGGCAGGCGGTTGGAGGTGTGGCTTGAAATTAATGGACATTCGCATTGATGTTGGTTTTGTGATTGGGGCTGACATGCTTTCGTTGGGTTGATGACAGAGAGGGATGTCGTCAGGTGCGAAACTGGCTGCTCGTTCTGGAGGTGTGTCAGCTGGCGCTTACAACGTTACTTCTCAGAAGCGGAGTGCTGAGAAAGGCCGGTCTGGGTCAAGTTCGGTAAGTGCTGCGTGAAGAGAGATATCGATCAGTTTGCCATATGAGCTGTGCATTTGTGGTCGTCAAGGGTCGGCTTCTCGTTAGAACGATGACGCGGTGCTGTGCGTGAATCCGATTAGGTGCCTGACGGAAGGATGTTGTGTTCACGGCCAATCATGGGGTGTTGTGTGTGCAGTATGCAGCTGACAGTAGCTCGACCAACAAGGAGTCCGTGATTCACTCTGGTGCCCCTCGGGAGGAGATCCAGCGGAAGGAGAGGGAGAGTCTGATCGAGCGCAAAAGAAAAGAAGCAGGTGAAGGAAAGGAGAAGAAGTCTGTTGCTGCTGCTAGCACATCTGCCAGAACCAACTCTGCTAGTCCGCGGGTCGATACGAGCAAGGAGAAAAACGTCTTTCTGGCAAAGGAATCGGCTGAAACAGGGTCTGGTATGTGCTTTTAGAACTTGTGCTGCCCAGTTTGTATTGAGCCTTTGCGATTGATTGAGGGGTCGGACCTGTAGGTTGCCGATTCTTTGAAAACATGGACACCGTTTGTGATGTCGAGAACAGAAGTGGAACTGCAATCGGATGAGCACGAGGGAACCATTTGCTGGAAGGTTTCTTATTGTATTCTTGAAATGCTGTGACAGTTTCGGAGGTGAGAGCGTTGCAAATTTTGTCTGCTGGTGGGGAGTCCCGCACTGCCAAGACTTCAAGTGTGAGTGGCCCAGGCGAGAGCACAGGATCTGGAGATGGAAGAGAACCACATAAGCGGGAGTACAAGAAGAAACAATTGCTGGTGGCAAAGGAAAAGGACAAAGAATCATCTGCTGTTGTAAGTGTAGAGGAAACAACGAATCGTCTGCATTTCATGCTTGTGCACGCCCTTTGATGAGTAGTTTTCGGGGTGTCTTATGCCGATGTTCTGCTCGTGGCAGCATTGTCAGACTTTTGGTTTGTGCCAGGGCGTGCAGAGAGAGGTGAGATAGGATGTTTAGAAGCAGAATCGCGAAGTCAGCGTGTGTGTGTAGATATGTTAAGTGAGTTTGCCAAGGTGTTCAGTAGCAACCTCCAGGTCATGAAATTCTGTATTATGCGGAAGCTTGTCCGTCTGTTTGGTCGCATGGGATGCAGTTTTTAGTGGTTTTTGAACGTCTGCGCTCTGTTCTCAGGAGCCCGGGAACGTGGTTGCTGCAACAAACGGCGTGGGTAGCGGGACGGTACACGGTCAGCGGCATCGATCCTCTGGATCTTTAAAAGTGGCAGCAGGTGGTGGGCAACAGGCGCAGTCGGTGCTGGCTTACCGTGCAACATCTCCTGGCGAGGGTGCTTCCGGGAAGCAGAGTCACAGACAAGAGTCGGGAGCGAGGAGCTCTGGTCGTGGCAGCGTGCCTCAGGGTACGTCCTCTGCAGGTGCAGGGTTAGACTCGCAGGCACAATCTCAGCTGGCTGCCACGCAAGTGGAGAGAGCGGGGAAACGACCTCCGCGTCCGCAGGCCATACGTTTGGCTGGGAAAGAGCAGGCAGTTTCTCTGGTGTCTTTGGAGGCCGAGGCTCAAGCAGGCAACGGAGAGGAGAAGGCAGTTAAGCAAGTGTCCAGTGACGGAGCATCGATGACATCGGCATCAGAGAAGCAGGATGCGAGGCGTCTGAGGAACAAGGACAGGCCCGACAGACCCGTATGGACACCCCGTCGACGCGATGGTGTGGCACCCAAGGGTGACAGCGCAGCATCCGCAAATGGTGCTACTCCAACAGGCATAGCATTGGTAGACGGTCTGCAGGGCAACGTTCAGTCTGGGACGGACGCTGGTTCTAAGAGTGATAGGATGGAGCGATCAAGCGGGAGACAGAATGGGCAATCGGGATCCGAAGTGCGGAGCTCGGAGCCTCTTCAAACCTTAGGTAAGGGGTTCAGACGTCAGCCAAGGGATACCTTAGTAGTTCTACACGGGTGATGGGGGTCGAAACGTCGGTAGAGGTGGACGATGTGTGCTCGGCGTCTTTGCTGGATGCAGTCTTATTGCAGTCTTATAAAACTTGAGTGGTGCCGTCGTGATCGATTTTTGCTTTTGCTCGGCTGAGCCTAGATTCGTGCGCTTGTGTTTTTGTCTCGCGGGTGGCCCCTGCCTCGCTTTGTAGCTGATTGTATGGGGATGCAGGTGGTGGCGGCAATGTCACTTCGGGCAAGTTGCGTTATGTGGAGGCAGGCGGTCGTGGTGCACGCGGTGGGCGAGGAGGCACAGTTGCAGCGCCTCAGGATGCGAAGGGTGATGGTGTGAATGGCGATGGCAAAAATCAAGACCTGAAACAGGCTCGAGAAAACGGCGAAGTAGTTTTGCAGAGCCAGGAAGTTGTTCAGGTGCCTGGGCCGGAGGACAGGAAGAAACAGGACGGCAGCCTTTGGAGCGAATCTGGTACGCTGCTGCCTTTCATGCAATTTGTCGAGAGCACTTTGAAAGCCACTGCCGTAGTTCAATGGATCGTTATGTGCATTCTAGGGTCCAGCATGGCAGGAACTGGGATCACGACGTGATTCGAGTGGCCGGAGAATCAGGTCTCGGAGACCGGAGTGGCTATGCTAGGTCAGAGTCGGGAGTTTGCCGATATTGGGGGGTAGGAGTCCATAGAAGATGAGAATTTGCGGTGCCGACGTAGGGGGATGGATGATTCCGATGTAGTTTTGTTTTACTTACGATTTGACATTGGGAGCTGATGAATGTAGATGATGGCAAGTCCAGGAATGACAGACTCTTGGTTGCACAGCAGGTGGGGGTCATAGGCAAGGAGGCAGACGTGACAGGAATGGCCAAGCAGGTCCGAAAGAGGGAGAAGGGGGTATTACGGGGACGGAAGTGGCAAGCAAATTAGTGAAGAGAGGTCGAGGACCTCCTCCGCTGGGAAGCAACGAGGTGCGCTCGAAGTCTCTCCCTGTGTAATTTTAATGAATCTCACGGACAGAAAAAGGCTGGCAGGTCTATATAGATATATGAGAGACTGGAGACGTGCTTCTCAGTTTCGGCAGAATGATTTAGTAGGAACCTTCTGGTGTTAAGCAAGATTCCTTGCGTCACAATCTTAACAGCTATAACCTTGAGATGACATCTATTTAGTGAAGACATCTGCACACGGGAAGGTGGTGGATGGGACTGTGTATAGCAAGGACAGTCGTTGTCTTGGAATTAGAGATTGTAGCTCTTTCTTATCTGGTTATGCGTATGTGAGGCCTGGCAGCGTAGAGTCGGTTCTGCTGGAAGGCGAAGATCTGCAGCAGAGCTAGTGAGGCAGGTGGTCTTTCCTTGTGATATTGTTTGCATGCGCGTCCCGTTTGGGAACATAGTGCAATGATTGGAGTGTCGCCGAGGGAGGTGAGAAGGGAGGGATGAAAGGAGGCCTCAGAGGTTAAGGAGTGGTTTGGCAGGAAATTTAGACGGTTTGGGTTTGTTGGATGCCTTGCTGCATAGTGGCTTAGCGGGTGATTTTGTTGCCTTGACACAGAAACAAGTATGGGTTGCCGTTCAAAAGGCAGTTTCGGGATGATAGTGTTGTGTCTACATCTGGTAAGTTTAGCAACCTCATCCAGTCGTTTGTTGTGCGGATACATTGGTTCGGTGCAAGGGCTCTGTTGGGACCAAGGGTTTAGAGCGTCGTTGACTGGATGGACAGCAGTGATGTGTGGAATAAATAAGTCCCAGTTGAGGGATCAAGTAGGCATAATGGTGGCGCTCATGAGAGGGCTCCGTTTAGTTCCTTTGAATGTTTGTCTCTGCGGTTTTGCTGACGTTGTTTTGCGTCGTGTGTGTCGTGTGTTGTTTTGAATTTGTTTGAGTTAGGAGTTGAGGAGGGATCCTGGTGGTGTAATATTCATCCTTGTTTCCATGGGTATGGTCGTTGGTTGGATGCAGCATGTATGCGGACTGGAGTGGAAATTATGGACGGCACGATGCTGCTAATACAGAAGGGATAACAGTACTGTGGATCCAGTTGATTCTTTTGTGGCGTACCACATGGGCAGCCATTGTCACACGGGACACAGAAACGAGCCACTAGAGCTGTTGGGTTCATTAACTTGAGCGCTGGCTGAGCTGTCAAACCCGTCGTCGATGGAATTGCACGAGTGGATCTGAACCGAACAAGACATGCAGTATTCACTGCGATGTCAATAGTGACTCTGCACTTGACGAAGCGAATGACCTACGAAGACGAAGGAGGTACGTGTACGAGAAATATGACAAACGTGTGGGGGCGAAGTTCATCGAAGTCAACTCGGTGCGCTTACCTCGGAAACAACATAGAACGTGAGTGGAACATGCCATGGGCGGTGGCACCCAGTTCGAATCTTCATAGCCGGGGGCTGCTTGGACTTCCTGCAATGCTTTGTCGACTTTGCGGCCCGAACGAGTGATATAGCAGAAGGCATCCTGCGGCAGACGAAACCGAAGAGACGAGCCGCGGGAAAGAGCAAGTTGACAAGATGGTTTGCTGCAAGAGTGAAGGCGCCTTACAAAGTTGTGCAGGCTTTTGGGGGGTGCTGGTGTCCCAGGAAGCATGTTATATCTTTTACGTGGTTTTGTTCAAGTCGCAGTGGCAGCCCGGAAGAGGCCGTATTATACTGTAGTACTAGACTGCCATACGTTTCTACTTTCAGTGCTTTCTAATGTTTGTGGGCACCTGGTCGTGTGGATCCGAAACCGTACGGCAATGTGTGTCATGTGACTTCTTTTTGTTTTTCTCTTTCAGTCATTTTGTTTGCGTAACTCAATGAAAAGCCTTATCTCATGATATTGCTTTTCTTAATAAACTTGTTCTTTCTACGACAACTCTACGGTGTCTGCAATTTGATTACAAAGAAATACTTGAGTTCGTTGGTACTGGATTTTAGGTACCTCTTTCTATTGAATTATTTCTAGATTTGTGTGAAAGTTGGACCAATTTGGTACGGAGTACTTTGGAGTCGCTTTGAATACAGACTTATGATTTTCATGAATTTCTTTCACGAACCTTTTCTTTGCATCAGACACTAACCTATCGTCTAATTCATGAATTGTCGCTCTTCATTCTTTCAATTTAGTTCTAGATTAGAGTTAATCGGAAAGTGTATGCAATGCGGGACCAAGAGCCGGAGTTTGGGAAAAACACAACACTAAACCTGGGGTCTGATGGAGCTTGGTGTTATGTTTCTTTTGTACTCTTTTTAGTTAAATCTTCCTTTGAACCTAGGGTTTGATGGAGCTTGTGTTATGTTTCTTTTGTACTCTTCTTAGTTAATATTCCTTTGATAGTCGTATACAAACACAGGGTGAAGTTTATGATTAAATCTATTGTATTTGAATTTTTATAGAGCTTATATGATTTTTTGGAATATAAGGCATGATAGTGAGTAGTATAACAATAGTGAATTGTCTTTTTTTTGAATTAGGGATTTAGGGGGACAACCTTTGCAACTTGAACTATTTTGCAGTCATTGGTAATGGTGGGACAAAACCCCAATTTAGAGACAAACTAAGTCATTTTGATTAAGGTGGAACCAAAATCTCAATTTAAAAATAAGCCAAGTCACTTTGATTAAAGAGAGACCAAAAAACCAATTTAGAAATAAGCCAAGTCATTTTGATTAGATCGCAAGTGACAATCTATTGAAAAGAGGTTGTCAGGCAGTTTTGCCTGTGACAAATCCTACCCCCCTCAACAAAAAATCAAGAGCCATTGGATCTGGATTCATATACGGATATGGATACGGATACGAGCACATATACAAATACATATACATATACGGTGGCTGAATACATATACGACAGAATACAGATTTATCCCATAATGTTTGCATCTCCCCACCACCCCTGAAAATTACAAGAGGGGAGGAGGAGGGCTGGGGGATGGGCTGGAAAAAAAAATTAATTTTTAATTCACCCCCCCTCCCCTCCAAAATTAAAATTTTAAAATTTTTTGGGAGTGTGTGTGTGTGAATTAAAAACTATTTTTTTTGAAAATTAAGTTTCTTTGTCATGGTGCATAGTTTGTCACTATGCACCATGAAGTGGTTGTCACTATGCCTTGTTACCTCAAACAAATCTAATTTTTATAAAATTCAAAGTGCAATCTAGAAAATAATTGAAAGATGGGTTTTGAATCTTTATATAGATGATTTGTACTAGGACAACTTTGTATGATACTTTATGATTATTTTTAGGCTTGACTTCGAAGGTACAAAAATTCTTCAAAGAATATAATTTATTTCTTGAAAATTTATGATTTTTATTTGTCTATAAGTCAGAAAACAAACAATAATAATTTTGACTCCTATCTATATATACTAGATTAACCCCTAAATGCTCAACTATCCATTAGATGAATGATGATTATTTTGAAAATTGCACTTCATCTCATGAATATTCATTGAAGTTTCAAGCAAAATTAGATAATACTAGTGTGCCTTGTGCGGTTACCACAATCAAAACAAAAGTAAAAGTAATTTTTTAATTTTCTGATTCATAAAAACTTTGAAATTCAATAACTTTTACACCATGGGTCCAAACACCACAAAACAAAGCCCGTGCACCCTTCCTCACAAAGAGCTTTCCAAAGGTACCAAAAACATGATCAATTGACACATGGTTCAAAAGATACATAATTTAGTATAATTTAGTAATTTTTAAGATCAAAAAATAAATAAAAAATCTAGAACTTTTCCATTGCCAGTCTAAACACCACGAAACAAAGCCCGTGCACCCCTCCTTGCCGAGGGCTTTCCGACGGTACCAAGCACGCCACCCTAGGACACACGGTCTGAGAGATCTCAACATGACAAACAAAAGAAATAAAACAAAACAAACAACCTAACTCAAAGTATGTCGATAAGGGAGCCGACCCATTTCCAACCACTTAAGCAATTATGCATATTTTGAGCACCTATAATGGTGATATAGACCTTTCTATTTTTGACTATAGGATAATTGCAAAATCGACCAAGGGCAAGTTGCAATATTGAGAGCCTTACAACCAATCATAATGCACCACAACTACTCTAGGGACTGAGCTACAATTTTATGGAAAGAGAGCAATGTGTAGATTGGAAATAGGGGAGGTGATTAGAAATGGATTGGTTCTCTTATTGGTTTAAAGAAGAAATAATCCTCTCTATAAATCAATGATATAAAGTAGCTACACCTAAAATTGTACAAATAAGCAATTTGACACCGTTCCCATTTTTATACCGAAAAGCTTCATGTAGGGTCTTGCTAGTAGTCTAAGGGGATTCTAAATACTCTGAGAATGTATTTTTTGGAAACTGTATGAAGTACTAATTTTCAAAGTGTTGAAAATAGGTGTTTCTAAAATTGATGGTAGACTCTCATAAAATATAGTGGGAGTACATTTTAGGCAAGACTCAAGACTGATTGGTTTTAAAAAGTTTTAGAAAGTGGTCGAAATTAGGTGTAGTTACCTGCAATTGTTTATACTTCTGGGTACGACGCGTGCCCCTGGAACCCTAATTGCCGCTGTCCTCGCAATTTCATTCACTTGCCTTGCCTCGCTTCCGCAGCAACCTTCCCAAATTTTGCGTTGATGTGCACCGCGGGAGCTCGTGGGAAGAGTTTTCAGGGTTTGGTGGATGCTGCCTCGTTTTTAGTCTCGATTTCTTAGCAAGGAGGATGTGCCGGAGCATTTAGTTGCGGATTTTACACAATTCTGGAATTTTAATGCTCTGTTTCGGGCAGAATTCTTTAGTAGTTTGGCACAATTTTCAGTGAGGAGTGTTTCTTCGCCAGTTTAGGTTTGCCTGGGGGAGAGCGATTGAAGCCGGTGAGGTGAAGAGAGGCGAAGTGAAGGGGAGCGCGATGGAGGTCATGACGCTGGTGTTTTTCGCCGGCGGTTTTTTCGGCCAGCTTAGTATTGTTGTGATCCGCTTGCGCGCCATTCTGAAATTCGCTTCCCAGCTGCTCACTTGTGTGCACCTTCCACCCGATTGTGAGTTTTTTCCTGGTCGTATCTTTCCTTTACTGAATTGGCCCTACAATTTGCGTTGTGAAGGTGAAATCGTTTAGTTTACGACGGTGGATTCAAGTTATTCGATGCTCTTTTTTGAATATTCACATCATGGACAATGTTGAGCTCGACGTTCTGGACTTTGACGATTTAAGGAATTCCGAATTTAAGTTGTCTGTAATTAGTTTGATGCGGGATCCTCCAGCCTGTCACAGGAGGATTAAAATTACAATTGAACGTGTAGCTACTGCTTTTAGGCGTGACCTCGGAATCAATCTCTTATATCAAAGTCAAGGGTTTAATCTATTATATCAATTTGCTGAATTGTTCTCCAGCTGCGGCGCACAGCATTTTTGGTACTCAGTTTCTACGAGGTGCTTTGCTAGTGTCTGAGCTTGCTGGCTTCATGAGATAAAAGACCGTGGCCTAAACTTTGGTTGATAGTTTCCTCTTCATCGAGTCACGCTCCTGCAAGCCGTATAATTAGACCTAAGTTTTATTGTGCGAGATCGACAGTGGACAAAACATGTTGATGATTAACTCTATATGCCAGAATCCTATTTTTGAAATTTTGCAAATTTTTCCACAAATATTTAACTTAACTCAATTTGATCAACTTGGTCATAGAGACAAGTATATATTTAATAGGTTTCCTCTTTAAAGATTCAAGTATTACTTTAGATGAATGAGGAATTATTTGGACGAAACATTACATTGGCCTGAAGAACTCTGTTCGTTATCCAGAATATGGACTTCGGAGCACTCAGGGGTTAAGTAGGGCAGAAGTGAAAAAGGATAAAGTTAATAAAGTGCGAAGTGAGAACGCTAGCCATGTGCTGAAGTTATGGCTTTCTTTTCACCTTTAGCTATGTCAAAAATGGCTAATTTGGGGTTGGTAATCTATAGCGTGCATATCTACAGGGCAATTGCAGAGTGGGTGGTCCTTATTGTTTCTCTTTGAATTGGCATGTGATGGAAATCTGAATCGAAATTGAAATCTTTACTCTGTGAATGTTCACCCCGTAATGTAAATTTGCACCGGCAGTGGTTTTGTAGATGTGTAATGAAAGGTTGTAGCGGCGGCCATGCTTCAGTTGTTTAAGTTAAGTTTCGAAAAGCGCTTTTCAAGTGGAAGAAATGGAGTTTCGACTTTGGAAGAAGCGGAAGAGACGAAACCGAATCGACATGTGGTCGACGTTGAGAAGGATGCGGACGTTCGTCAAGAGACGATCTGGGATGCTAAAGATCTAGAAGCTAAAGCAACTGTGAAGTTTAACATGTAAGCTTATCTGTTCATGTCAGCCTAAAAGTTTTGACATTGGTAGTCTGAATTGTTGGTTTATCATTGCGTTGAGCATCTCCATTTTGAAGTGTGATTACCCGGAAACATCTGTCCCTTTTCTACTATGTTTCTGTGCAGCATTGTTTCTTGGCTCCAAGATGTTTCCTACGTGACTTTTGTGTCTCTTTGTTGATGTTCAGGTCCATATTTTTCAAGGATCTAATTTATCACATATTTTATCCAATGGCGATTCCTCTGATGATGTGGTTGGATGGAGGAATGTTCGCGCTTAAGAATCGCTTCTTCTTGCCTTCTAAGGGTCAACCGACTGGTCTCGTACTTTTTCAACTTGCAATCGGGTTCTGTTGTAAGTGGTTCCGAGTGAAATTAAACCTATCCAACGTTGAAGTATTTGAATCAGAAGTACTTTCGGATGGATGTATTTTCCTGTTTTCATTGATTTGACCACTTTGTGTGATCGACAAGGTTGCAATTATGAGGAAAAATTTGGGCTGCTTGAATTGTTTCAAACTACCAAAGTCAAAACTTGAGAGCCTTCTACTGACATGCTTGGATGCCTTGGCGATGGTATTCACAGTTTACGCTTTTAATGGTGTGAGCTTGTTTTTCGTCATCCGAGGAAAAAAACTCGACTTTCTTTACGACATTGCTTTGGTGGACGTAATCTGGATAATGCGTAATGCGGTATGAGACTCAAGTAGTAGCACTCAAATTAAAAAATCAAGCCTTGGTTACCAATGTGCAGGCTGCTCTATTGCATGTGTAGCATTATGTTTGGTAAATAGTGCCGAGTGCTGTTTTCTTAAGCTAGCGTTTGAGAAGATTCATATTATGAAGTACTTGACAACATAAACTGCTTCAAATGGCTGTAACAATATGTCTAGTTTCAAAGATTTTGGAAACAATTTGTTCTCTATTGGTGACCTGTAGCAGTTCAATTAGTATAACTTCTTGTTGGGGAGCTTTTATTGTTAAAAGGCTGCGCTTCTGTTCGATTCGAGCATCATTTATTTTAGTTCGACGGGAAATTCCCGAGCAGCGTCTGGTCCTTAATCGGTGATTTTGTGCTTGATTGGCGGTAATCTGAGCCATCTCTTTTTATACTCTAGATGCATGTGGCCAGTAATCACATCGTGTTTTGCTCTCATTTTTTCTGATTTTTCAACGCAACGGCTCATTCATTCCAGGTGGTGGCTACGAAGTACGCACTTGCGTCGGAGTTGGATATGAAGAAAATGCGAACAGAAGTGCTGGACGTAGAACACCGTGTGCACCAAACCGTAAGTTCACTTTAGTTTGAAATGCCTATTGGTAAAGCTTGAAAATTTATGGGCAAAGCGAGTCACACAACCATGAGAACACATACCTGTACTCTCTTCAGCACCTTTGGAGGGATGTGAAATCCTCGACTTGTAGTTTAAATACGATATTAATTGGTTGGCAGAACCTTTGTCCAAAGATGCTAGTGGTACAGCATTTGCTTCAGACTTTTGAGCTTGTGTAAGATCCAACCGGCTAGTCGAGGAGCTTGAATGTCAGCTTGTGGTTATGATCACTGTTGTAGATACCATTGACGTGGCTAATTTGCATAACTGATTGATATAATCTTGCGAGATAAGTGGATTTGATTTTCTCTTTTTCCCGTGAAATTTTGGGATTGGTCGTGTTGCTCACCCACCTTGGTCAGTTATTCTTTTACCTTATTATATTCAGAAATTAGAATGTCAGGAGTCAGTCGCAAAGGGCAAATTCTTAGAACCTACATAGGAATGAAATTTGTGCGAGTCTATATGTCTGAATTTCTATGCTTTCGTGTGATCACTGTCCTATATAGAGATTACATAATCTGAAAATCATTAGATAATTACATGCATTATCGTTAGTGGTTTACTAAATCGTTTTTTTCAGGTACTGAGAGGTTGGGCAGATCCACTTCCGCGGAAAGTCTTGAAACAGGAACTTTTATTGGCTGCAGTTCGTTGTCGCAAGTTTTTAACGAACTATTCTTTTAAGCTTGACACCAGCGTTGACTCATATGAGCCAATGCTGGACATGATATCAGACCTGCAACTTGGGAAAGGCTTCCAGGAACTGAAGGAGGTTGGAACTTGACCTAAACCTCCTCTACACTCTGATAGAGTTCGGCTGAGGTTACCACGTCAGTATTGTGGTTGATGAAGAGCAGCTTCTCTTTGTATTTTGGACGTCGGAGTTTCAGTTCTTTATTTAATCGTTTTTTTCTATTGAATGTCAGCACCTTTATTTTTCCATGATTGTATCTTTTTCCTTTAGAACCAGTACTAAATTTTAATCTTTTCATCTTTCATGAGCACACAGGGGGACTTGATTCTTGCGGTTAATATTTTATCTTCTTGGCCAATGGAGTGTTCAGGGTCATTTACTATATGAAACTAAGAGCTAGTGATGTCGATTACTCCAAAGAGATACTGATTAATGTTTTGTATTGTAGAACGTGGATGTCCTGGAGGAATCCAATAAATGGTTGATGATAGGAAGGGATGAATGGCTTGGCATGCTGTCAAAGACAGATAGTGCGTCAAGCTTTCGACCTAGTACGTTACCTGTCCGCTTGTTTGCAGCTCATGTAATCCGCCAATCTTCCAGCCTGAGCAGGTTAGTTAGTAGGACTGCCTCTAAATTTCGTCCGCACACTGTCTTTCCAAGCTGCACGATTTCCATCGTCCTAGGACCAATTAATTTTTCCACAAATTAATGCTTCTGGCGTTCTGGAGATTGCAGCTGCCTGCATGTTCTTTTTGATTTAGGGGCTTACCGTGGTCCAATGTGATATGTGTTTCTCCAGTGATATTGTGCTGGTAACTTGCTGCTAACTGGAAATTTGAATATTGGTTAGTGTGCTATGGAGACATGCAAACAATAGCATTCTGAATTTTTACCAGCACCTATATATTTGTTGCAGGCTACGTAGAGTGGGCCACACTTTGCTGAGCCAACATCTGAAGAAGTGTGCATTCTTTGTATCCATTGTCATAACCGGTCTCCCCTTCATTCTTCGGGGGCTTCTAGGTACACTATATTTAACGTTTTCTATCGTTTTATCTGATTGTGTGCTGACAGTATGGCCCAGTGGTCTTCTATAGAGGGTGGCAGTTTTAAAGGGCTGCTGAGAATAAAATGCACGTAGTAATGTATTTTTTTGGATCCCATGTGGCTGTTTTGAAGCGCTAAATTTGAACTTGAAGTTGAGGTGAGGTGTCACAGGCCGCTATACTAGATGTAGAAGAAAGATGGTATCCCTTTGGATGTCTGCTGTATGTTACATCCTCTTGCAGGCGTCCTTGCTCATCTCGCTGTATGTTACTATCGTGCTGAGTTTCAGTTGTTTGATGGCAGGGGGACATGGCTTCTCTGGTCCAAAGTGGTCTGTTTGGATTGTTGCTTCCACTTCTTTTATAATTATGTTCTTCTCAATGTACTCAAACATAGCGTTCATGATGGTTGGCATCTTGGACCTACGGAGACGCCACTATGTTGCCACTAAACTGGATGAGCTTCTACGAACTGGGGTTTATACTGGAAGCCTGCACATCAGAAGCGCACGCTCGCTTAGAAGCCGGTCACTTACGTGGCTACGAAGTGCCAATAGACTCTCATCTTCTCCGGGCACGAGTTCCTCGGGTAGTGATCGCAGTAGTCTTACAGGGCAGGGCATCGTGATCGACTTTCACGATGTACAATCTTTACAAGCCTGGTGGGTTACTCGAGCTCTTGTGCACAACTTTGGTTTAGGTTTTTTCAAACGAATCAAGGTGAGTAATCTATTCTCCATTCATGCTGTATTTTTTTACTTTTCTATGGCTCCTGGAGTCAGCAGAATGAAGGTTCAGTTCAGTTCAGTTAACCCCATAGCCTTACCTCTTACCAATCAGCTGAGTTTTTAGGGAATATCTGTCTCATCTCCATTAAATCCCAAACTTAGTCTTAAATTGACTTCTAGGGGTATGGTATCGATATCATGGCATGATTCCCTTCTAAGCCACCACTTGTCCAATGTTAATATTCTTGTCTCACTGTGAATGTGCAGTATTACACTACTTACTTCGCATGCTACTGTGGAGTTCTGATCATCCTAATCGGCTTGAGGCTTTTGAAGGGTATCAAGAAAGAGGATATTTACGTCCTGTAAGTTTTTGCTGTCTTCCTGTTCTCTATGATGATAACATTTGTTTCAGTTTGTGCGGCCGATATCTCTCTTTGTTGATATGTTGATATGTGGACCCTCTTTTATGCAGGGTAAGCGTGGTGGTGTGCTTAGATGCTTTCCTCACTCTCCTTGCACTCATGGTATGGCCTGGTGGTGATATAAATACAATGCGTCAAATTCAAGGTGCAACTCTTACACTGAGCAAGGCAAGCTATCTACACTTCACAGTTCCCAACTCATCTTTTGTTGCATGTCTTTTTTCCCTCTATTTGTCAACCTGTGAGTTTCTGTGGTTGCTTGCACTCCGAATTTGGCAAATTTCTTGGCAATCTATCATCGACTGAGTTGAAAGGCTTACAATAGCTGTAATATAATACTTTAACTACACAGGGCAATCTGATGGGGTCTTGCAATCGGTACCACAATTGTCGACATTGGATTGCTTTTGGCTGATTTTGCTCCTAGAGTTGTCGGTTAGTATTGAAAGATTGTGAGCATATTTTAGAAAATAATTTCATCTGAACTACAATTGGTTGGTGGCAAGCAGCTGAAATTGCAAATGAAGATCAACGAGGAAAAGGATGGCCTTTCCCCAGAGGAGTTGAAAAACTACCACACAGTTATGGACGCAATGACTTCCATCAGTGAGGCTGTAAAATGGGACAATAACAAACACAAGGTGAGAGCGTAAATGTTGGTTTTTTGTTGCAAGCCCACGTTGTTTCGTCGCATGTTTTGTCTAGTCAAGTGTAGTTCTACGTGAGTTGTCTCTAAGCTCATTCAAAGCGAGGGTGTTGGCCTTGTTTCTGTTAAAAAGTAGGGCTGAATCTTATGAGGAAGGCTGAAAGAGTGTTGGCAAAGCCTTTCGGGGTGGGGGCGCAATCACTATTAACAAATCGGAAATAGTGTTGAATTTAGGGGTAATTGCATCAAGTGTTTTCTGCAAATGAATGACCCAAGACGATAACAACAAAACTGTTTCGTACATGTGCACAATAATTTTGCACGAAGATGTCTAGAAGCTCAGAATGGGATTTGTTCTGGACGGTGGTTATGTGCATCCTTGACTGAACAGTTTTATGGGTATGCCTCTACGCAGATCTCAGTGTGCGGGTTCCAAGCTGGTGAGCAGCTGCTGAGTTTGATAGTGGCCACTCTTACAGCTTCCGTAGCCATTGGTGCGGGTCAAATTGTAGCGAATGTTGTGAACACGCGTAGTAACTAGTATACAAGGGCTAGGAATCTGGTCGATCTTCTATCTATAAATGAAGGATGGCTACATTCGGGAACTCTCATGTATATATATAATATACGGAGTGATAGTTCAACTATCTACCGGGTGGTTGCATTGGCAAGCTGTCAGCAGCGCGTTATTATTGAATTGAAGCTCTAACTTACAGGACATTTTCTGTTCACATGTTGCGTGTGGTATCTTCTAGTGTCTAAATTTGAACGTCTTTGAATGTGCTTACCTCACTTTCGAGTAAATGTCCATGCAACTGCTGGGCCACGCTAATTCTATAGAAATTACAATAGAACCTCTCTTAGTGCATAGTGCTGTGACTATGCACTAAGAGAGGTTTACGCAATTGGAGAGTTGTAGAGGTTTTGTACTCAAACTTTGGCTAACGTGGCCTCTAACTATGGGGCCTCCAACTACTATTCCCAAATAAATGCTTCAAGGTACGACCTCTCTTACTGCATATCATGCACTAACAAAGTATGCACTAAGAGAGGTTCTATTGTACTCCCTCCGTCTCGAAATAAATCCGGGGTTTCCTAGAAATGGCTAGATTAATGTGTGAGTTGTTCCTATTTTCGAGGGATTGTAGAGATATTGTAGCTTCTACTAAACCCCACTAGGTGTGAGAATGGAAGTTAAAAGTGAAGCGGCACATGTTGAAAACAAGTAGTGAAAGTGACAAATTTTTGTCCTTTCTAGAATTGCTCTAGTGGTATTAATTTTGATCATTCTTCAAGCAATGTTGGTGCAATGACATTCATTGATGTCCATTGTATTCAATTCCAACAATGTCTTGTGATTCAATTCCAAAAAATTCTCAACAAGAGATTTATAAGTAGCCG
The DNA here is from genome assembly GCA_951799445.1 of Pseudisothecium myosuroides. NCBI lineage: Eukaryota > Viridiplantae > Streptophyta > Bryopsida > Hypnales > Lembophyllaceae > Pseudisothecium > Pseudisothecium myosuroides. The sequence continues at coordinate 32,967,345 of OX637287.1, read as the reverse complement.
TTTTTGTATAGTTTTGGGTTGAATTCTCGCCTTTGGTTAGTTAGGAGTTGCATTTTGACTCCCTTTGCAAGGATTGAATTGCTATATAGTCTTTGGAGTGTGACATCTACAGATTCTTTTACTTTAGAGTGTTCAAACTAGCTTTAGTTGTTGTCCATCAAATTGTGGAGAGCCAATTCCGAATTTAATTTGAGACAAGTATATTTGGAAACCTTGGATTTATTTCTGAGACTAAGGGAGTACTATTTATAAGTTCAAAATGTTCACATTTTGAAGATATTGAGCTTTTGGAAATATTTCTACCTCCAGTCTAATTGGACATCATGAATTCCTTCCCCGCTTTCATTCATAGAAATCACACAAGCAATCATCAAGAACCTAATTCTTACCATGTTGAAGATGGAAAAGCACCAAGAAGTGATGGTCGTAAGGTTGACATATTCAATCTTGTTAACCCCTAAATGCCTGAGGCACCAAATTTTGGTGTCAACAATACTTTGAAGTTAAATAAAATCTAACCAAGTTGCTATTTTTAATAGTTTATATTTGTGAAAAATTCTTTTTGAAGTCTAGTTTTAGCATCAAAAATCCGATTTTGAAAATGATTGATTATGATTTTTCTATTAAAGATTTTGTGCAAGGGTTTCTATTGCAATTTTGACTTTTTGTAGTGTTTAGGGCTCTTGGAAATGATCCTCAAATACACTAGATCTTGGAGAAAAAACCACAATAGAAATTCATTTAAGAAAATTGTAGAATAGATTTTGAGAAGCTATAAATTTATTGGAATTATGCATGTTAGGCCCTATAACCTCATATTTTTTTGGTGACCAACATTTTAGATTTGACATGTGAAAACTGAAAAGAGGATTGAAAGACTTCAAATCATTTTTGCATTATGCATGTTAGGCCCTTTAACCTCATATTTTTTGGGTGACCAACTTTTTAGATTTGACATGTGAAAATTGAAAAGAAGATTAAAAGACTTCAAATCATTTTCGCAGTTTTAACACCTTCACGATGAAACATTATAATCTTTCAATCCATAAGTGATATTGTTGTGTTTTCGTTTCCTATATGATCTCTAACATGTCTAGTTTGAATTTGTATGGTTACAATTCAAAAAAACTTGATATGATTTATCAAAATGTTGGCTTTTTGATCAATTTAGAACAAACTCCTAGAAGCTTAAAAAAGGCCTTGGACTTTTGAGGGGTTAACTTCTCACCATGTATACTACCTCCATTCCCAGATTATTTTCCTGTTGTAGGAGGAAGGGGGCTGGTGGGTAGTTTTCTATATAATAAGGGCAATTGAATGGGCTTATAATGAGCTATTTTGTAGCCATTGGTGCTCTTTGAAAATTCCCTCAAAATGCACATGGTCCGGAATCATTGGCATGGCAATGCTCCTAAGCCAAGTCAAATTGCTTTCAAAGTCACAGCTTGTGATTAATGCTGCACATGGTCTTGAGCCTATGATAAGCAATTGAGTGGGCCTATAATGAAAAATTGAATGGCCACTGGGGATCCTTGAAAATCCAATTTTTAAATACTCTCAAACTACACTATGAAAACTAATCCAAAACTCAAAATTCCTAGACAATAGGAAAGCATCAAACTCTATTTATAGCTTAGAATGGGTTTAAAAAATGTTGTAGATTGGTCCGCAACAACCCTACACTTCCGGATGATGGTAGAGAGGTATCCCTTCCGAATGGCGTGGTTGCAAATTCAATACCTGGCGGCGACAGGTTCGTTGCCCTATGTGAAATCAAAGCCTCTGTACTTGACAGAAACCCTTGCAGTGTGTTTCTTCAACACCCTTGTTTCGAAAACAAAAAAATAGATGTTTGTTTCTTTATTTTCCATGATAAAATTGTTTAAGAAAAAATTCATTTGACTTCTATTTTTACTATAAACTATAAATTTTACCTTGAGCTCAAGTCTTTTTTATAATCTGGGAAACTTCTAAAGTTTCAATTGATATTTTTATTTCAATTTTAATTTTAGATCACCTTTTACAAACAAATACTAGAGATAAATTTTTATTTATTTTTGAAACAAATGAAACCACTTCATTGTACATAATTATGACAAATACAAGCCTAAAATACAATCTTCACTACAACCAAAGCAACCTGCCACACTATAAGGAGAGAATCTTAACCTTCATTTTTAAATGACATATTATAAAATAAAATTTGGCATTAATTAAAAGGCCAAGCTTTGGTCTTGCTAAAAAAAAAACTCTACTTGATCTTATGTTCCTCCCTTGTAATAAACAAGTTAATGCACTAGGTCTGGTGGATTCCTTCTCTTGTGATCCATTTTGAATGATAATTTGAATGATGGGAATTAGACAACTTGCGTTTTATACCATGAAGGAAAAATTCTTTTACTTTTTACATGATTTTTAAATATATACTAGTGTACCTTGTGTCATTGTCACAATCAAAATAAAAGTAAAAGTTATTTTTTTATTTTTTTAATTCATTATAAAATTTGAAATTTAGTAACTTTCACACCATAGGTCCATCGCCATGAAACAAAGCCTACACATTCCTCCTTGCAAAGCACTTTAAAATGCCACCGGCGATGCATGGTTCCAAAGATCCCACTGTCATTGTAACAAACAAACAAAACAAACAACCTCATTTAAGGTTTAGATATATAATATACCTTCTAAAAATTAGTCATTTTTACTTTTTGAATCTTTTTGTTTTTTTACTTTTTCAAATTCAAAGTCCACTATATATTCTAGTCATATTACTTTTATGACGTTTAGTAATAAAATCTATAATGTTGTGTACATATATATAATATTAGTAAATATCAAAAATTTATAATATATTAATTACATACTTAGTCTAATTTATCATGCAATTATAATGTATAAAAAATCATTATTCTATATTAAGACTATGAATGTGAACATTGGAACTCATGAAGCACATGAAAGGTATAAACTAAAAAATAAAATGAAAACACATTTGGACGCATTAACAAAAATGAATTCAAGTGAAAATGTTCTTCAAGTACCACAAACATATTATGAGGATGTCAAGTATAAACACTCCAATCGCATAGCAAAACCAAATTCATTCTATGATAATGACAAACTTATGAATTGGGATGATGATTCAAGTGTGACAAAACTCACTACACTCGGAAAGCGAAAAAAGGTGGATCTTAGCCATGATGGAATAATGAAGCGTTGTTTGGTAATCTTACAAACATTGATGATGCACAAGAATGGTTGGGTGTTCAATGAGTCGGTTGATCCCGTCAAGTTATGCATTCCGGATTACCTTGGGATTATCAAAAAACCAATGGATTTGGGTACAATAAATGAAAATTTGCACGATGGTCGTTATAGAAATCCCGAAGATTTTGCTTTTGATGTGAGGCTAACATTTTCGAACGCAATGACCTATAATAGCGTGAATCATGATGTACACAAGATGGCACGAGCATTATCAAATATATTTGAAAAACAATGGAATGCGAAACCCAAAGTTAATAAGTATGTAGCAAGAAAACGCTCTCCAAAACTACCCAAACCAAATCGGAACGACTTGAATAAGAGGCAAATGACATATGACGAACAAATAAAGTTAACGGAAGATCTTCAAATGCTCCCCGAACAGAAGATTTCACAAGTGATACAAATTCTTTCCAATGGTGAAGACAAAGGTGACCATCAAGTAGAAGTTATAGTTGAAGACCTTGATACCCAAACATTGTGGGAATTAGACCGAATAGTGACAAATTGGAAGAAAAGCCGTAATAAAAAACCAAGAATTGGTATAAATAAATCTTTGACAATAGCAAAACGGAAAGGAAATAAAAAGGAAATTTGCAGAGGAAGTAAAGAAGATGAATATGTTAATATTGTTGATAGTGATGATAATAAAATAGAATTCCATGATTCAAATAGTAGTTCTGATAGCGATTCTGATAGTGATTCTGATAGTGATTCTGATAGTGACTCGGACAGTGATTCTAATAGTGATTCTGGAAAAGAGTATGGTAATGAATCTAGTAACCAGTCAAAAAGAACAAAAAACTGATGTAGGTGATAAGAATTTTGGTGAAAACATGTACTTTATAGATAATATTATCTTATTCAAAAAATATTTTATTACTCCGTATACTTTAATGAACATTGGGATGCTTTGTGTCATTAAACTCTAAAGGCTTGTGGTGTCTCGAGGTTCAAAATTGCTTCAAAATATTCTTTCACAAAACAAGGCTAAAATTTCCAATTTTTCCAATTTTCTGATGAAATCAACCATAAGATCTTAGTCTATTTAATCCTAGAATGTCATCTTGGTAACTGTAAAAATCATCCTATTTGGTACCCTAGAAATCATTTGCTTAAAAGAAATCAAGAGCACTCATTGGAGGTCAAACTATTGTGCAATATCTCCCCTTTTCACACAAAATTTCGAGGATGAACACTTGCACTTTTGTCTTATATAGAAAGAGGATTCTCTATCATCCATTGGATATTTAGTATCCACAAATACATTGCAAGGTTAAATTGTTCAAGTATATCGTCCTAAAATTTTACAACCAAGTAATATGGCCCTGTTTCATCCTTAAATCACTTCTTAGATTTCACCATAAATTGGCTACATTCTCGACTATACTGTAGATGCATTCTTCCACTACATTTTTGTTGAATGATCATGTTCTTTGTACACCTTTTACTAAAGCAAGGCCCTTTGTATTCAAGTCTATAATGCCATGATAACCACTTTTGGCTAGGTCAAGTTATTTTTTAGGCATTAAAGCAAAATTGGGTTTTTGGATGCCTAGTACCTTTGGCCTCAAATTCATTGTTTGATATTTAGAAAAAGGGATATTTCCATTTATATGGTCAATGTCACAAGTTGCCAGCGAAATTTTGGCCCAATGGATGATGGAAGGGATCGTGTAGTACATGCCAAGTTGACATCGGAGTACTCATGCCCAACCTATATGACAACGGCTAGCCTATGTGGCAACGGCCATATGTCCTTGTCATGTACAAATAGGATTCATGTTGGCACCTTGCCACTTTAACCCTTTAGTGACCGTGGTTGATCTGGGGGGCGAGTGCATTTTTTCAATACAAATTTGGAAAAGGGAAAATTTCATCACTACTCCAAGGAAGTAATCCCATATTAGACCGTAGGAATTGATGTTGTAGGCTTTATTCGTGAAAAAAACAAAAAATGAACATGATCTGATGGTGCAATTTGTTGTGAGTGATCTTCAAAGTGCGATGCATCAAAGTAGCCTTCAGCTGAAGCAACATAATACATTATTGCCCATAACTTTTGAAACATGCCTCCACAATTCATGGAACGTTTCTATCGTTCTTAGGCGTCAATTTCAAATAGAATCACATGAATTGCTGAGTATTTATGGGTGGTTGCAAGAAAGACTAGTACAGTATTTTGCGTCACACTTGGATTGGCAAAGTTGTCATTTGCTATAACTTTTGAAGTATGAGCCCGATTAATTTGAAATTTTTATTGAAGATGGATAATATGACAATTATTAGATCCCTTATTTTTCAGAAATTTTCAAAAATCATTTTATATTTAATTTTAATTTTGGCTAATTTGTCACACTTTGCGATTTAGGGTTTTTTAGTACTGGGGAGTACCCAAAATTAATGATCTAGAGCTGAAATTTTTGTGGTCTATTTTTACACTAGGGACCCATGTGCCTACCAAAGGAAATCTAAAAAAACATTATTTTATGTCCTCCACATGCGTGCAAATAGGGCTCCCTTGCATGCGCACTTTTGAATATTGAAGATGGTTTTGAGATAATTCTTTTGGTGAAATCTCTTCATTATAAAGTTCTCCCAAATTTCCAATTTTTAATTTCCTCAAAAATTTCTTTCCCTATTTTTTACAAATTAAAATGTGAAAGGACCTATTTTCCTGCAAGTTTGCTAGTTTATGAGACCTTTTTAGTTCTTCTACTTAGCGATTTTTTCTATACTTTTCCTTCTTAGGGTACCTTCTTCTTAAAGGTTTGTACATGAAAAATATTTTTCACATTTTTTTAAAATTATTTTTCTAATTATACAGTACTCCTGAAAGAAAAAGTGAGTACTGTGGAAAACGCTACAAAAAACGGTCGGTCTTTCTTGCAACCACCCATATGCGACTTAGAAGGTATGACTTAGGTCGGCCCTCTTGTCTTTGGACAAGCACAGCTACCTTGTTACTGTACACAATTTTCTGAAATTGGATTTGTTTGGAGTGCATGTTGAAGCTCTATTTGCATTACACTTTGAGTTTTTCAAATACCCTGTATTGAGGGCAGTAAAAGACAAAGAATCCAAAATTCGACCAAAAAGTGGTCAACCGTTCACTAAAGGATTAAGCAATGAAAAAGTCAAATTGAATAGAATATTTTGTCTACTATTTTATTATAGTCTACAACTACCAATTGTCTTTGGATTTTTATGTAGACAAGGTTTCTAGACTGAACTATAGGAGTCAATATCTTCAATTGTTGTATCCATAATGTACAATCTTGTTAAGAAGCGTGTGAATGTGGAACCATAAAGGATATGTGTCAAAGTCAATATTGAATCTGGCTCAATCTAGTCCTAAAAAAAGATTAATACAAATTATTGCCAACAAAAAGCACAATAGACAAAATTGACAATTAGAAAAAAGCTATAGCCACATGAACTTTAGAAGAAAACAACCTTGCTAGAAACAAATTGGGATTCATTCACAATGCAATGGATCCTAAAATATAAATTTCCTTCAATAATTAATTACATCCTTAATATTATCAATTTTAGAATAAATTTAGCAATAGATTTGTAATTGTAAGATTGCAATCCTATTATTATTATTATTATTATTATTATTATTATTATTATTATTATTATTATTATTATTACTATTATTATTATTATTATTATTACTATTATTATTATTACTATTATTATTATTATTATTATTATTATTATTATTATTATTAAATTATTCAAAAAATTAAAAACTAACAGTCCTCTGCTCTTTGTACTACTAGTAACAACTAGCTTATAGTTTAATTTAGTTTCACACTTTGGAAACTTTGGAGAGTGAAAAATCTTAGTAAATTTGTAAGTAAATTTGAAAATTCTATTACCACAAGTAATTTTTGAAGTGTAATTGTAGCTCTATAAGTTGGTAGGCTTTGTAAAATAAACCCCCTCAAAGTGAGGCAATTTGTGGGAAAAATTTCATCCTATGGATTGAAAGATTATAATGTTTGAAGTGTAAAGAATAAATTTTCTTCATTCCTCCAAAACATGATGAACAGAATTTGAGACCTATTGGAGTACAATTTGTTCTCCACACAAAAATGTGGATTTTGACCATTCACAAGTACATGATGTTAGGTTCATTCATGAAAAATTTCATAAGCTCACTCTAAATCACTACAATGCAACAAGGTTAAGTGAATTTGGAAGACACTAGTCTTTTTTTGATGATTTGCTACACAATGAAGAAATTTTTTATTTGAAATTAGAAACAAACATTTTGGAATATGCAAGAAATATTTCAAGAACTTTGACTTCACAAATTGTAAGATAATAGGGCTTGAAGTTAGAAGAAAACATTATATTTTGAAACCACACCGACGTAGCTAACAAAGTTTGACTCCTTTTAGAATGTGATTTGAAAACTAATTTTAATCCCTGAAAGCCCAAGGCATTTTCTGGCTCCGAAACCATTGAAAACTGCCAATTCTGCTACGATCAGTCCCTAAACAAAAAAAAACTTTTTTTTAGAATCTAACCATAGGATCTTGTACTTCACTTGTCTCAGATCATGTGGTAAAATTTTCATGAAATTTGATTGTACGGATTGGAAGATATTAGCATTTGAAGTTGGAAAAAGAAGTTTTTTTGAACTGTGGCTTGCAATTTCAAATGACTTTGACGGCCATTTGTGGATTTATTTTGCACTACACACCATAAAGTTAAAATATTTTATGTTGAACATTTGAGTTGAGAATCTGGAAAAAAATTTAGAATGTTAAAACTTGATTTTCACATATAAAAAAATTGTTAAGTAGAAGTAGGTCCAAAATTGAACAAAACACTAAATTGTTAATAACTCTTAGGAGGAATTAAAGCACCATAATTCCAATGATGGGATTTTTCTTGCAAACAAACTTAACCTAGTCAAAAAAAATTTGAAAAAATTTGAAAATTGCATTCAAAAATGAATACTATAAGTTGTTTTTCTGAAGAAAATGCTTAGATTGCCCGGAAAACAAGATTGTCCATAACTTTCTCATTCTGAGTTCAAATAGAATGAATTAAAGCTTCAAATGTAGACAAAAACATAATCTTTGAGGAAAAAATTAAATTAAAAAAAAATCAATTTTTCAATTTTTTTTTCCTACCCAATGAACTGCTTTTAAGACTCTAGATGGTATAACTTTTACTCCTAGGCATCGATTGGAAAAAAAATTATATTTTTAGAAAGCTAATGTGATTTCCTATCTTCAAAAAAAGTTTCAAAAAATTAGGTCAAAATTTCAGGTCACACGGGCCTGCCCGAAATCCCAAATGTCCCTCGAGGGGACTTTGGGCGTTTAGTGGTTAAAAAAGTAAATTCTTATGCCATATTTCAATAGTCACATACATGCCAAATTTCAAAAGTTGATGAGCATTTTTACAAAAGATGCCCCAAAGATGCCCAAATTGCCTAAATTGTCAAAAAATTCAAGATAGCATAACTTCTAATTCAAGCACCTAATTGGAAAAAAATTATATTTCCACTAAGAGGATAGATGCTCACACCTTGTGTTAAAATTTTGTAAACATCCAAGTGAACCAAAATTGACTTCATAGGAACCTATCCAAATTTTCAATTGTCCATTCAACATCCAATTGGCTTTAGGGGTTAAAATGAACCTTAGTCTTGTATTTGAATCTCAAATGAGCTTGAGAGTCAAACTTGCCTCCCTCACTTTTCACAAGCCTCCTACAAAAATTTTGCCAACCACAATTCTAATTGTCCTCTTGCACACTTCCATGTAGAATTCCAATTTTTTTTTTAAAAATTCCAATGCAAGGTTTGGCCAACTCCAGGTGCATTGTAGTCCACCCTTAACGTCTGAAATTCCTAATCCACAAAAGAATTGCTAATACAGCTGCAAATTGGCGTTCAAATCAACTGTAACTGGCCACGCACTCAATGCAACCTTGCAAAGCAGGCCACAAGTTTTCTCTTTACCAGATAGTTGGAAGTTGCAGACATGAAATGTTTACAAAGTCACCAACCAACAAGGACGGGCTTGGAGAGAACAGCGTTAGCATTTCTAAGCATTGAAAACGCACTCCATATCTGTGTTGTCTGTCAATTCAAGGCAGGGATTCAAAGCTCCTGATTTTTGGATAATGCCAAATATCTAAGTCTTTAGATCTGGGCCTTTCGTCACATGGATACTATCTACAATTCAGAAATTGTACTAAGTTGCAATTCAGAAGATCAGAAATAATCCGCATGACTGGGCTTGAGGGTTCTCTTTCATGCTGAATCAGTATACTGTAGTCTGAACTCGCAATACCTGCTGGCACCCATCCACGGAAGGAACCCAAATTCAAGACCAAATAGTGATTGCAAACAAGCAGCTGATCACAAGTTTTTCTACCCAAACAGAAACGAATAGATTTCATTTAATCTTCAACAAAATCCTCAGTTCTTGGTAATCTTAGAATGTCACTACACTTGTAACCACGTCATTCTTTGGAATGGTGGCCCTAACTTGCTGTTATTGCTTTCAACAAACCTACATTTTCAAACCATTGTTGAGTCTTACCAATAGAGGTAGAGACAACAAACGAGGAGAGTAAAGAATCTGAACAATCTAAATCTATTGCGTAGACGTTCATTTGACAAGGACTTGTAACTTGTACGCCTAAGACAACAAGAAGCATGTAGCTACAGATGAATGACTCCATAACATTCTTTAGTCCTAACTTGTAAGCCAACACGTTTTACTGAAAATTGGAACCAACATAATCTTCCACGAAACTGGTCAATGATTGATTGGCTTTCTGGGCTTGGATTTTCCTCAGTATTCTTCTAATAACATGCAGTTCCTGTTGACTCTTCGCTACGTAAGAAATGACAAGATTCCATGCCAGCAATGCCAACTTCAGCGAAATATTTGACAAAGTCAGAATGATGGATTCAGATTCTTGCGTCCAACACAAGGCCTCTAAAGAATGTTGTGTGCACTGACGCCACAAGTAAGAATTACCAGATTAGAAATCAAAGAAGCGAAATAGGGTTTCTTGGTTCTAATCTGCAAGTGTGGAATTTCTTCGCCCCCCCCAAACGAGCAAAAACGAAAAAAAAAAGTGTCACCACGCTTGCTAGCAGTATTATAGACTCTACAGTACAGAAAGACTCCTGGGAACTCTGAATCATAATGCAAAGGCAAATATGTTGTCAAGAATGGATTCTCAAAACTATACTACTGCTCAGGCCCGAAGATGACAAGAGATTGCCTAAGCTTCAAGTGTATCTACACTCCCACAGACATTGAAAGAAGATAAGGTAGAGACTCCACTAACCATACAGTGCATTAGAGGCTCCATTGACCATAGATACAGGTGTGCTTTGCTTTGTGTTCAGTGTGAAAATACTTCCCGTATTGACATTTTAGGTTTTTGCAAATTGATTTTGCGCTTAACACAAAATAAATGTGCAAAATTTTACATGGTGCAAGTTTCTAGATTGTTGTAGCTACAAATTCAAGGTTCACCTGTGTGATGAATGGAACCTCTCCCTTCCTATATGGTGAAGGGGGACATGACATTACACAGAAAAAGTGATTGAAATCCTACACACGTTCTCATCTTCGCCCTAAACCCTAAACCCCATCCGAAGGACTAAGAGAGAGGGATACTCTCATACCTTGAGAGCTTTGTCGTCAATCCACTGTCGCACGCAAATCAAACGTACAAGCCACCAGCAACTTCGGCAACCTCGCATTCCCCCCCATATCCAGCGGCTTCCACTCCGGCAGATCCTCGGTCAAGTCAAACACAAACGGCACCTGCGACCTGGTGAGCAGCACAATCGCGTTTCGGTACCCGATCACATTCCAATTCTTGTGATAGAACTGCCCCTCCTCCGGCAACTTGACATGCTCCATGACCGAGATTCTCACCGCCGAACTCATATACAAATTCACCTCCACAATGGTCAAATACAAATCATTCTCACTGCCATCTCTCGCTGAAGAAACACAAAACAATCTCTTCTCCCCTACTACCACCAACTTCTTATTGAACCCCTGCATCGTCATCACCACCCCTGTGTCCACCCACACCTCATGATCCACATCATACGACATGAGCACATCTTCGGATGCATCCTCGTACAACGCATAATAAACCCCATTGCAAAACACCCCCGAAACCGAGTCAACCCTAAACCGTGGGCATTTGGGCAAAAGCTTCCACATTGTTCCAATCGAGTCATACATGTAGAGCCGTTGCTCATACTTGTTGCTGTTCTCCACCTTGCCATGCTTCGTTGCAAAAACTCGGTAATGGCCATACGCTTCCATATGAATGGCCAACCCCAAACATAAACCCCATGTGCTCTCCACAATCAAGGGCAGCAAGTTGCAGGCTTTGGTAAGCGGGTTACACACGAAGATGGCGTCTTCCTCACATTCGTGGATGCGGACGGAGACGCAGAGTAAACCCCCGTGGGAGGTGACGCCCTTGAACTCGCTGCTGCCCCAGCGGTCGTCGTAGGAGCTCCAGCGCTCGAAGGTGAAACGCTCGAAGCGAGACTCGAGGAAAGAGAGGTCGAGGACGCGCCAGGACTGGGTGCAGGGGTTGAGGATGGGGCAGTTGGAGAGAGAGCCGATTTGGTTGAGGCCCAGGAGGTAGGAGTGAGGGGAGCGAGGGTGGGAGAGAGAAGTGCAGAATTGGGGGGAGGTGGGGAGCGAGTGGAAGGGCTTGGAGATGCAGCGGAAGTGGTAGAGGACTTCGAGAGGGAGGTGGTGGAGGATGCGGGTGAGGAGCTCGGGAGGGAGGTGGCGCCATATGGTGGAGTCGAGGGCGTCGTCCAAGGACATGATCTCCCCCATTGACGACGATGACAACAAGAACAACAACTATAAGAACAACTACAAAAACTACGACAATTACTGCAACTACAACAACAAACTCACAGCATTATAACTTTGCCAGTATCAACAGTCTTCTGTAATCCCTGCAATGCCCACAAACCCTGCAGTGCTCAAAATCTTCAGTAATCCTTACAATGCCCACAATCCTCTGCAATCCCTGCCATGACCACAAACCTCTGCAAGCCCTACAAATTCCGTAAGCCCTAATCTCTCGAACCGATTTCGGCGTGCCCAATTTTCTCTCACGATCCGCTGCAGCTTCGATTTACGAATGTGCATGGAAAATCATGGGCTTCGTGCACTCTAAGTTAATGAAAACACTGACTGTCCCTGTGAGCTCAAGAACAAGAAAGCAGCAGTCCTCTAGGCTCGGTCCGAACTGCGGTCGACAACAGCCTCGGAGCAAGCTTCGGATTTCTTGTAATTAGTGCTAAATTTTGCCTAATTAGTCTATTTATAGACAGCATTAGTAAATCTCCCCTAATTATGGATTAAGCTTGGATCTGGAAACTGCACATAGCGCAAGGTTGGTGACCTACAATCCCACGTTACGCAGTCAATCAATTCGTGAATTCTCCAAATTTCCCGAATCAAAGGGCTGCAGAAATGCATGCTCGTCCCTCTGTTGTCTCTCCAATTCATTGTTTCTTCACAGGGCGTTACATCAATGGCGTCGTGGGTATGAAGCAGCAAATTCTAATGTGGGTGTCAACAGAACGGATTGACTCGATCAATTGTTTTGTGTGGAGTTCAAGCATCTGAATTGCAGAGTTTATCAAAATGCCTAAGAGTGTCGATGGTGAGATTAAATTACAATCATCTTTGAAATTTGACAATCTCTGCAATGAAAACTTTTCGGACGTGCACTCACAATTTTAGTGACTGTTCTGACAGATTTTGAATTGAGCGATTTAGAAGATGATGATGCGTTCACTTTCAGTTTGCCATCTCCGGTAAATTCATATCCTTTCATAACCCTTTTACATTTCTCTGTGTCGTGTCTCAAGTGGTTTAATTTCGGGACTTAGGGTTGCGCAGATTAGTTTACAGCAGCGGTAAGTAGTGCTTCACTTTCTACGATCCTTTACCTTGTGCATCCCATTCAACATTTTTCTCCAGTGCTACCGGTTTCACCACTCAAGCCGAAACTGGGTCTCATGTGATTGTAGCACTTCTGAATTAGGTCACATGAGGACTTTCTACTGTTCAATTTTTTATTTGTTTTGGACCAACAAATTCAATGTTCTTCACTGTTCCGGTGATAGAAAATATAATTTCATTTGAATTTTATTATTTGAATGATATGATCAATTGAAATTGGACAATTGAATCCTTGGTACTGAAGGGGTTTAGAATTGGTTTGGTACATGACTACATGCTGAGATCATGTGTGCTGTTGTTGATTGTTTACGAGGTTAGACTTTACCTGTTGTGCGAAATTGGCGGGGTTTGGCTCATTACCGCACATGGAGTAGGCGGCGAGTATTCCAGAAGAAGTAAGCTTCACTCTCAAGCTATTGAAAAGATCAACTTGACAGCATAACATTCAGTAGCTTGGTCTGGCACTGCCTTGGTTCTACAGTGCAGGGTGTGGTATATTCCACACCCAACCCAACAGTCCTTCATCAGTAACTACATAACAGGTGGAGGATGCAAAGGCTCTTGGATGTGGAATATTCCACACCTTGCACTATAGAGCCAAGGCAGTGGTAATTAATGTTACTCAATGTTATGAGGGAGAGAACTTTATCATGTACAATAGTAGTGCATACTCTCTTAGTGCATAATATGCAGTAAGAGAGGTCGTACTTTGAAGCATTTATTTGTGAACAGTAGTTAGAAGCCACGCTAGCCAAAGTTCAATATAGAACTTTTCCAACTGCATAAACTTCTCTTAGTGCATAGTCCTAGCACTATGCACTAAGAAAGGTTCTACTGTAGTGTGTATGCATATATAATTATACCTATTGCAATTTAACAAAAATGACTGGAATTTGGATGAAGGAATAATGGGTTTTTTAAATTGGTTGGAAGAGAAGGCATGTTGAAGTGAAAGTATAAATTTTTCAACCCAGTAATGAAGAGATATAAGAGATATTTGTTAAGATTGTAAAGAAAACACAGCATGAGTAGGTTATGAAAATCAAAGATTAAAAAACTTAAAATGCGTGACAAAACAAGTCAAATTTGGAACCCCAATAATAAACCCTCTTCACTTGTTGTGTGATTTACATGTCAAATTCATTCTTGGGTTTTTCTATTCTATCCACTTTTAACCATTCAATTCTCTCTTCCAAACTCCACATCAAACTCTAGGTGACTTACCAAATATCGCTATTCACTTCCGAAGTTCATCTTCTTACAACACCCAAAATTTAAAGTAAAGTCACCCGTGAATCAAAAGCAATCACATATCGAAAACTTAAGAATATTATGAGGACCTAAATGGTGGATTCATTTAATGCCACTTGTTCAATGACTTTCTTCCAATGGCTTCCTTGAGTGACAATTTACTATGCCTTTCTTCCCCATTTATGATTGTACTTAAGGTATTGATATTCAAGCAAATATGAATGATTATCAATTAGAATGTAAAAGTATATTTTCCTTATCATAAGTGGTTTGGTTGGCAATGTAAAGTAAGGATAAACGAACTTCAACTGAGTTGTATCTTTTGGAAGAGACAGTTGCAGAGTTGGAGCCCATTGCTTCCCTTCCTCATTCTATACGTTTAGAGGCAAGTTTTGTTTTGCACTAGTATACCTTGATCTCTTGAATGAACGCAACTACAATTAATCAAATAGGTACTTGAAATGGACACCTGGACAATCTTTGAAAATGAGTACACATTAAACTTGAGAAAGTGCACAACACTAGAGTGTCAATTTTTGAAATTGTAGCACATTAATCATACATTCAAACTATGTCATAATGACAAAATTGGATTTCCTTGTGCTAAGATCAAAGAGGTATGAGCACACTTGTAGGCAAATTGTTCTAATTCAATATCCCCAAATTTATTAGGGTTTTAAGCTCTGAAGTTCACAATGTGTTTATTACTGATGCCAGATTTGCAGATGCATGGGCTACCAAAAGCTTGAGTCAAACTTTATATGTATGATTCTTCACCTCTATTGACATATTTGCATTTGAACAACCTCCCGGAAATGGGTTTCAACAATTTCTATTGAGAAGCAATTGTTAAAATGTTTCTCAAAGATCTTCTGAATTTTTGCAATTCTAAAGTGAAAAGCAAAAAACTTTGTTTTCAATAGACTTTTAACTATTTTTAATAAACTTGAATTGTTTTTTAAAACTTGTTGACAGCATCATAAAGAGAAATATTCCCATGATTCATAAGGTCTCCCCATGTTGTCATCACAAGAATCCTCCCAACATATGATTGAGAAGATTTTCTTTATTGTGTTGTCTAAAAGTTTTTGACTATTTATAACTATTCTTTAGTAATGAGTAAGAGTGTCTTTGAGGGTCAATAAATCTTGTAGTTAATTTTGTAGGTATTACAAGTTCCAAATCACCATGCAAACAATTGTTAACTTTCTTCTCTCCTACTAAATTTTTAGCCATTAAAAGAGACTCCTTTTTTGTTTTGCTTACAGGAATAATGAGCCTAGCTAGATTATATTTTATTTATATATTGCAAGAGTTGTGATTACTCTTTATATATATTATAAAAACAATGTATCGTAACTTTATCATGAATACTAATCATTTTAATTTTCTTTGGAAGCATCAAGTGCATCCTTGAGAATCTTCTGCAAGTGTTTCTAGCCTTTCACATTATTAGATCATCTATGTTGTCACCTTTAAAGATTTTGACACTCTCTAAACATAGATGATAAGTGCTCTAGGGCAACTCAAAATCTTCTCATGGCATTCAATTCTAACATGTCAAGCAATGATCCTTCAAATTTCAATATACTAAATATTATATTATATATATTCCACTTTGTAATTAGTCAATTGACTATTTATGGAGCACATTTGGTGAACAAAGGTGGGATCGAGACAAGAATTTTGAGAATTTTTCAAAAATAGATGTAAACTTTTAGAGCATTAAGTTTGGCAAGCATGGACACTGATGTTCTTGTATTGAATCCAATCCATTTGAATTGCAGTAGCAGTGCAAGGAGATATTGCAAACACATTGTTCATCGTATTTACAGGGTCAGTCAAGGTGCATATATGATTGATAGTACAAATTATGCTAGCATTTATACAAAAAACTTAGCATCATTTACAATTGAGTTCCAAGTATAATAGTTAATTCAACTAGTGCAAGTTATACTACACTCACTATAAGAAACCCATGTTTTATGTGACGTTTTGTAATTTTTGCAGACGGATTTTAGGTAACATTGAATAGAACTTCCAAATGTTTTTATGTCAACAATAACATCTAATCTAACATCCAGATGTAATATTGGACGTTATTGTTGACATAAAGACATTTGGATGTTCCATTCAACGTCACCTAAAATCCGTCTGCAAAAATTACAAAACGTCACATAAAACACGGGTTTCTTATAGTGACTGAAATGGCTATTTAGTATGTGAGGATAATAAGCTCGCATGAGAATTAGGCATGAGAATTAGGATGCCTAATCTAACAACTCCACCATTGCACACCACAAATGCTAAAATGCCACAAATACAACCAAAGTTGAATAGTAAGTCCTTGTAATAGATAATTTGAACCATACTAAATAACCATTTTGTTGTAGTTGTTTTTAATTGCATATTTCTAATAGAAATCATTTATCTTTATTTGTTCAAAGACTACCACAAGTATTCTCTTTGCCCTAAGGTCATTTTGTTTTGGAAATGGATTTTGTTCTAGTTGAAAAATGTTATATAAACCATAATTATAATGTCTCACACTATTTGAATTAACTTAAAGAGGTTTGTAATATAATGTGTGTCTTGCAACTAATTGGTATTCTTGCATAACTTTGTTCATATTGAAAGTTTTTTATTTGCTCTTCACATTGGCAGAGAACTTGTTGCAGGCCACTAAACATGTTCCAGGGCAACAAGAGGATGATGTCACCACATATGCTCCAGGCCATTGGTTTGGTGAAACAGTGTTTGAAAAGGATAGAGTAATATGGTAAGTTCCATTTTGAAGTCCTTACAAATTTATAGAATTAGTGAAGGCACAAAATAAGGGTCAGTACAATGAAAGTTATGAGCCTATGGTTGCATTTGGATACACCTAGCTTCAACAATAAGGTTGCATTCGGATACATCTAGTTTTAGCTAATTTGTTATTCTTGCATTACTTTGATTAGATTGAAATATTCATAGTTTATTCATATAATGTCTCAAGAATGCTTAAGTAGAGAATCTAAAATGTCCTTTTGACTTCCAACAAGATCCAACAAAAAAATACGCAATTTATCAATAGGAAAACAATGCTCAATTGCTTATTTGGACACATTTAGGTCTAGTTTCCTTAAATCCCAGTAGCTTCATGAAATTAGGGCTTTGGGCTTTACATCAGGCAGTCCAACTTTTCGATAACTATCTTCATTCTCTTGCCAGTGCAGGGATTCAACGTTCAGTACTGCAGAAAGGGTAACTAGCCCTGTGTACCCTTAAAGTGGGTATGTTTGGGTTGAAAAGAAATTATTCAATTCTTGAAACAGTTTTAAACTGCAGGAGAATATTGCAAAATGTATCCTTGGGGAAGATTCTGTTGCCTAAAAATTCCTAATAGGCTCGAGGCAGAATAATTTTCCTGTAAAAATTGCTTTCATTGACAATGTCAACGTACTCTGATACTCGATCTGGATCTCAACTGATTCCAGCACTTGAAGAACTATTAGGAACTGATGTTGAAATGGTGTCTGACAGAGTGAGATACTCACTTTGACCCAAAAGGAGTACGATAACATTCTCAAGATTCCTGGAACTGCTGAATTGAAGGCTCGTCTTCAGTTCCTCAAGGTTAGCCCGTCGCTGTAGCCCTAGCAGTCAAGAAATACCATGATCAAGAAATTAGAATTACAGACGATATCGATTTTGTTATATTGGTGGGATACTGAGCTCCGAAATAGTGAACCCTAAAAATTAGACCTGGCATAGACTTTAGGTTTCAAGCACCCGCCCTGAAAAGTGCCAATGTCGTGAATACGGTATCCGCCTATGTAACGAAATTGACATTAGCATTAGATTTCACGACTGACACCCTTGCCAGTGCCACCTGATCTAATGAACATGATGTTTGTGTGTGCAAGCTATATAGTTCAACTCACATTTACTTGGCGTCTCATGTAGGAAATACCTGCACTCAAGGAAGTATCAAAACAAAGTTTGAAGCGTCTTGCTAACGTTCTAACTGGCCGTACTTTCCACAAAAATAGAGGTACAACGACCTACCAAATGTGACATACACCCCTTCGGCAATTATCTGTTGTCATTTCAAAGTTCACTACATAGCGTTATTAGCTATGACATCTGGATGCATGAGACCTAGCTAACATAAATTCAGCAATTTCATCTTGAACAGTTATCACATTTCAAGGCGATGACGCATCTGAGATTTTCTTTATCAGAACTGGAGAATGTCGAGTAAGTCTCTGATCTCTTGGCAAAACTGGCACAATAGCCTCGCGCTTGTTCCTGTCTTTAGTAACTTTACTTCAAAAACAGGATTACTAGATCAGATCAACGTACTCGGAGTTTACTGGCTGCATGTTGCCTATCTTCGATTTGCAGGTGGTCATGGAAATCCACTCAACAAATCGAACCCCGTCACTACCCAGGGCATCTTCAGCTCAATCTCAGGACTGGTATGTCACCCCACTTTTACTCAATCTCTGCACTACAGACCGTTGGATCATCATCATTCACACTTAATTGCGCTTTGTCTGCAGTTACAACGAACAATAGGACATCACAGCTTTGCAGTAATTAATCGTGACATACTCTTGTTCAATCTCGGGTAACATAACCTCTTAGGATGCAAGCTTGGTTTTGAAATGACCAAAGTTGATTGATCATATTATGAAAGTATAATTCAGATGATTGGGAACAAATTTTCAGATTCACGAAGAAAATTGCATGCGTTTGTCACAAAAGAAATAAAATTGGACACACGAAAGTTTTCACATGACCGACTCAAACTGCTAAATAAATAGGATGCCGATTTGGTCTTCTAGGTCCAATAGGGTTCAATATGTCTGGCACCACGTAAGCAGGCTCTCACCTTGTGCATAAGATCATATTTGGGTAAACGAGCTGATGATTTGTATCCCTCCAAACGCATGCCATCGTCGGTGTTTTGCAGGCCGAACTGTCACGGCAGATGCAAACAAGAGATCCACCACCGAGAGAAAGAATGGTGGCGACCGTCGCTGGTGTCGCGACCATCCACGAGGGGAAGCCGCATCACTAGTCGATGCCACTCGCAACCCACGCAGCCAGTGCTTCCCGAGGGATTACCCAAGGAGATGATGAGCCGGCCTGATGTGGTCTACCGAATGCTCACCCACAAGAAAACCACGAATTCTCCAGCCCAGCAGATTGAGCCCTTAAAAAAAGACAGTAGCAAGGTCTCAGGTGCCAAGCGACCTTACACGGCGCCCAGTCCCAGACCAGGTGCCAGTGCCATCAAAAAGAAGTCGTCCATCATCTGCTCCGAGGAAGGGGACCCCTTGACTCCATGGCGAGCGTCTCCAGATATCATGGCTCAGACCAGGTCCACCACCCGAGCCAGCAACCGCTCTTCAGCGCAAGGATTCCATGCCTCCTTTGCAGACAGCACCCCAGAGCCAACAGCTGCCTCTACTCGCGACTCCAAGTCTCGGTCCACGAGCACAGGCGCCCGATTCAAGTCTCCCTCCGCAATGCAAGACCACCACCGCAAGAGGAAGTCGTATGAAAATAAGAAGAGGAGATCAAGCTCCGTCATAAAGAAGTATACGTTCTCCACTTTTATTAGAGACTGTGAGGAGAAGGACAAGTCACGCAACCGAGAAGAAGTGGAGTTTTCGGAGAAAGAGAACAAGCTGTGGCAGATGGGTCTCACCACGACTGGCATGATGCCAGCGGTGTTCATGACGAACGAGAACCGGTACTACCAGAAGAAGTTCACGAACTGGGCTCGCAATGTGATGGAGCGCGAGCGGAAGCTCCTGTCGTACGACGTGTTGGAAGGCAATCCTACGCCCAGCTTCATGCCCGGCTTGCCTGCCTCCGGCGTCGTGAAACTGGAGCGTAGTGCGTCTCCGGCGCCCAAGCGAGCCACCCCTGACGATGTTGCTGCATCCAAGTCCACCACGTCACATTCTGGTTCTAACCAATCCAGAGTGAGCTCACAACGTTCATTTGCCTAAATAAACCCTTGAGAATTCAAACACGATTCATCTCGTCCCAATAGTTCACGACCAAATATTGTCCTGCATATGAATGATGTGGACTGCTCATTACTCTGTGTCAACTGATATGTTCAGTTGTTGAAGTCAGGTATCCACCATTCTTGATATTGGAGCCCTTATCGATGGTCAGTACTTCGGAGAGGTAAAGAATCCCATCCTATATACTTACGGGTCACAAATTAATTTGACTTAAATCTGAAATTCATATATTAAAAATAATCTCAATTAGTTGACAGTGTTGAGATGGTGGTCTCGAACCTGCAGAGAGGATTGTTGAAGGAGTCCAAACGAGCTGCAAGCGTGGTAGCTGTGTCATTGGTGGAGACACTGGTCCTCAACAAATGGGATTTCCACCGCCACTGCGACAGGGACGTTATTCGGGCTCTTGCAAAGCATGTGAGTATGTTTCAAGCTCACGTACTTACCTGGTAGGTCAGTTAGGAGATGCAACAGACTTTTCGGTCCATAGCTGAGGTGGAAGGTGGTCTCCAGAGCATGATCCCAGTTTCCACTTTCTTCATCAAAAAAATTCAATTTGGGTTAATTTGAGCACCATGGATGGAGCTGGGTACAGGAGTACAAGAGGGAAGAAGAAATCTACAATCTATACGTGAGAACACGCAAGTGGGAGATGTTCAAGGTTCTCTCTCTCTGCACCAGTCAAATTGTTATGCTACAGGCAGTAGGTGAACTTTTTCCACTACTGCTTCTGCAACTTAGTGAATACTAATCGCTATGACTTGGATTCCATGGTGGCTTGACAGAAACAGATGGTGGAGGATATTTGTAACGACAAAAATGCTCGTAGGAAGACCAGGGTTGTGCGACCTGTTCGTGTGGTTACAAGACCGGATGGTCGCAACATCGAGATACCGTTGAAAAATTGGGCTTACTAGGAGAATGATTTTAATTAACGTGCCAACATCCGAATCAACAATATCCACTGTTCATGCTAAATTGAATCAATACAACAATCCTAGGTCGATATTGCACTCACTTCTGTTTCTTTCGAGAGCTGCTTGTGGACGGTGAGCAAAATACTTTTTCTTAACACCTGCATGGATGAAAGTAATGAAATGTTATTCATCCTGCACTTCAGATTGCCTAGCAGAATTTTCGCAAAAGAAATAATAGCAAGTGAAAACTCCCTTGTGTCAAGCATCTTTGCAAAATAATGTAAATGTTGAGAGAGTACCTACTAGATTAGGTCATCTGGGACCAGGAAACGAAGAGTCAGGACAACGAAGAGAGAGATTATATGAATAAATCGAAAATGCTGTCGAATTGATGAATAACAAATGTACACTGTTTATGATTCGAGATAAACATTTCATCAACTGTTTACATTTCATAATTATAATGAAGACAATAGGATGCACATCATCGTTACACAACGACAGAACTGGAATGATTACCAGATACTCATAGATGAAAAAAGAGAGCTATGTACATACAGACGCTAAGACGCTCACATCCTACAAGATGGATGCAAAATTGTGCTGCCGTATTACTCTGGTGACTACATTATCCTAGCTAGGAGCTATTTCGGGATAAGGGCGTCCGATTAAAAAAATCCTTGGTACCAACATTTCTGGCTCCCATGATCCAACCATGCAGCAAAGCACCAAGAGAACTCTAAACAAGTGTCCTTTAGAGCAGATCATTCTTTCGCTCTTCTAGAATGTACAGGTTATGTGAACAAAATTGAGTACCGATACTCCTTATGCTTTGTATGCAA
Source organism: Pseudisothecium myosuroides (assembly GCA_951799445.1). Lineage (NCBI taxonomy): Eukaryota > Viridiplantae > Streptophyta > Bryopsida > Hypnales > Lembophyllaceae > Pseudisothecium > Pseudisothecium myosuroides. Next base: position 32,945,032 of record OX637287.1, on the reverse strand, counting down.
CACCGTTCGCTTTCCTGCCTAAAACAAATTCAGATAATTATCATTAGGAACAAATAAATTGTCTGCAAAGTAATGAGATGCCTTCAATTAACAATCACTGTACTTAACATGAAGTACCAGCAGGAAGCATGCCATCTTGGCTTTAACATAAATTGAATGCAGCTATGAGGCACTCACCTAGAAATTTCTGAACCGGTTAAATTTGAGGCGAAGGGTTTTCATCTGCCACAGGAGCCGCTTGAGAAGCCTGTGAGGAAAAATGTAACAAAGGATAGATGGGAAACTATAATGAGACAAATATCAAAGCGCATACTCAACAATGTGTCTTACTGCAAAATGAACGAATTATATCACAAGATCAAGATGCTGTTAATAAACCCAACAACATCATACCCGCGATGCCATCGTAGTTTGCTGTAAGTTCTTCCTCCGATCAATGCGATCTATAGCACTGCTGCCACTGGCATCAGCTAGAGCCTTTTCAAAACTTGCTGGATGTGACTGTTGATACAGCTTGAGCCAAACTACAAGTATGAAACCTGCATTGAGACACAACATATATGAGCAATTTCTTAGCAACGATTCACAGTGCGTACAGTTCCACATCTACAAGTCATTAATTAAACATGATCCTGCAGGTTGTGCTTGTGATGACAAAAGGGACAAACATGGCGATCTGAAAATTGTGCAGGGTATAAATGTGCTGAAATAATGTCCTAGAAGCTTACCACCCCACAAGCGAGATGAATAGGAGGATGTATTCCAAGCGAGCAAGAAACCACCAATTAACATTGCTTTCTTGTGAGCAAAGGAGTCCCATGTCGTCCAACCTCGAAGGAGAAGAGATTGACCTGCATCGCACGATTGATAGCCAGAGGATGTTATCATATCGCATTCCAAGCACAGGAATTGAGTTGTTCTTTGAACGATTCAAGACTAAGAGATTGTCACTGTCTGAATGCCCATGCAGAAACTATTAAAGCGTTCAGTGAAGGGCCAGGCCTCCTTGATACCAGTTTCTGCTCCACAGTTAAAATACTAAACCAGGTTCTAGAGAAGCCAACAATTCAGCGGAGTCGGTGTAGAAAATTATACCAAATGCATAAAGTTGGATTGAGTAGTTGGAGTAGCACTTCGGAATGATGAAGAGCGCGAAAAACCCTGCACCCAAAGCAAAATGCAATATACATGTGACATGTTATTCACAGAACAGAAGAGAACTTACGTAACGAACAGAGTCGAAGTAAAAGAGAAAACCAATACAAATCCGAGAATGGGCCGCACACCATACCGGCAACCTAAAATTTTTAGTCGCAATCATGAATGAATGTGCGAGCTCGTTTTATAAACCCATGGCTTCTAGGCCCACGTCCCAGAAATATATAAAAGAAGCTGTGATATTCTAAAGTGACCCTTAAAATCAAAAAAATTATTAGATGCCATTTATCTTCTGTTCTGTATAAAAAAACGTCAGAATCGTAAGACGCACCAAATCGTAAGAAGCTCCAAATTGAGATCCCTGCACCCACTTTAGCAACCAGCCAGAGCACGATTGCTACCTGAAAAGCACAGAAGATTGCACTTTATAGAACTGAAACTACTGCACCGTGGCATCTTTAGAGCAGAACTTACAACACGAATTACGAGAATACTCACAAGTTTTCCACTTTCAAGGATGCTTAATACGAATTACAAATCGAGAAAGAACTAATTGCAGTGGCAAGAGACACATAAAAAAGGACAATTGATAAATGTCATTTTAAGTTCTTTACCCTCAAAGTGGTGGCGGGGTCACCAGAAAAAACCTCTCTGGCTTTCTTCAGAGCCAGATTAATAGCTGGTAAGGTAAACCGAATCCAACCTAAGAGGTCAGCCTCGGTCACTTGACCAGCCTTGATTTGCCCGGTAGACAAAGCAGGTACCCTGCACGAATAGTACGCCGTGAGTCGATATTAGATGAAAAACAGTGCACGGTACAAAAATACAATTGCATCATGCTCGATCTGGAAGGCATGCAGGAAACCATTAGAGAATCTAGAGTGGTTAAATGCAATTCTTACTAAACAAAAACAGGGAGTAGGTGTAAAGAAGACACAAATTTGATTCTAGAGAAGTTAACGATGAAATACCCGCGCAAGAACGTTCGATAGAAGAAGACCACTGCTAAGTAGCAGAGTGCCAAGTTAGCAGATATAGCAACAATCCTGCATATCCAACCCCAGAGCAATTATCAACTTCTGTGAAATGCTACTGAATACGTGAGAATTTATTAACCCGAAGGCAACCAGTCTAGAACTCAACTCTACTAAGATTGTATGATAATAGCTCTATCATGCGTTGCTTGCCGGAAATTATTACAGTCACATATTGCTTTCTATTTGTTTGCATAGAAGCACATTGAGAAGAAACCATACCCCAACTGCATTTCCTTCATAAACGAAGCAGAGAGAATACTAAAACTTCCAGCACCAAACCAGAGTGCCGACCTTGGAACGTCCTTCCACATTATCAAATCCCCTGCAAAATTTTAGTAACAAAGTTAGACTAAGACTACGTATCTGCGAGTTCAAAAATATATATTTAAGTTTCTAAGAAGAATAACAAGAATCACGTACAATTACTTGTACCATTGAGATATCACTATTGCTGACTGGATTCGGTAAGAGGAAAGAGAAAGCAGCACGCATACCTAAGACATGGAGCCAGCCGATTCGACAGGTGCTTGTATCTGTCCAAGAGAATGTCACTGAATAAAATTACTAAAGAACCGATCAAAGAAAAAAATTACGAATTTCCAGAAACATCCAGACCTCAAACCTCTCGTCCCTTTCCAGTTCCAAACATGCATACGTAAGAGCATCAGTCGCAGGAACAACTCTGAGAAAATTCGAAATTCTTCACCCGGGACTAATAAACAGTACGACAGATATCAAACACCATTCACTGGGTGCTTTAAAGCATTGGAAGCTACACAAAAGTGACAATCAAGTCCAAATTGATATGAACAGCACAACAGTCTCAATTAACGATAAAAAAAACGCTGTCGAGAACACAATCAAACCAACTGGACGACGCAAGAAGTGTCCGCATGTGACTGACAAACCTCTTGAAGACCTTGACGAGGCGGTTGGTGATGATGGAAGAAGAGGAGGATCTGCAGGCTGCAGGGGAACCACATCATCCATCTCACATTCAGGAGGATGGCTCACGGGTAGTGCTGAGGCGGTATCTCTGGGAATATCCCTCACTTTTCTCTTCGGTTGTCGAGCACCTCTACCTCTTCTATACAATCCAGTATCATCTTCTTCATCTTCAGGTCCGTCCAAGTCAGCCTTCCTCACATTTCTTCGCGGAGCTCGCTCCACTACCGGGTCCACCTGCATGTCTGTAGCTTCTCCTATCGTCTGCCTCGGGCTTCTTCCTGGTTTACGCGTTATACGTTCCACTCTGAGAAGCCTCTCCTCAGGAAGATCACTAATCTCTCGAGACGATCTCGGGATTTTCGTGGGAGTGCGATAAGATATCCTCTCTCTCTGCTGCGCTGGTGCATCATCCTCAGGATTTAAACTACTGAGTACCGAGGTGCGGCTATGGAGCTCTTCTCCAACGGGCACGTCAGGTGGAGCTCTGGAGTCATCTTGTTCTCGTGAGACTCTCACGCTTGAGCGAGGAGTTCCAACTCTGCTTGATACCCGCGGCGTCGCCGCCTGGAGGCTCCGTCCCGTATGCAATCGCCCGTCAATTTCCGGCGCATTGCCGTCATTTCGCAGCGTTCGCGAGGCACTCACGCTTCTTACCCCCGAATCATGCAATACCTCTTGCGCGTCGCTTTTCTCCTTCCGACCTCTCATTCTAGACGAACCACGCGACTTCGGCGCAATCTCGTCCTCTGCCACGTCCATTTCAATATCCACGCCCTCCCTCACGCGCGCAACGCTTCGACTCCGCAACTCCCTGGGACGCACACCGACATTGTCATCAAATCCGAGCAATTCCGCACGGGCGTCCTTCGCAATCCGGCTCTTAGAGCGCGAAGACGCCCGGGAGCCACCGCCGCGCTCCGCCGGGCCTCCAAACTCAGCTTCGTAAACGTCCTCCTCCGAAGCCTCCGCCCGCACACTCCGCGATCGGCCAAAACTCTTCCCGCTCTTAGCATTATGCAAACCTTGTTCACCGCCATTGTTCGCGCCTCGGCGCGCGGGCGACTGCTGAGAGGCTCCTAACATCTTCACCGGCGTCACGCGGATATCCGGCAAACACGCTTCCAAATGCACTTGCACCATTTCTCACCGTCCTCTCCACAACAGCCAAACAACCGATTCAGTTACACACTCATCCTTCGAGCTCAATCGCCATAACTAATTAAAACGAGCCCTCACAACACCAATTTACTCATGGCAAGCGCCATTGCACCGACGCTAGCTGGAAGCCCAGACCTCGGGTGCCAATTGCCAAATCACGGCACATGCTTGAAGGCTTTGGCAGCACGCAGACAGAGCTAAGACAGAGCACGACAGAGCATTGGAGCCTGTGGGACGGAGTACAACCTCTGCAACTGACAATTGAATCGAAAGCTTGTTGAGGAAACAGAAGAAGGTCCAACTGAGCAGAAACGGAAGGGAACGAGAAGTGAACGAGAGTTGAACGAGAGCATGAGTGAGAGTTCGTCCGTTGGTGTGAAAAAGTATAAAGTAATGGCGGGGTGGCTATTAAAAGGGCGCATTGGAGAGAGCCGTTCTTCATCGCTACTCATCAGTAAGCTTACAGTGACGAGGCACGTCGATATTCGTGAGTCGGTTCGGTGCCCTGTCACTGTCACTTCTTTTCTTTTTCTTTTTCTTTTTTATATATTTCTTTTCGCTCCAGAGGGCACTCCAGGGGACAAGAAAAGCCTGCCCGAGGGTCTGCATTTCATGATCCGTGTTTGAATTGATGGGTCACTGACCCCCTCTCAGTGCGTTTTTTTTTAATTGACCGCATTGCAGTGTCTAATTTGACCAGGGCTTTTTTTTTTCATTTTTTATGAAGTGCCAAAGTGGCGATATGAAATGTTATAGTGGTGCTCCAAATTTCAGTATTCATCCACATATTGGATAGAAAATATCACATGTCTATGATTCTATTTTCATCCACAATCTAGCGATTTCATCCAAGTTTTTTTTAACCCCTAAAGGACCATTGTCCCTACGGGGGACAAATGCGTTTTCGGGCAGGTACCTACGGGCTGAAATTTTCTCCTGATTTTTTGAAACTTTTTTTGGAGGTAGAAAAAACGATTAGCTTCAAGGGAATATAATTTTTTCACAATCGGTGCCCGGGAAAAAAAGTTATGACCATATAAGCTCAAAACAGGCTACGGGGGGCAGCTCGGGCAGCAAAAAAAAATGGACAAAAATTTGAATTTTTTTTTTTAATATTTTTTTTCTCATAGGTTATATTTGTGGCTATCTGGAAAGCTTTGATTCATTTCATTTGACTTTGTTATGAGGAAGTTATAGACATTCTTGTTTTTCGGGCAATTAGAGCATCTTCTTGAAAAAAATATCTTTAGGATTCATTTCTGAATGCAATTTTTCAAATTTTTCAAATTTTTTTTTTTAGCATGGTCTGATTTACTTGTTAGAACAATCCCACCATTGGGATTAGTGCATTTTAATTCCATCTAAAATATATGAATATTTTAGATTTTCCTTCTATCTTGTACCTACATCTACTTAACAATTTTTTTAAGAATGATAATTAAGTTTTTTTTGAATTTTTTTTTTTCCCCTAGACTCTTAACTCAATTCTCCACTACAAGCATTAAAAGCTCAAAACTCTGTAGTGCAAAAATTTTAAGTTAAAAATGTTCAAAGTCAAAAAATCCAGTCCCGCAATGTGCTGAAAAACTGGTTTTTTCCACTTTAAACACAGATATCTTGCAATCTATGCGGTCAAAAATTCTGAAATTTTTTCCACACTTTTTTATACTAGTTAGGTGTAAGATCCTACGATTAGATGTGAAAAAAAAACAATTTAAATTTTTTTTAACTCTTTGCTACAGAAATGGCAGTTTTCAGTGTTTTTTGGCAGAAAAAAGGCCTTGGTCCTTTAGGGGTTAATTCAAAGTTTTATGGCGAAAAATTTCACGATTCTATGTCATTTTTTAGTCAGATTTTTTTTGTTTGGTGCAATTTGGTTCCAAAAAGCCCCCAAAAAAACCCTCTGAATTTGACCTTGAAACTTCCATTGTCCTCTCATGGGACAAAATGGATTTTGGGTAGTCTCTTCCAGTTTCAATTTGTGTGGTGATTTTTTGAAATTTTTTGAGAGGATAGGAAATCATATTAGCTTTGGGGGAACACAATTTTAATTTATTTCAATTGGTGCCCGGATGCAAAAGTTATACCACTTAAAGTCCAAAATGGAGTTTATTAGGCAATACAAAAAGATCACAAAAACTCAAAATAAAAGTCTTAAAATTTTATTTCTCATAGAAAGTGTTTTTTTCTACATGGAAAGATTTGATTCATTCTATTTGGATTAGTGATGAGAAAGTTAATGAACAATCTTGTTTTTCGGGCAATTTAAGCATCTTCTTGAAAAAATAACTTGTAGGATTCATTTTTGAATGCAATTTTTACAGTTTTTCAATAAATAAAAGTTGCATTGGCTTTAGTTAGCTTGCTTGAACAATCTCATCATTGGGATTAGTGATTTTCAATTCCATCTTAAAACTATCAACAGCTTAGTTTTCCCTTCAATCTTGAACCTACTTCTACTTAACAATTTTTTAATGAGTGAAAATTAAGTTTATTTATTTTTAATTTCTGGACTCTCAACTCAATTTTTCATTATAAAAAATTAGAAATTTAAATTGTATAATGCAAAAACTTCAAGCTATCAAGATTCAAAGCCTTGAAAATTTGTATAGACAAGGTAAAAAAAAACAAATTTCTTCACTTCAAACACAAATATCTTACAATCCGTATGGTCAAAGTTTTTGAATTTTCTTTGATACATTCTTGTACTAGTCTAGTGCAAGATCCTAAGATTAGATATCCAAAGCAAAAAAATTCTAAATTTTTTTTGCACTTCACAATAGAAATGGTAGTTTTGAGTATTTCTTCATGAAAAAAATGCCTTGGGAGTTTAAGGATAAAAACTTAACACCTGGTTTACATCAAACATGAGAGGGCCAAAAAATTGAGAGTCTCCTTCTTCGAGCCTTGTCATTTACCTTTGAGAAATCTTCTTTCGGTCACGACCTTTGGATTGGTGTAAACAACCAAGACAAGATGAATTATGAAAATAAAGAAAATGAAGTATGTACTCAAATACGGCAAAACATGCATTGTTAGATTGAAAATTCAACAACTAACATCTTTCATTTGGAGGTCATTTTAACACCTAATAAAAGTTCCATGACTATGTATTTACAAAAAACGCTCCAAAACTGCCATTTCTAGGACAACTACCAAATTTTTGAAAAAACACATTTTTTGACACCTGTAACCATAGGATCTTGTATTATGATGCCTTGACAACATGTGGTAAAAATTTTAGAAAATTCCACCATGTGGATCATAAGATCTAAGCATTCAAATTCACCAAAAACATTTTTTCAACCCTGCAAAAAATCGGGCAGCTGCACTTCACAAGCTTACTTTTCAATGGAAAAATGTCAAAAATGGTAGTGCTTCTTTGAATTCAATTTCCTAAACAAGTTGGCTATATGCTTGAAAATTTTCACATCATTTGGAATTGTACAACATATAGGAAAAAAATAGTAAGTAGAAAGACGTAGAGAATGTTCGAAATACTAAATTGTTAAGAATTTAATTATAGAATTAAAAAATGCCAATTCCAATTGCTGTAATGTTGTAATAAACAATCTACATACTACAATTTTATTTATTTCAAAAAATATTAAAAATTGAGTTAAATAAGTGACTTCAAAGTTTATTTCAAAGTAGAAAATCTATACTTGCCCACAAACTAAAAGTCCTCCTAACTTTTGACTCATTGGTCGAAATGGAATGATTCAAAGCTTTCCACGTTTATATAACTCTAGAAAATCAATTTCAAAATTTTATATTTGAAAAAAGTGATTTTTTCTGATCTGCCCAGATTGCCCAGTTACGAAAAAAATAATATATTTGGCCATAACTTTTGACTCCTATTTCCAAATGTCATGAAATTTAGTGCATATGAAATATATTCTTCGTCCCCACCTTCTATTAAAAGTTCAACCTAAAATATGCAAATCGCTAGTCACGCGTACCTTTCCAAAATTTCTATACACCCAAAAAATGCAGTCCGGTCCTTTAGGGGTTAACATTTAAACCTTATCATGTTCAAATATTGCGTTGTACATGTAGAATATATTGGCCATTTTGCAACTTTTCAAATATGTAGTAGGTGCAATAATGATATATAAATTAGAAGTGCCATGTATCAATGGATCTAACTCAACAAAAATCCATACTTTTGTAACTATTCTAAGACAAACCAACCTATGATAGGCAAATCACCCGTGACAGACACCTAGAAAATTATCCATTACACTCTTGCATCAACCTATAACAAACTTTTTTCAATAAATGAGATTTGGACTACAATAGGTTGAGTTAGTGGCTATAATGAATGTCTTGGATGATAGAGATGGAATGTAGTGATTGCAACTATAGGAACTTCCACCTTTTGAGTGTGAATTCATTATAGGAAGTGACTTTTTAAGGCCTTTATGTTGTAGCCATGTTAGAAAATATTAGTGTGCCCTGTGCCGTTGCCTCAGTCAAAATAAAAATAAAAGTAAAATAATTGACACAAAAGAGTCTTTAAACTACTTCCAAATTAACCCAAAAGTACACTTCAAATTGACCCAAAAGAGTCTTTAAACTACTTCCAAATTAACCCAAAAGTACACTTCAAATTGACCCAAAAGAGTCTTTAAACTACTTCCAATTAACCCCTAAAGGACCAAGCTGCGTTTTTTGGCAACATAGCGATTTTGGGTAGCTCACTACGAATGGAGTTTTTATTTTTTTTCATTGAAAATTTTACACAACTTGTGCCCAAGGAGTAGCTTTAAGGCCCAACAATTTTCATAACTTTTGACTACATAGATAAAAAGTTATTGCATGATATGTGATTTTCTTTGAACTTTGGGCAGCCTGGGTAGCTCTGAAATTTTCTTTGAACTTTGGGCAGCCTGGGCAGCTCTGAAAATTTCTTTAAAAATGACTTTTAAAAAAAATAAAAATTTGAAATTGGTTCTTTAGATTTATATAAGCGTGGGAAGCTTTGAATCATTCAATTCCGATCAATGAGTCAAAAGTTATGAGGAGTTTAAGTTTGCAGGTAGGTATGGAGTCTTTGAAAATCATAACTACCCGCAAATTTAAACTCTTCATAACTTTTGACTCATTGATCGGAATTGAATGATTCAAAGCTTCCCATGTTTGTATAAATCTAAAGAACCAATTTCAAATTTTTATTTTTTTAAAAAGTCATTTTTAAAGAAATTTTCAGAGCTGCCCGGGCTGTCCAAAGTTCAAAGAAAATCACATATCATGCAATAACTTTTTATCTATGTAGTCAAAAGTTATGAAAATTATTGGGCCTTAAAGCTACTCCTCGGGCACATGTTGTGTAAAATTTTCAAAGAAAAAAAATAAAAACTCCATTCGTAGTGAGCTGCCCAAAATCGCTATGTTGCCAAAAAACGCAGCTTGGTCCTTTAGGGGTTAACCCAAAAGTACACTTCAAATTGACCCAAAAGAGTCTTTAAACTACTTCCAAATTAACCCAAAAGTACACTTCAAATTGACCCAAAAGAGTCTTCAAACTTCCCAAGTGTCCCAAAAGTACACTTCAAATTCATATTTTGTCAAAAAATAAAATTTCAACTAATTCTCTCTATTTCTCATATTTGTCTTTATATGGGATTTTTTTTTTAACCCCTAAAAGCCCGTTGTCCCTTCGGGGGACAAATGCGTTTTCAGGCAGGTACCTATGGGCTGAAATTGTGTTCTGATTTTTTGAAATTTTTTTTGGAGATAGAAAAAACTGATAAGCTTTGTGGGAATATAATTTTTTTCTCAATCGGTGCCCGGGAAAAAAAGTTATGACCAAATAAGCTCAAAACAGGGGACGGCGGGCAGCTCGGGCAGCAGAAAAAAAATGGACAAAAATTTGAATTTTTTTTTTAATATATTTTTTTTGATAGATTATATTTTTGCCTATCTAGAAAGCTTTGATTCATTTCATTTGGATATGTTATGAGAAAGTTATGGACATTCTTGTTTTTCGGGCAGTTTGAGCATCTTCTTGAAAAAAATAACTTGTAGGACTCATTTTTGAATGCAATTTTTCAAATTTTTCAAATTTTTTTTTTTGGCATGGTTTAGTTTACTTGCTAGAACAATCTCACCATTGGGATTAGTGCATTTTAATTCCATCCAAGAGATATTAATATTTTAAATTTTCCTTCTATCTCATACCTACTTCTACTTAACAATTTTTTTCAGGATGAAAATTAAGTTTTTTTGAGTTTCTTTTTTTTTCCTAGACTCTCAACTCAATTCTCCACTATAAAGATTGAAAGCTCAAAACGCTGTAGTGCAAAAATTTTAAGTTAAAAATGTTTAAAGACAAAAAATCTGGTCCCGCAATGTGCTGAAAAACTTGTTTTTTCCACTTTAAACGCAGATATCTTGCAATCTGTGCGGTCAAAAATTCTGAAATTTTTTCCACACATTCTCATACCAATTAGGTGTAAGATCCTACGGTTAGATGTAAAAAAAAAAAAAATTAATTTTCTTTTACTTTTTGCTATAGAAATGGCAGTTTTCAGTGTTTTTTGGCAGAAAAAAGACCTTGGGCCTTTAGGGGTTAAACTTTCAACAATGCCATGGGGCAATCTAGTCATTTTGCATACCATAGATTGGTTTACCTTAGACATCAATTTATGCGCCTTGTATGTCAAATATTGACCTTGAAAGAAACATGTTCCAACCCAAATTGGACTTCTTATACCTTCAAGGGTTAATTTTGATATCTTCCCAACTTGTAGACACATGATACGCGATACAAAATTTTGATTGGATACCATGTTCTCTTTTACAGCATCCTGTCTACATCTATGCTAACATGTTAGTTATATCCATAACCTGACAACATTTAATCCTTAAAGGACGAAGGGGTGACCCTTGAAATCATCCTTTTGCATTACCATGTGCATAATTGGCTTAAAAAATTGCAAAAGCGCTTATTGGAAGTCAAGCTAATGTAGAAGACATTCCCTTTTCACAACAAATTCCGAGGATGAATAGTTGCATTTCTGTCCTACACAGTTTGATTCCCTCTCATCCATTGGCCATAGAATGGTTGCATTGACGTTTAAGGGTTAAGCTTCTCAAACATGTTAAAAATGAATGAAAAATGATTAGTTTAATTTCCAATAGGTACAAAAGTTAATTTAGTTTAGGTAGAACGTTAATTTAATTTATGGAAAAGGTTTATATGAGGAAGATTACAAATGTTCAAAATGCACATCCAACTCTAAAAGGTGGTTGCACTTGTTCAATATGCCTTTTTCTACCAAATAAAGATAAGGTGGGTACACCCAAAATTGCAGCCTGCCATCATCACTATGTGTACATCTCCAAAATCAATATGTACATATGATTTCAGAAGTATTTACCAAAAAAACTTTGACCCTTCACAATTTTTGCATTTGATATTCAAATGTTGCATTATTTGGTGCATTGGAACCTCCTTTCTTTTACCAACAAGAAAAGATGAAAATTTGACTAGTATAATAGTAGTAACTAGGCATAGTAGCAAAAAGTGATGGTTTGGGGGTATACACCTTAAGCAACATTGTTTTCATTATGCAATGGAACTGATGCATCAGTCATGCATCTTCAATTACAAGGTAGTCTGCTCTAAAAGCAATCGTGCTCTAAAAACAAACATTTTGCTTTCTTCAATGTACCAATAGTGCACATTTTAGGAGGTGGTCGCTTTTAATCCCTAAAGGCCCAAGGCATTTTCTGGATCCAAAACCACTGAAAACTGTCATTTCTGCTATGATCACTTAAGAAACCAATTTTTTTTTTTAAGAATCTCACCGTAGGATCTTGTACTTCACTTGTCTTCAATCATCTGGTAAAATTTTTATGAAGTTTGACTATATGGATTGGAAGATATTAGCATTTGAAGTTGGAAAAGTAAGGTTTTTCTAATGCTGATTTGCAATTTCAGATGACTTTGACCGCCATTTGTAGAATTTTTTTGCACTAGGGCCCATAGTTTTGAAAAAATAATTGTTGAACATTTGAGTTGAGAGTTTTTTTTGTTTTTTTTTCAGAATATCAAAACTTGATTTTCACATATAAAAAAATTGTTAAATAGAAGTAGGTCCGAGATTGAACGAAACACTACATTGTTAATAGCTCTAAGATGGAATTGAAACATCATAATCCCAATGGTGAGACTCTTCTTGAAAACAAATTTCACCCTATCAAAAAAAATTTGAAAAAATTTGAAAATTGCATTCAAAAATAAATTCTATAATTTGTTTTTTGAAGAAGATGCGTAGATTGTCCAAAAAATGAGACTGTCCATAACTTTCTCATTTTTAGTCCAAATAGAATGAATGAAAGCTTCAAATGTAGATGAAAACACAATATTTTAGGGGGGGGGGAAATCATTTAAATTTTTTTAAATTTTTGCCTAGCGAACTGCTTTTAAGACTCCGAATGGCACTTTTGCTCCCGGGCACCGATTGAAAAAAAAAATTATATTTTTAGAAAGCTAATGTGATTTCCTACCTTCAAGAAAAGTTTCAAAAAATCAAGTCAAAATTTGAGGTCACATGGTCTGCCCGAAATCCCAATTGTGCCCCAAGGGGACTTTGGGCCTTTACGGGTTAACTTCAAAAATTCATAACTAATTCCACAAAGGTCCAAAAAATATGAAACGACTTGGGTTAGATGCCAATTCCTTTTTTCTTCCTAGGAAAATTTACTGAAAACTGCTTTTAACTTCCAAGGAGTTTAGCTTCCCCGAAAAGGCAATCAGCTCTTAAGCTATCATGCCCAGTCTAATTCAGGAATATTTCATCAATGTAGTGTGAGGCGGTGAGCATGGGGTGTTCTGCACTTCTGCCAAAGTGGCAAAGTGCTGAAAATTCTGGACTGAGCAGCAGACTCGTGAGTGAGGTTAAAAGTTACACTCAAGTGGGTCAGGCTTGCATGGACTTATTATATTAATAAGATCAGGTTTAGCATGATTAGGGTTCAAAAATAATATATTAAGCCTATTAATAAGATCAGGTTTACTCTGAGAGTTGGCAGAAGGGACGTACTGAGAAACTGTTCCCACCCACTCTGACTCGTTGACTTTACTTCTTCACAAATCTTCACACATTTGGAAGTCTAGAATATAGGTTAGATGAAATTAAAAAAAAATAGTATGGTTCAGTTTTAGTATGGAACATTGGTAATCGATTTAAGCTTAAGCCTACTGTAGCTCTGATGATTCTCATTGTGCAACCTCCAGCAAGACTGACTGCAAAACTGTCAATGAGCATTTATTTATCATCCATCATTGGCAATTATAAGGGATGCATTATCCTGTATTCCCCAGTCACCACACATCATGCCTGCCAAGGTACACCTAGTATTTAATGACCAGGCCCTAGTCCCGATTCTCCAAGTTCGGGTTCCAATGGCCGGGAAAAATTGGGAAAAATTGGCGGCTAACGGTTAGTTCAAAGTTAGCTGGTGGAAGTGGAAAAAAAATGGTTGGATTTTGAAAACAAAGGGTGCATAATCAAAAGGAAATTTGGAGGGTTAGAAATCAATCGGTGTCCTATAAAAATTGAAGGATATTTCACACGTTTCCTTTCAATGCTTGCAAGATTTTAGCTGCTATGGGATAGTATTCACTGGTTGATATCTAGGCAAGGCGAGGGCCATATCCAATATAGGCAAGGTATTGATCGGGAGGGTGTTTAGTCTAGGTTGGGTGGGTTAGGGTTCCTTATCTATTGTTGGCGACAAGCTCTTGCAGTCCCACCTACATCAATCCTTGTTGTTGCCATTCGTGCTCTTGTTGCTCGTCCACTTTGCTATTGTTTGCTCAAGTGTTGTTGATGAAGAATTGTAGAATTGAGAAGAAGAATTTCTGACTTTTTTGAAGGGGGTACTTCTAATTTATTTTGATGGCTAAAAGACAGAGGAACATGCAAGATATGCTATTTAGGGCTAGATCTAGGAGGGACTTGGTGGACATGCATGGATCTAATTCTTTTTTTCTCTCATTACACCTAACAAGGAACTCAATGACATTGAGAAAGTGAACATAAAAAATTAACTTGGATTGTGTATGAGGTCAAAAAAGCTTTGCAAAAGACTATTGCATTTGCAAATAGTACCTGATGAAGCAATGCTATCCCTATTTAGATTTGTTTATTTCATGGGGAAGAAAGAATGCAAAGTAATACAACCATTTTAGGCCGTTGTGCTAACATTACAAGAAGATAGATTAGGATTCTTCTACAACAAGCTTGGAAGGTATAAATTTGGGAAATCTTCCAAAACCAAAATTTAGTGCCAAGAGTTTTACAACATTTTGACACCATTTCCAGATTATACAAATCCTACAAGAAACCAATAAATAAAATGTCCAAAAACAAAAAGTTGAATTGTATGGAGAAACAAACTTCAAAATAGAATAGTTTAGGAATATGAAACTAAAGATCTATAGAATACACATTCAATCAATATCCCCATGCTTTAAACTAAAATCTCCATCATAATCAAAGAAGAAACTTCCATCTAGTGTGTAAAAAAGATATAAAACTAAATCAAACATCCAACAATTATTGAAACTTAAATTCATCCAAAATTGGAGTAAAGTACAAGGCTACCTACATTCTTATAAAATCACCATATAACTAGGAAAAAACCAAGTATACTCCATTTAATAAAAATTCTAAACATGAGCCATAATAACTTAAGGAACAAAGCAAGGAAACAAAATCCAAATAATATTCAAAATTGTAAAATAGAAATGGAACAAGAAAGCAAAGACATACCTCTAAATTTGATTCTCAAAGGCATTGCAAAAGGAAGCATAGACACAAGTCAATAGAGTGCATCAACTAACCCAAGAACAAAGGTGCAAGTTAACAATTAAAGTGAAAAAATAAGAAAATAAGTTGGATGCAAAGAAAAATGAATAGATGGATGAGTCTTCCAATACTACATAACAATGTATTTCCAATTAATTGAAAATGTTCACAAAGATAAAGTACTTGAAATAGAAAGAAATTCCAAACTATGCTTTATACAATACAAAGTCAAACGCATGGTAGTTACTGCATTTGGGGGTCGGGCTCTATACTTTACCTTCATCACGAGATGAAAATATTACTACTCCTTGAATAGAAAACCGAAAACATGGGTACCATACGTGAAGGTTTGATTTAGCACTTATGTGCTAAAATTGAATTTTTGATCAAATTCTCAGGGGTCTACGCACCTCAGACCATTCACAAGATAACATGTGGCACTTTTTTAATACAAAAATGACTTAATTTATGCCAAATTTGACCTTCACGTACATTAGAGTTTTGAAATGTACACCATTACTACTCTTTTGTCCGCAATGGGCTTGTCCCATTTTGTCCATAATGGGGTAGTTTACCTTATATCCTCAAAATTGATATCGTGGGCTGCGTTTTTTTGGAGAGGCATGGCATCAATCCCATGATGGAAACCCGTACCCTGAGATCAACATCAATATCATCACCAAATTGATACCCGTACCCGCAATCGCCCAAGTATCGGGAAAGGACTGATACATCCAATCGCGGGTTATCCACAAAAAAGCCGGCTCAATCCACCCACCCACCAAGCCGACCCGACCCGACCCGACCCGTCCCGTCTCGTCCCCTCCGCTTCGTCTCAATCTTCACTCTCTAAAACACTTGCAGCAATTCTTCGCGGCAGCGGCCTAATTGCAGGACAGCAGCACATCGGAGCTGCTGAAGTGGACCTCATGGCTCCCAATTCCGTCGAGCTGAAGTCGTAGTCGGGAAGCATTCTCGAGATATGGTGCCAGGGCTTTGGTAGGGTTTATGGGACGTGTATTTCGACCAGCAGGGCTGATAATCATGAGAAGATAAGAGTTAGGGTTTCTCTTCGAAGGTGAAAATCATTTACAAATAAAGTTTGTAGAGTTGCATTTCCGAATTTTCTTGATGAAATTCATGAAGTGTCTGAATTGGTTTCGTTGTAATCGGTGGTTGTGGTGAGGTTCGAGATTTAAGTACGGGTGGAACATCTGTTGAGGTGGACGAGATTTTGTGCTCTAATTTTCTGTGTGATTCGGAATACACTGGAGGATTGAGCTTGCTTTAATGAGAGTAGCTATGGAAGTTTTTTTTTGAGGTTTCTTATGTTGTGAGAATTCAAGGGTCGAATTGTGGTTTTTTCACGAGAAGATAAGATTTATGTTTTTTCTTTGAAGGTCAAATCGTTTGCAATTGAATGTTGGGCGTTGGGTTTGTTGCATTTGTGGCTTTCTGAATAAATTCATGTAGTTTGTGAGTGTTTTCGGCCGCGTGAAGCAGGTTGTGGTGAGGGTCGAGGTTTTAGGGGTTCTGCTGCTCTGGAAATTTCTACGAGGTTTTGAACTGTTAGTTTCTGTGTGATTCGGGGCACACTTTGGAGGGTTGAGCTTGATTTCTTTGAGAGTAGCAATAGAGGAGGGTTTTAAGTTCTAATGTAGTGAAGATTCGAAGGCAGAATTATAGTCTTTCGATACGTTGTACTGTTTTAAGCAATGCTGAGGAAATTTTGTCAGGAATGCGTATAGTGGCGCGGCTGAGATCTATGATAAATAGCCTATTAGAAGTGACGAGTGAGTTTGGTTGAGGGTCTTGTATGGAGGTTGCGACACTGGAGGATTGTGCTTTATATATGACAGTAGTAATATAAGAGAATGTTTAGGTTATCGTGCATTGAGGATTCGAGGTTAGAATCACTGTTCTTTTGATACTTCAGTAGGCAATGACACGGTTTGCTTGTCAGGAATGCGCATGAATGTCGCGGTTGAGAACTAGCTTTGAAGAAGCAACTAGTGAATTTGGTTGAGGCTTTCTTGTATGGAGGTTTCGACAATGGCGGGCGTGGCTCCGGTGCGGTTGCTAGGGCCAATTCGTGCTTTGGATGGGCGAACTTCACATAGCCTCTCGTCCGTTCGCAGAACTTCCAAAACCTCGCTACTTCTCTTCCTTCATCGCAATAGGTTCCCCTCCCTGCATTCTCAGTCTCCTAACTGGCGCTTAGGTCAGATTTGCTCAGCGTCGCTGAAGGAGGTTAACGAAGAAGAGTCGTCTACTCAACGTGATACATGGAAGAAGCAAGCCCCTAAAGGCAAAGGTACTTTCAAGTATCCTGTAAGGGGGCAGAGCTCAGAACCACAGTTTCCTTGGAGAGCAGTAGAAGAAGACGAGCCTTCCAATGGCCGGAGGAGTTACTCGGGAGGAAGTGGTGTTCAGGATAAGCCACCAACAAGGATCAATAAACATGGGCCTGGGAGTGGGGCTGCTGCGCAGAGACGCCATTTGAACTCCAGGAACAACCAGGGTCCATCTTCGTCCACCAGACGAGGAGATGAGGCTAAGAAGAGCAGCAATCCCCCTTCCAGGTATTCTCAGTACGATACGGAACGGAATATGCACAGGGCGCCATGGGAGCAGGGATTGGGACGTCCAGCTAATGGGAATTCTCGAGACAGGAGGTCACCACCGCCAATGAAGAGGGTTTCAGAGAGAGGAGAAGCAGATGGGGTGGAGGGATCAGA
Source organism: Pseudisothecium myosuroides (assembly GCA_951799445.1). Taxonomy (NCBI): domain Eukaryota; kingdom Viridiplantae; phylum Streptophyta; class Bryopsida; order Hypnales; family Lembophyllaceae; genus Pseudisothecium; species Pseudisothecium myosuroides. The sequence goes on along the minus strand of OX637287.1, from coordinate 32,927,170 downwards.
CTCAAGGTCGGGTGAAGGAAACTACTACCAGGGCGGAGGACAAAAGTCTGCTATGACTCGAATTGTAGAAAAGTTGCGCGCTATTGGGAACGATGCTTCTGCATCTCAAATGGACTTCAAAAGCCGTCCTGCGACAGAAACTTCGGTCTTTTTGCCAAGGTACTTTTTACCTTCTGGAGTGTCGAATGTCTTACATCCTACAAATAAGTTGCTGGGATTGCATCAATACGCCGATGTAAGCTACTATCAAGATTTGGAAGATAGCCTTCAATACACTATTTAGCAATTTGAGGAGCAAGAGAAATATTTGTGGTGACTATATTCTGCATATGTAGGATGTTGCTTCATCCTTTGTTGGTTGTTCATGTGAGAAGTATCGTGTAGATGGTGTAGAACGGTTGTTTGTATTAATATGGACACGCAGATAAAGAGTTCTGTTTTGCTTTCAGACCCGGTCAATCTGGGGTAGATCGAAGATGGACGACCGCAGACCATCCCATGCCGAAGCGCGCTTCTGATGATCAGGGGGAGCGTACACTAAGCGAGAGATTTCCTTGGGATAAGGATGAAGATGAAGAAGAAGATGAAAAGATTGAGAGGAAGAAGAAAGTGAAACCACCCTCCATGGCAGAACTCACAATACCAGAACCTGAACTCAAAAGGTTACGAACACTTGGGTTGCAGACGCACGGGCGGCTGAAGGTTGGTCGGTTAGGAGTTACTCCTGGTATTGTTGAGGCAATCCATGATAGGTGGCGCTCTTGTGAGATCGCAAAAGCGAGATTCGATGCACCTTTGGCCATGAATATGAAGAAAGCGCATGAAGATCTCGAGGTTAGTCAATATTTATTCATCATCTCATCCTGCCTGACTTTGGGAAATGAAGAAACTTCGAATGTAAACGACTTCTAGTTGTCGGGGTTTATCGTCTTCACTGAATTTGGCATCTCATTGATGAGTATGTGCATCGTGCAGAATATTTGATTTAATCAACTTGAGGTTTCGCTGAATTTGCTTGAGTGTGAAGAATTAGAATTTGAGCTACTTCTCAAGTGTGTTTAGACGTTCAGATAGAATCCTTTAATCAGAATTTGGGTGAGTTTGACAAGGATCGGTTTGGACAGTGAGGAAATGAGAACGGCATTATAGTTAGTTTTAATAGTTCAGCTGCTTGTGCTCTAATGAAAACGTCCTATTTAATCAATTACTAGTGTTTCTTTTCTTGCAAGGGTTTCAACTTTTTTTAGCCGTGTCGGAGTTGACAGTTTCTATTTGGCTGGTTGTGGATGCAGAGATTAACAGGGGGTTTAGTAATATGGCGGTCTGGTAGCGCTGCAGTAATCTACCGTGGGAAGGACTATGTTCACCCATTTGTACGAGAAAGGGAGGAAAGAGAAGAAAGGGAAAGAAGGAAATTATTGTCTCTTGATCAAGACGAGGATGATGCAGAGGAGCAGGTGACGGACGCATTGGAAGCTGGCAATAAAGAGGAAGAGGAGCTCTCAATAGAGAAGGAGGACTTAGATAACACAGAATACCAGTCAGCGGACAGGGCATCACTGGATGATTCAGGTCAGTTGATGCAGAGTGCACAGTAAATTTAGATGGTATGGATTTCATTTTTGACTGCCGTTGAGTTTGCGCTGTTCTAGGATGAACGAAATTTTTTCGTTGGAACTTGAGTATGAGTTGAAATTTTTTTTTAGGGGTGGAGATTAGAAATCTCTCTATCTATGAGGGGGTTGAGTGTGCTTGGTAAGTTCATTTGGTAAGGAGTTTCTAGTTTCATAGTTTCCTTACTGGCCGTTAACTAGAAATGCCCATCTGTATGTTCAATGTCGATGCAGAGAAGGAGAACCCTGTGAAGGAGAAGCTGGAAGCCGATTTGATAATGATGGAGGAGATACTGGATGGACTAGGGCCACGGTATGCAGATTGGACTGGAAGAAGACCTGTTCCAGTGGATGCCGATCTTTTACTTAGTCCAGATTTTGAATTTAAGCGGCCTTTCAGGCTGCTGCCATATGGCGTTAAACCCAAACTTAATAATTTCGAATTGACAGAACTGCGACGTTTAGCACGACCTGTCCCTCCTCATTTTGTACTTGGTGAGTAACTTGAATGCTTCTCTTTTGTGAATAGTTCTTTCACTGCAAAGATGTCTTTTTGTGTGCTGCTGTCAGGATACTCTGCTTTCAACTGTGGCGTTCGTTAAGTCTGCCTATCGTGTTATTTGTCCATTCCACAGCTGGCAGATTGTACCGCTTCAGTTTCATTGGTTGTTGGGTGACCCATAAGTTGTAACTCTTGAGAGTTGTTTTAAATGAAATTACATTTCCTCTATTTATTTTTTGTTTGTGTAACCGTATACAGGCAGGAACAGAGGACTTGGGGGTCTGGCTGCAGCTATTGTGAAGTTGTGGGAAAAAAGTGAAATTGTAAAGATAGGTGTGAAGAGGGGGGTTCAAAATACCAGCAACGAGCGAATGGCTGAAGAATTGAAGGTAAGACTGATATTGATATTCTCATCCTTGGCTTGTCATGTCGTCATTGTCATGCACAGCAAGAGACCGGACATGTAACCGTTTACCTGCACTTTGCAGAGGCTCACCGGAGGAACTCTATTAGCCAGGGATAAGGAGTATATTGTATTTTCTCGTGGTAAAGACTTTTTACCCCCGGCAGTTCAGGTAGTTTTAGAAGAGCGGGATCGCATGGCTAAATCGTTGCAGGAGGAGGAAGAGAGGCTTCGTATAGGTGGTCGCAAGAGAGCACTGGAAGTCGTTGAACCCAGGTACTGACGGTTATCTCTCTCGTTCACTATTTAATTTATATGACTGGGATCAGAACTGGCCAATGATGGCCGTCCTGAGGGTACCTTATGTGAAGTTTAACTTGTCTTTGCTCTTAACAGCAAATCAGGGACGTTGGAGGAGGCCATGGAAACGAGAGCTTCATGGGAAGCCTGGCAAAATAGTGATGAAGCTCGAAGAGAAAGAATTGCAGCGCGAAAGGCGAAAAGAGCTCAAGCTACTGACCGGATACGATCAAAAATGAGGCTTGTAAGTACATTCGTTACTTAGAACTCACGACCTGTTGTGTGCAGTACCTTATTGACAGCGAGTTGGCATCTATATGCAGACTGATTTGGGATACTTGCTGTTCTTACTGAATCTCACCTTTACCTGTCAAGTACGTTCCATAGATATGAACTCTTTATGTATGTTCATATATATAAGTGAACTCTTATATATCTCAATATTTCAATACAGAGATGTTCATATATCGCAACAGTTCTTTTGCATTTGTTTACTACCATCATCTGAAATAGTTGAAGTTCCTAACTATGATCACATTGGTGCCCCATTGTTTGATACTGGAGTATATGACAACTGGACCTAGACAAGAGCATGTTTACATGACAGCGTAATTAGTCACTTTTCTAAGCAGACGATTGTCTAGAACCGATTTATACTATGGGACGCTTCTCTAATCTTGGAACATGTCTATTTCACAGACCCTTCAGAAGAAGGAAAGAGCAGAGGGAGAGCTAGCGAAGATTGAAGCGAAAACAAATCCTGCAGACGCACCTCTGGATAAGGAGCATCTTTCAGATGGAGAGAGATACATGTACAAAAAGCTTGGATTAAGAATGAAGGCTTTTCTATTGCTGGGTGAGATAGTTTCCTACGTTTATCTGCCTTGGAAGTCGAGCTTAAAAGTGTATTCTTCCCTCTGACTATTATGGATATGCATACGATTTATGCAATTAACTCCAGCGAGCAGTTTGCCCCATTTAGTGCACTTCTGTGCACACTGAAGCTGAAGGATAATTTGCAACTAATTCTTGTGTTTCTCAGGTAGGAGAGGAGTATTTGGCGGTACTGTTGAGAACATGCATCTTCACTGGAAGTACAGGGAACTTGTAAAAATCCTTGTGAAGGCACCACTACCTGAGGCTCAACGAACAGCTAGGATGCTTGAGAATGAGAGTGGAGGAATTTTGGTTGACATCGTTACTACTTCAAAAGGACAAGCAATCATAGTCTACCGTGGCAAGAACTATCAACGTCCACCTGAGCTAAGACCTCGGCACCTCCTCACAAAGAGACAAGCCCTGAAACGGTCCCTTGAGATGCAACGGATGCAGGTATTGCCTACACCATTTCGTGAACTTGAGTTCCAAGTGCTCAATTTTGAAGTGAACTTGAGAGTGGGCTTATCTTCGAGTTCACTTCCTACTGAGAAATTTTTGGATTATCCAAGGAACAGAATCTGTTCAAGCGGAAAACTACGCCTATACACCTGAATCATGATCTCGTGCCGGTTCTGAGGCTTTGGAATTTTAGCTGTGTTTACATTCACATCTGACTAATCATTATTTCTTATATGTAATCCCAAATGTCACTTTTCAGTATCTGACGACTTCTTTGTAATTTTTGTAGTCCTTGGAGAAGCATCTTGCTACTTTGGAGAAGGAGATTGAAACGATGCAGGCAGGCCTGGTGAGTGTAAATAGTACCATGCTTTTTCCTCCCCTGAGGTTTGAAATAGTAAATTCTAAAACGAGGAGCACGGAAATTAACAAAATTTCATCATGTAGAAGTTATCAGCTAAAACTATTTATTCATTACATTGTGATAATGCTCCGCTTTATCACAAGTAGGTAATTCTGTGTCGTGGTTTCATGTTCGTCATGAGCTTGGGTCGAAGTTAAATATTGAAGTGCCTCTTTACTATAACAAGGTGACCACTACACTGAGGAAAGGTAACGTCTACTTAAGGAGTTGCCTAGTTTGTGGAGTCTGACTGTCGGGATCTTGAACAGAGCAAAATAGAGGACGAAGATGAGTTGGAGGGCGAGGAAGGATCAGAAGGTAATCTTGAAGAATTGGACGATGATGGACTGGAGTATGATGACGAGTACTCCGTCATCGGAACAGGAAAGCCGAAATCGGGCTCCTACTTCCAGGCCGAACCTCTCACGCGTAAGCAAAGGCATTTTCTGCGACAGCAAATTCCTCTGATGGTGGGTAGGACTGCTAATTTTAACATTGGTAAGTTTCATGAATTATAAAATCTCCTAGCTGCACTCGATCATCGCTGCAATTTCCACTTTGTTATGCGAGTTGCACTTATTCTGGCATACATCATTTTGCAGGCACTATTTTTCATTTCATGGCTTGTAGTAACAGCCCTAACAGCGTCTTTATCGTACAGCAAAAGTGACTGATTTAAACGGTGATTTGCTATACAGGAAAGAGCACTATATATGAAGACTTAGCCAAGTCCATCTGCCGTTATTTTGAAAAGCATCCTTTTGTGAAAATTGGTGTGAAGGGCAGATCACCGGGTACATCTGTGGCTTCAGTTGTGGAACAAATTGAGGTATTCTTTCTACCTTGTAATGGTTGGATTGTTGCAGTTTACATTTTAATACCAATATGGTATAACTTTCCCGTTGGAATAAGGAATGTGTTTTTTAGGTCCTGGGATATGGAAGTGGGCACTTTCGGCCATTTGGGCACTTTGGGGTTACGAAGATACTAGAAGAAGATTCTTTTAGAATACTCCAGGATATAAAATATTGTTTCATGATAGCAGCATTTCCTTGCTGAGTGTAAACTTGTCAGCAGATGCTGAATCCAAATCGCATGTTTTTTGGTTCTTTCAGGAGTCTACTGGGGCTGTTATGCTCTCCACAGAACCAAGTAAGCTTATATTTTATCGCGGCTGGCCTCCTGGGGAGGAACGGCCAGACTTAGCAGCTCTCAAGAAAGAGAACGAAGGAAGAGACGAACATTCATCAGACAGAACAGGTGATTTGAAGGGATTTGAAGCCGTCTCAGATGACGAAACTGATTCAACTGATGACGACGATTTTGGTATTGATTCTTGGAACGAAGAGGATTGGGAAGAAGCTGATGAAGAGGACGAAGACGACAGCGAAGAGAAGATTGTTGAATTTGAGGAGGAAGAGGGTGAGCAGGGTCATTGGGTGAGCTTTTCTGGTGAGGAATCTGAATACACAGATACGGATCTCGATGAACTTGTAACTGCTATCTCTGAGGATGATACAGTAGAACATAATGTCAATGACAATTCAGATAGTAGGGATTAAGATTTTTTCCTGTAAAATGAATCGATATGGCATATGACCAAGTGACCCATTAGCTAATCGGAATCAGTGAGTCCTGAAGTCAAGAATGATGACTAGTAGTGGGGACAAATTTGTTGTTCTTTGATCCGAATTTCGGTTGATCGAGTCTAGGCTTTTTAATGACCAAGTGGCAGGATGAATAGCTGCCTTGAGTACAGTCCTCGGGTAGGAATCGATTTTTGGGCTGAGCTTTTTATCTCAAATTTTTCTTGGTCATTGGGTTGTCCCTTCCTCTGGTGTTTTAAGAATATTTCGATTTAGGATTACTCTGAACATCATGTGTGACGCTCATGTAACATACTTCATGAATTTATACCAAATCAGTTTTATGTCTCAGATTTTTATGCTCTTCAAAATATCCTGAGAAATATTGTACGTCACTGCTGGATCATAGATAGCCTTGCACTCAACTCCCTTTCGAATCATTGTAGAATGTTGTTCTAGGAATTTGGATAGAATAGCTACACAAAATAGTGAAATTAGGTTGCCTTACTTCAAGAAAGTTACTTTACAAGCCATCAAAGTCAACAAATATTTCTACAAATTTTTTTGTTTGTACACATGAAGGTTCATGAGTCCTAGTTATAACAATATTTAATTCAAAAGTAGTGCATTCTTGTAGAGAAACAATAAATATCTATATAGTGTAGAATGTCAAGAAATTAGTGAGGGCAACTTAATTTCACTATTTTGTGTAGCTTATTTGGATGGACTAAATTAAGACTAGTTGCCATTGCATATATTGATGCAACATGAATGGTAAATTCATGCATTTGGATAGGATATTAAGTTGGAGGTCCATAAGAGTTGAAAATTAATTTGGGGAGGTTAAAAGTTCTTGAAATATTTTTTAGTAAATTTTGTTGAAAGGCAAATGGAGTTGAGAGTCATTTCATATTTTTTGGAGCTACCATCTCAAACTCGAGGGAGGATGATTTTTCAACAAATATTGTACTGAAGTTGTGAATTCATGCCTACATACCATAATTGTACATATTACATACATTTTTACGCACTGAATCAGTGTCGTTAAAATCTTTATTAAAAGTGTACAATTTATGTACTTTAATTATATAAATGTGGTATCCAAAATGCACCTAAACTGTATTGACATCAGTACAACAATCGTACGTTATTGATAGGCATTGTTTACGCACTGATTCAGTGCGTAAAAGTACACGTAATATGTACGATTATGGTACGTAGGTATGAATTCACGACTTCAGTGTTGTCTTTGTACGAACCTATGAACTTTATAAATTAGAGATGATGCCTAAAATGTACACTATTTGTATTTTGCTCTTGTGCATTGTTGATGCAATCAAAAAGCAAAATGTACCTTTGTGTTAGAAGAAGCTTTTAGAGCTCGAACGGTTTTGTAGACCTCCTACCTTACACTCAATTGTCTCGAATTGCACCGCCCTTAGGAGACAAATGGGCTCCTGTTACATGTAGTCACAATTATAAGGTAGCATGTCCTTATAGTGACTAGGTTCTTTAGATTGCCTCTATGAAAGGGTCTAGTGTGGTTAATGTAGAAGTGAAGAATTAGTATGTACAAGCTCAATATATTGTGTTCAAATCGATGTAATGGGAAGCTTTGGGGTATGAAATTCACCCCTAGAATGGATGGAAAGAGAAAGGACATTGTAGCTTATAAGAAAAACTATAAACAAATGAGAATCTGTAAATATGTTTCGTTTTCAATTAGTAGAAATGTGGTAATGAATGTTTATTTTCAATGTTTTAATTTCAATTTGTGAGGGATACTTTTTGAACCTATGTTGCATGCCATTTATATACAAGAGTATTGCTTTTAGGATACATCATGGTCCATTTATAGAACTTTTTCATGTAATTACACCACCACCTATGAACTAAAATAGTAACCTATTCGCTTTCGCTTTCAGAAATTATAATTAAATGTCTAGCAATCCAAAAGTTATGCAACTTCTTATATTCACTGCAAATTTCCTTCTCCTTTCATTGAAAATTCATTCAATCCACCAATTGACCTCAATTTCAATTCACTTGGTAAATGGTCACTTCTTGGACATGTTTCCTTATAAATCATAATTACTATCAAATTTTTACATAATATAAAATATTCTTATGCTAAATTGGGAATATGCAATTACTAACCTCTAGAGGACAATTGGAAATTTGATTAGGTTAATATGAAGTCAATTTTGAGCAGATAAAAGTGAAATTCTTATTAAAGATGCACATTTCTATAAGCTTCTTGACAAATCGGACATGATGGACAAGACGATTTGTTTTGGATTTTTAGTTGGAATTCTGTCAAAATAAAAAAATCAATGTTATTTATCTCTACAAAGTGACACGGCATGGGATATGTACATGTGGCATTCCATATTGAAATGGGGGAGCAAACTAATAGTAGGAGCATAGACATTACGGTAGGGCGATGATAAAGGTGGACCAAAGTGCGGACACTATATCCTTGAAAAACATTGTGGGTGGATGCACCTTGCGTCTACTACATCTTGTACAGACTTCTTTCAGACAATTTTTTTTCAAAAGACATCTAGGTGGACAACTTTGAAATTACTACAAGATATTTTGAAGATTTGCACTTTATATGGAGATTTACTATCCTTGAGAGTAATGTTGAGTCGTTGAGCTAAGATCTGCTTCCTTCAGATGAACCCATGTTACTTCTTATGGAGGTCAACCCTAACTATGAGGCTATGAATACCCTCAGTGTCACTCTCCCCTCTCTAAAGTTTATATGTAAACAAAAATTTCACGTAAGCCACATCTACTAGTCGTAATTAGGCAGCCCACGCGTGTACACCGGCGAAGCCTTTTAGTCCTCGTGGACTTGTGGAGTAGTGACAACTGTGCTGTACAACTTGTGCAATGGGCCAAGGGCGGAAGCTTCGAGTGACCCGGTTCAAAGTGAGAGGACATCTTAGAGAGCCATTCCGTTAGTGTAGATTGATTCAAAAAGAAGAAGTTGCTGTAGTAGAGGGCTTTTGGAAACAAAAAGGAAAGTGGGCATAGATTCATTGAGAGAATCCTAATTTGAAGAGATTTAAAATCTTGTGACACCAAACAAAAGGCTTATAGGATGAAGCTAAGCCATGGCCATGATTTGCCCATCCAAATGTTGTCATGTGGCAAAGAAGACGACTTCTACTTGCTAGGGTTAGTACTACTTCAACGACTAAGAATTATAGTTGCAATTCTATACAACTTGAAAATAAACTGATATATCTTAAATATTAAGTATCAAATTGTATATTTTACCAGAAGTGCAAGAACCAAAGTTATGAAATGAAATGTATAAGCTCCCAAACTTGCAAGGGATACTAAATCAAACTAATCATGGTTGTTATGTTGGCGGATCGAAGTCAATGGACATGTCCATTGGGTGGACAAATTGGACAAGATGGATGGGAAGGTTTGTTTAGGACTTTTACAACTTAGAATTTTGCAAAATAAAAAAAATTAATGTTATTTATCTCTACTAAGTGATATAGCATGGGGTCTGTACACATGGCATTCTATATTGAAATGAAGGCATGGACGAACAATAGTGACATGGACACTATAGTAGAGTGGTGATACATGCAGATCAAAGTGCAGATACTATATTCTTAATCCCTAAAGGACCAAGCGGTATTTTTTTGGCAACATAGTAATTTTGGACAGCTCACTACTGATGGAGTTTTTATTTTTTTCTCTTTGAAAATTTCACACGTGTGCCCAAAGAGTAGCTTTAAGGTACGACAATTTTCATAACTTTTGACTATATAGTTAAAAAATTATTGCATGATACATAATCTTCATTGAACTTTGGGCAACCCAGGTAGCTCAAAAAACTTACTTAAAATTTACTCTTAAAAAAATAAAAATTTGAAATTAATTCTCTACATTTATATATACATGCAAAGCTTTGAATCATTCCATTTCAACCAATGAGTCAAAAGTTAAGAGGTGTTTTAGTTTGCAGGTAGGTATGGTTTTTAGAAACTCAAAATTAAAGGTCAATTTACACTAGAGGAGGGCTCAAAGACCACAAGCATTACAAAGAACCCCACTTTGTTAATTGTGACCATGAAAATCTGAGACAAAAAATAGTAGTAACACTTGGCATGGTTTCAGTGTCAATCCAAGATAAACCATAGCCAAGTCATAACTATTTGTTATTAGATCCAACATTGTCAACCACAAGATCAATAAAATAGACAAAATCTATGGTTGTGAGATTTTAGTCCATCATGGTCTCCTAGAAATCCATTAGACCTCCCTCAGAGAAATGGTCATGAAAAAATCTCCTAAAATTCAGCAAAACATTATCTACTTTGGCACGAAGGATTCCAAGTGGACTTCTCACCAATGAAAAATGACATGAACCTTGGCCACAATGTAAACCCAACTTCGAGCATACCTATCTCTCTCCCCAATCACTGCCTCCTGTCCAGCCCTGGTGTAAACCGGCCCTAAGCGAACATTCTGACGATGTCCTGACGAAAATTTGGTGATCGAAGTTGTGCAGTTTTCGAAATAGAGAAAAAGAGGAGTATTGCAGTCGAATTCCAGCATTCTGACACCCCTAATGAAAATGAACTAACAGAGAAGCCTAACCCCGAAGCTACAAAATGCAAGGACAGAGACAAAGATGGTTGCAACAGAATCTTTACAAGCTCCCCGACTGACAAGCGCAGCACGAAGAATGCTCCAAAATTTACAAAAGAGATGACCGCTGTGAAGCAGACTTCATCTCCTCTTCTTGTTACCGCCCTTTCCTGATTTGCCAGCAGGGGCAGCACTACTATTCGCACCCGAAGCTGAGCCTGACGCGTCCTGCTTCTTATTGCGGCTTTGAAGCTTCGGCACAAGCTCCGCCACTTTTAAAAACAACGCCTTCCCTGCGCACAAGATCGAAAAAACACCAAGTGATTCAAGAACGATAGGAGAAATCGAATAGACCGCACGAGATACCGCCTGCAAGCACATCCTGATTTCCCTTCCCAAACTGCTGCCAACCATTGCAGAAATCAACAATTGTCGAATAATCAGAAACTCATCAATAAATCATTACAGTAATCAACACTTGATCAATTGTCAAGTAACAACAGAGACGTACGTGTGGGGATCGCGGGGTTAACGAGAGATCCGTCTTCACGTTTCAGCTGCACCCGAACTCGTCCTCGTTGCATAAAATCCCTGGAATATGCTTTATCTAACTGGCATTGATCCGCACAACATACCACCGTCAGAATGAGAAAACCAAAGACCCTAACCACGGATTCATAATTTCAAAAAACGACTCATATCGTGCAAACAGCGCATCAAATTGCACGTATGCTCAAATTGAACAAAAGAAAGTCCAAAACCGACCTCGATCGCGGAAGACAAGCGCAAGTACGTGCAACAATCGCCGATCTCAATGACGGTGGGATTCTCGCACGCCTTGGAGGCACTGATGCGTCGCCCCTCCGCCAACGTCTTCTTGCTGTTGAGGTAGATGGGGTAGACGACCACCCAGCGCGACACCTCCGGCTTCAGAGTATTCCCCTGCATCATCGCCATAACCCTACACTAGAAAGCGTTCAATCTCTCCGCAATCACAACTGCGAAACTGACTGCAACACGAAACACGTGAAGACTCTGAAGAAGTTTACGGATTCGGAAGTTGCGAAGAGGAATGGAAACCCTAAAATCCCAGACACGGAGAGTGCTCTGCGTTGAATTGGAAACCCTAAATCCCGTGAGACAATAAAAAATTGCCTCGGGGCCGCTCTCTTTTGTTTTTTGGACATGATTTTAGTCCGACTTTTGCTTTACGCACCGGTAAGTAGTTGGGAAAGTGGCGAAGCTCATGAAGACTAAGGTGGGCACCCCCCAAACCGACACCTTTCTGTTACTATGATTTGAAAGGTCAAATTTTCATATTTTCAAGTAAAAGGAGGTTCCAACGCACCAAAGAATGTGACATTTGGATACCGTATACAAAAGTTATGAAGGGTCCAAAAAAATTTGGTAGATGTTTTAAAATCGGTCCTTTCACATAGGTACATTCCCACTAAAAAGCTCCAAATCGGTTTAGGGTTTGTTTCACTAAAAGGATTTTATTTATAGATTTGGATCATTGATTGTTGAGCAAGCAATGTGAAACAAAGGGTGGAGTGGATACACATATGATTTGAATTCTAGATTGCTTGCTCAATGATCAAAATCAATAAATGAAGTAGTTTAGTGATACCAACCCTAAACTGATTTGGAACTTTTTAGTGGGACAGAGGGAGTATTGATTTTGGAGATATACATGTAGGGATGATGGCGGTTCTGGATCAATGGCGCACTTAAAGGTGCCCAATTCAAAAAGCAGACTTCCATGCTATGTTTTGGAACTGAAAGTGAATTTTCAAGTTTTTCAAAGTTGGAATTGCTTTTGTGGAGTTCCATGATATTTTCACTTCAATAGGAGTTGGGAAAAATCACATTTGGGAGTAGCTTTGCTTGTGGTCAAATTAATTGCAACCAAAATATTTAAGTTTCATTTTAATAATAGTTTTTTGGAGGTTGATAATTTACTACACCTAGTTTTTATGGCTAATGTATACACCTCTATAGACTTCTTTACCCTATCAATAATTGTAGCTCTCTTCTTATAACTAATGCACACTTCTATGTAGAATCCCTTAAAATATTGTCTTTTGTACAAAGTTTGGCCAATTCTAGATGTATGGAAGTCTGTCCTAGCTAATGGAAAGCAATGAAGAATAAGTTCATAAAAATTATGTTGTTTTTGATATTTTGAATGTTTCCTTTTATTGTAAATGAATTAAATTTTGAGCATATTTAGTAGATAAATATTTTTAATAATATTGCTAGCTAATCAAAAAGGATTGTAACATATTAGAGGATTTATTATTTGAATACAAAGTAACAAGGTGATAAGGATTCAAATATTTGAACTAAAATCATATAAAATGTGATGTTGAATTGTTGTATATATTAAAATCAAGAAATTATATTTTTTGTACCATGATTTTTTATTATTGCATTTAGACAGGTGTTGCAATTAGGAACCTTGATCTTACCATGCAAGCAATTATTTCTTAATCAATGACTAAATGATCAACTACATTCCCTAAGCATTTTTTCTCAAGCATTTTTCACTTCAAAAATTTAACTGCACCATACAAGAAGGTTAGATTTGGCACGGAGGTGCCCAAATGAAATTTCTACATCAAATTTTGACAAGTGCATATTGCCTTGCACCAATCACCAAATACCATGTGGCATTTTTTTACAAAACAACTCAATTTACGTTGAATCTGACCTTCTAGTAGGATATTAGCCCCAAAAGTGATCCTTCGAAAGTAACAACTCAATAATCAAATTAACCCTTGAACAACGGGCTTATAACTATAGAAATAATCTATTTTGTCACTGTGTGAATTGTTGGATTAAAATAATGCAAAAGCACTCATTGGAAGTCAAACTACTATAGATGATCTTCCCTCTTCCCACAAAATTTGGAAGATGAAAATTGCACTTTTGTCTTCCATGAAGAGATTTTTTGTCATTCATTGTCCAGTAAACATCCTCCTCAACGTTTATGGGTTAAAGACTAAAAAATTCACAATTTCCAAGATTTCATGTTTTCAAGCCTATTGCAATAATTTTGTATATAAATCATTAAGTTTCATTTAAAATCAATTTTTATTAATAATAATAATTTTAAATTATTATAAATAAAAACTATTATTTTAATCCATAAAAGATTCAACCATATAGGATTTTAGTTAGTGTACAATTTTTTTTAAACTTTATCATTCAATTGGAATTTACAATTATACTATAGTATATAGCACATCTTTACGTTAATTAAAACCTAGAGTACCTGCAGAATTATAAAAGAATAGTTACCTTGTGGAATACACTTATTTGATTTGTCATTGTAAAAGTATAGACAAATTATCCTATAAATAGCCACTATGCCATTGTTTCTCTTCCAAATTCTTTTAGACAAAGGTCATCTCATTATTAAAGTAGGATTATTCATTAATAACAATTGGTGGGAATTAGCAATTAGTGTATTCTTGACTTGGTAAAAATGAAAAAAAATCCTAAAAGGTACTCTTTACTAAATATATATTCAATGAGTATTCTAAATAATATATAGACATTCATTACAAAATGTTCAACAATAAGACTATTGTTCATGGAGGACTTTTAATCTTCACTAGTTATTATTCTTCATTTTCTAATATTTTTCTAGATGTTTATGTTTTAAATCTAGAAATTACATCTATTTTGAGTGCAATTGGCCAAATTTTGCTTTGGTAAGCGTGATTTGCCAAACCCTTTGTAATTTTTTACTTTTAGCTTGCTTTTGAAGCATTTGTCTAATGTCTAAATTTGAATTTTCTTATATCTATTCAAAGTTCTTTTGGATACGCTTCTAAGGATAATAATTTCAAATGTTAATTATATATGAGACAAAAGTTAGAAATATATTTGAAGCGGGCCGATATATTGATTGGATTGAGGATGCTCTAAGAGCATCGCTACCATGGTTTAGCATATAGAAAAAAAATTCCACGTTTTAGGCCCGGGTGCCAAAATAGCCCCACTTGTGACTCTAGGCACTTTTTTCAAAGTACTAGATGTGCCATATTTCTGTTCGATTACCTCAGCTTGGTGTGGATGAAGAGATTTTTGAATGAGCCCAAAGTTGACCAATTTTTGTGCAAGGGCATGGGTGGGGAGTAGTTGGAGGGCATAGAAGCCAATTGGAGTCAAGAGTGGTTGGAAGAAGCAAGGGCCAATTGGAGTTGGGAGCCAGCTCAATGACTTTAATTTAGTCTTTATGAGCTGGGTCAAATTGGACTGTTGAAACAATGAAGTGGGGGAGGATTGACTCACTCGACCCTTCATTTCATAAAGCCCATGCCTAGCTTTCTATGGAAATTTTCCCACCCCCTTGGTGATGATGCTTTAAAAGCATAGCCATCATTATATGCTTTGGGTCCAACACTCTTCAAATGTTAATGAAAAGCCCTTCACAATATTATCTTCACACTTAATCCTAGTGTGTTTAGGAATGGCCCTTGAAATCACTATTCATCTAGCAAGAATGAGGGACAAGGAAATTGAGGGCCCTTCAAAACATTTCCAACAATACACAGGCTCTGGGTCCCTTGTTCTTCAAATTGGATGAAAAGCGCTACGAGCCCTTCCCAAGATTCTCTTCAACAATTGATCCTAGCGTGTCAAAGAATGGCCCTTGAAATCACTATTCATCCTAAGTTTAGTTGCTTTATCCTTTATTCTACTTAATGAGTGGTCATTTGATTATTAATGGGCCGTGTTTGGTGAGCAACAGTGAGGGACAAGGAGATTGAGGGCCCTTCAAAATTAGATGAAAAATTTGAGCGTGCCAAGTTGAGCGGGCACTGGTGGAAATGCTCTCAAAATTTATTTATTTATTTATTTATTTTTGAACAAATGGAAAATACCATTGCATTAAAAGAAAACCAAAAACAAAAGCCAAGCCAAAGCTGGCGAATGAAGAGATAAGAGCAAAAAGACAAAAAGACAAAAAGACAAAACAAGAAGAGAAACACAACTGAAGGACCTAGCAAATAGTAGGACCTTGACTACTCCAAACAATGTGGAACCACTCCGAAAAGCTAACACAGGAAATTGGAGCCAAATACTATCAAACTTGAGCATGCCAAGTTCAATGTGTAACTTAACGGTGGCGATGCTCTAAAGAACATTTCAACCTTCAAAATATAATATAATAGTCACACTGCTCATAAACGACAAAGTCCAGGAGCCTTTCGGAATCTTCCCAACTTCCGGTGTCCGCACATTCCACCCCTGGGCCCCGCGCACCTCACATCTCATCCGTTCCTTTCCCCGTCCCCAACATCAACGGCTCCCATCTCACCAGCTCCTCCCTGACCCCCATCCGTCCGTTTTCCGTTTCCCCAGTTCCCCTTCGGCACTTGGTCCAGTCACTCGTGCTCATCAATCGCTCTTTTTCCATTTGCATGTTTCGCCATCGCCGCCATCGAGCTCCCCCATCCCATCGAGCCGCTTCGTCTCTCCCGTGTCGCCCTTGGGTACGTCTCCTCTCCTTGCGTTTTCGATTCCGCTTCTTTTGAGATCCGGATGAGGAAATGCAGTCTTGTATTTTGAACGCACGGGATGCATGCATTTGCACACGATCTTGCTGCGCATTGTCTGTTGACATAGTTTGAGTTCGTTTGTGAATATCGGATTGCTTAATTGTGGACACTTGGAGTTCATTATGCATCTGGAATTCTGTGTCTAGGGTTTCTGGAATCCTGAATATTGGGATAAGAGTCGCTGATGAAAGGAGAGCCCCTTGATATCGAACGGGTAGCACTTAAGTCTCTTGTTAGTGGTTGGGGCGTTTTGGAATGTTGGATTTCGTGTAGTTGGGAATGCATGTGGAATTCTGTGTGTAGGGTTTCTGAAATCTCGCTTTGGGAAAACAAAAGCCTCTGTGTTGGAGTGAGATGTTGAAATCATGGCAGGAATTGCTTGTTTTGTACTAATTGTTATTATTAATTCTTTCGCTGTGTTATTGACTGATTTTACGTGTTTTGAAGGAATTAGGGTTTGATTCCGCTTCTTTTGAGATCCGGATGAGGAAATTCAGTCTTGCATTTTGAACGCACGGGATGCATGCATTTGCACACGATCTTGCTACGCATTGTCTGTTGACATAGTTTTAGTTTGTTCGTGAATATCGGATTTGCTTAATTGTGGAATGCTTGGAGGTGATTATGCATCTGGAATTCTGTATCTAGGGTTTCTGGAATCCTGAATATTGGGATAAGAGTCGCTGTGGTGAAAGGAGAGCCCCTTGATGTCGAACGGGTAGCACTTAAGGTTCTTGTTAGTGGTTGGGGCGTTTTTGAATGTCGGATTTCTTGTAGTTGGGAATGCATGTGGAATTCTGGATGTAGGGTTTCTGAAATCTCGCTTTGGTTAAAAAAAAAAGCCTTTGTGTTGGAGTGAGATGTTGAAATCATGGTAGGAATTGCTTGTTTTATACTAAATGTTATTATTAGTTTTTTCGCTGTGTTGTTTTGACTGATTTTACGTGTTTTGAAGGAATTAGGGTTTGACAATTTCCGTTTGTGATTGGGACTAGGGTTTTTTAAGGTGTAAGTGAGGTTTGCACTTGGATTTTGGTGGCAATGCTTCAATGATGATGCGGTGGATTAGAATTTGATCGTCCAAGGTCTGAAGATCAGTGTAGAGATATTCGTTGCTTGAAGTGAACTTTACTCATCGTCAAATACACGTATCAGTTTGTTGCGTCATGTCTTGTATTTTAGTGTCATTGTGCCGTTTTGTCGGTCGTTTTAGACTTTATCTTAAAGGCGAAACGGGATACAATAAAGGATCAAGAGGTCCTTTTTTCAGCTGTAATGAGCAGTTAAGATGGGGAGTTTCTTTTGTACGAGTTTTTTTATTTTTTGACCAACACATGCAATGTTCTTCATCGAGTCTGTTGATACAGGCTTGGACCGCTTCTGAATTGTCTTGTTTTCGCATTTCGACCACTGGAATTGGTCTTTTTGAAAACCATAACGCCTTGGTTCTTTAGGGTTTAATGTAGGTTCCCGTATGGTATGTTAGCTTATGTGTCATATGTGGGAATTGTGTTGCAGGGGAAACGATTCGAGCATTTTTCTGGGATAACAACTGACCACAAGGGTACAACAGTTCTGGATGGTGAACAGCTCCCTCATGATCAATCTTAGGGCACTCGACAGCAGTCAAAAGCAGTGTATGTATTAGGTCTGCCTTTGAGGGGCCGGCTACTGTGGAACCACACTGATCATGAGCTTCATTACAGACAACCTGGTGTTGTTCGGGTCGGTGTTCTTATTTACGGCTGTGTATTTCTTGGGATACTTTTTTGTATTTCACAAGCTCTGGAAGGGACGGGCCCGGTACGATGCAGCTAGCTGTGGGATTTCGATGACCCATGGATCAGTGGTGGCGGCGCTGGCCTTATATGAGATTTTTTCGCAGAAATGGATTTTGGATGCTCCCAATACGCCCTCCCAGGACAAGATTATGGAGTATTCAATGGCCTATTTCGTTGTTGATTTACTCAATTATTTTATCACCGCCCCAGATGATTATCTCTTCATCGGCCACCATGTTGCGACGTTGACGTACATGATATCATGCCGTTACTTTGTCGGGCATGGGGCTATGTCTGTGATGTGTCTGATAGCAGGTGGAGAAGTCACCAGTCCGGTGCAAAACATCTGGACTCTATGTCGAATGGCGCGGGAGACGTCTCCAACAGCTAAGAACATATACAAAAACCTGTCTCCTTTTTTCACAGTGTTTTTCACTATCGTTAGGGGAGGATTTGGCCCCTATTTGGCATGGTATATGGGGAAGTTCTACTTGGGAGGGTATGCCGACAAGATTATGCCCAGATGGCTCGCGTATTGTTGGATGTCCAAGCTCGCGTTTGCAATCTGCGGGAGCATGATTTGGGTTTACAAGCTCTGGGTGGGATTGATAAAGTTCTACTCCAAGAGACGTAGCTCTTTCAGAAGAAAGTCCGAAGTCTCTGTCCAGGCAAAGTACGATTGAAATGGTACATCTGTTATCTCACATGGATGGCATCATCATCTGGGCTCTCATTGATGTTCTAGTTGTTACTTATTGGCATCATCAGTCCATGGCGGGTGGGTTGTGGCTTCGGAAGGTTATCTTGTATGGCTCACGAACATTCTTGTATACTCGCTCTTGACAATGGTGCTTAGAAGCATCCGTTGAGAGCGTGACATATATTCTCATCCTTGCGGTGTGGTGACTGTATATTTATGTCTATCATCGAGACGAGGCCGTGGGAGGCTTTGCTGGTCCAGGTCTGGGGCTAGCGATGTTTCTTGGACCTTGATTGGATGACCCTGTGTCGCCTTCCTTCACAGTGTTTAGACTGGTAGGTAGTTGGATTATAGAAAGTTCCGGAGCAGGAGTACTCTTAATTAGGTGATTCAAATGATTCGTTGTGGGATTCACACTGATAATGTTAATAGTGACGGTGATTACGAAACCGCATGAATTGTACTCGGCCAAACTCCTTTGTTGTGACCCCCGTAGTTCTGTACTCGTAGTTTAGAGTTTTCTGCCTTCATTATTCTGTGTGTAATTGAAAACTTGTTGCTTGTTAGCACTTGAAATAGCCTTTCGACGTAGCCTTTCGTTTCAATAATTGTACCGTTGCCTTGAAATTGGTATCGTCTTTGAATTTGTCAAATGTCCATTCTTACACTACTTTTCAGTAGAGGCACAAATTTACTTCGGAAGGGAACTGGGTACTGCCCTCGGGTGGCCACAAGTGCTGTCGGTAGGTCATGGTAGAGCGTGTTTCCATTGGCTAGTCCGAGGGCCAGGAACTGGAGGGCACTGGATGCTCCCTCTGACGCTGCAGGTGGGCCTGGACCCTCGACAAGGTTTCCATTGGGCTTCAGTTTGGATCACAAGCTCCCTGGAAATGAGCATGACACTTTTTTTATTTTTGAGCATGAGAGCATCTTCAGCGGGGCCCTTCAAAAGGGACGTGTCAGTCTGGAATTGGCGTGTGAGAGTCGTGAGGAAGGAGCCAACAGTAAGGTAGTCTGCTCTAAAAGCGAGTGGCCTCTTCAAATCGACTGACCCTATATTTAGGTCTGAAATGGACATTAGGTGATCCTTAAATGGACCTCCCAAGCCATTGAGAGAATCGAGAGAAAAGTAATATTTATTGCAAGAGTCAATCATTGACCTTCATTTACTCAAATCACTTTAGAAGTTGCAAGCAGTCAAATTTTGGAAGATCTAGGGTCACAAATAGGTGCCTACAACATGATCTAGAAATATTTCTATTCATGGAAACCTGTGAAAAAAGTAGATCAGTCCTTAACTCCTAAAGGCCCATTGTCCCCTCGGGGGACAAATGGGATTTTGGGCAGGTACCTACGGGCTGAAATTTTGTCCTGATTTTTTGAAACTTTTTTTGAAGATAGAAAAACTAATAAGCTTTGTATGAATATAATTTTTTCCACAATCGGTGCCCGGGAACAATAGTTATGACCAAATAAGCTCAAAACAGGGGACAACGGGCAGCTCTTGCAACAGAAAAAAAATGGACAAAAATTTGAATTTTTTTTTTAATATTTTTTTTCTGATATATTATATTTTTGCCTATCTGGAAAGCTTTGATTCATTTCATTTGGATATGTTATGAGAAAGTTATGGATATTCTTGTTTTTCGGGCAGTTAGAGCACCTTCTTGAAAAAAATAACTTGTAGGATTCATTTCTGAATGAAAATTTTCAAATTTTTCAATTTTTTTTTTTTGCATGGTCTGATTTACTTGCTAGAACAATCTCACCATTGGGATTAGTGCATTTTAATTCCATCTAAAATATATGAGTATTTTAGATTTTCCTTTTATCTTGGACCTACTTCTACTTAACAATTTTTTTAAGAATGATAATTAAGTTTTTTTGAATTTTTATTTTTTTTCCTGGAATCTCAACTCAATTCTCTACAATAAAGATTAAAAGCTCAAAACGCTGTAGTTTAAAAATTTTAAGTTAAAAATGTTTAAAGCCAAAAAATCTAGCCCCGCAATGTACTGAAAAACTTGTTTTTTTCACTTTAAACGCAGATATCTTGCAATCTGTGCGGTCAAAAATTCTGAAAATTTTTCCATACATTCTCATACTAGTAAGGTGTAAGATCCTACGGTTGGATGTTCAAAAAAAACATTAAATTTTTTTTTTTTATACTTTGCTATAAAAAATGGCAGTTTTTAGTGTTTTTTGGCAGAAAAAAGGCCTTGGGCCTTTAGGGGTTAAATGGTCGCTTTTAGGCCATACTACCTTATAACAGTGTCCCACCAAAAACACAAAAAGAGGGGTTCACATGTAAGAACGCTCCTGTAAGGAGGCACATAGTTTAACAACCTACCCCAATCCAAGGTTGGCCTAATACGTCGAGCACTCGCACAACCAATGCCTTGGTTCGCCTTGTGGCCTTGTCTGCGCTTTGTCCTTGATATCGGAACCATACAATTAAGTTTCTATAATATTGTGGCTCAAGTCAAATGGCTAAGGCACGGGAATTTGAGGTGTTGTGATCGATTTTTAGTGTGGCTTGCATTGACATATTCTAAAATCTTCAATTGGTGGGACACTAAAAAATAGCAAGGCACGTCAAAACATTTGTTGGGACCGTATGGTGTGCCCCGATGGAGATGCTCTAACACTTCACATTTAGTCTACATGACACTCCATCCTAGAAATTAGCATTACATCCACATTTAATCCTATCTTTTTCCTATATTGAACCCCTCCTACTTAGTGTCAATTCCCTCTAGCTCTTCATTTTAGCAAATCAAAGGCTGGAAGCTTGAAGGGGGTTGGAGGCATTGAATGAGAACATTGTCCAATGGAAATCACCTTGACACTCCAATTCAAGAATCCAAGTTAAGCAATGATTTTTCAACATGACACTCTACATTTAGTCTACATGACACTCCATCCTAGAAATCAATATGACACTCACATTTAATCCTATCTTTTCCCCAATATTGAACCCCTCCTACCTAACGTCAAGGCCCTCTAGCTCTTCATTTTATCGAATAAAGGGTTGTATTTTTCCTAGTATTCAATCCTTCCTACTTAGTGTTGAGTCTCTTTAGCTCTACATTTTAACAAATCAAAGGTTGGATTCTTTAGAGGGGGAGGCATTGCATGAGAACATTGTCCAATGGAAACCACCTCAACACTCCAATTCAAGAACTTTAGTCAGGCAATGGAAACATGCTCCTAATAGTGAATTCCTACGTTTTCATATTTTGATGACTATGTCCAAATTTACTCCTATTTAATATAGAACTCATGTATGTGACCAACTGTAATTTGTAGGAAATGGCATGAATTACCAGATAAAAATAGAATATCTTATGTTTGGATTGGTTTCAATACAATTAGGTAGTTTTGTCAAAAAGTGTTGCAGGTAAACATGTGATTAATTACAACCTCTAGAAAAGTTGTTTGGATATTGAATTAATAAGAAGTTTAAAGCTTAAAGTATGATGAGTTAAGGTGTTAAATTTTGATAATTAAATAAGCCACTCAATATCTATAATCACTTCAATGTGAGATGGAAGGTGAATCTTCTTGTTTGACAAGGTCAAATCTTCTTATGGAAAAACACTAGTGAACAATTTCTTGTAGATCCCAACTCATGTTGTCCCATGCTAGACATATAATGTTCTAGTATCATGAAACATACCATGCACATATGCTACACTTATAAATTTTTAGATGTATTGTGGTATTGGATATTTTATTAGAATGTGGGTTTCAAGCTTGCAATCTTAT
Source organism: Pseudisothecium myosuroides (assembly GCA_951799445.1). NCBI lineage: Eukaryota > Viridiplantae > Streptophyta > Bryopsida > Hypnales > Lembophyllaceae > Pseudisothecium > Pseudisothecium myosuroides. The sequence goes on along the minus strand of OX637287.1, from coordinate 32,904,583 downwards.
ACCACACCTAATTACTATTGCTAAAATGATCAAATTTTTAACCCCTAAAGGATCAAGGAGCCCACTTTGGGCTTTTTAAGAACTTGGGCTAGCTCTATTGACTTTATAATTTGGAATTTTTGCATAAATTTTTTAGGATGAATGCTACTCATCATAATCTACTTGTGAAGCTTTGTTTCATGTCATTTTGTTAAATATAGCAAAGTTAGAAGGGATTTTTTGATTTCAATATCAAACTGGGTAGCAAAAAGTATATTCTAAAAAATATTAATTATTTTTTGGGGTATTGTATAGATTGATACCTACTCAAAAAATATGAACCATTGAATTTCAAATGTGGATTCAATTTTGGTTTTAGACACAAAGCTTCACAACAAATGTCTAGATTGCACTTAAACATCCTTGTCTTGAAACAATCTTCTTGTTCAACCAATAGTAGCATTATATTCCTACACCTTTCTGGTAGTTTGGGGTCCCAAAAGTAGTCTTTTCTACGCTTTCACATGGCCTCTGGCTTGAAAAAGTTTATACATATCTTTTCTTTGTCTAATTTGCATGCAATAACCAATAAGTGTTTTCTTTAAAAGATGCCACAGCTGTTTTTCGCCCAATGAATGACAAAGAATCCTTCTATATATGTAAGACAAAAGAGCAACTATTCATCCTTGGAATTTTGTGTGAAAAGAAGAGGTCTTATAGTTTTATTTCCAGTGAGTTGCTTTTGAATTTTTATAAACCAATGATTCATACAATACCAAAAGGGATGATTTCCACGGTCACCAGCCCGTCCTTTTAAGGGTTAATCTCTCATTCTTTTTTTCAAGGAGACGTTTCAGGCTGCCTTTAGTTTTTTGAGAGCTTTTTCTACCGATTGCAACATCCACCATCCCCATAAAACCTTCATCCAGTGGCCCAAATCTTCGGTCTACAAAATAGCGCGAGTACAAGCGTCATGCTCCAGATAGCTTCTTTCAATGAGTCAGACAGCTTCCTTCAATGAGTCGGAGGCTTATGGAAAGACTGACCTCCTCCATCAGCTCATGTAGGGATGGGAAGAAAATGAAAACTTACAAAAATGAAGATCTCATGCCTTCTCAAACCATAATTTATTGTGCCCCCAAAGCTCCAAATCTACATTCCCCTCCCTCCCACGGGCACGGACTCTTGAGGGTCTACCAGTGTGCACTTAACAGCAGCAGAGCTTGACGCCTGTCTTGACGCCGTATCAATAAAGCATGAAAATTGCACTATCTCTTGATACTCGGCTCTAAACCTTATGTCTCAGGCTACCCATAACATTACATTACAGTGTACTAAGCTCGAGGGGTCCTTACAATCACCTCTTTTCCACAAACACCGCTGTTGTTCGAGCTAGGACCTCAAAAAATGCGCTTCTTGCCTCAAACTTGGATTGCCGTACAACTTCATCCGCAGATGCTTCCTGTTAACAATGCATGATGTTTAGCAACAGTCACAAATACAAAACGCAGGAGAAAAAAACACTACATTATCGAGAAGAGCCGTCAACACCCTTAGAAGTGTGAAGTGTCCATGAATAAAAATTTCTAATTTCTTTTGGACATAATCTTGAGCTCATGAAAATCCTCACAAAAATTGTGTAAAATATTCCAAATTTAATGCGTCAAGTCTACCGGTATAGTGATTGAGTGTATAGTCATCTTACAGTTCTCTAAGGTGGCACAGGGTGCAGGGCTCCAACTGCTCTAGAATGATATGAAAAAGGGGCATTCACTACTTGTGATACTTGAGGGACAGTGAATAAAACTTTTTGAGTTTAGCATGAACAAGCCCTTTTATGAGCAGTGGTGGAAACAACAGCATTTGCAGGCAACACCCAGGCCTCTTTGATATCACCTTCTCTAGTATCACATCCTATATTCTCTCGCCAATCTTCTTGAACAAATGTAACCAGTCCCTATCGTACTCACATGAGAAGTTGTATACAAATGTGCAACAAGTAGTTTGACTAGTGTGAAAAGGGTGTAGACCACCCTCTTGCCTCTTACAACACCAAGAACTTCTTCAATGTAACTTTTACATCGAACATTATTGATTGTCACAATGTTACAGAACTTTATTATAACAATATGCATTTTGGGTGCCTAGGGTGTGACATTAAAGAGGTCTAAGTGTATTATGAGAACTTTTGAGGGAGAAAAATGGCAAATTTCACCTCATACCTGGACAGGATGAAGTGTGAGAGGAAGATGCTTCAATTCATCGAGCTCAAAAGCAAGTTTTGTTGGCCTGGCATTGATCACAACCGCAATACGCCTAAATCTGCAGAAAATAATACCATTCAGGTAATGTTAGTATCTCCATATTTCTCTCAACTTCTGAAGCCATTTGAGGCACTGCACCCTCTGTATTTACGGACGCTAAGATATTGCACCGACAGAGAATTGTTCCTGCTTGGTTCCACAGCCTCTCATATATGCTTACATCATATCCCTCAATTTTACTCTTGTTGCATCTTTACATAAGAAATGGAAGAATGGGCACCATGGATACCCTGGATACCCAAGATTCAAGGCATGACGACCTATCTCAAGGTATCATAAGACTGGTCGAAAGAATGTTATACAAGACAATGTAATGACAAGTGATACTGGAAACAATTTCACATCAAAATAAAATAAAAATACTTTCATAATCAGCAGTCTTACTTGGGATCGAGTTGAGTAAGCCCAGGTTTCCCTTCGTCACCATCACATAAAGAGAAAATGATAACCCCGGGGACACTAGCAGGTCCCGTATTGTGAAATTTTAACCTGGCCTAAAAAAAGGAAAACCACATAACATAAGAAAAGAAAATTATTGTAAATTCTTAAAATTTGGGCAGAGAATGATGAGCGGTTAGCAGCTCCAATTTCTGGCTCTAGCCCAAAGGGAAGGGAGCTAGATCTGTAGTGAAGTGAAAAAATTCATGTGCACAATGTTTCTTGCTACTCGGACACTCAGTCCTAGTTCTTTACATGAAATAAATTACATTTGCAGTGCAATCACTCTGTGAAATAAGCTAGCAAGCCTCTCGTAGCTTTGTAGCTGCACTGTGAAAGAGAAAGAGCATCTTATAGCATAGTTGCTAGTTTCTAATGCAACATCTACTGCATGCACACATAAATTTGCTAGCAAGCCAACTAGCAAGCCAACTAGTGTCAGAGTTGCAACCTGAATGGCATTTGCGGTTTTCAACCGAAATAGTGGTGAAGAGAATCGAATTTGCAGAAACTCTTGGAAGTTCGCCAAGGCCGCAAGGATGTGCTTCTTACTAGGCTTCAGTGATGGGTTACCCAGCAAAGAGCTCATACTGCCACATTAAAAAATCGAGAACTCTTCTTTAGCAAAGACAATGAATTGTTGTTGGTTATCTGAAAGCTGAAAGGTAGTCATTTTACTGAATTAACCACTGAGTGCTTGAAATAAGAATAGAGAAGTTCACAGACATTTATAGGAACTTTCAAAACAGCGTGTTGGAAAGTTTCTAAACTGGGTGCCAGGGTTCGATCTTTCTTTTTCTGTCCCGCAATAGGAGAAATTTCTCAAAATTGAATGGGCAAAAATGGAAAATCTTGCACTAGAAGTCTCAAATCTTAGCAACCCCTGTTTTTTACTGTTCCAAAGAAAATAGTGTAGGATGTAATTTCACTATTTTCTTTGAAGCTTCCTAAATGATTCGTTTCAACACCTGCAGATATGGAAGCTACCACTTTCAACCATTTTAGTCAATTAGGGGAGGAAAAGTATTTCCACATTCTCCTATCATTTAGATCAATATGGTTGCAGCAAGTAAACAAGATCCAGGTGGGAGGCATGGAATTTGTAAAGCAAAAGCAAGTGCAAGATGCTTACAGTGGCCACTTTTCGCCGTTTTTGCTCTTGGGAGGAAGACCCACGCCCCAGTTGTTCGTCTCACAAGTGAAATCTAGCCTGAATTTGCATCGTAGTAACCAAAGATCAGTGCAATTAATGCAAAAAATTAAAATATCCATTTTGGTCAAACTCGACAAAATTTGATTATTTTGGATGCAAAGTGGCACATGTGGTCTTGGGGTCGTAACCTCTCAAAATGTGACATGAAAATTTAATTTCGTCAACAAAATGTTCAAATTTGACCCAACCCACCGTGTGGTACATGTCGTTAAAGATTGAGAAAAGAACAAAACATGAGTATGCAAACCTCCATTTACAATTCACACCTGTTGAACCAGTCGCCTGAGTTGTAAGAATCGCGATCCAAGGATTTAGAGCGTAGCAGTTCGTCTCCCGCATGGAAGAAAGGAACTCCCTACATTGCACCAACACTTGATAAGCGCATACTTTCTCAGAAAAAAAATTAAAAATTCAGGTAATGATATTCAAATCTGCTGTAGCGGGGAGGGCTATAGATGAAATGGAGCGGTTTTGCGGACATAAATAAATAGAAATGTATTCGCTCTTGGGATGCGCTTGAATCAGTTCAAACTGTACGGATTATTTAGTAATAACAAATTTTCAAGGCTATTCTGCTTAATCATATTCAAATTGAAATGAGGTATTTCTAAAGGGCTGAAAAGCTATACGAAATTTTAGACCAACCACATTGACCTAAATTTTAAAATTCAACTTATATTTTCAACTCAGTCATAGAAAGATTTAGATTACAATGTATACTACATTTACAGTATCCTACGTATCCTAGTAAACTATGAATTTCATCCACAACCAGATTGAGAATGGACATTAGATGATCAGATAGTAAAGAAACCTGAGCGAGGGCAACTACACTGGTGGCAAGATGGTTGATACGGCACCTCTCTTCCAAAGTCACACCATCTGCACTCTGCATTTTCCAAACCGCTTAGTTAGAGAAGCTGAGTTCTTTCTTACAAAACACAAGACTACGGGATTCTGACTAGCATTTCTCGTCATCGCTTCATAACCCTCTCATGTCGCTCAGCGCCACACGTGCCTTGCAGTTGGAAAAGAAAATGGTCCAAAGTCATAACCCCATTCCTGCCCTGTGTTCTAAGCGAGCTGTAGAATTCCACGATCTAAAGGTCCAGATTTAGTCTGGAAGAGAGGGTGATCTCTGACAACTGCCTCGGGACTCCCAGCCCTCAACCCTGTTATCTAGTACAAAATCTTTAATTCAAAGTTAAGCTACAACCTCATCTCCAACAAATAAATGTACAGAAGACATGGTTCTAGAGAGCAAACCTTCAGCATTACGACGTCAAATAACGTCTCATTGTCATGAGCCGATACATAATTCACCTGAACAGAGAAAAAAAAAGTAATTTAAGTGTTCTATCTTTTGACATTTGTGTATCTGCCCTTGTGCAAGGCCATGACTTTCTTCCTATCAAGGACAGCGTCAATGAGCTTGCCAATATCATTAATATGACCCTCACGGCGGCTTAATATCTCCAAAGATCATAACGTTTTCATACAAAGATAAGCTGACGTGAAGATGAGAAAAGAGCAGCCGCTAAGAGAGTGAAAAATGAACGGTGCAAGTACAATACCATATTCAATCAAATACTGTGGGATTACATTCACATGCTTTTAGTAAAATCTGACTAATTTAAGACAACCTCCAAATACTTTCAATGAATAAAATGCAAATATTTCCTTGCGATTGACCTACTTAAAAGTTACCTGTCTAAAGTTGATATCCAAAATTATACTGAAAACCTTTTTTCTTTTTATGAAGAATGACTATTCAAACCTGCCATGGTAAGTTTAATGAGAAAAAGAAGGAAAGAACTGGTCACACACCAGCTCTTCTGGCCTGGAAGCGTATGCAACTGGTTGCTTGTCATGCGTTAGAACTTCAGCTCCTTTTACCTGCGAAAGTTGAGCCCTCAGAGTTCTCAAATACAAAAGACGGTGAATCGATGGTATGAATGCTGATAACCAAATAAGTTTTCTATATTGAAGCTAAATCACCTTTAACCCTTGTAAGACCAAAGATTCGTGGTTTTAGCATGACCGATTTGATTAAATATACTGTGAAAATATATAATTCAGATGGTGACAAATTTTATATCACCGGAATCAGTGAAAACTGTTGCATGTGTTGGTCCAAGAATAAATTAATTGATTACACATGACCTACTAAAAACTCTTAAAAAAACATTAGACCCAATTGGGGCTTCTTAGGTCCTTTAGGGTTTCATGAAAGTGCACTCTACAGCAAGGGCTGAGTTACGTCTACATTCCAAAGCTTAAAAAAAGCAGGAGCTTTCATATGTGGGCCTGTACACACTCGTTGGATGTATCCATTTGAGCGATACATGAAAACCTTGAAGGGTTGGACCTGAAATACATGGTCTTTAAATGGACGCATATAAAGACCACGTTCACAAGTAAAGGAGAGATTTCAGGCATACCTCATCACCTTTGTAAGAGACAAAGGTGTAGTCTTTCAAGTTGGCAGCCAACCCTAGCTGTTACATCAATCACATGCAGGTTTTTAGGACCGATAAAACCTGATATAAAAAAGATAGTCACGCAATCCTTAAGGAGAAATCAGAGCGGGCGAGGGGCCATGAATTTCACCTGCACCCAATCAGTTGTTGCTGCAAGAGCATTGCGCATATTCGTGTCACCACCCTGGAATAAAGCGTTTGGCTGCAAATACAACCACGCAAGGGTGTCAAGATCAAAAGTGTCTCATACTTCTCTGCCTTTCTGTGCGCTTAAGATGAATAATGCTCCTCTATAAATTCCGGTAAATTCCGGTCTCTTCAATATCACCTTCTTTAATATCACATCCTCTGTTCTCTCATCAAATCCTAGATAACGGAAGTACCCTGTACAAAACTCACCTGTAATCTAACTATCACAAGTTATTATGGCGCATGATGTTGGATGCAGATAATCAGGAGGTCAGGAGGTCAACAAGTATCAAAGAGATTCTAGAACACCTTGACTCTTGCAACCTGAGCACTTCTTTAACGTCACTTCTACATGCAACAATATTGTTGCAGGGCTCCATTGATAATCAAGGACATCTTGGGCACCCAGGCTGAGATATAAAAGAGGTCTAGGCGCACTCACTCACAAATTGACAATGTGAATGCCGGTTGCAACACAATTATAACCCATTTTGATGAAAACTAAGTTCGTGTACAATTCAAAAACTCATATGATCTTCCTTGGGTACGTCACTTGAGCAGGACAGCACTCATACGTGGCCGACGCATTACCTGGAGAGAAAGGCCAGTCAATAGGCCCTGTTGTAAGGGATCTCCGAATGGCGACCCGCCAAGACAAGTGTCACGTATCCGATCATTGAAGCTGCACTCAAAAACAATAAATTCAAATTCAATGAGAATATCTATAGCGGTTTCAGACTTCGTTGGATGCACGGTGATTGCGTCATAGTTTCTACGCTGCTGAATGCTGTGATTGATAAATAGAAAGTTTAACCACATTCTCTTTCAACGCCCATTCTTCGAGGTCTAAAACCCGCTAATATCACTGGTTTCCAATAAACACTGGTGTATCCAAGACGATATCTAAGTGAAAAGGAAACCAACCTGCCAATGCCTGTCCCTGCTAAATTCTGTTGGACGGCGTTAACACCTCGTGCGTTATTGGCCACTTCTCCGAAATCCCATCCTTCTCCATATCTGCACAGAGAAACAGAATGAGCTTGCAGTTGTACACATTGCTACTCCATATGGACTGGTTGTTCCACTTCATAGCTATCAACGGGAATCAGGAATGGTAAATGAAGACGACATCTACGTGAGATTATGGACGTCAAGTAGTTCCCGAAAAAGTTCATGAGAATAGTAGTGCCAATTTGTATATAAATAAAAAATTCACAATAAGTGCCATGTAACAACTGTAGCATTGTTGCAAATGAAAAGGCTTCACAACTGAGAATAGTAATAACACTATTGAGTGCAAAGTAAGAATGCTGAAAAGAGTGGTTGAGAGGAATATTGAGAAGAAGAATGTCAATGGAAACAATGGGAACGTCTTCTTGTGGGTAGGTTTAATAAAACTCACATGTATATCTTTGAGCCATCCACACCATCCTTCTCGATCGTCAAGCTTCGTAATACCTCTTTTGCTCTCACCTGCATGAATGGAAGTACAGGAAATGATGAAGTAAAGTTGCAGTCAATGATGAAGTACAGCAAATCGAAAGTAACAATAAGTACCCTTTTCAAGCAGAGCCGTAAAAAGATGAGCAAGGGTTGTCTAAACTTATCATATTCAAGGTTTAATAGGAAAGCTTACCATTGTATGTTTCATTAGGTGCCCCATGAGGTCAAAGCGGAAGCCATCCACCTATTGCAACGACGCGTCAGAGGGTACTAAGATTTAGTTCACAGTAGAAGAGCTTATAAAATTAGCATAACTCAAACAGTCAAGAGGAGATACCGTTAAAGAACAAAGACTTGACGGAATATGTTAAGAGAATTTGATTACCTTGTAGTTCACAGCCCAATGCTTGAGGTCGTCTACAATAAGCCGATCCATCATGTAATGCTCACCAGCAGTATTGTTCATGCAAGTGCTGTTCTCTATATCTCCATCTGTGTTCAACCGAAGGTAGTAATTTGGCACTACCTGCGACCAATCAATACGTGAACAAAAGTTCATTAGGAGACAGAATTAGACACTACTGAGTCGTCAAAGTCCATGTACTCAATATGCTACAGGCTACTGTACTCAACATGCTTGAGCAGCTTGAGCATTGTTAATAGAAACTCAGAGCTGTCAGCAATCAGCGTATGGTGACAGAAAAACACGCATATGAAATGGGTGAGTTGTTACTGTGTGAACGAGACATGAGATAAAGCGAAACAAGTTGCAGTAACCTAAGAAACATGGATTGCATGGACCTGCATGGACTTACAATTAATAAACAAGGTTTTCAAATAAATTGGATTGTATCAGGAAAATTGGACAACGTCATAAAGAAAATATCACCCATGATTCATTGGAAAGTCTACTTGTGGTCACAGTGATCACACAGAGGCCTCCTCTAATTCTACATATGATGTCAAAAAGTTCCTGAAACAATCTGACTTTACTGAAAACTTTGATTCATAATTACTAGAAAAAGATCTTCTGATGCTCTGGGCATAGTCTCATCCTGATACCTTGTCCAAACAGGAGTGATCGCCAAGAGGACCGCTCCCATGAAGATGATTATATACGACGTCGAGAACCACACGTAATCCCATTTTGTTGATGGCCTGAAGACATGAACTGACTTGTTAAAAAAGTGCAATAGCAACAGGTAGCATAAGAAACAATGTAGATAAAAAAAATGCGTGAAAATTTTATTTTAAAACAATTCATCATTTACCTGCACCATGGTCCGAAACTCCACCGTACGCGCTGGCCCATTGGGGTCAGTTGCGTAACTGCCCTCTGGCACACCCCAGTATACAGGATCATATCTGCACGCCACGCCTTGGTGTAACTTAACGGGGCGGAAATAACAGTTAAAGAATTAATGTTGTTATCACTAAACTTAGATTGTTTCAAGAAGTTTTGGTCATGGGAAAGCAAGATTGATCACAAGAAAGCAAGATAAGCATGATACATTCCATTAAGAGATCTCACAATTTTCACTTGTCTGTACCTACTTGTAAGGTGCTTACGTCACTATTCTAAATATTTAGCAAACAATCTTCCAACAATTTTAATAAAATTAATGGGCATGAATCGGCACTCTTTAAAATATTAAAATCCCCTTTGCCAAAAATTCTATATTTTAGCAACAGTGTCCTCTACAATGATACATCTACGGGCGCCTATATCTAGTTCGTTTTGTTGAATACACACATTTGGGTCGGAACTTTGATAAGAACAAGAATGCTAATAAACCGTCCGAAACTAGCTCACCCCCAGTTAAAGGCATCTTCGTCCTGAATTTCCACAACAGCTGCTTGTTGCTTCTCTGAATCGGGTGCATATGCAGACAATTTCTCCTGATCTGACGGGATGGAACGATGCGAATCAAAGCATTAACTAAGTCCACAGCATTTTAATAGTATTGATATAACGAATTCTGATGAATTGGACTTATGCGTAAAGTCAAGAAAAACATGCAAAATCGATGACAACGGAAGAGAAGAAGAAGACACTTGAACTTACCCACAGATTTCCAACATTCCTTTCTTTCGTCGACACTTGAGAAGTCGAAGCAGGGGAGGAGGTGAATGTGTGAGAGACCCGCTTCAGCCAGTTTCTTCAAATGAGCTACTCCAGCAGAGTCCTGCGCATGTCAGAAATTGCTGAAGACCACGGGAGAGGTTCACAATTATCAATTAGGGACCATTAAAGTGATAAGCTAAGCCCCTACACTGCCAGCATGTCTTCATTAGATTCGAAACAATATTGCAAATAAAGGAAAAGAGATGTACTACCCTGAATAAATGACAGAACAGATTGTAATCACGTTAAACTCGTACCCTCTGCGCAAATGCTAAGTAGCCTCCCGCCACTGCTGGATCAACGGTCTTATCCGATATACTGGAAGAACAGAATTACAGTTTAGAAAGTGTTGCGAAAACAAAGTATACTCCATGTACCAAGTTACAATGAATGACATGCATCGTTGGAATGACATCTTATGTTTCACCCTTTTGTGAAAAGATCATACCTGAAGTCTCTGATGTGCAGCTCATAAATAGCAATGTCGTTAAATGAATCAAGAGCGGGCTTCTCGTTTGCAAGATTTGTCCAACCTTCTGGTGCAAGATGGTCATCCGACATATCAATAATAAGAGAACGCTCTCCATTGACAGAGAGGCTGCATGGTCAGAATGCCAATGATTAGGGAAGACAGATGGTAGTAGATTTGGAATGCCGACCTCTTTTTGAAAATTCAGAATTCTAAACATAAACAGATATACAATCAAGAAATAGGCCAAGCCTACAATATGTAAGCACTGGCACCTACATTACAAGAACCCCTAACCAACCCTCATGACTGTAATGAACCGATAAAAGTTCCATGAAATATACAGAAAGGTTTAGGGTCCAAACAGGGACACTTTCCACTTGAGAATCATGACACTTCCTAAAAGCACACCTGGAATTCCTAGGATGCCCTGTCTTAAGCTGCTGCTACCTAGACCCCTTACGGACGGACATTTCATGGTTTTAGAATGATCAATTTAGTTGATCATCTTGTGGAAAAATATAAGGCCAAATTTTAGATCACCGAATCTGGATAAGACCAAATTCAATATCACCAAGCTCAATGAAGAAAAATGAGGGAAATTGAACAAATGAAAGCTCCCATCCGATCCACTCAGAAGTGCTAAGAAAAACTTAGAGCCCAATTTGAGCTGCATTGTCCTTTGGGGGTTAAAATATGTCAAAAGAAAAGCCTATCATCAATTCCTTACCCTCGAGAATAAGGATCATTCGCTAGAGAAACTTCGACTTGTTGCGTTGCTGGATGATAAACTGTGACTTCAAAGAGGTAGTACTTGCCCTTCCAAGAGCTTGGACCAGCAGTGGACCAAACCCCGTTTCTTTCTTGAAGCTGCAGTTTCTCCTCAGGCTCGCCACCTGTTGGTGTGGAAAAAAGAAACAAACGCACATTCTACACATACGCTAGTCAGTTGCGACAACATTAAGAATTGGTGGAACAAAACTGCAGGTGTGTTTCGTCCAAATCTAACAATTGAAGATGACAATCATAAATTAGCACTTGAATCTGCGCGTATGAATATGTTCATCTTGGAGCAGCTCTTTCAAGCATAACATATACCTACATGTTTCGACAAGGGAGAATCAAATCGAGGTTCATGCTTCGGCTACATTCCAAGACACTGCAGTAAACTTATGCAAATTCCAAACAAGACCTGTATATCAAATACCTGACCTCAGGTTCACGTTCACACCTCCAGAAGCATCCAAGTAGCAAGATTATAGCGATCATATAGAGGCCTCTCCATGATACATAGCGAGGCCTCCAAAGGATCACTATGACCTTACTTAGGGAGACCTCCACATGAATTATGGAGAAGATCATCTTTACGATGATGTCCAAAGTTTCTGAAACAATCTAGTAGTACTGAAATCCTGGTTAAGTAGTTTTACGGACATTTGACGACGTCAAGGTTCTGAGTACGGTAGGACAATTGATACCTGTGCTGTAGGCGCCCAAACACTGATGGTTACATCATCTTTGGTTGCAATTGCACCAAGTGGACCGTCATATGCAAACAGATTATCCAAAACGCCAGCCACTTGGATTCCAGTTGCATCTGTAGCTTCTCCTTGTCCTGTCCATGAGAACCCCAAAATACCCATCAGTTCAGCTGGCAAAGTGCAGAGAAGCAGCTCAAAAATTGTGATCTCTTCAATAACACTGGTATGGCCTGTGTCGTTACATTCCAACCCTTGCCCTTATCCCAATTTTTGTGACTCTTATCCTATACTTCTATATTCTTCATGATAAAAATACTTTGAAATTCCATATCCCCGGTCTTCACAGCTCCAAATTTTGTGAAATCAGCAATGTGCACTCTTCCACAATAATGCAAGATCAAAAGACACTGCCAATTGCCTCACGATCACAAATATATGGAGCAATGACGAAAAAAACAAAAAAAACAAGCACCTTCTTTAACAAATAAATGTAGAGGTTCAGGGCTCACTATCAGTAGCTGACAGGGCCAACTGCGATTTCAACAACTTCTTGACTTCAAAATCTGCAGGTAACCGGAATCCACGGTACCCTTTGATGTGAGGGAACTTTCCCCGCACCTGACAAAACAGATGATATGACAGTTATACAGCATCAGATTTCCGCCAGAGCCATACCCGAATTGCGTTTGGTTTGAGAGTTGCATAGCTTACAAAAAGCAGTGGGGATAAAAATCCGGCCAAAAGAGCTCAAACATGCAGACATATAGCGAATCCTGAATAAATTTTCCTTGTTTATTACCTTTGAAGGTAATCCATTTAGCTCTTCTTCGAGCTTCACGACAACGTCCGACCCTGATCAAAATGAAAAAGAACGTAATCTCAGAATTCTCCACAAATGCGTCTTAAACTGGAAAAACTCCGTGACACTGATCTGACATGACCGGTAGCAATGCATTTGTTTTGACATGGAAACAATTTTGCTACCTGCGAATGAAACATTTTGAGGACCTGCCAACACACTTGGAAAAGGAACCCAAATTCTTTTGTGCACAATCTTGAACTCAACTCAAGAGGGAGGTACTGACAACTACACGAAGAAGACAAGCGCTGGCCACTCAATGCAGGATCCTTACAGTGGATACCAGACTCTTGGGTCTATTTCTTTGGTTGCCATCTAGAGTACAGTAAAGAAGGATGAGACCACAGAATGTTACGAAGAATGCAATCCTCACCTTCAACACCTTTTGCAGTGACTTTCAATTTGGCAGTGTTGCTGGAATGTAGATAAACTTGCGAGCTTTCGCTTATAGCATTCCAGGCCAGCAAATCCTTCGTCACCCAGAAGGCCTTGGATTTGCCAAGATCACCCTGTCCAATTCCACCTTCATTAGATAAGGAACTCAAAATTACTATCAAGATTGGTTCTCTGGGAAAGTTTGAGACACAACAACATATATTCTGCAGAATATTCTGCAGAAGTAGGCTGTTTCAGAAACTTTAAGACAATACGACACAAAGAGATTATTCCTAGGTCACCCAGTGAAGATGATCATACAGAGGCCTCCTAATATACATGAAGAGGCTTCGGTACGATCACTGTGACCATAGAGAACCTCTCTACAGGGAAGATTATCTTCATGGTGATGTTTAAAAGTTCCTGAGAACCCTGTCCAATCCAATGAAAATTTGATTTCGCTGCAAGGGACATTTTTGTTTTTTTAAAACAATATTACAATTTCACCATTGCTTGCCAAGCAGATGCCCAAATTGATAAGTATCAAATTTACAAACATTATAAAAAGTCTGTGGACGTCGCCAAACCTGAGGAAGTGATTTCGGGTCCGGAATTTCAGTAAAAATAGTCGGTCTCCCTGAAACCAGCCATACCTCGGAGTCCTTGTGACTTGTGAAAGTCCCCTCACAATCCTGCAACATCCAAGCTCTCAAGAGATGGGTCAATGTGGTCGTAAAAACCTCTTGACCACAACCCTCTCTAAAATGACATTCTAACGCATTTGCCACACTGCAGCATACTTATCGCAGATTTCGCAGTGAAATGTTGGAACCAAGAGGTTGAAATGGCAGGACCAAGCTGCCCAAAGTAGGGTTTCATCAGTTTGAGCTCCATTGATTCTCATATCAAAAGGGTCAAAGTGAAAACATTCAAATACCTTGGTATCTCCTTTATGCACAACGAAGTGCAATTCACCGTCCATAAGGCAATTCACCTCCCAATACACGCCATACTCATCAGACCCCGTCGGCTCTAACGGCCGCGGCCACTGCGTCGGCGCTTCGGCATTACCCCAGACGTGCAGACCCCAATCCTCATAGGATCCACACTTCCTACAAAGAGTCACAACAAAATCATCACTCGCACAATCCAAACAATCCAAATTCCAAAATCCAATAAGCGAAATCCTACACGGAAAATGCAGAATGCAGAATGCAAATTGCAATAAAAAAAATTTAATTGGAACAATCCCCGGATACCTGTAGTAGTGAATTTTGGTGCACACATTGTGCGGATCCTGGTGATGGTCGGCCACCTGTTGCACCGCAATGTCGGACGCCATGGTTCGAAAACTCTTTCTCTGCGCAACTACTCTGCTAAGCAGTCTCGCGCTGCTACTACTACTATTCCTACGTCCCTTGTCAGATGCCGACCACCGACCGCTCCAACTAGGAGTCGTGTCCCAATTCAGCTCGCCAATTCTACTCGTCTGCTTCCAAGGGGATACAACAGCACAACGGCGTTGTGTAGGAACAGAGCACAATGCAGACGTGGAAGGACCGAGGGTTGTCACCATTGCAAACCTCCAACAAACAAGCTAATTCAGGAAAAAAAGGTACGATCCTGAACGATGAGGTATGGATCGCGCGTAGCTAAAGTACGAGCATCCCCATCGCCATCGCCATCGCCATTGCCATCGCCAGTTCTTGTATCCGCCCAATGCAATTCTCGAGCAGAGATGATTTTCTTTTCAAATCCTAAACCTAATTCTTGCAAGTATGATTCAATCAGACACGGAGCTTTCTTCCGATGTGAGAAATCGATCCAAGCAATGTGAGGTCAATTGCGCGATTGCAGACGAATGTGAGGTCAATTGCTCGATCGAGAAATGAGCAGGTGCTTGACTCAATCCTTCGAAAGTAGGTTGTTATGGTTTGTTTTCTTTGCGAGAAATCGAAGCCACACACAGGTTGGAGTGCTGCAGGGACTCTGCGAGCAAAGGGCTCAATATGCGCTCTCACGTCGTGTAGATGTTTGCAGTTGAGCGTTGCTAAATCTACGATTTGGTGTGGATGAGATTGCAATGGATGAGAAATTCCTTGCAGGCTGTGTAATAATGCACCCGGGCGTATTGAAATCAGGGATTTTTTATTTTTTTTCATTTTTTTATGAAGTGGCAAAGTGGCGATATAAAATGTTATATTAGTGGTGCTCCAAATTTAAACATTCATCCATATATTGAATAGAAAATATTGCATTAGCACATATCACATTTCCATAATTGTATTTTCATCCACAATCTAGCGATTTCATCCAAGATTTTTTTTTAATTCGAAGTTTTTTGGCCAAAAACTTCACAATTTTGTTGCCATTTATTAGCCGAAATTTTTTTTATGGTGCAATCTGGCACTTGAAAGCAAAAAAAAAGAATTTTGATTGAAATGCCAGAGATTATAACTTACTCACTCGTAGCTAAGCCATCCTATTTGGGCCACAATTCAATTGAGCCTATTTGTATCACTTTTGTACCAATGGTGCAGATGTCAAACTCTTAACCATGGGACATTGGGTTGATCAATGTAGAAATCATCTTTAGTACCGTGTGAATCATTTTCTTAAAACAAATCAAGGTGAGCATTCATTGGAGGTCAAACTATTGTATAAAACCTTCCCAATTTCACATAAAATTCCAAAGATGAACACCCGCGCCTCTATCTTATACAAAAGGATTCTTTTGTCATCCATCGATCTCTTAGTGTCCTCAATGCCATTAGAAAATTAAATGTGCACTATTAATATACAATGATAGGTCATAAACTAATTATGACACAAATAGGATGGTTTTCCTTATGTCAAGCAAAAGGTGGATCCTTCTTCAAAACTAATCCTTTAATTTTGTGTTTGTTTTGGCTCCTCAATGCTTGAAAAAAAATGTAAGGAATAACTCCAAACTTGATATCAAAATTTTCAAAAGTAATGGACATTTCTTGTTTTGTATATGCAATCACATGCCCCAAATTAGGTAGGAGTGTAGAAGGAAAATAAATCAAGCACAAGATAGGGTTTTTTTTCACATGCACCTTTGGAATGACTTCGGGAGGACAAGCGAAAGGGTCTATTCACTACAGCAGCTCAATGCCCCAAATAAATGACCAGGGTGAACCGCCCCTTCACTTGCCCCCAATTCCACCCCTCCGAAAAATGCTAGAATTTTTTTTTGCCACCCACGATAGAATTTGGAAATTTCGAATGGCAAGCCCCAAATTAGCTACTATAAGGTAAGAGGCTCAAACTCCGACTGGGCATTAAAAGCGAACATGACTCAGAGGTACATTTTGCTTCCTTCAATGTACCAACTACGCACATTTCAGGAGGTGGTCGCTTTCGATGACCACAAATGACCACTTTTTTTCCTACTTCAAAAATTCATAACTAATTCCACAAAGGTCCAAAAAATATGAAACGACTTGGGTTAGATGTCAATTCCACTTGTCTTTCAAGGGAAATTTGCTGAAAAATATTTCAAGATGTTTTACCTCCCCAAAATTCAGTTTCAGCGCTTAGATGGTCGCTTTTATGGACCTCCTACCTTAGAAGATACATAAATCAAGCACAAATTCCCTTACACGCACCTCCAGAATGACTTCAGGAGGACGAGCGAGGGGGTCCGTTCCAAGGCTTTTTTTTTGGCTTTCTGGTGCCAGATTGCACCAGGAAAAAAAATCTGGCTAAAAAAGGTTATAAAAAATGCCAAAAAAATTGGATGAAATCGCCAGACAACGTTGAAATTAAAAAATATATTAGATGAAATCGCCTAATCGTGGATGAAAACCATACTATACATCCAATAAGTGGATGAATGTTGCAATTTGGAGCACCACTATAACATTTTATATCGCCACTATGGCACTTCTTCAAAAATGAAAAAAAAAGCCCTGGTCCGTCGCTGCCCCCAATTCTGAGTTTCTGACGGGGGGACATGGATTCTCCACCCACCAAGTGGCAGTCCCTCAGCGCCGTGCAGCCCCTGCCGTCCACGTGTTCCTTGACTACCGGTCATTCCGGGGTGTGGAATATTGAGAAACAGGAACTGGAGACTCTTCCAGCCATTTAGTTCCTTGGATTCGATATTCTTCCAAAGAATGGAAAGCATGGAAGTGATGGAACTCCATCACTAGAAGTGGGTACTAGTGATCCGAGAACTAGTTTATGGAATTTAGTGCAATATGCTATCTAGTTTAGGGAATTTAGTGCAACATGCTACCTTCAAGACAAACAAACATCATCTTTGGTTACTTTGAGAGTAAGTGGCATTAAAAAAAAATTAGAAAAGAAAGGATTTTGAACATTATAAAGGATGATTGGGAGTATTATAATCCAAAACTGACTAAATAGATGCTAATTTCAATGTAGAGGAAGTAACAAATTGGCTATCAAATTCTATTGGTTGTTGCAGTCTTGGCTAAAATATAATCTTTTCGAGGATTTTCTCCAATATAATTTTAGCTACTGAAAATTTTAAGTAGCAAGGGAACAAATTTTAGCCAGTTTTGTGAATGCTGGTGGGTACCCCAATTGTAAGGTAGGAGCACCCATAACCGTCAAATTAAGCACTTCAGCAGAGTTGGAGGCAAATTTTTCTAAAAGAAAATTTTTCTCAATATTAGCAATTGAAAATCATGAATTTTCAAAAAAATAAAAATAAAAATTGGATAAGGCATCTAATTTCTACAAATTTTCAAAGTAGAACTCCCTAGGACACCCTAAACCGCACTCTAGTAAATCTGCCTTGATTCTAGCACAAAAACCTTAAAAAATCAGAGTCCACCAACCACAATTAAGCATAGATACTATTTCAAGGAACTTTTTAGAGCACTTTAAGAAAACTCTATAGTTGGTGTCAAGGAACTTTTTAGAGCACTTTAAGAGAACTCTACAGTTGGTATCAAGGTACACTCACATTTATGGATGTTGCTACCTTACCATTGATCCTAAAGTGCCATCTTCACTCTGTGTACATCTCTAAAATCAATTATGTACCTATGTGGAAGAAATTGTTTCAAGACCAAATTTTGTTCCTTCATAACTTTTGCATACAGTATTCAAATGTCACGTTCTTTGGTGCATTGAAACCTCCTTTCACTTGCCAACAAGAAAATGTGAAAATTTGACCTGTCTAATAACAATAGTAACTAGGCATCGAAGCAATAAAGTGGTAGTTTGGAGGGAACCTACCTTATTATGATTTAGTATGCAAAGACATGGTCCTTCAAAGAGGGCAATTTAGAAAACTCAATTAAAATCTAAAATTTTAACCATGAAAGGATGAGAGCTATTATTACCAAGGCACTTTGCCAAAAATGATTAGATTTTTGGAAAAATAGGTGCATTCGTCATTTCTACAATAATCTTAAAAGTCATCCATCTAGGAGATGGAAGAAGCGTTTT
Source organism: Pseudisothecium myosuroides (assembly GCA_951799445.1). NCBI lineage: Eukaryota > Viridiplantae > Streptophyta > Bryopsida > Hypnales > Lembophyllaceae > Pseudisothecium > Pseudisothecium myosuroides. The sequence continues at coordinate 32,885,760 of OX637287.1, read as the reverse complement.
TTTCATCCAAATTATTTTGGGGACTTGGTTGAGTACTTTTGCAAGAAGGTGGTGTTGGAAGTTCTCACTTTGTGATATTGTTGACTTTTCTACATAGAAAATGTTGAATCCGTGGATCACCATGTACTGTATTTGGCAACTTCAAGCTTTTTACTGTTCATATGAATTTGATACATAAAAATTTTGTTTTTACTCCCAACTTCACAATTTTAAAAATTCTTAGAATTGAATATTCTATTGCAATTTGAGCTTTGGGCCTATTACCATGGTTTTCTAATATTCTAATTATAGAAAATTATGGTTTACAATTCTAGTCAATGATATTCTACTCTATCATATACCATGATGGAAAAAAATTCAGATTTTTTTGAGCTAGTTTGTAATTGGTATGAATTTTCTTCACTTTATCCTTAAGAAAATCACAAAAATTTCAAATTTTTGCAAAAACAATTTGAAAATTTTAAGACTTATAGATGACATGTGATTTCATCTCTGAAAAAAAAACTAAAATAAAAAATTTCAAGAATAAATGGTCACAACATGGAAACATATAGTTTGTAAGGATTTTGCAATTCATTTCTTTAGTCATAGACCCATTAAGGCCAAAAGAATACTTCACTATATCATTGCTTGTTATATTGGTGCTTGGAGGGACCTAGCTTGCCTTTTTCTACATGATTGCCCACCATTAGCACATCAAACTAGCAAATACACTCCAGCTTCAGAACTGAAAGTTATAGTGCATTAGAACATCCTTGATCAAGGTTGATAGCCAGAGCTGCCATTGATAATTAATTGTATAACCCCAATTCAAAGGCCGTGTTGTTTGCCTATTAGTGGTCCAGCAATAAGAGCCTTAATTTTAATTCATGCTTGAATTTTCTATATTGGATTCTAAAATCTCCTTTACTTCAAGTAGAAAAATGGTTTAGATTGAATCTTTTGTACTTTCAATGGAAGAAAAATTGGCCAAAAAAATTGTGGTTACAGAATCTCCCTTTTCTAAAGCAATACTATAGGTTCTTACATCCTACTCAAGTGTTAGGGCTGGAGAGCAAACACAACAAGAAAAAGGGGTACTGTAAGTGTAGTCCTAGTAGTATAGTATTGACCTTTTAGGAGATTTGTAATAAATTTTATTCAAAACACATGTATTTCTAGTAAAATTTTACTAAAAATCTTCTAAAAGGTCATTACTTATATGATTGTCCCACTAGGACTATACTTAAAAACATCCCTTTCTCTTGTAGTGAAAAGTATAGTACCCATAAACATGCAAGGCACAAATACACTTGCATTAGAGCATCATTTTAATGGTTGGCAATGATCCCACCCTAAATGAATGGTTGTCATGGCTTTGTAGAAAACTTGTTCTTAGACCAATTGTGGATCTTTAAAGCTCAATCTATTCAAGAAAGCAATAAGCATGTTTTGAAGTGGTTGCACTATAATGGGCCTCATTCTTTTTATAACAATCAACATTTGAACCTTAAATGGCCACCTATAGCCATCTAAAACCACCACAAATTTTAAAGAGCAACCAATGGAAGTTGAAGTATTTCATGCTCCAAAGGCGTCCATTTAAAGATAGTTCAGGCCTATAGAAGATTTATGCTAAAATTAAATTGTGGCCTATTTGTGCCAATATGTTCCCTTAGTGTATGTTTCAAATTTTGAAATGTATTTTATACTAGCATAAATAGGTGCTTAATTGAATTGTAGTACAATTATAATGGTTTACTTTACAAATATTTTTGAACTTCAAAGCACACTTGTAGTTTGAGTAGAAGTGTCAAAATTGGAGTTTTTTTATTGCATTAAGCAATAATTTAATAAAAAATTAAAATTCTTTTTGTGAACTTCGACCATAGAAAATTGTAAAGACTACTGCAAGAATGTATAGAGGAAATAGTTTTAGATAAATTACAATGTGTAGTGAAAACTCTTTGACCACGTAGATTGTAAGATTATTACAATTTGAATTTGAATTCATGCCTTTTTTTAGCCTTGTCCAACCAAATGAGCACTTCATTGTGAGCACAACAAGTTCTTCTTCACATATCCTATGCTAGAGTGTTTTCAAGCATAACTTTGAGACTAATTATCTACAATAGCTTAAATTCAAGGACATTAGAATAATAAAGTTAAATTAGAAAATTCTAAAAAAATTCAATTTTTTAAAACAATTTAGTAAAGATAATTCATTTTTTTAAAATATGTTTCTCTAGCATTTTAGGGATTAAGGTACTATTGGGTGTCTAAAGTAAGACATTTTAATCCGGACTTTAGATAGGATGGTCTTCTAGTAGAGTAGGATCTATTACATGATGAAATTTTAATAATAATTACAATGTAGAAGTCTAACTTCAATGTGAGTGTCTTTTTTGCATGCATTCTAAAATATGAAAAGTGATATTTTCATGATTCTTTTAGCATAAGTCCATCTTCATAGAGCCATTACAAATGACCAATTTTTATTTTATTTTTTCAATTATTTTCCTATTTGTTATACATTAAAATATCAATGTATATATTTTCTTGAGATTTGTACTTTTTTAGTTCTCCTACTTAAGGTAAGTTTGTACTTGGTGTTAGGGGTGATATTTGCAATGTAAATTTGGTCCTGAAATAGGTCTAAATTTGTTCCTTAAACTCTCATTAATAAGACTCTTTAACAACAAGTGCATGCAAACATACCTTTAGAAAACTATTCAAATACAATCTTCCTAGGATATAATCTTTGTAGTTTGTAAGAGTCAAAACTATCACAATTTTTCAAAGAAAATCAATCAAAATTTTAATATTAAATATTATAGAAAAAATCAATTGTAAAATAGAAACCACAACAAATGTGTACATGGTTTGTCTTTTCTTGCAATCATCCTAATGGACGTTGACTCCTCTTGGAGTCAATGGTATTTGTACATTTAACATAGATTCTTTTTACCATAATTCACAACATCATACCTACATATTTGTCAAACTTCAAGAGTAGAAGAAGAATTCAACAAATGATGCTTAGAACTACTTGCACTGCTTGAAAAAATTTAGACTAAATAATTTTTTGTCCAAAAAACTAAATTAAAAAACTTAAATTATCCCCACAATTGGAAAATATTTTGTGTCCTATATCAAAATTTTGAACTCAAAATTTAAAATTGAATTCAAAGAACTAAATGGGTTATACCATCAGCTACAAAGGAATGTATCTACAAAAGTTCTATATTGGTATATATAACTTCATACTATACATTATTCTTTCATGTGAAATAGGCAGAGGTTGTAATTTGTTCTATAAATTCTCAAAATGTTGTTGGAAAATGTATTGTTGATCAATTTTGGAAGTGAAATTGTTACCTTAGAAACCAATTTATTTCTTTCAAAAAAAATAGTTATCCTACTTCTTTATAACATACTGGTATTCATCAAGCAAAAGACTTCCTTCAAAAAAAATACTACATATATGATGAAATTCAATATTTGCAACATTAATTATGAACTCCAAGACTAAATGGCAACAAAGTTGATAGTGTTACCAACATTAAATGGAGACATGAACACTCATTGTCAACTAAATGAGAATTAGAATGAGTTATTTGATAAGGTAGATAATATTATAGGTACCATTTCCAATTGGCAAAGTGGGTCAGGAGTGCCCTCACAAAAAAAATCATTATTAGTGTAGATATATAATGTTTTACAATCAAACACTAAAAATTCAACAAACAAATATTAAACGAAAGAAGAAGAGACCACATCAATTTACTTTAGGTTTTTATCAATCTACCTCTGAATATTCCACTAGCATTTCACAAAGAGTCAAAGATAAAAGATCCATTCTTCAATAGACCTTTTCCACAAAGACAGTTCTTCACCAAATTTAAACTAACTACATATTCTAGAAGTTTAGAATGGGAGACAAAATGTAATAAAATTTGAAGAGTAGACTTGCTCTACTATCCACTAGCCCATCCCAAGCACAATTTTGCACTTACAACTCCTAAGGAATGTGTCATGTTCATCAACATCCACCAACATTGTTTTGGCTTCAGATTGCTCTTTAGAACTTGAAAGTGCCTCAAATCAAGTGAGCGTCTTGTAGATTGGGAATGGATTAGTGATAATTTGGTGGTAGATTGGTGGTGGGTTTAAAGCAACTTCTAAAGCCTAACTTCTAACAATGGTTGTAATTTTTTGTTTCTAAACTTTTTTACTAGTTTTCTTTGTCTGATAGTCTCAAAATTTAACACCTGTTTTGTCTCTCTTCCGCAACTTTTAGAATATGTAGTTAGTTTTGAATTTGGTTAGGAATCAACTACTAGTATGTGGTGAAGGGTCTTAATGAGGAATAAACCTTTTTGTCCCTGACGATCAATGCACACTTGTAGTGTTGGTCACATGCCCACTTTTTACAAAGTCTATGTATGGTGTTTTTCAATTGTAGATAGGATGAACTTTACTTAGTGAAACATATACCATGGATAATTTTGAAATGCAGGAGCATGTAAAATAAGCAACAATGAATAAGCTTTTGAAACAAGTTGTAATAGTATTCTATACCAATTATTTTCTTCATGCTAACAATATATTATTTTCCTTAATTTGCAAAATCCACAAAGATATCTTGCTACCAGTGTTGAATAATGTTATGGTATGCCATTCTTCCAATAGATTAGAGTAGTTGGTTACAAATGTATTCTTTATATATAAATTGCTTAGAATATTATTAAACTTGCTAAAACATCCAATTTAATATTACGATATTTACATTTTTGTACTACAATTCTATAAGATAAGTGTGTCCAAATTTGTTAGTAATAGCAAATGAGCATAAATACTATTATTAAAAATTAATAAATTCTATTGGATCTTATTATCAGTGAAAGAAGATTCCAACACACTTTAATATGCAATACTTGGACAGAGTACAAATAAGTTATAAAGTTTTAAATGATGGTCTTTAAGTATATCAATAATTGACAATAGGTTCTCACAACCTCTCAAATATTAATTGTGTACATCTTGTGTAATCAATATCTAAGTTTTAGTGTTCCTTTTTGGTCTAAATGTAGGTGTCACATTTTAGACAATGTTGATTATGAATGTACTTTTTTTGACTGTGTCCCTTACAATAGAGCAATATGACCGTATTCTATACACATGTGGGTGCATTAGTTGTGAGGTATGTGTTAATCCTATCTAAAGATCCACATATCCAAAAAGTAAATGCACTTTGGTCAACCTTGATTGTAACTTCCAATATAACTCTTTTGGTATTTGATTTAAACGAAAAAATGAAGTGTAACAAGATTTCTTTTAACTTCATCTTAAAATTTTGAAAAATTGAAAAATTGAAAGAATTATTGCAATTGTAAATTCCATGTATTGAAATCCAAAAAACACAGTATATTGTATTTTTCATTCATGTTTTTTTCTTCTTAAAATGAATTTTAGATTTAAAGTACAAAATTAAAACTTTCATTCTAACCATCACTTATGGTAAAAATTCCAGATTAATCTAACATATATTATAATTGATATAATTTATTTCCACCTTTAACTTTAAAAATCACAATAATTTGATTTTTCCATCAATTTTTTTGAAAAAACAACATAAATAAAAAATACATTTTTCTACTAGGAAAAAATATCAAAATTATGTACATCAATTAAATAAAAGGATAAATTTGGTTTGATAGCTGAATTTGTCTTCAAAGTCTTTGTTGTGGCTGTTTTGGGTGTAAAAAATAAAATAATCAATTGAAATTTTTCACACTAATCTCCATTGCTACTTGTACCTCATGAATTTTTTTAAAAATAATTTGAATTGTTTTTTCTATTTTTTCTTATTTATTTTTAATTTTTGCAACAAAAATAATTATAATTATAATTTTTCATGAAAAAAATTGGAATTTCTATTAGTGATATACAATTCATAATTTCAAGTAATAAAAATATAGGATTGATATTCTAACACAATCTAATAGGCTACATTCAACTCAAACATGATGTTGGACTAGTTGGAAATGGATCTTGTCCTTAACCCCTAAAATTCCTTGACTATGTTCTCATCCAAAATGCTCTAAAACTGTCATTTCTAGTACAAGTATAATTTCTTTGAAAAATATCATATTTGGACATATATAACCGTAGGATCTTGTATTACTCTGGTTTGAGAATATGTGGAAATTTTTTCAGAAATTTCCATTGTGTAGATTGGAAGATATTAGTGTTTGAAGTGGCAAAAGTCCTTTTTTTGGCCCTGTGAAAAACCGGGGAGCTGCACTTCACAAGGTCAGATTATAATGAAAAAATTTCCAAAATGGTTGTGCTTCTTTGGATTCATTCTTCAAGGCAAGTTGGCTATATGCTTGAAAACTTTCAGATTATTTGGAATTGTACAACATATAGGAAAAAAATAGTAAGTAAAAAGAAGTAGAGAATGGTTCAAAACACTAAATTGTGAAGAAGTTAATTATGGAATTGAAAAATGCCAATCCCAATGGTCACAATGTTGTAATAAACAATCTACATCCTACAATATTATATTTTTTGAAAAATATTGAAAATCGAGTGAAATAAACGACTTCAAAGTTTATTTTAGAGTAGACAATCCATAACTGCCCGCAAACTAAAAATTCTCATAACGTTTGACTCATTGATCAGAATGGAATGATTCAAAGCTTTCCACATATATATAAATCTAATAAACCAATTTAAAATTTTTATTTTTGAAAAAAGTGATTTTTTCTTATCTGTGCGGACTGCCCGAGTTGAAAAACAAAAAACATATTAGGCCATAACTTTTGACTCGTATTTTCAAATGTCATGAAATTTGGTGCATATGAAAGATATTCCTTGTCCCTACCTTCTATAAAAATTTCAGCCCAAAATATGCAAATCTCCAGTCACACATACCTGCCCAAAATTTCTATGTCGCCCAAAAATGCATGTTGGTCCTTTAGGGGATAATTTCTTAGCACTCCAACATCTAATTTTTGAACGACGTCAAATCAGATTGAAACTCACTTTTCTTTCTCATTACTACTTAGTAGAAATCATCTTGATTTGTGGAGATACTTTATTAAGTTGTTGTCATAACTAATGGTCGGACTTGGTGTTACTAGAATACATTTTATTTTTCAAAATTTACAAATGTTGCAGTATGTCAAGTGGTTGACTAAGCCAAAATTATATTGACTCTATTTCAAAATTGGATTTGCAAAAATTAGATCATAGATTTAAAGAACATAAATTTTTTTAAAATCACCATGTTAATAAAACCTCATTTCAAACTGATCCATTCCAACAAATTTCCTCCAAAGTGAAAATATTTGTTTTGTAGTCAAATTTAAAAGGAATTTTGAATTTTTCCTTTCAAAATTTGCAAAAAAATATTGGTGATAGCATTAGTGAATCTAACGGTAGAAATGGAATCTACAACTCAAAATCTACAATTAGTATTTGTGTATCAATTCCAAAATATTCTTCCAAGTAGTATTTTATGACGATTTTCTTCAAATTGTCAATTCTAGAGAACACTTTGTACATTTAGGGGTTAAGGAATTAATAGTGACCAATAACTTAAATTGACCAATCATGTGGGTTTTAGATAGTGATTTTTCATTTTCAAATGGAACTTTAAATATGTATACAAAGTTTTTGACTTTAGTTACAACTTTAAACCAAAAAAAAATTTAAGTATGCATACCAACAATTGTCACTTATTATAAAGAAATACAATTGCTATTATTGAACATAAATATTATTTTAGTGGATCTTATCAACAAGTGAAAGAAGATTCCAAGCACTTTGGTATGCATTATATGGACACCATATAAATAAGCTATGAATTTTCAAAGTAATGCCTCTTGGGTACATCTTCTATAATAAACGATCTAGGTATCTCTGACACTTTTTGGTCCATACTGAATAGGTGTCTACAATGTTGATTATGGATGTACAGTAAGGTCTACTTCATTTATGAATTTTTGAAATCGCAGGGAAGGAAATTTCACATCTGCCAACTTTGACAACCTCTTGAGGGCTCAAAAATTGGTCTTTGACCATGAAATTTTTACCACATCATCATCTTTAAGTTAATTATATGTGTGCCAAATTTCAAGGCCAAATGATTTACACAAAAAAAGATATTAAAAATCTACCAACATGTGTAGCCGTGAGAAAAATTTCACTACCGCCAACTTTGACACCCTCCCAAGGATTGAATTTTTTTTCTTTTTCTATGAATTTATTTCATAACACCATCTATATGTTGATTACATGTGTGAAAAGTTTCAAGTCCAAAAGACCCCCACAAAAATAGATATTCAAAATCTACCAACATGTGTAGTTGTGAAACAATTTTACTACTACCAACTTTGACACTATCCCCAGGGTTGAAAAATTGTTTATTTACCATGAAATTTTTATAATGAAATCATCTCTATGTTAATAACATGTACACCAAATTTCAAGTTCAAAAGATTCACACAAAAAAAAATATGTTAATTCTACCAATGTGTATAGCTGTGAGAACAATTTTTTCAGCCTTCGGGATAGTGTCATTTTTTGGGTTAAAATTTCACACGGATGTAGAAAGTCATTCTCACAACTATACATGTTGGTAGAATTAGAATATCTTTTTTTTCGGTAAATCTGTTGACCTTGAAATTTGGTTTACATTTTATTAATATAAAGATGATCTCATGCCAAAGATTTCATAGTAAAATGTTTTTTTTTCAGCCCTTGGGATAGTGTCAAAGTTGGTAGTACTGAAATTTTTCTCACAGCTATATACATTGGTAGAACTAGCATATTTTTCTTGGTGTAAATCTTTTGAACTTGAAATTTGGTACACATGTTATTAACATAGAGATGATTTCATTATAAAAATTTCATGGTAAATAAACAATTTTTCAACCCTGGGGATAGTGTCAAAGTTGGTAGTAGTAAAATTGTTTCACAACTACACATGTTGGTAGATTTTGAATATCTATTTTTGTGGGGGTCTTTTGGATTTGAAACTTTTCACACATGTAATCAACATATAGATGGTGTTATGAAATAAATTCATAGAAAAAGAAAAAAATTTCAATCCTTGGGAGGGTGTCAAAGTTGGCGGTAGTGAAATTTTTCTCACGGCTACACATGTTGGTAGATTTTTAATATCTTTTTTTGTGTAAATCATTTGGCCTTGAAATTTGGCACACATATAATTAACTTAAAGATGATGTTGTGGTAAAAATTTCATGGTCAAAGACCAATTTTTGAGCCTTCAAAAGGCTGTCAAAGTTGGCAGATGTAAAATTTCCTTCCCTGCGATTTCAAAAATTCGTAAATGAAGTAGACCTTACTGTACATACCTTCTAAGTGAAAGTCAAAAACAATGAAAGGTGCACTTCAAGACACATGCATCTTCTAACTCATTTTCCTTTTAGGATCAAACTTTTTCTAAATCACGCAAACACATTATAAGAAAAATGGAGCCTTAAAAAGGACTTTAAAGTTAGACCAATAGTGATGTCGCCAATGTGAAAAAAACAAAAACAAAATCAAGAAAGGATAGTCGTAGTTGTTCAAATTTCAGCTAGTAGGGATTGCAATTATTAAATTATTACAAAAAAAAAAAAATTATTATTTTTTAATTTAAAAAAAAAATTCAATTGGTGATGTCACTGCTATTCTAAATTTCCGCAGCCCTCGTGAAGCCCCATTTTTCTTATAATGATGTCAGAGCATTCCCACCAGTACACGCGCTGGGTCCCTCGCTCTTCAAACTAGATGAAAAGCGCTACGGGCCCTTCCTAAGATTCTCTTGAACACTCAATCCTCGCTTGTCAAGAATTGACCCTTGAAATCACTATTCATCCTAAGTTTAGTTGCTTTATCCTTTATGCTACTTGATGAGTGGTCTTTTGACTATTTATGGGCCGTGTTTGGTGAGCAACGGTGAGGGAGAAGGAAATTGAGGGCCCTTCCAAATTAGATGGAAAATCTGAGCGTGTCAAGTTGGGAGGGCACTGGTGGGAATGCTCTCAATGCTATTCTAATTCCGCAGCCCTCTCGAAGCTCCGTTTTTCATTTTTTCTTGTAATGTGCACTTACTAAAGTTGACCAAACGTGCTCTTGACAATCCAAATCAGAGCAACCATAGGCTTCTTAATTGCTTCCTAATCCACCGCGTTGGCATCCGACCTTTCACAACCATTTCATGGACAAGCCGTCATCACACACACCATGTGCCGTTGTTTTCTGTCAGAAGCTCTGCTAAATGTAGCCACATGTGAGAAAACTGAAACACAGCCACCAAATAGGAACGGTTGGTATGGCCACGAGCTCTCCACCTTCTTCCTGGAACCCCGCAAAGCCAAGACCAAAAGAAGCACTTTGAGCCCAAGTCAGTTAAACCGTGCCCCGCCATTCAAGCTCTCCTCACTCGTCTCACAGAGGAAAACTCCCTGCTAAGTTACAGTATAAAACCACACCACCCAAACACAACTCTCATCATCAAGCAATTCATCTCTCACCAATACCCGATTCACCAACTCTTGAACGCATCATCTCGACACAAAGCAGTCTCATCGATCGAATATTTGCATATATTCTGCTCCAATTCACACAATATTGTTTGCTTGATCGAGACGACAGATCGATCGACCTTGGATTGGGTTGCAGTTGATCGGCACAGTAACTAACTAGACGATCGATCGATCGATCGAGCTGATCGAGTTCCTTTTTTGGCAAGATGGCGAAGCAATTCTTGGCTGCAGTGATGGTGGTGGCGTTGCTGTGTGTGTCCATGTCGACGCTGCAAGTGAGTGCTCAGATGGACGTGCCTGCACCGGCGCCGTACATGCGTGGCTATGAGCCTGTGTCTGCTCCTGGGTTTGCTCCGGAAGGCGTGCCTATGGCTGCACCCATGGATAGTCCTCCTGCTGACGCTGCTGTTGACAGTGATGGCCCGGCTTCTGCTCCAGTGCCCGTGTCTGGCGATTGATTTGATGGCATGGATTCGATTCATGGATGGTGGATTCAGTGTTCGAAATTAAAGCAGGGAAAGGAAATTACAATTGGAAGGAAGTTAGGGTGGACCTGCATGGAGGCTTGATTCGATCTAGAAGCATTCAGATGTAGGAAAGGTTTGTAGACAGTGAATTACTCATTCTTTGGATCGGAGAACATGATGAGTACTAATTTTCTGGCATTTCTAGGACGAGGTGTAGCTAGCCATTCTTTGCTCCTTGGAGCCTGTATAGGTCAGCATTTGGTTGGAATGGAAAGAAGGTGGAACTTTCATGGGAAACAGAAATTTGTGTCACGATTGGATTGTGCCATGTGAGCAGGAATTGCAGTAACGAGTTCTCTTGGAATCCTAAATTCTTGCATTTGTTTATTGGTTTCTTTGAATTCACAACGCATCTGGTATAATTTTAATGGACATATTTGTTACATTGGTGTGAATTCAATAATTGGTGCATTTGGGGAAGGGCTCTCAATTAGGTCAATTAGCTAGGAAATGGAGAGCTGTATAATTAGATGGCCATCCAAAAGGAGAAAGAACTCCAGCTTGTTCTTGAGGCTGGTGTGAGTTAAGAGTTTGTTTGTCTTGGATCCCACTTCAAGTTCCTATTTGAGGCTGACGTGGATCCCACTTCAAGTTTCTAAGGTCAAATAAAAGACGAGTGATGCCTAGACTACATGGCCTAGGGGAGAGACCCTATGCTACCTACTGTAAAATAACATCCAGAACTAGAGTTGTTTGAGACACTCATTTCAAACCTCAGATCTATATGCATCCAAGAGTTTTGAGCACCGAGGCAACTACAATCCATTTGAGCACTTGAGAGTCCTAAATTTCATCACTGAAATGTCGCAATTAAGTTTGCCAACAAAATGAAGATGAGTTTTTCATGCTTCAGTGCTTCATGGATCACACACCAGGGGCATTTTGCGTTACTCTGTCTCACTTTCCCCCATGTGAGAGACAACCCTGTGTGACTTTCCCCTATATCACAATCTTATGACACAAGGAAAAGTCACAGAGTTGTCGCTCACACACGGGAAATTGAGACAGGGAAACGCAAAAAAGCCCCTAGTGACATGATTTTGTATGGGTGCACAATTTTTAAATGTAACATACTCATAGCCAATTTCGTTAAAATGGCGGTATTCCGTTAATTTTGGCACTTTTAGCAGTTCAGACCACCCAGTCTGAACTGTTTTTTTTGTACCAAAATCTATACTAGTACTAGATTTTTGAAATCTACACCTGTCCTAGATATTTAAAATCTACATCAATCCTAAATTTTTCAGACTGCACGATCTGTTATCTATGTCATTCCTAGATTTCCGAAATCTAAAAATGACCTAGATGTTAGCAATGTACACTTGTCCTAGATATCATGGTGTGAAAATGGCACATGGAATACCGCCATTTTAATGAAATTCACCATACTTATTGACAAAAGAGTGCTCAAGACTCAACTCAAGATTGCCTTCCAAAATTGTCAAGGGATGGTTTCTGAGCTTCACAATAATTGACGCTGTATCAGATGCTAGCAGCACAATCATTGAAATAGTCAATTCAGTAAATTGGCAAGATTTTAGCTCATGAATTTGCGACATATATCTTCACAAAGGTCTATTTTTTGGCCACAAACTAGGACAGGTATGGATTTATGTTTCAGGCCGCTCCTGAAGCGTGCCAAAGTAGTGGAATACCGCCAAAACGTTTGAAGTAGGAAGCACAAAACATCATCATTCAGTGGTCATATGCATGAACTCACTCTCGGCCCTCATTCTGGCTGTTCTCATGACACCTTGAATCTGGATCTTCGAATGCCAATTTTGTGCTATTGGCTCAATTTTGAGTGCCAATATTCTGCCGTTCAAATTCAAAATGCTCCAAAAAGTAGGACTGCTTTATCTTTCCGATTCATGGTCGCCAGCTTTCAACCAACTTTCAATCCACATGTCTGTAAAAAAAATCACTCCTAACGTCAATTTCATTAAATTGGCGCAATTGTGGGATCCAAACTTGTGACATTCGTTTGCACAAGAGTCTGAAAACTTTGACCTCATATTGATTTGCTTTCCAGGGTCACACATCCTAAAATGTGTCAAAGTTGTGCAGTTTTGTCAACTTAATTAACCAAATGGACGTGGACCTCAAGTTGGACTTCGAAGCCACCACGTCAGCATCAGCACGATAGAACTACCGACATTCAAAATCCACTCAATTCTAAAATGTTTGATTTCATAACACTCTTCAGGGAAATCCTATGACAACTTGGAATCAATCATGATGCACTGAAGATATAAGTCAATGTCATTATAATATTATATTGGCATGATTCCGGCATCAAAATTGTGACATACATTTGAACAATGCTCTAAACAGTACTCCCTCTGTCTCAAAATATTAAATCCATAGGTAATCCCACAGTTTCTCACAAGAAACCACAGATTTTTTTTATTTTGAAACAGAGGAAGTAGGATTTTATTTCAAGCCACGCGTCCAGAAAAGTGCCAAACCGGGGTGCCAAACCAGTGGAATATCGTCAATCTAACGAACTTTATTTTGAAAGCAGAGATTGTCATATACATGGGAATGACATGTTTCAAGTGCCAAGATTGTGTCACTCAAGATAAGAAAAGTTTTGGCAACTACAGTTGAAGTTACAGAAAATGCCAATTTCTTCGAATTCCAAAATTGTAACAAATATGATAAATTGGGGGATGCGAAAAAGCAACACGATGTCAACATACATAAACATGATTTGCTTTAGACTTTAGAACCAAGACTTTAGAAGCCATAAAGTCAAGCAGACATTAATAATAATAAAAAATAATAACGCTGACCTGGATGCTATTAATATTAATAATAGTTTATTGCTGGTAGTTTGACAAGCCATGGCTGACCGCATAGTCAGGGGTACCGTGTGTCAATGCCTGGGAAGAGGAGTGTCAAAATCACTCTGAAAAAGCAGCTCTGCTACAAGAGGCTCTCTCACTGTAGCATTGGCTTGCATTTTGACAAAGATTCTACGAGCTACGATGCGCACACGTATGAAGATTCTGTGCATGCAAAGTCTCCTCCCCTTCGATAGTTATTAGCCAGTAATGAGAAGATCCAATTTCAATATTCCTTGTCAAGTTCCTCAGCATATGCTCCATTTAAAGAGGAAAAATAATCTTCCACACAGCGAAGGTCCGCATACATTGAGATTGTGCATCCTACACGTCGGTTTCACAGAAAATGGCTGCCCAAGAGCTGGCGGAAGTAAATACTAACTACTGTACATATCTGTGCTTCCAAGAAGCAGTTGAATGACGTACAAAAGGTAAAAAAAATAAGCACAGATCTATATACGTAGTTATGCATTCATTTCTACAAGAATGTTGTCTTGAAATTCTAATGCCATTATTCCTCATCACAAGTATCAAATCACAAATATCCAAAGCCCAAAAATCTTCAGAAAACATGAGAGCTGAATGAAGCAGAAACCAACTACAAAACTGCCCTTAAAATAGCTCTCCAGGGATACGCGATAATTATTCAACGCAAGCAGAGTTCAAGTGTTCAACATAAGCTTAGTTGCATGTAAGCGAAACAATAAACTAACAAGCTCAGTACCTTGATCACGCTGTACATCAGCATCTGCAAGCGTTGTGTTTGCAGAGCATCAACGGCTGGACTCTTATTATCTCCAATCTAATTTCATTATTCCTGATCACAATTCACATCCAGAGACCAAAGATCTACGGAAAACACTCATCACGAGTGCTCCGGCGATTTGCTCTAGATTGAGCTAAATGAAGTAAATACTACCTACAAAACTGTCCTTCAAAAAGCTCTGTGCGAGATTAACAAAAGTGTACAATGTGAACATAGATGCACATAGTTGCATATAAGTGGCTGTAAAACCAAACTGAAACAGAACTTTGTAGGACCTCCGCATCTGCAAACACAACGAGTGCAGAGCATTAACGGCTAAAGAATGTTATTATGTCACAGGTCTAAATCCAATATTCCTCATCAGAAGTACCAACGCCTACATATCAAAGCTCTACTCCTCCAGTGCTGCAGAGATCGATACCACCTACAGAACTGTCCTTCAAGGTTGACGTTACAGCCCCAGTACACTTCCAAATCATCCACAAATCATTCCAGGGTAAGGATTCCTGGAAACTAGAGCATTAAGCTCACATCCCAGACATGGGACCCGGAGAATAGGCCGGCGCTTCATATCCTGGAGAGTAAGCAGGAGCAGGCATGGGATACATCTCCGGAGCGTAAGCCATGGGAGAAGGCGCAGGCCCATAGCCACGCATGTAAGGAGCTGGGGCAGGCACAAACTGAGCATCCACTTGCAGGGACAACACGGAGAACAGCACCATCACCACCATAATCTGGTGGAGCTTCGCCATCTTGAGAGAACTCGGCAATGTGAGTACGTAAAATTCAAATACAATGCTGGAGATCGAAGAAAGCTTGTGTGTACGAAATGAGAGCTTGAGAAGTTAATATGGAAATGAGGGTGTTGTTAGGTGCTTTGTACATGAAGAACCGCCCTAAAATTGTTGTGTGCACCACGCTCCAAGTTACCGATGAAACGGCGTTTTCGGAACTTGCTAGCAAGGCTCTGGCTTTTCCTCTTTCAACGTGTATCACTGTTCATGCTCTCAGCACTTTCTTGAGTTTCTTCCAAGAGTACAGAGTGGAAGCCTCTCAGCCCGTTTGGGAAAAGTAGTCAACTTTAGAATCTACGCTACTGTAGTAGCACAGTGGCGGAAGACCTGGCAACGATTTTGCACTGTTAATAAACGGCACCAATGTTGTGCTTTTAAGTCCAAGTTGGCATTGGGCGAGTGTTTCGTGTGAATCGTGTCCAGCTTTTAAAAAATTGCATCATTTCGCAGTTGTTTGCTTTGCATGCCATGCCGGTAATATTCGATTTAGGTCGCTTTTGCTAGCTTTTGCAAGCTTCTGCAAGCTGGCAACTGATTTTAGACCGTTCGTGGTACCTGGAATGGCTGGAAATGGCCTATTTTGGTGGGGTACAGTTGGATCGCTCCGCGTCACGTGCCGTTCAAGCGGCCACAAGTATAAATAGGATGCCCCAAGTGTCGAGCATTCCTAAGTTCTAGCAATTGGCATCTCGAAAACAGCCACTGGATCCAGATTCATCGATTCTCGCCAGTGCTGGCAGCTGGTGTACCTCATAAAGAATCCTCTTCGATCTGTGAAGTCCTTGGATCACAGTGCCTCTCAGATTTGAAACCGGGGCGGAGACTCCGAGGCCACTGTAGTCGACCTCCCAGTTGTGAAACAGGCGAGGTTTCTTCGATCAATCAACTCCCGAGATCAGTGCATAATACCGTTGCCGCTTAATTTGATTGCAGATCGATAGACTAGTCCGGGCAGTGATTCTGAGACGGTACCAAGGATTCAGAAGCACTGCCCGACTGGTCTGAACTGGTCCCCAGCTTAGTTGAACCATTTGCAGATCTAGAACAGATCTAGAACAGATCTAGAACACCTCTGGTCTGCATTGTTCAATTCGTCCCCAGCTTGAACAATCTGCAGATCTGGAATAGATCTAGACCACCATAGTTTTAGTTCTTCGGTCACCGAATTCCTCGGCACATTGCGATTTGATTGCTAACCGGTGCAGGACCAATGGTGAATTCCGAGGTTTAGATTCTAGATAGCGAAGCATTGATGGTGGTGGTAGTGCTGCTGCTATCCTTGTTTTTCCGTGCGTTTGAGTGCGCAGACAGGCGTTGCTTTGACTTTCTCACTCTCCAGAGAGCTCACCATATAATTATCTAGATATCTGCCTCGGGTCCATACCGTCTGGAATTGTGACTGAATCTCGATCTTTGGGAGTGAAAGAAAGGAGGCGATCGAGAGATTGCTGGTCCACGAACTTCTGGGCAGGATGAGTGACTGAACACTGCAACATGAAGTAGCAGTTGCAGCACATCATCAATTGTTTTGCAATGGAGTTCTAGCGGTTCCGTGGCTTCCGTAAACCCTTACGGACTGTTGCGAACCATTCCAGAAGTGCTGTAAAGTTGTTGCAAGAACTATCTAGTCTTGTGTACGGAAACCATGTACATCTATGCCTAACGTACTGTTGCAAAAACTATTGTTATTCTCAAATAGTTGTAAATACATTGCGTAGTGTTCTTCTAAACGATTGGCAAAACTGTAAATAAATAACTTGACGGTCATCACAAAAACACTACAAAAACGAAATTGCAATATCAGCCTTCCCGCAGTAGCTAGTGGAAACAGCGAGCTATTGGAACATGAGCGAGAGAGCATGTGGAGATTATCTGTGGTTCCTGAATTGCCAATCTGGGGATGCAGTGTTGCCAACTGAATCTTGAGGAAAATATTGTGCAACTGAGTTTGCATGCTTGCAGATTTCCTGTAGCAGAATCATCATCTGGGAAACTTGTGATATTCAGATTTTGGTGCCTCGGGAATTTAGGGGTTAATCTCCTTGTTTGAAGAATGAAAAATCAGTGAAGAATTTATGAAGAAGGAAATCTAAGCACACTCAAGCCATTAGAAAAAGAATGTCAGGAGGACCACTAGATCTGGACCAGTAGTCCAAATAAATAAATAAATAATTTTGAATAGTTCAAAAAAAATATTATTTATTTATTTGGATTGCTAGCCGAGATCTGGTAGCCCTCCTAAGACATGCCATATTTAACTACTTTTGGACTATTCAATGAATTCTAGACTATACATCGGGGGATCTTCTAAAAAAACATTGGGAGATCTCTTGATGTTCCTATTGATCTCCTGATGTTTGTATAGATCTTTGGATGTTTTGTATTGATCACCCGATGGTTTGCATAGAACTCTCGATGTATTGGATTATCTCTTGATGACCACTTTTTTCTCTCCCGATGACATTATTAATTCTGGACTTTCAAAAGTCCAAAAATAGTTAAATGTGGCATAGACTACATTCTTTTCTAATGGTTGGATAGTCTTGTGTGGAAAATCATTTGACAGCAATGTAGATTTCACTCCATCGATCATTCTAACCTTGTATCAACTCATCATCCAAAGGACCAAAGAGAATGAGAGATGTTATAGGCAAAAATGAACAAAAAGAATAATAGAAATAAAAAAATTCTAAAATTCAATTGTGCTATTTAATTAAATCGCGGGGTCATTGCAAGAAAGACTAGTCCTATTTACTAGTCACAAAGAAAGTGACTCCCTTGTCATCCATTATAACTTTTGAAGTAAGAGTCCAATGAACATGAAATTTTTATTGGAGATACCTAACTTGATGGTAATCACATCCCTTATTTTTTAGAAATTAAGAGAAATCAATTTATACTTAAAAATTATTTTTGTTAATTTGTCACAATGTAAGGTTTAGGGATTTTTACTACACTAGGAGTCCCCAAATTTAGTGATCCGGAGCTGAAATTTTCATAGTCTATTTGCATAGTAGGAAAGCATATTCCTACCAAAGGGAATCTAAAAATATATTATTTTGTATCCTCTACATGAAAGCAAACAACATTCCCATTGTGCTCAATTTCTGAACAATGAAGATGGTTATAAGATCAATCTTTTGGTGAAATCTCATTACTATGAACTTTTCTCAAATGTCCAATCTTTAGTTGTTTTTAAAAAAAAAACTATTTTTAACAAATAAAAATGTGAAACTATAGTGCAAGTACCTATTTTCTTGAGATTTTGCACTTTTTCTAGTTCTCCTACTTAGAGAATTTTTCTATGCTTTTTTCTATGCTTTTTCAATTACTTTTTCTCCTACTCTATGAATTTTTTTATATTTTTCTATGATTCCTTCCTAGGGTACCTTCTTTTTAAAGGTGTATACATTAAGCATATTTTTTTACATTTTTAAAAATTGATTTTCTAATTTTAAAGTACTCCCAAAAGAAAAAATGAGTATTGTGCAAAACGCTATGCTTTTTGAATGCTCTTTCTTGCAACAACTTCATGATGGAAATTAATAGAATTCTTTTGGGAAACTTTGACTCTATAAATTGTAAGATTATAAGGTTTGAATTTAGAAGAAAAAGTTTCATTTTTACTTTGCAAATGACAAAGTTGGCAACATTTGACTTCTAGCTCTTGTAGTTAGAATTGCACTATTGACCTCTAAAGGTCAAAATGCACAAAAACAAGTTGATGGACAAAAGAAATGAATTAAAGCCCCATAAAGTTGTTATTTCATTCATTCAAATTTTATTTTTATTTTTATTTTGAACAAATGGAACAAGCCGTTGCATTAAAAAAAAACGCAATACAAAGCAACCAAGCCACAAAGGCTGGACAATGAAGAGATAAGAGCAAAAACCAAAAAGGAACGAATGAAACTAAATGAAGGAACAAGAGGGAGGCCCCTTGTTGTTCCAATAGATAGTAGGGCCTATTTACCTAGCCATAACCAAGGATTCAAGCCAAATACTATCAAATTTGGCCCAAATTCAATTTTTTGATGAGGATAATGTTAAGTATTCAACAATTCCAATGTACAAATTTTAAAAATTTGTTTGCACAAATAGAAAATAGTTTATAAATTTTGGAAAAGAAGTATTGTACAATATTTTGGATTTATAAATATTCTTTAAAAAAATTTACCATGTAAATGAAAATTAAATTTAAAAATATTATCATAATTGAAATTTTGCATTTCAAGCTTGCTAAACAAAATCATTAAAAAATATCATAAAATTTATGCATAGTAAAATTTTGAAATAATGATTATTTCAAATTTATTTGCATTATATATTTGTGTAAAATTATTGGTGATAATGGTTCGTTGCAAGAAACACCTACCATTTTTGCCTCAAAACAGCCTATTTTAGTACGTACTATGACTTTTGGAATTTTTTTTTAAATAAAATAAAATATGGATAATTTATAAAGCATTAAAAATAATATATTTATAAAAATTCAGGACTAAAAATATTTATCTTTAAAACTTATGGGGATTGCAAGCAACGCTTATACTATTTTGCATCACAACTTGTGTGTTGATTTGTTTTTTGGCCATAACTTTTGCGTTCATACTCCAAATGACTTAAGTTTTATATGTACAGTAAGGTACTTATGACTATTATAAAACTTGTTTAATTTTTTTGCAATTTTCTAAAATGTTTTATCATCCAAAAATAGTCTCTAATTTTGAATAACATTTGCCAATTTGAGGGGGTTTAGAACTATTTTGTATCCAAAAAAATGAATCTGAACTTTGAGCTAAAATTTAGAAGAAATGGTCTTCTAGTAGATTTGTGGGTGAATGCAAGAAACACCTATACTATTTTGCGTCACACCTTGTGTTTTGATTTGTTTTTTGGCCATAACTTTTGCGTTTTGGCTCCAAATGACTCAAGATTCATAATTAAAGTACTCATGACTATTAGACACCTTGCCTAAATTTTTTTGTAATTTTCAAAAATAATTTATTGTCCAAAAATAGCCCCCAATTTTATGTCACACTTGCCAATTTGGAGGTTTTTAGTACTATTTAGTACCCCAAAAAACGAATTTTGAGCTGAAATTTGCAAGTGATTGTCTTCAAGTAGATTTGCAGCTACTCTCCAAAGGAATTCTGAAAATAATTAATTGTGTGTGGTGTGGAAGTCCACAAAGTGCGCTTCTTTTAGCTTGCATTTTGTAACATATAAAATATTATTTTAGAATTTTTTTGGATGAATGACCATCTTCATAGAGTTCTTACAAATGGATAATTTTCATTTTATGTATTTACTTTTTTTCTTCTATTTTTAATTAATTAAAACATCAAAGTATCCATTTTCTTGAGATTTGGCACTTTTCTAGTTCTCCTGCTTAGAGAATTTTTTAATGAATTTCCTTTGGTGGTTAACTTCATCTTAAAGGTATATACATTGGTCATATTTTTAAATTAAATTTTTTTTTTTTAAAATTTAAATTATTGTAAGGAAAAAATGATGAATATTGTCAAAACTCAACAAAATCAATAGGTGTTTCTAGCATTCACCCTTGTAGCTAATGTCCCAAGGAATTCTAAAAATAATTAATTGTATGTGGTGTAGAAGTCCATAGAGTGGGCTTCTTTCAGCTTGCATTTTAAAACATGTAAAATGTTATTTTGGTAGTTATTTTGGTGAATGACCATCTCCATAGAATTGTTATAGATGGACAATTTTTATTTTTTTAATTTTATTTTATTACTGTTTTTAACTAATTAAAACATCACAGTACGTATTTTCTTGAGATTTGGCACTTTTATAGTTTTCCTATTTAGAGTATTTTTCTACACTTTTCCTTCGGTACAATGACCGAGACAATGACGAACAAAATTGACTACAAATTGGAAACATTTTCATTCAAACAACCATATCATAAGTATCAATGGACGAAATCCAAAAGTGTATATATGAAAGTTGTAGTGTACGACATGCTACACGATACCATAGAAGTTTGAAGAAAAAATTAGTTGTGATTTGAAAGAAAATCAATTTCAAAATTAACCATGTTTAAAACTCAGTTTTGTTCAATATGATTTGGAATTACTTTATCTTTTGTCAAGTTTTTTTTAGAGTTCCTAAATTTTTTTTGTGCCTTGGCATATTGGTATACATCATTTCAGATTGTTGTACACAAAAAATTTAAAGAAATTGACATTCATAGAATTTAAAATACCAACAATTTGATAGACATGCAAATGATGTTGGTTCTCAAAATACTTGAATTTGTTTTTGGAATTGAGAGCATAGGATAGCATTAGCCATTATAGAGAGTGTATAGGTTTCAATATAGACCATTGATACATCTTAATGCCCTTATATTTGAAATATTTGTTGAATTGGACAATGCATTCAATTCATAATTTGCAGCCGTATAATGCGTTTTTAAATTCAATTTTTTTGTCCAAAGACTAAAGTTCATGATGCACATAATTGATCCAAAAAATCCTCCAAAAGTTAAATTATCATTGTCAATATCGTGAAAAACTGTCAATTTGTTTAAATGATACAAAACTCACTTTGTGCATTGGTGACCGGCTTAGCAATCTAAGAGATCTTGAGATATGTCAAACAAAACAAACAGATACTTGTTTTAATAGTATAGAAAACAGTTGTCTTAATAGTGTATACTAGTATATCTTATATCGTTGCTACAACCATAATTAATATGGCATTTGTAATTTCTACAAAAGTGATGAAGAATCCTTTCTTAAATCTCCTTTCATATCCAATTTTTAATTCTTTAAATGGGACAAATTATCTACAACACTAATGTTTAATATTGTGTGTGATATCAATCTTTGCATTGTTTTTTTCTTAAATAATTGTTTGGCATACAAAAAAAGTATGCCAAATAAAATTTAAGAATAAAAATAAAAAATAAAAAATAAAATTAGAAGGTAAGAGTGAGAGTGAAAGTAAAGTAAAAATATAAGTATTGGAGCAATGTCAAGGTCGGTGAAGTGTTTTATAGCTTGTCAATGTATAGGTCTAACAACCCAAAGGCCCCATGGCTCTTTGCAACCAATTTTCTTGTTTTTTAGTACAAAAGAAACTTCAAATTCAATATCTTTTGTCCTGCTTGTGAAGACATGACCAAACTTATTCTGTGCACATACACTTCCTAAGGGCTTTCCATTAATACTAAACCTACCATTTGTTAACCCAACAGTTTAGGAGATCCTGGTGTACATCACAGAATAAAACAAAACAGACGTTTGTCTTAACCCTTTAAGTCCCATAAAATTATAATTTTGAGTGAGAATAATAAAAATAATTCATAATCTGAGAGGAATTGGAAGTGAGTTAGAAAATCAAGGTCAATAATTAATTTAATAGAGAATAAATTGGAGCAATCACATTTGAAAAATACAATTGCATCACAAAAGAAGTACAATTGAACTTGTGTCAATTTCAAGTAAAAAATTTTATATACACCCATATTAAGTGTTTCTCATATTAAGAATGTATTTTCATAAATTGAAGGTGTATTTTCTAGTGTTGATTGCACTATATGAATCATAGAAGCAATATCTACTGAATCCCAAGGTCTTTGAAGTGAATCTTTTATTACATTGCTAGTGCTAGCTACAGACCTGTATTTGCACATTTGTCATATGTCACAACATTTTATACATTGTTAGGAAACTCTAAATTCTTGCAATTCTGACGGTGGATTGTCCAAATCTTTTGCACACCCATTGTCTACCACTCTTCCTCCAATTTAATACGGTTACTTTTTTTACTTCAACTCTTCTATCCTCAATAATCCGACATGTACTAAAAGATTTTGCCTATATTCTTGTTTTGACCAAAAAAACTTTGGAATTTAAAGGATTAAAAGCATCCACACCATCACGCACTAAGGAATTACGACATGCCATATTTGAATGACAAATCTTCCAAGCCCCTTGAAATCAATGTTCATCCTAAGTTATTATCAAATTATTCTTATGGCACTCAATCCTAACAATTTTTAAGCAATGGCCCTTGAAGTCACTGTTCATCCTAAGTTTAGTGAGCTTTATCCTACATTCCACTTGGTGATTAATTAGTTGACTACTTATGGAGTACATTTGGTGAGTAAGGACTCTTCAAAAATACTAGTAAATGTAAGCTTTTAATGTGTCAAATTTAAGGAGTGCTAATGCGACTACTTCTGTCTGATTCAGGTCATTTCGCGATTCTGTGCTCTAAAGTAGACAAGCCTATTACCACCCTGATTTGCAATCTGAATATCTTGGGGCCAATTCCAAGAGGGGAAATTATTTTTCAGAGGTGTGCGCTTGTTTCACAAATCAAACCCAATTGGAATTATAATTTTCCAATTAAAATTGTAATTTCTATGAATTTTTGAAGTGGGCCGCCCTGAAATTACAAAACCACCCATAGAATGGTCATAAACGTCCTACTAACAACCTATAACCACCCTTCCATGCATCTAGTAGCACTTATGTATTGACCAATGAAAGATTGACATGTTATCCTTTGTGGCATTAATGGTCTGATTTTGTCAGAAAAAGAAGTGGATTTAGATGGGGTTTGTGGCGGAAATGGGGCCAAAAGTAGCTTGGCGGAAATAGGAAGTTGGCGGTTTTAGGCTGGTTTGCCTTAAGTGAATTCAGTTCCCAATGAATAGGACTACTTTATTGTAAAAATAATCTCAACAACGCAATTTTTTTTGAATCTATTGACATCAATTGTTGAATTAAGTTGTATATTGATATCTCCATTGAAGCATTATTATTTTGAGACAGAGGTAGAAGTAAGATAACTCTATAGATTCTTGATTTCCAACTCGATCAACAATTAGGTTAATTGGGTATCTGATAATGATTACTGAATTCACCTTAACCTACTTAGAAATTACGTCACGTTGGTGGACTCCCTTTCCAATGAAGTTATGCAAAGCAAATTACTTATGTTAATTTTGTTAATTTTGTGGCATTCCACTACTTCCAATGGTACTTTGTAGTATTAATGCCAGCAATGCGTGAAACTAAAATCTAAACTTGTCCTAGGTTTTAGAGCTTAGTGTAGATGTATGTAGCAATTTAATTTTCAGAGCTCATATCTCCAAAAATTTAATGTAATTGACCAATGAATGGTATGCTCATGTTTCGAACTTTGAATTATAACTTGAGTATATTTGTGGCATTGTTTGTCACTTGCTTGCTCGAGGTGGCATGCATGCCCGGTTTTGATGGAGCTTCAATGAACGTTGAATCGACATGTGTCTCATTGATAGTGTTCTTTTTGTCATAATTTTAGATCAAATGTTGAATGAGTCATTTTTGTTGTGTAAGGTGCTTTAATAAGGTAGACCAATCCATTTCCTCCAACTGCCTATTTCCATCACCCTACTTTTAGCCCCAATTCCGCCACAAAATTCATCCAAATCTATTCATTTATATGACAAAATAAGTGCATCAATGCCACAAGGGGTATCGTATCAACCATTTATTGGTGAATACGTAAGTGTTAATAGACACATGGAAAGGCGGTTATGGGTTGTTAATAGGACATTTATGAGTCCACTCTATGCACGGTTTTGTAATTTCAGGGTTGACCACTTCAAAAATTCACATAAATTATAATTTTAATCGGAAAATTGTAATTCCACTTGGGTTTGATTCGTGAAACAAGCCCACACTTCTGAAATATGTGCCCATCTTAGAGTTGGCCCAAGATATTCAAATTGCAAATAAGGGTGGTACCGTACGTTGAGGTCAGATTCGTCATAGGCCATTCGAAATCTTTTCTTTTTCGCAGTATTTCTCTTTCGTTAGCTCCATTTAGAGTTTCCTGATTTTCGAGGGATGGGCTTCGGAATTATTCGTACACTTTAGCAAAGGTCCTCCCCCTTTCCTGCAGCCTAAACTCAAGCTTTGTCAACTGGACGAGGGTCTTCCAGGCTTTACTCCAGCTTTACTCCAGCTTTACTCTAGTTTTATTGGATAATGCAACACTTTACTGACAGTTAGCTGTCAGTGCCATAATATTAGGCACTGACGGCTTTGGCGCTACTTAGACTTCGGCGCTACACACGGCTTCGGCGCTACGGCGCTCGAATTCTTTAGTTGTCAAAAAATTAGCTGGTTCACATTCATGAAGAAAGAAAATGAGTGCAGGATATTGTATCACCAATGGAGTTGTATTCTATTTTGCACTTCTCTAATGGAAGGTGTTGAAATTTGTAGTTGTGTAGGTTGTGCGCAGACTTATTGTTGCTGTAAATTGAAATTAGCTCGATCTTTGTCAATTGTTGATGCTATCAGAGAGAGGGCAAAGAGGTGTAGATGTAGATCCAAGAAGCGGTTGTTGCCAATTTCGTTTTGCAAGAAAAGAAAAAGAGTACAAAGAGAGGAATCTTCTGAGAGTAATGATGAAGAAGACTGTGTAGGAGAAAACTGATCATTTTGGTAGACTTAGAATTCATTCTAGATCTAGGGTTTAGAAACATTGCATTTTTCCACTATGGCTAGTATGCAAGTTCTTCTAACAAGGTTTACAAGGCCAATCAGTCGTGAAGAACGTGAAGCAGAATTGAAAAAACTTTCATCTGTTGTTTCTCAACAACTGTCACATACTCATGCACCTACAGATGCAGTTGTGAAAAAGTGACTTGGGAGACCTCGAAAAATAGTGCTCGAGACAAGTGAACAAGTACCGGATGACTCCATCAACAATGTGAGTGTCAAGAGACAACTTGGGAGGCCTCGTAAGTTACGAGAGACTATTGGTGGTACTGACGAAACATCTTTTGACCTTCCACAAGTTGGGAGGCCTCGTGAATTGCCGCAGATGACGTTGATCACTCCTTCGTTGCCTATACAATGTGCAACGGTATCACAACAATCAATGCAAAAGAAAAGAAGAGGACGATACGAAAATTGGTTCACTGCAGACAAGTGGCCACTCATTGCAGCAGCTGTGAAGCAACATAAAAGTATTTTGGGAGCATTGCACTACTTGAAGATAGCCCATAGGTATGTTCTTGAATATGGAGGCTATTTCTCTAATTTTTTAGGTTACACGTTTTCTCATTGAAATGGACAACATGGCTTAAGGACTAATTAATGAACCTCGGACATTTGTTCCACAGACATGTTCCCCATACAAACACGTTCTCTAATTAATCTTACATATGTTCATTTTGAAGTTTATTAATTAGTTTCATAGTGCATTAACTAGTTTCACTTGTTTAGAGATTAATTAATGAATCTCAGACAGTGGTTTTTTTTCCGGCGATTTGGTGCAAAATTGTACCAAAATTTTTGACCTAGCACCAAGCCTATAGGAAATTTTTAGGAAATTTTTGGATGAAATCGCCATAAAACTTCAAGTTCAAGAAAAATCTTGGATGAAATCGCCACATTGTGAATGAGAATAGAATTATAGATACGTAGTATCACATTTTCTATCCAGTATGTGGATGAATGTTGAAACTTGGAGCACCACCGTAACATTTAATATCGCCACTTTGCCACTTCATGGAAGATGAAAAAAAAAACACTGATCTCAGACACTTTCATTTGTAGTGCATTTTAATGATCCTTTTTGATGAATATGTCAACCTACATACTTGATGACCTGCAGTTCAAGACAGTTCCTTGCCCTTGCAATGAAATTATGTTTCATTTGTTTGAAAAAAGAAAGAAAAGTTCAAGATAGTATAGAACATTGTTAAGCTCACATTCATCAGTTCGTCAATCAAAATTCAGCACATGGATGGTTGTTGCATTTCAAGAACCTTCTGTAAGGAATACAATAAAATTTTCACTGAACTGTACAAATAAGAACAGAAGGTGTGCAAAAGGAACCTAAAATTTGCATGAAACACCCACTAATGAAAGGATGATTTCATGTTCATTGATCATCATTAAATGATAAACTTTTGACATCTGCTTTCTATTTTTTTCTAGAACAAATGAAACGGAATTTCATTGCAAGGTTTGGATACATTCAGTACCTGATTTGCAATAGGTACATAGGTACATTCAGTATCTGATTTGCAATAGTTTACTACTTAGTTCTAATATGCAATAAGGTTTTATTGAATCATGTTCATTGATCATATTCTGTTTGAAATTGTTCAGTTCTAATTTTTAATAACTCCGGGCTGTGCTATTCAGTACAAATGGCAAGGCTCTGGTCAAGGAGGGAGCTTTGAAGCCCAAAATTTTGCCATATATTCAAAGACAAAATAGTTTTGTCTCCTCATCTCAGCATGAGTCTCCTCTTTCATCAAGGCCTGACATATTGAAAGAGATATGTGATATGCTTATTGCCATGAGAGATGCAGGACAGTCACTGAGTGCAGGAATTGTGCAACCTATAATTTTGGGAGTATTATCTTCTTGAGCACCAGAGCTACTTGGAAAATTTAAAGTGAGTATAGAATGGACACGGAATTTTTTGAAGCATCAGTTGAAGTGGAGCTATAGGCGTGCAACCACAGCATGTGGAAAACTCCCTTTAGATTGGGAGAATCAAGGGAGAATGATGGCTCTCAGAGTAGCTTATCTTGTAAGAGCTTATGATATTCCACCAGCTTTGGTGGTAAACACAGATCAAACTGGTAAATCCCATCTCCTATATTATTTAAAGTGTTGGAAATTTTATATTTTTGTTAATTTTTTATTATATGTCATGAACTAATTATTTCAATGTTGTTTAGGTATTCATCTTGTACCAATGGCCAGAGAAAGGACTTGGGAGAAAAGGGGATCTAAGGACATTAGAGTTATTGGCATGGAGGATAAACGTCAAGTCACAGCATGCGTGTCTTCAGCATCAAATGGGACTTTATTGCCAATGCAAATTATCTTCACAGGTAAAACAGTGAGGTGTTTGCCAAAGACTCATTTGACAAAACTTTGCTTAAATTTTGGTTTTCAGTTTACAATGACTGAAAATCATTGCTCCAATTTCAACACTTGCCAACAGTTTGTTCGTGAGATTCTTCATCCATATTTTGAAGATGTGAAGCAGAAGCTGCAGCTACCTCAGAAGCAAAAAATGATATGGCTTATTGATTGTTGGTCTGTTCACAAGTCCAAACAATTTCTAAACTGGATGAAGGTACAATATCCTTTTATCAACGTTCTATTCATTCCTACAAATTGCACATCAAAGCTTCAACCTGCCGATGTGATTTTGCAGAGGCCACTTAAATGTGGCTTTACTATGCATTTCAAACAATGGTCTGCTTCTTGTATCAAAGAACAAATCGAAAGTGCGACTAAGCACATTGAACTTGATTTGAGTATTGGAACATTGCGAGAAAAGTTATGCACATGGTTATTTGAAGCTTGGAAAACAATTGGATTGCAAATTGCCATGATTCTAAAGGGATGGCAAAAATGTGGATTACATAGAGCATTTGAAAGAGACTTCCAAATACAAGCTATAGAAGCAAACACCTCAGAGGCTTATTATTTGGTGCAAGGTCAAATGTAGATGATGAGTGTGAGAAAGAGATTGATTTGGATGACCAGGATTTAGAGGAATTGTTTGAGGATTGTGATATTTTGGATTTGATGGCCAATCTATCAGCATGAATGTAATACTATACATTATAGTTGTATAGTTGCAAGCCATGCCATGCCATTATGTGTTTCATGGATTTTATTACATTTATAAAGCAAAATCACCTTAGTATGTGTATTATTTTTCATTTTTCATTTTTCATTGGGTTTTTTTTTGAAGATTCAAATTATTTTCATTAACATTTCTACACATTTCAAATATGCCACATTATAATTTCTGGAAATTTCATTACATGCCATATATAATTATATTTTGAATTAATTTTTAACGAATCTGACCCGAGCGTAGGGTAATACGCTTGAGTCTACCTTAGATGACTTCGTGACTCCGTGTACACAAAGAACTGCAAGCAACGAACAGTGAGTCAACTCACCCACACAGCCAGGTCCACAAAGGTTGCCTCCCAATCCACGGCGAATACATTCATCCATTACCCGAACCGTTCATCCTCCCCTTCACCGAACCTCTCCCCATGACCAACATCGTCACCCGCCCAATCAATTCCGTTCCGAACCTACAACCGTACCTCAGGTCTGGTACCGAAAACGATCGTCTCCTTCTTTGTCATGAGACCCTCTTCTTCTCCGAGTGAGTTTCACAGTTCACAGTTCTCTCGTTGCTCTCAGCTCGTGTTTTTTTTTCTTTCGATTTTGCGCTGCATTGGAAAAGATCGACTCCCACGATCCGCGCGACGTCGTCTACGTGCAGCGTCTGGCCGATTTTGCATTTCGATTGTTGGGATTTCAGTTCATTGACGCGATGGAGGCCGTCGACACAGTGGTGAAGCCCATTAGAGAGTTCGCAAAGGACAGCGTGCGGCTCGTCAAACGATGCCACAAGCCAGATCAGAGAGGTTAGTTCGAGGTTTCCGATCGATCGACTTCTATGGTTTTTGCTTCTTTTGTTTTTGAGCTTGGAGTGTCAGTATGTTGAGATTCTGGTATTTGGTGTCACGTGGTTGCCATCACGCGCTTTTTTATTCATTCGCTTTATTGGCAGTGAATCTCTTCTTTGTCAATTACCTCGCGTGGAATCGCGTGTTGATTGGCAATAGTGGAAAGAGCCTTGAAAAGCAAAGGGAATGTCATCGCAAATGTATCAAGAGGGATCTTGCGATCGTTAGTTCAATTCAGAGCCCGTCGAGGTCTTGTGGAGCTGTAGCATCAGTAAACGCGTGAACACGTTTTCAGAAGTCTAGTGTTAGAAACGATGTGTCGACCGGTATTTCTTTCGCAAAAGATATATGCTTAGAAGCTGTGATTAAGGGGTTTTGTAACTTCGGTTACATGTCACTGCACTCATCCATAGACATGTATCCACGTACTGACTTGATGCAATTGTGTTTTTGTCACTTGGCAGAATTCTCGAAGGTCGCTGTGAGGACCGGGCTAGGGTTTGTAGTAATGGGATTCATCGGCTTCTTTGTAAAGCTCATCTTCATTCCAATTAACAACATCATTGTCGGTGCTGTATAATTTGCTGTTTTACCTATAAGGTGAGTTTTTTCTTTTGGTTCTGTGTCTGCCTTTATTTTCTTTCATACGTGGATATGAGGTAGCTGCTTAAGCCCAACTACCTGCAGATCTTTTTAGTGTTCGCAGTGCAGTAGTGTTTTCTTGCGAAACAGGGTAGCATTAGGGTTTTTGTTTAGCAGAGTATCCTTCCACGAGTCTGTTATTTGTTAGCATTAAAGCTTTAATTGTTTGCTCACCGACTCGTATCTTGTTTGCTGTGCAGGGACATTCAAGCTTATTTAGAGTCGAAACAGATATCGTCTGATTTGAGTGATCACACTTCGACAAGGAAGATAGTTCACTAGAGCTTTAGAATGCTTATGCTTTAGGGTTATTTGACATAGACTATTCTTGCATTCTTTGTGCACTTACCATGCGAAAATTCATTCAATTTTGCTACACGATTGTGGGGGTTCAGACACGTGCTCTTGTGATTTCATTTCTTGGCTGACTGTTGGCATATCGGAAGCGTTCCGTGTGTGGAATTGTTCTCTTACTATACTCAAATAGATTGTCCCTGAACCAATATCGGTGCTTCCATTCAATCACAGAAGTCCTTCACCAAGTGACAGATTCAAAAAAGCAACAAGTCTCGACTTCACTGACCGGAATGATCCAAGAGTCCGAAAAGTCGTTTCACAATCAATTAAATCACTAAATTGCTACAAAAAATTTGGTTTGGTATTTCTCTTTTTGGAGTAAATTTTCATCTATTTGAAATTCTGAAATTTCTGAATTAAATTTTAAGTTGGAGCCTGTAAGTAATACCTACTTTTTTTTTTTTTAATGAGGAATGCAATGGAAATATGATTTTGCACTACAAGTTTATTTTACAAATGTGATTTCCTAAAATGCTAAAATATTTAGATTATTTAAGTATTGTTCATTTTGGATTTGGTTTGAATTGTCTTCAAGAATTCAAGTTGATTTCAATACCTTCACAAAGAAACTTGGGAATTTTATGATTCATAGAAAGAGATAAAAGAGATGATCTCTCTTTTGGAAAGTAAAATAAAACAATCTCCGTTCATAAACAAGACTTAGAAATTGAAAATAACTTAAAGGTTCACAACTTGGTCACAAATCCATCTTTACAAGGTTAAGTTATATTCTATTGTTTTTTTTTTATTACATGAAATTATTGCAAACAATTTTTGGTTGCTTGATATATGGCCAAAGATTTTTTAAACTTACAAAGGTCAAGTGTAAAACTATTGAAAGACATTATATAGTCTAGACTTAGAAATTTTGATTTCAAATTTGGGTTCATTGAATCCAAATTAATTATCATTCTTTGTAGAGAATACACATAGGCTGGAATTGTTTCAATATATAGATATCTATTTTACAAAATTTAAAACATGCAACCTTTCAACTTTTAAAGTGTAAGATTTGAGTTTGTTTTGTAATTTTTTCTAAAGAAATAGATGTGTATATTGATATTTCCAACATATATGCACAATTTAAATTTTGAAAATTCATCACTAAATCATCAATTATCAAATAAAATCACAAAATTTATTTTTTAAATCCATCAAAAGTAGAGTTCATGTATTTTGGAATTGAAAGTTGGAATGTTTGATTGAGATTATGTAAAAGAGCCATGCTGTAAAAAACAAATAAGAACTGTGTAGGATTGAATATAAAATTGGAATGTTTGTATTGGAAACAAAGGGGGAGGTGACTAAGAGGTGGTTTAAACTTTTGTTAGGCCATTGTACAATAATACAGCTAGACTTGGAATTTTTTTTAGAATTACTTTAGCTCAAAATAAAAAATAAAAAATTTGAATGTCATGATCAATATCAAGTTTTAGGGGAAAAAAAAAGAAATCAATATTGCTAAAATATAGTGCACGACAATATTATATTTTTGGAAAAAAAAACTCCATATAAAATTAAAAATTACTAATTAATATAAATTCAACTTAATTCAATGTTGAAAATACATCATTAACAAAATTATACACTAAAACTTGGATGATAGTCATCAACTTTTCAATATAAACATGAATTATGTGACCATTGAAATATTCACTATTCCTTGGTTACTAAGGGGATAAGAAAGAAAACCCATAGAAATGATACATCAAAGGCATTAAGATAATAAGAAAAGAGTCTATTGCAATGCAATGACAAAAGGTTTTATTGAGCTCTAAGATTTCATCAAGAAGATGTTTGGATGCCATTAGGATTTAGCAAAACAAATGTATGAAATTGAATGATAAATTGTGCAAATGAGAGCATAACACATTTGATGAAATTGTGACATAATATGCATTTAACATTAGACAGAATGAATATCCTTCAACATATCTACTTTGATTCATTCATGTAGATTGTTCTTTTTTGTCTGTTGATGTATTATATGATTTTTTTAATGTTTAAAAAATTAATGAAAATTAAATGTAGTGCTTTAGTTTTCTACACTGATATTCATCATCATTACTATAAATGGTTGAGTATTTAAAGATTGAATTTGGTGAGTAGGTAAAACAATTGTTTTGAAAGTCATTAAATGTCTCCTTCTCTTTGGTCTCTCGTCTTTTTAATTCAATCAGGGATTAATAGTTGAATAAAAAATAAAAAATCTTTGGTCCCTAGTTTCCTTTTAACCCCTTGAGGCCCAATAATTTTTTGACAATGAAGGTTTTCAATGAGTTGTCCCACTTTGATATTTTTTTGCACATGGATGTGCTTGAAAATTTTAATTTAATTGTACAAAAATAAAGAATACTTTGCTTAGTATACAAAAGATTAATTGTAGAAAACATTGACCATTGGATTTTTAAATAATAACAATTTTGGATGATCAACTTTATAGACAACAAACTCAACTTTGGAGGAAGAAAAATTATATGAAGATGAATGAAGCTTTTTAAACCCTCCTAAAATATTGTATTGGAGTCCAAGGCAAATGTAGTACTACGTATTTTTTAATTTAAAAAAATGAGAAATAAAAAACTCTCTCAAATTTTCAAATAGAAAGAATAGGAAGCCAAAACTACCAAATTGGATCCTACAAAATTTAAAAATAATTATATATGTGTCAATTTTTTTTAAAATTTAACAATTGATAATATTATCATATTCTTTGAAAGTTCATCTTCAAAAAATTTGGAACCATTCTAATTATTTTTATATTTTTAATCACAACAGATTGAACCTTGTCTTTTTAAAATTGCTAAAAATAAAATATTTAAATTTTTTCCTCCAGATGTTGTTTTCAATTTGTTTTCGCAAAGTAAAGACTAGGAAAGTCCAAGAAAGTATTTTTTTCCATGCCTACTATTCCTTTCGTTGTAAATGAATTTGAATTTGCTCTTTTTTTCTATTAGACTACATTTTCTAAATTAAATTTTGAATACTTCTCACATTGAAATTTTGAAAATTGGAAAATGCTACAAGTATGTCAGCTTCTTACTCTATAAGTCCCTAATTTATAAAATATTGAGATTTGTTTTACCCTACCCAGAATTTGCCAATGAAAATTTGAAGAGGACACATTGTATCCTCTTGATCCTTGAAGGAATAAATTTCAATTAGGGATTAATAGTTGAATTAAAAAAAATAAAAAATACTAGGACTCCCTTGCTCTTTGTGCTATCAATGATGTCCATTAAAGATTGAAAATTTGGGGGATCTATTTCCAGCTCAGGCCAAGGCAATTAGGCATGCTTCAAAAATGTTTGGATGATTATTTAATTTATGGTTATTTTATGTGTGATGGATATTCTCTTAAAAAATAAAAGCATCCTACTTCTACCATGCTTTGGTTGTCAAAGACAATACTAGTCATCTATATAGAATTTGAAAATAATTGTATTCTAAACTGCCAATATCCATCACTTCAATTAAAGAAAAGAAAAAAGTCATAGTTTTTGTCTCCATCTTGAAAGCCAATACCACTCACCATCTCAGAAGTTGGAAAAGTTGTCACAGATATAAGCAATATCAATTGTAATTCTTGAAAATATCATAAATTCTTGCATCATAAATTATAGACAAAATTATTTTTTTGTCCCTTACATAAACACTAAATATGCTCACGCTTTGACACCACCTTCATGCCAAATAAAAAAACATTCATCTATAAAAACCACCACTATAGCAAAAACCACCTCAAGCTAAATCCTCAACCAATACAATATATCAAAGAACCAAAAATATACTTCTTCTAAAGTTTGAGTGCTTCCAATACTTCCTTCCTTCTTTGTGCACATGAAGAAATAGTCATTGACATTTGCACAAATGTAAATTCTAAAACCTAAAGCCTATTGGATTTTTTACACATTTATTTTGAATTAGGAATGGAAATATCTCAATCATTCATTTAGAAATCTAACAATGAAAATTTGTGCATGATATTAAAAAAAAGTGCAAATTCATGAAATGTCATGTGCCAATATTAATAATGTCAAATCAAATGTGTCCAAAAGAAAGCATCTCATTACTCCCTCCTCCCAATAAACCCCACTTATTCCATATAAGCATTGGGAAGGGGACGCGGGAACGAATATCGGGAACGAACATCGGGAACCAAGCAGGGGAACGACGCAAGGGAACAGGTGCAGGGAACGACGGATGTAAGAGAACGAGCGCGCCACCATTCATCCCCTTTCATCCACGAGGATGGCCGTAATAGGCTGCTTACATAATTAGGCGGAAAAAAATAAGAAAGTAAAAGTAGGAAGAGCCTAGAAGTATGGGTCAAGCTACCACACCGCAATAAAGCAGAGACTTGCCCGCCGAACTTGACCTAATTGTGTTTCTACGATTGTTGTTGCTTCCTCAACTTGCTTGCGTAGGGTTTGTTAGGGTTAGTTCTTAGTCTTCTTCTTCCTTCTGCGCTTAGTTGTATGACATAGGTTCAATTCAGTGCTTGGATTTCAGTTTGTGTGCGTCTTCTTTTCTTGTCGTGTGCAATCGCTTCCGCTTCTTTTGTGTTATGGCTTCCGCTATGACCATGGATGTGGCAGGGTTCCCCGTGGCGCCTGCTTTGTCGACGCGCAGGTGGCGGCGCAACGGTGCCGCAAGACAGAGCAAGCAAAGGTACAATGATAACAATGATATTCACCACAAGGTCGTGAATGAGCAGAGTCAGGGTTTTAATAAACCAACTGATTTTTTGCAGAAGAGGAGACGGTTTAATAATAAGAGGAGGAGAGCAGTTTGTCCTAGGAGTGTGCCTAGAGCGCCTTTTAACGACAGTTCCTTTCTTATGCAAGTGCGGAAGGCGGGGGGGTTAGAGTCTCAGATTGTCGCCTCTCCTTTTGTATCGACTCCTACTAAGGGTTCTTGTTTTTACAATGATTTTGTGGATCATGAGGATTACGGGTATGGCTCTATGGCAGGCCTCATCCGTCTCCGACCTGACAGTGGATCGAGCGGCAGCAGTGCCGTTGATGATGATGACAACAGATGCGTGGAGCTTTCTTCAGTCTTTTCGGTGGAAGAGGTGGAGCAGCGACTTGACCAAGGCGTTAGCCGGTTCGAGATGACGCATCCTTTACCCCGGGAACTGGACGAGGTTCGGGTGGCAAGGCAGGAGAGTCATATTAATTTCTTGGAAGATGAGAATCTGGTCTTGAAAGATCGTCTGTTCTTGATGCAGCAAGAAATTAGCGAGCTTAAGCAAAGATTAGAAGGGGATCAGAATTGCGACGTTGATGTGAGTGACGAGAGCGATAATTCGATGGGCAGATGAGTTGATCATAGGTCTCATGTGTGCATGAATGTGTTACACTTGATCTGTGTTTTTTTCTTCTGCTGTCTTTTGAAAGCGGTTGACGCGGAGGGGCTATCGGAGTGTACATAACGACTTTGCTCACGAAGAGCTGGATTTTTTTCCGTGATGGTCTTTACTTCACGTAAGTCTGGAATTTCGAGATTTTGTTTCGTTTTGGTAGGTGATTCACAGCAGCGATGTAAGTAGGATTTGTATGTGGCGGTCGTTGTGCCTCTCTTGTCGTAAGATCATGTGGCTGAGCACGAGCTCTGATTTTTCTACAGGTGGTCTCTGCTGACATACACATCTCAAGGCTGCTACTGGTATGACTGCTTTACGGATGGTAAGCTTCATGCTTCAAAAGTGATATTATGATCCATGATCAGTTAGTTAGTAATTTGATGGTATGGAGAATTCCTCATGTATTGAATTGAGATCTAGATAGGGGTGTTAATCTCATGAAGAGAAGCCGTTTGGCATGTACAGTACCCTCACAGTATGGGACTAAGCATCTGATTTCAGACAATTGAAATTTTATTGAAACAGTTTGATTTTAAAAAAAAATTCTCCTTTGTGCAATTCGTATGCTGTCACTTGGTTTTTTTGTGCAGCCTGATGGTTTGGCAAGGTTTGGTCAGGATTGGTGGTTGCATACAACCTGTGGTCCAAGTTTCTTCTAGAATTTATTTCCTGTACAATTTCGTCTTGGGTTCTGGCATCCCGTGTAGTCTTCTGCAGTGACATTTGACCGAGTCTCCTTGTTTTGTTGGACTTTGCCTCCTTGCCTTTCTTGAATATTTGCATATTTTTGTGTATTTTTTGCTTATATATCTTTATAATTATATACCCCTCAATTTTACCTCAATTTCATCAAATTAACCATACAAAAAGTGTGGTTTTTAAAAAGTCAAGCATTGGTTTGGATGAGTGAGAAGTGTTGTGGTTGAGAAAGCCCTTGGAACCTCTTTGTTCACTGCCTAAATTTTGGATGTTGGATTGCTAAGGGATTAATTCTAAAAGTCATAGCTATGTTCTTGATGATTTCATTATGATTCATTAGTCTAATTACAAATCTTCTTGAAATTTTAAAATTACTAAGAATTTTTGAATAAAAAGTGTTTTCTAAATCAAAAGTAGAGTAT
This sequence comes from Pseudisothecium myosuroides, assembly GCA_951799445.1. Taxonomy (NCBI): domain Eukaryota; kingdom Viridiplantae; phylum Streptophyta; class Bryopsida; order Hypnales; family Lembophyllaceae; genus Pseudisothecium; species Pseudisothecium myosuroides. The sequence continues at coordinate 32,848,301 of OX637287.1, read as the reverse complement.
GTTTGAAAATTCTAAAAAAATCTTTGTAGGTGTATATTATAGTGATGAATAATTGGTGGAAAATATTTTTTGCAACATTCTAAACTATGTGAAACTATTATTTTTCTAAATGTAAAAATTTCTCCATACGTGTATATTATAGTCATTAACAATTTGGTGGGAAGTATTTTTGCAACATTCTAATCCATGTGGAACTATTATTTTTCTAAATGTAAAAAGTGAGTTTATAAGTAAATTCAATATGTAATGTTTTTTGAAAAATGTGCTAATTGTCCACAATAAGCTTTTTCACACTAATTCTAGAGAATGAACCAAATGTTTTCTTTTGTAGATGAAGATATCTTTTATAAAAAATAAATAAATAAAAAACTATATTGAATTTATTGTAGTTTTTCTTCCACCTAGTGTGAAAGGAAAAATTAGAATAGAGAGGATTTTGCAAATTGTGAAGGATTATTGAAAATATTCTAACACAAAATTGACTAAATAGATGCTACTTCCAATAGTTGCAAATTGGCTATCAAATTCTATTGTTTATTGTAGTTTTGGCTAAAATATCTCCATTGAAGACCCTTTTTTACAATGCACTAGTAGTGAAAGGATTTTTTAGGTAGAAACTCACCTAATTTTAGCCAATTTAGGTACTACATTGTGGTATAACTTTTGTTCTTAAACATTGATTGGAATTAAAATTATATTATCCACAAACTAATTTGTTTTTCTATATTCAATTTTTTTTAAATCATGTAAAAAATTGAGATATTAGGAATCCATGTAAACTTTCATTTGTCCTTAGAGGAAATACTTGGTTTCATAGGGGATACAAGGTAGACCCAACTATTGTGTAGACCTTATAAATGAACAAAAAATATTATTATATATTCTATGAGATGAAGCTATATATTTTCTATGTGTTAGAATTTTTGAAATTTTGAAAGAATTGAAATTATTATAGATTTTTGGAGATTCATAATTAAGTAAATCATTTTCAATTACAGAATGAATTCAAATAATTTGAACTTCTTTAAAGAATATTGACCCTTTACATCTCAATTTCTATGTAGAATCCCTTTTGCATCTTAAAGAGACAAATGAGGTAGTTTTGAATAATATTAAATTGGTGTACATTATTAAACTTCTACATTTGATGATTGCTAGAATTCTTATAGTATGTCAAATGTTATGAGAATCATGCTAAATGTGAATGAAGCTCTTCAAATGGTACAAGAAATTGAATAAATTATTAATATATTAATATTAATTTATCACAAAGTATACTAATATGTTATAATGTCTTACACTTATTTCAATTAATGCAAGAGTTTGAATAGTGCAACTTGTCCTCATACTAATTGGGTGAATGTTAGATGAATGAGTGAAAATTTAGACAAAAGTTAAACAATGATTAGTAAATTCAGATATAATGAAATCATTTTGTATGTAATACTTTGAACTTTAAGTGGTGTATATTAATAGTGCAGATTATATTATATCAATTTTAATTCTACTTTGGTCAAAATACTATGATAGTCACTTTTGATCCTCAATGCCTTTGATTGTTGAAAAATTTAAATAAATATCTTTGCTACAAAATGTGCTAGAATTATCAAATACCCTCTCTAATTTGATGCGTTAGGTAGTGGATCCATTTGACTCCAATCCAATTGTGGTCCCCTATTTTCTTCACTTCCATCCTAAATGTCATCAAAATTATATTTAGTTTCACATAAAGATAGGTTGAATGTAGAATAGGTTTTGAGGATCCAAATTCAAATTCAAATTGGCGGTCTTATAAATTCAATGGATAGTATCATGAAGTTTATAAGAATGGAGAAGAATTAATTGATCATGTCACAATCTTGAAGGATGCTTTAGGATTATTATTCCCTCCGTCCCAAAATGATCTTCCTGTTGCAGTTTGTGACTTGCGAATTGGTCAAATTTGACTTTTGATTGCTACTGGAGATTAACAAAACAACTTTGAGTAGTAGTTCCCCCTCCATTCATGCAATCATTAGTCAAAAGATAAATAAAACGATTAATGGGGTCAATCAACATTGTTTGTTCGTATTTTTTGCATTTCTTTGAATATTGTCCAATTGAAGGAGATGAAGCTTTTGGAGCTAGAATAAAGGGCCACACATGGGCTTAGGCATATACTAAATGCCTACAAAATGATGACCTCACTCTCAACAGTTAATTGACCATTGGTGATCTTTGAAAATGCCCAAAAAATTCTACTTTTCAATATTCCAAAAACTACATTTCAAAAAGGACTTTGAAACTCAAAGTTTCTAGAATGCTAGGAGCACACCAAACCCTACTTACAACACAAAATAGGTTCTTAAAATGTTATTTTTTGCCTTAATCTAGAATATTTTGTCCAACAGGAAGATCATTTTGGGACGGAGGTAGTATTATAATGGTGTAGGAAATTAAAAAGAAACACAATACTAAAGTATATACATCAATGTTGTGATGAAGCAATTACATTGGATTTCTTGTAAGGTGGGTACCTCCAAACCTTCACTTTCTACTAGTGTGCCTATTTATTATTGATAGACTGGTCAAATTTTCATATTTTCTTGTTGGCAAGTGAAAGGAGGTTTCATTGCACCAAGAAAGGCAACATTTGGATACTGTATTAAAAGTTAGGAAGGATCAAAGTTTTTTTTGGTAGGGGTTCTAAAATCTTTTCTTCCACTTAGGTACATATTGATTTTTGATGATGGCGGCTTGGGGTCAGTGGTGCATTTCGAGGGTACCTTAAATCAACACTATAATTCTGCTAGTTGATTTTATCAAGAGCTTCCATTTTGAAGAAGTTGAAGTATTCCCTTTGTCCCCAAATGATCTTCCTGTTAGACAAAATGTTCTGGATGAAGCTTGAAAATAATAATTTTTTAAATCCGTTTTGACTTGAAAGAAGAGTTTAATGCTCTCTTATTGTCCTAAAAATTTTAGATTAAAAATAATTTTTGACATATAGTTTTGAGGCGCTAAAAAATTGGATTTTGGAGGCCTTCTTCGGGAGCACCAGTGGCCATTGATTTGGCCAATGTGGGTGTAGTTCTTGCCTGTCTTTTTTGTGACGAGTCTACTCTATCACATTAGAGGAAATTTCAGCCCTGTGGAGGGCTGCTTCGGAGTGACGAACTAAGCTATTTCAAAGCTTGGTCTATCAATCTAGAAAAGTGCCGCAGAGAGTAGTCAGCTTGGCTGACTACTCGTCGAAACAATCAGATTTAGCCATTTAGGTTTTTAATAAAAAATTTAATTTTTTTTTTAAAGATTAAAATTAATTAATTAATTAATTTTAACTCATAAAACTCGGTTCTTGCGCCATTGCCACTGCAATTTCAGGTGGGCGGGAATAAGGGGAAAATGGTTTTTCAGCCCCCCAAAAGCAAATTTCAGGGTACCTTGGAGGGCTGTGGAGTAGCCTTCCGGAGGCCTGAAATTTTCTCTAATGATCTTTTCCGCACTAGTGGGCTATGAGCATCCTTCCCGAACTGGTGGGGCTATTCTTACGTCAATTAGCACACACAAAATTTGTGTTGTTAGTGGATGCTTGAATAGTTGAATTAAGTGGTGGGGCTACTTGAATTAGGTGGTGGTCTAGAAATCATAGTAGATTCTAGAAGTAACTGGATTTTGATTGGAAGGGAGATGGGATTAGTTTGAAAGGGAGGTAGGATCAAGTTAGGGAAGTCTTAAAATAAATTGTCAATATACACTAAAGTACTTTGACCAATCTATAGTAAAATACTGTACAATATCCAATACTTCATTTTTGGGCCCTTCCTCCCACGTCACACCATAAAGATCTTTCTGAGACAAAAAATTTATGCCAACAAGAAAATCATTTTGGAACGGAGGAAGTATGAGATTCCAACATTCATCATGCACTGAACTAAAATCTAAAGACCTTGACTAGACTTGATTCCCGAGGCCTTGACTCCTTGGAATTGACACAAGCTGAAATTCACTTTATATGAGCCTCCATCACCGGCATATGGCTTGCAAAATCCACCCTAGATTGTATCAAGGTTTCGATCTCATAAGAGGTCCACAATGTACAACCGTTTATTTCCAAGGGAAATTGTATATTATTGTCAAGGGGTTTCTAAGCTACAACCTCAACGAATAATCACTAGACATGAGTACATGAATGTGGGGGAGTGCTAATAGATGAGCATAGAATCTATGAGTCCATAAACTTTGGAGTTTATATTATACACATTCTACAGTTATCGGTGTCTGTGTTATAGGTACCTATATTGTAGACTCCTTCTATATTATAGTGTACCTATGTTATATTAGGCATATATATTATAATACCTTCAAATGGTTGTAGATTCATACCTACAACTAGTTTCAAGGCTTGTAGGTTCACATCTTTGTGCTCACGTGCAAGCATTGTTGCTTGAATTTGCACCTAGCTCATCCAAAGATGCTCAACTTCATGTCTTCAACAATACCATAGTTTGTTTATGTAAATGTGGTGGAGCCGTTTTGACCCCATTTTTCACCGTGCCAACTTCATACAATTCAACTTGAGGAATACATTGTCGAGAATCCCAGTGATGGATGCTTTGCAGTCTGTCGATTCGAAGTCTGATGATTTACCCCATGCACAAATCCATATTGTCTTGGTGTGGAGTTTCCTAGCGACTTCCTTTCCAAGAACTGATTGCATTGATTGTGTACACAAGAGAGCATTTTAGAGCTTGTAGAGACGATGTGATGAGACTGTTCATACAAAACTCATTCAAGACTGCAATTAAACTTCTGTGATTATTTTGAGCTTCCCTTGTTGGAGTAATCTCTTGATCTCAATAATGCTACTGCAAATTGTTCCGAGGCTACTCTGGTGCGCCGTAACGATCTTTGAGTCTCAATCTTTGGAATGTTGGATGTTGTAACTGTAAGATGATGTTTGCTCTGCTAAGTGTTAGATGCAAGTTCGCGTTTATCTTTTAATGTGTCTGGGATGTGCTAGTAGTTTGGAAGAATTAGTCATGAGAAAACTCCAAAGCTGACGCAAATTAAATGCTACCGTAATTAAGAAAGAGAATGATCAATTCCTGATGGATGTCAGGAACGATGAGTTGAATCTATCTCTCGGGCAATCTTGATTGACTGAGACGGAAGGAGCTTGTGCCAAGAGAGGTGTATTCGTCCTAAAATGTACCGCAAAGTCAAGAAATTCTGTCCTTGCAGAACACTGGGTCACTGGATTCCTGCATTCCCCTTACTGGATGATCAAAATTGTGAAAATTGAAGCAGCGATCGCTTCAACCCTAATCCACTAAACTAAATGAATATTATAGATCATGTATCTTGATTTGCACGCTACAATTCCACTGATTGGTTTCTTCAACTGTAAACTGGTGGTTAAAGACTCTAGTCAATCTTACCTTGGGAATGAAAATCAAAAGGGACAAATACCATTCACACTGCTTCGAACGAGCACCACGACGAAAGTGTACGCAAAATCCTACTTCTGTCGGTCAAAGAAGACCATGTTACAGTCTTCACTGCACAAGACAATTGTCCCAACTCCTCAACGCAATAATCATTCCCATAACGCACGCCGCAAATCCAAACTGGCACATCAACCTGTCTAACAAATTATCATCATGATCGCACAAATTATATTAATGCCATTTCACATCAGTCAGAATATTCACCACACAATTTCTCATTAGAGCAGCTGAGAAGACGAGTATCAAAATAGATACGTTCCAACCCACGTGACAAAGACATTAGAGAAGAAACACAAGGCAATGAGCCATCCATGGTACAGGTAATCACTGAAACAGATCAAACCCTAAAGAAAGATCCAGTCCGAAATAACATAGACAGGAGGGACAGAGGAAGTTGCACGGGAGATTGAGAATTTCTTCATAAAATCAGTAATCTGCTGCTGCGAGTCCTAAGATAGCTTGCAAATGGGACGTACTGAGGGACAGGGCAAATTCTTATAAATTGGAGAAGTTTACAAAAGATAGTGGGACACAGCACCTACTCATTCCATGACCACTGTTGCTCCTACCGTCTTCAATTTCTCAATAATTTGCTCCGCTTCTTCTTTACTAACACCAGACTTCAACACTGTCGGTGCCTTTTCCACGAGCTCCTTGGCCTCCTTCAGCCCTAATGCAGTGAACGTCCGCACTTCCTTGATGATTTTGATTTTGGAGGCGGCGTCGAATTTCTCTAGCTTCACATCGAAGGACGTCTTTTCGGGCTTCTTCTCCTCTGCTGCCGCACCCGGGGCAGCTCCTCCAGGCATTCCCATTCCCGGAGGCATCATCCCCATGGGCATCATGCCCATCCCCGCAGGAAGCCCTAATTTCTTCTTTAACAAAGTGGACAGATCCACGACTTCCAGCAGCGACAGCGTCGAGATTTCGTCCGCAATCCTCTGGATCTTCTCCGACGGCGGGGTTCTCGCCTCCGTCGGGTCATAATCAGGCTCACTGGCAGCGGCACTGCCAAGAAACCTGGAAGATTCACAATGAAGACCTACCAGAGAACCACGAGCTTCTGCAATATTCCTAAATGATCGCACTAAAGACGACCTTACCGAGCAAGACCAGAATCGATTCATTGTAATCTAATTTATTACCCCCCACTTTTCTCACTCTCCCTGGATGTTAAATGTACATGAAAGGAACACTAAAAAAGCGTCTTCTCCTCACGACATCATCCTCGCCCCCCTCACCGACCTAAACATCAAAGAACCTCGTAAGCCCAAAACCCTAAACCCCACCTTCTCAAATGGCAACACGACCAAGCGAGTCCCACTGACGATCCACACAAGGAAGAAAAGAACAGCGGTGCGCTCTCCTCGAAAGCAATACAGAGTCCCGAATCGCACGAAGCCCTAAATGGAAAAATGCCTCCGAACAGCGAACTCCAAACTCCAAACCCTAAACCCTAAACCCTTTCTTTCGAGTGCCAACCCTGAGAAAAGAGCAGCACCACCACACCGAAGATGCACACAAAGCAGAGGATGATGATGCGCGCTTTCCTCAACAACAACGGATCCCCCAAAACAGAATCTCGCCCTACTTTTTGAGAGGAAACGTAAAAAGGAAAAAGAAAACAAGAGAAAAGGCAATTGTGAGCTGTTGTGGCTGAGAATTGACGGAGTAAGAAACTGGGATGCAAGTGAGGGATGTACACGGCGAGGTGCAAGTGAGTGCGAGCGCCGCGTGCACGCACAGCCCGGTGACGGAGCTGGCTAGTGTGGCGACGAGCGTCTCTTGCCTGCTGGAGCGTGCCTTTGTTGCGAGGCTTGGTGTTGCTGGAGCGCCGCTAGGGCGGGGAAGATTGTCAAGGGAGACGTAGATTTCAAGGAGATTCACACGGGTGTAGATTTCGAGTACATTCACATGGGTGTAGATTCGAGTACATTCACACGGGTGTAGATTTTGGGGTTTGGGGGATGGATGATCTTTTTCTCGGATGGAAGTGGAAGTGGAAGGATGCCATACGGGCTCTCAGAGGAGGTCCATAAATCGCTCATTTAAGAGCTGAAACTGAATTTTGGGGAGGTGAAACTTCTTGAAATATTTTTCGATAAATTTTTCTTGAAGGACAAGTGGAATTGGCATCTAATCCAAGTCGTTTCATGTTTTTTGGAGCTTTGTGGAATTAGGTATGAAATTTTGAAGTTGAAATAGCATAGGGCTCTAAAATCGTCCACCTCCTTGAATGAACATTGTTTGTATATTGTTGAAGGCTATGAAAAAGTAACGTGTACAAATAGTGTACATTTGAGGAGGTGGGCGATTTTAGAGCCTGAGCGCTTTTAGAACCTCCTACCTTAACTTAGATTCTATGCAAGGGCTTCCATAATGGACACCAATTGAATACCAAATGAGCATAGTTAATCTTATTAAATTTTTTTTTTTTTTGTTGGACCTTATTGGCAAGTGAAAGGCAATTCCAATGCACTTTAGGGCCAATTTACACTAAGGTTGGTTCAAGGGATCACAAATACTCCAAGTTTCCTCTACTTTGTAAGATGTGACCACGGGAAGCGAGGATTGCTAGTTGGAGAAAGTGTTGATGTTCTCATCATTTAATTTTATGCTTTTTTCACAAATCAATTGAAATATACAATTTTGACCATTCATTACAAAAATTCAAATGCTCAAGATCATAATTATATTTGTGGTGAGTTTTTGAAATTAAATCTTTAAAATTCATTTGAAACAAATCTATATATAGTTTTGAAAATTTGACCATAAAGATTTTTTCTACTCTTAATGCTTAACATTATTTTTTTGATGCAAAATTCAAAAAATTTATAAAACTTCTAATTTATAATATATTTGTATTATGCTCAAAATCCTCAAGCCTTTAAGGATTACCCCCCTAGAGATCTCAAAAGATCCTCCCTCCAAAATTACCGCCAAATTGTCGTTTAGTCTACATATCAACAAAAAAAATGTTTCTTAGAGCCATTAATTATTTTAAAGATTTGACCATAGGATCTTTTTCATTTCTATCAAAGCAAATAACCCTCCCAATTTTCAAAAATTATGATTGTATGGATTTTGAGATATTTGCAATCAAAGTTTAGTTTTTTAAAAACAATAGTTTTTTCCTCAAACAAAATGACTTCAGGAGGGCCATATTTCAAAATATCCATGAATGTAAAGTTTGACATTTCTTTTACGAGATGCATTAATGAATAGTTAAGAATATGCATGCCAATTTTCACAAGTATTAGAAAAATAGATTATTACTTATAAAACCTTGTAGTCAATGGAGGTACACTAGGATAAAAAAGAATTCCACTTGACCAAGTCCATTAAGTTTTTTTACCAACCAATTAGGCCTTGCCTACTAGTACTACATATGAAATATTTTTTCTTAGGATGACCTCTCATTGGCTAGGTCTCGAACCCAAGACAATCTTCAATGAGCATTCCTTGAAAAATCATCCATAATAGAATTTTTGTCCAAACAATAGTTTTTTTGGCTATGGAAAGATAACTTGACAATTTACATGAAAAAAATATAAAATTTCAAAAAAGTAGTTTTATAGATTTTAGGAAGCCCTTGAAGTTGGGCAATGACCATAAGATGACTGTGTACGTCTCTTGTGTTTACGCTTCCGTGGAGCTTATTGAAAGCATTGGTAGATTTATATGAAGTTAATTTTGAGCAGATGATACTGAAATTTTTACCAAAGATGCACATTTCTACAAGCTTTTTGAATATATAATTCTTTTTTCCAACCGGGGGCCTAAGTAAAAAGTTATGGGGTTTGAAAGTCGGCAAGTAGCTTTGGATAGAGTGCTAATAGAGGAGGCAAGTTGTTAGATAAGTAGTGAATTTTTTTCCATTAACTTTGAACATTTGTATCTCGCAATCTATGAAGCCAAATAGACTGAATTTTTTCACACATTCTCAAAGTAGTATAACAAACTAATTTATAGTTGAAAATGATTTTTTTTCCATTTTTTACTCACTGCACTAAAAATGGCAGTTTTTGAACAATTCAAAACCTCTAGCACAAACTCTAGTGTAAATTCGTGAGATGTTTTAAAAATTATCTTAATTTAGAAAAAAGAAGATTTACGTTGATTGTTGAAATTTTGATTCTCCAAAAACAATTAAAATTCTGTTCATGTAGTTGCATTTTTGGACATCCTTTGAGTGCAAGATGGTTTTGGATTTATTTTACACCTCCATTATTTTTAAAAACTAGCATGCGACAAACTTGCACAACTACCTCCCCAATGATCCAAGTTCCTAAAGTTGAGTCAAACTATGCTAATCCTGTTGTATAGGGCCTAAAATGGGTGAAGGCAAGAAACACATGTACCTATTTTGCATCACACCTTGCGTTTTGATTAGTTTTTTGGCTATAACTTTTGCGTTCTAGCTCCAAATGACTCAAGATTTATAGGTAAAGTACTCATGACTATTATACACCTTGCCTAATTTTTTGTAATTTTCAAAAATAGTTTACTATCCAAAAATAGCCCCCGATTATATGTCACATTTGCCAATTTAGAGGGTTTGGGTACTATTTAGTACCCAAAAAAATAAATTTTGAGCTGAAATTTGGAGGGCATGGTCTTCTAGTAGACTTGTAGCTACGCAGGGAAGGAATTCTAAAAATAGTTAATTGTATGTAGTGTGGAAGTCCACAAAGTGCGCTTCTTTCTGCTTACATTTTGAAACATATAAAATATTATTTTGGAGTTTTCTTGGATGAATGACCATCTCCATAGAGTTGTTACAAATGCCCAATTTTTATTTTATGTATTTAATTTTGTTTCCTATTTTTAACTAATTTATACATCAAAATAGCCATTTTCTTGAGATTTGGCACTTTTTTAGTTCTCTAGCTTAAAGAATTTTTCTATGCATTTCCTTTGGTGGTTACCTTCATCTTAAAGGTGTATACGATAGACATATTTTTTTGGTTTTTTAAAAATTATTTTTCTAATTTTATAGTACTCCAGAAGAAAAATCATGAGTACTGTAAAAACGCAACAAAATCGGTAGGTGTTTCTTGCATTCACCCAAATTTATTTCCTTTTAACTTTCAAACATTATAGTGTAACAATCTACGAGGTCAAATGGGCTAAGCTTTCTTCCGCAAATTTCTTTAGTAGTCTAGTACAAATTTGTGCGGTTGAAATTTTTTTTAAATGTTTTTATATTTCAATTATACTCAATGCACTAGAAAGTGCAATTTTGGATATGTTTTGTGAAAAACACCCCGAATCCTTTGGAGATAAATCCTATAAAGATGGTTTGGTCATTGTGGAAATCATCCCTTTTGGTACATTGTGGATCATCTATTTAAAAAATCCCAAAAGCACTTAGTGGAGGTCAAAGTATTGGGCAAGACCTCCCCTTTTTGCACAAATTCCAAGGATGAACATTTGCACTTTTGTCTTGCATGGAAGAATTCTCTCTTGTACATTGACTTTAGAGCCCTTGAACCTCTCCGTCAAACACGATTTGTAAAGTTGTCAATTAAACTTCCTCTATCAAACTATTGGGAGGACAAGATATAATAAAAAAACTATATATGGATGAAATTATGTTGCACATCACCATTCTATAGACAACAAATACAAATCAAAAGTTGGGTGGAACATTAGTACAAAGAAGGCATGGATTGTACATGGCATTTGTATATATGAGGTCTCTGAATTGAATTTGCAATCGAGCATAGTTGAAAGTGTTAGACAATAGTATAAGCCCAACATATTTTGTTTCAAGTCAAGTTTTTTTTTATGGAAAAAGGAAAACCTTGAGGACTATTTGAAGTTGCTCGAATAGTTTAATGAAGCCAGTTTAACCCCTAAAGGCCCATTGTCCCTTCGAGGGACAAATGGGATTTCGGGCAGGTTCCTACAGGCTGAATTTTTGTTGTGATTTATTGAATTTTTTTTTGAAGATAAAAAAACTGATAAGCTTTGTAGGAATATAATTTTTTTCACAATCGGTGCCCGGGAACAATAGTTATGACCAAATAAGCTCAAAACAAGGGACGGGGGGCAGCCTGGGCAACAAAAAAAAAATTTGCAAAAATTTGGTGTTTTTTTTTTAAATATTTTTTTCTCATAGATTATAATTTTGTCTATTTGGAAAGCTTTGATTCATTTCATTTGGATTTGTTATAAGAAAGTTATGGACATTCTTGTTTTTCAGGTAGTTAAAGCATCTTCTTGAAAAAATAACTTGTAGGATTCATTTCTGAATGCAATTTTTCAAATTTTTCAAATTTTTTTTTGCATGGTCTGATTTACTTGCTAAAAAAATCTCACCATTGGAATTAGTGCATTTTAATTCCATTTAAAATATATGAATATTTTAGATTTTCCTTTTATCTTGTACCTACTTCTACTTAACAATTTTTTTAAGAATGATAAGTAAGTTTTTTTGAATTTTTTTTTTCCCTAGACTTTCAACTCAATTCTCCACTATAAAGATTTAAAGCTCAAAACTTTGTAGTGCGAAAAATTTAAGTTAAAAATATTTAAAGTCAAAAAATCTAGTCCCGCAATGTGATGAAAAACTTGTTTTTTTCACTTTAAATGTAGATATAAAAATTCTGAAATTTTTCCACACATTCTCAAGCTAGTTAGGTGTAAGATCATATGATTAGATTTGCAAAAGAAACATTTTTCAAATTTTTTTACTCCTTGCTTTAGAAATGGCAGTTTTGAGTGTTTTTTGGCAGAAAAAAACCTTGGACCTTTAGGGGTTAATGTAACACATTTTAAACAGTCAAGAGGCCAAAATTGAACCTACGAGAGATTTTAGAACTGTAAATGTGGAGGATTTCATTTGTTCAATTTTTTAATCAACAAATGCAATGTTCTTTAATGATTATGGTGGTTTGATATTTAGCCTTCAAAACAAAATATATAGAATTTAATAGAAAACAGAAGATTTCCTAATTTTATAGCCATTACCTCAAGGCATGATACGCACATGGAAAATAAGCTCTTACAAAATTTGCACCTTAATTTGTTAAAGCAAAATTTTGATAGCACAAGAAAAAACAAGCTTTAGTATTACAAAAATCTGAGCCCTACACAAGATCGTTTGATTTTCATTTTCGGTGCAGCCACGATGCAAATACAAAAAAATAAAATAAAAATGATGTTTTTTTTTATGTGGCACTAGTAGATTCCTAAAAAGAAAAAAAGAAAAAAAAAGAAAAAATTCCGTTCTAATTGTAGTGCTGCCATGTAGACTTGCAACCTTATGTAGGCCCAAAATTTAGACCCCGTAAAAGGCCATTTGGTTTTTGGCCAAGGTGCAATTGTAGGAAAAATTAAAAAAACATTTTTTTAAATAAGTTTTGTTTGAAAAATAAAAAAATAAAAAGACAATAATCACCAATTTGATGTGGCATCACATGGGTTCAATTTATATATATTCATTCCTATCATTGCACTACTACATGTAGTAAAACAGCCTTCTACATGTCTGAAATTTTACCTAATGAGTGGTTTTGCCTTAAAATTGTAGAAGTCAAGATAATAGCAAGGTAAGAACATCCCCACAGTTGAGACGGGGAAAGGGCGCATTTGGTGTGCCAATTGCATGAGCTTGGCCCGTGTGTTCCGCCTCCGTCCCACCGCAACATGGGCTACAAACATGGGGAACCGGGTTTGCACAAGCCCCATAGCACCACTAGCGGTGCTATTTTGTGAGTATGCGAGCATGAGCCTATGAGCGTTGAGCAGGGATTATGTGAGCGTTGAGCTCAGAAATTTGAAGAAGCACTAGAAAACTTAATAATATTTCTAAAAGTAGATTCCATCTAAACATTTTGGTCAAAATTTATCATTTTTAGTAAATTTTAGTATCTATTACTTTGGAACTATTACCGTGGACCTATTACCGTGGTTATGTAGAATTTAGATGAAAATTATAATTTTCAGTGTTGTCTAAAATATTAGAAGTATACATTATGAAAAATGATGAACTCAATTGATGTGAAAGATGAATAGAAATGGAAATAAGTTTGTATATAATATTGGTTGATCACTGTCCTATAGCGACGTGGGTCATCTTAGGGCTGATGGGAGAATACCAATAATTTTCTCTTGATGCACTATTGTAAAAAAAAAATTTGTTGATAAGAATTATTTTTAATCTAATGATCTTTGTCACATGAATTTTATTTTGGTTTATCATTGTCTTGTAGCATTATGGATCTTCTTAGGGGCAATAGGAGTATGCCAACACTTTGTTCTTGATTTTCAGGTCGATGGACTTATTTAGACTTCTATTTTTAAAATTTGTTGATAAGAATTCATTATGTGTGGAAAGAACTTAAATCACTAGATTTTAAGAAGGAAAAAAAATGGTTATTAATAGAATTTGTTTGAAATTGACTAAAGTTGTGCCGTTGAGATTATGATCACTCTCATCTTGGTGTTGGTCTCCCCTCGCCGAGGGAGCCCCCTAGCCACGGAAGGGGGAATTTTTTTTTAATAAATTTTAAATTAAATTTTTTTTTCGCAGCTAGAGGGCTCCCTCATCGCTGAGAGGTAACCAACAATAAGAGGGCAGTGATCATAAAAATCAAAATCTTAATGGAACAACCTCAAGCAATTTCAAGGTTGTTCAAGGGACCAAGGTAATAGGTCCACAATAATAGGTTCATAATAATAGGTATTAAAATTTATTAAAAATAATAAGTTTTGACCAAAAATTTTAGATGGAATCTCTAAAAAATTATATGCTCACATGCTCACAAGCTCAAGCTCACAAGCTTAGGCTCACACGCTCACAAAATAGCAGCCTTGATAGCGCCACCTTGCATCACCTCATCAATGCTGAGACAAAAGCGCCTTGGAACATTCAAAAAGTACCTCGATAATTGTAAATAAGGGCAAAAGTAGTCCATATTGAGCCGCGAGTAAGACATACAATTTGGCCAGGTGTTCATCAAATTTGGCCGTGCCCGGCCATCTTTGGGCCCTCGCCGTGCGTACCGTAGGGCCATTAAATTGGCCGGGCATGGCCACTCTCTGGGTTTTCGCCACATTTGGAGCAGCTGTGGCGATGCTCTAAGTAGCCCACAATGAAACTGATCTCAACACAAAGCAAAGAATATGGAAATTTATGTGTTGACTTGGAATGTACCGAGCATCTGTCCATAGTACATGTATACAAAATTGGAATTGGATAAGTAATTTAATCAAAAAGTATGAAGTAATAAAGCTGGATGAGGCGTTTCTCTGGCAAATTGTTAATTGCTACAACAAGGTAGGAGGCTCTAAAATGGCACGGGCGGAACCTATAAATGACTGTGAAATGGACATGAGGTGGTTTTAAAATTGACCTTTATAGTCGTTGAATGAATCAATGAATGAAATATTATTAATTGCAAGAGCCAATCATTCTCTTCGCTTTTCCCATCTTTCTTTAGAATTGCAAGTGAACCGTTTATGAAAGACTTAGGGTCATAAATAGGGACCTATGACCCAACTCGTTTGAAAATGCGTAATTCAAAAATTGAAAAGTTCTTGGAAAAATACGAAACCACTTCCGTTAGATTCCTCATCTATTTTTCATTGTCTGAAAAATGAGCTAAAAATATTCTCGTAGAAGGAAATACATGAAAAAGGCGGACCAGTCCAATATTAAGTTACAAGTTAGCCGGTTGAAATCTAGAATTGCCTAATTGAGTTCAAAATCTTCGCAAAAAAACCAATCACTTAAGAAGAAAATAAGATAATATTCTTTATTTTCTTAAGGCCTAGCCAAAGTATACTCTAGACAACCGGTTGGTCTAGGATCTTAGCCGGTTAAGCTAAAATTTCTCCCCGAACTATGGACCAGCCCTTAGATGTGCCATTTTTGAGCCTCGTACCTTAGTGCACGAAGAAATTACTGTACTCTCACTGCAAGATTTATCACATATGAAAGTGGTCAACTTGATCGAAGTCATCCGGAGTTGGATTTTTTTAACCCCTAAAGGACCGGCATGCATTTTTTGGTTGTATAGAAATTTTGGGTAGGTACGTGTGACTAGAGATTTTCATATTTTAAGATGAAATTTTAATAGAAGGTCGGCGCGAGGAATATCTTTCATATGCACCAAATTTCAGCACATTTGAAAATAGGAGTCAAAAGTTATGGCCAAATATGTTACTTTTTTTCGTAACTGGGCAGTCTGGGCAGCAAAAAAAATTTGACAAAAATTTGATTTTTGTTTAAAAATATTTTTTTTCTTGTAGATTATATTTTTTTCTATCTAGAAGGCTTTGATTCATTTCATTTGGATTTGTTATGAGAAAATTATGGACATTCTTGTTTTTCGGGCAGTTAGAGGATCTTCTTGAAAAAAATAACTTGTAGGATTCATTTCTAAATGCTATTTTTGCAATTTTTCAAAAAAAAAAATTCCCATGGTTTAGTTTACTTGCTAGAACAATCTCACCATTGGGATTAGTGAATTTTAATTCCATCTAAAATATATTAATATTTTAGATTTTCCTTCTATCTCATACCTACTTCTACTTAATAATTTTTTTAGGAATGATAATTAAGTTTTTTTGAATATATATTTTTTCCTAGACTCTCAACTCAATTCTCCATTATAAAGATTTGAAGCTCAAACTCTGTAGTGCAAAAATTTTAAGTTAAAAATGTTTAAAGTCAAAAACTCCAGTCCCGCAATGTGCTAAAATACTTGTTTTTTCCACTTTAAACGCGGGTATCTTGCAATCTGAGCGGTCAAAAATTATGAAATTTTTTCCACACATTCTCATACTAGTTAGGTGTGAGATCCTACAGTTAGATGTGCAAAAAAAACATTTTTCAAATTTTTTTACTCCTTGCTATAGAGATGGCAGTTTTGAGTGTTTTTTGGCAGAGAAAAGGCCTTGGGCCTTTAGGGGTTAACTAAGCGTTGGATAGTTCCTTTTGTTCACTTGGTGGTGGTTTGGGGCTTGGGCCTTGGCCTTTGGTTCAGTTTGTCTTTGTCTTTGTCTTGTAGCTTCTTCTCTGCCTACTCTTTGGCTCTTTCCATGCTTCTCTTGCCTTTTGTTCAAAAAAAAGAAGAAGAAAAGATTGAAAATAGTGCAGAAAATGCTTTAGAAAATGTAAAGATTTCCGCATCGATTCTGTGTACTGTTTCCCTTTACCAATGGAAATTGTCTATGTGTTTTAAAAAATAAAATAAAATAAAATAAAATAAAATAAAATAAAATTGGTCAGCTTGCAAAGTGCCTCGGAGGCGTGTAGACCACTGGCAGTCCCTCTGTAAACACCCAAGCAACCAGCTGGTCCATGGCAGTGTGAAAAGAGAAAGATTCGGTACATCGAACCTACGGAATCAAAAAGGCCCGTAGCTTCGACCCCACACACAGACTTCGGGGAAACGAGCGCTCCTCGCTCTTAATTCCTTCGCCATGTCCAGATGCGCACTCGAACTGCACTTCGATTGCGCCACTCCGCTCATACCGAATCCCGCTAGCTTCGGGCGCCTCTCACACTCCCCCCTCCAACCAATTAGTCCGAAAGCCCTCCCACATCCGTGGAAAAGCCGCACACCACCATTTTAAAATACCTTGTTTTTCTCAAATTTTAAAAACTTTCCCCAGAAATCCTGCTGCAGCATCAATTGCAAACAAAAGGGAGCAAAGCAAGTCCTCTCAATACTAAATAATCGTACCTTGGCAATGAAATTCCGTTCTGTTTGTGTCAAATCAAATCAAAACAAAACAATAAAACTATTGTAAACAATCGTGCGCTCGTCCAACATCCTGATTCCTCACGCAACATTCCTGGGGCACCAATCTGGCACATGTCGTCAAGACTTTATTCCAGGCTCTCCTAATGCCCTTGAATCCCACTTATTTTAATTGCTGATGATTCACCTGCAAGTTGCATCCATGGCTATTGTGTGTCAACACTAATTGCTTGCTGCAACTGTTCTGAGGACGGTTGGCTTGCCTTGCCTCTTCGTCTCTGCATTGTCTGCAATGTGACGACTCCGTAGTACGTAGTAACAGTTGTTGCTAACTTGGGTCACACTCAACCTTACGGAATAATTAAGTGGCTCGTGATTTGGGAAACCGGCTGGGGTCCAACACATCTGGGTGTTGGGTTGCGCAATCTGGACAGGTATCATGAACGCGCGCTAGCTGCATGTGGAGGTTGCTTTTCTGTTTTTAGATTACGCCAGGAGGATGTCTTGGAAATAGAACGGGGAAGGAGAGCTTGTTTGCTCGGTTTGACTATCGGTTTGACTTCTGCTTGCGGGAGGAAGATTAGATCTTAGAAGGGGTTGGATAATTAATAAGATGGTTTTGTAGTCGTAAGAGAGTATGTGATTATGTCTGACGAAGAGGAGTTGACTGGTCTTCTTCAAGGGACTGGTAAAGCTTTGTGTGGTTCAGGTCAAGTGTCCATAGCCAGAAATGTGCTTTCTGTATTCGTGTTTCAGGAGTTGTTCTTGCTTGAATCAAGGTTGAGGACTTGATTGTTGGCGGGGTTTTGTGGGTTTTTGTAGAATTGAGAGGTATGAAGTCGGTTTCGTCCGCCATGGATTCTGGGCAGAAGCGTCTCCATGAGCTTGGATACAAACAAGAGCTCAAACGTGACCTCTCGTATGTTAATTCTTGCCCCTCTCTGCGCTGAAGGCTTACTGATCTGCTATTTCGCGTTCCAGACCTTCTATTTTGGTTCTTTATTACACTAGAATGTACAACTGATGGAGAGATTCGGCATCTTTGAGTAGGTCTTATGGGGATCAAGAATATCTTTTGTTCAATTTCTTTGAATTTCTCAGCAAGTCATGCAGTATTCTGCACTGAATCTAGTGACCTGCAATGTTAACCCCATTTACTTTCACAATATGATCAGTCTGTTTAGACATTTTAAACCCACGAATCCTTGGTCCTGTAGGGATTAGTGTTTAGAGGCAGGGTTTTCTTGGCGAGAATGGACGTTTTATCCTATGCCACCGTCCTTTTAGTTCTTGAATTTCCATGGCAAAAGTTTCTCTGGACATTCCAATGCTTTGAATTTTCACACTAGGTCGCTCCTACAGTGAGCTAGAGGGGATGATCGCTAAGTTCTGTTACGAACTCTTGTGTTTGATTGTTTTAGATTTTTCTTAAAACTGAATTCTTCTTAAATTTGTTCTGGCGCATATCAGTGGCAATATCAAGGACTGACCCTACCCTGGTTTGTGCTTTGAATTTTTAAACCACAGGGTGATATCGAACTTCGCTTTCTCGTTCGCCATCATCTCCATACTGACAGGAATCACGACGTTGTTCAACACGGGACTTACATATGGAGGAACGATCTCCATGGTCTATGGGTGGCTGATAGTGGGGGTGTTTACATTGTTTGTGGGCGCTGCAATGGCAGAGATTTGCTCCGCTTTTCCCACATCAGGCGGGCTTTATTACTGGAGCTCTCAGTTGGCTGGCCCCAGATGGGGCCCTTTCGCATCTTGGATTACAGGCTGGTATACCCTAATATACTCTGCCACCATTTTGTTATCAATTAAAAAAACCAGGACTGTCACTTCGTAACAGTCTTCAGGGAGGCCCTGTGACACCTTGGAATTGATGATGAGGCTCTGAATCTTGGGCATTCTTGATGCCCATTCTCCCATTAGTTAGACAAATGATACAACAAAGAGGAGGTCGAGGTATAAAATTAAAGAAGCATAGATGCACATAGTTGCAGATCAGTGGCTAGAGAATCAAGCAGGAACAATACTTTGTTAGTGCAACACACTCATCCTCTCTTCATGACATTGTTTGAGAATGTTAGGTTAAGCTTATGCACACCCCTGTTATGACCATACTTTGATCTCAGGTACAATGTGGTGGGGCAATGGGCAGTGACGACCAGCATCGACTTCTCTTTGGCGCAGTTGATAGCGGTCATGGCTCTCCTTAGCACCGGAGGAGCCAGTGGTGGTGGATACGTTGCCAACAAGTATGTTGTCATTGGAATTCACGGAGGCATTCTGGTTGCACAAGCAATCATCAACAGCTTTCCCATCCACTGGCTATCGTATCTGGGTACATTCGCTGCAGTATGGAATATTCTCGGTATGTTATTTGTCTTTCACCAAACCTTAATTACCCTTCTTTTGGGTCAGATTCCAACAGAACTTTATTGATTAAGAATACTATGGACTTGAATGTACGGTACGAGAAGATAGATGTCATGTACATAGATGACTGATTTTAGGTAGTGTAAGAAATAGTCCTGTTTTAGATAGAGGAAGGTCACAAGCTCCATACTGTTTCGTCCTTGGTTGGGAAGAGGTGTTGGAGCTTACTCTCACCTCACAAATATACTGTCTCTATATCCACGTGTTTGACAATGGTAGGTGATGTACTTGTACATCGTCCTTTGATATTCCCTCAATGTTCTTTTTTTTACTTTACTGTTGTCTGGGACTTTCGAATTGAATCCATATCTTGTGTACATAATGCGAAGTCCAGTGTTCATTGGCTAGTCAGAAGAGGTTAATATTTCCCTTCCTTTCAAGCATTTAGATGAACCAAAAAGTATGGATTCAGGTGTTCGTGATTGAGTAGAACAACTTGGCACTATGTCCCAATAATGCTTTCCAGCTTTCCTGCTGTTGAGTACTATCTAGTCCATAATTAAATTGCTTAGTGTAAGGGACAAGTTCAATCGCTACACTCTCATGTTCACTGATGATCCTTGACTGGGACTCCTTCTCTAATCCAAACCATTTTTGTATCAAATGTTTCTACGTTGATTCTGTTCAACACTTTGTTGTTCTGGCATATTCATGTGGGAATGGATGAAATTCTGACAGATTATGTATAGAATTTTGGTTTATGATGCAATGGAGATGATTAATACAAAATGGGAATTGTTCGCTGTATGCAGGGGTCTTTGTGCTAATTATTCTCATTCCATCAGTGGCCAAAGAGCGCCAGACGTTCAAAGAGGTTTTTACCACGTTCAACAAGCCAACTGACGTTGGAATTTCCAGCAGTCCTTACATCTTTCTTCTGGGCTTACTCGTGAGCCAGTACACCGTGACTGGATTTGACGCCTCAGCTCACATGGTGAACATATCTATCACTTGACTACAGTTAATTTCCGTGCAGGTTACTTTGTAGTGGAACGTAGGGTCGTCACTTCATTTGGCTTGATTGTGCGAGATATTTAGGAAGTATCGAACCTCAATAAGGGATTAAGATTTACGTCTTCTTTCACTTTAAGAGTAGAGAGTTGTGAACATTACTTGCAATATTTGGTGTAGTTTGCAAGCCCTTCAGGCTGATATTTCAGTGTATTTTCAATAATATGTCATTGGACAAACTGCTCGACACATTTATGAATATGACTATAAGCTTGGGCTTGTGAGCAGTCGGAAGAGACGAAATCCTCAGACAAGAACGGAGCCTACGGCATTCTGAGCGCCATCATCATTTCTCAAATTGTGGGATGGGGATATATTCTGGGCTTGTGTTTTGTGGTGATCGACCCATCGGCGTTGCTCGACACCTCCAACGACGCCGGAGGCTATGCTGTGGCGCAAATCTTCTTCAACGTCTTCCGAGACCGATATGGCAGCGGCACGGGCGGCATTGTGTGCTTGGGGATTGTAGGCGTCGCCATTTTCTTGTGTGGCATGAGCTCCATCACCAGCAATTCCAGGTGAGAGAGAGGCTCATCTGCCAACTTACTTATATGGTAACCGTATCTTATTGCGACGGTAAGCATGTGTTTCATTTTACCCGAATGGTTACATTTTCTTAGATATTCTTGTGAGAAAGTCAAAGAGGATTCCAACTCGCCTAGGAATGCATAATTTGGATGCCATATGCAAGTGTTATCAGTGTTCAAAGTTTTTTCCGGAGATAGTCTAAAATCAGACACGTGTTTTGATGTTGAGGTGGTGTACATTCTCAAATTCATCATGTATTCATTGCGTAAGATTTTGGAGTGTTTCATGAGGTAGGTGTTGTAAACAGGTGTGGATACCTAATAACCTTGAAAACATGAACTTCCATGAGTCTAGTGTGTTACATTTGCAGATTTTATTGGCTCTGGGTTCAATATGAGAATGTCGATTCCTTCAACACAACTAGAACTTGAAAAAGGTGGAGTAGGTTCTTATGTTTAGTGCTTGTCACTAGCGAATTGAAAACCGAGTCAATTAGCTACACCTACAATGCACTGGCACTGTAAAATAGCGTCTCGTAACTTTGTAGCTGCACTTAAGAAAGGGGCAGAGTGTAGCTACTTGTTTTCTGGGAGATTACTGACCTGAACTGCTTCGATTTGCAACTTGTTCCAGGATGGCATTCGCATTTTCTAGAGACGGAGCCATGCCGTTGTCAAACCTGTGGCACAAGGTGAACCGTCAAGAAGTGCCACTGAATGCCGTTTGGTTGTCTGCGACTATAGCCTTCTGTATGGCACTCCCGGTAAGAACAAACATCCTTTTTCACTACTATCATCTCAATCTTCACGTGAGTGCACTATTGTACCTTGGATCTTGCACTCCATTGATGAAAAACTTAACCTTACAATAGCATTAGAAGAAGTGCCTCAGTCATATAGCCCCTAAGATTCTTAGTTTCTTGACTTTACTATTGCACAGCTCTTGGAAAACTAGAACTCAGTGGAATACACTGACATTATAAATATTAGAATATTCTACCTATGGTTGGTACGTACCACTGTAGACAAGACCTCGACTCTTGGTTGAAGAATGTTGTGAACATTGAAAACTGACTTTTGTTCTACTGATGAATTGGGTACAGTCGCTGGGGAGCTTGGTGGCCTTCCAAGCCATGGTGTCGATTGCAGTCATCGGACTGTACATCTCCTACGCTTTGCCGATTCTATTCCGCATCACCATTGCACGCAAAATATTCCGGCGAGGGCCCTTCAATTTGGGACGTTATGGAGAGTTTGTGGGCTGGGTGGCGGTCTTGTGGGTGACGACAATTACCGTACTCTTCTGCTTGCCAGTGGTGTACCCGGTGACGAAGCTCACGCTCAACTACGCGCCGGTGGCCGTGGGTGGGGTGTTCGTCTTGGTCATGGCTGCTTGGCTCTTGAGTGCCCGCAAATGGTTCAAAGGGCCCGTGTACAACGTTAGTCCGACCCATGAGTCCGCCAAAAACATGTACCCTTAGATCCTCGTAGGCTCCCAAATGAAAAGGGAGGAGGCTTAGTTAGCATTGACAAAAGCTACAGTTCAGTGGGTGTGAAGATCGAAGTCTGTCTGTGTAGGCCCTTACTCAGAAAGCAAGCCAGAGCCACAGGTATCTTACAACCTCTCTTACCATTGCGGCTGCTTGTTCCTCATGCTGTAGTTCATTTATTAATTTCAATTCCTTCAGCAGTATAAATTTCAATTCCTTCAGTAGTATATGCAGTGTATTGTTACCGTCTCATTGGCTTTTTAAGGAGAGGATTATAATTCATAATCCATCTCATTCGAAGCCACTACATCAATCCAAAAAATTACAGTTCAAGATGTTCCTTGATTGTGCAAAAGGACTTGGCATTATGTCCAATACCCGTCCAACAATGAATGACCTCGAGCCTCCAGGCTCCGGAGCATTATCTACACTAGTTTCTTTTGCATTTTGTGCAGCGGAAATTTGATCCAATGTTTCAAATCAATCTAGTTTTCTGCTTGAGTATGTTCAGCTATGGCTCTGTTTCGTTGTTGCGTTTCGGCTGAGCAGTTTGATGGTGGGTAATTAGCATACTTTTGATGGAAACACTATTGTCTTGAATGATGCTTCTTGCGTTTTGTACAATTTTTTTATCATTTCTTTTCAATGTTCAAAAAGCTGTAGTTGTAATTTTTGATTGGGTTTGGGGATTATTTGAGTACTTACTGCAAATGCTAAATGTAACTTAATTAATGTTAAATTGTGGTGTCAATTGTTTGAAGAAACAGAAAAATTTGTTATGAAGTGATTAACCCTGTAACGTTGCTGTGGATTTCAACAATGTGTATGATGTATGATAGAGAATTCTTCCATGTAAGACACAAGTACAGATGTTCATCCTTGGAATTTTGCGCAAGAATGGGAGGTCTTGCATAGTAGTTTGACCTCCAATGAGTGCTTTTGGTTTTTTTTAAGTAGATGATTGACATTGTACCAAAAAGGATGATTTCTACAGTGACACAACCCGTCTTTATAGGGTTAACCTCTAAAAGGACTGGGGTTGTTTTTCACCAAATGATTCCAAAATTGCACTTTGTAGTGCATTGAGTATGATTGAAACATAAAATCATTTCAAACTTTCAACCGCACAAATTCATACTAAACTACTATAGAAATTTGTGGAAGAATCTTAGCCCATTTGACCTCGTAGATTGCAAGATTATAATGTTTGAAAGTTAGAAATTAGGAAAGAAATTTTAGATAAGGAGGCACTGTTCAGCTTAGGAACTTCAATCATTGGTGTGCTAGTTGTGTAAGTTTCATGCATGTCAATTTTTACAGATAATGGAGGTGTGCAACATACCTAGAACCATCTTGTACTATTGTAAGAGAATGTCCAAAAAACACAACTACATGAACAAGATTTCAATTTTCTGGGAAAATCAAAATTCCAACAATCAATATAAATCTTTCCTTTTTCTACATCAAGATTAAATAATTTAAAATATTTTTAAAAAAATCTCATAAATTTATGCTAGAGTTTTTGCTAGTACAAACAAATTGTTCAAAAATTGCCATTTTCAATGGAATGAATATTTTCAACCAAACATTAGTTCTCTATATTGCTATGAAAATGTGTAGAAAAAATTTAGTCCATTTGGCCTCATAGATCGCAAGATACAAACATTCAAAGTTGGTGGAAAAAAAATTCACAAGAATAAAATTGCTTGATTGCTTGCCTTCTCTACTAAAACTCTATCCAAAGCTACCCGCCGACTTTCGTGTGGACTTTCAAGCCCCATAATTTTGTACTCAAGCACCTAGTTGAGAAAGGAATTATATTTTCAGAATGCTTACAGAAAAGTGCATAGCCCTTCTATTCTCTTTCAACTTCAATATCTTTTACAAGGAATTATATTTTCAGAATGCTTACAAAAAAGTGCATGGCCCTTCTACTCTCTCTCAAATTCAATATCTTTTGCTTTGTAGGCCAAATATTGAACCACCACAATCATTGAAGAATATGGCATTTGTTGATTTAAAATTTTTAATAAATGAAAGCCTCCACATTTACAACTATAAAATCTCTCCTAGATTCAATTTTGGCCTCTTGATTCTTTAAAATGTGTTGCATTAAACCACCCTCATCAAACTATCCAAGAGCAACATCAAAAAGTCCTTGTGGTTTTCCTTTCTTCATTAACAAACTTGACCTGTAACAAAATATGTTGGTCTTATACTATTGTCTAACACTTTCATCTATACTCAATTGTGGATTCAATTTAGAAACCTCATATATACAAATGCCATGCACTATACATGATAAATCATGCCTTTTTTGTGCTAATGTAACATCCAACTTTTGATTTGTATTTGTTGTCTTGTTATTTTGTTGTTGCCTATAGAATGGCGATGTACAACATTTAATTTCACCCATATGTAGTTTCTTTATTATATTTGGTCTTCTAGATAGTTTGGTTAGGGGAGCTTAATTGACAACTTTACAAATTGTGTTTAAGGCAAAGGATCAACGGTCCTAAAGGCATTAATTAAATTGTAATTCAAATAACTTGTATATATAGACATTTTAATAACACCTCTCTAATTTTTGTCTATAATTTTTTGATAAAAGGATTCAAACTACAAACAAATTTTTGGAGCTAAAAGCCACCTTAATTAATCACCTACATTTTATGAGTTGATCAAATTTTGAAAAAAATTGATATCATGTACTCAAATGAGGTCTGAACTTCTTTTATGAATATAATTATTACGTTTGGTTGAAGACAACAAACCGGAAACTGAAGGCAAGATTTGGGAAACCAAAGTCTACTAACTACTATGTCCCCAAAATACCTCCCAAGCATTCAGTTTTTATTTTTTTTGGTAAACTTGAATCTCTTCCCGCCAATCAAATTACGCATTCTTATTTGTAACTTAAATTTCTATTGGCTACTCCGGATGAAAAATTTCAAAATTAGTGTAATATGAAAAAACCATGTAGATTTAAAAACAATCAAGACCATCCTATTGTGGCTTGTGCGGTTGGGGGTTAATATTCAAAGAACAAATCCCATCGTTAAGATAATAGAGTTAATCATAAAGTGTGTGCAATGAGGGATCAAGAGTCAGATTTTGAGAAAAATGTAGAACAAAAGTTCTTGACGTCAGTACCAAAACTAGGATGGTTGATAGAGTTTGGTGTTGTATTTTCTTTTGTACTATTCTTAGTTAAACATTCTTGTGCCACCTCTTCTACAAACTGGGGTTCACCTTACAATTAACTCTAATATGCCAAAAGATTATCTAGTAATTGGATGAATAGTTTTGCTTTTTGTTTATGTAGTTCCCCCCCAAAAAAAATCATTCATTTTC
Source organism: Pseudisothecium myosuroides (assembly GCA_951799445.1). Taxonomy (NCBI): domain Eukaryota; kingdom Viridiplantae; phylum Streptophyta; class Bryopsida; order Hypnales; family Lembophyllaceae; genus Pseudisothecium; species Pseudisothecium myosuroides. The sequence continues at coordinate 32,822,265 of OX637287.1, read as the reverse complement.
ATTAGAGACATTTTTTTATTTTTTATTTTGAAACACATTTTAGACATTTTCAATCCTCCGTGTCCGTTAAGCACTCAGGAGCCCACTCCTATAAGGAAACCACCTGGATTATCCCGCATAAAGCATCCTGCTAGCCTGGATTACAGTGCCAGGCACTCGTTATAGTGCCTGGCACTAAGGTAGGAGGTCCTATAATGGAGCATTTAAGGACTGGAATTGAATTTTGAGGAGGTGAAATATCTTGAAATTTTTTTCAGTCAATTTTCCTTGAAAAACAGATTGAACTGACATCTAACCCAAGTCGTTTCATATTTTTTCATGCTTTTTTGAATTAGCTAAAAAATTTTGAAGTTGAAATGGCATAGGACTCTAAAATGGTGCCCTAGCTAAAATGTACACGATCTGTACATTGATGGAGACTCCCGTCGTGTGAGGGCCTCCCACTATACAACAAATCTCTCCAAGAAACGAAACGGAGTAGGATGGGAACGCGTACCCACGAAAGTGAACGCCCTGTTCCCATGTCGGCATCACCACGCCCAAGGAATCCAGGCCCGAACAAAGAAACCCTGTGTTGTGTCGCAGCTTGCTCGCAAGAATCTCATTCTCCTCGCCATAGCCATTCTTCCCCTTCTCGTCGATCCCGAAATGCACCATCGGACGTGACGTCTCGAACAAGACAGCAATGGGGACGCACGATTCCAGCTCCGATGGACCCATCCTTGCGGACGACCCCAAGATGGCCTACACCGAAAAAGTAATAAGCTCCCTCGGATCCTTTTCCTTCTTCCCATTTCTGCATTAGGGTTTTCCATTTCCTTCATCTCTGCATCTCGATCCCTGTAAATCGATCTCTGTAACTCGATCTCTGACTGATGGAAATTCTCTTCGCATTTGTGTTGTTAAGGTTTTGGAGGAGAAGGAGCAGATGCTGAGAAAGTGAGTTCACTCTGCTTCTTGATTTTGGGTATTATTGCGGAATGTCATCGTGTAGGGTAGATATGGTATGGATCAGCTTTGAGCGGATCGGGAAATTGTTTAGTTCTGCAAGATTTTGTGTGATGTATGGTAATTATTAGGCTTAATAGTGTGTGAGAATTCATATGTTTCTGAAGTTAGGTTGATTGGCAGGATTGTGTGGTGTTTTTGTTCGTAGTTGTGACAGAGGTGTGTAGTCGTTGGAGAGGGAGTAGAAATGCATTGAGAATGTGAATGTACGGATGTTTTGCTGTAAAGGTTACATTTACTCTGCTTCTTGACTTTGGGTATTATTGTGGAACGTCAATGTTTAGGGTAGATATGGTATGGAGCAGCTTTGAGTGGATCGTGAAATTGTTTAGTTTTTGCAAGGTTTTGTGTGATGTATGGAAATTATTAGGTTTGTGTGAATAGTGTGTGAGAATTTCATATGTTTCTGAAGTTAGGTTGATTGGCAGGATTGTGTGGTGATTTGTTCGTAGTCGTGACAGAGGTGTGTAGTCGTATGGAAAAGGAGTAGAAATGCATTGAGTATGTGAATGTACGGATGTTTTGATGTAGGGGGTGCATTATAATGTGTTGCATGGGTTGGGTAAGCATGTGCTATGCAATTTTAATGTGAATCTGTGCGTCTTTTAGTAGTTATCACTTAAGTATTGGAATGTTTGCAGTTCTTGGGCGGAGGGTGCGCTGAATGGCATACTTAGCTTGGATCTAGATTTATGTATGCCACAGCTTTCGACATTGAAAGTGGCTCAGTTGACTGCGGAAGTAGACTGGTCGTTGCCTTTTATTATGTGCTGAGTCTAGGCATGTGCTTATTAAGTCTAATTTTAACTGCAAACCATCTGAGGTTCTGCATAGAGTGTCTGAATGTTGCTGAGAGCTGAGAGCTGAGATTTTTTTTTTGCAGGTATATACAAGATAACTATTCCAAAATCCAGAATGTGGAAAAAGAACTCTCTTCATTAGCCTTGGAAGTGAAGCTCACTGCTGGACCTAAGAAAGCAGGCACGTGTCTGAATTTTATTTAACTTTTCACGTTGGCGAATTTGTGAGAACTCTTTGAATCATGTGCATCTGTTGTGTGAAAGTGATCTGATACTCGCATTTGATTCTGAGATTGACTTGTTACTTATCTCTCTATGAATTTTGCACATTGTGTTCTTGACAGCTCTTGAGCATCTTCGGAAATTAATTGAAGCCTCAACAGAGAAGATTAAAGCTGCAAGAGTGAAGGAAGAGCAGGCTAGGAAGGTAATTTGTTTCCACATTGCATGGCTTGCATGTTGATCGGATCATTGCCATTTCTGCCTCTCAATTCTACATTCGATGCCGTTTGTTCAAGCTGTCGTATTTTACTCTTGATCTAATGAGATTTCATGTTGATGTTGCAGGTATGGGAAACAGCCATGAAGGCAGTGGAAGTAGAAGAGTTGAATAAGCAAAGCCTTTGTGACGATCTCAAGTGTCTGGTATGGTGGCTTTCTTCCTGGAAATTTAAGTTAATATGAAGTTTATGTTAGCTTGGTGATGTTTTTTTCATGCGATCTCTGGATCAACAATCGTACAACTGATGAACTTAGCACCGAAGTTTTACCGTATTAGTTATTGAAATACTGCTCTATGAACGTGTTTGGACTACAAACCCCTAAGAACATGGACTGTGAGGACTTATCCATATTGGCCATTCACCTTAAGGGACTGAGATTTCGTAGTTTATAAATGACCAATCTGATTGATCACATTGTGAATAACATAAGTCAGACCAGGGCAAATTTTATATCACCAGAACCGTGAAGAACATTGCATTTGTTGGTAAAAATATAAGTACAAGTGAACAAGAGAAAGTTCCCATATGACGCACTCAGAATGCGGTTCTTGAGGTGCCAATTGCTACTTGTGTGCTGTATTCTCGAGCTGTTTAAGATTCTCCTGTTGGGACTGACTCAAGCATTCTTCTTACATAGGTGCAACAAAGCGCCGAAGCTCAATACTCTCGTCTTGAGGAATTGACCAGCAGGCTGGAAGCTTTGAATCCTGGTTTGCAGGGTGGGGCGTCTCAGGTTCTTGAAGCTCCGTTGAAATCAAGCCCTGGTAATGACAGTGTTGCGCCGCAACAGGTTGGCAAGCAAACTTAGGCAGCATCGATGTTAGAGCTCTTTTCAAGACAGTTCGTTTAATGTGGATCTTCACAAGTGTGCTGTGATCAGATTACATATTATTGTGCTTGTTTGCACCAACTACGTAGCGCCAATTAGCTAACTCGAATTAGTTACTAAATGCCTGCACTGCCTGAGTTGTGTCAGTGGTGCTAACTCCCGCTTTATACCTTGTAATGAGTTTACATTCATTTACGTTAGTTTACTCCCTGATTTGAACAAGTAAAGTAATTGTGTCCATACCAAGTTGTTGAAGTTCTAAATCCGCCTCCACCAACCAAGTAGCATTAGTTAGGTGACCTGAAAGCCTATCACCCCATTAGTACCTTGCAAGGGCGTGCACTCCACTAATTAGTTAACTTCCAACCATCTAATGGACTCGAGTTAGCTAATTGGCGCCAACTTTGATTTGAAATTCATTTCTTCTTCCTATTATTTCATTTCATTGCCATCCTAAATTTATTTATTTTACTCTCCTATGGATATGGAAGCGGGCACTTGGGGGATAAAAGATATCTCAATTGCATTCTGACAGTTGTATCACTGTCATATGTCATCAATGCAGGGAGGTAGCCCTGCGGTTGTGGATGACAACCACCTTCCAAAAGTATCAGCCACTGTGGAATCCATCAACTCACAGAAGTTCGCACCTGACTCTCCTCTCACTCCTGAGCCAGAAACCCATGCAGCTGCTGGATCTGAGAAGGTCAGTAAAAGTGTGCATTCAGCACATCGAGGTCAACATGTTGCAGTTCCCCGGGGCCGAGGGCGAGGTATCACCAAAACCAGGGGCTCTTTGCAGTTAGGGAGGTCTAAATCCGAAGAGAATGGAGGTTGGACAGGAGCTGGATTTGATGTCGATGATGGTCCATCATAATAATCTCGTACTCACATCATACTCGCATTCTGTTTTCGTTGCTGAGTCCTTCACTTTTTCCATTTTCAGGGCCAGATATTTCCCTTCAGTGTAAAGACTTAGTAGGAAATTAGTGTTTTAATTAGAAGCAGCTTATCGACCCTGATTCTGGGCATTAAATTCTGTTTGAGAGATCGATTTTTTGGGGCATCGTTTACTTGACAAACATTTTGAAATAAAGTGGTTCGACCTGCCTGCAGTGTCTTATTGCAATGCAGGTGATGCTCACCTTCGCTGTTTCATCTTTGCTTTTGAGGCAGCCTTTGTGTTGACCTGAGTGGACGGTGTCCTCAGGAAGGCCTTAAGGATGGCAAAAAAATCATTTTATTCAAATTTTTTGGGGAGTTGCTCAAACCCGTTTTCGATGAATGGTGTTGGGTACTGTACCTTATTAGCAGCTTCGGCAGGAAATAATATAAAACATACATGTCTAAATTTTTTGAAAATTACAATCCCTAGTTTTCTAATTAGTAGAGATTGATTCAAACAAAGTAGATCCCAAGATCTTTCATTATGGTACACCAGTTATGTCTTCAAGGTTGACAAGCTAGGGGGATTAAGACTTTGTATGTGCTCTGCACACAACCTTGTGACGCTCCGAGTGACATGTCTACAGTTTGAGTGTGTAGTAATTCACTCAAGTGTGCTTGTCCATACTGATCTGAAAAGACGCCAAAAAGATTACTCCCTCAGTCTTGAAATAAATCCAAATATACTTGTCTCCAATTAAATTTGGAATTGGTTCTCTAGAACTTGATGGACAACAATTGAAGCTAGTTCGAACACCCTAAAGCAAAAGAATTTGTAGATGTCACCCTCCAAAGACTTTATAGCAATTCAATTGTTGCAAAGGGAATCAAAATGCAACTTCTAACCAATTGAAGGCGAAGATTTCAAGCCAAAACTATACAGGAACAGCTACTAACAAATCTCTTGTTGAGAATTTTTTGGAGTTGAATCACAAGACATCGTTGGAATATAATACAGTAGACATCAATGAACGTCATTGCACCAACATTGCTTGAAGAATGATCAAAATTAATGCCACTGGAGCAATTCCAAAAAGGACAAAAAAAAATTCACTTTCGCCGCTTGTTTTTAACATGCACCGCTCCACTTTGAACTTCCAATTTTTCACACCTAGTGGGGTTTAGTAGAAGCTACAATATCTTTGCAATCCCTTGAAAACAAGAACAATTCACGCATTAATCTCGCCATTTCTAGGAAACCCTAGATTTATTTTGAGACGGAGGGGTGTGATAAATTCCTTTTGTTCTTGCCAAATCGTGTTTTCAAGCTTTAAATAATTATTAGGCAATTCAATGTTGAAGTTGCTAGTAAAAATGGTATTTCTTCCTTGTGATATTTTTTATTTTTCTACATAAGAAAATGGCAAATCCATGGATCACCATGTAGTGTATTTTGGCAATTTTTGCTTCTTTTATTAGAATTTTAACCATGAAAATTATTTTTTTAAAATTTGAGAGCAACTAAAGAAATGAATCAAGTCTAACTTCTACTCTAATTTGGAAATTTGGAAAAGTTCTTAAAATTCAATATTTTATTGCAATTTGAACTTTGGGCATATAACCATGGAGTGCTAATTTTTTAATTTTAGAATGATATGATAAATTGATTTGTGCTATATCTAAATTATAAATTGCACATATTAAAAAAAATATTCATATCAATTTTGTTTTTAAATGTTTCTAATCAAAATTCATAGTATTGATTTCAAATTTTCACAATTTTTTTTGAAATATTTATGACTTTTAGATGACTTGTGATTACATCTTTAAAAAATAAATATAAATAATTTCATTCATATATAGTTGTAAAATGGGAACATAAAAAGAGAACTAAGAAGTTTCAAAGAGCTAACATATGCTTGTTTTTTCAAAATCAAACTTACAATTGTTGAATGAAATAGAGCATTCACATTTCGAGAGTGGGATTGTCATGATACAATACAAGTGCATTCACATGCAACTTATCTATGAAGTATTGTTCTTCTTTGCATCCTAACATTTGTCTTTGGAAGTGTTTATAATGCAAATATGTATATAATGCAACATCATATAGGGACTTTGGAAGTGAAAGTGTTTATATTAGGTAATAAGTGGTGGTTTTGAAATAGATAATGTTCATTAGTAAAGGCTTCAATTATTTTTGACATGCAAGGATATCTCTAATGGTGGTGAGGTAAGATAGGACTTCAATTGAGTCATAATAAGATTGAATGGTGAAAGTTGTATTTCTTGTTTTTTTGTATCTTCTTGCAAGTGCTTCATTTTTGTATAAGGTATTGTCCATAACAATATCCAATTGTGACCCTTATCTAAAAGCAATTTCTATAGATTCTATCTTAAATATTTGTGTGTAAGGTCAATGTTGGGCTTACCACTACTATAACTAATACTCTCAAAATTCATGATATATTTATACTTTTATAGGGTTTTATAGAAGTATATGCTAAGATGCATTAGAACCATCTTTTCATGGAAACTGAGGACCATTTGCAATGGGAGTTTGATGCTCTTTCATTGTAGATTCTTAAACATGTTCTTTTACTTTATAATGTTGATTTATCTATCCTAATTTACTCAAAGTGAGCCTATTGCCTTGTTGAATTTAATGTAATATTTTCAATCATAAAAAGATATGTTCTTATAGAAGTGAACAAATTCAACCATAATCCAATAGGGCCTCTTTAATTATGCTTAAATTGGGACATTATAAATTGCATTGTTCTTAAAAACTTGTTTGGGATTCAACTCATTTCAAAATTAGGAGTGAAGTCTTTTATAATTTTGAAAATCTACTATATACAGTAGAACCTGTCTTAGTGCATAGTATTAGGACTATGCACTAAGACAGGTTTTATGCAGTTGTACAGTTGTAGTAATGGCACTTGACTAATGTGGCATCTAACTAGACTACTCTCCAGATTAAATACTTGAAATTGGCCCCATCCATGAACCTCTCTTACTGCATATTATGCACTAAGAGAGTATGCAGTAAGAGAGGTTCTATTGTATAGTTAAATATATTTTATATTATGTTGCATATTGTCATGCAAATGGGTTCATCTTTCTTAATGCCAAGTTCTAATTTTTATATAGACTAATAATGCATATTAGTGAAGTTTTTCATGTGGGATGTTACTAACAATGTTTGTTCCATTTGTCAATATAATAGCATCTAGATATTTAAGGTAGTAACCCAATATGAACCAACAAACAAGTTTTGGTTGTTTTGATATTTTGATTCAATTTTGAGAGCAAATATGCCATAACTAAGGTAAGGACACCTAAATGTGCCAGGTGCCTATACACGCCATTAAAACAAATGCTCTCACTATGCACATTTCCTACATCAATAGGGGTAGTCACATCTTCTTCACTACGTGCCTATTCTTCATAGAATGGAGATGTGGCATCTTCCCGTTGACTCTCCGTGTCGAATTACACTTCTATGAAGAAATCTTCTCCATGCCCATTATTCTCTTCTAGAGGTAAATAATGGACGTGAAGAAGATTTTGTTGAAGATCATTCTATTTTGGAGCTCACATTTGTCATACTTGCCACATTTTTTTTTCTTCTATGCTGACCGAAGCCCGTGTTCTACGCTTCATCCTGTATTCCGCATCGGTTGTGCGTTTCTGCACTCATAAAGCTCGTTGTGCATTCTCCACTCTCGTTTTCTAGACAACAGAAAAGGGGTGTCACATTTTTATGGTTTTTGGCTCCTAATTGGGTCCTCTTTTCTTTCCTCAAATTTTCATTCTTCATAGAAATTTTATTTTTGGAAAAGTGAGACTACCCCTAATATATACATATAAGTTGTTTGAAGAAATGATTTTAGAACATCTACCAAAAAAAAGTCTTTGATCCTTTATAACCTTTGTATATGATATTCAAATGATGCATTCTTTAGTGCATTGAAATCTCTTTTTGCTTGGCAAATAGAATGTAAGGTTTTAGATCATTCTAATAATAGACATTATACACCAAAAAAATAGCACTTTTTAGATGTCCTTACTTTAATGTCCTTGATTGAAGCCACAATTAATTATTGCTATCTCATTGTTCAAATCTTGTATAGCAAGTAGTCACCTTGCCAACAATAGGTTGATGTTTAGAACTTTAGGCAATGCAATAGTATTCTTTATTTTCCATCTGTATGTGAATAGATGCACAAATGAGAAGAGTTGGAGCTAAATGATGTTTATGTTCATAATTGCTATAAATTCACACAAGATATATATTGAAGGCATACCTCCTACAAAAAATTCTTCAAATTTATTTTGGATTTATAATTGGACATTTTACTTACTTTGAATCTAGAAAGGAGTTGCTAGACCAATTGTCAACCATTACATCAAATGTAATGCCAACAAGACCTTCTACCTATACTACTTTATTTCCTTAATTGGAATGGATTTTTTTTTTCACAAATCATACAAAGCTCATTACTTGGTGTGATTGGAGAATCTTCAGATATAAACCCCCTTCCACTGTTTTCAGGTCCCTCTAAAGGTGCACAAGCTAAGATATTGGAACCTTTCATAAAGGGATTGTACCCAAAATCTTTCCCTCCATCTAGTCGATCTTCATTTAATATTTGCCACCATATATCATCGAAGTTGGGCCTCTCAGAGGGGTCTTGGTGCCAACATTTGTGTATCAAATCCTGAATCCAAATAGGAACATGGTTTGGCAATGTTGGTCTCACTCCATTTAGTACATCACCATAATCATCCCTCTCATATCCTTCAAATGGAACATGGCTCGTGAAGATCTCATAGCATACCATGGCGAAACTGTACACATCAGCCTCCTTTGTGAAATGTACATTTGGATTCTTCTCTTTCGACTGTAGTAAAATTTTTGGCGCTCTCCAAAAACTAGTGCCCACAACTCCAGGTGAGCTTTGATAATCTGCAACCTCACAATATATCCACTTGTTTGATGAATAATCATGTTCCCAGTCCGAGCAAAGCACGTTGGATGACTTGAGGTCTCTGTGAACAACATCTTGTGAATGCAAGTCCCTCATGTTCGAAGCAATTGAAAACATTATTTTGCGGGCACATCGGATGCTGAATATGGGCATAGAACACCCATGGCTTCGTGACTTAGGGACATATGTTCTCAAATGTTCAAGACGTGTCTGTTTTCCATTCCAAAGGGGAAAATGGTCCTCTTGTGCAACCTCAATGAGCTTGCGCTGGTCAATGGCTTTTCGAAGGAGTAGATAAGCAAACCGATCATCATCCATCACCACCCCACCCTCGACAACTGGCTCTGTTGGGAGACGGTATGGCCATTGTTTTTGAAAATCTCGCAGGGAATAGCCTTCCTTGAACACCTTCAATACAAAGCGTGGATTCATTTTGCTGGGCTTCATGCGGCCAAACTTCACTTCATAAATTTCGGCTTCACCTCCCTCTGCCAATTTCTGTCCCACCACCATGTTTGAGAAATCAACACAAAAACGACCTTTAAACCAGTCCTCATACGCCGGATACTGAAGAAAGAAGGCTCTCATAGATTTCTCGGTTGCTTTTACCATTGCCTGTGGAGTTCGAGCGAGAACATAATTCAGTCCAATGAAACTTTGAAGCTTCAATCTGCTGCTCCAACTTCGTCCTTGGCTCTAAAATCTTCAGTTCTTGGGTTTGAACATCGTCATGAGAAGATACGAGTTGGAATGAAGAAGATCCTGCATTTGAAGTCTCGTGACTTGAAGTCCCAAGGTTGCGAGTGCCACGGCTAATATTCCCCACAGGAAAAAACTCATGAGCAGCACTTTGTATTGTTGGCTCTGACCGGTGCATCGTTCTGCTGCAAATCTCTGTCATCTCTTGCCCGCTTGTGTGAATTTCCAAGCTCTGTTCAACAAAAATTAAGGTGAGTAAACCGCTAATATTTGAAGTCACAAGTCAAGGGACTTAGCTTTCAATACAGGACTCCATGATTTCTACTCCATTCATGGTCTATAGTACCACTAGCAAAAGGTTTCAACAGACTATATCATGTCGATGTCAAGAAACAAATGAGGAAGTAGGGATTCAATTGAAAATGATAAGGCATTCCTATTGTTTGCATTGTTGTCATAAATGAGATGTCACTTGTAGAAAAAAATCTGAGTGCATCACACTCAAGAGACAGACTGCAAACAACATCGTCCAATATACTGTAACGTGCAATAGATGTACAATATTGGAACCTATTCATTTGGACTAGCTCAACAATTAAACATTCAATCTGAATAAAAGCTCAATACAATTCTTTTCTCCATCACCCACTTACTTGCGTCTGTACGATCTCCTGGGGTGCACACATCTCAGAGTTGGAACTTGAAGGCTCTGGTAGTGGAAGAGGGATACGTGGATGATGAAATTGATAAGTTGCTCCATTCTTGCACCGCCCTGCTGGCTTGAAAATTGCACACTCCTCCCCCTGCATTGCATAATTCCACCATGCTTTTATGCCTTTTCTAATGTACCTTCACAACACAAGAAGCTTCAATCCAAAAATTATGCCCTTATTACATACATGTAATGGTCACAACCAATCATCAGACTTCCATAGTGAAAGGAATATCATAGAAATCTAAATAGATATATCTAGTTCCAGAGCTGCCAACTGAAAGACCTACGTACTGCAGTAAAATTTACCAGACGTGTTGATCTGGCCTTCTCTCTTGGATGGTGGTATTTGCACACAGCTCCAAATTTGCAAAATCCAGTCTTCAAATAATGCTATTCAACACCCACAACAACACTTGTAAGTCTGTAAATGACCAAACCATCAACCAAGGCGGAGAGCCCTGCAACGCATTCTAACATTTGAAAAGCTAAAACTTGGTCACATCATATTTGAATTGTAGCTCAATTCCTAGCAAAATTGTACCTAGCATTCCACTTGCCCAAGCCTTTTTGGATACTCATCCTTCGCAGCTACCTGCTAAACCACACACATAATGTATTGAGGCCTATGATCCATTACCAGCAAGTTTAGAAGGGAGCACGGTTTCGATCCAAGTAATCAGGGTGCGCCTGCCAACTGAGCCCTGCTTCGACACAAACAGGCAATGTAAGAAATTTCACCTGTTCGCGATCCAGAGGATGGTTGAACCGACAAGTAGTCCTAAACTTGCAGAATCCTGTGTTCATGTAGTATCTGCAATCTGGTTCACCCGGGCGTTTGGGGTAAGGCTGTTTGCCTCCATCCATGATGTTGTCTTGCCCCTGCATTTCCAAAAACGGATTTGCCACATTGAGAACTGGGTGAAAGCTCGAAACACTTGCAAGTGCTGTAATTTTGAAGTCAAAGGAGAAATCCAAAATGTTTATCTACGGAATTTTTGAAAATCTCCATAGTCAATGTCCAGTGATCATAGAAGAGGATACACAAAGATTCAGTGGGAGTAGAATTTGGACGGACACAGAAGACATTTGTCTAATTTCCATGTAGAATTTCTCCTGAGATCACACAGACGTGAATTCCCTCGACATTGTCTAGTCTCACTTGAAGTCCCCCGAGTGAATAACCTACTTTCTTGTGCAGGCCAGCCTTCGATTACCATCTCCCATAGAAACTCGCACTCAGAAAGATTTTCACAATGGTGCAGACTGAAATAAAGATCTGATACTAGTGAAAATACCTCAAAGATTGAGCATTGATGTTTCCTGCAAAATATCCAATCCTCAGACTTTTGTTGCGACTTCACACTCGAGCTTGCAAAACAAATTGTCTCAACTGGAATCCCATACATCCCACACAGAGTCAGACTGAATGTCCTTAGTTCTTAATTTTAAGTTCTATAACGCAACACTTGCTCTTCACCTGGAATCTCTGACCCAGATGATCGATGGCTACAGTAGGATCAGTTGGGCGGCTAGCTGGACCGAGTCTGACACATTTGTCGTTAATTTTATACCATAACTTTACTATTTGTATTAACAAAATCCTTAACAATTGTATTTGTGCAGACCTTCAGCATGGCCTCAAGTGGACGCAAACTTGTGTAACTTGTGTTAAATAAATGTCCCCAAGGCGACGTGCAAATTTTCAAGGCCTGTGCAAATCTGTCAGCAGGATACTTTGGTCTGATCGTGTGTACAAATGTGTAATTCGATGCCAGAAACTGTAACCGAAGGAGAATATCGTCGGCGTGCATGAAGAGTTTATTGGGAGTAAGTTAACTTAAGGTAACAGGCTCTGAAATCGCAAGGGCTCTAAAACTGCCCACCCTATTTAAATGTACATTGCTTGTACATGCAACTATTTCATAGCCTTCAGCGATGTACAAACTGTGTACATTTTAGGGGGTGGGCGATTTTAGAGCCCTATGCCACTGCAACTTCAAAATTTCATAACTAATTCCAGAAAGCTCCAAAAAATATGAAACAACTTGGGTTAGATGCCAATTCCTCATGTCTTTCATGAAAGGAAAATTTACTGAAAAATATTTCAAGACGATTCACCTCCCCAAAGTTCAGTTTTAGCTTGTAGGTGGGCAATTTCTAAACTTGTTACCTTAACCCCTAAAGGACCATTGTCCGTTCGGGGGACAAATGAGACTTGGGGCAGGTACCTACGGGCTGAAATTTTCTCCTAATTTTTTGAAACTTTTTGTGGACATGAAGAATTGAGAGAGGTATGTGACAGAAAAAAAAATTTGAAATCGGACCTTTGAGCGAGAAATTATGCCATTTCGTGGGGACGGGGGGCAGCAAAACAAATTTGCAAAATTTTTAATTTTTTTTTAAAATATTTTTTTCTCATAGATTATATTTTTTTCTATCTGGAAAGCTTTGATTCATCTCATTTGGATTCTTTATGAGGAAGTTATGGACATTCTTGTTTTTTGGGCACTTAGAGCATCTTCTTGAAAAAAATAACTTGTAGGATGCATTTCGGAATGCAATTTTTGTAATTTTTCAATTTTATTTTTTTTTGGAATGGTTTAGTTTACTTGCTAGAACAATCTCACCATTGGGATTAGTGCATTTTAATTCCATCTAAAATATATGAATATTTTAGATTTTCCTTCTATCTTGTACCTACTTCTACTTAACAATTTTTTGAAGAATGATAATTAAGTTTTTTTTAATTTCTTTTTTTTTCCTAGACTCTCAACTCAATTCTCCACTATAAAGATTTAAAGCTCAAAACGCTGTAGTGCAAAATTTTTAAGTTAAAAATGTTTAAAGTCAAAAAATCTGGTCCCGCAATGTGCTGAAAAACTTGTTTTTTTCACTTTAAACGCAGATATCTTGCAATCTGTGCGGTCAAAAATTCTGAAATTTTTTCCACACATTCTCATACCAATTAGGTGTAAGATCATACGGTTAGATGTGAAAAAAAATCAATTAAACTTTTTTTTTACTCTTTGCTATAGAAATGGCAGTTTTGAGTGTTTTTTGGCAGAAAATAGGCTTTGGAACTTTAGGGGTTAAGGGCCACTTCTCGCTGTGTCTGTCCAAGTGGAGAGGCCATGGAAGTGAGTGGCCTAACTTTGTTGAGAGTCCAAAGAGAATGGGCTGAAAATAAGTTTTTGATTTTTGTATGAAAAAAATTTGACGGACTCTTGACCGTAATTTGGGATTACATTCCTGTCCAACTCAATCTTCCCTCAAGAGTTTGTTGTCTTTGGTCAAACAATGTTGCTATGGAGGCATTTGTAGGGTCAAGAGACCAAATTCTTGCTTTCTTGCAATTCGATTGGTGGAAATCGACAACCTCTTGACCTTTGGCTATAGTGTGAAGTACCTTTAAGGCAACTGCACTTAAAAATGAATGTTCAAAAAGCGTCCATCTAAGCACCAAGGTTTTATTTTTTATTTTTTATGAAGTGCCAAAGTGGCAATATAAAATGTTATAGTGGTGCTCTAAATTTCAACATTCACCTACAAATTGAATAGAAAATATCACATTAGCACATATTACATATCTATAATTTTGTTTTCATCTACAATTTGGCGATTTCTTCCAAGATTTTTTATTTTAATTTGAAGTTTTCTGGCAAAAAGCTCCTAGGTTTATTATCACTTTTTAGCCAAATTATTTTTTTTCTGGTGCAATCTGGCACTAAAAAGCCCCCCTCCCCCTTAAAGCCCTACAATGTTTTGTTTCCTTGTTATGGTGAGATTTCTTGGACCGTATGTCTCCTGGTTGCGTGCTTGGTATTGTTGGAAAGCCCTTGGCGAGGAGGGGTGCATAGGCTTTGTTTCGTGGCGTTCCAATTCACGGTGGGAAAGTTATGAATTTTTGAGTGATTTTTGTGCTTTAAAAAATTAGAAAATTACTTTTACTTTTATTTTGGTTGTGGCAATGCCACAAGGCATACTAGTCCTTTTGAAGGCTGATACCAAATACGGCAGGGGTGCTCTGCCAATTGTTGTAGGCTACGACGCTCAAAGAACTGGCACAATCTTCTAAGGTATGTACACCCAAATGTGCCACTAACCTTAAAGCGCCATCTTTACTATGTGTACATCTCCAAAATCAGTTTTGTACCTGTGTGGAAGAAACGCTTTTAGAATCAAACTTTGTTCCTTAATAACTTTTGCATACAGTATCCAAATGTCATGTTCTTTGGTAACATTTTATATCGCCACTATGGCACTTCTTCAAAAATGAAAAAAAAAAGACTTGATTGGAACCTCCTTTCAAGTGCCAAGAAGAACATATGAAAATTTGACCAGTCTAATAATAATAAATAGGCTCAGTAGCAAAAAGTGGCGGTTTGGGGTGTACGTACCTTAGTTCTACAATAGCCCTTCGTCGTAAGATTTTCAAAACCATACGTAAGAATTGTTTCATGCCGTTAGGTGGTGAATGAATTCAGAAAACTCATAAGCAATTTGAAACACACAGGCACATGAAACACTTGTCCAGTAGCTCTCACCTGCATCAAATTCTCCGTCGAAGTTGAGAACTCGCACGCCCTGGTGTGGCCGATCGAGCCCTAGTACTGAGAAACTCGGTTGAAATCTGCTCCTGCAACCGAGTAATATTGCTATCCGAGCTAATCAAACTGCTGAAGAAACCGAATGCATGTTGAAGGAATTCGTGTTACGAAAGTGCGTGCGTTGCAAAATCTAAATTGCGTGTTGCATACACACACACAATTTCCATTCAGTTGTATTAACATTACAGCGACAAATGGCTGTCTCAGTGTACGTTGTCCAAGTTTGGAGGCTTCACCACCTTCGTGTTTGGACAAGACGTAAGCTTTAGTCAAGAAGCAATCTGCACCAGACATTCGGTACCGGTAGTAGGTACAGTAAAGGTCACTTTTCCAGCGCAGTTTATGGCACGAATTTCTCAAATAGCTCTAGATCCACTTTCCAAAGCGTAGGCTTGCAGAAGTGCTGCCTTCAGGACAAATCTCATGAAGTTTGCATTCCATAGAGTTGGATTCCTCAAACGATTCTCCCGCTGCATGGAGTGCAGTGATAGTTGTAATTTCCGAAACGGAAATTGAAAAATTGGGGTCACAAGTATCCTTAGAAGATGACGTTGGCAGCTGGCGCGTTGCTGGCCAAGCAGAGAACGGAACCCACGAGGTGCAAGCCAAGTGGTTGGAATGTAGAGTACTTTTTCTCATGACAAGCTTTCTTGCGGCTCATGCTTTGTACAAGACAGAGGTACAACCGCCTCTCGATTTGAACATTGGAATGTGCGCGCGCGACTTCGATTGAAACTGCACTTTGTGGCATCAATTTCGGTAACTATGGTCTTTCACTATTTTCACGTCGTACGGTACATGCTTGTTGAGAAATTTGGCTTTGAGAATATCTCAATCCTATTCCTCGGTGCTGCAATCATCGAAGACGGCCATTGCTGTTCAGAGTAGACACTTGCGGAAGACGAGATGACTGGGTGATGGCTATGGGATACCCTAAGCACGCAGTTGACGAAGCGAAGAGTGGAATGCGGAAGAAGCTTGCTCATTTCGAATGACAATTTCGTTCTACTGTTTTGCGACTCTTGCTTTGGATTTGGGAAATGATTCAACCGCGTATCTCTCTGTCTTGGAATTGGACATCAGAATGAGCATCTGATCCCTACGCGACTTGAATCGACTCTGCACTTTTGTTCCGCAGTTTCACATTCTTGTCATTCGTTGTTGAGAGATTTGCCTTTGAACATACCTCAATTCCGTCCTCTCTGTGCTGCAATCCAGGATCGAAGACGGCCATGGTTCTCTGAAGCCTCGTCCAAGCCTCCAAGGACCACTGGAGCGAGCTCGTCCAAGCCTCCAAGGATCACGGATCCATGGCTATGGCACATCCTCAGCACGCAAGTGATGAACCTCGTCATGAAGAAGAAGATTCAAGGGACGGTCACACAGGGAGCTTCCGAGCGGGCAAAGAATCCTCAGAAGCGAGCACTTTCTGCAGGACATCTTTCGACTCGACCACATCAAGCTCCGCCGGCTCCTCCTCCTCGCCCTACTTCTCCACGCGTTGCCAATCCCTAGCGCAGCGCCGCTTGGATTCAAATCTTAGCGAGCTCGACTTCCAGATCCAAGCCTCGAAGGACCACTGGAGCGAGCTCAGTTCGGTCGTGGAGCCCCAACGCAAGAAGCAACAGGGGTTAGCGTTTCTTGGCAGGGTTTTATTAGGTCGCAAGATCGAGAAGCTACACTCCGTGGAGTCTCTGGAGCAGATCCGTGAAGTTTTCGAGCGACTCAAAACCGGTCGCCACTCGTTCTTCCAAGACTTCGAAGATCTCGAGCTTCGTGGGAAAATCGCTGAAGGCGGACAAGCCGAGATTTTCGAAGCCGAGTGCACTTTCCCGAGCGGCCGCGCTCCATGCGTGGTGAAGGTGATGAAGGAGGGCTTCTCCATGCAATCGCTTCAATCCCAGTGGTCCACCAAGCTCTGTCGCCGTCTCTCCAAGGGTTGCAGCGAGAGCGAGCTCGTCATGTCGGAAGCTTCCGTCTACGGCACGGGGACTTCCTCCATCATCGGCGGCACGCTTCTTAAGGACGGGCGATTCGCCTTCGTTCTTGAGAAGTACTGCACTGATTTGCGCAAGCTCATCGACCTTCGCATGGCGGAGCATCACAACCCTAAACCACCGTTTGAAGCCCACATCGCCTTGCGCATCATCGGGCAAATCGCGCGCGGCATGTACACGCTCCACAAGAGCAACATCATCCACCGAGACTTGAAAGCCTCCAACGTGCTTGTCACGCAATTCTCGTCTGGAAACTACACTGACTACCCGGATTGCTACGTTGCGGATTTCGAATGCTCAGTTGGGGTGGTGGGTACGGGATTCTGGCGTGCACCTGAAGTCCTCCTTGCTCTCAGGAATCGAACTGGTGCTGCAGAGGCTTGCTCTAAGAAAGCAGATGTGTACAGCTTCGCCATGACCTGCTTCGAGGTTTTGACGGGTTGCTTGCCGTTCGAAGGGGCCTCGATGACGAACTATGACCTTGTTTTGAGTGGACACCGACCTGTGTTGCCGGATTACGTCAATGCAAACGTGAAATCGCTACTGTTGCGCTGCTGGGACGCAGATCCTCACAAGCGGCCGAAGTTTAAGAGGATCCTCAAGGTGCTGGCTTGTGAAGTCGAGAGCTTGCAGGGAGAGGAGAAGCTGCCGTTCTATGGGTGGTGGTCAAGCAGGACTTGGTATTTGGAGCGATACTCCGACTTGCAGGAGCAACCTCAGGAGTAGTTTCTTCTATGAATTGGGGATCCGAGAGTTTCCCTGCATCCCGAAGTCCCTCACGTACTCGATTGGCATTGACATCATGCAATTATAGCAGTCAAGTGCCTCACTTATTATGGATTGGCAGTCTTGAACAGGCATCAGGTAATTGAATGCTCAAATTTCCTGTGGAACTATGGATGTTTCAATACACACCTGCAGGAATCACGGGCCTGAACCATGACGTTAGCGCCAACCAATGCACAGGATGTTCAATATTGGAAGCTATTAGCTCCATTCCTGGTTGATGGAAGGACATGTGATAGCTGGAGATTTTTTACCTGCAGAATGGTTGTTCTGGACAATCTTCGGCATAGGCTGTACCAGTACAGTACAATACTACTCACCTGCTGGGAGACTGGACGATTGCGGGTTACAGGATTTTGAGCAGAAGGAAGTTATGAAACTACAGCTTCATACCTGCAGGTGCACTTAAGGAATCGGAGATTTTCAATTGAAGTGGGAAGGAGGCTCATTCTTTCTGCAGAGAATTTGAGTAATTTTTTGCAGCGTTCGGATATGAATGGCGCCATACTATCACGACCTGATGTTACGTAATTTGCTGGCTTTTGGATTATCATGAGATGTGTTCTAGAGCTTGTGCTTAGGGCTGTTTGCAACCTGTGGAATCAGAACTCACTGCCCGGGGTGTGCCATTGTGCGTTATGCATTGTGCTTAACCGTGTAAGGACGGGCTGGCCTGTGGAAATCATCTTTTTTGGTACCGTGTGAATCATCTGCCGCACTCATTGGAGGTCAAGTTAGTGTACAAGACATTCCCTTTTTGCACAAAATTCCAAGGAGGAACATCTACACTTTTGTCTTACATAGAAGGATTCTCTGTCATCCATTGGATACTTAGTGTCCTCATTGTTCCTCTAGGGTTAATTAGATGACTTTTGGTGTAGTTTATTCTCGATTGAATATTGCATGCTGAGTACATTTGGATTAGGTAGTAGGTTGCATGTCGCATAAAAACATCATTTTGGCATTAAAATTTTAACCTTTAAAGGGTGGACCTATGACTATTGATTTCAAACCCCATTGTCCATCACTCAGTTTGCTTCCATTTTGCAACTAGATATGAATGAAAAAATTTATATTTATTTTTCAGGGACAGAATTACATGTCTTCTTTACTTCATAAAAAATTTAGATTTTTTTGTGAAAAAATTGATTTTAATGAGAATCTTTGAAGAAAAAATGAACAAAAATCAGATCAAATAGAAAATTATGTCAAAAAATTGGAAATTTTCACCATATATGTATATTATAGTGACAAACATCATGGTATAAACTTGATTTCCGTATCATTCTATAATTAGAATATAATAGACATTGAAAATACATCCAAAGTTCAAATTGAAATATAATCTTCAATATTAGGAATTTTTTCAATATTCAAATTGGAGTAGAAACTAGAGTAGATGACCTTCATTTTGTTAGTTGGGCTCAAACTCAAAAAATATCATTTTTGTGAAGAAATTTCAGATTTAGAGCAAGGAGCAACAACTTCTCAAAATACACTAAAATAGCAAAATTTTGTGATCTAGTTTTTACTAACTTCTCATTTCCGTGAAGACAAACACTGGCAAGACTACAAATTCAATTGGATACCCTTTATGACCCACCATGAAAGGTCAGCAAAAAAAACATGGATGAAAAAATGCATGGTCATCTCTACATGTGAAGGCATGGTCATCCAAAAGCCACGAAATGGCTATGGTAGCATTATAGGGTTAAATAGTTTTTGCAACAATTTTTTGGGAATATAAGTTTTATTTCATTTGGTACATGGCAGAAAATGTTATGCCTTCTTTAGCACAAAATGCTCACGCCTTGGGTGGGTCACTCTATGTATATTTTGGACCCCACTTGCGGCAACAAGGTATTTTAGGGGGCTATTTACCTCCTTGGCTAATATAAAAAGGTCCCTATATAATTTAATTTGGCAAATTGGCCTATATTATGGCACTCTATCATTATTTATTTTATCCATGTCAATGAATTTTTTTCTAGGTTATATCCTTTATATAAAAAAAAGGTAATGGAAAAGCAAGGTGAAAGCAAAAGTGTAAGGAAAAAAAGTGCAAAGAATACATGCGTGGAATTCAAACTATTTTCATGTGGTTTTAAACAATGTGTGATCAAAGTTCACCATAGTCGTGTGAAAGAAAAAAATGGGGAGCATAACTAAAACTCAAACATACAAAGTTCGCCATAGTTGTATGTAAGAGAAAAAAAAAGGGGAGCATAACCAAAACTCAAACATATAGAGTTTATCATAGTTGTGTATAAAAGAAAAAAAAATGAGCATAACCAAAACTCAAACATACAAGTACATAACAATGTCACTTCAACTTCAACAACTCACAACTAACTCCAGAAAGCTCCAAAACATGTGAAACAACTTGGGTTAGATGTCAATTCCATTTGGCTTTTCAAAAAAATGAACTGAAAACTATTTTAAGAAGGTTGACCTCCCCAAATTCATTTATGAACTCAAATTCAGTTCAGCTAAATGGGCTCATATCTAAACAAACACAAAACAACAGAGCAAAAGAATGCAGTACAATCTGTGAACAACACAGATAAGTAGGCAAAGAATAAAAACTGAACTTCCATAAAATTGTCATTTGCTTGTTAAAAAACACAAAGTCATCAGAGTGTTCATCTATGGAGTTCCAAGCAGCCATCCACCCTATATTTCATCCAATTCAGGTCTGGCCTGGTTGTGCAACCAACTATCCTAATTAGTTATACTAACCCCTAAAGGACCGTTTGTTCCCTCGGGGAACAATTTGGGTCCGGGTAGGTTCCTATTGTCTCAATTTGTAGTAAAAAATTTTGGGATTTTTTGAGGTTGTGTAGTTTTGCAAGAGCTTTGTGGATATATAATTTTTATTTAAATCGGTGCCCGGGAGCAGAAATTATAGCATAATAAGCCAAAAATGGAGATTGGCGGGCAGCCAAAAAAAATCAAAAAAAGACAAAATAATGTTTTTAAATTTTTTTCCTTAAATATTATATTTTTGTCTACACGTGAAGCTTTGATTCATTCAATTTGGACTTGTGATGAAAAAGTTATGGACAATCATAGTTTTTCGGGCAATCTAAGCACCTTCTTGAAAAAATAACCAATAGGATTCATTTTTGAATGCAATTTTTACAATTTCCAAAAAAAATTGTTGGACATGATTAAATTTGCTTGCTAGAACAACCTCACCGTTGGGATCATTGTGTTTCAACTCCATCTTAGAGTTATTAATGGTTTTGTCTTTCCTTCATTCTTAAACCTACTTCTGCTTAACAATTTTTTAATGAGTGAAAATTAAGGGGGGTTTTATTGAATTTTTTTTCTAATATTCTCAACTCAAATATGCAACATAAAAAGTTAAAAAATCAAAAAATCAAATCAGTACAAAAAATTTAAGTTAAAAAGATTCAGAGCCAAAAAATCTAGTCATAGAAGGTGTAAAAAAACTTTTTTTCGTCACTTTGGATGCAAATATTTTGCAATCCAAGTGGTCAAAGTTTCTAAAAAAATTTCCATGCGTACTTATACTAGTCTAGTATAAGATCCTATAGTTAGATATGCAAAAAAAAAACAATTTTTAAGGTTTTATCCTCTTCACAATAGAAATGGCAATTTCAAGTGTTGTTTGATGGAAAAAAAGCCTCGGCCCTTCAAGGGCTAAATAGAGTACATAGGATCCAAATCTAAAGCCCCTAAATTACATGTAAGAAAAATTTAATGGCCCACATTTCTAGGCTACCTACATTATTTATAATGGATTTGTTACTTTCAATGTTTCCTAATTTATTTATAACTTGTTTATAAAATTTATGTGAGAAAAATAAAACCCTATCTATATTAGGCCACATGTGGTTTTGAAAATGCACTAAGTGACTTGCCCGAGGCTCCCACTAATTTAGTGCAAGATCCTACAATTAAATATATAGGAAAAAATAATTTATATATTTTTTTGCTCTTTACAATAGAAATGACAATTTTGAATATTTTATGATGAAAAAAAGGTTTTGAGACTTTAGGGATTAAAATAGATTGTAGAATATTCTAATTTGGAATTTAGATAATCAAATTAGTTCCCACTAAAAGTAATAGAAATAAATATGATCATAAAGGCCTTTGCAAATCATGCCTAAAAGTGGACTTCCATGAAATTTTTGTAACAAGGCATATAAACCCAATGGACCTTTTTATAAAAGTTGACTGTAGAAACAAATCCTATACATTATTTTTTCATAATAATGCCACAATTGTCCAATTAAAAAAAATCTTCATAACTTTCACATCACTAGTCCAAATAGAATGAATCAAATTTTTCCATATACCATAGTCACTAATATATTGTATGAAAAAAAAATTAAAAGATTTAATTTTGAATCTTCTCCCCATGCCCAAATTGTAAGATATTTGTGTTTAAAGATAGGAAAATGTTTTTTTTTCCACATTGTGTGATTAGATTATAAAACTTTGAATCTTCCTAGTTCAAAATTTTTGCAATGTGGATATTGAATTATATTCTATATATTAAAGAATTGAGCTAAAATTCTAAAAAAAAATTCTAAAATAATTGTCAAGTAGAAATAGTTATAATATTGAAGGAAAAACTAAATCTTTAATAGTTCTAAGATGGAATTGAAACTTATTGATTCAAGAATATTCTAGTAAGCATACTAGACCTTATCAAAGTTTTTTTTCCTTGAAAATTTTAAAAATTGAGTTAAATAACAAATCCAATATGTTATTTTTTCAAGAAAAAGCTATGATTGTCTAGAAAACAAGAAGCTCTAAACCTTTTACATCACTGATCCAAATGAAATGAATCAAGTTTTCCATGTAGACAAAAAATAATGTATAAAAACAAAATTTTAAAAATTTTATTTCAAATTTTTGTGGATTTTTTGCTATTTGGCAAGTTTTATTTGTGCATATTGCATAGGATGGCAAAACTTTTGTTTCCATACTCCAATTGAAATATAAGTTGTATTCCTAGAAAACAAATTAGGTTTTATATTTTCATAAATTTTCAAAAATTGAGACCATAGGAGTATTCTTGAAATCTGTTTTGCAAGAACAATGGGACTTTAGGGATTAAATGGTTTGTAATATTTTTCTAATGATAGTATTCTAAAGTTTAAAGTTAGTGGTGTTTTTGAAGGGTCAGTATGCCAAATATATTAAGGATGTCTTTAGAGCATCACTAGTTGGACTAACTTTTGACGTGCTTATGTTGGAAATGGTGCTCTATTCTTGCATGGGAGGCAAAGATAATTAGCCAATCACTCCAAAAAACAAGCTTGGCATTAAATATTGGAGTATTGCTTATTACCTTGGTTGTGCTTTCTAAATTTTGCTTTTATCAATTGAGATCTTCTAGATTGAATAAGGCCAACATGAATAGGAATTCACTATTCATGTACTATTCACTGTCTTTCATCTAATTTCTATCTTTGACTATAAGAATAAGATATGAATATTACATGAATAGTGCCTCTTGCTGCATTGGAAATGAAGAGCAAAAAGTGGGGCACAAGCAACTAACAATCTTTTTTCAACCAACAAAATATCTCCAAATGGCAAAAATAAGTTTAAAAAATGTTTAACTTAGACTGAAATCTTGTTCTCTTCTAGCCAAAAATTTCATTCATTTGACCATCTTTCATCTATTTTGATTGACATTTCCTCAAAATCACTACCTTTCATCTAATTTCAACTACAAAATAATATCACTAATCGTCACTCTAGCTATAAAATAGGGACATCCCAAAGTGCCAAGTGCCTAAAAGCTCCACTTGATTACATGACTTCACTCATTACATCTCCTAAACCAGTATGTATTTAATAATATTGCTAAAAAATTAAACGATTTTAGAACATCTATTAAAAAAAACATTTGATTCCTTGTAACTTTTGGATACAATATCCAAATGATGCATTCTTTGGTACAATGCATCATTTCAATTGTTAGTTAGAATGTACTAACAATATTTGATTAGCCTACTACCTAACAAAAATTGCAGAGTAAAAGATGGAATAATTTTAGGTGTCCCTACCTTATTCAAAAATTTGTAAGAAACCCCTTGAAAAGAAGTGAAAGGGACATTGAAATGAGCCAACGTATTTTTTTTATTTTTTTTCATTTATTATACTGTAGGCAGTGCCAAAAGCAATCTTCACTTTAGTAGAAATAGATGAAACCTACAATACACAAATGAAATTTTATTTTTTCCATCCAAAAGAGTGTACAATCATCCAAACTAGAGTGTTAGTATGGTCCCACGATTTGGTAGTATTTTACAATTTCATCCATTGCAAAAGCAGGAACATATCCCCCAAATATTCCCTGAAAAAAAAAAAACTCATCATCGCTTTTCAGCGAAAAATCGCTCAAAGAATCCCTCCTGAGCCGGCCTTCAAGAGACCGGTGAAGCCAAAATAAAATGAAAAATGAAAAAATAAAAAAAATGAAAACGGCTGCCTCAGCTGCACGCGATACACGACCTCGTGTGCATCGCCACCACCTGGACCTTCTTCTCCCGCAATCCAATCCGCCCCCAAGCAAACACATGCTTCTTCTCAGTTCCTCTCAGTCCTCCATTCCTCGTACCTTACCTTGCGTTCTTCCATCACCTTCCATCATCCTCACCACTGACACCGGTCGTCACTCTCGTCGCCCTTTTCAAAAAAGGTGGGTCGTGGCAAGCAGACCGACTGGGAGCTTTGTCCGCGACGTACTACTGTGAGCTTTCGTGTCGGATTCCTCCATTGTCCCAAGTCAAAGCTAAGCAGCCCAATCCTGCCGGCCAGGGTCACGGACTTCACAATTCGGCCTGTGTGGGTGTTGGTGAGGTTGAGAGACCGTGCTTTTACAGACCAGTAATCCTTCTGGTAAGTGTTGTTGTGGGTGTTGGAGAGACTACTGAGAGATCGTGCAATTTCTTCTGGTGTTGTGAGACTGGCAGATCGTCCTTGTGAGCTTCGTAATTGGAAGCTTCTAGCGATTTCGTATCGGTGGAGAGGGGGACGTCTCTTGATATATATAAGGTTGATGTTGTTCTCGTTTTAAAGCTCGGCTCTATTCGCCAACCGCAGTTTCAGATCTGGTTAGATTGTTGTTCTTGTTGAAAGTTTGAGTCCCTCGTTGTTCAAAGGAGTTGGGTATGCGTATTGGCCATCGGTTTTTTCATTTCTTGAGCTAGAGCTTGTTGGCTGCAATTCGTTTAGGGTTTTGGAGAGTGAATTCTTACGGGTGGGTGAAATCGCTACTGAGAAGAGTTGATTTCATTAGACTTGTTAGAGTTCTATTTTAGTTATTGTTTGGAAATGGAAGTGGGTTCTGATGCACGAAAGAGTGTGATATTTGGATGCCGTACTTAAAAGCTATGAAGAGGTTTATGAAGGGTTTTTTTTGTAGATGTTCTAGAATCGACAATTGTATTGATATTTATTGTGGTTCATATCCTCTTAAGCAGTACTTACCAATTGTCTAGGATTTTGGGTTAGTGGCGACTATGGGTGTCCCACCCTTACGGTAGTAATTCTAATACGTGTCCACCTACTCAATGTCCTTTCAGTGAGGATTTTCAGTGTGAGTGCAACTCGTGATATTGGATTTTTTTCATTAGCATGGTTGTCAGCAAGTGTTTATTAACGCTGTGAGACCCTGCCAGAGTGCCAGTTAACATCATCGGATGTTTGTCACTATAATTGTTGTGATCAAGGGGATTATGAATTTAGCTTCTGTGAGACCTTGCCAGTTAACATCAAGAAGTGGTTGTCTATTTCAGGGTTTTATCTGAAGCGAAGAGCACAGGTTGGGAAACTCGAGCAGGTGTTGCATTGGTTGGGGTTTGTGTGAAGCTATGGCGGCGGTGGCAAATAAGGACGTGGTGGGAGCTAAGGAGGAGACGCCATCGCCAGCTCGCTATGAGACGCTGATCTTTGACCTGGACGACACATTGTACCCTCTCAGTATTGGGTTGGCGCAGGCTTGTCGATTGAACATTGAGGCATACATGGTGGAGAAGCTGGGCATCGATGCTGCCATTGTGCCAAGTATGTGCACGAGGCTCTACAAAGCGCACGGGACTACTATGGCCGGACTCTGGGCTGAAGGATATTATTTTGACCACGATGATTTTCACAGGTACTTACTTTCGTCTTCTTTGAAAAGCTTCGCATGTTCTTCCGTTTTCCACTGCATTAGTTTACAGTTAACTCTCGCTAAAGACACACTCTGTAATTGCACGTTCACTTCATATCCTCAGAATTTGTTGTATTTTTTTGCACACATCTGATTGGACAACTTCCACATGTATCATAACACTCTAAACAATGAGTCGCTGTTGAAACACCCAAGAATATAGGCTGGAAGAAAGAATCGTCCTTACTGTGAGTCAAAGCAGTGTAGTCACCTCATCCATTTTGAAGACGCCTTCTTCCTAGATTTGTGTATGCAATTACAGAGTGTGTCATTAGAGAGGGTCTTGTGTACAGATTCTTCTAAGTAAATATTACTCCATATTGCTCTTTTCTACGGCGTACTTTTAGATGACTTGCTAGTGATGCTTTGTAGGCAGTCGTGGCTAACGCTAATGCATCCCCTAAAGAATCAAGATTCCCGGACCGTCACTCTTCTTTTCTTTTGCGATTTTGAGGTGCTCGTGTAGGGGGGGTTGTCCGTCCAATTGGATTCCTTTTTTGACCAACACATGCAATGTTGTTCATTGATTCTAGTGATATTAAATCTAGTGATTGAATATTATATTCAATCGATAAATTGGTCATTTAATAACCACGAATCCTTGATACATAAGGGGATATAGTTCACATATTTGTTTCTGCTTTTCATCGTAATATGATGACATCTGCAGGGACGTCCACGGTCGTCTCCCCTACCACGTCCTCCGACCCGACCTAGTCCTCCGCAACCTCCTGCAAAGCATGCCACAACCCAAGTACATCTTCACAAACGCAGACAAGGTCCACGCGGACGTAGTTCTGAAGCTACTTGGCGTGGAGGATCTGTTCAAAGGCATCCTATGTTTCGAGACGTTCAACAGTCACGTTGCCATCGCCAAAGCCAGCGGAGGCAAGCTGGATCCCACCGTCCCCATCGTGTGCAAGCCCTTGGTTGCATGTATGCAGGAGGCTCTGCAGCTGCTGCAGATCAACCCGGCCAAAGCGCTCTACTTCGACGACAGTGCCAGGAACATCTTCGGAGGGAAAGAGGTGGGCTTGCATACCGTCTTGGTCGGGAGCTTGGTTCCATGTGAAGGAGCGGACCGCACCATTGCCAGCATTCATAATGTGAGGGAGTCCATTCCGGAGATCTGGGCCGAGCCTCACTTCTTCGATGAGCTACGGCTATCCCGGAAGATTGCTGTGGAGACTGTTGCTTAATTGAGCTGCGGAGTTCATGGTGTTTACCTCCCTTCTTTTTTTCTGGGGGTGGTGTACATTAGTTAGAGGGTTCCTTTTTTTGGCGGATTCTAATTCTCGTCTCATGCTTAAGACATTGAGTTGAGTTTCAGCAGACGGTGGACATTAGCGAAGCAAACCGATTTTAAAGAGATTTTTTCTTATTTAGTAGATGCTGCTAATGACATTTTGAAGCATCGTATTGGCGACCTGAGAGGATTGTTTTCCGGTTGGTTGAGCTCCAGTGCTGCAGAATTCATGTTTTCCCCTCCCTCCATTTTGCTAGGGATGGTGAGCATAAGTTAGATTGGTTAGATTTGCCAAATTCTAGGTCTCTTTTCTCATGCGTAGACATTGCATCAAGGTTCAGCCGACGGGTGTATTTGTGAAGCAAACCAATTCTAAAGACTTTTCTTTATCTAGTAGATGCTGCTATTGATATTTTGAAAACATCTCATTGGTGACCTAAGCGGAACACACGATCAAACCTATTGACTGTACTCTATCTAATGAGTATTGCCTCGAAGAATAAATGGTCAGCGCTTCCAATGCACTCACATGTATTCATAGCTAGTTGTGTGGAAGTTGTCCAATCAGTTGTGTACACAACTGAATTTAAGAATATCCTAGGAATAAAGCTAATGTTGCATGAGCATGCCAAAACAGAGATGATGGCACATAACCATTACCAAAACACTAGTAGAAATTATGGCTTGGTAGATCAATCCTTGAGACTTGTATGAAAGCATAGGTTGATTGAAGTAATTAGAAGGCTATTCTGAACTCTTTTTTCCATAATCCATTATCTTTGTTGATATAGGGATAGTTTCAAAGATTGGGGCTTAATTAGATCATTGTTTTGAGTTGTTGAGAGCATCTTCACCAATCCATGTGAAAAAAGATGTTCTAGATGAAACATAACTTGTGTCAAGTGAGAAGAAGGGGTTGCAACATTACCATTTCTTCACTAACACCCTCCAGAAACATGGTTTATGTTGTCAAGGAACTCCTGAGCCTCAAGGCACAAGCTTTATGAGGTGCCAAATTAATTGTTGACCCCACACGTTGGGAGAGCTAGCTAGAACTTTGTCACAATACCCAAAAGTTTGAAGTTTGAAGCTGAAACTTGGTTGTAACATCCAAAAGTTTATCTTTTAGTTGGAGACTCAAAACCTCAAACGAATTTTTGAAGATGCAATTTAGCTTGATTCTCCAACTTTTATTAGTTCAAAGTTTTTTGAAAAAAGATATTACACTATACTTAAATGTGATCTGAAATTCTACTTTTAAAATAATTCTTATATTTTAACTTAACTATGAGCGGTTGAGCTCCTATTAAGCCCAATTTACATATCCCACATAGATTGTATTTACTACTACTACTACCCAACTTCTATAAAGAGCTTCTCTTCTCACCATCAAACACACCAAAATAATTTTGTGGCTTTTGAAGGCAGTTGCCTTTTGGCAACTAGCTTCAAAAGCCACAAAATTATGTTTGATTTGACTTAATTTGTTTAATTTTTCAATTAAACAAATGAAGTCAAATTAATCAAAATTAAGCACTTAATTAATTTGTCAATTAAGAAAATTAAGTGGTTGCTTAATTTTATTAATTTTTCCATTTAATCTTGTGTATTTTGTTGGTTGTACTTTGCTACTATAACGTATTTTTAATATCATCACTTGACAGCCTTCACGAAAGTCAGATCGTGTGAATTTCAAATTTGCAAGAATCTATATGATTGATAGGGACGTGGAAATAGCTTGGTTTGTCACTGGCAAGTGGCCTTGTGGAGGCCTCATTTTTTCTGTAATGATTGCCAGTTCAAATCACGGCGTTGGTTTGGATTACATGGATTCATCTTCATTGATAGTCGGTTTTCTGTTTCTAAGATTAGCCGGGTTTAGAATTGTACCGACATCCAAATGAATGCGCATAGCATGAGAACATCTATTGGTAAGTATGTGTTTTGTTTGAATCATCAATGTTTATTTCTTGCACATAGAGAAATCTTTTTATAGATATCAAAGTAGGATGTTCTATTTCTTGCAACCTTGGGTGAAAGTATGATAACATTGAAGTAAGCTTAGTACTCATTAGTGTGTCTTGTGCTATTGCAATAGCCAAAATAAGAGTAAAAGTAATTTTAAAATTCAATAACTATTTTATTTTAGGTCTAAACACCATGAAGCAAAGCCAATGTACCCCTCCTTGCAAAGAGCTTTCCAACATTATCAACTACCAAGAACACGACCAGGGGACACACAGTCCAAAAAATCTCACTGTTTCAAACAAACAGTCTTAGGTTAAGATATAGATATTTCTTTTATCTTTTGATGTTGAAACTTTAGAACTATGAGGGAAGGTACTTCAATGTGACAAATATTGTTGAATATGTTTTAAATTTTGTTTTGACATTACATTGTGTTGTGATGGAGATTGAAATGTCAAATTGCACATTTCAATCTCCAAAACCCAATAAGGTGGCTTACAGTGGTTTCAGTAAATAATCCACCAATGTAAAGAAATTCTTTACAAATTTTTCAAGAAATTTGAATATTATTGTAGTTTATAGAATGAAGCTCCTAATATATAAGATTAAGTTTATGATCAATCAAAAACTAGTTTCCTGCTTTCATTCCTAAGAACTCTTGCAAATTAAAAGGTTACAATGAAAAGAAAGAAAAAGTAAATTTGGTGCAAAGAAAAGAAGAAATGAAGAAAAGTAATCTTAATCCTATTATTATTTAGAACCGCAAATAGCCCTTAAAATCCATTGGCAAAGGTCATTGTTTACAATGACTTCACCAAAAGTTGTCTTAAGAACCATTTCAAAAAATAGGATTCATTTGGTCTATTGAGCCCAACATTAAACTAGTGAAACCACTAAAGTAGGATCACTCAAATTCTAAGCATCAACACTATGAAACCATTTTAGAATTTAAGATAGGATATGTCAATGAAATTCATTGAGAATTAGTTCCCATCTAGGATCTTTTTGTGATTCCATATTTTTTTTAGAATGTGGAAAATTATGCATTGAACTTTTTTAGTGTATTTCAAGAAAATGTAGATCCAAATTGATGAAAGTTCTACATATATGTGAATGATTCAAGTGGTTTGAAATCAACTTTCAAAGTGAAAACTTTTAGATTAATTTAGACTCATTAAATGTGAAGAACTCCACAAGCTTATTTCATTCCATCAACAAAAAATTTAATCAAATGTGGACATTTTTATTGTAAAATTGTATAGGGATCCATTGACATACTTTTGGTACCAAATACCAATCACATGGATCTCATATAAGGATATGATCTAAAGCTAAATGCCAATTTATTTAGAGTAAATCTACACATTGTGATATATGTAAGAAGCTCTACTTTTGAAAAAAGATGTCCACTATTCTTCATGTATTACTAATTATCAACACAATGACAACATGTGAGCTACATCTTCAATAGTATTATTTGAATGTTGTCTTTTAATATGCTTTCAAGATCAACATGATTATTCTAGTAGTTTGAAGAAACTCAACGTTTCATTCACCGAACTCAAGTTCAATAACATCATCATTGGCTTGTGGAGAAGAAGTTGGTGAAATGCTATCAACACTGATGGCATTGCTTGACGTTGGAGCAATAGCTTGCGAATTGTCGGAATCACTACTACCTGAATTTGGAGAAGAAATTGGTGAAGTGCTAGCATCATTATCATTGGCTTGTGGAGAAGAAGCTGGTGAAATGCTATCAACACTGATGGCATTGCTTGACGTTGGAGCAACAGCTTGCGAATTGTCGGAATCACTACTACCTGAACTTGGAGAAGAAATTGGTGAAGCGTTAGCATCAACATCACTTGAAATTGGAGAAGAGGCAGGTGAAATTATGGCATTACCATCGTTAGGACTTGGAGAAGAAGTTGGTGAAGTACTAGCATCAATACCAGTTGAAATTGGAGATGAAGCTGGTGTGATTATGCTTTCACTAACACCAACATTGCTTGAAGTAGGAGAAGGAGCTGATGAAGTTGAATTGTCATCATCGTCATCGTCATCACAATCATCGTCATCGTCGTCATTGTCGTCATCATCATCATCATCATCATCTTTAGATTTCTTGCATTTGCTATGCTTATTGTCGTCATCGTCGTCATTGTCATCGTCATCGTCATCATCGTCATCATCGTCATCATCATCGTCGTCGTCGTCATCGTCATCGTCATCATCATCATCACAATCATCATCATTGTCATCATCATCGTCGTCATCGTCGTCATCATCATCGTCATCATCGTCATCGTCGTCATCATCATCATCATCATCATCGTCATTGTCTTTGTATTTCTTGCATTTGCTATGCTTATTGTCCTCGTCGTCATCGTCGTCGTCGTCATCATCATCGTTGTCGTCGTCGTCGTCACACTTACAATTTTTGTTGTCGTCGTCGTCATCATCATCGTCATCATCATCATCATCATCCGTTGTCGCCATGGGAGATGAAGCGGGAGAAGCTACATCATCCCCGCCATCGTCGTCCTCGTCGTCGTCGTCATCATCCTCGTCATCATCACAAGAGCACCCTTTCTTCTTCCCTTTGGATTTCTTCTTCTTCTTTGATATCCCGGAGCCGCCCCCACTAGATTTCCCGGTGCTCCCACCAGACTTGCCGCCCAACAGACTCCTCACCACTTGAACATAATGAGAGAAGGCACTCGGAACTAAACCGGAGTCCACTTTGGCTATGGCGTCACCATCACTTGAGGTCAGAGCTACTTCGCTGAATCGGTCGCGCTCTTCGTCTATGGAGTCACCATCACCTGCATGAACAAGAGACATTGCGGATTCTTCCATTGTTCCGGAACCATAAGCTTTTTGTTCGGAAGCTGCAACGTCGTTGCCGTGGTTGAACAGGGAGCCAGCGGGTCTAGCAGTTGCTAGAGTGACCAGGGAAGCACAGAGCAGCAACATGAATGCCATCGCCATTGTCTTCTTGGAGGCCATCGTTACCTCAGCCGTCGTGATGTTGCACGCAAGAAGCCGGATCTTACCTAGCGCAACATGCACACTTGAGCCACATTTCGTGAGTTGAAGAATTCTTTATGATGAGGTTGAAATTTCCGGCATGATTTTTTACTACATTCGATTTTTTCATTGTTCACACATTTCGCAATCACACGAGTTGAACTATGGATGGATGCGCGCGGCAGGCATTGCGAGAAGTTAGACAGACAACAACGTCAAGAAATTAGATCATCACTGTACCCTAATTGCTTTCATGACACACGGAGTCAAACAACATACATCTTACGGAATGCATGGAAAAGTACAACTGCTGCTAACATTGAACATTGCTAAGCTAACCTGCATAGAAGAGATAGAGAGTAGCTGATTTATAACGGAAATTGGATCCACTTACGTTGCGTCCACCACCTTAGAAAACGGAATGACTGAGTATTTAACTTGGACTATGAAAGCAGACCACGATGGCCAAGTGCAGACTCTGAAGTAGAAGTAGAAGCTCAAGAGATGTAGCTTCAAGTCGCCATAGCTCCAGACAATGTCAGGGACAGATCCTATTGGTAGTTGTGTTCTTAGCAGAATGTTTCATGTCCATTTATATTACTCTTGCATCACATCGAAACCGTGACACTAATCGATGTGATTTCAAATCATTACTAGTCAGTCAAATTACATTCAAATGCAATGCGATCCTTGCGGCATCGGAAAATACTCATGATGGGACCATGATCCAAAGACGACTCAGAATTTTCAAGGGAAGTTTTGGAGACAGAAATTTATGCCTAGCCCAAAGCAACTACACTATCAGTTGGTACGCGCTTTTCAAAAAATGTTTTTATGATTTCGAATCATCACTTTCAAACGCAGCACAATCCATGCTGGCGGAGTGGGGAAACAATGATGGAACCATTGAGAGACTATGCACGCGACAATGTCATGGCCGAGGAATTCGAGGAGGAGTTCCACAATGATGCGAATTGGAATCACGACTTCGACAAGTTTTCCGGCACTACCCACAGGGGAAGTAGGAGCTGTTACCGTGTGGGAATGGTCCAATTTTTCCCACATGGTAACCACCTTCTAAGTGGTAAACTACTATGAGTTTACCACTTAAGAGGTGGTTACCATGTGGTAATGGTCCAATTTTCTCCACATGGTAACCCCTTCTACTTCCCCTGTGACCTGCACTCTTCTTTCCACTCCTTTCTACTATATGAAGCAGCATGCGGAATTGTTCAAGCCACCGTCGAAGCTAGACTAGTTCGTGAAGCCGGGGAGTTTTGTTTTTAGGTGGCGAGGCGACCATAGTTACGAAGCACGGCGTTTGAGAATGTTCTGAATGTTTATTAGCTCAGCGTCAATTAGAATGCTTTTCCAATGTTGTTCGATTAAATTTGAGAGGTTACAACTCAAGAACACAGGAAAACGCAAAACTGGTTAGCAAAAAAACTGTCCAAAAAATTCGATTCTGGATCGTTCGACCGTTCTTTGTAACAATGCCTGCTGCCGTTGAGTGATTTTCAGCACCAGATGAAGTGGGACAAATCACACAACGATTTGATGGTCTCCAGCTGAGCTCATCGAATTCGTGGACAAGGTTCGTAAAAGAGCTAGTAAAATCTCTACATTAGTACGTTGTAGCTACAATATTCTAGACACAGCAGAGACAGAGGTACTTGAGCTCGAGGCGAGAAGAAATCACGTTCTCTGAGTAATTAGGGGCTGTGTGAGCAGGACTTGTTGGGTTTACCCCGGTTGCTGTTCATGACCACAGTTTTCGGTTTCATGAACCAGGATGCAAGAAGAAGAACCATGAAACCTCTCCGGATTGGTCTCTCCATAAGACATACGCGCGCGGTTGGGCTCTCGCCGTCGTTACGTACAGCAGTTAAAACCCCTAATTCCACCTCGAACAAATTGAAGAAGCTTCCGCGACCAGATCTTCAATTCTGGTTCAATGTCCTGATCAGTTCGTGTAATAACAATCAATATCGCGTCGACATGAATTCTTCCCTATTGTAGCCTCGTTGTTTGGAGCAGATTCTGAAATGCTGTTGTGAATAAGGTCGATTGATAACGGTTTGATTGCAAGTGATTGAGGAATGGAGGGAGGCAGGTGAGGTTATATATTTGAATTTGAGGAGTGCAGCGTGTCGATCTCGCAAGGGCCGACGGAGTTGTGGTGAATCGAATCTCTCGCGCGCGGACGGTTTCTTGGTCGCTTCGGAGACTGGGCTGAGCGGGGTGGGTGTAGAGCAGTTGTGATCCGTCAGTCGCTCCTGGTTTTCTTGACCACGTGAGATCGCAGCAATGGCAGTCAAGCTCGGGCTCCAAGGCCAGAACCGCAGGCACGCTGGTCCTCACCAAAAACTGAGTGTTGAACAGAATGAGAGAGAAGGAACTCCAAGCCATTTGAAGGTTGGCGGAAATTAAGGGTCTGTTCATAATGTCAATGCAGGAGAGTTTTGCCGTCGTGGTTTGTTTCAATTGGTTAAGGAGAGCCAGATTATGACTGATAATGTTCATTGCGGACCGTGTGCAAATTTCCAACAGTGTCGGTATGAAGCAGAAATTTCATTGGTTTGGGAGTGAGAAATCTTAGAGAAATCTTTGCTACTACCAACCGGTATTAACTTAGAGAGTGCAGATTCACCTAACATAATGTCAATGTAGGAGACTTCTGCCTTTGTGGCAAGTTTTGATTGGTTAGGCAATCAAAGAAGTCAAACGGCTCAACTCTCCTACATTGACATTATGTCCAGTAATTGCAAAATAGGCCAAGTCATGAAAAATGATTCCAGGTTAGTACCAACCTTGCCACTTGCGGCTCAGTAGGTCCTAACTTGCGATTATTTTTGATAACTTGGCCTGCTTTGCAATTACCTAGTCCATTTTGCTTTAGAAAAAGCATGGAGCTTCAAGAGGGCCACTACATCTAGACCTTCTATGCAAATTAAAAAAAATGTAATAGCCTTCTTGAGGTCCCATTCTTTTTCTAATACCTCCCACGCTTAGCTTCAAGTAGGTATTTTATTTTATCTTGTTTAGCATGCAATGCAAAAAGGCATCTTTAGTGGAGTCATGAAGCTCTTTACATTCATAGAATTTATGGATGAACCGTACAAAATGTAGATGATAACCAAATTATTCATCCAAATGCATATACATTCATTCAAAATGAAGTGATGCTCCTTGAAGATCTTTTAGCAATTGAGCAATTTTGTACATTGTAGAAGGTGGGAGATATATAGCCAAAGATTTTCTCAAAAAAATTGTATCACTAGCCACAATTCCCACAAAGGTCTAAAAAAGTGGCTCCAAAACTACATTGCTCATTGCTCCATTTGTAAGGAAACTCTATATTGCTGAAGATAATTATATTGAAGTTGTGCATTCATTTTTCAAAACAACACCAATGGAAGGAAGGTCTTGGAGCACTAAGCTATATTATCTGAGGACAATTCTAAAGGACAACATGGTTCAATATGAGCCTTTGGAATTATATTCCCAAATGGGCCTTTCAAACCATGTCCTTGTAACTATTTTAGCTTTTCATCCGTTGTTCAAAACTAAAGTATGTGGTACTTTATGGGGGAATTCAGTTTCATCAAATTAGTCATATTGGTTGCTTTGGTCAAGTATTTTTTACTTTGTATGAATGGAAAGTGATTTGGATGAATCATTCTAAAGCTCTTAGATCTTGGTCTAGAGTATGCTAGACTTTAGAGAATAAGGAATTGAGATTGATTTAAAAGAAATAAAACATCTACGTGCCGCAAAATGCATTCAACTTAGTATGCAAAGAAGTGTGACTTATAGAGACTAGCTGACATAATTTAAGTAGGGTATTTCTTTGAAAAATATGTTGACAAGCTACAAGTTGGCTAGGAATATTGTTTCCATAATTAAAATGTGCTTTCTAGACATATCTTTGATGGTTGTATCTGACTCAATAATACTCAAACACAAGTCTAAAAAGATACTCCCTCCGTCCCAAAATGATCTTCCTGTTAGCCTTTATATTTTGTCCCAAATTGATCTTCCGGTTGTGAAATGGAAGAAGGGCCCACGACATGAAACATTTCCACGTTCTCTGAATGTGAAGTGAATAAAAAAATTATAAAATTCCAGACAAGTTGCTATCTACTGTTCCGGAGAAACTGTTGTTCACTGTTCCTGAGAAGCGTGTACCAATCAAGAGAGTCTAGGCTATGTTTTTTCTGCCATTCACTGTTATGAAGAAGCTGCCTGTTCACTACTTGTTCATTGTTCCGCGGTTTGTCTGCACCATTCGGAGCAATCTTGTTTTTTTAATTTAAACAAATGAAATAGGATCATGCCCTCATTAGAAAAAAAACTAGCCCTCTGGAGGACTGCTCCAAAGTGACATGCCAATCTATTAAAATGCTTGGCCTATCACTCCAGAATTTCCCCTCGGTGAGCAGCTGACTGCTCGCCGAAACAGTCAGAAATCGCAATTTTATTTTATTTTTAAAATTTAAAAAAAAAAAATTAATAATTTTTTTAAGATTTAAAAAAAAAAATTAGGTTCCTGCACCACTATTGCTGCAGGTTCTGCTGCACGGAAATAGGGAAAAAACTAATTTTTTTGCAAAAAAAAAGTAA
The DNA here is from genome assembly GCA_951799445.1 of Pseudisothecium myosuroides. Lineage (NCBI taxonomy): Eukaryota > Viridiplantae > Streptophyta > Bryopsida > Hypnales > Lembophyllaceae > Pseudisothecium > Pseudisothecium myosuroides. The sequence continues at coordinate 32,785,372 of OX637287.1, read as the reverse complement.
ATTTCAGGGTCCCTCGGAGGGCTGTGGAGCAGCCCTCCGGAGGCCCCAGATTTTCTCTAATGTTTATCTTGACTTTTGGAGGATAGTTGATTCGATAAGGTGACTTGTCCAAGAGCCAACACGAGAAGACAAAAGGACACAACCACACACCGCGGGAATTGAAGAAATGATTGGCTAGCGGTGCTCCTTCAAAATGGCCAAAAATTCTCACTCTTTGATGCTTCATAACTATATTTTGAAAACTAATATAGAGCTGAAATTTTTAGGACATTAGAAGGGCATTGAACTCTACTTGCAGTTTAAAATGGGACTTAAAATTGTTTTTTTAAACCTTAATCCGGAACATTTTGTATAACAGAAAGATCATTCGGGGACGGAGGGAGTACTACGGAATATAATGATAAAGAAGAATATTAAGATTATGAAATATAATTCCAGTGACAACCTTAAGCCAATTGTTGAAGTGACCTTTGGGATTTTTTTATCAACATATATAGGGTCCACTTTGCAACCATAGGGGGGCCTTTGAGGCACCACACCTAAAATTGCATCCATGATCAAAATGATGGAATTAAGCCCATACAAAAATGGTAGAATGAAGCCATGACAAAAATAGTGAAAAGAAGCTAGGATGACAATGGTGAAATGAAGCCAAGACAAAAATAATTGAATCTTGAATTTACAAGACTAAAATTGAAGCCCATAGTGTCTTTTCAATTGTGGAAGTTCAAAGATTTTGAAGGAACCAATCAGAATCTAAAGTTGAAGTTCAATTAATTTTCAAAACAAATGTCGGAAGAATTTGGAATTAAAAAAAATATGAGAGTTGAAACCATCCAAGTTAAGATATTTAACATTTAAATGTAAAAGCTGCATTTTTTTTCTAATAGGCATAGTTATACTAACAAAATGTTAAATACACTTCAAATTACCAAGAAAAATATTCATAATCTATTATTTTAAGTATATAGTGTCACAACCCGTATCATGACTTTTGTCCCAAAACCTTCACGTTTTCATCCTAGAGAAATATCATCCATTTATTTCATTTGATGCTCACAATGAGAACCTAGAACAAGACAATCATTTTAATCAAATGTCTAATCAAACACCGGTGTTCAAAATGCTATGATCGAATTTCAATGCTATCAACTTCAATTGTTTGGGAAGTGATTGCAAAATTCATATATGTGCATATGCAATTGTGAGCATTTGAAATGAAAACTTTTGCCTACCTAACTCATGTTTTAGCATCCGGCACATTAGAGTTAAATAGATATTTCGTTAAAATGGCAATATTCCACAGACTTGTCACTTTTAGGTTTAAATTATGTGGTCTGAAATGTAAATCAGTCCTAGAATATAGACCATGTGGTCTAAAATCTATACCATTCCTAGAAAATGAATGGAAAAATGACGGAAGAATATCACCATTTTAACAAAATATCCGTTGTTATGGCTAAACATCACAACACCGTCACTCTTGCTCCACAGAAATAACTCTGAATACGAAAGAACACATGCAATGCAATGTCTCCTGAGACTCAATGATCAAAACTATTTCACACATAGACTCACAACAGTCATGTTTCAGAAAGCGCAGGGAGTGTGATGGCAGGTGTATGTTAAATCAACAATCAATTGCAAGAGTTCATTATCTCAATCTTAGTTGCCGGTTGCATGAATCGTAACAACCAGAATGTGACAGAAGTCAGAGAATCGAAGCATGGAATATCATATACATCCATGGCAAGTAACTCACACAGAAGCTTAGTTTCCATAAGGCCTCACAGTGCATTATTCAAAAGAATGGAACCCTGTTAGGGATTCGAAACATCGATCGACTCTCCTAGCAAGCGGAATGAATGAATGGATGAATCATACGTTTAATTAGAGCTAGATATCTTGTCAGAACTGAAGAGTGACGGGGACTGCTGATCATACATGTGTCAGCTATAAGCTATTCAATTAAGAGGAGGAGAAGGTTCAAGGGTGTAAATCGGAGCTAAACTCACACTACAATGAACTAATGCAGCTAAAACTCGACTGCCTTACGCTACAATGAAATGGAAGTCCAGAGTCATTCGAAGAAGACGCAATTAATCGCAGCAGAACTGATCGAAGTCATCACTTCGATCCACGGTCTCCATAGAATTGATCTATGGTGCCGCATAATAAGTATCGGTACCCACAGTGCCCCCGGACTTGGGAGCAGAGACGGGCTCCCAAACCGGTGCCCACGACGGAGGCGCGCGGGGAGGTGCGCCCACGGGAGATTTCATGGGAGCGCCTTCAGGAGGCGAATCCGGAGTTCAACCGAACGAGGGCGTCGGGGAAGGTGAATCCGGAGCCCCAACGAACGAGGGCGTCCGGGCAGGCGAATCCGGAGCCCCAACGAACGAGGGCGTCGGGGCAGGCGAATCCGGAGCCCAAGCGAACAAAGGCGTCGGAGCAGGCGAATCCGGAGCCCAAGCGAACAAGGGCGTCGGAGCAGGCGAATCCGGAGCCCCAACGAACTTTGTGTAGGGTTGTTATTAGTAATTAATTAATTTATGGTGTTTATATTGATACATGTATATATAAGTCCCACTTATTAATGATTGGAGCTAGGATACTGTATCTTGTCTATGGAAACTAATTAAAGGAATGTAGAGGTTACGAAATCTCAAAAGTGAAGGGATTGAGCCCCATGACCTTGTAAGTGATGAATTCATGACTTGTCCACCTAATTGTAAGCATGCACCAAAAACAAATACTCCCTCCATCCCAAAATGATCTTTGTGTTGGCCATAATTTTTTGTTCCAAAATAATCTTCTTGTTGTGGGAGGAGGATATTTGCAAGTAATTCCTCACCCATTGTAGCAACTACAATGCTCAAATCCATGAAAATAGAGAACATTTTCATTTCCATTGTGAATGATTCTTTCATTTGTAGCTTTTTAGGGAACAATTCGGAAGATGTTGGGTTGAATAAAGAATTTGCTCAATTGGAAGGGGTTAGATTACAGTAGTAAGTCAACAATATGCATAGGTGGCCCTTCCTAAAATATATTGCACTTCAATTCAATTGAGATGTATAGCTTGACACTGCTTGAGTGGGCCACTACGTTATGTATTGTACTGTAGCACACAAATGAATGGCCACCGGTGCTTAATAGAAATGGTTCCAAAATTTAATTTTCAAGCACTTTAAAATTATACTTTAAAAAATGTTTTGAAACTCAAAGTTTTAGGGTTATAGGAGTGCACTGAACTTTACTTACATGTCAATTTTTTTTTGGAATAAATGTTATTTTTAACCTTAACCCCTAAAGGCCCAAAGTCCTCGGGGGACACTTGGGATTTTGGGCAGGCTCGTGCGACCTGAAATTTCGACCTGATTTTTTGAAACTTTTTTTGAAGATAGGAAATCACATTAGCTTTCCAAAAATATAATTTTTTTTCAATCAGTGCTCGGGAAAAAAAGTTATGCCGCCCAAAGTCAAAAAAGCAGTTTACTGGGCAGAAAAAAAAACTTTAAAAAATTGAATTTTTTTTTTTTTTTCCCTCAAAGATCATGTTTTTATCTATATTTGAAGCTTTGATTCATTCTATTTGGACTTAGAATGAGAAAGTTATGGACAATCTTGTTTTTTGGGCAATCTAAGCGTCTTCTTAAAAAAAAAACTTATAATATTCATTTTTGAATGCAATTTTCAAAAATTTTCAAATTTTTTTTCTTGAAAAGGTCGAGTTTGTTTGCAAGAACAATCCCACCGTTGGGATTATGGTTTTTTTAATTCCATCTAAGAGCTATTGAAGATTTAGTGTTTTGTTCAATTTTGGACCTACTTCTACTTAACAATTTTTTTATATGTGAAAATCAAGTTTTGACATTCTGAAATTTTTTTCCTGACTCTCAACTCAAATTTTCAACATAAAAAAATTTAACTTTATGGTGTGTAGTGCAAAAAAAATCCACAAATGGCCGTCAAAGTCATCTGAAATTGCAATCCAAAGTTCAAAAAAACTTCTTTTTCCAACTTCAAACGCTAATATCTTCCAATTCGTACGGTCAAACTTCATGAAATTTTTACCACATGATTTGAGACAAGTGAAGTACAGGATCCTATGGTTAGATTCTAAAGAAAAGGTTTTTTTCGGTTTAGAGAGTGATCGCAGTAGAAATGGCAGTTTTCAATGGTTTCGGAGCCAAAAAATGCCTTAAGCCTTTAGGGGTTAATCCGGAACATTTTGTCTAATAGGAAGATCATTTGGGAACAGAGGGAGTAGTATTTTTCATATCTCAATATATTACACATATTATTCTTACAATTTTTTTTACCAAAAGTTATATTTATACAATGGGATTATAAATATCACAATGAAGAGGAAAATATAACCTTCAAAGGGCAAGTAAGGGACCAAAAAATCCACCTTCTTGTGGAGATTTATATTCTTTACTGTTTATTTTCAACATTATTTGTGACTTTAATCAAATATTTGGAATCAAGTATTGAATATACAATTAGCATAGAGTAGTTGAGTAGGGTGAAGACTCATCCCTTGGTGCACGCAGTTAAGAGGTCCTCAACACTAAGTCTAAACCAAGAAAGTCAAAATAATTCATCAATCTCATTGATCAAGCTTGATCACTATCTAAGCTCTCGACCAATGAGAGTGCTCAGGATTTTTAATTTATCTTGGTTTGATCCCAAGTGTAAAGCAGCCTTAAATCAAATTTTTAAATTGAATTTGGAACCTAAACGTACTCAGAGTTTTTATATTTTTCTCCTTTGTGTGATTGCACCCAGGAGTCAAAGAATATGAGCATAAAAACATTATTACAAAATTAGAGTACACAAATTTGACCCTCTCTTCAACAACAATCTAGAATCTTTACACACTTGCCAAACTATCATTAAGGTAGGCAAACCCATACCCAATCTTTTAACCTCTAAAGGACAGAGGCCTTTTTTCTGCCAAAAAACACTGAAAACTGCCATTTCTATAGCAAAAAGTAAAAAAAATTGAAAATTGTTTTTTTTCTACATCTAACTATAGTATCTTACACCTAACTAGTATGAGAATGTGTGGAAAAAATTTCAGAATTTTTGACTGCACAGATTGCAAGATATTTGCATTTAAAGTAAAAAAAACAAGCTTTTCAGCACATTGCGGGACCAGATTTCTTGACTTTAAACATTTTTAACTTAAAATTTTTGCACTACAAAGTTTTGAGCTTTAAATCTTTATAGTGGAGAATTGAGTTGAGAGTTTAGGAAAGAAAACAAAATTCAAAAAAACTTAATTATCATTCTTAAAAAAATTGTTAAGTAGAAGTAGATACAAGATAGAAGGAAAATCTAAAATATTCATATATTTTAGATGGAATTAAAATGCACTAATTCCAACGGTGAGATTGTTCTAGCAAGTAAACTAAACCAATCCAAAAAAAATTTGAAAAATTGCATTTAGAAATGAATCCTACAAGTTATTTTTTTCAAGAAGATGCTCTAATTGCCTGAAAAAACAAGAATGTCCATAACTTTCTCAAAACATATCCAAATGAAATGAATCAAAGCTTTCCAGATAGACAAAAATATAATCTATGAGAAAAAAATATTAAAAAAAAAAAATTCAAATTTTTGCGAATATTTTTTTTCTTGCCCGGGCTGCCCCCTTGTCCCTTGTTTTAGCTTATTTGGTCATCACTGTTGTTCCCGGGCACTGATTGTGAAAAAAATTATGTTCCCAAGAAGCTAATCAGCTTTTCTAACTTCAAAAAAAGTTTAAAAAAATCAGAAGAAAATTTCAGCCCGTAGGTACTTGCCCGAAAACGCATTTGTCCTCCAAAGGGACAACGGTCCTTTAGGGGTTAAGCAGATAGGGTGCTACAGAGACTTCGAAGGATGGGAGAAAATATTGACAAGATTAGCCTTTTAGTACCCAGTGCATGCACAACAAAAAAATAAGAGAAATAAGGGAATATAATATAATGAAGTTTTAATTTAAGTGCAAAGTTGGGACCGATGGGTCCCTACAATCGGTTGTAGACCTACACTGTGGCTGAGCCTTTGTTGACCCAAAACTGACTGCTATGAACAGTAAAGTATTCAAAATTGGACCTTATTCCACCCAACACAAAACTAGAGAGACAGTTGCCGATGTATCGTTGCCAAATGCAGAGCACATTAGTATTGCAAGCTTGTTTCCAAATCCGTTCTGACAAACTAGAAACCCGTCAACTAATCCCCTCAAATTAACACACTCCCAATCTCATTGCCATTTGCCACATTAAGTACAGAATATTTAGATCTCAATTGCACAATGAAGCGACTTGATGTAGGATGCGGTATTGGGGACCACTAAGATAAAACAGCCCATTACGGACAGAAGACCCATTGTGGACACCTAACAATGACCCCATTATGGTTTTCTGCCAGTGGATGAGATTTGGGCCACAATCAATGTCTTAGCTAACCGGAATGGAGTGATTAGTGACCACAATAGGAACTTCCACCTTTTTAGTGCTAATTCATTGTAGAAAGTGATTGTTTTAGGGCTTCCATGTTAGAAAATATTGTGACTGCTTTAGGTGAGTAAGATGACCATTATGGATATAATTTTTGTTGGTTTTGGGGTAGTCTAGAGACTCTTTTAGGCCATGATGGGCTGCACCTTCAAAAATTCATAACAAATTCACACTTTGTCGAAAAAATATAATTTCAATTACTCTCGCCATTTCTATCACTTGTCTTTATGTGGGGAAAAAATTTAAAAAATTCAGCAATGACATGAGGGCAAACTCCCCATTTTGTCCGTAATGGGCTGTTTTACCTTAGTAGGAAATAGATTTGCCTACCTTACTGGTAGCACACATGTCTCCCATTCAAACTGTTTGACTTGTAATATGGCATTAGAGAAAAAATCAGCCCTCCGGAGGACCCTGAAATTTACTTTTTTTTTGTCAAAAAAATAATTTTTCCCCTATTTCCGCCCGACAGAAACTGCAGCAGAACTGGTGCAGGAACCGAAAATTACTAGTAAAATTTTATTTTTTATTTTTTTTTATTTTTTTTAATCTTAAAAAAAAATTAAATTTTTTATTATTAAAAATAAAATAAAATAAAATGAAATCGCGATTTCGGCGAGCAATCAGCTGACTGCTCACCGCAGGACAGTACTGGAGTGACAGGCCAAACTTTTTAATAGCTTGACATGTCACTCCGGAGCAGCCCTCCGGAGGGCTGATTTTTTCTCTAATGGCTTTCCTCCAAGCAGTCAGATTAAAGGGACGTGATTACTCTTACTAGACTGTGTCGGAAATCCAGTGAGAGTTGCAGGGTGAGTCAAACAAACCGGACCTTCGTTGAACCGGCCTTGCCTTCTTCGTCTCTCTGCGTCCCCTGTTTCGCAGTGACCGGGACCACGCCTGCCTCGCGTTGTCTCCAAGAAACAGAGTTCTTCCTCGAAGTTCAACACCAGCTAGTGTATCATCGCAAGACCTCACGGACGTACTCGAACTCGCCAATAAGTCGCAGGGATTCTCTTCCTGGTAATTAAGCCAGTTCGGATTCCGTCCTTAATTGGAACGTCTGCAAGTTTGCAATTGACTCGTTTTCACGTGGTCAAGAAACTTACTGTCGTACAAACTGCCGTAACGCAAGTACACCCAGAAGTGAAGTACGGACCCAACAACGCCCTTGCTCAGAAACGCGCGGCGAACCCTCCGGGATTCACCACGGCGAGGTTGCGTGACGCGTTCGTTCCTGCAGGACGATATTTCCCCGTTGTCATTTCAGTAACTTAGTTGCTCGTATAAATAACAGCTCCCTTCCTTCACTCCTCCACCCATCTCCAGCAGCTCTTGCAATTAAGTTATCGTTTCCAAACATCTCTGTGAAAGCTGCTCCAGTCCGAGGTCGAAGCACTTGAGGCGCAAAGAGTTGCTCTCGTCGTTTCTTGGATAAGACATTACACTGATCAAGAAAATCGATCTGCTTGAGAAGGAATTTGAAAGTTGCTGAAAGTAACGATGGCGAGAGTGATGGCAGTGTTGGTCGTGATGCTCCTGTGCGTCGTGGCTGTAAGCGCTGGAAGGCCAGGACCGGGACGTGTTCTCGCGCAAGTACCTCCGTCGACGCCCTTCTCCTTTGGGTCACCGGATTCGCCTCCTGAAGGCGCTCCCATGGAATCGCCCGTGGAATCGCCCGTGGAGGCCCCTCCGGCGTGGGCACCGGTTTGGGAGCCCGTCTCTGCTCCCGAGTCCGATGGCGCTGCAACTCCCGCTTCTGCACCTGCTCCGATTCGCGGCTACTAAGCTGTGTCTCGGCACCCTAGATCGATGGAGGTGCTTCAAAGGGAGGACGGTCTCGTTTCTCCTGCAATTCATCACTTTTAGCGACTCTGGAATTCAATTTCTGCAAGACAATTGAGGTCTGTTTTAGTTTATTGTAGTGTTAGTGTACAGATCTGCTACGGTAGTTTTTTGCTGACACATGGTCAGCAACCCCCTGTACCGTAGTGACAAGATTAGTGATATTCATTCAGCTTGGTAGGAGAGTCGATGTTTGTGCTCCCTAACAGGTTTCAATTCTTCAGAAAAATGCGCAGTGAGGGCTTATTGAAAGCTTCTGTGGGAGTTTCATGCCATGGATAGACGATATTTCCATGCTTCGATTCTCTTCGGGCTGTTGCAAACGTTCTGGTTGCGATTCATGCAACTGAGATTGAGATAATAAACGAGTTCTCGATTGTTGATTCCCATAGTATTCATCATACATTGATCTGCCGTCACACCCCTCCACTTTCTGAATTTTGATTCCAAGTTTTGGGTATCATCCTGCTTTCGCACCAGCAACTTCTGATGCATGACTGTTGCGAGTCTTGTGAAATATTTTTGATCATGGAGTCTCGAGGAGACATTCCGTGTTCTTTCATTTTCACAGTCTTTTCTGTGGAGGAAATGATGGCATTCGGTGGTTTTTTCTCACATGTATTTCTCGTAAGTAACTCCAATGCGATGGTAGAACATGAGTTGGAATGGCAAAATATAAATTGCAAAAGCAAGCCAAGTTATCAAAAATAATTGCCGGTTAGGACCTACTGAGCCGTGGGCCGCACGGTTGGTACAAACCGGTGATTATTTTTGATGACTTGGCTTACTTTGCAATTACCAGATATAATGTCAATGTAGGAGAGTTGAGCCATTTGACTTCTTTGATTGCTTAACCAATCAAAACATGCCACAACGGCAAAAGTCTCTTGTATTTAGATTATGTTAGGTGGATCCGCAATCACTAAGTTAATATAGGTTTGTAGTAGTAGATATTTCTCTCAAATTTCTCTCACTGCCACACCAATGAAATTTCTTCTTCATACCCCCTTGTTGGATATTTGCTCAAGGCAAGCAGTGAGCATTATCTGCCTCTCCTTAACCAATTGAACCATGCCACAATGGCAAAACTCTCTTGCATTGACATTATAGCTTTCAGATTTTTTTGGGCAATGCTACAATGCTCCGCCACAGTATTGTTGAGGTCTTTTGAGACCATATATGCTAGAGCTTACTGAATGTCTCAAATCTTTTGATTATACAAAAATCATTCTTTCATTATGTCTTTGATGATGTAAAACAAGTTGAATGAATAAAGTGTTGCCAAGGGATGAAGCGTGGATTGCTATGCAACTGTTCCGGAAGAAGCGGAGACACTATTGCAACTGGCCCGCAACTTTACTCTATGAAAACCATTTAGCACGTTCATTTTCATGTTGAAGCAATGGAGCTACCCTTATAGTGCAGTAGAGCTCTATATTCCAATGTAATTTCTTAGATTTTCACAAATTGCTCCTGTGGCAATCAAGGTGCAAGATGAAGATGCTTGTTTATGCTATTTTTTAATAAATTTTTATTAATTTTATTCATTCAAGACACATGGTTTATTATGGTAAGAAATGTAGCAAATCACTAAAATGGAATTGAATTGAATTGGCAAAATGCTTCCCAAAAAAAAAGCAAAAGTCCTATATTCCTATCGCTAACATCTCAACCATGTTGGTTTTTAATGACATATTGCAAAAAAATATATATCCTACCAGGCCGTTATATATTGCTAAATTGACCACTAGATGCATAAACTAAAAATGGGGAATTCATTTTGGAAGCTTATAAATAATAAGACAAAGGCACATGAAAGAGTCATGCTTCACAAGGGGCTGGTAGGATGATGGCAGGATGATATCCACAACTTGGAATCAAAATTCAGAAAGTGGAGGGGTGTGACGGCAGATCAATGTATGATGAATACTATGGGAATCAACATTCAAGAACTCGTTTATTATCTCAATCTCAGTTGCATGAATCGCAACCAGAACGTTTGCAACAGCCCGAAGAGAATCGAAGCATGGAAATATCGTCTATCCATGGCATGAAACTCCCACAGAAGCTTTCAATAAGCCCTCACTGCGCATTTTTCTGAAGAATTGAAACCTGTTAGGGAGCACAAACATCGACTCTCCTACCAAGCTGAATGAATATCGGATCGTTTCATGAGACTAATCTTGTCACTACGGTAAAGGGCGTTGCTGACCATGTGTTGACCAGCAAAGAACTACCGCAGCAGTGGGTCCGAGGGAGCAAATCTGTACACTAACACTACCATGAACTAAAACAGACCTCAGTTGTTTTACAGAATTGAATTCCAGAGTCGCAAAAAGTGATGAATTGCAGGAGAAACGAAATTGTCCTTCCTTTGAGGCACCTCCATTGATCTAGGGTGCCGACACATAACTTAGTAGCCGTGAACCGGAGCAGGGGCAGAAGCGGGAGTTGCAGCGCCATCGGACTCTGGAGCAGAGACGGGCTCCCAAACCGGTGCCCACGCCGGAGGGGCCTCCACGGGCGATTGCACGGGCGATTCCACCGGCGGTGCCATGGGAGCACCTTCAGGAGGCGAATCCGGTGACCCAAAGGAGAAGGACGTCGGAGGCACTTGCGCGAGAACACGTCCCGGTGCTGGCCTTGCAGCACTCACAGCCACGACACACAGGAGCATCACGGTCAACACTGCCATCACTCTCGCCATCGTTACTTATAGCAACTTTCAACTTCCACCTCGAAAAATCCCTCCTCAAGCAGATCGATCTTCTTGATCAGTGTAACAACAATTAATGTCTTATCCAAGTAACGACGAGAGCAATTCTTGGCGCACGTCTTGCTTCGACCTCGGTTTGGAGCAGCTTTCACAAAAGATGATTGGAAACGATAACTTGCAAGTGCTGCTGGAGATGGTGGAGGAGTGAAGAAAGGGAGCTGTTATTTATACGAGCAACTAAGTTACTGAAATGACAACGGGGAAATATCGTCCTGCACAAACTGAACGCGTCACGCAACCTCGGCGTGGTGAATCCCGGAGGGTTCGCCGCGCGTTTCTGAGCAAGGGCGTTGTTGGGTACGTGCTTCACTTTCGGGTGTACTTGCGTTACGGCAGTTTGTACTACAGTAAGTTTCTTGACCACGTGAAAACGAGGCAATTGCAGACGCGAGACGTTAAGTACCCCCCACGAGCTAAGGGGGGGCCTCCGTGGCAGTCGCAGTGGGGCCCTTAGTACAGGCTGCCTCGGCTCCCGTCCCTCGATCCCGTCCCTCGATCCCGTCCACGCCTCCCACTCCAGCCGGCTCGCACTCCAGCTAATCCTAAGGTCCAGATCGCCGCTCCAAATCACTGTCTTCAGATCGCATTTTTGAGCGTGAAAGTGACGATTGCAACAGCAATACATGTTGCGACGATGCAAGCCATAGACTTGGTGAACAAATATGCGTCTTCAATCTTGGTTTCCGCTCGTAAGTTTACTGGAGTTGGGAAGAATGCCACGAACTCATACGCTCAAGAAAAAGAAAATTGAAATCTAAATGCCAACACAAGATTCTTCCCACATTACCACAGGTAAGGATTGATATATGATATCATGCCACACCTTGCAGTCTTACAGTGTTCCTCTTTGGATTTAATGATTTGAATTCATTTCAAATGCAAAGCGCAAAAAATTTAAGAGCATATCCAACATTTAGGAGCTTGTACTAGACTGGTATGAGCGAGTTTGGAAATGACCTTCAACAAATTCACTTCTGTTGAAACAAGCATGAATACATTTGAATCTCGTTAACCCTAAACCAACATGTTTAGAAGTTCAAGAATTGCTTCAAATACTTGTCCCAAATCAGAGCAAACTTTCTTGGTCTACACTTTATTTGTAGCCACTTCATAGTTGCACCCTTCATAGACACTCTTTTGCGCTGGATATCAGTCCCAGAAACAGAAGAGCATTACAATGCGAGCTTTTCTTCCTGTGAAAAGGAGCCATGTCGAGCCTTCTCCGGCTATTAGACGTACGGTGAGATGTAGATAGCATTGTTGCGAGATTGGAGGTCACATGACAGAGTCTTTCAAACGAGAAGGAGGATGTTAGGAAGTCTTGCAGTCAGAGAGTTGTGCAGAATTTGAGACCTTAGAAAAAAATGCGTTGAGGATAATTCATCAATTAGAAACCAGGACAGCAAAATGAGAACCGTGCAAAAGGGAGTAAGTGGAATTCAACGATGGACGTAATTTTAGTGGATCAGTGTTGGAAGCTTCGTCAGTGGCAAAAAGAAGAAAGCTATCTGATTGTAAACAGCGACTTCCCTTCTCTGAAATGAAATGTAAAATGGACCAATCACTACTGACATTCCTCGTGGCTTGGGGACGTCGTCGTAGTAGAAGCGATCTGGAGTTGAAGTGGAAGACGGCTGGAGTGCGAGCCGGCTGGAGTGGGAGGCGTGGACGGGATCGAGGGACGGGATCGAGGGACGGGATGTGGTGGGACGGGAGCCAGGGACTGGAGCCGAGGCAGCCTGTACTAAGGGCCCCACTGCGACTGCCACGGAGGCCCCCCTTTAGCTCGTGGGGGGTACTTAACGTCTCGCGCTCGTCATGCAACTATAAGCTCGAGTGCTCGACCCTTTATTACCAGGAAGCGAATCCCTGCGACTTAATGGCGAGTTCGCGTACATCCGTGAGCTCTTGCGATGGTAGACTAGCTGGTGTTGAACTTCGAGGAAGGACTCTGTTTCTTGGAGACGACGCGAGGCAGGCGTCGTCCCGGTCACTGCGAAACAGGGGACGCAGAGAGACGAAGAAGCCAAGGCCAGTTCAACGAAGGTCCCGTTTCTTTGCAACACTCACTGGATTTCCGACACAGTCTAAAGTAATCAGCCCTTCAATCTGACTGCTTGAAGGAAAGCCACATTACAAGTCAAACAGTGTGAATGCGAGACATGTGTGCTACCAGGAATGATAATGTGGCAAGTGTGCAGGAGATTCTACACTAAATACTGGAATTGGGTTGCCTTGACAATTAGGTTGCCTTACCACAAAGAAGTTACCTCATGTTACCTCATGACTCATTGTTTGTCGAGATGGAGGCACAAGCCATTCTCTAATCCTAAGTCATGAATCAATACACCAACCTATGCAGCACACATGTTTCCCACATCACTGCATCCTTCTACAGTAACAGTGATATTGATATAGTGTAGAATGTCGAGATATTAGTGTGGGGCAACCTAGTGTCCCTATTCAGTGTAGATTATTGTTGAAAAGAGGGTCAAATTTTATGTATTCTAATTGTACAATAAAAAAAATGTCTTCATGCTCATGTTCTTTGACTCCTAGGATGCAATTACACAAAAGGGAAAAATATAAAAATTCAAAAGGTCTAAGTCCCAAATTCAATTTGGAAATTCGATTTATGACCGCTTCACACTAGGGAATATGTCAAGATAAATTAAAAATCTTGAGCACTCCCACTAGTCAAGAGTTTAGATAGTGGTGGAGCTTGATCAATGAGAGTGACCAATTATTTTGACTTTCTTGATTTAGATTTAGTGTTGGTCAAGGGCCTCTTAAGTGCGTTCACTAAGGGACAAATCTTCATCCTACTCTAGAGTATGTTGGAAGTATGTTCAATTTTTGATTCCAAATATTTGATTAAAGTCATGAACAATGTTGAAAATAAATAGTAACTAATTAAATCTCCACAAAAAGGTGGATTTTTTGAACCCTCACTTGCCCTTTGAAGGTTATGTTTACAGTCTTCTTCAAATTATAACCACATTTTGAATTTTATGATTCCATTGGATAAATATAACCTTAAGCAAAAAAAATTGGAAGAATTTTACATGTGTGTAATATACTAAAATATGAAAAATACTATCCATTTATAAAACATGCTCACAATTGGGTGAACACGTCATAAATTCATCATTTTTAAGGTTGTTGGGCTTGACTTCTTTACTTTTGAGGTTTCAAACTTCCACATTCTTTAATATTAAAGTTTCCATAGACAAGTAGATCCTTACAATCACTAATAGGTAGGATTTATCTATCATATTAAATACAAACTCAGCCTCCATTTCATGTATACATCAATACACAAAACATGTTAATGGAAAATTTCAAGGAAAATAGATAGTTACCTTAATATTTAAATTGTTTGGAAGTAGTGAGGAAATCAAGCTTTTTTAATAAATAAAAAAATTCTATTCCTAAGAGCTTTGACAAAGATGAGATTATAATAAAGAATTGATGGAACAATGATCAAACATCATTGAATGGCTAGAAATATGCATGTAGTAGAGCATTCTTTGCATCTTATATGGAGGAGAGCAAAAAATATTTATTTTTTAGACAATTCTTGACAAGTATATGCAACCTTAGTCAAAAAATTTGTCTTCATAATTCCAAACTAAACTCAGGGCAGTCTCTTGGTTAAATTTAGCAAAACATGTGAATTAAAAGATAGGATCTTATTTATTCTTTGAAGTCAATAATATAAAAGGAGGTGACCACCACATGAAACTAAAATCATTGTTGAATGTTAAAATTGTTAAAATCATTGTTGAACTAAAATCATCATACTTAAAAAGTTGAAATTTAAAGGTCCTAAAAATCATAAGAATTAAAAAATCATAACAAAATATGAAAATATATATTGTAGTAGTATCTTATTTTTTAAATCCAATAAATATAGATTTCAATTGAAGATGCAAATTACATGTTTAATATTGATTTGAAACACATCTCCCCTATATCCCAAAAATTATGATTGCATTTGAATTGGGCTCTAGGATTGAGCTCACAACATAACACTCAAACAATAAAATTGCTTCATTTTTCTCTTGCAAACTAATGTTCTTACAAATAGGTGAACACATGAAACAGTTGACATATATATTCCTTTTGTCTCGAAATAAATCTACAGTTTTTTGCAAATGGCTAAATTAATGCGTGAGCTATTGAGCTGCTCTTAGTTTTAACAGATTGGGTAGTTACTATAGCTTCAAGCCAACCCCACTAGGCATGGAAGAATGGAAGTCGATCGTGAAGTGGCACATGTTGAAATCAAGTGACAAAATTGACAAACTTTCCCCCCTTTTGAAACTGCTCTAGTCAGGCTAGTTAGGGAAGTCTGATGATGTCCTCTGTATTAAATTCCAATGATGTCTTGTGATTTAATTCTAAGAAATTCTCAACAAAAAATTTGTTAGTAGCAGATTCTATATAGTTGTAAGTTGAATTCATCACCAATAGTTGGTTAGAGGTTGCATTCTAATTCTCTTTGTAGGGATTGAATTGCTATATAGACTCTAAAGCGTGGTATCTATGGATTTTTTTGCTTCAAGGTGTTCAAACTAGCTTTAGTTGTTGTTGATCATGTTGTGGAGCGCAATTTCAAATTTAATTTGGAACAAGTATATTTGGAACCCCAGATTTATTTTGGGACGAAGAGAGTACTACAGTCAGGCATCACACATTCACACATTGCAATTATACAATTGGTACAAATTTGAATCTTATTATTGGAATATTGAACCATTGTACTTGAAACTAATATTGACAGTGCATGTTGCATTTCCATCAATATTCAATGTTTATCAAATTAAAAAATTACTTCATTATTAAAATGGCTGATTTTCACATATGCAATTTTTTTGTTTTTTTGTTTTATTTATTCATGAGCTTCCCTTGGAAATTTTGAAGGTTTGCTTTTCCACAAGGCTCTCACCTTCGTACGAAAGGACGCTTAGAAGAAATGTCTATTGTATAACAAATAGTCACAAAGAATAATCTCTTGTGGACATGCTTTCGGGCAATGAAAGAGGGATTTTATCATCAGATTATTTATTTTCAAAAAAATTATGTCCTCAAAGTTATGAAGAACAATCTATTTTCAATTTTTTAACTCGGATTTTTTAATCATTACATGTGATCTAAGGCCTCTAAAGGGTTGTTCCACTATGTGTGCTAGAAATAATATTGATTGATGTCTTGAATATACATCAATACAAGCTACCCTAAGTAAATAAATAAACAAACTACCTTATGTGGAGATCAAATCAATATAAACTAAGTCATTTTTGTAAAAAAAGTGCCACATGTCATCTTGTGATTGGTGTGAGTTGACATAGACCCTTGAGAATTTGACGTGGAAATTCAATTTCTGACACATCTCTGCCAAATCACACTTCATGTACACTTGTACAGTACTGTACAGTATCCAAGTGCCCAATGGCTTATTCTTTTCTGCACTCCACAATCCAAATGAAATACCTGAAAAACCCTTGGGCTTAAGGCTGAGCGTGGAACCCGAAACGAACAGCCCTTCATTTCCGCCCACCTTCAGACAGTATCCAGTTCCTTCTCTCTCAGGCTTCGATCTGTTTCAACAGACTTTTCGGAACACTTTGGTGCGGATTACCAATATTACCTTACCTGCCGTTCTCGCAATGGAGTCCGAGCTCAACCCGACTGCAATTGCGTCGATCTCACGTGGTCAAGAAAACAAGCTAGGACCAACGGGCGAGAGAGTTCCCACAGACTCCGCCCTTGCGAGATCGACGCGCTTCACTTCGAATTCTCGCATACTTAACACCACCTCCCTCCCTCCATTTCTCAACCAGTCCACTCCACTTGCATTTGCAATTAATCCAACTGCAGTCAATCGATCATCTCATCCACGGCTACAGTTCATTGCCAAAGATTCAGCTCGATCGGTGCCACATTAATTGTTATCACACGTCGTACGTACTGATCATCAACTGAAGAAGATCTGCTTGATCCAGTAGGATATTTTCGAGTTCGAATTCGGAGTTCGACAGTTGCGGAACGTAACGATGGCGAGAGCCATGGCTGTGTTGGCCGTGATGCTCCTGTGTGTCGTGGCTGCGAGTGCTGCAAGGCCAGCCCCGGGACGTGTTCTCGCGGAGGTCCCCTCCATTGCTCCGACGCCCTCGTTCGTTGGGATTCCGGATTCGCCTGCTCCGACGCCCTTGTTCGCTTGGGCTCCGGATTCGCCTCCTGAAGGCGCTCCCATGGAATCTCCCGTGGACGCACCTCCTTCGTGGGCACCGGTTTGGGAGCCCGTCTCTGCTGCCGAGTCCGAGGGCGCTGTGGGTACCGATACTTATTATGCGGCCCCATAGATCAATTCTACGGAGACCGTGGATCGAAGTGATGACTTCAGTTCTGCTGCGATTGATTGCGTCTTCTTCGAAGTTCGAACTACTCTGGACATCCATTTGTAGCTGTAAGGCAATGGAGTTTTAGCTGCATATTTAGTTCATTGTAGTGTGTGTAGAGATTTGCTCCCTTAATTTGGAGCCACACCGTACCTCCTTTGAATAAATTTGCTGACACATGGTTAGCATGTAATCCCCTTTATTCTACTGACAGGTTATATATGTATAGCTCAAGGCTCTAGCTAATGAATAAAACAATGCTAAGTAAGTATATTTATTTCACTTAAATATTGCTGGGAGAGTCGATCGATGTTTCGGCCCCCTAACAGGCTAGGATTCCATTCTTTTGAATAATTAATGCAGTGTGTGGGCTTTTGAGAGGCTTTTGTGTGAGATCGATACATGCCATGCTTCGATTCTGATCTGTTGCATTCTGGTTGTTGCGATTCAAGCAACCGGCAACTAAGACTGAGATAACTTAATGAACTCTTGATTGATGAGCAATTTCATTAAAATGGCAGTATTTCAAGTGCCATTTTCACCATCTAGGACAGTTATAGATTTCAGAACAACCATTCTAAACCATCTAGGATAGGTATAGATTTAGAACGGCCGTTCTAAACTGTTTTCATGCCATTTTGAAATAATATCGCCATTTTAATGAAAGTCCCCATGTTGTTGAATCACGTAGTTATAACTTATATCACGTACACACATATGCATTTTCTGAATTTTGATTCCAAAGCATGGTTATCATCCTACCACACTCCTTGCACTTTCTAAAGCTAGCAGACTGGTGTGTGCCTGTGCCTGTGAAATTCTTTTGATCACTTAGTCTTAAGGTGACATGTAACTTATTTATTAGGAGTAATATTAGTCCTTTTTGTAGTAATGAAGGTATTAAGGATTTGGCAATGATTTTTTAATGCATTTTATGATCAAATGATTCTTTAGTAAATATGCAATGCATCCTCTCAAATGCAAAACAAGTGAATGTGGTTGTTAATATTAATTTCAGAGGTAAGATTTAAAAGCATGGGGTTGCAATAGATACAAAGTGCCATACATACATAAGGATGGGCGTTATAGAGAAGGAAGACTTTTTGTGCAACTACCTAGAGCCCTCTCCATGTGTTTAGATTTACACATGAATGACTTGAAAATCAATAGATTCAATGAAAAGCTCAATGCTTTTTGGTCTTTGACCCAATCAACTTCAAATTTCTATAAAATATTCATTTTTAAGAATTTTTGATCTCTAAAGTAGATAATAAACTAGTCAAACTTCTTGTGCTTCATTTTGTTAGTTAACATCAAAAAAAGAAATCAATTCAACACTGAAATTAGGTATGCCACATTTAACTACTTTTGGACTATTTGGTGAATTCTGGACAAAACATCTGTAAATCTCCAAATAATTATCTTTTGGTGTTTGTATAAATCTTTGGATCTTTTGTATAGATCTTCCAATGTTTTACATCAATCTCCCAATGTTTTACATCAATCTTCCAATGTTTTGCATTATCTTTCAATGATTATCACTCGATATCTTTTCTCCCGTTATTAATTCTAGACTCTTTGAAAGTCCAAAAGTAGTTAAATGTAGCATAGATCTAAATTACATTGCTAAAAAAGACAAGTAATTGAAGACAAATAATAAAAATAAAAAATGACTAGTATTATAGGATGGAGGAAATATTAAGGTAAAAACAATAAAACATCTAATTGTGACTTGTTTGTAAAACCACCCCATATTCCCATTTAGATTTTTGCCTTAAATGTACATCTTCTATACTTGAGACTTGAAAGTCTAGGGTTGATTTTAGGTACTTAAAAATTTATAATTTACTCATATGGAGTCTAAATAATGCATTTACTAAGAATCTAAAATCCCTTGTCAAGTACCAACAAGCCCCCCCAAAAACTACTATATATAATTTTTTATTAATAACCATATTCAAAACTATGTTCAGACCCATCTATATATCATTATCATAGTGGTATTTTGCATTCACAAAGTTTTTTCTATGGAGAAATGACATTGTGGTATTTAACTGTCACAATCATGTGCTTCTCAATGCATCCAATGTAATGGTAGAACAAGAGTATCCATATTTTGTATCTTTTGAGTACAATGAGTATCTTTTGAGTACATCAGGGAAAAAACAGCCCTCTGGAGGGCTGCTTTAGAGTCAGTGACATATGCAGCTATTATTAGTAGCATAGGGCGCCTATAAAAGATGTCAGAACTAAGTTGTCACTTTGTGTGATTTTCGCCAAATGCAGTTGGTTTCTGTTCCTATATGTTTTGGGTAGTAAAGAAAGTGTACAGACATATGGAAATTGTTTACTCTAAATCCTTGTTTGAATATATGTGTCAATCAATTCGAAATATAGTTATTTATGCTGAACTAGAAAGATCCGGGGCCATTACTGTGGGATATATGGTGTGGGTTGAATTTTTTATATTGATCAATTGACGTACAATTGTTGTAAGAATATTTTGGTAAACAAAGAACAAAAATATTTAAAGAAGGGTCAACAATAACAATTTAAACTTCCTCAAACGCTGCTCCCATTTTAGACAAGTTATCATAATAATCCACATTAAACAACTCGAAACAAAAAATACTATTATAGTCCTCCAGTTACATCACTCTGTAGAAATAGGGAAAAAATGTCCATGTCCACTTCAGAAGTGCGAATTAAAATCATCTTCAGACCCCCTTTGCCTCTGGTGGAGCAGCCCTCCTATAACATTGTTAACTGGTTTAGCCTCCACCTCCCAGGTGGAGGTATAATGCCCCCGAGATGCCTGCGAGGGGGATTCAGTTGAAATACAAGCCTTGTGATTGGTCGGTCAACTGTGATTATCTGCTCCATGTCAGGTCTGGCCCATCCTTGGCCCATCTTAGACCAACATGTGGATTTTAAAAGTAGTTTCAAGAAGTTTCGAAGCACTTGGGGGCTCCCCTTTCTAAGGAAGCAAAAGGGAAGCCCCCAAGTCTGTTAATAATGTTATGAGTGGCCTCACATTTTCTCTAATGACTTGTAAAATAATTGATAACCCTTCCTTCTCATATTTATATTTTTTGAGAAATTGTTTTGACCACAATTGATATGGGATGTCAACATTGTACACGTATTGTCTAGTTATGTTGTCAATGTTACTATTTCATATCCCGTATCAATGTCCACGTTTGTACATTGTATTGTATTAATATATTTGTATACAATAACCATATATATTCCACATTGTATTTTGTATCAATATTAGCCGTAATTGTATCAATATAAGTACTTGTATCAACTTTTTTTTGTTTTTAAGATCAATGGGAGGGGAGGGGAGTTCAAATTTTTTCCCCTTCAGATTGATGGTTAAGTTGCAAAGTTGGAAAGCTTTTCCAAAAAAA
Organism: Pseudisothecium myosuroides; assembly: GCA_951799445.1. NCBI lineage: Eukaryota > Viridiplantae > Streptophyta > Bryopsida > Hypnales > Lembophyllaceae > Pseudisothecium > Pseudisothecium myosuroides. The sequence continues at coordinate 32,764,419 of OX637287.1, read as the reverse complement.
TTTGAATCAACGGTTGAAGTTTTTTTTTTTTTTTTTTTAATTTTTCCCTTTCAGATGTTTACGGATTTTTTGATGAGCAAGGGGGCTAAGCACAAGGCTGTGCATATCTTTCCGTTACATTGTATTGGTAGAACAAGAGTTAGCTAGGCAATAATAAACTTCAAATGCTCACAATTGCATATGCACAAATGAATATTTGAATTTTAATATCATGATGGAAGAATTTATTACAAGTATTTTAAAGTACATTATTTTAGCATTTTGTAATTGCCGCTATCTTTTGGAGGAATATAGCATCAGTTAGCATTTTAGTGCTAAAAATAAGAATATGAGTTTGGACATTTTATAACACCCTCATAACATTTGGACATTTCATAACACCCTTACTTTCAAACCTCAATTGTGGTAATGTTGTGGAGGCCCTATCTTGTTTTAGTAGTATTTTACATATAGAATTTTAAAATTATGAATAGTATTAAGAATAGTCATATGTAACTATCTTCATTCCAAATTATATACATCACAATCATTAGCTAAGTACCCAAAGCAAGTGCTATTTTTTTTTGTAAAAGTGAAAGTACAATTAAAAGGCAATAAGTAGTAAATGAAGGGCAATGTCAAGATATCTTTTTATAATATTTCATTTTATTTTTTTTGACAAAAAACAAGTTTGGCTATAATTGCCAAAATTGCAAATACTCTAAAATCCTCTTTTTTCAGACAAAAGTAATTAAAAAATTCAGCAGCAGTCACTGGCTCTGCCCTCCCCCAAACAAAATGGTGTGGAATATACCACACCATTTCATCCAAGGGATGAAATGGTGCAATATATTCCGCACCATATCAGTAGCTATGGGGACAGTTGTCAATAATTGTTAGAACGTAACTTGGTGCCCTCGCCGCGATTATACATTGCAAGTAGTGGCAAATTAAAAATTTCCAAGTAAAATTGAAACAGAATAGTAGAAACTTTAAACAAAATGCTAATGGATTCATTGAGATTATTGATTTCAGTGTTATAAGGTTGTAAGCTCAAAAAGCGACCCTTTAAGGGCTGGTCCACCTGTTTCACAAGTGTGCATGAACCAAAATATTTTTGGCTCAGAAAAAAAAAATAGATGCAGAACGTAACAAAAGTGGTTTCATATTTTTTGAAGCATTTTTGAATTAGTTATGAATTTCCAAAGATTTCAATAGTAGGTACCTATTTGTGACACTAGGTCTCCCAAGATCCGTCCCCTTACAACTTTGAAAGTGATTTGAGGAAATCAAGGCCAATGATTGGCTCTCGCAATAAAAAAAAACAAATTTTCCTTGATTCATTCAATAGCAAAAGAGGTCCACTTAAGGATCACCTCCAATCCATTCTACAGCTAAATATAGGGACAGTTTGAAAGAGAGGGTCACATCTAGAGCCTACTACCTTAGTAGAATTGCCGCACTTTGAATTGGAATCCATTCATGCATTGTGCTTTCCAAGTGAGAAGACAACTCTTTATATGCACATGGAGTGGTAGGAGGTAGAGCAACCCATGTGGGATATATAAATTAGAATTTGTAAGTTCTCGTGCACTCATAGTTAAGTCAAAAACAAAGAATTGTGTTAAAAATAGAATTTCAGACCTCATTTAGGCATAGTAAAATAACTTTTCTCAAAAAACTTTGAACTAAAAAAAGTTGGCAAATGAAGATAAGTTTCACTTCCAAAAATCCGTTTGGGATTTTGAATCTCCAATCAAAAGTTTTGGACAAATTTTGGAGAGGATTTTTAATGGACAATTTCTTTAACACTTTTAAAAATCCATTCCAACCCCTCTCTGGAATTTGTCCATAACTTTTGATTGGAGATTCAAAAATCCCAAACAGATTTTTGGAGGTGAAACTTATCTTCATTTATCAACTTTTTTTAGTAAAAAGTTATTTTACTATGCCTAAATGAGGGCTCAAATTCTACTTTTAATACAATTCTTTGTTTTCGACTTAATTGTGAGTGCATGAGAACCTACAAATTCTCTAATTTATTTATCCCACATGGGTTGCTCTACCTCCTACCACCCCATGTGTGTATATAGAGTTGTCCTTCAAATTGGAAACCCTAATTAAGTTATTGATTTGTATGTCTAGTCCTATGATTAAGAAAAAAAATGGAACATACCATAATGAACTGTCACTATCCCGGTACCAAAACTTACATTAATTATGTGGGGATGAAAGTCGTGGATGAGGACTCCTGAGAGGAAACTCTGAAGGCTACTGAATGTTATGTATAGACTATAGAGTAAACAACACTATAATAAGTACCGTAACACTAAATGTCATTATCAGTGTAATTCCCCTAAAACTTCCTCAGGGGTTGGAAGAGCTGACTTGGCATCTGAGCTGGCCGGAGAGCGGTAGGGATTGCGTGAGGCAAGCGTGGTCAGAACTTCGGGACAGCCTTAACAAGCGGCCGTTTAGGGTTACAATTTCTTTTCGGAAGCTGCACACACGCACGCGCTCGCTCGCACATTACAGCAGCTTGTTTGTCCCTCCCGTGAATTGTAATTGTAAGTGTGTCGAAATTGAACTGAATTGCAAGTGCCGGCGTTCAATTGCAACAACAGCAGCTGCCGCAGTTGTGTTGCCTGCTATTTTTGCCACCGCGTTGGAGTTTCGACTGACAACAGAGGCGAGCGGGATTTCCAGCATGGGAGGACGAAGGGATTTCCGGTGGGGAGATGCAGCGGAGGAGGACGACGGAATTGAGGGCGTGCTCCCGCCCACGCAAATCATCGGACCCGACGAGAAGGGCGTCAAGATCATCATCGAGTGGCGCAAGAACGAGGACGGTGTTCGCATCAAGACCACCAAGACGGTTCGCGTCAAGAAACAGGTAGGCCATTCTGTTGGCACAGTTTGAGTTTTAGGGTTTGCTGCTTTTTGCTTGAAACTCAATGGACAGATCGTCTGCGGATGAACTCCATTAGTAGCCCATTCTGTTTGCACAGTTTGAGTTTTAGGGTTTGCTGCTTCTGCTTGAAACTCAATGGAGAGATCACCTGCGGATGAAGTTTAGAACCAGCTAGCAGGTTATCGCTCATAATGTTAAGTCGTTTGCTTCAATCTTCTCACTCCAGATTTATAATTTTTGGTGAAGCAGGTATCGTTCATTATGCCATTTTGTCTGCTTCAATCTTCTCAGTCCAGATTTATAATTTTTGGTGAAGCTGATATCGTTCATAATATCATTTTGTCTGCTTCAATCTTCTCAGTCCGGATTTATAATTTTTAGTGAAGCAGATATCGTTCACAATGTCATTTTGTCTGCATCAATCTTCTCTGTCCGGATTTATAATTTTGGGTGAAGCAGATAACGTTCATAATGTTATTTTGTCTGCTTCAATCTTCTATGTCCGGATTTGTATTTTTCTGTTACTGCGGGTTAACGAAGAGGAGAAGCGTTGTGCGTTCTCACCCTTCTCTGACCAGTCAAAGAGACAGTGACAAGGTTCCCTTGAAACTTGAATCTGATACTATTATTATTTCAATATCGTGACTTAAACAGGTGAAGAAGCTGAATCCGGCTGCGATTCGGAGGCGTTCTCTGAAGAAGTTTGGTGATGCGGTTGGTCAAAATTCATCCGAGAACTTGACAGTTGTTTCGACTGAGGAGATTTTTCTGGAGAGGACGAGACCAGCTGGTGCGAAAGCGGAGCCGGAGAAGGGGGCAGATCTTGCTAGTCTTGGAAATGCCTCCCTGATCGTATGCAGGACTTGTGGCAAGAAAGGAGACCACTGGACTTCGAAGTGTCCGTTCAAGGAGTTGGCGGCGACCAAGGGTTTTGCTGTTGGTGGCGAGAAGCCGCCAACGGATGATGACATGGGTGGTCCGAGTATGTCTTCTGGTCCAGGAGGGAAGGGGTCTTATGTGCCGCCGAGCATGAGGTCTGGGGGTAAACCTGATGGCGGAGAGAGCATGCGGCGTGGAAGGGATGATAACTCTATTAGGGTTACGAACTTGTCGGAAGATACCCGGGAGCAAGACCTCCAGGAGCTGTTTCGACCATTCGGTGCTATTTCTCGTATTTACGTCGCGTTTGATCGGGAAACTGGGCTCAGCCGTGGTTTTGCTTTCATTAATTTTGTTAACCGGTATGATTTCTCTCTCTGTTGTATCGCGACACTTTGTTTGTCTGTTTGAGTTCTCTCATTTTTCTTGTTCAAACTGGGGTTCGTGAGCACACTGTAATGATGCCCGCCACTTTGAATATCTAAGGGTTGTCCAATTTGAACATGACTAGATAAGCATTCACCTGAAGCACTTTGTGAGTGAGATGCTTCAGTCGTTGTGCTCCCTTCATCTATGGAAATTGCTTTTAGATAGCATGTAAAGAGCTATCATCATTAAGGTTAATCACTCTGAATGAGCAACAGACAGAATTTTTTCATTTGAGGACCTTGGAACACCACTTAAAACTACCATGTCTCGCGCGTAAATGAGGGTTTATGTAAGTGTCATCTGACGGAAGTCATGGGATTTTTTTAAGAACGGCACGGAATTCCAATTAGATTGTTTGATTCGCAATTAACGAATGCAAGCAATATCATCAGATTGAGATACTTTCGATGGTGTATTCATTCTTACACCACTGAGCAATAATTGATATGGTGATTCAGGATTATTATTGTCTATGCTGCTGAAGCTAGAAGGTTTTCTGATTGTATGGGTTTGATGCAGGGATGATGCGATTCGAGCGATCAACAAGTTGGACGGTTATGGATATGATAACCTCATTTTGCGTGTGGAATGGGCAACTCCACGGGCAGATAGATCTTAGAGTTGCAGGCTTGTGCAATTCTGATATGAAAACTGACTCTTGTTTTTAATCTTGGAGCTTGTTGTAGAGAGTTTTAATTTATGATAGATCCTGGATTTTACTCCCGTCTTTGGTTTGTTCTTGCAGATGAATGATATCTGCTCTTATTTGATCTCTCCATTTTTTTTCGCTTTTGAGCGGATCATATGGGGACTTTTTTCCTTCAATTTTATTTGTATTTTTGACCAACACATGCAATGTCTTCGTTGCTTCTTGTGAATGATATGACATTTGGCTCTATTGAATTATTGCCTCTTCACAATACGATCAATCAAGTATAAAAACTCATAAAGTCTTGGGTCTTAAGGGGTTGGTAAATGTATCACAGTGATGGGTAGGGATGCAATGAGGGTTAGCTGTACCGACTGCTTCAAAATTCCTACTGATTTTTTCTGCCCTCCAGTTTGTCAAACTTGGAATCCCAATTGTAGAAGAAATACTCGGGTCCATCTGAGAGGCTGCATGAATCATGCTTTTGGTAGCTAAGGAACAAAGAGTTGGCTTTGCATCGAGAGAAGTTACATCTAATTACACAAGTCTTAGGATGTGTTAAAAATGCTGGAATTGTTTTTCTTAATTTTCATTTTTGATTGTAATGCACTTTCAACAACTTCTCTAAATGTGGTTACCATTATGGTATGTGGAAATTTCTTTGAGACACTTCACCTTTCATACACATTTGTGGTTGGAAATTTCTTGAGCATTTTAATCCTTAAAATTGATATAAATAGAGAAGTAAGATAACAACACATTGGCCCAAAAGATGTTTCCAACTTTTATGAGTAGAGAGTGGCAAAATTTTGACTCTTTAAGTGATTGAAAGTACTTAGAAATGTTGGCAATGAAAAGTTTGTTGAAAATAGTTATAGGATCATAAATTCAAAGTAAAAAAAACAATAATTGTATTTATGTCCCTACCTTCCTAACTCCCTAATTGAGTTCTTTCAAAGAAAGTGTAGAAATTTTCTCAAGTCTCTCAACCAAACTTGTCTTTCAACCTTTTTTCCTATGTGCTCTTTCCAAACAAAAAAAAAGTGTCGAAATTTTTTCAAATATCTTTTTATTATTGTAGATTAGAACAACAAACAGTTCCTTGAATGGCTTTCAATAGCAAAAGAGACACCTTGTAGAAAACAATAGCATACAATATCGTCTTGGTGATTACAAGAAAAATGACAAACCCCATGACAAACAAGTACAAACCCCAAAGATACCAAGCCATGATATATAATACTCCCTCTACTCCAATATGATCTTCCTGTTGGTTTTAATTTTTTGTCCCAAAATGATTTTCTTGTTGCACTTTGTGACCTTGCAAATTGGTTTAATTTGGCATTAAATGCTATTTGGGACCAACAAAACAACTTCTAGTAGTAGTTTCCCTTCCAATCATTCAATCATTAGTCAAAAGACAAATGAAATGATTAATGGGGTTAGTGAACATTGTTCGTACTTATTTTTTGCATTTCTTTGAATATTGTCCAATTGAAGGAGATGAAGCTTTGGGAGCTGGAACAAAGGGCCACACATGGGCTTAGGCATATACTAAATGCCTACAAAATGATGACCTCACACTCGACAATTAATTGACCATTGGTGATCTTTGAAAAATTCTACTTCTCAATATTCCAAAACTACATTTTGAAAAGGGCTTTGAAACTCAAAGTTTCTAGAATGCTAGGAGTACACCAAACTCTACTTACAGCGCAAAAAGGGTTTTTTAAATGTTGTTTTTTGCCTTAATTTGGAATATTTCGTCCAACAGGAAGATTATTTGGGGATGGAGGTAGTAAATAATAAAGATTTAAGAATTTTTGATCTGCAATTGAGTTTCAATAGTGTGGAATTTGTGTCGACAGAGGCAACAAATTACTAATCAACAAGTTTCAAATGAGCCAAATTTTGAGCATAGCCTTCATGCAAATGGCCTGAATTGAGATGGACAGGGAAGTGGTAGGTAAATTACGGTAATGACAATTTGTTAATGTAAATTAGTGGGGAAAACAAAAATAGAGTGAGGCCGGCCGCCTCAAGGGCGAACGAAGTCCACAATGTGCCTTCTGACGGTGTCCCACAATCAAGGCGGTCGACGCGGCAGGCCGACTCCGGCAGCACGGGTCTCGTCGCGTCGTCGTCACGCCCTCCGCGACCCCCCAATTCTTCGTTGACGCTTCCTGCCTTCCTCACCAATAGCCTCACTCTGCGATCGCTGCAGCGTTCCTCGCAGCTTCCGTTTGACCAAAGGCCTTGAATCTCTTCCAGTCTTCCTCCCACAGTCCCACCGTACAGTACAATCCTTGATCTTTCTCTCGCAGCGCAGGTAATCACAGCATCTGGAAGTCTTCTCTTTTTCTCTTGGAAGCTGGACCCACCGACAGCACAACAGGAAACAATCCACACATGTCTGCAGCACCACCCCAGAAGACCCACCAGAGTCGTTTCAGCCACTCCTCCGTCGACAGGCGGATTCTTAACGAGGCTCAGGCACTTAGTGAGCCCTCCCAATGGGCCCGGAAATCGGGGATGGAGGGCGGCGGCGACCGACTTCCAGCATCTGCTCGGAAGCTACCGTAAGTCGAAATCTTTCTTCGCCTCTCGCACTGTCCACACACCCTTTCCCAGTGGCCCAGTGACAGCAAGCTCTTGACCGGAGCTGTGGACGGAGCTCTTGGAATCCCCGGCTTCCACGAAGATTGGGAATTCGTGCTCGCGAAGGGAGGGACCACAACTGTCTGAACATCGTCGTGGGCATAAGAGCAACCTCGGGAGCTTCAGTCACTTCGAACTTCGATTGAAGAATTCCAAGTGCTGTCGAGATTGGACGTGTGGGTGGACAAGATCGAGAGAACAGAGCATTTAGGGCTTCCAAGGGTGATGGCGTCGCGGAGGACCATGAGGCAGATCGATCTGAACCTGCCTCCGCGGCTGGTGGAGGAGCTCACGGACTCGTTCAAGTTCTTCGACCGGAACGGCGACGGCAAAATCTCCAAAGAGGAGCTGGGCGCCGTGGTGCGCTCCCTCGGGCAGAAGGTGAGCGACGCGGAGCTGGTCCAGCTGATGAGCGACGTGGACGCCAACGGCGATGGCTTCATCGACCTGCAGGAGTTCATCGACTTGAACGCTAGGGCCATCGCCGAATCTTGCAACAACCATGATAACGACAGCAGCACCGGTGTCGAGGAGGATGGTGTGCCTGGGTCCCTGGAAGCAAGCCTGCGGTCAGCGTTCCATGTGTTCGACGTGGACCAGAACGGCTTCGTCTCCGCCGAGGCGCTCCACCGCGTGCTCGTGGGGTTCGGCGACGAGACGGTGTCGCTGGGGGATTGTCGTGAGATGATCCAGTGCGTGGACGCCGACGGAGACCACATGATCGACTTCCGAGAATTCAAAGCGCTTATGAGCGGCACGTTTGTCTACTGAAGACCGCCATGGACGACTTGACGTCCCTTTCAATTCTATTCTTCAGTGTTGCAGAGATGAATCACAATTTTAGGTGATTCGTTTTTTGCTGTAGAATCGCTCGCTTGCAATTGGCCCACGAATTGCGAGTCAATAGCTAGCTGAGATGAGGTAACTAGCTCTCAATACAAGAGCGATCGAGTAGGTGGATAGAAAATTAGAGAGCCTGGCAAACTCTACCGGCATTAGTTCAAGCATTACAGTATACTACCTGTACATACAAAGGGGATACTTGAACACAAAAGGAAATGGTTTCCGTCATCCACACGTTCAGTCTTGAAATCCTCGGCAAGGAATTGTGCTTTCTACCTGGCGCTCACGGGTGGGGTGTCTGAGCTTGCTTGCAGAATAGGCAATTTTGGAATGAAGATCGATCCAGAATGCTTGCAAGGGCGTGGAGTTAGAATGAGGAAAGAAATCGTGTTGGACCCAAATTGGGTAACAAACCTACCAATTTCTGTTCTTTGAGGAAACGAAATTGCAGGACCTGACATAGAGATCCCTGTTGTTCTCTTAACATTTTAAGGTTTTCTAGGGTTTATGAAGGGACCGGACTAGTGGTTACTTATTGAAAGATTGGAAAACAATTGAAAAAAGAAGTTGCACTAAACTAATCGGAGTCACTGGTGACCGACTGCAACAAACTCCTTGGATTCATTCCTATTCTCTTGGACAGTTGGGTGGCTCAATCTCGTGCATTCTGCTTGCCAATTTCTGTGCATTTTCCCCATGAGTTCTCTTTTCTCGATTTCTCTCGTTTGTTTAAATTGCAAAGTGGAGGACTTCGCGCAGACTATGTCCCTCTGACTTCCGAACCCTCAATATTATTATGGAGTTGAATTTCATTTTTAGAGAACATGGACTTCCTGTAATGTAAGAAAGAGATTTACGTCTTCCCGTTTGTTGCTTAATATTTGGGTGAATCAGGATGTGAGTACCAAGAAAACATCACATTCTCACTGATAATTGTATCTCTGGCATCTACTCTCTAGAACTCGAAATGTGGACATCCAAGGCAGAGAAAGAGGTTGAGCGCAAAGCAAGACTCGGAGTAGGGAACAAGCATCCAAACTGCCCATTAGAGAAAAAATCAGCCCTCCGGAGGACCCTGAAATTTACTTTTTTTTTGCCAAAAAAATAGTTTTTCCCCTATTTCCGCCCGGCAGAAACTGCAGCAGAATTGGCGCAGGAACCGAAAATTACTAGTAAAAAAAAAAATTTATTTATTTTTATTTATTTTAATCTTAAAAAAATTACATATATATATATATATATATATATTAAAAATAAAAAATAAACAAAAAAATCGCGATTTCGGCGAGCAGTCAACCAAGCTGACTGCTCACCGCAGGACAGTACTGGAGTGACAGGCCAAGCTTTTTAATAGCTTGGCATGTCACTCCGGAGCAGCCCTCCAGAGGGCTCATTTTTTCTCTAATGCACTTATTCAAAGTTGAAAGCATAGGGTACCTACTTATGCCTTTAAACTTCCAATAAATGATCACCCTTGAATGCATTCACTGTAGCCAAAACATTTGTACCTATCAAACATTTTCAAATAAGAAAGTTTCATGTGACTCTTAACCCCTAAAGTCTCAAATTTCATTGTGATTTTTTGAAATTGTTTTTGAAGATGGGAGAACACATCAACTTTTTGGGAATATTATTTATATTTCAATCAATGCCCAAAGGCAAAAGTATTACCATTTATACTAGTGGTGAGAAAGTTATGAAAAATCTCATGATTCAAAAACAATTATTTGACAAGGTTAAATTTGCTTGCTTAAACAATCTCACCGTTGGAGATTATTATGTTTCAATTTCATCTTAGAGTTATTAACGATTTATTTTTCATTCAATCTTGGACCTAGTTCTACTTTAAAAAATTTAAAGAATGAAAATCAAGTATTTTTAGAAATAAAAATAAAAATCAGACTTTCAATTCAACTCCTCAACATAATTTTTTTTAAAATTCAACATGTGTAATGTGAAAATTTTAAACTACAACGTTATATCCTTAAATGCTACGCTTGGTAACCATAGAAATCATACCTTTTGGTATGGTATAACATCATCTACTTTACAAAACCAAAAGTACTCATTGGAGGTCAAAGTACTATACAAGATCTCCCCTTCGCGCACAAAATTCCAAGAATGAACAATTGCACTTCTGCCCTAGTACATAGAAAGATTCTTTGTCATTCATGTATCAGAGGCCACAGCAGCATTCAAGGGTTAACAAAAAATGCTGGTGGGTACAATAGTTTAATATTTCATTTCATACTGATTTGCGCATTATCCTTCAGTTTTAACAGGGATCTTGTCTACAACGGTCTTGTCTGCTGTCCACAGAAGGCATACTGCAGGGAGAGAGGACTGAGAGCATCTACACCCTCGCTGCAAGTCAGCGCAGTAACGAAGTCTTAAGAAGATAGATTAAAAAATGAGGAATGAGTATACCAGCCCAAATACAACACAGCAAGCATACGGTCACAACGTACAGTAATGGTCTTTATAAACAAAGCATGGAATCAACCAATAAAGCCGTCTATGATAATGCCCCTGCTTACGTCTGAAACCTAAATTCCCCTCAAATTACAAAATGAACTAAGTGGTACACAATCAATGCAAAATATTTTCAAGTTCCCCCACACAACAACAAGGTGGATGGAGGGATCAGCATCCACCATGTACCAAACTGCACCTCATAATATTTGAGATTTTTCAGCTCTAACTCAAAACGCCCTGATGCCAGCATAAGCTAAAAACACACTGGCACCAGGGCCAAAGCTCTGAGTGCATAATATAATTCCTCAGCGGAAATCCGGAGATCCTAACTACCAACTGTAAACCACAAGAACTTCAGGCACCTTATCCCCATGGGGTGCTTGGGACGGTCGTTGCAAGCCTCTAGACACTAAGGTGTATATTGTGCCAGGCTCTCCTTGAGAAAGGGAAGACACAACTCAAGAAAGGCGATCCTAAGAAGACTAACAAGAACAAAGTCACAGCTGAGAATCGAGGGAAACAACGCGGTTGATCAGTTGAAAATTACGTCAGGTATTTTGGCCTTGCCCAAAAATACATACTGCATCTCCTGTAACCACACCTGGAGGACACATAAAAGAATTTGCAGTGAGCATAAGACAGATTGAGATTAATATGCTGTACGTGACTAAGATATAAAAAGTAAACAAACGACAGAATATGAGAGATTATGGACCCCGAGTAGATCCCTTTATCAATACAAATTCACGTGCATAATTTAGCCGAGTCGTACATAAGACAAACTTTTAGCATTATTTAAGTAAAGAAGGCGTCACCATACGCACTGGTAGTGACACTATTGAGGGGAATAAAATCACTGTTCATAAAACAATTGGAAGGTCTTGTTGGGAGAATCCAAGCACAATTCTCTTCTAGAGGAGGAATATGCTGCAATCAGTGTAACTCAATGAAGAAGTATTCGGGCCTTGCAACCAAGACTTGATAAACCTGAACCAGAGGAAGTGACGTGATATTTGTACCTCATTACGGAATTCTACACGCATGTGAGGAACATTCGTCTTGTGAATATCATTGCCCTCAGGACCCCTCCTGGAGTAATCCTTTCCCAGCCAGTGTGTCTGCACCATCCACAGCCGAAGTGGTAAGAACTAAGTGATTCAAACACCGATTGCGATTCGAGTAGGATAAGAAAACCTTTTAAGGCACAACAACGTTCTGAATTTCATGAAGGATAAGAGAACAGACCTTCGTCCTGTGGTCGAATCCTGATTGATAAACAGAGTTGCGAGCAATCTCACAGAGGTCGCAAGAGCTTAACTTCCACACCTGATTCCAACACGTAAAGCAATTAAAGTTGATATAGAGATGATCTCAGGCACAACCTCAGTCAAAAAAATCAGAAAGAACTGCTGCAAAACATTGGACAGAGGCGTTACCTGTGCAGCAATGCTGTACTCTTCAACAAGGGGTTCTTTGGTCATGTGAATTTGTAAAGGATCGTCAGTTGAGAGAGAGACATTGAGACCCCGAGAAAAGAACATGGGAAAAGGGTTGCGGTGGTAGTCCAGGAAGAGGGAGTTGTTGCTTAATGGAGACATAGCCAATCCAATCTGCAAGTTAGATTATTCAGAAAAATATGAGTACAAAACTTATTATCGCAGACCACATGGACAAGAGATTAATATCAATACAACATAATAATTAGATTTCCTCCATGATTATAGAATTTAATTATTGTGCTCACAGGAGCTCCAGCTGCAAATGATACACATCTTTCACCATCTCTTCTAAAAGATGAAGTCAGAGGACTGGCAAGACGTGATTGAAGATCAAATTGTAAGTTCCCAGACTAAATGAGGAAGGAAAATACACCTGGGCAAGGTAATAGAGATACTGCAGAGCAGGCGTTTTGCGCAGATTATTTCCATGAGCGATATTGTGTGCCACCAAGAAGGACGCTGCCAAATGATCCAAATCCCCTGCCTGAAAAAACATTAATATCCAGTCAACAAATATTTAGATCTGAACTCAATGCAGTCATTTCACAGTTCTCAATGACCAATTACTACGCATCATTACGACCACATACTTAGCAGCTTTACAGTATACCAAAGCAACAACAAGGCAATGACACCCCTTTACCTCTCCAGTATGCGGACGGAACTTTATGGTTGAGAAGCCCTTGGATTCCCTAAACTGCCAACACAAATATGGAAGCCCCGTGAGCACAGCAGCTCCTACTAGCCAGAAAGAAAAGGTAAGGCAGATATCTTCAGGTTTCTATTATGATTTGCACGAAGGGTCATGGTACTCAAACGCAAGAATTTCCAAAATTGTGTAAACCTGAATGCGAATTCACAAAGCTGGCAACGATTTAGCGAGCTGACAATGGAAGGTCGACCATGGCTTACCTTGTTAAGAACGTACAGGTTTGCGTACACATAATAGGCCCAGTATGAATAGGCTGGATTGAAAGGATTGTCCCATTTTGCAGGTGGTTGCATGTGCTTTGTCGGCCGCCTTTCAGGCTTGCTCTCATCATCCACCATGTCAAACCCCACCACCTAATACACACAAGATGTTCATATAATGGTATCAGGACCCATAAGAAAAATAGAGAACCGCATTATGTTAACCCTCTAAACGCTCAGATCCATTTTTAAATATATATACAATAATTGCTTATATCTTTTGTACCTCAATTCGTGATATTGTCACAAAGGAAGGCAGTTCTTTTTAAAATTAACGCATTAATTTGGATGAATGAGAAGTTATTCGGATGGAAGCACTCTGTTCATCATCCAGAATATGGGCTTTGGGGCACTCAGGGGGGTAAAATAAACAAGACAGATGATCACAATTTAAATAGAAAACGTGAGAAAAGATGCCAATGAGGTTTTACTAACCAGGGTGAGTAAGACATGGAGCTCTGGATGAGAGGACGGATCCACGGAAACCTCAAACAGAGGGGTAAACACATTTTCCAAGATTGTCTGAAAACACTGAACTATACCCATTTCCTTGTACACACTATACAGCCTTGGTAACTGCAATGAAACCAAAAGAAACCATCCAGTTAGAGAGAAAAAAAAAGCCAAAGGAAGCGCATGGTACCGAAAGAAAAAGACAAAAAACTACCAGTGTAAGAAGCTCATTGTCAACAAACTGCTCCCAAACGATTACCGCCCAACGACAAAGAAAGTACAAAAAAAGTACCTGGATAAGCCAAGTGACATTTTCACTGTGCAGCTCATTGGTAACAATCCACTTCGCCAACTGATCCCACTCACTCTGCTTCCTTCCGTAAATTGAAATTCTGTATTCAGCCATCTGTATCACCAACAGATAAATGAGCCACACAAGTGCTTCAGAGTTGTAAATGGACTGGAAACAAGAGCAAGATATCTTTCATGTCCACGAAGTGTTCGTGACAGAACCCCGCGTATGCAGCAAAGCAAACATATATGCAGGCCACTGATACCACCTTTTCACCGACCTGGTATTTACTTGCTTTAAGATCCGAAAACACTTGCTGGGTCAACTCTGCTAAGAAGCGTCCTGTTCCAGGACACCACAAGAAATACCAGATTAGAAATTACAGAGCATCCAAATCCTGATTCCTGAAGCTTCTCTCAAAAGTCAATATGGTAAGAAATCCCCACTGCGTACACTCATTCTGAAATTTGAAAGAGAACGCCAAGCTAGCTGGTGCCACTGGCTGTTGCAAACATGAATACGCTAAACAGATGTAATAAATAGTTCAGCCTCGGAATACCAAATGTAATCAGGCAATCTTCGAGAGATAACCAAAAAGTGAGTTCACATCTTCAATAGGATCTAGTTTCGGTGAAAAAACAAAATATTTGTATGAGCTCTACCTTGAATAAGATTATCCTGCTTTAGGAAAATCTCCCTTAGCCTACTCTGACCACAAGGATTGTACTTCAAGTTGAACTTGTCGAAGCGGTGAAATGTATTTTTGTCCGCATGGACATCCAGTAAGTCCACGTTCAGGTCATAACTGATGTCAGTCATAACACAAAGCGAACACATTATATATATTAATCTCTAATGAAATCAGGTTCAGATATTTTCTTTTCCACAATATTAAACTTCCATCTTCAAAAATCTAAAACAATCATGGCAACTCTAGAAACAATTCAAACTTCAGGAAATCAGAAGAATTGTAGGCCAGTGCAGACTGCTACACCAAAGAATCCAACTGGACCACAGTACATGGTTGAGAAAAGAGTAGCTTGAAAATTCACATATGTATAAATGAGAAAGTAAAAAATGGTGACTGGTTACTCACCCCGTGAGATCCAGACTCTCGAAAACCTGGCGAAGAGTGAGGTCCTTTCCATCACGATGAATGACAACCTGCTCGGAAATTCATCAAATTGTAGGGATTAGCCAACAAGAGCTTAATTGTATGTCCCAGTTGCTCTGAAACCAGTCAATATATTTTGGCTTGAAATAATTGTTCGGAAACCATCGCCTCGAGGATCATCATAAAACAGGCCGACAGCAAAAACCAAACACCAAACACCAAGACACCAAAAAACCCCGCAATTTACCTCATCAGAATCTTTCCGTAGCTTGGATTTAATGAAGCGCAATAAATGTTTCTGATTCATGCATGACGAGTGGTGCACGTGGGTGTCTACTTTCCGCACGTTATAGAAATCTCGATGCGGTGCACTTTTTTGAGCAAGAAATTCACGATCCGCGTTCAACATTAGGTGCAAACTGAATTTCTGTATAGCAGCCCACAAGGAGGAATGTCATTACAGAAAATTGTTACTACGTGAAAAGGAATTAGTAACGTCATGATCAAGATCACCATAATTACAAAAATCTATGCGGACTTCTGTCAACTCAACGCAGAAATGAGGAACAACTCAATTGCATCAACTCCGACATGGCAACACATCCTGGTAGCAATCGTGCAAACAGACCTGCTCCAGCAGTTTGAGACGATGATGACACAAAGTCCGGACATTGCCAAGCGAAAGAATCTTAAGTATGCGATGCATGTCGGTGAAGAATCGGGTAGCATCATGGGGCACAGTATAGAGCTCCTCCGTCACTGTAACCCCCCAAAAAATTATCAATATTATCCGATTGACTATTTCACAATGCAGAGATGTCAATGGAGGGATCCAATCAGTCTCCAAAAAAAATCGAAGATAAAGAAATAAATCCATTGCTGCAAAAGTTAGAAATTACGGGCTCACATTCTTTGTCAGTGTAGATCCGATAGACTCCGTCCACCATTTTATAGCCATGCTGAGCAGGAGGTACAAACAAAGCACAAAGTCAAACACTCATAACTAGGCGTAAGTCGGGATAGGCATGAAACAAGAGAGAAGAACAGGAAGTATCAGAGCACCTGCACCCTTGTGCGCTAGGGGTCTGACACTCTTCAACTATGGATGAAAAGTGCACCGACCTCTCACAATATTCTCTTGACACACTTGATCCTAGCGTGTCAAGGTGTCAAGGAAGGCCTTTGAAATCACTGTTCACCCTAAGTTCAGTTACTTTAATGCTTTATTCTACTTGATGAATGGTTACTTGACTATTTATTGATCATATGTGGTGAGCAAGGGTGGTAAACAAGAATTATGAGGGCCCTTCAAAAATAGATGAAAACTTCTAGCGCGACAGATTTAGCGCGCATGGGTACAGATGCTCTCACATGAAAACTCACGACTGTAAAATGCTATACTCAACAGCTTCAGGACATTGTTTATTACTAGTAGCTGATATTTGGTAGACGAGAAGGCAGTGAATAGATTTGAAATGGGAAAACTCGAGTGTTATAAGAATTTGAAGACTTAACCTGAAGGCTTGGAAGAACATACCTCAGATGCAGGTTCAGGCTTGTAGAGAAAGGGATTAGGATTAGGCTTAGGGGTACCAGGGTCAATGATCTCTTCCTTCTCCCATGGGAGAATCTTTTCTCGGAAAACATAAGAGTCTCGCAGCATCATACACTCACTCATATATCTGCACACCTCTTCCTCCTCTTCAGAAGGCGCCTCTGTGGATCAAGCGAATTTAAAACGAGGTTAATTAATTCTCAACGGCCAGGCCCGCATCAGAGGGAAAGACAAACTCGGTTATGATGATGTTTTCACTGTAATGGCACCACCCCAGGGTTGCTTGACAACATTACCGAGGAACTGACCTAAGGAGGTAGAAACTCCGTGCGCTGTTAGGAGCTTGAGTCATACAGAGGGTTGTCACGCAGGGCCAGAAACTCTTGGCATTAGCAAGGAGTCTTCTTTCAATTCATCTGAGCATTGTGTGAACCCCACCATACACTCTTTCAGAGAGCTTACGTGTCCATTCAATGCGGTATGTAGCACATATATAGGGGGAAAAGGTGGTGAAGTGGGAACAGAGGAAGTACCTATAGGAGAGACGTTAAGTTTAACATACGTTTCTTGCTCAGGCTCTTTGCGGAGAATGTCAGCAGCCACTGGGTCTGGGCCATGACCACCGTGTAGATCTCCAGGAATACTGTGAGACCGGATTAAATTGGAAGCAGATTTATCCGAAGGTTTCCCTGCTCCGTTGTTCTCCACATTTTGGGGGGATTGAGGTATCATAGGCCTGTCCACCTGCGCAACAACCACAAAAAGAGATGGATTCAAAACCAGAAATCAATCAATCAATCAATCAATCAATCAACGAGTTAACACCATGAGCTAACACCAGATTCGTTGAAAGTGCCCGTGAATTTTCGAACAAGCCCATTGAAAAAATCACTTTAAGGGTCTAAACACCTCTAGCTACCATAGATAATTACCATGCTAGAAGCACAATACCGTAGATATAAATAAATGTAATATCGAAACTTGCATAGGAGGAATGGAATATTAAGGCAGAAAAAAGTAAACATGGTTTTGTGAGTATTGACGAAATGTTTCCTGACTCAGGTTGCATCAACTAGTAGAATGTGTGCTCACCATCTCAGATCCGCCATTCCTTTCCCCATCTGCAAGCATACCATTCTTATGATCATCGTCCTCATTATCATCATCATCGTTGTAATCATCCTCCTCACTAGGCAGCAGGTGATCCTCCTCTTCAGATCCTTCCACACTTTCGTAAGAGCCTGTCCTTTCCGGAGACGTTGGGGACGAGGGCTGGATCACAGGAGCAGGCTTCATTGCGGAAGGTTGTTGCCGCCTCACTGAGCCTGGAGGCTGTTGCGCTCCACCTGTCTCAGAACCAGCACATGTAAGCTGGGGACTGAAAAACACACGTGCTTGACATAAATAATGATTTAAGAGAAACGACCTGGATTCAAGATGAACAATTCGATTGAAAAATATACTTCAGATGGGGCCAAATGTAATATCACCAGAATCAGCGTAGATCATTACCTGTGCTGGGCAAAAACTCTATGAAAATCGGACCAAAACAAGTTCCCATATTTCCTACTCAAAATTGCTAAAAAAGCCCATGAGATCCAATCTGGACTTCTCGGTTCTATAGGGGTTAAGTGCAGCTATATTGGTGATACAAAGACACTAGCACCAACGAGAATACCAGACAGAAGCATAACATGTCACAAAAAAGGCTCCTGTTACTCAATCAGCGATGAACACAAGCACTGGAAAGCAACTTCTTCCAGGGACGGAGGAATTAGTACTCTAAGATTTTAAGCCCCTACCTTCTTTCCGGGTCTGAACTCGAGGCAGACCGGGGGGTATAGTGATGATAGATTCTGCAGACTCGGCTTTTGGCAAACGGGGCGGCAGAGAGGAATTCAAAACCGCCTTGACATTGTCGTGAGCCAGGAGCTCCGGAGCCACTGCTGTTGCATTGCTCCCCTCCACAGAATCTCGATTGGTCCGTTTCCGAGGGGCCGACCTGCGCCTCTGCTGATCCCCGATGTCCAGCAGCTTCTGTGATTGCAGGCGATCAACAGTTCTACAGTGAATTAGATACGAAGAAGCGGCAGCCACGCCGGCTCCCACTGTCGCTGCCACGGCCAGCGACAACCAGGCCGCATGCGCGCTGGAAGAACTCTCCATTTCCAGAAATTCAAGGACAAGGCTCACTTGCCTCCACTCAATGAGGTGGCACCTCTTCTCCCGTCTTCACCCAATACGTGAACCCATGCGAAGAACTGCAAGTCAGCAGAACATCAAACCCAGCACAAAGACTCAGCCTTTACACATAGAAATATTAGAAAAAAATGGCTGAATTATCGCTCCACTCTGCTCTATCTAATGACACTGCCTGGGAGGAACAAATGAGCTTCTAACCGCCCTTTCATGTGTGTTCACAACTGGATATGCATCGTCGACCAAAAACTCACTCACGCAAGATGCTAAACAACTGAATAAGAGGAAGCAGGCGAAAATCTTGAATCAGGGCACGAATAGGGTTTCAAAAGAGCCTATCAATCTGAAGGCAGCGATTCAAAATACTCCGCACGTCCCCACACGTCCTCCTCCTATCCAAAGCAGAATTTCCGTAATCTCACGATCTGTGCCTCTGTGCAACCCTAATTTCTGAGCTCAGGCCTCTACTTCTATCTACAAGCCACATTCCTAACCACGAGACCTCTCAACATTCCCAGCAGAAATTAAGAAACCGATAGAATTTTCAATAAATGCAAGTCTTGTACGATCACCACAGTATCGTAAAAACTAAGAGGAGAGTTCACCCCAGTATTGCCCGCGGTTGGCGATCATAACACCAAAGTTTCGCCAAACACCGAAAACCTTTTGCACTCGTGCAATCCACAAGATTCAGCTCTGCAGAGTAAAAATCAAAGGCCGTGTCAGACAATGTCAGATGCAACCCTCGAATCTCCAAAACTCCTGTACGATGACCAATCCACACAAAGTCTCTAAAAAAGATTGAGTTCAAGCAACGCCATAGCCAATTTCAAATCAGAAACCGCACCAACCTATATCAACTTACTCTCGCTGCTTGGGAAACAATTAAGATGTGCGAGGGGAGACACAATTCCAGCAGAGATCTCTCTCAGCAAGAGTAGCCGCTAACACATTCATGTGACGGAGCTATCGAGGACCCTCAAAGTACGATGGCAGCTTACAAACTAAGCTACAACAGAATTAAGAGAGCCAAGGAGCAGAAGCGAAACAAAAAACACTAGTCACACACGAGTTGCGAAGTTAAAACAATTGAGAACCTGATCAGCTGGAATGCGCGACAATTCACGAAATGCACGTGACGAATGCACTGCAGGCAAGCAGCGTGATGCAGTCGGCTTGGGAGCAGGAAGTGAAGATTTTTGATACATTTCATTTCACTAGGCAGGGCCGCCTCCGCCACGCCCAAGGCAAGGCCAAGCAAGGCAGGTGAGGGAAAACACCTTTGCGGATGAATGAAAGTACAAGTTGGATGGATGAAACGCTCACGCGCGGGCGGGGATCAGTAGTAGTTTGGTACTCCGTACTACAGTAGAGGTTCCTGGTTGGATGAATGTTTGATGAACAGAAAAGAGGGGGAGGCGTGCCGTGCAACTGAAGCGGCACTTTGGTCGGGGTTTGGATGAGGATAGTGCTATTTGTGGCAATTGCCACATCCATCATGGTCAGATGGCGGCCACCGAATAAGTTCAATTCTTCACCTGAATTGACCATAAGTTAGGGTTTAGGGTTTAACTTAGACTTGTGAGGTTTTTACAAGTGAGGGGGACTGAGAATCCTTGCTATTTCAAGGCCCCTTGTCAGCAGATTTGGAGCCCCAAAATTATTGTGGATATGATCAAGTGCAGAGCATATGCAGGAGGCACTGCTTGCGAGCAGCAAGCTGAACTCTTATCCCCCGCAAGAGCAGAACTGAATGCAACTGAAGTGCACTGAAAATTTTCCAGAATATGAATGGGCATTTTGTACGGTTAAATTGCACCCCATATAAGGGCCGCTTTACATCTAAGGCGGAGGTACCTTTACCTGATCAAATAAGGAATTTCAGAACAGATGAGGAGGAATATGGGGCAATGGAAATTTTTCTCATGTGGGACAATAAGAAATATTGGGATTGCCAATTTTTCATAATTTTAATCCTTGAAATTGAAAAAGTGTTCCGAATCCATAGCCAATGTCTAGAATCCTCTTATTCTTATCTTAGAAGAACTCTCTTTGCCACTCCGTACTTCCTACTTCTTTTTCACTAATTCCCATGCACCTCAGGACATGTGTCATGACCTTACTAGTCCCAATTTTGAAAAGGAGAGGAAAATGCATTCCAAGGCATTCCAAGCTTTGATTGAAATTTGTTTCCAGCCTTGATTGAAAATAGTGGTACCCTATAGGTTGGGCATGGCTAACTGATTGGGAATGGGTGGTTACACCTTTGAAGCTGGGCCAATTTGTTGTGTCAGAGGCCAATAATGCTCATTTGTGATTGGTCGAAACATTGAAAATCAACCCCAACCCTTTACACCTAGAAGTTGGGCCAATTTGGTGGAATGGATTTTTTATTCAAAAACGATATGATATGATATGGCCCAAGCTCGCTGAATTGGGTGCACCAAAAATGGGAGCCAAATTCTTGGCTTGGGGGCCAATGTCAAATTTCCATTTTAAAAAAACCTTTTTTATAAAATGTTATTTTTTTCAACAAATCAAATCTGTTGGATTTTTATGCAATCTACCTCAAGGGGAATTGGCCCGGCCTCTAGATGTAAAGTGGCTCTAAAAATTTCAACCCCTCTCTCTCTCTCCTATAGATTTTATTGAATTGGCCCAGCTTCTTGGCCTTTAAGGCCTTTGCATATAGGAGAATTGGTCCTTGTTATAAAGTAGAGCCACCCATTCCCAACCAATGACCCATACCCAACCTATGGATGCAACTATTTTCCGACCAAGGCTGCACCAGATGTTTTTAAGCTTAGAACGATCTAAGATAGCAAATTGGAGATGCTCAAAATGGAAGTGGGCACTACCATAGTGTCATTTCTAAGGCAGTGCCAACTTTAGATGTTGCACTAGACAAATTCAATTTAGTTTGTTCAAAACTAAGACTTACTTCTACACTGAATAGGGAAATTAGATTGCCCCACACTAATATCTCGACATTCTACACTATATCAATATCAAAGTTATTTGTAGAAGGATGCAATGATGTGGGAAACATGTGTGTTGCATGGGGTGGTGTAGTGATCCCTGGCTCCTCGAGAATAGAGAATGGTTTGTGCCTCCATCTGGACATGCAATGAGTCATGAGGTAACATGAGGTAACTTACTTTTGTGGTAAGGCAACCTAATTGTCAAGGCAACCCAATTTCATTATTAGTCCGGAGTATAAAGGACGCTTTACACCTGAAGGCCGGGCCATCATTCTTGAAGCTGATTGTACAAATTCCAGCCCTTTGTCCAATCACAAGTGAGGAGTTCAAACTTTTGTCCAATCACAAGCAAGGATTTTGGGCCTCTTCCACAATGAATTGTCCCAGCCTCTGGGTGTAAAGCGTCCCTAAGTTATTGGGCTGTCCTATGTGAAGGTCAGATTTGACATAAGTTAAATCAAGTTTGGTTTTTTTTGTATAGGAAAAAATGTCACATGTCATCTTTCGAATGGGGTGAGGTGACCAGGACCCTTGAGAATCTGACATGGAAATCCAATTTCGGCACCTGGGTGCCTAGTCACGTACGGTACCAGCCTACCAACAGCAGTGGCTCAAGCTTTTGGGCCAGACAGACAATCTGAAACAGATTCGGCATGCCTGCGTGCTGAGTCAGCACAGGCCAAGCAGCTCCCTCCAACCAAGTCAGATGGAACTTCAGGTGGACCGACCGACTCTGGAGCAACTGAAGAGGGACTGTGTGACACGTGGACCCAAAAGCCCTCACTTGGCTAAGAACTCAAGTTCTTTCTTTTTCGGAGAAAAATAAGGTACAATAGAACCTCTCTTAGTGCATACTCTGTTAGTACATAATATGCACTAAGAGAGATTGTACTTTGAAGCTTTTATTGTTGAATAGTGGTTGGAGGCCTTATAGTTAGAAGCCATGTGGTTGGAGGCCCTGTAGTTAGAAGCCACGTTAGGCAATGAACATTACTGCACCTCTCCAAATGCATAAACCTCTCTTAGTGCATAGTCTCAACACTATGCACTAAGAGAGGTTCTACTATAGAAGCACCAATAACAGATCACGCCCAGTACCCAAGCTATAGGGTGCACTATTTTCAACCAAGGCTAGAACTCAAGCTTAGAATGTTGTTGTTTTGTCCTTTTCAAGGTAGAGACTAATAAGGTCATGACACATGCCTCCAAAGTAGTGAACAAGAAAGTAGTTTGGCTATAATCGGAATTGAAAGACTCTAGACATTGGCTATTAGTAAAAGAGTACTTTTTGGCTCCCAAAATTTATAGTAATTTTCAATTTTGGGAATAAAATTCTAAAAATTTTGCTATCCCTATATTTCTTATCTTCCTACATGGGAAAAATTTCCCCATCACCTCATATTGCATACAATCTACTCCAAAATTGCTTAAATGACCAGTTACTGGTGCTTCTACCTTAGGGCAATGGCCTTTCTACTGCACCATGCCAAAATCCCAAGATAAGAGCATCTCCACCGGGGCACGCCATATTGTCCTGGAAAAGGATTTGGCGTGCCCAGAAGCTTGGAGCAGACCCACCAGTTGCAACCGGGAGTGGTTTTCAACGCAAGCCTTGTGAAATATTCATCACCACACTTCATCTTCCCGTGTCTCTTGCGTTTGACTTCTAGCACAGTATTGATGAAAATAAATGCTTGGTCTTGTTTCCGATGGGGAGTGGTCATGAAATCCGGCCTTGCATTGTTTTGGTTGGCGGATTGCATTAAATAATTAATGAGCTCTAGATTGGGAGAGGGCCTAGGGCCGAGTATATGCTCTCCAACTCCCGGCCTTGGAATGTACGCTTATCAGCCTATCAGCTTGCAACCTCAGAATCTGGGTTTTCGTTATGCATTGGTAGGGCCACGGTACACAAGCGGGCCCTTCATGTGCTTTTGGACACGCGAAGTACTAAAAACTGACAACATTTTCCCGTGCACCGATAGAGATGCTCTAAGGTAGGAGGTGCAGAAAACTGCTTGTTGCAGAGCATATTGACTTAGGATCTCTTCTATGTTGATTTAAGCATTTTCTAACAAAATTTTAAGAGAAAGAAGAGAAAGAGACACATCCATTGCAATTGGATAAATCGTAATTTTTAGATTTAAATTGAATTGGATAATTATGATTTTCTAAAGCTCACTTTGTAACAATAGGCCAGGGGGCTAACCCCTAAAGGACTAAGGTTTTTTTTCCATCAAACAATACTCAAAATTGCCATTTCCATTCTAAAGAGCAAAAAACTTTTAAAATTGTTTCTTTTTTGCATATCTAACTATAGGATTTTATACTAGACTAGTATAAGTATGTATGGAAGAAATTTTAGAAACTTTGACCGCCTAGATTGCAAGATATTTGCATCCAAAGCAAAGAAAACAAGTTTTTTTACACCTTGTATGACCAAATTTTTTTGGCTTCAAGTCTTCTTAACTTTTTATGTTGAATATTTGAAAATTCAGGAAAAAAAACTTAATTTTCACTCATTAAAAAATTATTAAGCAAAAGTAGGTTCAAGAATAAAGGAAAAATGAAACCATTAATAGCTTTAAGATAGAATTGAAACACAATAATCCTAACAGTGAGATTATTCTAGCAAGAAAATCTAACCATATCTAACAATTTTTTTGGGAAAATTGTAAAAATTGATTTCAAAAATGAATCCTATGAGTTATTTTTTCTAGAAGATGCTTAGATTGCCTGAAAAAACTAAGATTGTCCATAACTTTTTCATCACAAGTCCAAATTGAATGAATCAAAGCTTCACATGTAGACAAAAATATACAAAGTAATATTTTAGGAAAAAAAAATTTAAAAATTATTTTGATTTTTTGAGATTCTTTTGTGTTGCCCGCCAAATTCCAATTTTGGCTGTTTGTGCCATAACTTTTGCTCCCGGGCA
Source organism: Pseudisothecium myosuroides (assembly GCA_951799445.1). Lineage (NCBI taxonomy): Eukaryota > Viridiplantae > Streptophyta > Bryopsida > Hypnales > Lembophyllaceae > Pseudisothecium > Pseudisothecium myosuroides. Next base: position 32,739,593 of record OX637287.1, on the reverse strand, counting down.
CCAATTGAAATAAAAACTATATATCCACAAAGCTCTCACAAAACTACACAACCTCAAAAATATTCAAAAATATTCACTACAAATTGAGACAATGGGAACCTACCTGGACCCAAATTGTCCCCCAAGGGAACAAATGGTCCTTTTAGGGGTGACCAACGCCGTAGATGCCACCATTACTCATGTCAAACAATTGTCTATTAGTGGTGCTCATGGAATCCCAAAATGAAGGCAAGCATGCAAACCTTCAACTAGAACATGGTATATGTAATTGCCCATAATGGCACAAAGTTTCCGACCACTCATAACTCTACATTTCTTACATTGAAATTTTGTTTACTTTCAAATCAAATTGAATCCCCAACCACCTATAAACGAAATCCCAAATTGGCACCAATTCATCACTAGACTATTTTCATTGTTGTTGGTAACAATTCAAGGTTCAATAGAATGGGCAGTTCTTAGGGCCGCTTCACACTATGGACGACCAAGTTGAGAGTTCGTGGAAGTGAGAGTCCAAACTTTGGTGAGAGTCCAAAGAAATGGGCAATAAATAGGCTCTAAAATTTAGGAATTGGAGCCTCTGGCTGGCCATAGTGTGAAGCCTCCAAAGGCCAAGCCCAAAGTCCAAACCTCATCCATATGTCGATTTTTTCAAGTAAAAGATTAAAAAAAAACATGAGAAAGGAGTCCAAAATGGCCTTGGAAAAAAAATCACAGCACATGCTCTTCTCATTAAACAAGGAATATGAAGGGTACAAAGGGAATAAAAGGGTGGCATTGGTCATTGAAGGGAAGTAGGTCTAATCTAACGGCTGCGATCTTGTCATTTTTGACATTTTTCTGAAAAAAATTCGACGAACTCTCGACCATAGTTTGGGTCGCCTTGATTAGTGGAAATCAACGGACTCTTGACCTTCAGGTATAATGTGAAGCGGCCCTTAGAGCATAGACAGAATATAGACAATTCAAGGTTCAATAGAGTGGACAGTTCTTAGAGCACGGACAGAATATGGACAGGCTACCTTAAACCCTAAACCTCCCCAAAACCCAAACCCAAAAAAACCCAAAACCCAAGACCTGAGCGTACTCCAATCCCAAGGGAGCAGACAAAGATTGGTGGAGAGAGGTTGGCACCAACTCAGGTCAGTGAGTACCATTGATAGTACGAATGCATTGGCACTGAAGTTCAAGGACTCTTTTGGGCCCATTCAAATGAAATCCATGCAAATGAAATCCTTGTGTCTCATTGTAGCCTTTTTTTAAAAATTTATTAAAAATAAAAAAATAAATCTTTACAGGTGCCAGGCAACGCCACTATTGTGGGATAAAAAGGGGAAAGATGAGGGCTAGTACTGTGGCTCTATCCACAGAGGATATTACAAAGGACAATTGACAGGAGAAAACGAGATGCTGATGTTCTTCCAGTGTGGGGTTCTTTTTGGAGCAAATTTTCGCTAAAAAGCCATGCAAAATATTTTGGGGGATATTTGACAAGGTACTATTTCTTTTTCAGTGGATGAAATTGCAAAATGCTACAAAAGCTTGGGACAATAAGGTAGGAGGCTGTAAAACGGAGCGGGCATTAAAATGGAACATGACTCAGAGGTACATTTTGTTTTCTTCAATGTACCACCTATGCACATTTCAGGAGGTGGTCCATTTTAATGACCACAAATGACCACTTTTTTCCAACTTCAAAAATTTGTAATTAATTTCAGAAAGGTCCAAAAAATATGAAACAACTTGGGTTAGATTTCAATTCCACTTGTCTTTCAAGGAAAATTTACTGAAAAATATTTCAAGATGTTTTACCTCCCCAAAATTCAGTTTCAACACCTAGATGCTCCATTTCTGGACCTCCTACCTTCGAGTTTATTGTAAAGTTTGTCCTGTGTTTGTAGTCAAGTGTCAGAGGAAGGTTTAAACTAAGAATGGTACAAAAGAAACACAGCACCAAACTTCATCAGACCTGAGTTTGGGTGCTCCTGCGAGTTTGGTCGTGTGTTTTTCCCGAACTCCGGCTCCTGGTGCGGCCTTGCACATACTTTACGATTAACTCTAACATCATTTCATTTTGGATGAATGTACATTCTTTTGGATGAATAAATAAAATTCCATCCATATATTATAGGTTTCATACATTTCCATAGATGTAAATAGCTTCATCACTCTAGTAAAGATTGCTTTCTGCAGTGCCTTTTGAGCCTAAGTAATCAAAGTGTAGACTTCCAAGTTTTCCAAGTCTATTAGACTTGATTGAAGTAAATCATTTAGGAAACTCAAATGTATGAAGAGAAAGACAAATTTATCAAGATACAAAAAATGTATCACAAAAAAAACTCTAACTCTACATTTTTAATCAAAAAAAGTGTAAGTTGCTAAAATCAAATATAAGCTCATAAAGTGAATTTTCAATTTAATTTGGACACTTATATTATAGGGTTACAAACATATATTATTTCTCATTGGGAAATGATCAAACTCCACTTCAGAAAACTAAATTAACATTGTCTCTGTGACACTAAGTATTGAATGGATGATAAAAAAATCTTTCTTAGTAAGACAAAAGTACATATGTTCATCCTTGGAACTTTGTATGAAAAGGGGAGGTCTTGCAGGGTAGTTCAATCTCCATGAGTGTTTTGGTTTTTTTTTAAGCAAATGATTCACATAATATCAAAAATGATGATTTCCACTGTAACTTGCATGATGTGTTAGGATTAACCAAAGCATTATCTTTTCGTATTTTCATTAATTAAATAATCTCCAAAATAGCAATATTTAGGTGAATTTATGGCTATCAATTACCTATAAAAATCATATAGATGATTTAAAAAACAACTAATCATACTAAATGAAATCCCAATAGAGATGACAATCCTTATGGGATATAACTTTAATATGTTGTGTCACCCTTGTGCCTCAAACTAATTAATTAATCTAAATGGGAAACCTAGGACAATAACCAATAGAGCAATTTTAATTCATATATATGTCTATGGGTTTGTTCTAGTATTGATGTCGCAATTTGTTACAACAAAGATGAATTTATTGGACAAGTACATGAACTACCATTATTGCAATATTCTCATGTATAGAATGAAATAGGAACACAATGCTCAATCATTAAAAAAACATCTTTAATTTCATTTCAATAATTTTCAAATATTAGAGATATAGTTTAAGTACTCAATAAGTTTCATGCATGAAGTGAAATTCAATCACACACTAATTTTTTCTAATTTTACAATTAGTCTCTATGAAAGTTCAATTTGACAAAAATTTACAAACCGTGAGAAATCTAACAAAAACCAAAAAAACCAACACCTTACAAATTAGAAAAATATTGGTTACAGTATAAAATACCAATAATAAATGTCACAATTTTCTTATGAATAACAAAGGGTGCTTGATAAATGAGCATCTTATTTTCAGGTACAGAAGTATTAAGGGCAACCTCAAGCAATTTCTTTGACTTGACAACTATTTTGGGGTGAATATATCTCTGAATAATTTGATTACAACTTTGAAGTTCTAGATTTCTTCTGATTTAACTAATCTTTAAAGTCTAGACATGTTTCAAATAGAATGGTGCACACACTATTTCATGAAACATTGACAGCACAATGTTTTTTTTGCTTAATTTCCATTACAAATATAGAATGTACAAAGCAAGTGTTTGGAACCATATACTTGTATATGTTAAAATGAAGTGTGCTTTTATTTTGATTCTAGACCGCAAATATAGTTGAAATTTTAAAGTTGTCAAAAACACAAAAACAAAAACAAATTGTACCATAGCATTGCCATAAAATGTATTCAATAATTTATAAGTAATTTGAAACTGTCTATTATTGAGAGGTAGAATGACAAATTTATATATTTATAGGATGCTCAAAATTGCTAGTGCAAAAATAAGCTCATTAATAAAACTTTTGTTGAACATATAGTGAATCTTTTGTCTGACAATAAACTCCCTGAACAATACAATGTGTATTTAAAAAATAAATTCACCATCCAACTATTAAAACAACTACTCTACAACATGATATCTCCCTATTGTATTGACATGCTTTTCAAGTAAGATAGCTATTCAAACTTCTTCATGACAGCTTCTTGCAATACAAAGCCTCATCTCCTTCAACCCAAGGCTAATAAATATTTTGATAATGAATCTACTTATTTAAACAACTAGAAGGTTCAGTAGGTTTATGTTGGCAATGCTATGAGCACTTATGCAATGTGATGCAATGTCTTTTTCAGATTGGGAGTGTTTGAGTTGCACGTTGTTTACGGTAATTCCTTTACATTGTACAATTTCACTACAATAAAATGTTATAGCTTCTTCATTTGTAGAAGTTCTTATAATATGATCATAAATAATATTACTAACCTTCACACATGTTCATTGAAAGAACAATTAAATAGTATATGAATTTGTTAAGGATTGATATTTAAACTTTAAGATATAGTAGAAATATCAAATTATGACAAATAAATGAATTCCAGTTTCTTTTACGCAGTGAATCTTCACATTCTTTTTGGGTATATAACATTAAGTAGCATGCATTGTCATTGCCTTGGCTCTACAATAGATGATGTAGAATATTCCACATCCAATAGTACTTCATCAATAGCTAAGTAGACAAGTGGAGGCTCAATGTGATGATCGAGCAAGTGGGCATGAAGGTTGTTAGGTGTAGAATATTTTATATCATCTACTCTAGAGCCAAGGCAATGACAATGTGTGCTACTAAATGTGATGTATAAGGACAATAATCTTAATCAATGATAATTCAATTTTCAACATTTTTCATTATAATGTTTGAACATGTAATATCTCTTGCATATCCTTTTTCTCCCTTGATATGCACATTACATCCCACATTAGCCACAAAGTATCATGATTAATTGCATCATTTATACAAAGAATTTTAAAGTAATCTTTTATTTAGAAAATTCTTTATGATTTTTAAAAAAAAAATTTAAAAACATTTAGAATATTTAAAAAATGAAGATAAAGATTAAAAATATACATGTACTGACCATGATTTGATGCTCAAATCATTAGATGTATCTTCTAAAATACAAATTTCCAATATCCACATTAGATACTTCAATCTTTCCTCTATCCTTTCCCAAACTACTAATGCTATAAATTCAATCCATATCTTATGTATTAAAAAAAGTAAAAAATAGACTAGTGATGTTTATGAATAAATAAGAATAATAATCAATCAAATAATTTCATACAAACACTTAAAAAAAATACCTCATACCTCAATATCTTGTTCTATAATATATATTCATGACTTTTAATATCATGACAACATAGTACAATTAAAACATAATCATCACCTGCAATGTAAATATAATAACAATTATGGTCATTTCTTTGTGCTTAGAGATCAAATTTTATAATACAAAATAGATTTTGAACACAACATAATTATATTACTATGCAATAATGCCAAATGACATGTATAAAAAAATTCTCCAAAATAAATGGTTAGAGACAATATATTTTGTAATTCTGAAAAAGAGACTAGTTATACCTACCTCAGCTAGACTATTAATTAACGACAATCCAATTGCATTGGTTAGTAATAAATATGCTAAAATTACATTTACTATCAACACATGATAATTTCAAAAAAATTGAGTATGCTTGTTTCAACAAAAGAATTTTTTACATCAATTTAAAGGTGGATTTGGGGATGTGAATTCCATTAGTAATAGATTCTTTCTAGGTGTATAGATGGTAATTGAAGCTATTAAACTATTATTTGAATGTAAAAATTCAAAGTGAATTTGTGGACTGTTAACAAACTTAACACCACTAATTGTGCAATTGTCACATTTGTCAAAACTTATAGCTTGTAATACACAAATGACAATGTGTATTTTGTAATCAATATTAAAAATCAGTATTGACATAAATTGCAATTATAACAAATTTATTATATTAATTTGAACAAACTGCATTGTTTAAAAATTTCCAAAATGCACTGAATATTTATTTAATTTTGAAGAAAATTGCTTACACTTGAAGCCCTTTTGTAAGATCCTTTTTTTAGGACCACTAATCTTCATCTCTCCAATTGATGTTTCGTTGACTTTTAAAAAAATCAAATTTGAAAGCTCTTCAAATTTCAGCCATTTTAAGTTTCTTCAAGAGTGCTCCAATTTTCTAGTGATTTGGAGGCCAAAATTTCTCCATGAAGCTAAAATGCATAAAGTTTCAAGAATTCATTGGATTAAATATGAGATTATAGATACAAGTATTTATTTTTTAATTTATAAAAAAATAAAACATATACTTTTATCAATACTCTTTTAACTTTCCTATCAATTGTTAGAAACTTCATTCAATTTTTGTTGCCCAATAAAAATGTTGGCATTTTGACAACCAAATAGGCAAATTATGTTTATTAAATTATTCTAATAGATCTAAAGCATCAAAGGCTATAACTTATAAAAAGGTGATTAGTGACCAAGTATGTCTCTTTAATTGTGAAAATTAAATTGATTTGTAAAATTTTTGGTACAAAAGTGTGCAATAAATAAAGACATTAGGAATAAATATTGTATTTATTTATTCAAAAATGATTTAATTAATGAATAATTAAGAAATGGTTATAAAAGATAAAGATAAAAACTTACCAAAAAACTACTTTCACCATTATAGAGGCCTTCAAAAATAACTAAATCAACTAAAAATTGAATTTACTAGGTACTGGCAAATTTCCACCTTTAATATTACTCATGCATCATTCCATGCTTTTTAGAAAGCCTACATTCGATACAATACTTGAAAGAGATATAAAATAATTTAATTATAATTTTGAATATTAATTTAATGAAAGAAAAAACATTAATTTAATCAAATAAAAAATAAATCTAGACTAATTTGTCAAATCTAAACTTATTAAAAAGCTTGCTTATTTTTAAAATAAATTGGTCAATAATTACTTCAAGTGTCATTTCTAAATCTTGAAAGATTATAATGTATGGTTTGTTTTGAACATTTAAAAATAAATTTCAAGATTCTCCTTGATTATTATTGTTATTTCAAAAAAATTCTAAACAACTTATATCAAAATCCTAGAAGAAAGGAACTCTACTAGCAACCTAATACCAACTAGGCTATAATTGGCTAAAAAACGTCCAACCTTCATGAGAACCTATTGATTTTCTTGAAATAATGATTTAGTTCAAATTATTTACATTTTTTTAATTTAACTTACTATTTAAGTGGTTAATTGTATAGCCTTACAACCAACTCTTTACAATGAAGTTAGGACTTATTTGTCGAAAAATAGAAAGACATTGAAATATCACAATTAGCATTAGTTCCTTTTAGTTATTATATTTTTTTGTTGGTCTTATGCTTATTAACACTCTTAAAACAATCTAATGGTAATTAATTAATCACATTCAAGATGCCAATTGTTGAGAAGTTGCACAACATAAATGGTACATACTTTATGAGGTTTACTTACTTTGAAATAGTTGCTAGTATCCACAACGACTTTATAGGGTTAAGAAGGTTCAACCACAAAAGGCACATAAAAAAGAAAGATGGATGTAGTGGAGATGGATTAGAGGCTCACGAAAATGGAGATGTTAAATCCAAAAAAGTTCCTCAAAATTGTCACCAGATGTGAACCACTTCTTGCCTTGTTTACTACAACCTTTTGATGATCAACCTTGTAAGGATGTTGCGGTCCCGAAAGGTCCGGTGGATGACTTCATTGTTAATTGTAAGTTCTTAGTAACAAAGAATGTACCTATTGGTCCATAATCAATTGAAATATTTCGGTGACAACCTTGGTCATGATGGCCACGTCCTTCACCACACTCAGGTAAGAACCATCTTCTACGAGTAATTTTACAGTTTTTGAATAAATTCACGTGTATTTTCACAGTGTCCCAGTGAAACATGGCAAAGACACAGTCAAGCTGAGAAACCCAAAAGTTTGGAGCTCTCTCATCACTAACTGGTCATCAGCCAAGCGGCCCAAGTTGGAGCTTAGAAATAGTCCAGCCTGGGCAATGAGGTGGAGTGCTCGGATTCTTTCAGATTTCCTTTGCTTGGTCCCAAATGTGCAGTACTTAAAGCGAACCTAACATGCACCAGATCCTTGCCACTCCCATGGTTGAGCAAGTTATTTCTCATAACAAGGCACTACTGTACCTTCACTTCACCTACAGTACTTAATTCCACAGTAATGTGACCTCACCGTCCTCATGAACTCGGTCAAAGCCAAGAGCATGTGTGAGCTGGAATGGTCTCCTAACGGAGGTTTCGGTCGGTCCGAATGTTGGGACAATGAGCGCCGTTTGCAAGGGAGGTGATATATGGTATGGTGAAACATATTTGTAGATAAATATATGTAAGGTAGGAGGTCCTATAATGGAGCATTTAAGGGCTGGAACTGAATTTTGAGGAGGTGAAATATCTTGTAATTTTTTTCAGTCAATTTTCCTTGAAAAACAGATTGAACTGACATCTAACCCAAGTCATTTCATATTTTTTTTCATGCTTTTTTGAATTAGTTAAAATTTTTTGAAGTTGAAATGGCATAGGGCTCTAAAATGGTGCCCTAGCTACAATGTACACAGTCTGTACATTGATGGAGGCTGTGAAAAAATAACATGTACAAACCGTTTACATTTCAGTTAGGGCTCCATTTTAATGCCCGCTCCATTTAAGGACCTCCTACCTTATGTGGTGTCCACTGTGCACATCAACCTTTCAAAACAGGCCTCACAGTCCCTACATTCGTCGAAGCCATCGCCAGGCTGCAACCACAATGTGCAATTTCTGGATCAAGCCAACTTCATCATACATTTACTATAGGCTACATCAGCAGTTATTGTGCCATGGCCACTGTTCCTTCCTAAACATCTGAACGCAGCAATAGGTGATCTGAAATGAAGTAGAGGTTCCATTAACCATAGTTACAGTTCATTAGAGCTACAGTTGACCAGGCATACAGGTGAACTTTGATTTGGGTTAATTAAGTGTGGAAACTCTTAATCTACTGACATATAGTTTTTCACAACTGATTTTTAGTTTAACACAAATTGAAAAGAAATGTGCAAGAAGGCGCAAGTTTCTAGCTACACCAGGTTTTTTTTTTTGGTTTTCGGACAAATGGTTATGTGGCTCCAAAGAAAGAAGGTTCTGAGTTTTGTGGCTCCTTCATTCTAGGGGTTTGAATTGAAGGAGGCTAATTTAGAGTATGCAATTATGAATATATAATTTTTGTGTGCAATTTTTGTATTCGTTGGCTCTGCACAATGGATGAAATGAGGTTTTGGAAGCATTGTGGCAATAGTGTGCATGGCCATCATTTCAGTCTGGCATTTTTTAACACATTTGCCCCCTTTTTTTTCTATAGGCTTGAAGCTGGACATTTTTTTTTTGAGGAAATTGGGCATTTAATTGCCTAAAAAAAACACCCTGAGCTACACTGTTGTAGGGAATTGGAAGGCTCAAAGCTCATTTGTATAGATGAATGGAACCTCTGTGTGGTGAATGGAGACTAGACATTACCTCTGAATTGAAATTGTCGTGCATTCAATTCATATTCAAATGATCTGAGACAGCTAGTGTATCGACCAGTGCATGGAAGTCCGACAGTAACACTATAAAATTGTGTTGCATATTCTGCAGGCTACCATGATTGAATCTGCCTACCTCGAACTGTAAGAGTAATCAGAAGATCCAGTCCGTCCGGCTAACTAGGCCAACTCACATATATCCACTCCCAAAGCCAGGCATTACGGTAACCGCGTCCAATCATGCAGCCATCGATGTACAGTATATATCTCACAACCAGGAAAGCTTCGTTCTCATCAATCAGTCGACACCTGATCGATCGATCGATCCGTCAGTCAGCTTCACTACAATTAATTTGTCTAGTAGATTTTGCAATGGATCAATAGATTGTCGTAACACGTACCGGAACAAGAACAGAGTTCAGTGGAAGCTAGCACCAAGGGATACAAGCTAGAAATAGTTTGCAGATTTCAGTGCAAGCTACGCACCATTGTCTTCAGTGAGTGACCTAGATTGGATTGTTCAAACCATTACTAGCTGTGGTGGGTGATCGGAGCCTTCGATAATTTTCAGAAAGCTTTAACCGATCGATCGAGATCAGCATTATTTCAAGATGGCGAAGCAGCAGATGGTGGCAGTGATGGGGGTGATGGTGTTACTTTGTGTGTGCATGACTTCTGTGCAAGTGAGTGCTCAAAGCTTGCCTGCGCCTGCTCCTTACATGCGAGGCTATGAGCTTGTGTCTGCACCAGCTTCTGCTCCTGCAGGATCGCCTCTGGCTTATGCTCCCAGTGTTGGTTCTCCTAGCGAAGGCCCGGATACGCGCGTCTCCGGAGATCTCATAAATTTACTTGGGCCGCCTTAGCGGACTTACTGAATCTCGATCAGTCTCTTTTGGCCAGGTTTTTGAATTCCAAGATCCTCTCGCAACACGTACCAGTACGTGAAGATGATCAGCGAGCAACATCAGTAGATTGAGCAACATGCACTTGGAAATTCTGGATACTTCGTAAGCTAGCTGGAAGGGGATCGGATTCATCGTAATAACGCTGTTGCATCTAATGCGGTAGAAAATATTGACAAGTATGTCGATTCGATTGATGAGTAATGTGCTAATGTCGTAGGAATCGTATCTCAGTTTGTTGTCGTTCAATTAAGCTAATTTTGTGTTTTCCTCATGGCTACTTATGAGAGTTGGCCCATGGATAGCATAGCGAAGTCAGACCTAGGGAGCAGTGAAAGCTTTGGGGTCAATAATAAGGCTTCATGAGATCTTTGGACATGCAAGGGAAGGCTCCAGGGTCTATCGATCGATGGTCAAAGATGTCTGTCGAATGTAATAAGGATCCAGCTAGTTGAAACTCAGGTGGAAAAAATAATCCAGCTAGTTGCAATGGATTTATGTTTCCTTTCGTCGAGTAATGTAATTTGGTGTTGAAGTGCTTGTTTGAAGAACTAAAGACAATGGATTTTTTGGATCTCCTGATTCTTTTTAACAGTTTTGAACTGGTCATATAGGGATTGTCTTCTTTTTGTTCAATAATATTGATTCTTTGAATAACTCTTGAAATGGTCTTCACTGGTTCTGGTGACTAAAAATTGACCAACTGACCAACTGATAATATATACTACGTAATAAAGTAGCTCTTACAGTTCACCCAGTTCAGGAATGAATGCTTAATGTGTAGTTTCCGCCTTATTCTGCAGTAAGCGTCAAATTCTGGGGACATGAGTGAGAGCTCAGAGCTACAGAGCGTGAATCGGTCACTTCAAACTGATGTATTCTGGGGCAGGGCATTGACTTGTGTTCATATATCTGAGAACATAATGGAAAAAACTTGGTTTCAGTAAAGCAGTTTGAATATTTTGGAATTGCTGTGCATTGTGGGAACTGATATATATGGGAAATTTTATTAAAATGGTGGTATTCCATATGCCATTTCTCCATTCATTTCTAGGACATGTATAGATTTCAGACTACATGGTCTAAATGTGGAAGTGTGAAGTTTGTGGAATACCGCCATTTTAATGAAATATTGGTTCTATGTAATTATTGAAAGTATTTGGATGGATTTTTAGCTGCTCAAGTGAAACGAGGCGTGCAATCTGCACTAAATGTACCAGACGTGTACATTATGCAGCAACCATGTTATGCGCACCCTATTGTATCATTCCAATAATCTTGTACAACCGCCACACCATAAAAAACAATTGTAATTTGATTTTGCTATTTGATCCTTATACTATGATTAATTTTGTACCTTTGACCTGATGATACAATTACTTTGACAAAATCTAGTTTACAAAGCTTGGTCATACAACACCTCACATTAAACTCTTCATTGTAGCTCATATTCTTGTTATTTAATGAAATTTTTTTAACATGAAAAATGTGCGTATAGATGCTTCCTACATATCTATGCAATCATAATTTTAAAATTCATCACCAACGTTTTTCAATCAATTATCAAGTAAAATCATGAATACTAAATAAAACAGCTCACCAAAAATGGAGTTTTAAAAAAAATTGCAATTTGGAATGCTTGATTGCGATTGTGTAAGAATTGAATGTTAATTATGCATTGGAAGACAAAACATGCAAATTATATTCTATGTATTATGCAATTTTTTTAGAATGGCACAATAGGTGTCTATAATATGATTGGTAGGGAATGTGTAGTACCCTACCAAAAACAATGTTGACTAGTAGAAATGTTGTCCAATGCGACATATCTTTAATGACTTAATGTCCATTGTGACATATTTTTGATGACTTAATGTCCGTTGTGATATTTCTTTTGTGAATCAAAATCAATTTTTAAGTTACAGAAGACATGTTTCAGTTATTAAGGATATATCATGTTTGACAAGATTTCTAATTTTATATGTGTGCGTATGTTTGTGTATATATATACACACATAGATGTCATCCCTCTATACTACTACACAGTGAAGATAAACATACGAAAAATTTGACTGGCCAATGTCTCATGGCTCCACAAATCTCTTTGTTTATTCTACTTACCAAGTCCCCATTGTCAAGTAGAATATCCGATACGCTCAAAAATATGTGTTATACTATTCATAAAGTCAAGGCTGCTATTCATGCCTCCATTATTGCTTGTCCAATGAGTTGTTGAAATGGTGAGATCTCAACAATAAATTTCAAGTTGGAGGGTATGGAAAGGGTGATGAACATCACTGGAGGATTTTGTGCCAAGCTTAATTTTGGAAGGCCCACTCAAGAATTTTATCCCTAGCTAACGTGTGAGGATGGGGGAGCATTTTCAACTCATGTGCACAACATTAGAAGAAAAATAAGCCCTTGGGTGGGCTGTTAAACATTGACAAACCAGGGTGATTGCACGAAACACTTGTACTATTTTCTATCACACGTTGCATGCTGATTAGTTTTTTAGCCATAAATTTTGCATTTTGACTCCAAATGACTCAAAATTCATACACAAGGTACTGAAGACTATAATACACCTTGTGAATTTTTTTGAAATTTTTCAAAAATGTTTTACTATTTAATAATAGCCCCCGATATTTTGTCACAAATGCCAATTTGGGGGTTTTAAGTACTATTTAGTACCCATAAAAACGAATTTGGAGCTGAAATTTGGTAGAAATGGTCTTCTAGTAGACTTGTAGCAATTGCCCAAAGGAATTCTAAAAATACTTAATTTTATGTGGTGTAGAAGTCCACAAAGTGAGCCTCTTTCACTTGCATTTTGAAACATTTAAAAAACTATTTTGGTGGTTTTTTTGGTGAATGACCATCTTCATAGAGTTGCTACAAATGGCCAATTTTTTTTTTTTTAATTTAAGCTTTTTCCTATTTTCTACTAATTAAAACATCAAAGTATGTATTTTCTAGTGATTTGACACTTTTCTAGTTCTCCTACTTAGAGAATTTTTTAATAAATTTCCTTCGGTGGTTACCTTCATCTTAAAGGTATATACATTCGCCAATATTTTTAAAAAAAATTTAAAATTAATTTTCTAATTTTAAAGTACTCCAGAAAAAATCGTAAGTACTATTGCAAAACGCAACAAATAGTACAGGTGTTTCGTGCAATCACCCACCAAACTATTGTTAGTCTAGAAGGTATCCTAGCAAATGTGTCATATTTGTATTGTCAACTTATGTGAATTTCACAAAAAGAAGTTAGATTTCATTCCCCCATGTTTTGAATAATCAATGTGTTTCCTTTGTTCCAAAATGATTATTGAATGACAAACTTTTCTCAAGATCAAGACAAAATTTGAGAATTTGATAAAGTAATGAATGCAGACATGTGGATTAACTTTTGATTTATTCATTGGTTTTGAAATATGACAATATGTTTGAAGCATGAATTACTTAAAGCAAGAAAGTTGAGGCAACAACCTCATATAATAAATCACCCTCTGGTTTACAATTTTTTATCGAAAATGAGCACTAAACACAACAACGCATTGGTGTTTCATCTTATCTTTGTACCATGTGAAGATTTCGTTAAGGTAGATTAGATTCTTTGTGAAAAGCTTCTATGCACATTGTTGTGAACAACTTGAGTAACTGAAACTAACTATTTCATGAATTGTGTCTTTGTAGAATTGACTTTGACTATTTTAGAAATTGTGTCTTCGTGTAATTGAAAGCCTTATTGTGATATACCAACTATTCTATGAATTGTATCTTCATGAAATTGACTTTGAATATTTCAAAAATAGTGTCCTTGTATAATTAAAAGTCTTATTGTGACATACTGACTATTTCATGAATTGCGTCTTTATGTAACTAAATTTGAAATAGTGGACAATCATTTTTAGACATTTATTTTTGGAATTAAAGACAATCATTTCGGGATGGAGGGAGTAGTTTATAGCCAATAAAATGATTCCTCTCTAGTTTCCATCTGTGCATGATGATATCAATGGATTTAATATCAAATAATATGTGATATGTGTGATTAATTTATTGCAGCTGATTAATTTAATTATTATATCTCTCAAATTGATATCCCACATACCACATATGTAGTACTATTCATCTGATTCTCTAGTAGCTAGACACTATTATAATTCTCTCCAAGCTCTAGCATGCCAAATGAGCGAAAATAGGTGAATAAAATCCTTTTCTCTTAAAAAAGTGCAAATTAAATAAACTCAAACCCCCCTTTGCTTCTCATGAAGCGGCCTTCCAGTGGCCCAAAATTTTCTCTAATGATAGCCTAGGCAACTGGCTCATCAATGTGATAATGTGGGTGCTCTAAGATGGAAATCTTTTCACTATGAAAGAATAACTTGAATGTATTATGTAATTTCAAGGTGGGAATTTAAGACCCTGGTCTGACAATATCAGTAGACGATTCCATTTCCATCCCAAGATCAATGAAACGTCACAAGTAGAAAAAAACAGTGACCAAATTAACAAAAATCAACACAAAAGAGTTGATTTTTTTGTTAATTGGATCAACTTTTTTTTTACTTTTATTTACTTTTTTAATAAAATAATGCTACATGGCAACGACAATGCACGCCACGTGGCACATCACCAAATCAGCAAGTCACATGGGATGCCCGCTGCGTGGCAAGCCACCTAGGCATCCACGTGGCAAATAGGGGCACTAGCAAGGTTTGAACCTTGCACCTCTAACTTGGGGTGCAAGGTTCAAACCATTGCACCACACACTCACATACATGTGCATGTGAAGAATACTTATTTATTTATGTAGTTTATGTGGGGTTTTTTCGGTATTTTTCAAAGTCAGCAGACTTTGGAGGCCATTTAATAATAGAAAAACAATTTTTTTAAAAACTTTGAACTAAGAAAAGTTTTTAAATCAAAGTATCTTTCACCTCAAAAAATCCGTTTGCAATTTCAAGTCTCCAATCAAAAGTTATGAATAAATTTCAGAGAGGGTCTTTCATGATGTCAAAAAAAAGTTCAATTCAACCCCGCTCTGAAATTTATTCATAACTTTTAACTGGAGACTTGAAATTGCAAACGGATTTTTGGAGATGAACGATACTTTGATTTAGCAACTTTTCTTAGTTCAAAGATGTTTTTAAAAATTTGTTTTTCTATTACTAAATGGCCTCTGAAGTCTGCTGACTTTGAAAAATACCAAATTGTGAAAGATTTAGTTTAAAAAAAAGTTCAATTCCAACCCGCTCTGAAATTTATTCATAACTTTTGATTAAAGACTTGAAATTGCAAACGGATTTTTGGAGATGAAAGATACTTTGATTTAACAACTTTCCATAGTTCAAAGTTTTAAAAAAAAATTTGTTTTTCTATTACTAAATGGCCTCAAAAGTCTGCTGACTTTGAAAAATGCCAAATTGTGAATGATTTAGTTTTTTTTTTAAAATCACATTATTTAGAAAATACTAACCATGATGATTTAAACATTTTTCAAATCAAAAAAATTACTTGAGATTCATGAAAGTCAAAATTAACACAAAAGTGTTGATTTTTTTGTTGATTTAGAGTTGCAGTATCCAAATCAACAAAAAAAATTGTTGATTTTGGCAATTTTTACCAAAATCAACAAAAAATTGTTCAAATGGACGATACAATATCAAAATCAACACTTTTGTGTTGATGTTTTATTGATTTGGTCATTGTTTTTCTACTAGTGCGTAGACATTTAGCAAGTCATGCTTACAACACTTTATAACAAGTTCAACCTAAACTTAGAAACAATCGATTGAATTGCTACTGATTTTTAAGGTCAGACATGGGCCTCAGTCCTTAAAACATCAATTTTGTTGCGTTGCTGTTCAAAATTGCGATATACAGCTGCACAAAGCTCTAAATACTAGGGACTGTCTGGCATAGATTTCGGTTTCAAGGCACTCGTCTGGAAAACTCTGCTAATGTAGTGATCGATTTTCCACCATATAATAGAACCGCCGTTCTAATGTGTTTAGTATACTGTATATCCTCGACCTTAAGTTTCTATTTTAACTGCGATGAGACTCCTGTACACATAAACGGTGTTTCTCACATTCAAGCGGGCATTCAAGATGACTAGATCCCGCTGCTACCCAACCTAACAACTTCGATTTCGTTAATTTGGGGGAATTCCACTACTCTGGCGGCCTGAAATGGAAACCTATTTCGATCCTAGATTTTTAATTTTTCTGTAGATGAATTTCACAATTATTGGAGCCGAGAATCTCGGCATCTCGCCAATTCAACGAAGAATCTCGCCAATGTATCGAAATTGACGATTAATTCACACTTGTGATCCGATACGTTCTGAGCCGAGGGTCTGTTCATAAATCCAGTTCAGAATCGATATATCGCACTCACACTTCTCTCAAAAAGCTTTTTGAATGTTCGGCGTCCACAACTTGGAATGTACAGTACAGTACCCTGCCAAAAAGATTGTCGTCCACGCGGAGTTCACCCATCACTGCCACTAGAGGGACGACATTCTCTTTGGCAGGGTACTATACAGTACAACTTCCAAAACTCCCTCTTAGGTGTGTTCAAATGCCGAATATACTGATGGACACGAAAAGATATCCTCGGAGTAGCTTCGTAACTCCCAACTGAATCGCATGCGTACTAGCACCCAGCACGAGATTCAAGTACAGTGGAAGTAACACATTGTTGAATTAAGCTGCACCTGGCATTTCTAAAACATATGCATGTATAACAAATTTGTTTCCACAAAATTAATACATTGATAAATTCCAAAAAACACAAAATTCCAAACGCACAATTCCAAAAGATCGAAGCTACTTAAACGCCAACCAAATTTTTCCATTTCTCTGAAATGTGAACACAAATCACATGTCTCAGCACTTATTTGAGCTGGCACAGCTAGATTCACTACACGTCCTCTATCTCGAGGCTTATTTCGGTTTCCAGCAGAATTCAAAACTAGTCAACCATCAAGCATCAATTCCTGAGCTCCATGCACCGCTCTACTACACTCTCCCCCCAGCAGCAAAAATTGTGCTTTTGGAAAGTACTCCCCATCTCTTCTCCGATCCATCACAATTCTCGAGCCACAAATATATTTATTCAAGTAATACCAATGCAACACTCTGCGTCGATCCCGAATCACATGCCTGCACTAGGTCCCGGAGCTTCAACTGGCGCGTAAGTGGGAGCGTAAACAGGCGCTCCCTCAGGAGCAACATATGGAGATGGCACTGGCTCATAGCCTGTGGAAGGCGCAGGAGCAGGTTGAGCGCTCACTTGCACCGACGCCGACATGCACACACACAACAGCAGCACCACCATCACTGCCGCCATCTGCTGCTGCTTCGCCATTCTGTAATAAATAATAGAAACCGGTTGTCTACTAGCTCCAACCTCAGCCCTGTCGATCACTGCAGAATGACGAATTCCTCAATATTTCAAACCACACCTCCAAGCTCTCTGTACCAGTTAGAATTGATCGATTCCCTTGCAATCTGCTCTCGTTCCGGTGCTATCACTTGATCTACTCTACAGAGAGTAATGTAGTGAAGGTGAATGTCGACGGGAGCTTGAAGTTTGGGAGGTGAGAATGGTGTTTGTTTGTGAGATGGGAAGGAATATGTACTGTGATGCGGCTTGGCTACTGGAGAGTATTTAAATAGTGCGGCCTATCTGTAATCTTGTAGCTCGCCGTTCACTACGAGGAGAGCAGCATCTGAGCCCACCCATTCAATGATTCAATCATGCCAGCCTGAGGCACGTGATACAGTTGCAGCCTCGACACAATTTTAAACGTGTTACGGGTGGACTTTCTTTCACCTGGCCACTGCCTGGGGTCTCGAAATAGGAAGGTGGAGATAGTCAAAGGTTGTATAATAAGCAGGCAATGGTCCTCCCCATGCGGGGAAGGTATTACGCTTTGGTAGATGTACCTGGGAGGGACTTATCAGGTAATTCAAGGACTGGGACTGGATGAGGAGTCATGTAAGATAATTTTGTTAATTGCAGGGGTTCTCTTTCAAGGATGCAAGAAAGACCCTACCTCATTAGTAAACAATGGTACGGGATGCCGTTAGTTCATTCATAAAATGTCAATTTTTAGAAACGCAGTAGACAAAAGCAAAAATGTGGCTGTGGAATAATTGGGAGTAAACATAACCCCAAGTTTTAATAAATATTGTTTAGCCTTTGCAGTGATTATTGTTTCTAACTGTAAGTTTTATCATCTATATAAATTATCTCTTTCATTACGACCACAAGAAGTGAAGAACTACAAAAGAGATAAAGAAAAAATAACTTAAAAAGCAAGGCATGTAATTATTGCCCCTTATCCATAACATTATTCAACAATTAAGTCAGGGTATCATTTGAGTTACTTAATGCAATACAAAATAATATAAGCAAAAAAAAAACCAGTACTATTCTTCTTTTTGTATTCCATGAGTCATATCTCTCTATCTCTCTTTCTCTCTCTCTCAAGTCCATTACTATTTTCTCGTTTATTTCTTCTTTAATTTGGTCAACTTGTCAATGTTTTAATTTGGAAAATTGCCCTGAAGGTTTTACCTTCTTGTTGAATTTCCAACACACATAACAATGGCAAAATCAGTCACTCTGCCTCTTTCAAGTCGAGTGGCGAATACCGAGAGCTGCCTGCCAACTCCCCAACTTCTAAAAATCCAAGGAATACGCTTCTTCCCAGAAGTGGGTTTAACTTAACTCAAATGCTCGGTCCGTGAAACCTCGAGACTGATTGAGCACTTCCCATACCGGCCTTTTCGTCAGAAACCCAGCCGCATCAGAATTATTATTATTTTTTTGAACGGGCCGCATCAGAATTATTGACAGTCTGATGATCTCAACTCTACCGTATCTACCGATGATCTCAACTCTACCGTATCTACCGATGATCAGGTAACCATTACCAATAGCCATTGGTACCGTAATTCCGCATATTAGCCACTGAAAGGCGTGTCACATGCACAACGAAGCTCAACCTTCAACTGCAGAAATGGATACTCCGGAAGTTAGTATGTTCATAATGCGGGTATCTTTCCATCGTTCTCGGAGGAATCAGCCAGGTAGTCCATGCCATCTGGTTTAATTCACTTATTGCAAAAGAAAAGCAGTCAACAGTTAATTTGAATCCGTCCGTCGTCTCCACGGCGAATATGCTCTTGCATCGAAATGCGTGTAATCATTTGCAAGAGAATAATGCGTCGCTTACTTTGCCCAGGAGAGTTGCATGGTAGCTACAGTAATAAGCTTGGCCGCGCCCATGATATCTTCAGTTGCCGAGGAATTGGCACGCTGTTGACAATGGGCTCTGTGCCCAGGAGTTCGTCAGGCGAGGCTGTTCCCAAAACCTTCCCAAAGCTACTGTATGGAGCGTGTTCCCCAAAATGTGTTTTACAAGATTCAGAGAATAAGTACACTAAATAGGGTATTTAGTGTTGGCAACACTATTTGCGAACCATGACACTAAATATCATTAAGCCTACTAAAGTAAGTAACATTAAATGTAATTTCTAACATTAAATATACTCTATGGTAAATCTGAAATCTGAAAATGTTTACATTTAGTGTTAGAACTTATTAAAGGAAGGTAGAAGGGAAGAAAAGACAAAGGCGGCGCATTGAAGTTTAGCACTACACTAATCGTCCTAAAATTGACATTTAGTGTAGGGTCAAGTAGGGTGGTAATTACACTAAATGTAATCCAACACTAAATACCCTATTTAGTGTAGTGAGGTAGAAACACCCAAAAGCTTCCTTGTTTCCATTCTTGTATCTTAGAGTACCACTAAATGTGTCCTTAGACTTTTTGTTAATGTGTCCTTCAAATGCGAACATTGATGTATGAATCCCTAGACTTTTTGTTAATGTGTCCTTCAAATGCGAACACTGATGTATGAATCCCTAGACTTTTGTTAATGTGTCCTTCAAATGCGTTAGCCGAATCAAAAGTCTAGGGATACATTTAGTGGCATTTGAAGGACACATACTTAATTATGATTTGTTGACTACTGATTTTTGCAAATTTCGGTTCAAGGTCCACCTATGTGACAATTTCAATAGTCTAGGGAGACGGTACTTCGAAAAATCATAGAAATTACATACTACATTGGAAAAATCTAATTTTGTTTTGAATATTCATGATTTTTCACTTGCTAATACTACAAAAATATTATTTTTAGGAAAAGTTGCCTCCAACTATGCTGAATTCCCGACTGAATTGCTTAATATTGACGGTTTTGGATGTTTCCACCGTAGATGTTTAAATGTTCAACAAGAGGACATTGAAATTAGGGTTATATTAGAGTTAAGTTGTAGATTTACTAATTCAACATTAATTGCTTACAATTTGTTATTATTATATTTGAATGCCAAATTTTGAATTCTATCTAATTTTGGGCTGTAATTTGTCTCTTACTAGAATCTAGTTGACGGCATTAGTTTTCTAAAGTCACATTTGTAAAAAAAATTGATCGACAAAAGTACAATATTTGTCCCAATTTTCATAACCAAAAAAATTTACAATGACAACAATTTTGTAGGAGATAATAATTTTGGGTCCTCACTAATAGGATGTACCAATGTAGCTATTTGATTAACTAGCAATCTAGTATATGAAAAATTAACTAATTTATAATAGTTTTTAGCAAAAAATCAAGGGTGTCTTTGGGAGTTATTATAGCTTGTAGTTAAATAAAATTTAATGGTACAACATTTGCCAAACTGCCATACACCTGCTTGTCGGCTTCCTACTCCTTTCCAAATTAATCTAAAGTTGAGGAATGAACAAAAACTAGTTGCATTAGTCCTTAACCTCTAATTGCCTAAGACCTTTTTTGAGCTTTTAGGAATTTGCTCTAAATTGAAAAAAAAGCCAACATTTTGATAACTTGTATCAATTTTTTTTGAATTGTAACCATAAAAATTCAAACAAGTCATGTTAGAGATTGCATAGGAAAAGAAAACACAACAATATCACTTATGGATTGAAAGATTATAATGATTGATCACGAGGATGTTAAAATTGTGAAAGTGATTTGAAGTCTTTCAGTCCTCTTTTCACATGTCAAATCTAAAAAGTTGGTCACCAAAAAAATTTAAGTTTAATGGGCATAACATGCATTTCCCCAATCAATTTATATCTTTTCAAAATCTACACTATAATTTTTAAAATGAATTTCTAATTAATGTGATTTTTCCTCTAAGATGATCTAGTGTACTTGAGGCTCATTTTTGCAAGAGCCCTCACCACTACAAAAATTCAAGATTGTCATGGACCCCGTATACAAAATCTAGAATAGAAAAATCAAAATCAATCATTTTAAAAATCGGATTTTTGATGCTGAAACTAGACTTCAAAAAGATTTAAAAAATATATAAACTACTAAAAATAGCAACTTGGTTAGAGTTTTATTTAACTTCAAAGTATTGTCGACACTAAATTTGGTGCCTTGGGCATTTAGGGGTTAAAGGACATTTTGGATCCTAGAAAGGTTGCCCTAAATTAATTTTCAAAATCTTTATGAGAAGATTTTGTATTTGCATCATCAAGCTTGCTTACAAGGTCAATCAATGATGAGATTCCGCCCTCCGCAAGACAATGGCAAATTCAAAAGCTACCATTTAAAAATTATGACAAACTTTCCAATGCAAGAATTACACATTCAAATTGTAATTTGGAATCCAAAACTTAGTATGACAGATGCATTGTTTTGGAGACAATGAGAATGATATTAAGTTGGTATGTAATTAAGTATTAGAGATGCCATCATGAAGATTCTTTGAAAATCAAGCCCCTCCGGTAGGGTCTGTTATTTAAGGGTTGACCAATGAAACATGTTCATTGAATTTTGAGCTATTTAAGTGTTTGAGCCTCTTTCCTTTTACTCTCTTGGGAACAACAATCAATTTAGTTATATAAGAGCATTGCCATCCATGTGCATTGGGTGCAGCTTCAATGCCTCTTGGAAGGCCCTTGCACAAAAAACGCCCCGTTGTTACTTTTCCAAGATAAACTTGAACTACGGGTTCTTCAAAAAATGACTTAGTCACTCAACAATTGGATGCCTCTTCCTTGATGAAGAACCGTGGATTGAAGAGAATCCGTTTGTTGAACTTGCTCTAAATATAGCAATGAACACCAATGAAGCACCAACAACTACCATGTGACCGGAAATAGGGAATATACAATGGCATTAGGTCAGATAAAAAGAGCACAACCTAGTTAGCAGGCCTCTACAATAGTGGAGGATGGAGGACATACTCTTAACAATGGACCAGGACCCCAAAAGTACCTTTGGAAATCCCTCTTGCATGTCCTTTTTGATGCACTTAGGTGGCCATGCTCTAATGTTATGTTGTTGATATGCAAAATATATTTCAAAATTTCAAATTAACTATAGTGCAAACATCCCAAGTTATCCACTTTCACGGGAATATTCATTATTTGAATCTTGAATGTCCAAATCTATAACCTTCTTCGCTTACCTAACTTCACAGGAATGAATGGTCTACAAGTCAATGTTCCAAACTTGATGATGGGTTGAAGTTGCCCCTTACAAATAGTGAATACATCCATTACAGAAAATTTAGGCCCTACACAGAGTTGTTCCAATTTTGGCGGATGGACAAATACAATGAAAAAAAAAAAATAACAAAATATTTTTTGATCAAAAATCCGACAAGGTACACTAACTAATTAATCACATTGCAAATTTTCTAAGGCCAATCTAGGTGGATATTTCCTCTAAATGCACATTTTCATGCAAAAAAACAACCTTCCCATGCCTTAAAATTCTCTCTCATGAAAATGAAAATGACCAAGTGAACAGACCTCCTTAATTGTACCCGATTTTCTTTCAAGACAAATCATTGATATTTTTTGTATGCCACCCATGATAAAAAAATTTAAGAATTTGAATCATAATTATAAAAATAAATAACGATCAGTGCTATTGCCTTCCCCCAAACGAAATGATGTAGAATATACTACATCATTTCATCTAAGGGATGAAATGGTGCAGGATATTCCACATCCATCAATAGTTACAAGGACATGTGGCATTCTACGAGACTTGTCAATAGTAAACACTAACAACAACGTTAATACTAAAAGCTTAACATTTAATTATAGTATAAAAACAAACATCAATTTTTGGAAATAGTGAGCAAAAAATTCATGTGGAACTAGGTATTCAACCACTACTTTGCTTTGCTTCAAAAACCACTTACTTTTTGTGTTTAGAATGACGAAGACTAGTCTTTAAGTACAATGGGGTACTATTCAAAATGGCGTTTTTGCATTCGCAAGGAAGGAAATTTCACATCTGCCAATTTTGACAACCTCTTGAGGGCTGAAAAATTGCTTTTTTACCATGAAATTTTTGGTACAAGAAAATCTTTATGTTAATAACATGTGTAACAAATTTGAGGGACAAAAGATTCACCAAAAAAAAGATATTTAAAGTCTACCAACAAGTATAGCGGTGAAAAAAATTCCATTGCTGCCAACTTTGACACCCTTCCGAGGGCTGAAATATTTTTACTTTACCATGGAGTTTTTGTCATGAGATCATCTGTATGTTGATAATATATGTGCCAAATTTCAAGGTCAAAAGATTCACACAAAAAAAGACATTTGAAATCTACCAACATGTGTAGTTGTGAGAAACAATTTCACTACTACCAACTATGACACTATCTTAAGGGTTGAAAAATTGTTTATTTACCATGAAATTTTTGTTTTGAAATCATCTCTATATTAATAACATGTGTGCCAAATTTCAATGTCAAAAGATTCACACAAAAGAAGATATGCTAATTCTACCAATGTGTATAGCAGTGAGAAAATTTTCACTACTACCAACTTTGACACTATTCCAAGGGCTGAAAAAAATACGTTTTGCCATGAAAATTTTGGCATGAGATCATTTCTATATTGATAAAATGTTTGCCAAATTTCAAGGTCAAAAGATTTCCCAAAAAAAGATATTCTAATTCTACCAACATGTGTAGTTGTAAGAATGACTTTCTACATTTGTGTGAAAATTTACCCAAAAAATGAAACTATCCCAAGGACTAAAAAAATCGTTCTCACAACTACACATGTTAGTAGAATTAACATATCTTTTTTTTGTGTGAATATTTTCACATTGAAATTTGGCACACATGTTATTAATATAGAGATGATTTCATAATTAAAAATTTCATGGTAAATAAACAATATTTCAACCCTTAAGATAGTGTCATAGTTGGTAGTAGTGAAATTGTTTCTCACAACTACACATGTTGGTAGATTTCAAATGTCTTTTTTTGTGTGAATCTTTTGACCTTGAAATTTGGCACATATATTATCAACATACAGATGATCTCATCACGAACATTCCATGGTAAAGTAAAAATATTTCAGTCCTTGGGAAGGTGTCAAAGTTGGTAGCAGTGAAAATTTTCTCTCCACTACACTTGTTGGTAGACTTTGCGGAATATCTTTTTTTTGGTGAAATACAATTTTTCAACCCTCGAGAGGCTGTCCAAGTTAGCAAATGTGATATTTTCTTCCCTGCAAATGCAAAAAACGCCATTTTGAAAGGTACCCCATGGTACATATGGCGTGGTGGGATGCAAAACAATCAATGTGGGATATATATGAATTAGAATTAGAATAGGAGCTCAACCGCTCATAGTTATGTCAAATTAAAGTAGAAATTGTATTTGTAATAAAACTTCAAACCTAGCATTTAGGCATAGTAGAATTACTTTTTTCAAAAAACTTTGAGCTAAAAAAAGTTGGAAAATCAAGTTAAGTTTCATATCCAAAAATCCGTTTGAGATTTTGAGTCTTTGGACAATCAAAAGTTATGAACAAATATCAGAGAAGGGTTGGAAGGGACATTCTTTTTAACATTTTCAAACATTCTCTTTGAATTTTGTTCATAACTTTTGATTGGAGACTCAAAATCTCAAACGGATTTTTGGATATGAAATTTAGCTTAATTTAAAAACTTTTTTTAGTTCAAAGTTTTTTGAAAGAAGTCATTCTACCATGCGTAAATGAGGTTTGGAATTGCACTCCAAACATAATTTTTACGTTTTGACAATGAGTGATCAAACGCTCAACTTCAAATTATTCCATATTCTTTAAGACTCATGATGGACAATGAATTTCAATATAAAAATGACATCTCCACCCTCCATTTCTACAAATGTCAATGATGGTTTAAATCATTGGTACCATCCTAATTTGTTTTTTTTATAGTAGATGGTTAAATTGCATTGGTATGTATATTATTCAATGGATATTTTGGATTTTTGGCAAACCATCTTTTCTTACAATAATTTGTTGATTTGTATGTCTAGTTCTAGAATTAGCATAAAAAAATTGGAGCACATCATAAACGTACTCCACCATCCTGGTACCAAAGCTTATACTAATGATGTGGATGAATTTTGTGGATGAGGACTCCAAAGAAGAAAAGGCAACCTCTCAAAAGGCTACTGAATGTTATGAGGGTAATCAAACTTCCTGCAATTTTTCTTGCTCAATTGGTTTAGGAATGGAGAACTGCAAATTAACCCTTGAAAGGCCCTTGGATCCCTCTATATGACCCACATTTAGCCTTATAACTCTTCAATTATAGCTTAGTATATTAAATTATGATACATTTTTATTTAAGTATATCATGATCATTAATTTCCTTTGTACTGAAAAGTATTTGGTCAATGTTATTATGATCAAATACCACCAAAATCATAATATACTATACAATTGCAAATGATTTTTAGGCCCTTCCAGGGTTAACCCCTAAAGGATATGAGGATTGCTCATATTGTGGAGATACTATAACCAACTTCCAAATACACAGGCCATTTGCATTGACTAAAATTATTTTTTTAGCATAGAATTTTTGTTCTGTGATTTTCACGAAATTTTGTACAACAAGATTGTGTAAGATAAAAATTCTTGTATACAAAGACCATAGATAATTGTAGACATTAGAAGAGATTTGAGGGCTCTAAGAGCCCGCGAGTTATCTGGCCCTGGGAACAGCCTGGGAGCAATAATCTGACGTGGCCGAGAGAGTGCCACGTCAAAAAATTAATTTTTTAACATTTATAAATAAAAAATAAATAAATTTAAAAAAAAATTAATAATAATATTGTAATATTTAAAAAAAAATTTATTTTATTATCATTTTTATATTCTAATTGTTCCCAGCTGCGGGAACAGCCTGAAACGGCCCCTCGCAGCCCTCAAATCTCTTCTAATGCATTCATTGAATACGTTCAACTTCCTAGTCGGAAATTGCAAAAGAAGTCTGGCTTCCACTAATAGAATTTCTATGAATGGACATGTAGAGCCGGTTGGCAAGTAAAATGATAACTTATAATAAAAGATCATTGACATGGAATAGCAACTCCTAGGCAAGCTAGCCAATCAGGGTTGTTTGCCTCTTCGGAATTCAATTGTAATTGTGGTGTCATGGAATGAGGATGTTTCAGTTGAATGTAACAATCATTTACAGAATCTGGACACTTGAGTTCAAACTATGTATAGAGGTTCAAAGATCTAGTTCCAATTCATTATAGGCAAAATGTCTTCTTCTCCCAAATTTTCCTTTGTTGGCAACGTTGAACTTAGGTAGCAGACAAGCTCGTTTCTTCTTCTTTTGCATGGTGATCTCTGATGTTGTCCTGGTCTACCCATCGAGCACCAATGCCAATCGCAGAGTTAAGGTAATCTAACATCGTGTAACTTGTCATCTTGATTGGTGCTTGAATGAAAACAAGGATGTCTCTGTCCCTCCAACGTGTAGTAGTCTACAACTTCCCAATAAAAATTGCATAAGAAATCATCCAATAAATTGAGGGACCAAAAAAATTGATCTAAAGAGGGTTTGACAACAGTGGTACTCAAATGATCTTTAAAGTCTAGACGCACATATGTTAAATTAACCCTAACAATATCTTCTACCTTATCGATATTCTTATTCTCAGAAGGCTACTTATTTTTGTGATGACCATGATTAGGATGTTTTGTTTTTGTCCAACAACCTTTAGCTAGCGAGATTTTTGTGTGTCCAATTTGAGTTTTTGTTGTTGGGGTAATACATCTCTAGAGGCCAGGATGATTGGAGACTTAGGAATCAACGTGCAAAGCAAGCGCAAGAATGGCAGAGGACGACAAACTTCATTTTTAGAAAGACTGTGAATTCCTGTGAACACCCTCCCAACAAGTGCAGTGGCTACTAGATGATACCCCGTGTAGAAGCAAGAATTCAATCTCTATCCCATGCCATTATAATGATGATACGACAACAATTAGGGACCTAATTGTGTCTCCCTTTTGAATATTGACTGACCCACGTACCCAACATCAATTCATGTCTTCCAAACAACACTTGGTTGGTCTTCAATTACAAAGTTGTTTGCACGCTTGACTTTGTTAATAATGTCTATGGACCTTGCTGTTTGAATGAAAATGAGGATGTCTGCCCCTCCAACATGTAATAGTCTACAACTTCCCAATAAAAAATGATTGCGTAAGAAATCATCTAATAAATTGAATGACCAAAAAAATCAAATTTGACAGCAATGGTACCCAAAGTGATCTTTACAAAATACAAGCCTACACATGTTGTCAAGTTTGGAACAGACTCTAGGACATATACACATTCTACAATCAAAACATCCGAGGTCTACAACATTGTAGATCCCTTTCAAAGTCTGCTAAATTACACATCAGGAATCATCCATTACGTTTGCATCAATGGTAAATTTTCTTCCTTTTCTACAAATTTTGAGTTTGTGTGATATACCATTGTAGAGATTCCAAGGTGCTAGGACTCTAGTGTGAAAAATGTTATGTTCTTGTAAATTTGCATCCAAAAACCTTTACAAGATTAGACAAAGTATCTACAAGAAACTTCCAGATTCATGTAGAACTTTAATTTTAGCTCGTTAATTATTACTTGTAACGCAACACAAAATTCTAGACTATGGAAGGGGAGTTTTCAAACAAGGGGTCGGGGGTGTCAAAACTATAGGTAATGCCTATTCAAGCTATTTCAAATTTAGTATTTCTATTTTTACATGTAGGTGGCCTCTCACTCACTGTGATTCTCAAATGGTCATTCTCATCTAAAGTGCTATGATCCCAATATTAAAATGAAAGAATGTAGAGCTGTTATTTTCCAAAAAATGGCCCTTTAAAACCCTCTCAAAATTAGACAAAGCATCTGTAAGAAACCTTCTAAATTCACGTAAAATTGCAATCATAAGGGCTTAATTCTTGACTGTAATACAAAGAATTTGGAATATTCCTAAATTTGACAAAAAATAAGTAGGCAGTTTCCAAAAAAATTGCATTCTCTTTGAAAATGCTAGAAGGGCTAAACCAAGAAACATTAGATGTTTTGGGGGGTCTCTAGAGGGCCGTTTCAGGGGCATTCCTCAATCTGGCCCGATTTTGTGAACAGCGGTACGGCTGTCAGAAAATATTTATTAAAAAATAAGAATAAAATATATATTTTTTCAAATATCATTTGGAGCAATTTTAAATTTTTTTTTTTTTCCAAAAATGACGTGGCAATCACTCTGCCACATTAGTCAGCTGCTGCAGCGCGTTCCCACAGCCCTCCAAGACCTCCAAATCCCATCTAATGAGGTAAGCACATTAAAGGGTGTTAGACTTCAAGACTTGTGCTCCAAGAATGCATGCAATTTGGAAAGAAAACCTTTCTTTCTTGCAATGTAGCAAAACTATCTAAAACCTTAGTTCCCAAGAGAGTTGCATTCTCTTTGAAATTGTTTAAAAAGGCTAAATGAAATAAAGGGAAAGACAGACTTTTAAACTTGTTCTTCAAAAATGGATGCAATTTGGGATTTAACTAAAGCTTACTTCCTTGCAATGCAGCAAAATCTTTTAAAACTTTGGACAGTATTTGCGTTTTGCAAACAAAACATCTGAGGTCTACAACCAAATATACCCATAGTTATCACATTGGACAAATTGTCCGTCCTAACTATTTGATTTATTTGTCTGTCTAGGACGCTGTTTGGTGACCCTCACCCGCTCGATGTGATTACTATAAAGTAGTTACATTGTATGTTCGGTCCGTCCGATATGTCCGCCTATCTGGAACGTCTAGTGATATCAACTCGTCTGGTGTGACAACAATGAATATATCCCTTTCAAGGTTTGCTAAATTGCACATCAAGGACCATCCATCACGTTTGTATTACTGCTAAACTCTCTTTCATTTCTACAAATTTTGAGTTTGTGTGATATACCATTGTAGAGATTATTTATGAGTTATGTAGTGTGATATATACCATTGGAGAGATTCTATGGTGCTTGGACCTGAGTATTTTAAGAGTTTTATTTTTTCATGGTGGTAGTTTGTTGTCCTCTGAGAATTAATTACATAATCTTTAGTACATTATACGCTGGAGAAGGGAATTGCTCAATAACTAGCCATGACTTGAGAGCTTGCCCAACAATTAAAGAACTTTCTGTTGCTTTGCATATCCTTCAAGAACATATGGCTCCATCACGAATCCAATTGTATATCTTCATCTCCATCACGAATCCAATTGTATAAGTTCATCTCTAATATGCATTTCAAAGATCATCCAGAGAAAATTTTTATGTATCCAAAATTAATTCCTGTCATAAAATAAATGAGTTTTCCAAAGTTGCATCTAGCACCATAGAATCTCTCCAATGGTATATATCACACTACATAACTCATAAATAATCTCTACAATGGTATATCACACAAACTCAAAATTTGTAGAAATGAAAGAGAGTTTAGCAGTAATACAAACGTGATGGATGGTCCTTGATGTGCAATTTAGCAAACCTTGAAAGGGATATATTCATTGTTGTCACACCAGACGAGTTGATATCACTAGACGTTCCAGATAGGCGGACATATCGGACGGACCGAACATACAATGTAACTACTTTATAGTAATCACATCGAGCGGGTGAGGGTCACCAAACAGCGTCCTAGACAGACAAATAAATCAAATAGTTAGGACGGACAATTTGTCCAATGTGATAACTATGGGTATATTTGGTTGTAGACCTCAGATGTTTTGTTTGCAAAACGCAAATACTGTCCAAAGTTTTAAAAGATTTTGCTGCATTGCAAGGAAGTAAGCTTTAGTTAAATCCCAAATTGCATCCATTTTTGAAGAACAAGTTTAAAAGTCTGTCTTTCCCTTTATTTCATTTAGCCTTTTTAAACAATTTCAAAGAGAATGCAACTCTCTTGGGAACTAAGGTTTTAGATAGTTTTGCTACATTGCAAGAAAGAAAGGTTTTCTTTCCAAATTGCATGCATTCTTGGAGCACAAGTCTTGAAGTCTAACACCCTTTAATGTGCTTACCTCATTAGATGGGATTTGGAGGTCTTGGAGGGCTGTGGGAACGCGCTGCAGCAGCTGACTAATGTGGCAGAGTGATTGCCACGTCATTTTTGGAAAAAAAAAAAAATTTAAAATTGCTCCAAATGATATTTGAAAAAATATATATTTTATTCTTATTTTTTAATAAATATTTTCTGACAGCCGTACCGCTGTTCACAAAATCGGGCCAGATTGAGGAATGCCCCTGAAACGGCCCTCTAGAGACCCCCCAAAACATCTAATGTTTCTTGGTTTAGCCCTTCTAGCATTTTCAAAGAGAATGCAATTTTTTTGGAAACTGCCTACTTATTTTTTGTCAAATTTAGGAATATTCCAAATTCTTTGTATTACAGTCAAGAATTAAGCCCTTATGATTGCAATTTTACGTGAATTTAGAAGGTTTCTTACAGATGCTTTGTCTAATTTTGAGAGGGTTTTAAAGGGCCATTTTTTGGAAAATAACAGCTCTACATTCTTTCATTTTAATATTGGGATCATAGCACTTTAGATGAGAATGACCATTTGAGAATCACAGTGAGTGAGAGGCCACCTACATGTAAAAATAGAAATACTAAATTTGAAATAGCTTGAATAGGCATTACCTATAGTTTTGACACCCCCGACCCCTTGTTTGAAAACTCCCCTTCCATAGTCTAGAATTTTGTGTTGCGTTACAAGTAATAATTAACGAGCTAAAATTAAAGTTCTACATGAATCTGGAAGTTTCTTGTAGATACTTTGTCTAATCTTGTAAAGGTTTTTGGATGCAAATTTACAAGAACATAACATTTTTCACACTAGAGTCCTAGCACCTTGGAATCTCTACAATGGTATATCACACAAACTCAAAATTTGTAGAAAAGGAAGAAAATTTACCATTGATGCAAACGTAATGGATGATTCCTGATGTGTAATTTAGCAGACTTTGAAAGGGATCTACAATGTTGTAGACCTCGGATGTTTTGATTGTAGAATGTGTATATGTCCTAGAGTCTGTTCCAAACTTGACAACATGTGTAGGCTTGTATTTTGTAAAGATCACTTTGGGTACCATTGCTGTCAAATTTGATTTTTTTGGTCATTCAATTTATTAGATGATTTCTTACGCAATCATTTTTTATTGGGAAGTTGTAGACTATTACATGTTGGAGGGGCAGACATCCTCATTTTCATTCAAACAGCAAGGTCCATAGACATTATTAACAAAGTCAAGCGTGCAAACAACTTTGTAATTGAAGACCAACCAAGTGTTGTTTGGAAGACATGAATTGATGTTGGGTACGTGGGTCAGTCAATATTCAAAAGGGAGACACAATTAGGTCCCTAATTGTTGTCGTATCATCATTATAATGGCATGGGATAGAGATTGAATTCTTGCTTCTACACGGGGTATCATCTAGTAGCCACTGCACTTGTTGGGAGGGTGTTCACAGGAATTCACAGTCTTTCTAAAAATGAAGTTTGTCGTCCTCTGCCATTCTTGCGCTTGCTTTGCACGTTGATTCCTAAGTCTCCAATCATCCTGGCCTCTAGAGATGTATTACCCCAACAACAAAAACTCAAATTGGACACACAAAAATCTCGCTAGCTAAAGGTTGTTGGACAAAAACAAAACATCCTAATCATGGTCATCACAAAAATAAGTAGCCTTCTGAGAATAAGAATATCGATAAGGTAGAAGATATTGTTAGGGTTAATTTAACATATGTGCGTCTAGACTTTAAAGATCATTTGAGTACCACTGTTGTCAAACCCTCTTTAGATCAATTTTTTTGGTCCCTCAATTTATTGGATGATTTCTTATGCAATTTTTATTGGGAAGTTGTAGACTACTACACGTTGGAGGGACAGAGACATCCTTGTTTTCATTCAAGCACCAATCAAGATGACAAGTTACACGATGTTAGATTACCTTAACTCTGCGATTGGCATTGGTGCTCGATGGGTAGACCAGGACAACATCAGAGATCACCATGCAAAAGAAGAAGAAACGAGCTTGTCTGCTACCTAAGTTCAACGTTGCCAACAAAGGAAAATTTGGGAGAAGAAGACATTTTGCCTATAATGAATTGGAACTAGATCTTTGAACCTCTATACATAGTTTGAACTCAAGTGTCCAGATTCTGTAAATGATTGTTACATTCAACTGAAACATCCTCATTCCATGACACCACAATTACAATTGAATTCCGAAGAGGCAAACAACCCTGATTGGCTAGCTTGCCTAGGAGTTGCTATTCCATGTCAATGATCTTTTATTATAAGTTATCATTTTACTTGCCAACCGGCTCTACATGTCCATTCATAGAAATTCTATTAGTGGAAGCCAGACTTCTTTTGCAATTTCCGACTAGGAAGTTGAACGTATTCAATGAATGCATTAGAAGAGATTTGAGGGCTGCGAGGGGCCGTTTCAGGCTGTTCCCGCAGCTGGGAACAATTAGAATATAAAAATGATAATAAAATAAATTTTTTTTTAAATATTACAATATTATTATTAATTTTTTTTTAAATTTATTTATTTTTTATTTATAAATGTTAAAAAATTAATTTTTTGACGTGGCACTCTCTCGGCCACGTCAGATTATTGCTCCCAGGCTGTTCCCAGGGCCAGATAACTCGCGGGCTCTTAGAGCCCTCAAATCTCTTCTAATGTCTACAATTATCTATGGTCTTTGTATACAAGAATTTTTATCTTACACAATCTTGTTGTACAAAATTTCGTGAAAATCACAGAACAAAAATTCTATGCTAAAAAAATAATTTTAGTCAATGCAAATGGCCTGTGTATTTGGAAGTTGGTTATAGTATCTCCACAATATGAGCAATCCTCATATCCTTTAGGGGTTAACCCTGGAAGGGCCTAAAAATCATTTGCAATTGTATAGTATATTATGATTTTGGTGGTATTTGATCATAATAACATTGACCAAATACTTTTCAGTACAAAGGAAATTAATGATCATGATATACTTAAATAAAAATGTATCATAATTTAATATACTAAGCTATAATTGAAGAGTTATAAGGCTAAATGTGGGTCATATAGAGGGATCCAAGGGCCTTTCAAGGGTTAATTTGCAGTTCTCCATTCCTAAACCAATTGAGCAAGAAAAATTGCAGGAAGTTTGATTACCCTCATAACATTCAGTAGCCTTTTGAGAGGTTGCCTTTTCTTCTTTGGAGTCCTCATCCACAAAATTCATCCACATCATTAGTATAAGCTTTGGTACCAGGATGGTGGAGTACGTTTATGATGTGCTCCAATTTTTTTATGCTAATTCTAGAACTAGACATACAAATCAACAAATTATTGTAAGAAAAGATGGTTTGCCAAAAATCCAAAATATCCATTGAATAATATACATACCAATGCAATTTAACCATCTACTATAAAAAAAACAAATTAGGATGGTACCAATGATTTAAACCATCATTGACATTTGTAGAAATGGAGGGTGGAGATGTCATTTTTATATTGAAATTCATTGTCCATCATGAGTCTTAAAGAATATGGAATAATTTGAAGTTGAGCGTTTGATCACTCATTGTCAAAACGTAAAAATTATGTTTGGAGTGCAATTCCAAACCTCATTTACGCATGGTAGAATGACTTCTTTCAAAAAACTTTGAACTAAAAAAAGTTTTTAAATTAAGCTAAATTTCATATCCAAAAATCCGTTTGAGATTTTGAGTCTCCAATCAAAAGTTATGAACAAAATTCAAAGAGAATGTTTGAAAATGTTAAAAAGAATGTCCCTTCCAACCCTTCTCTGATATTTGTTCATAACTTTTGATTGTCCAAAGACTCAAAATCTCAAACGGATTTTTGGATATGAAACTTAACTTGATTTTCCAACTTTTTTTAGCTCAAAGTTTTTTGAAAAAAGTAATTCTACTATGCCTAAATGCTAGGTTTGAAGTTTTATTACAAATACAATTTCTACTTTAATTTGACATAACTATGAGCAGTTGAGCTCCTATTCTAATTCTAATTCATATATATCCCACATTGATTGTTTTACATTTCACCCATGGGGGGGGGGTTGAACATAAAGACTAATCTTCTTCATTTTAAATACAAAACATAAGTGGTTTTTGAAGCAAAGCAAAGTAGTCTGTGGTCGAATACCTAGTTCCACATGAATTTTTTGCTCACTATTTCCAGACATTGATGTTTGTTTTTATAATGTAATTAAATTTTAAGCTTATAGTATTTAACGTTGTTGTTAGTGGATACTATTGACAAGTCTTGTGGAATGCCACATGTCCTTGTATCTATTGTTGGGTGTGGAATATCCCACACCATTTCATCCCTTAAGTTAGAGCCACCGGTAAGTGACCAAATAAGCTATTTTAGACAAATCTGGAGTACTGCAAAGTGAAGCAAATATTTTCCTATTTGCAAAATTAGAAATGACAGTGATTGCAAAATGTTTGACAATTTTATCACTTGAACTGAAATTACTATGAATTTTGAAAGCCAAAAGTTGGTCTGGACCCATATCCAATGTCTAGACTATTCCAAAACCCCGCATTTAAGAGACTAGTTCTTGTTCACTTTGGCACTTCAAACCAAGTACATGTGTCATGACAAGAATAGATGAATTGATGTTTGGAACCCAAGAACTCATGGTTGGAAATTAGTCACAACCTTTCATGAATTTAAGACACTTTGTTGAATGTTGATGGGACGGTGGTTGGTAATGGGCGGCTCAACCTTAGATGAAATGATATAGTATATCGCACTTCATTCCGTTTGGGGGAAGGTAGTAGCATTGATTGTTACTAAATGTTATGTTTGCAATCAAAGGCCAAAAACTAGCTAGGAAAGGTGTAGAAGATAACTTAATCAAGCACAAAATAAGGGGTCTTTGTTTTTCATACACCCGTGGATTGACTTCACGAGGACAAGCAAAGAAGTTGGTTCACCCAAGCCAATGAAAGGATGAGCATCTACCAACATGATGAAGGCCAATTAAGTAGGCCCCTCCAAGTGCGCCTCTAACCCTAAACCACCATGCATCTTCACTTTATGTACATCTCCAAAATGAGTTATGTACCTACGTGGATGAACCTTTGTATAAGAAACACTCTTAGAACCAAACTTTATTCCTTCATAACTTTTGCATATAGTATCCAAATGTCACATTCTTTAGTACATTGAAAACTCTTTTCATTTGCCAACAAGAAAATATAATCATTTGAGCAATAAAATGATAGTAATTAGGCACAATAGCAATCAACCCTTTTTTTTTACTTTTTGAAAAAGTGCCAAGATGGCAATCACTTAAAATTTGGTGAAGCCTTGTATTTCTACCTTCATCCATCTTTTGGACCAAAAAACACTTTTCAATCATATTCATACACTTTTTCATTCAAATTTGGCAACTTCATCCACATTTTTTCTATAGAAATGGAAATTTTTGGCAAAAAAAGATTTCGTTTATCTAGCAAAAAGTAGACATTCATTTTGAAATGGTACAATCTAGCCCCATGGTGCCAAAAAAAAGGGCTGGTAGCGGCAATTAGTGGCGGTTGTGCGGGTACCCACCTTAGATGGACGGAAGCCTTACTGTTTAATAAGTAGTGAACCGTGTCCAAGACCTTTTCCACCCTTATCGTGGGACGTGGGTGTCACAGTATAAGCTACCCATGTTTCGCAACCAACTTACTCCCTCCTTACGTCGCAAACACTCCTAATGTCAAGTCCAAAGGGCAGCAGTGTCACGCTCTTTGGCTCATAAGAAAACCGCTAAAATTCATAAGCCCTCTACTCAATGTGAGTCATTGTGAGCCCTTTGATCAATCAAAAAGTACAGATTCGGACATTCAAGATTCAAGGAATGAACTGACATTATGTCCAATAAACTTCTTAGGCCTCCCAGTTCTCGCAGGTTATCTGGTCCATAACGATGAATACTTCCTACAACGAAGTGAATCATGTAACTAATGTGTCTGATTGATGGGCGTTTTAATTATGGATGTTTAGTATATTAGTGGAATGAAAGGATTCTCTGACCTGAATTAACATCTTTTGCTATGAACAAAATGTCGGCATCTGATTACTAACCACTGCTTATCAAGTCTGAATAAACCAAAAATCGGGTTGAAGCCCTTTCTTGAAACAAATATAGATGAGAATGGATAAACGAATATGGCTGCTGGGATCCTACCCACGATCTCTACGATCCTACACGGAATTCACAACACTGAACCCGAGCCACGTCACACCTAAAAGATCTCAAATTGAAAAGCGTTTACATGAATATGCAAAATCTGCCACATTACTGCACCCTCGTCAATCGTCGTCCTCAGCAGCGTCTTCATCCTCAGGGACACCCCTTAGGTACATGACATTGTTACATCTGCAAATACGAGGAAGACTTCAGAAGGCATCATCTAGAACGACAGCAAAAGCTTGAACAACTTCTCATACCATTGTTGTATCTAGACACAAGGAACACATGCAAATGATAAAGCATAGAGGGATATGAAAAGCTAGACCTGATGAGGACCTCTCCCAAGTTGCCAGTAAATGCCCCATCCACATACTCCTCCGTGCTTGCTAGCTGTTAACCACAAACAAGCAGAGTCAAGGATTGATAGGGAGCTCTATCTATCAAAAGTAAAATATACACCAAGTTTTATGGTTTCCGTAAAATCACTGCAAAATATGCACAATGTACCAGAGGATTCAGGAAATCAACTCCCAGCTACCACTGATCAGAAGCATCAGCACGGCCACAGGAGTACACAGTCTGGGCTTAATTCAGATTCATTCAAAAACCAGATGAGGATATGGAATGACAAATTACCTGCAGATTCATATATGAATCAACTGATACCAAGTACCCTGTTTCAGGAATCCAATGGCCACAATCTCATCAGTAGCTAATTGCGATACATACCTAAATACAGTCCGTGAGTACATCCTGGTTTGAGAATGAACACTATTTTCACATCAGAACTCCTGTCAGTTTTAGGTCATCAACTGATAAAAACTTTAAACCCGTATAAATTTTGCAAATAGTATCCACACGTGGCATACTTCGGTTCATTGGACTCCCCACACAATTCCAAAACACAATCAAAGAATTCGATCATTCCAATAATAGGAACTACACTGAACGCCTTGCTCAACTACAAAACCCTAATTCTGAGAAACTAGGATTTTGGGTTTAGGGAGAGATCACGACGACACAGCAAAGTCCACGGCATCGCTCAGGCAACGGCTCCGAAATTCAAAAGACTAAAGAAAAAGCGCAACGTACCTTTGTACTCCATGCCCCACTTCAGTTTCACGATCACAGGCTTCCCCGTCAAGTCGTTGAGAAAAGGCTTGGGATTCACTGGAACAGTCTGCACGACAATGCAGCAACAACAACAAGGGAATCAGTCGGTCATTTTCTTCGCAATCGTCAACTTGAACAGCCGAATCCAAGTACACAACAAACAAAATAAGCCTGAAAGATTGACACCCTCAGCAATTCTTTGTAGACCGCAAGGTTTCGAAATCAGAAGCAGAACAGACCGAATTAAACACTTCGAATGATTCAATAAGGAGGGCGTGATGAAATGACCCACCGCCATGAGGAGAGACTTGCAGCAAAACAGGGAGCTCGCGTTTGGTGATGAAGATGGCGAAGAAGAGGGGTCGCGCTGCGAGTCTTGGGACAAGAAAAAGTTGTACACAGATGTGATAATAAGGAGTTTTGCGAAAGGGGTTGGAGACTGTTGGGAATAGAAAACACAACAAAACTATGAAAGGTTGTAAAATCAAAATATGTAAGAAGAAAGAAGTTAATATATTCAAACTATATACTCCCTCCGTCCCAAAATGATCTTTCTATTGGCCTTAAAATTTTGTTCCATAATGATCTTTTGCTTATGACGTGGAGGAAGAGCCCGCAGAAAAAAGACAATGTTCTATTCACTTTGTGTGCAATGGTCGACAAGTTGTTCAAGTCAACCAGGAAATCAAGAATTGCTAAGAAATCAAACCAAAGAATCATGTTTAAAAATAATCATTGTATCTTTGACATGCCTCCATTGAACACCAGGTGGATGCATGCCCAATAGTAAATTTAGATGCCCATTGAGTGGAGGCTCTCATTGGCTGAATTGTGAACCAAAGTTGCATCACCCTTGTGTGCATGCTAACTTCAATCAACAGTTGATTCAGCATGAGAGTTGTTCAACAATACATGTCCATTAATCAATGCCATTAAAACAGTGGTTGTTTTTGTCCGATGTGGGAATTACAATATAGTCACATTGCGGAAAGACAAAAAGTCATAGCAAAGCACCTTGATAATAGTAGAATTGATTGGCCAACGGGGCTCCTCTCCAAAGGCCCCAAAATCCCACATTTCAAAGTTCCATAACTTCTATTTAAAAATGAATTAAAAGCTCAAATTACAAGAGAATAGGAGAACATGGACCTTTACATCTAGTTCAAAAAAAATTTAAAAATATTGATCTTTGACCTTAATCCAGAACATTTTGTCTAACATGAAGATCATTTTGGGACAGAGGGAGTACTAAAGAGAGAGAATATAAATAGTCCTCCTCTTCTACTATTGGTCCAAGGGATTCTAACCAAAATAAACTATAGTGAACTACAATGGAGAGCATATTAATATAATATATTTCTTAAAACTCCTCCTCGCTCAACATAACATTTATATAAAAATTTATGCAATGTCATATATGATAATTTTTGCAATCTTGTAAAATATACGGTTGCTGCTTCATTAAAACTTTATCCGAGAAAACCTTGAATGATTATGTTCAAGGACAAAACTACAAATGAAGGAAAAAGAGTACAACAACTTTTTCTCAATCCATTCTTATGGTAAAAACCAGTGGGAAAAATCCATGGAAGGATAATAAAGGTTTCCACAATTTTCATTATAAAAAAACTATTGAACCTCTTGCTTCAAAATATTGAGTCACCGCATTATAATGCCATTTCAATGTTGTAGTGTTAGATGGACACTATGTCTTGAAAGGACACTAATTGCAAATGCAATATCAAGCCTTGTAAATGTAGCCAAATTTAACCCCTAAAGGACCAAGGCCTTTTTTCTGCCCAAAAACACTGAAAACTGCCATTTCTGTAGCAAAGAGTTAAAAAAAATTTAAATTGTTTTTTTTTCACATCTAACTAGAGGATCTTATACCTAACTAGTATAAAAAAGTGTGGAAAAAATTTCAGAATTTTTGACCGCATAGATTGCAAGATATCTGTGTTTAAAGTGGAAAAAAACAATTTTTTCAGCACATTGCGGGACTGGATTTTTTGACTTTGAACATTTTTAACTTAAAATTTTTTCACTATAGAGTTTTGAGCTTTTAATGCTTGTAGTGGAGAATTAAGTTGAGAGACTAGGAAAAAAAAAAATTCAAAAAAAACTTAATAATCATTCTTAAAAAAATTGTTAAGTAGATGTAGGTACGAGATAGAAGAAAAATCTAAAATATTCATATATTTTAGATGGAATTAAAATGCACTAATCCTAATGGTGGGATTGTTCTAACAAGTAAATCAGACCATAAAAAAAAAAATTTGAAAAATTTGAAAAATTGCATTCAGAAATGAATCCTAAAGTTATTTTTTTCAAGAAGATGCTCTAACTGCCCGAAAAACAAGAATGTCCATAACTTCCTCATAACAAAGTCAAATGAAATGAATCAAAGCTTTCCAGATAGCCAAAAATATAACCTATGAGAAAAAAAATATTAAAAAAAAATTCAAATTTTTGTCCATTTTTTTTTGCTGCCCGAGCTGCCCCCCGTAGCCTATTTTGAGCTTATATGGTCATAACTTTTTTTCCCGGGCACCGATTGTGAAAAAAATTATATTCCCTTGAAGCTAATCAATTTTCTACCTCCAAAAAAAGTTTCAAAAAATCAGGAGAAAATTTCAGCCCGTAGGTACCTGCCCGAAAACGCATTTGTCCCCCTTAGGAACAATGGTCCTTTAGGGGTTAAAAATGCTCCAATCGCAATGACGTATGGATATTGTTCACTCAATGGTTCCTCTTCTTCCTTGCAAGGGCAATAAAGATCGTCACTTTTGCTGCTACATCAAAATTGTTTAAGTAATGTGTATATAATGCCCGTTATAATTTAATGCTACAATGTTTGCTTAGAATGGGAGCAACTTGGGAATAATTATTCATTATGAGCAAAAATTGCAAAAACACATATATTTATGGAGCTATTATCACAATGTATTACTCTTGACCAGCTTCTTCTGTAAGTACTTTTGTTTCCACCACCATTTCTTATACCGAAACATTGTTTTTGCTTTGTCACCATCTTTCTCCCTCTTTGCAACATCAATATCTGGAACTTGAAAATCCAAATGAGCTTTAGCACAAGCTCAAATTTTTCTTTGATTAGTCTATGGATCCATTTGCACAAGACTCACTAGTAGAGGTATCCTTAGTAACATATGTTTTCAGGACTTCAGTTCCAAATGGATCCATAGATGGATTAAAGCGAAATTTGAGCTTGTGCTAAAGCTCATTTGTATTTTCAAGTTCCAAATATTGATGTTGCAAAGACAGAGTAAGATGGCGACAAAGCAAAAACAATGTTTTATAAAAAATAGTAGTAGAAATAGAGGTACTTACAAAACAAAGCTGGTAAAAAGTAATATACCATAATAATTGCTCTGATGATATATGCACTTTTGCAGTTTTTGCCCATAATAAATAATTAGTGCCATCACCTTTTAGTTTTCTAAAAAGAAAAGGCTGAAGTTTTGGTGGCTCAATATTAATACTAGACATTGGTATTGCTGTAGATGTAGCAATAAAAAGAGGTCAAAGTATTCATAATAGAGGAAAAAACTGCATTGTAGAGAGGAAATTGAAAAATTAGGGTTTGAAAATAAAATAGAAGATAAAGATAAAATAAAAATAAAAATAAGTACTAAAATATAAAATATAAAATAAGATAATAAAAAAATAAATAGAAGATAAAAATAATTTGAACTTTGAGGTAGAGATAAAAACAGCAAGAAGAAGCCAGAGTTGTGCGGAGATTGGAGAGGGGCCAACAAAGGATCGAGTGAAGGATAAAATAAGGATAGGAATAGCTCCAACCTTACGATCTAAATCTTCAGATGTTCAAAAAATCGACAGATCTCGGGAAAAAAGAATTATTATAGAGGGGCCGAACAGGACGGTTGCCATTGTGAGTCAATGTGTGATATG
Source organism: Pseudisothecium myosuroides (assembly GCA_951799445.1). Lineage (NCBI taxonomy): Eukaryota > Viridiplantae > Streptophyta > Bryopsida > Hypnales > Lembophyllaceae > Pseudisothecium > Pseudisothecium myosuroides. Next base: position 32,697,442 of record OX637287.1, on the reverse strand, counting down.
ATAGTGATCTATAGGTGGTGTATTGTAATTGTTGTTGAAGATGTGCTGAAATAGACGAGGAAATAGATATGACTCAATTGTATATTATGATCTAGGTTGTGTGATAGATTCATAGAATCACTTTGAAAAATTATCCATTGTTATGATTGAGAGTTGATGTGGAATTATGGCTAATGTTAATGGTGTTATCAATTGTGAATGGGCTGAGAATATAGAATGTGTAATATATTATAAGAATTGATAGAAATTATAGTAGTTGGTGTAATACAATAGTTGTACCATCATGAGTTGTGTGGATAGAAAAATGAGTGGATCCTATAGAGGGAGCAACAAATGTGAATTTTGCTATGAGGAAAATTATTCAAAAAGAATTTGTGGAAGTTCTATAGCCAACTTGGAAAAGCAATTGGAACCGGAGCAGAAAGGAGCAAATCAAAGTGAACAAATATCTACTGAAGCTGACAAAACTAAAGTAGAGAATGAAGTTGCAGTTCAAGTAAAGGAATAAAGAAGCAATAGATCCTGGAAAAGGAAATCAAGTTAGAGATTTTAAAGAGTGACATTGACAATTGTTGTGATAAGTTCATTGATTTTGGTTTTGAATGTAATAAATATGAATTTTTATCTATTGATTTTCCGGCTAAAGTCAAATAATCCCCTTACCTTTAATTGTGCACAACTTTGGGTTGATTAGATCTCCCTAGGAATTACCATAATGCATCTATACCTCCTTGCGAACAATCTTAAACTATAGGAATTTATGAATGTTCATCCATTCTAAATTCTTATCTACAGAAGTTCAAGACAAAATGTACAAGAGTGCACCAATAACCTCCCTCACAATAAAAAACAAAATTGCGAATGCAAAGTTCAAGATAAAAATCATCAAAGAGAGTGTTGATAATGTCTTGGGAATAGAAAACACAACAAAACTACACTGAAAGGTTGTAAAACCAAAGTATGCAAGCAGAAAGAAGTTAATATATTCAAAGTAGATTTAAAACTATATACCAAGGAGTGAAAATACAAATAGTCCTCCTCTACTGTTGGTCAAAGGGATTCCAACTAAAGTAAACTACAGTGAACTACAATGGAGAGCGTATTAATATAATATATTTCTTTAACATAGACCACCTTATTAACTCCAAATTTGAAGTAATTCTTAAATGCCTCATTCATTCAAAAGTAATGCTGAAATCTTTAAAAAGATAAACTTCCACTACAACCAATTCAATGAAATTGAACTCAGCAACATAATTCTACAAAATTATAAGCAAAAATGTGCAAAATTTCAAAAAAGGGGTTGGGTACTAAAGGGTTAAAGTCAGGTTTGGGATAAATTGTCACATTTTTCTTTGCAAAAATATTGTCAAATTTTTCTAAAATTCTATATTATCATATGTATTTCAAGTACCCAGATAGTAGTATTATAAAGATATTATTGTGATTGTTCCTAATTCCAAGTTTGGCATTGTAAGATGGAATGATAGGACTTGTATTTATGAAAGTATTGTATTGAAAAATGTGACAATTTGCCATGTTTCAAAAAAAAAAATTTTGTCTTATCTTTGCAACTATCTATGGAGCTGAATTAAGATTTTTGATTCAATTTTGGTAATAAACAAGTTAATTCAATTAGTGATTTAGTGCAAAATTTAAAAAGTAAATAGTGTGAGAAAGTAGTGTAATTATTGTGAACATGTGGATGAATGTAGATGAAAATAAATGAAAGTTGAATGACAATTACCTCACTTGAGATAATATGAAAATAATGTAAACCACATTATATTAATTGTATTTAAAATACAGTGAACTTCCATAATAGTGTATTTTACGTATCACTCAATTCCATAATTTGAAGTTGTAAAGTTGGAGATTACTTGTTAACTATAGAAATACATAATCAATGCTTAACCTCCCCTATTGATGGATACATACAAATCATTTGAACAACATAGTTAAGTAAACTACCCCATTACAGGTAGAACGACAAGTGCAGTATGATGCCACTATCCAAAAAATAAGGGAATAAATTCCAGTGGTAGACAAGCAATAAGAAACAACATTATAATTGAAAAAAAAAAATTCCATATTGTATGTGATTTTTCAAAAGTTTATAGAAGGGTATTGCCTTGGGCATCCCATTTCAACCTATATTAATCCCTTTCGATTGGTGTTTCCTGTTTTCCAATGCAAACAACTTGGAATGGGTGATTGTTCCTCAATGTCTGGAATGGAAATTCAGACTAGAATGAGATACATTACCTAAGTATTAAAAAATTTCAACACTTGTTCATGCCCTTGTATGAAATGTTCATTTCAATCAAAGGAATAGGGCCATCAACAAAAATAAAAACAAGCAAAGATTGTTATGATTTGAAATCCCTTTGATCAATCCAAAAGCATAGCAATGAATAATAATTATGCCCCATAAGTTAGGGTGGAATTTTTTTTACATTATCAGTGTGCAGGCAGACATAAACATAATGTTTGATATTGCTCTCAAAACTTGCAGCTCTCTAAAACTATAAAGTCCACAATCCTATCAATTTTTTGTCTTTCTAGCAACCAATCTTGTTGGCGTGTAATTGGAACTAATCCTGGCGACAACAATCCTATAATGTTCCTAATACAGGGTTGTCAACACCATGGTCCGGACATGGCTAACAAATTAAACTATGTACACAAACCATGTCACTACCTACAATAATAACCCCCAAAATTTAAAATAGGGCAAATCAAATCCCCACATAAAGATTCAAACCTTAATTTTATATGAATCTCAAGATGCTCAACCCAAAATGAATCAAAATCCTAGATGAAGAAGTGCATTCTTTGTATCTACAATCTATTTGAGAGTCGTTCATTCAACACTTTCTATCTTCTGAAAGAGCATTTCAAAGTTAACCTTTAAACGTCAATGCAGCTATTATATAGCTAAAGGATGAAAGGGAATCAAACTGTGTAGGATAGAAATGCAACTATTCATCCTCAAAATTTGTTGTGAAAAGGGAAAATCTTCTACAGTAGCTTGACTTCCAATGAGCGCTTTTGCAATTTATTAAGCCAATGATTCACACGATAATGCAAATTAAAAGAATGATTTTAAAGGTCACCCCATTGTCCTTTGAGGGTTAAAGCATCCAAATTAGGCTCCTCTACCTTTATGCTTCATTGTGTTTTCACATTAGTAAAGTGCAAGTTTTTATCCGCAACCACAAGGGCAAATTGATGTGTGGAAAGGATGGCAATATCACTTCCCAAGAAGAACCAAAATAGTAGAACAAAGTCCGAGCTCATAAGAACACACAACCACTTGTCCAGAATCACGCCCCCAACGGCCAGCATCGCACCCAAAGTACCAAGCCACAACCACTGTTGCGCAACTTTGCCCTGCACAATCATTTATGATTAGGTCAAAATATCATCAAATTTTGACAAATGGAATGATCTTGCTACAAGATTCTAGAATATGAAAGGAAGATGAGGCAACTTAGCTCAATTTCTATGTATCTCCAAACCAATAAAATTGATAGCAATATGATAGTTGGGGGAAGAGAGATAATGATGACACCAATATGACTAATAAATAGACATTGGTTGGAAAATTTGGCAATATTTTGAAGTCTCTAACCTTGAAAGGCTATGCCCTATCACCAAGGTGATCATCAAAAAAGTGACCAAAATCTTGTAGAAAATAGGTGCATTTTTGTGTTTCTATAGTTTCTCAAAGGTCATTCACTATATTCTCCACATTGTTAAAATTGACTTTCATGCACCTACAATCTGCCAAACCTTGCATAAAAGAAGCCAAAACAAAATGGAAATTGTACATGGAAGTGTGTGTGCATTGCAAGAGGAGAATTAGAGTTGTTGGCTAGCATCACTTTTGGGGGAGGCTCATGAAAAGCGGGATCAACAACTTTCTAGCTTTTCAAAAACTGTTCTTAATTGATTGGACTTGAAACTTTTTGGTTGCTATCAATTAGTTTGACAACTACTCAAGACAAAGTTGCTACTCCTAAATGTAGTTTCTCCCTATTCACAGAAAAACAAAAGCATCACCACACAAAACCAAAATCAGTAAAGGCCATTCCAACTCTGGAAAACTCGAAAATTTGTTTCCAATTCTCACACAACGTCATCAAATTTTAAAGTTTGCTATAACATTGACACACACAACCTCAGTCTTTTCCAGAGCAAGCAACCCCAAAGTGAAAGAGCTCTGAAACGAAACGAATTGCACTCACCTCGCCTTGTGAGGTCTTGGCATAATTCTTCCAAAAGAACTGCACTCCCACCACCAGCGCCAGCACCGGCGGCAACAAATACAACTGCTCTTGTACCAATGGCGGCACCATCAGCACCACCACCACAAACGCCACTGCAGACGCCAGCCACCCCAAACGCTGCTTCCTCGTCCGATCATCCACCACCCCTGCAAACGCTGCGAATCCCGCCACCACAGATAAAGAAGACAAGCCCGTGCCCACCAGATCCAGAATGTGGGGGAAGTGGTAGATGCGAAAGTAGTGGAAGAAGAGGCCGCCGAAGCACATACAGCTGTACCACAGCAACGACGAGGACCAAAGAAACAAACCCTGGCGAGACTGGTGGCCTTCACGGAGGACACGTCGGAAAGAAAGTGTGCCCAGCAAAAAGCTGGAGAGGAAGCCGAAGATCATGGCTATGGCAGCTGCTAGCCAGAAGAGGGTCACGGGGGAGAAGCCTGGGACCTGGGGACACAATTCAAGCAACGGAAGAATCAGGAAGGTAATATTGTACAAATGCCGACGACCGGGACACTTGCAATAGCCGGACAGCTCACCAGGCACACTGTCTCGTGCAGGGCAATGGTGTTTTCTCATAACCGCTACAAACCTATGTGAACTCAAATTGAGAAAGGTCACAACCATTTCCACAAATTCATAAGTTTCTTGTTGAACCTGGGAATCAACTCCATTAGTCTTCAAGATTTCCAAAATAGAAAGATTTCAGTAATACCCACGGACTAAGAAACTAGAGCTAAGTCGTATGGCATGTGGCATGTGTACGCTAGACCTGGTGATGATCTGGTCTTGGTGAAGGTCGGTCGCAAACCTACTATGTAGAATTTCAAAGTCGTGGAAGAGATTCTCAAGTAGTCTGAAGGTTGGGAGGAAGTGCCGTTTTGATGGGAGGAATTGAAAACACCAAGGAAAGCAGGGTTTTGGAGAAGAAAATTTGCCAGATTCACTGCGAGAGAGAAAGGGTTACTGAAACTCTAGAAGAAGAGTTCAGGACTAAACTTAGAGATGCGGGTACAGTTATCTCAGCTTTCACAAAGAGGAGTGGTGGTAACCTATGTAGAAAATCTCAATTAGGGGAAAATTAGTGGAAGAGCTTCTGGACAGAGCGTGTGAAAAGGACGTTCTGTTCGATTTTAGATTCCAGAAAACGCACCTCGGGAAGCAAGATTTTTCAATCGACAATTGAAGGGAGAAAAAATAATAGTTCTTCAGCAGAGAGCATAGCTGAAACTGTAGAAGAAGAGGAGTGGGTTCAACAAATATTCAAGGAACTCACATCCCAGGACTCACATGTAAGAAACCGACGAATCGTTCACTCTCTGGCACGCCAAGGAGTGTTGGTAACCGATGGACAAAAATCGGTTGAAAAGTCGTTACAAAAACATTCAACTGCCGATCGTACTTAAACCCCCACTTTGCCCCAAGCAGGGTTTTACGATCAACGATTGTTCAAAAGAGAGAAACAGCCTCGAACCCCACTATTGCGCAGCAGTGCGACCCCCGAATGAAAATCGAACTCTGTCAGGAAGCAATCTACATCCGAATCAACCAATTCACACCCTAATTATCCAATTCAACAAGCGCACATAGAAACGTACCTGGAGATCAACTGACGACATAGGGCATCATTCCAGGGCCCAATCCGGAAACCAGTAATAGAACAACCCGGGAGCATGGTCCTTGTAAAGCTCTCCGAACGTGACAGGTAAAAACGTCACGACTAATTCTCGCGACATGTTCGCCCTTGCAACTAGATACAGAGCCTGCTTGCACTTCGCTCACGCGCCAATCCACAAATACTCCTAGCACACGCTTGGAGCAGATCGATCAGGCAGTCAAATCTGGAGCTTTTGCAATTGCAGCAAGGAGCTATACTAGTAGTAGAGACCAGCTATGGCTCGCTTTTCAAGTAAGGTAGCGCTACTCAAACTTCCTCAAGATTGCTTTTGCAAAACCTCCTGCGATCCAGAGCCAACAATGCATACATTTCCTGAAGGAAATTCGAAATCAAGCAGCCCAATCTTTCTATTGCAACAAGTAAAGGAGTAACACTACCACTAGAGACCGTTCCTAGCTATAACACTAGCTCGCTTGTCAAGCAAAGGTACTGTAGCTAAGTTAGTCGATGCAAAACCTCCTCCCCTTCGATCCAGAGCTAACTTAGCCAGAAACTGAAACCAGTATGCCTTGTGTAGTGAATTCAAGCTGTAAATTACTATAAAAAAGCAAACTAGCTCAAGGTTTGAACTCTTGAGCTCATCGTGCACGTGAAAGTGGTGACGGTTGGTGAGATTTCACAGACAATAAGGGAGTGGATCGTCAGCCAGTCGTGTCGTATCGGAAAGATTAACCCGAGATAGGTACCTCTACCTTATTCCTCGCCTGGTCTACTGCAGTGAGTCCGTTTTTTTCGCTTGAAACTCTCAGTCCCCCTTCAGTCTGTGTCAAGCTACGACGTTCAGTTAGGTTTCCGCCCTCGCAGCCATCGATCTCAGCCGTAGCGTCTCAGATCACGGGAGCTTAGCTTCCAGACCGGGAGGGCGTTAAATAGTGCTCACCAAAGTAGGCACTGCAAGCCAAATTTACCCTCGGGGAAAATGCAGGAATTTTTTATTTGCTACAATTTTTTTTTTTTGCAAATTCTGAATTCATATTTGCAATCAAAGACCCCAAATTAGCTAGGAGAGGCCTACTATATACCCTAGGCACGGCACAATATAGGTGTTTTTTTTTTACATTTGCCCCGGAGAATACAAAATTCACCCCGCTGGACCCACTTTGGAGAGCCTAATTTAACATCCTGCTTCAGATAGGGGTTCTAGTATACACGTCACTCCCAAGTACATGTTGACTAACCCCTACTTTTGAGGTTAGTGACATTAGTCAAGCTTTGAACATTCTTTAACTTTTTAGAACATATTCAAATAATACTCACAAATGTACATTGGAATTGCCATAAATACATATATAATAAAACATTGAACATGTTTATGATGCATATATATTATTGAAGCAAGTCCTAAAAATATGATACAAATGTTGCACATAATACATGCAAATACAATAACCATAATAAAATTGCAATTATAACCACTATAATTTGAATCTTCATTAAATGAATAACACCAAACAACTAATTCAAACTAAACAAATTTTGCATCCACCTTCCTGATATATATTCAAATCCTTAAAAAACATTTCCATGTCTTGTTCAACCTCCCATTCATGAGTGTCTGGTGTAATACTTTGACCCTCTTTTACTATTGTATACTGGCAATTCTGGCACTCAATGATAGTAACTCCATTGAAAAATATATTCAACTCTTCACAATTAGGACATTGACCCATATCCAAGTCTTGTGTTTGTAACACTCTCTTGTAGTGGGGTGATACTTCCACCTTCTTTTGACTTGGACAAAAAATGTGGCATCTATTTTTAGAAATATTTTTTGTCGGCACTGACTACTAGATATGATAATCCAATTGTCTCCTCAGAATCAGTGTCGCTTGTTTTGAACCTTGATTATGGTAGGGCGCTCTAAAAGCAACCCTACTCTAAAAGCGTCCACCAACAAAGAGGTAGATTTTGCATTGATTTTGATCAATGTACCAACAATGTACATTTCAAGAGGTGGTTGCTTCTAATGACCATGCATTTCAACTTCAAAAATTCGTAACTAAATCCACCAAGGTCCAAAAAATATGAAACAACTTGAGCTAGATGTCAAATAATTTTATTTTTCTTCCTACAAAAATTTATTGAAAATTTGGTTATAATAGTAGGCTTCGCTTGCTACTGGGATTTGTCTTCGGACTTGCTTTCTCTCGCCCTTGCTGTTTTGTTATAACAAGGTGTTATGAAAATGTTTTAGAAAATATAAAATTCTTTGCTAAGAACGTGGTCCTTTGGTTCTGTATACTTATCAATGGAATTTATTCATGTGTTTGAAGAAAATAAAAAATAAACTAAAAATTGTTTCAAGGAGTTTAGCTTCCTCCCAAATGCAATCAGCTCTTTCTGCTTCTTTACACTTGAATGACAAACTTATTGTTTTCATGAAAGAAATGAAAAAAGAAAAAAAGGGATTAGGTAACCAAGGTTTAATCACTGCAAAAAGTGTTTAATGAAGGCGGGTGGGGAGGCGATCCAAGGTCCGAAGTCCAAAGCCCCAAGACACTAATTTATGCAGTTACGGTCACACACACGAGCACCCACGCAAAGCCACAATGTCAGACTTCCTTCCATCTCCACCATTCCTCCATCTAAAGGGTCCAGATGGAGGGAGCCCTCTCTCAAACTCGAGGTTAGCTAGTTGCTTGGATTGAAGATTGTTGGAAATAAAAAAAATACAACAAAATTGGACCAAGAGGACCCTGAACTACCGGATGATGGTGGTAAGGTACCCAAACCAAATGGCGTGGTTGCGGGTTTTATATTTGGCGACAACAAGTTGTGTTTATCATTATGAAATCAACCTCTCTACCTAACGGAAACCCCTTGTAGTGTATAGTCAACACATTTGTGTCAAAAAAAACAAAAATTGCAAAAGGTTGTAAAACCAAAGTACATAAGAAGAAAGAATTAAGTTAATGTATTCACTTGTATATTCAAACTATATACTAAGGAGAAAGAATATAAATAGTCCTCCTCCTCTACTATTGGTCCAAGAGATTCTAACTAAAATAAACTATAGTGAACTACAATGGAGAGCATATTAATATTATTATTTCTTAACACTCTTTGTTCAACATAACATTTATGTAAAATTTTATACAATGTTATATATGATAATTTTTGTAATCTTGCAAGATATACAGTTGTTGCTTCATGAAAACTTTATTAAAGAAAACCTTGAATGATTATGTTCAAGGAGAAAACCACAAATGAAGGAAAAAGAGTACAAGGTGATTGCAAGAAACACTTGTCCTATTTCTTGTCCCCTTGCCCTTGGAAACTGGCTTTTTGCTCATAACTTTTGCAATGTTTGTCCATTTGCATGAAATTTGGAATGAAGGTAGATGTGGTAGTTGCAGACATTAAGTAATTTTTTAAAAAATTTTAAAATCTTTTTACTATTTTTAACCTATCTCTGATTGGATGTCTACCTTGGTCATTTTGGGGGGGTGGGTGTTTAGTCCTATTTTTGACCCAAAAATGCGAATTTGAAGCCACAAATTGGACACGTTGGAGGTCCACTAACATTACAAGGACTAATTGAAGTTTTTTAGAAAATAGCAACATGTCGATTGCACACATGGGGTCAAAGTGACCTTCCTTTGCGCGAAGGCTATGAAGAGGAAAAAAATTTCCTTCATGAATTTTTTGGTGCAATGCAAGCGCAATCTTTTCTAGCAAACGTTTTTTTTTATTGAATTTTATTGAATTTTTTTTGAATTACTAAAATTAAAAAACTCCATAGATCCCTTTTCTGCTATTTTCTGCTCGTAGTGGCTTCTGCAGTACTTTGTAGTAGTCTGTAGTACTACATAATACAACATAGTACTAAATCAACGGTATAGATCTAGAGGCACCTTGAATCAACGGCTTAGATTTGACGGGGTGCTGCTAACATGTAGTATTGGTAGTATTGCATAGTACTGCTAGTCTTATGGCCCAAAAATGCAGTTTTGACGAAAAAATGTGAAGTACGTGTTTCTTGCAACTACCCTACAACAACTTTATCTCAATCCATTCTCATGGTAAAACCCAAAGGAAAAAAATCTATGGAAGGATAACAAAGGTTTCTACAATTTTCATAATAAAAAAGACTATTGAACCTCTTGCTTCAAAATATTGAGTCGCTACATTATAGTGCCATTCCAATGTTGGGACGGACACTATGCCTTGAAACACTAGAAGAAACCCGCGTTGGTCTAAACAAAAAATGTGGGCTGAAATTTGTTGAGAACCATGTTTCCAAAGCTGGAATCCTAGAATTTTGCATTTGAAACATGGTTCTCAACAAATTTCAACCCACATTTTTGTTTAGACCAATGCGGGTTTCTTCTAGTGAAAGGACATTAATTGCAAATGCAATATCAGGCCTTGTAGATGTATCCAAATACAAAAGTGCTCTGATTGTAGTGAGGTATGGATATTGTTCACTCAGTGCTTCTTCCTCCTTCTTGTAAGGGCAAAAAGGATCATCACCTTTGTTGCCGTGTCTAGATTGTTTAAGTAATGTCCATATAATGTCCATTATAATTTAACGCTGTGATGTTTGCTCATAATGGGAGCATCTTGAGAATAATTATTTATTATGAGCAAAAATTACAAAAGCGCATATATTTGCAGAGCAACTATCACAATATATAACTTTTGACCAGCCTCCTACTGTAAGTACCTCTATTTCCACCACTATTTCTTATAAAATATTGTTTTTGCTATGTTGCCATCTTGTTACCTCTTTGCAATATCAATATCTGAAGCTTAAAAATCCAAATGAGCTTTAGCACAAGTTCAAATTTCGCTTTGATTAGTCTATGGATCTATTTGCACAAGACTCGCTAGTTGACGTATCCTTGGTAACAAGTGTTTTTGAGACTTCAGCTCCAGATAGATCCATAGATGAATCGAAGCAAAATTTGAGCTTGACCTCATTTGAATTTTTAGGTTCCAGATATTGATGTTGCAAAAAAGGAATAAGATATCGATAGAGCAAAAACAATGTTTTATTAGTAATAGTGGTAGAAACAAAAGAATTTACAATAGGGAGTTGGTCAAAAGTAATACACTGTGATAATTGCATTGCAAATATATGCGCTTTTACAATTTTTGCCCATAATAAATAATTACTACCATCAGCTCTTAGTTATATAAAAAAAAGGCTGAAATCTTGGTGGCTCAATATTAACAACAAAAAGAAGTCAAAATATTCATGATAGAGGAAAAAATGCATTATAGAGAGGAAATTGAAAAATTAGAGTTTGAAAATAAAATAGAAGATAAAGATAAAAATAAAAATAAAATAAAAATAAAAATAATAGTAAAGATAGGAATAAGGATTAAAATAAAAATTTAGAACATAAAATAAAAATTAAGATAAAAATAATAAAAAATAGAAGATAAAATAATTTATGCTTTGAGTTAGAGGGAAAACGGCAAGAAGAGGCTAGAGTTGGGTGGAGAGGGGTCAACAAAGGATCGGATAAAGAATAAACGAAGGATAGGAATACTAGCTTTAAGCTCTAGCCTTACAATCTAAACCTCCAGATGTTCAGGAATTCGATAGATCTCGGGGGAAGAGAGCTATGGCAGAGGGGCAAAACGAGAAGGTTGTAAAACCTCTTCAAAATTACAAAATGGAAATTAGAAGTTTTGAAACGTAATAAACTCAAGACAAAAGGTACAAAGAACGTGCCAATAACCTCCCTCACAACAAAAAACTAAATCAACAAAGAGCGTGTTGATAACATATTAGGAATAGAAAACACAACAAAACTACAAAAGGTTATAAATCCAAAAGAAAGAAGTTAATATATTCAAAGTAGGTTTGAAACTATATACCAAGGATTGAAAATATTAGTCGAAGGGATCTAACTAAAGTAAACTATAGTGAACTACAATAGAGAGTATTAATATAATATATTTCTTAATATAGACCACTTTATTGACTCCAAATTTGAAGTAATTCTTTAATGTCTCATTCATCCAAAAAGTATTGTTGGAATCTTTAAAAATGTAAACCTCTACTACAACTAATTCAATGAAATTGAACTCAACAACATAATTCTACAAAGATATAAGCAAAAATGTGCAAAATTTCAAAAAAGGGATTGGGTACTAAAGGGTTAAAGTCAGGTTTGGGATCAATTGTCACATTTTTCTTTGCAAAAATATTGTCAAATTTTTCTAAAATTCTATGTAATCATATGTATTTCAAGAACCCAAATAGTAGCGTTATTAAAGATATTATTGTGATTGTTCCTAATTCCAAATTTGGCATTATAAGATGGAATGATGGGACTTGTATTTATGAAAATATTGTTTTGAAAAATGTGACAATTTGCCAAGTTTCAAAATGTTTTCTTTTGTCTTATCTTTGCAATTATCTATGGAGCTAAATTAAGATTTTTGATCCAATTTTTTGGTAATAAACAAGTTAATTCAATTAGTGCAAATTTCAAAGAGTGAATAGTGTGAGAAAAATAGTGTTATTATTGTGAACATGTGGATGAATGTAGATGAAAATAAATGAAAGTTGAATGACAATTACCTTACTTGAGATAATATGAAAATAATGTAAACCACATTATATTAATTATATTTAAAATATAGTGAACTTTTATATTATTATATTTTACCTATCACTCAATTCCATAATTTGAAGTTGCAAAATTGAAGATTACTTGTTAACTATAGAAATACATAATCAATGCTTAAACTCTCCTATTGATGGATACATACAAATCATTTGAACAACATAATTAAGTAAACTATCATGTTATTGGTAGAACGACAATTGCAATATGATGCCACTATCCAAAAAATAAGGGAATAAATTCCAGTGGTAGACAAGCAATAAGAAACAACATTACAATTGAAAAAAAAAAAATTTCATATTGTATGTGATTTTTCAAAAATTTATAGAAGGGTATTGCCTTGGGCATCCCATTTCAACCTATATTAATCCCTTTCGATTGGTGTTTCCTGTTTTCCAATGCAAACAACTTGGAATGGGTGATTGTTCCTCAATGTCTGGAATGGAAATTCAGACTAGAATGAGATACATTACCTAAGTATTAAAAAATTTCAACACTTGTTCATGCCCTTGTATGAAATGTTCATTTCAATCAAAGGAATAGGGCCATCAACAAAAATAAAAACAAGCAAAGATTGTTATGATTTGAAATCCCTTTGATCAATCCAAAAGCATAGCAATGAATAATAATTATGCCCCATAAGTTAGGGTGGAATTTTTTTTACATTGTCAGTGAGCAAGCAAATATAAACATAATGTCTGATATTGCTTTCAAAACTCGCAGCTTTCCAATACTATAAAGTCCACAATCCTATCAATTTTCTGTCCTTCTAGCAACTAATGTTGTTGGCGTATAATTGGAACTATTTGGCGACATCAATCCTATAATGTTCCTAATACAGAGATTGTCAACACCATGGTCTGGACATGGCTCACAAACTATGTACACAAACTATGTAACTATTGACAATAATAACCCCCAAAATTTAAAATAGGGAAAATCAAATCCCCACATGAAGATTCAAACCTTAATTACATGAATCTCAAGATACTCAACCCAAGATGAATCAAATCCTAGATGAATAAGTGCATTTTTTGTTTCTACAATCTCTCTGAGAGTCGTTCATTCAACACTTTTTGTCCTTTGAAGCAACATTTCAAGGTTAAAGCATCCAAAATAGGTTCCTATATCTTTATGCCTCATTGCGTTTTCACATTAGTGAAGTGTAGGTTCTTGTCCGCAACCACAAGAGCAAATTGATGTGTGGAAAGGATGGCAATATCACTCCCCAAGAAGAACCAAAATATTAGAACAAATTCTCTGCTCATAACAACACACAACCACTTGTCCAGAATCACACCCCCAACAGCCAACATCACACCCAACGCTCCCACCCACAACCACCATTGCGCGACTTTGCCCTGCACAATCATTCATGATTAGGTTAAAATATCATCTGATTTTTGACAAACAGAATGATCTTGCTACAAGATTCTAGAATATGTAAGGAAGATAATGCAACTCCGCTCAATTTCTATGTATTGCCAAACTAATAAAATTGATCTTTATATGATGGTTGGAGGAAGAAAGATAATGCTAACACCAATGTGGCTAATAAATAGACATCGGTAGGAAAATTTGGCAATATTTAGAAGTCTCTAACCTTGGAAGGCTAAGACCTATCACTAAGGTGGTCATCATAAAAGTGACCAAAATCTTGTAGAAAATAGGTGCATTTTTGTGTTTCTATAGTTCCTCAAAGGTCATTCACAAGACACTTCTAGTCCTCCACATCCTTAAAATTGACTTCCATACACCTAAAGTTGGCCAAACCTTGCATAAATGAAGCCAAAACAAATGGAAATTCTACATGGAAGTGTGTATTAATTGCAAGAGGAGAATTAGAGTTGTTGGCTAGCAACACTTTGGGAGGAGGCTCATGAAAAGCAAGATCAACTTTACAGCTTTTCAAAAACTGTTCTTAATTGATTGAACTTAAAACTTTTTCAATTAGTTTGACAACTACTCAAGGCAAAACTACTCCTAAAATGTAGTTTCTCCCTACTTACAGAAAAACAAAAGCATCATCACACAAAACCAAAAAACCAAAATCAGTAAAAGCCATTCTGACTCTAGAAAACTTGTAAACCTGTTTCCAATTCATGCACAACATAAAAGTTTGCAACAACAAAATCAGCCAAGGCCACTCAAACTCTGGAAAACTCGAAAATTCAATTCCAACTCCGACACAGCATCCTCAAATTTTAAAGTTTGCTCTAAGAATTACACACACAGCCTCAGTCTTTTCCAGAGTAAGCAACCCCAAAGTGAAAGAGCTTCGAAACGAATTGCACTCACCTCGCCTTGTGAGGTCTTGGCATAATTCTTCCAAAAGAACTGCACTCCCACCACCAGCGCCATCACCGCCGGCAACAAATACAACTGCTCTTGCACCAACGGCGGCACCATCAGCACCACCACCACAAACGCCACTGCAGACGCCAGCCATCCCAAACGCTGCTTCCTCGTCCGATCATCCACCACCCCCGCAAACGCTGCGAATCCCGCCACCACAGACAAAGAAGACAAGCCCGTGCCCACCAGATCCAGAATGTGGGGGATGTCGTAGATGTGGAAGCAGTGGAAGAAGAGGCCGCCGAAGCACATACAGCTGTACCACAGCAACGACGAGGACCAAAGAAACAAACCCTGGCGAGACTGGTGGCCTTCACGGAGGACGCGCAGGAAAGAAAGTGTGCCCAACAAAAAGCTGGAGAGGAAGCCGAAGATCATGGCTATGGCGGCTGCTGGCCAGAAGAGGGTCACGGGGGAGAAGCCTGGGACCTGGGGACATAAGCAGCAGAAGGGAGGAAAAGATCAGGAAGGTATTGTACACATGCCAACTTGCAATAACTGGACAGTTCACCTGGCACACTGTCTGGTGAAGGGCAATGGTGTTTTCACAAACCTATGTGAACTCAAATTGAGAAAGGTCTCACAACTTTTTCCACAAATTCATAATTTTTTTGTTGAACCTGGGAATCAACTCCATTAGTCTTCAAGATTTCCAAAATAGTAAGATTTCAGTAGTAGTGCTAAGTCGTATGGCACGTGTACGCTAGACCTGGTGATAATATGGTCTTGCTGAAGGTCGGTCGCAAACTACTATGTAGAATTTCAAAGTGGTGGAAGAGATTCTCAAGCAGTCTGAAGGTTGGGAGGAAGTGTTGATGGAAGAATTGAATTTAACACCAAGGAAAGCAGGGTTTTGGAGAAGAAAATTCGCCAGATTTACTGAGAGGGAGACAGGGTTACTGAAACTCTAGAAGAAGAGTTCCTGAACTTAGAGATGCGGGTACAGTTGCCTCAGCTTTCACAAAAAGGAGTGGTGGAAGAGCAATTAGGGGAAAATTGGTGGAAGAGCTTCTGGACAGATCGAGCGTGCGAAAAGGACGTTCTGTTCGATTTTAGATTCCAGAAACGCACCTCGGGAAGCAGGATTTTTCAATCGACAATTGAAGGGAGAAAAAAATAATAGTTCTTCAGCAGAGAACATCGCTGAAACCGTAGAAGAAGAGGTGTGGGTTCAACAAATATTCACGGAACTCACATCCCGGGACTCACATGTAAGAAACAGACTAATCGTTCACTCTCTGGCACGTCAAGGAGTGTTGGTAACCGATGTACGAAACCCTAAACAGCTGCGGTTGAATTTTCAGACAAAAATCGGTTGAAAAGTCGTTACAAAAACATTCACCTGCCCAAAAGAAGATCGTACTCAACTGCCGATTGCAAACCCCCACTTCGCCCCAGGGTTTTACGATCAACGATTGTTCAAAAGAGAGAAACGGCCTCGAATCCCACTATTGCGCAACGATTTCGCAGCAGGGCGACCCCCGAATGAAAATCGAACTCTGTCAGGAAGCAATAATTAACCAATTCACACCCTAATTACCCAATTCAACAAGCGCACATAGAAACGTACCTGGAGATCGACTGACGGCATAGGGCATCGTTCCAAGGCCCAATCCGGAAGCAAGTAATAGAACAACCCGGGAGCATGGTCCTTCAAAAGCTCTCCGAACGTGACAGGAAGAAACGTCACGACCAATTCTCGCGACATGATCGCTTCAGCAACCAGATACAGAGCCTGCTTGCACTTCGCTCACGCGCCCAATCCACAAATACTCCTACCACGCTTGGAGCAGATCGATCAGGCAGTCAAGTCTGGAGCTTTTGCAATTGCAGCAAGGAGAGACTAGCTTTTCAAGTAAGGTAGCTACTCAAACTTCCTCAAGATCGCTTCTGCAAAACCTCCTTCGATCCAGAGTCAACGATGCACGAATTTCCTGAAGGAAATTCGAAATCAAGCAGCCCAATCTTTCTATTGCAACAAAGGAGCAACACTACTACTAGAGACTGTGTTCCTAGCTATAACACTGGCTCGCTTGTCAATTGAGCAAAGGTACTGTAGCTAAGTTAGTCAATGCAAAACCTCCTCCCCTTCGATCCAGAGCTAGTCAGAAACTGAAACCGGTATGCCTTGTGTAGTGAATTCAAGCTGTAAGTTAATATAAAATCAAACTAGCTCAAGGCTAGAACTCTTGAGCTCATCAGTCGTGGACGTGAAAGTCTAAGGAAGTAAGCTTAGATCGTCGATCAGCCAGTCGTGTTGGATTGAGTGTCGGAAAGATTAACCCGTAAGTTATCCGAAATAGGTACAGTACCTCTACCTTACTCCTCCCCTGGTCCACTGCAGTGAGTCTGTTTTTTTGGCTTGAAACTCACAGTCTCCCCCTTCAGTCTGTTAGTCAAGATACGACGATCAGTTACGTAGAAAAACTACGATTTCCGCCCTCCCAGCCATCGCTCTCACTCCTTCAGTTGCTCCCACCGCCGATCTCAGCCTTGGAGTGGCGTCTCAGATCACGGGACTCTACAGAGTCCAGCGTACACGGCACTCCCAAGCTACGTGGCCAGCAGTGGAAGCTTCCATTAAGTTACTGGAAGGAAGTTAATCCACCGTTTGTTGGTTTTTCACATTTTGTAACTTCAGTTAGGGAGCTATAACTTACAGTAGAACTTCTCTAAAGTGAGAGCCCTGCCCGGGACCGAACTCAAGTCTCCATGCTCAAGAAAATCAAGGAACGTCTCTGAAGTGTGTTATTTTGGGATTGGGCTGGGGATGTTAAGCCCATCCCACGAAGTGCAACAAGCAGGGTGAAAACGCAGGAACTTTACCCCTAGATAAAATACGGGTATTTTTTATTTTTCAAGCAATTTTTTTTTGCAAATTCTAAATTCATATTTGCAATCAGAGATCCCAAATTAGTTGGGAGAGTAACTAGCCTAGGTTAGAAATGGCACAAAACAAAAGGCTCATTTTTTACATTTATCCCCCCTCCAATTCCTGCATTTTAACCAACTGGTCCCACTTCGTGAGACTAGTTTAACGTCTTGAGAGTGGGCCTAGTACAGGACAAGGCAATCAATGCTCTATCACTTTAAAGAGCCTCACAAAGTTTAGAGCCTACAGTTTATCAACAATTATCATGTGGTTATCGTTGTTTCATGGGTTTGCACGATAATTTAAATTTATCGCATCGTAACACATTGATAAACTGTAGGCTCTAAACTTTGTGATGAGGTCATTGCTTGGAAGAAATTCACTCTAGAAAAATTCACTTTAGAGAATTTCTATTATATTTTGATATTGAAGTTGAACTCGATTACTACACAAAATAGTGAAATTAGATTGCCACAACAATTAGGTTGCCTTACCCTAAGGAAGTCATTTTATAAGGCAAAAAAGTCAACAAATACTTCTATAGATATTTCCATTTGTACACATGGAGATTCATGAGTCCCAATTACAACAATACCTACTTCAAAAGAAGTGCAAACTTGTACAATAACAATAAATATTTATATAGTGTCATATGTTGAAAAATTAATATGGAGCAACCTAATTTCACTATTTTGTGTAGGCAATTACGTGTCAAGATTTGCAGCCTACAATACTATTCACATCTTTTGGGAAATGCCCAATAACAATAGAATAAGGTAAATGAGCCCATCACAAATACAAATGGGAAGAGCCCCATTGTGGACAAAATTGTCATGGTGTTGTACATTCAAGTTCTGAAATGTATACCACTGATATAATTTTGCCCACAATGGGCTTGCTCTCATTTGGTCCACAATAGGCTCACTTATTTTAGATGCTTCAAAACTTTGCAAGTTCCTTCTGCAATTGAGATGTACACAGTCAAGCTTAAATTTGAGATCCAAATTTTTTTATATACATGCATTGGAAAGTGGTTTGAACTTAGTACAAAATATATTCCAAGCTAAGTTTAAGCTATGGTCTCCAACAATAAAAGCATTGCTTCATCTTGAGTTATAATTCCTAGTCCCACATGTTGCATGCTCATAAGTTCTCATTGGTGGAAACAAAACTAGGGACAAAACTCAAGATAACTCTATTTGGGACCCAAAAGGAATTTGATCCCAAGTTCTCTATTTTTTTTTACTATTTGCTGCAAATGAAACCCTAGTTTCTTATCATTTTATGATTAATTCTACTTTATGCAATGATTCATCTAAATTTTGATCCCAGAGACAAGCAAACCAAACAAATACAGAGCCTACAGACGAGCAATATCCATTTTCAAGAAAGTTGTTTCTTCTTACAAGCAAGTTAATTGCAAAAAAATTGCCATAATTGTTTTTCTTCTTTAATAAAAGCATAACAACAAAAACCAAGCATCATATATAGAAAGCCCCACAAGATCAATTTCAAAATTATACTTTCAAGATATACTAAAGTGTTCATGAAATATTGTAGCAAAAAAATTATAATTGAGTCTAGAGACAAGAGAGAATATGATATGTTTTAATTTCTTGTAATTGTTGACTCCATTTGGATCTTGCATTACAAGAAAAATGGGGCCTCAAGAAGGCCTCCAAATTTGGACCAATAGTGATGTCATTGCTGCAAATCCCCCCCCCCAAAAAAAAAATGGGCCAAAAGGATAGTCCTAGTTGGTTGAATTTTAGTCAATAGGGTTTGCAATTATTAAATTATTAAATTAAAAATTGATTTTTTTTTCAACAAATGATGTCATTTTTGGTCCAATTTTAGCATTTTGCGGCCTTCTTCAAGCTTATAATGTTGTAATGTTGACACCAAAAGAACTTCAAGCTTTATAAATGAAATAGGTGCTTAAAAAAGCATATAAAAGATTATTCTTGAAAACACTCTAAAGAACTTTAGAATATTTCTATAATAATCATGTTACCTATAGCCCCCCTCCAAAAAAAAATTACTCCTTAAACATATGTGGTTACAAAAAAACATAAAGACTATACTCCCATGAGGAGTTTATAAAATTAGTGTTTCTACTACAAACATAAATTATGGATGTTTGTACTATATTGTAATGTTTCAATCTGCACTAATTTAACCATGAAACATCAAGCCGATAACCATAGAGTTGAAGGTTAAATTCCTCATCAATGTGTGTGCTCTTATTTAGAAAAAAAAAAATTATTTTTATTTTTCAGAGATGAAATTACATGCCTTTTACACTTCACAAAAAAAAATTATCTCAAAAGATTTGAAAACTTCATCATGTGTGCACATTACGGTGAAGAATATCATAGTATAAACTCAATTTCATTTTCATTTTACAATTAGAATTCAATAAGCAATATAAATACATCCAAAGCTCAAATTGCAATAAAATATTCAATTTTAGGATTTAATAAAAATTCAAATTAGAATAGAAAGTAGAGTAGATGACCTTCATTGCATTAGGTGGACTCAAACTCAAAGAATATCATTTTTATATGAGAAATTTTAGATTTAGAGGAAAAGAAACAACTTCCCGGAATACACTAAGATAGCATATTTTTGTGATCCGTTTTTCTTACTAACTTCTCAATTACGTGAAGGCAAACATTCATCAAGACTACAACCTCAATTGCATACTCTTCATAACTTACCATGAAAGGTTACCCAAAAAAACATGAATGAAAAAATGATTCTTATCAATGTCCAAATTGTCGCATTGTCATCCAAAGGCCACAAAATGGCTTGTGCAGCGTTACAGGGTTAAATATATAAATATATGACTAGATCTCTATTACTCTTTGTGCTACCAATGACAATGCATTGGTAGTACATTGACAAATAGTTTCCCATATGTGATATCTAGCATAGAAATGAAGATATTTTTTCTAGTAATACTCCTATAGAGCACATACACACTGATTTAATAAAAGATATGAGTCAAATTTTGTGTAGACTTGATTTATTAATTTAGCAAAGACTTCTTTTTTGAAATTAGTTTCAATTGTTGATTTGGTGAGTGCTAATGTGAAAATTTATTATGAAAAAAAATAAAATTTTGACAAATGTATACAATACACAAGTTAATGCAATTAGTATGCTCCATAGTAATAATATAATTCACACTAATTTTGGAATTATATTAATTTGCAAGATCCACTAAAATAATAATTCATAATAATTTAGATAAACCAATATTAATAAAATCTACAAGATTTTCATATTGAATCCAGAATAGTGTGATTTTCCTCCAATCCTCATCCACTTTCATTTGTTTTCAATCAAACATTTACATTAATTAAAATGAAGTAATTGGAGAATTCTTCACATGGACTTTGGCAATTGGTCTTGCCGGTACACTCTTTGTAGAAGTTATGCAACTATGCCCTAAAAAAATATAGGGATTTAAATTAACAACCATTTATTTTCTTGAAGTAACTTAGATTGTATGCTTAATTTTTTTTTATGGTAGGTCTTGTTGATAGAGAAAAAATGGACGTAATTAACCTCTAAAACCCTCAAAGATTTTGGACAAAATATTAATGCATTGTAGAATATATATTCCATCAGTTTTTGAAGTTTGCACTACCTTGATAATGCTTGGAATTGAAGATTTTGCTAAACATCCTTTTAAAATTTGAAATGAGATACTTCTACCAAATAATGATTTTATATTGTAAATTAGTCATTTTTTTTCTTATTGAACAATGCTCTATCAGGTCTGCACAAAATGAAGTAATCAAGAATCCACTATATGCACACACAAAGATGTCAAGTTTTATCACACCCTATTTATATTGGTTTTGCCTAATGAATTATAGAATCTAGATCATCTCATTAGTGAATGCAAATTTTGAAGGCATAATGAATGTAAGGTAGGAGGTTCTGAAATTGCACAGGCTTTAAAATCGCCCACCCTACTCAAATGGACACTGCTTGTACATGTTGCTTTTTCATAGCCTTCAGTGATGTACAAACATTGTACATTTTAGAGGGTGGGCGATTTTAGAGCCCTATGCCACTTCAACTTCAAAATTTCATAACTAATTCTAGAAAGCTCTAAAAAATATGAAACGACTTGGATTAGATGCCAATTCCTCTTGTCTTTCAAGAAAAATTTAATTTACTGAAAAATATTTTGAGACGTTTCACCTCCCAAAAATTCAGTTTCAGCTCTTAGATGAGTGATTTATGGACCTCTGACCTTAATATGCAGTACTTCAAAATTCCGTGTTAGTATTTTGGAGAGTTCATTATTTCGCCAATTTGTTTTGGCTTCCCGTGCAAGTATGGGGCACCATTTACAGTGTGGTACTGTAGAAGCTAGCCGAGTCAGCTCTGGCGTGCAACGGTGGCGATGCTCTCTTTTGCAGGCTCCTGTCCTGCTCAGTGCCGGTACCGTCCCTTTTGCCGTTATGCACTGCGGATGCCTCAAGCGGTAACCTAATCGAGGGTAGGTCCGTCTGCATGGAATCTCATATTTTCCATTTGGCCTCCATTTGCGAGACGGAGTTGGCTGCGCATTCTTCCCCCCGCGACACCCTGCTCTTAATTTAATTTCAGGTCAGCCTGCGTTGCTAGTTGCTGAAATTCATTTGTATTGACAGTTTAAAGCTTTTTTTTTAATTTAGGAAAGAGATGAATTGCAGCTGCATTTAGGCCACTCGGGAATCATGTGAATTTTGGGTCTACTGAATGTTTTACTCCTGGAAGATCACTTCCATTTCTTCCACAGGGGGGGTAGTGCGTTTTCTGCTGGAAAAACCCTAATCGCGATCCATATTTGGAGTTTGATTGTTGGTCTTTCACAGAGTCAATCCCCCCCAAAATGGCATTAACTTATATTGACATTTGAAGATTTTTTTAGGACTGAAGTCAATTGTAGATGCAGTGCAGCTCTGGAATCATGTGAATTGTGGGTCTAATTTTTTAGTCCAGAAGATCACGTGCATAGTGAGTTTTTCTGTTGGAGAATCTTAAGTGCAATCTTTGGTGTTTAAGTTTTGATCTTTCACAGAGTGTATCCCCATAAGTTGACATTATAATGACAATGAAGTTTTTTTAGGACGAGATCAATTGAAGCTGTAGGCAACTCTGGAATTATGTGAATTGAGACTCTCGTTTTGTGCTTCCGGAAGATCACATCCAATACGGGGAGAGTGAGCTTTCTTGTTGAAGTAGTCGCATTTCTATTTTGGTGTTTGATTTTTGGCGTTTCACAGACTGACATCCCCGGTTGAGTAGAGGACGAGGGACCGTGAGTTGAATCGAAGTCCATAGCTGTTGAACATGGCCATGGCGGACAAGGATATGAACCAGATCCACGTTTTTTTCCATGAGGCCATGCTGCAGCACGACAACGGCCACGGCGTGTTCGACACTTTCGAGGATCCTGGGTTTCTGGACGTGCTGGAGCCTCACCCGGAAAATGCCGACCGTATCCGCAACATCCGATCCATTTTGCAGCGAGGACCCATTGCGCCTTTCATCACGTGGCACCAGAGCCGGCCTGCCGCAATCGAAAGCCTCACCAGCTTTCACACCCCAGGTCAGCAAGCCCTAATTCTCTACTTGCTGCATTCCTTTGCAATTGGCTCAATTTTCTCGGAACTCTAACTTTGTGCAAGTCCCTGATTGTGTCCAGCATGGTTCCCATCCTTAGGTAAGTCTTAAAATTGCTCAGTGAGAACATCCGACCGAAGCTGTCAGGATTCTATTTAAACCCTAAATGAGATTTCATGATTTTATGATGACCTATTTGCTCGACCGTAAAATTTCGGACTGGGCCAAATTTTATCTGACCAGAATCAGTGGAGAGCATTGCATTGCATTTTGTTGAAAGGAAAGTAAATTGAATAAGAGAAAGTGTTCATAGGACCTACTCACAAAATTTGTGAGTTCCAGTTTAAGCTTTTTCGTTCTTTAGGTGACCCATACACTTAGTTGAAATGTGGGAGTGTGGTTCCATTGGGAGATCACTCAATGGAGCTCACTGGAGAGATCACATTCAGGTCTACAGCAATTGAACTCTCTTTAAGTTAAATTGTTTTCTCACTCACTTTTTGGTGATTTCGTATTGAATTGTTGAATATGGTAGGTTGTAGACGACTATTGAAGAGACAGTTGACAACCTTATTTCCATCCAAAATTGTTTGGCCATAGACATTTATCTTACAAGTCATGTTTATACCCAACTTGCTATGAAACTCCAACCAAGGGTGTTGGCAGAGATGAGTTGCTGTTGGTAGCAGACGGCAGTCAATACGAGACAAGATCACGCCTTTTACTGTTTTAGTGTCGTCTTCCTTATATATTGGAACAAATTGCAAACCTTTGAAGCAGAGGGTTACATATTCTATGCTTATAAAGTGGGCGGTTGTAGACCACCATTGACGGGGCAGTATACGACCGCATTTCCATTCAGAGGTCAGTGCTCATAGACTTAATTTAGCCAAGTCATGCTTACACCCTACTTGCGAATTGAAGGCCAACTAAACGTATTGGAAGTGAAGAGTTGCTGTTGGTAACAGAAGTCGTTCAATAGGAGACAAGATCAAGTCCTCAATGGTTTTATTTTCCTCTACCTTATATGCTGCGACATATATATCTTATGTATATGTCCCAAAATCTTATAGATCTTTATAATACACCGGGACCTTGTGCATCCTCTACCTTATATACCTTATATACGATTGCAAATATATGAGGGTTATTTTGATTTTATGCTTCCTTTTGAGCGACAAAAAAATATCAATGGCTTGGGTTTGCAGAGTACGTGCAAGAGCTGATTGATGCCGATGCTGCGGGGGGGAAGGTGCTGTGTTCGGGCACACGCCTGAGTCCGGGGTCTTGGGCGGCAGCTCTCTTGGCCGCAGGCTCAGCGCAACAAGGGATGCAATACCTCCTTGATGGCCATGGTCAGCTTTCGTACGCATTAGTCCGGCCTCCTGGCCACCACGCTCAGCCCACTCACGCTGATGGCTACTGTTTCCTCAATAACGCTGGACTGGCAGTGCAGCTCGCCAGAGATCAGGTCAGCAATATCCCACCTTGTTACATCACACACTCACTTACCTAGTAGCAGCACTTGTTACCATTATGGAATTATAGGGTATTGGGCATAACGCCCAGTCGTTTCATGGAATCTTGAACGAGTAGATCTGTACTTTTAGCTTGATCAAAAGACTCTCATTAAGCAAAAGGTTTAAAGATTATAACATTATATCCTTCATCTAATCAACCAACAATAGAGTGATACGATTGTCTCTAAACTCGGATTTGGCATTGTGGACAAGACCTAAACCTCTGAGACTTGGGAGCTTCAAGAAAGATATGGAACATAATGGCAAATCGATTCTTGAATCTCAAACGTCCAGTAGTTTTTGGTCTATCAAATACCTCACATTCAGCAGAAGGGCTCCGAGTTATACCCGTGCTCTAACCAGCCAACTACAGATCGACACATTTGTCTCAAAACTGGGATTTGGCATTATGAAACATCCTCTTGAAATGTTTTAATTCTGACTAGTAAGTATAGGACAACGGGATGCCAGTTTTTGCACTTGGCCTTACGTTATGAACCTTCCTCTGTTTTTCTCCTACTGCTTCTCTATTTGTTCTGGTGGAAAGAGACTCTCTTTCATAGAATTAAGAGATATTTGCTTTCCTTGTTTTACCAAGTTGTTAGATATATAGACCCTGAGAAGTTTTGAAGCTGAGGCCGACGATGACTGATGATCCTCTGCCTCGATTTCCGCAGTATCTACTCCCTGACGCTTAACAGCACTTAATAGTTTTGTAAAGGATGTGGTAATCTCTCTCGGAGTATCAAATGGATTTACTCTCTTTGTCTTTGTAAATCATAACTTTGTTTGGTCACATGGATGGTTCACAGTGATAGTCACATGGATAATGCAAAAGTTGTTAGATATATAGATCCTGAGAGGTATTGAAGCTGAGTTCAAAAGATGACTGATGATCCTCTGTCTTGATTTCTGCAGTATCTATTCCCTGACGCTTAACAAAGCTAACTAGTTTTGTGAAGGAACTCAAGGGGTAATCTCTCTCGGAGTATCAAATGGATTTGCTCTCTTCGTCTGTGTATCATTACTTTGATGGTCACATAGATGATTCCAGTGATGGTTTCATCTTTTCCAACTGTGAATGTGTTGAAGGTGGCTTCCTATTGATGTGTGGGAGGGAACTGGCAGGGATGCAAGAGAGTGGCAGTGCTGGACATCGACGTCCACTATGGCAATGGCACTGCGGAGGGATTCTACAAGAGAGACGACGTGTACACGATCTCCCTGCACATGCACCACGGCTCCTGGGGCCCTTCTCATCCCCAGTCGGGGCTGACAGATGAAGTGGGCGAGGGCAAGGGCAAGGGCTTCAACTTGAACGTGCCGTTGGCGTTTGGGACGGGGGACGAAGGCTACGAGCTCGCCATGGCCGAGTTGGTGGTGCCCGCCTTGTCCGAATTCCAGCCCGAGATGATCGTCTTGACCATTGGTCAGGACTCCAGTCAGGTGAGTGAGTGTGCCTCCCGATTTGGCTTGAATATTCTTCTTAGCAAATGAAAGAGGCTTTCAATGCATTAAAGAATGCATTATTTGGATATTGTATGCGAAAGTTCAGGTTCAGTTGCATCCTTCTTGAATGGCCTCAATTAACCACGCCTAATTTGACACTTGAGCATGTTTTCTATTATTAGAATGTTTAAGATTTTGAGTACTCTCTTCTTAGCAAAATAAAGAGGATTTCGATTCTCCGGAGAATGCATTATTTGGGTACCATATGCAGAAGTTTTACACATTGAAATTGATAGAGGAATTGAGCAGGTTTCCTATTATTAGAATGGTTACTTTTTTTAGTATTTTTTTTAGCAAATTGAAGAGGATTTCAATGCACCAAAGGATGCATTATTGGATACTATATGCAATAGTTATAAGGGTTCAAACAAAGTACAACAACTTAAGAGCTGAGCATGTTTTCTTTATCAAAATGACTAGGATTTTGAATATTCTTCTTAGCAAAGCAAAGCAAAGAGGTTTTAGCACACCAAAGCATGCATTACTTGGATATCATATGCTATGCAAAAGTAGATTTCCATCTTTTAACTTCAATATCTTGTGTTGTGTGACTCCAATGTTTGATTGGAGTTGCCTTGGATTGGCCCTTACATATTAGTCTACACATGATTTCTTCCCTCAATGATGATCTTCAATTGGGTTCAAGATTGTTTCGAATTCTTGCACTTGATTGATTTCAATAGGGAGATTGTTGGAACTTGCAATTTCTCTCCTAGATTGTACGAATTCTTTCCAAATTTGACCTCATGTAGTTCTAATCCTAAATTTTTTTTCCTTCAAAATACTTGTTTACGCTTATAGTTTCTAGAATCGCCTCCTTTGGATTTCGGAACTGAAAGCTTGCTCTCACCCCCATCAGATCTTGTTGTTTGATCAAATCTAGAGTCTCTTAGATTGGCTGATGTTCCTGAATGGGTGCAGTTGGATCCCAACGGGAGGATGTGCTTGACCATGGAGGGCTACCGCCGTATAGGCCAGATTGTAAGAGAGCTTGCGGATGCGTTTTCAGGCGGCCGTGTGCTAGTTGTGCAAGAAGGAGGGTATCAACTCACGTATTCAGCTTATTGTGCTCATGCCACATTGGAAGGCCTCCTCGACCTGCCTCAACCTTTGCTCGCCGACCCCATGGGGTGCTACCCTGAGGACCTGCCATCTTCCACAGCCAGGATTGCAGAGATTCGGAGAAAGTTGAAAGATTTGAAGAGGGCAATTTAAGCTTTGGTTCTCCCGAGACCCTGAACCCTGAACCAGAAGGCCTAAACGTTGGACTTGGACTTAATGCCACGTCCCAAGGTTCAAGAAAAATCATGTTATTGTCTCATTGGCGAGTCATAATCTCCTCTTGTCACTTTCTTGTGCTCTGAGAGAGCTGTACAGTACATAGCCAAGATCTCCAAGATCTGACACTGTACAGCTTGGAGAGGGGTTTGTCCTAATACCATCTCAAGCCTCCCGGTCCTTCCCGGTCCTTGTCTAGAACATGTAACGCATTAGAATGTCTTAACATTGTACACAATAATGCGCTCAAGTCTCTGGCTCTTGAGCATCAAGTCTGTAATATAAATCACCTGATAAGGTCGGGAGTCTTTATCTCGGCAGGAACTGATTTCCAATTTCTTATGCTACAGATGGCAGGATGGGGTTATGTAATGTCAGACTCAGAGCATTAGTTACGAGCTGTGATTGGAACTGCCAGTACCATCTGCTGCTTTGCACTGAAGTTCGGACGTCCCCTACATTGGTAATTGCAATCCCTCCTTTCATCACTTTACACTCTGCAGATAAGATAGGAAAGAATTCGTGCAGTGCTGTCATGCCCCCAAATCCAACAGCCTCTCTGGGAATACCAACCGGTTGTGGAGAGCTCAGGTTATCTGGGAAGCAAGGCAGTTAGTTCAGGGTAGAAGTTACTAGTATGAGTATCAGCACTTCTTGACATACACCCGGTAGTAAAGCCAGGAAGTGGAGATTATTTTAGGCATTGAGAGCCGATCGATAGACACAAGTGATACAAGTTCGAGAGGATATAATGCTGATGATTGAATAAATGGGGAATGCTTATTGAGAATCACGCGTGTTCATTATAGATAATGCATTGAATGAGTCCTTGAGTAAGCCCGAGAAGGAGATGTCAAATTTCTGCCCTTTTCATTTGGTTTCGTTGCCGGGACCCGGCCGAATTGTTCGCACTGAGAATTAACAATCACGGGGGTCTGTTGAAGTTCGTGCCAGGGATGGCAAGGCGAAAAGCATGCCAGGGGTTCACTTACATGGTTATAGCTTTAGACTGCACGTTCGTAGAACCCTGATGAGAGCTACAATCGCGGAGAGCCAAGGGAAATTGTCCCTACATGGGTCTTCAGAGTTGGTCATTCTGAAATCTTTAGTGCACAACTGTGCAAGTTATGAAAGTTAGATTATACTCCAGAATTTGTGAGACATAATTGGGAGACAAAACAGGCAAATCACTCTGCTACGGCGAATTCTCCGTTTTCTTTGTTATTAAAGTCCATTATCCAAACCAACAATCATGGTGGTCAAAACTCGTCCTAGTCCGGTGAACGAGGCAGAGTTGCATTCGTTTTTAGCGTACTGAGGAGAGCTTAACCCTTTAAGGACCGGTCGATCACTTTTTGGTCGATTTCATGACTTTTTGTCTCCTATTCATAGAACATCTGATTTCAAAAAACTCAAAAAACTCAGAGAAGAACGCAATTAGAGTGTCTTCATACACTCCTAACAGAGCCAATTTCAAGAGAATGTGTGCAAAATTGAGTGAGTTGTACTTGTTTAAACTTGAAATGGCCTAACCTTTCATATTGGAGTTTCAAAGAAAAATGCATATTTCATGTAAAAGACAACTATATATGTGCGAAGGAATTAGCCAAAAGGTTTTTGGTCGATGTTCAGACCATATACTGAAATTTATTTCCAATTGTAGCAAACCCTAATTAGAACTAGTGCCAAAGGGTGTTTATGACACATCAATCTTCAAAGAGTAATTACAAGGATGTGAACCATTGGATCACTTTCATTTTTTGTTTGCTTCAAGGATCTAACCCATAGAACCAGTTTATACAATCTGATCTAAAATTACATCTTTGGAGAGGGCATGAAACAACACTTTTTCATAAATGTATGCAAAAACTACGCCCGCCCCCCAAATTGACCACGGTCCTTAAAGAGTTAAACAGTCATATAATCAGTTTGAAACGAGCCTGGAGTCGAGGAAGGGCTTGTACAGTTGTTAGCTTTCCTAAAACATAATCAATTTATTATGGTCAGGGGTAGAAGAACTGAGTTTCAACCACATCAACTCCGAAATTGCTAGGATACTGAGTCTTCCTGAATGTGCGGAGTCGGTCTACTTTGTTGGAGATTCCTTAGCTATGTTTGGAGCTCCGAGTAAGATGAAACCGTCTAGGAACATTATGAAGTTAGAACTGAAGCCACGTCCCGATGGAAGGATTGTCCATTTTGTCAGAATAAGCGCAAGGACATCAAAATTGTAATAGTAAAGTGCAGAGATGTTTACTAAGATTCTGTAGTGGAAAAGTACGTGGATAGCGAATAGGATGTCTAGGCAGTAATTTGGTATTTAAATTTTGATGGTTCTTTTAGTCCCTCTTCTAGAGCCAGTGCAGGAGTGGTAATACGAAACCTGTCTGGAGAGTCTTTTGTCAGAAGAATTTAGGAAAGGGGGATTACTAGCAACCAGGCTGAGTACGCAGCGCTAGAGTCAGGATTAGAAGTCGCTCTTCGTTTAGGAATCAAAACCGTCAGGGTCAGGGGATTCCAATTTGGTGTGCTGTCAAGTAGCAGGCGAGTGGCAAGTGAGCAAATTTGCAAGCTAGTCACATTCGGGTGATGCTGCTCGTAAATAGGTTTGAGTGTTTATTAATTAATTACATCTCTCGTAGTAAGAACAAGATAGCAGACAGCTTGAATGGCTAAATTGCTTGTGCTTGAGTTATGACATTAGAGATCCATGCATCAGCATTTCGGAGAGGGATATTTTAATTCGACAAGCAAGTCGACAGAGACCGACATTATCTGCAGTCGTAGCATCAATACGATAACTAGAACGAAACGTAATAGCAACATGGTAGCCATACCGTTTTTTGATGGGGAGGATAAACCAGATCCAGAGGCATATTTGAGAGAATTGAAGAGGGCTTGCATGGCTAATGGCGCCAGAGATGAAGCCTCCTGGATGCAACTTTTTAGAGATTTCTTGGAAGAAGCTGCATTCAGGTGGTATGAGCGACAGTCGATTAGGATTAAGGCTAGCTGGCAAGTGTTAAAGAAAGCCTTCATATTAGAGTTTCAATCCAAGGAAACTAAGTTGCTTGACCCTCTTAGGTTCGCTGAGTACAGTACCCTACCAAAAGTTCTTGCCCATGTAATTCGGACCATTCTGTTTCTTTGTATAATGTATAATAGAGTTAACATTTTTGTTTTGCACAACCAACATTGATATCTTCCACAATGCCCCTCAAGCATACCAAATTTTCAGTTTCAAAAAAGCAAATCTCCATTTTTTTTCATTTTTTTTCATGGTTTTACATGAAAATTCACAGGAAAACATTGGTGATGAATTTTTTTAATTCGTTTGCGGAGATATGTAGGAATCATCTTCGCGACGTACATCTTTCCTTTAGCAAGCATCTTCAAAAAAGTTTCACAATTCCCTCCAAAGTCAGTGGGGCCTTGACAATGCCCTAAATTTTGAAAATAGATATCTCTTTGATGTAATTAGATTTTTGCAAAAAAATTGTACCGTCATGCTCAAATGTACAAAATCAGTTGTAGTGTACAGTGAAGCAGTTAACCGGAGAAAGCGTTCATAAGCTTCAATCCAGCACAAAGAGTAGCGATGGAAAATTTCATTAAAATGGTGGTATTCCATATGCCAATTTTCCATTTGTTTCCTTCTTTCAACGTCAATTTCGTTAAATTGGCATATTTCCACAAACTTGGCACTTTACGTTCACACCGTGCGTTCTGAAATCTATAGTCCTGGACTTTAGAGCTTTGTGTACATGAATCACAATTTTTTGCGCCCTGAATCGTGCCAATTTAACGAAATTGTCCATTTTCACCCTTCCCCTTCCGCGCCATTTCAATGGAATACCGCCAATTTAACGAAATTTTGGTTGATTTCAAGCTAAGTACCGATCATTGTTAATGGAGTTACGACAAAGCATGACTTTCAAGTTTTGGAAATTGGAGAATCAGGAGTATTGATCGACCCGCATCTCAAGAGAGTAAATATCGAAGTAATATCGCAATCCAACGGCAAGAGCGAAGGTTATGAGTCACCAGAAGACTCTTCTGATTTCATAAGTCTTGGAGCTCTCCTGAATCCTCAGACGAAGAATATTCATCAAGAGACGAGTCCTCGGTAGATGTGTTCAGCCTGGAGGCGGTACCTCAGTTGATCGGACAGGAACAACCATGTGCAGAACAGCTCAAAAGCTCAGATACAAAGTCTCTTTTGACAAAAGTGAAATTCGACCCAACAGTGAGCTCGAGTGAAAGGAAAAACTTTGAGAACTTAGTACGAGTAAAGTTCTCACTTATATTAGTATTAAAGACGACCTTCACAACTCCGTTCAGGACTTTTGCGTGGCCAGCTTCGTATGCCATTTGGCTTACGTAACGTGGGAGGGACATTCCACCGCGTCTAGAATATCATATATGCTCCTTTCCTGGGTAAATTCATCCGTGTTTATTTGGACTATTTCAGTATATACGGCAATAGAATTGAACACCTGCAGCAGCTCCGAGTGAATTTTGAAAGATTAAAGACTTTCAAGGGCAGTCTGAAGTGCAGCTTTGGTTTTGAGGAGGCTCCTCTTCTCGATCATGTTGTCTCTACTAGTGACTTGAAAACAAAGGCTAGAAGGACAGAGAGAATCCGGGAGTTGCAGCGACCAACTACAATATAAGTGGAGTGAAGAATCTTTGGGACATGGTCGTTTATCAAAGTAGACTTATTGAGAATCTTGTGAGTCATGGGCGTCCTATCACACGTTATTAAGTGGAACAGTTCCCTTCTCTTGGGATTCGAGTTGTGATCAAGCTTTACAGTTTATTCTAGAACAATTATTCTCACGTCCAGGTCGTTCATGAACCCTTGTGAGATCGCCCCTTCACAATTAAGTTATACCTACAGCTGACGAGGTGACAGTGACCTCTGTTTCAGTACAAAATGACGACGTCGACTGAGCCCATCCCACTCATTATACGACCCGATTATTAACCTCGTATGAACTCAAAATACTCCATTTACAAGAAGCTAGCTGTTTCGCTCATGTTTGCTTGCGAGAAATTCAGGCATTACTTATTATCCAGTCAGTTTCCTATTGAAGTGCAATGCGCAGAAGCCGGTTTAAAGCACCTTAGTCAACAAGCACACCGGTTGGAAGAGCCGCACGTATAGTCACAATGCTACAGCAATATGATTTGGTGATTAAAGGAGTGTTATCAAAGAGCGTTATCAGCTCAAGTCTTATTAGAGCTGGGTAAGCATCCACCCAGGGAGGAAGGCTCCTTGTGGCCTTGTCTCAGACTCTCAGGAGAGTGATTGCTTTCTTTTGGAAGGTGAACAAGGCCAACCCCGTGGAGGATTTTACTCGGACATTAGTATAACCTATTCAGAAGATTTGAGTTTCCCAGAGAGATGCTCCTCCAGCGAGCGTCATAGCTGCCTCGGATTATATGACAAAGTGGGTTGAAGCTGCCGCAGTCCGACGTTGCACTCAACAGCGGACTTCATCTTCTCTCATGTCGTTTGCCGGTACGGGTGCCCGTTGGAAATAGTGACGGATCGCATTTTGTGAGTGCCATCGTTACGGATCTCTTGCAAACTAAAGATGTCAGTTAAACATCGCCGAGCCAACACTTATTACCCTCAAGCGAATGGTTTGGGAAATTGCGAAGGTGGTCCAAAACAAAGGACAGGCCTGGGACGAGCACCTGAGCAAGACACTGTGAGCTTATCGAACGGCATTCAAACGTACTACTGGATTCACCCCGTTCCGTCTGGCGTATGGTTTTGAGACCACTATCCCGTTGGAGCTGGAGATACCATCGTTGCGTGTGGCATTGGAGCGCAATCTGGGGATCCATGAAGAAGCTTGAACCGCGAGATCGGCTCTTTTGGAGGGGGTTAGACGAGGATCGTAGATTTGCTATCCTGAAAAATGTAGCAATGCAGGCAAGAAGGAAGGCTGCACACGACAGAGCAGGTAAAGGTCTGGAGTTTGCTGAAGACTTGGTGATGCTGATTGACGATTGGCTGAAGAAGCAAAAAATGGGCAAAAGTTCTGCCCCCGCTGCGAAGGCCTATACCAGGTGGCTCGCAAATTCAACAATGGTTCTTACGTTCTTGCCACTCTGGAAGAAGAACTGGGCGATAGCCGTGTAAACGGGACGAAACTCAACCTGTATACAGCTCCAGCACGACTACTAAGCTTGGACAGTTCGATTCCTCTACGAGAATCTATCCTAAGCTTGGTGGAAATGTCATGCCCCAAAATCCAAGAGTCTCTCTGGGAATATCAACCGGTTGTGGAGAGCCCAGGTTACCTGGGAAGCAAGCATTTAGTACAGGTTAGAAGTTACTAGTATTATTATCAGCACTTCTTGGCATACACTCGGTAGTAACTGAGTGGCAGGGGAAATAAGGCCAGGAAGAAAACTTAGAAAATTTAGAAAAACTTCGGAAAACTTAGAAAATTCTGTATAGTACAAGATGTAAGAAACCCAACTGATCTGGCACAAAAATTCTGAATTCTAACTCCCTCTATTGTACAACTCTTCGGAGCAATTCTTGCTCATGAGCTTTTTTAAATAAGGCATGAGAGTGTATGGCCTACCTAGTGAATTGTACTTGGAAATCACGATGAACTCAATGGGCTTAATAATTTGTCATCAAAAGAATCGCTATGCATACAACTAGTGGGCTGAATGATGAAGACAAGACGCCCGCAGACGACGGTCGAGGAGGCGGTGGTGCTGGCGGACTGGGTGGAGGAGGGGTTCTCGGTGTTGCAACAGGTGTGGGGACCACGCTACAAATACCTGGGCCTGTGCTACCCTGTATCACAAAGAAATGAACATTCAAAACGGGAAAAGCAGAGAGCGAAGGTTTACTGAGTCACGAAGACAACTCTATATTCTAGTTCCCAACTGAGGGTGCTTTCGTATTATACAGCGTGCAGTCTTGGGAGAGCGGTTACCATATGCCAAAACTTGTTCACGAAGGAAAATCTAGTCTATTACAACATGGAAAGAGGAGAAACACTTCGATAAAATGGAGGGGTCTTACCTCGCATGATCGAATGTCCCCGCAACCACATTGTAACTGTCCATTTAGAGTGTCCACCGCCGCAAAAACTCCTTTGCTGGTACTTCTCTGCATTAGATATTAACATAAATACAAAATCAAGCATACGTGAATACAGATTTACTCTGTGCTTCAATGTACTCAGTTAAAAAGACAGATCCGACATTGAATCATTGAGGCTTCAATCTTCAACTAGCCATGCGTAGCGACTTCGGCCCATTAATCACTTCAGCAGTATCACGCACCTGGTAATAGTCAACAGCTAGGAAGTTAGCCCAACGATCCCCTGCTGCAGTGTAGCACACATTGAGGGCCTTGCTGAGTATAGCGGAATTGTCCACGCAAGCCGTCGTCCTATTAGGGTTCGAGGGAAAATAATTCTCCAGAATCAGCGACTTGGTTTTAGTTGTCAAGGCAGCGGATTCTGATCGGGGTACACATGTCTCAGACAAAGTTCCATCTGCAAAAACAAACACATTGTATCTTAGGGTCTAGAAGATTCATTTGGGAATTATAACAATGCCTGCATTGGGTTTTGAGGATGGATACGTCTATTTCTGATAAGCTTGAGGATATTGAGTCACATCCTGTCCATGGCGAAGATTACATATTGCAGGTTTTCTATTGTAGTATCCTGAAACCAGCTAAGTCACCTAAGAAAGGGGCAATATGTCCACTTACATTGATTTTCCAGCACATAATTCCACTGGTACGCGATGCCCTCACTGGCCTCTTTGGTCTTGTCTGAAGTGAATATCAATAGTCTCTGATTGCTTGCGATCATTGCAGAAATAGTAGGCCAATCACTTCCGTCGGTGGGCATCTTGGATAATGGGAACATGTACTTACTCAGGCCGGCAGCTGTCAGGGCAGTGGTGAGAGCGTTCGTAGTGTTTACATAGTCCTCCAAGAATATGGTGACAACTTCAGTCGGATTTGCCGCCAGGAACGTCTCTATCTCGACTAACGTACTGTTAAGCGGCCGCTGGTCCAGTACAAAGAGCAGTATAGTCTTAGTAAGCAAGTAGTATGATAGTGCTCAAGATGTGGATGTACTGTACAGTTCTGATGAATGACTTTTTTTTTCCTTCGAAGAGACCTTAGCAATTGCGAACATGCACAGATTTACAAGAGATTTGCACTCATAGAAACGAGTGCATTTCTCCACATTGAACGCAGTGATGGAGCGTTACAAAATTATAACACGCATTTATGTGACGAGCGAATATGTGAAATGTCTCAAAAAACTTCCTGAGATACTTTATGCATACGACAAAATTTCGAAGCATCGTACGCGCGAATGAATCTGTAAGAATTCGAGAGTCTAGGAGGAGCACCGATTTTCGATTCATGCACCTTTCTGAAACTGTAAACAGCTACACTCAGGTCCAGATAACAAAATTCAATCTTGAAGATCATCTCAGAAGCACTTACAAATGCAGTGAAGTCGTAGCATTGACGATATATAGAATGACAAAGCCATATGTCCCCGTCCAGCTCGTAAATATCAAGCATAAGGCCCCGAACGCCCTTCTGCGAATATCTCAACCGGTCACCAAGTCAGTCGCACGTTCCAATGATCAACCCTAGTATTCACGATGTTCAGAGAATATTTAATTCTCCCTCCGTCCCACTAAAAAACTCCGAATCGGAAATAGTGCATGTACCACTAAAACCGTTCCATTTATTGATTTTGATAGTTGACCGTTGAAGGAGCGGTGTGGAGTTTTAGAATTGATTGAGCGGGAACTGATTTGGATTCCACATCGCCAGCTCAACGATCGAAACCAATGAATCAATAAATGGAGCAGTTTACTGGTACACGCACTAGGTCCGATTCGGAGGGAGGGAGTAGTTGATTTATTTCTCTACACCTCTGACCTTGAGGCTAATATCGTCACGCTAATGCATTAGATAGGAAAGTTAGTGATTCATCCAAAAGACAATGGGCACAAATACAACTGAAGGCAATGACAGTACTCTGAAACCGGTAAAGGATAAACATATCGATAGTACGTACACTTATTGCCCTAAAATTAATTCAAAACGAAAACATATTAACTATCTTAAGACAAGCTTACAGAACATACATTAAGCTGACTGGTGACACTATCTTCTTGATTTTTTTGGGAGACGATTGTCACTCCTAACAGCGAAGTTTCACCATATATGGCATAAGCATTATGCGTTGTAATCCATGCGTACTTGTTATAAGGCAGGGAAAAATTCTGAAAAAAGAGAACCGAACTGTAAGAACAACAGGCATAAACAACCAGCACAAGAACTTGAAACGTTTATGCAAGTCTGGAGTCCTTAAATCGAGTCCTGGTTAGCACAGGAAAATATCAAACAAAATGGATAGGCGATCCAGACAAGGTGCTTGTGGGAGTAGGCTCACGCGGGTTTCAAACCTGTGAGAAAGAGGAAACCGGGGTGGCCGAATCAATAGCGCAAACAGAAGAAGCTCCATTGCACGAAAAACAATACAGACCTTGTCCACAATCATTGTCTGTGGTACAAGGATCTGAGGCCTGCGAAACCGATTCAGATCATTTTTAGATGAACTGTTAACAGAATCCCACACAAAATTGTAGTTCGCCTATGCAATCATTGTATCCGTACGACCTCCTCAAACCTGCCGGAAATGAAACACGCTAAAGCATTCAAGATAACAATCACGGGAGCCTTTGCACATAACGCACAAAACGCTCTCTGTGATACAATTTAGTCGAACTTGCATCTAAAAACCGCCTACTCCTCAAACTGAACCTTCGAGCGATATTTGAACACCAAATTTATGCAAGTTTCTGGAATAAAATCGTCGCTAGTTTCAGCTCACCACGCCAAGAGCATGCACGTTTCCAGAGCCCAAGCACACGCCTAAGCACACGACCGTCAAAAGTAACAAAGCTTCTCTCGACATCATAGTGCCTCCTGTGAACCCCTTGATCGCAAGGTCTGTCACCTGCACGCAAGAATGCCTCAGCGAAGTACAAAACAAGATTCGTTGGCAATACCGATTTCACAGCGTGGAGATCGACTCGCTGACAACAACACAAAATTTCAAGCGCTTTTTCAAAACTGTTCTCGGCAAAGTACCACGAGATTGCAGACGAACACGCGATTGATAGAAATCGCAACAATATCCTTGTCTGTAAAAAATTTAAGGCGCTCCGTCTAGATCGATTCGTCACTTGCAGAGCCACTCTTGCTCCCTTCTTCCAACTAATCTTCAAACGCTCTTGCAATCAAGCAAAGACGCGGAAATCTCTACCACCTCCTGTCCCAGCGCTTTCGAAGAAAGTAGATGTCGACCGAGCGACCTTCTAACTCCTTCTCTACGACACACCTTCGGCTCGGCAAAGAAGACTGAATCGGTCTCCATTGCAACCTAACATAACTTACTTGACAACAACCTTGGACCACCACCAGTGACCAGCCACACTTTTTCGCCGGCACTGCTCGTGTACATCGCTTTCCTCTACTTCTGCAATAATAACTACTGTGCACCAACCGCCCGTCCGTCACCAAACGCGATTAATTCAATGACGAATGATGACCGCCTCAAGACTAACT
The DNA here is from genome assembly GCA_951799445.1 of Pseudisothecium myosuroides. Lineage (NCBI taxonomy): Eukaryota > Viridiplantae > Streptophyta > Bryopsida > Hypnales > Lembophyllaceae > Pseudisothecium > Pseudisothecium myosuroides. The sequence continues at coordinate 32,659,078 of OX637287.1, read as the reverse complement.
TACACCTTAATAATCATCCTCAAGTCTTCCTAATGACCTTCCGTGCGAGCTAGTCAACCGATCGTTCCAAAAGAGTATTCAATTCAAACGCAGTTTCCTAGCTAATATAATATCTTCAGGCCAATGATCAAAGAATCATGAAAGACGACACATGAGCTCGCGTGCAATGTCATAAAACATAGCTACTGTAGGCTTCATCATCGCCGCGCCTTCCTAAAAGAAACGCCCTGTCAACTCTAGCGTGCGACAGTAGTGCCATGGCTTTCTTTTTCCCTCCTCCTCTGACCACGGAGAGCTAGCAGTGTTCTTTTATTTCAATGGAAAAGGGAAGCAGCTACTGTAGAATCTGCAGCTGTTTCCGCGGCATCTTCCTCGAATACACACTCGAGATCACTCACTTGGCACCAACCGTAAAGTCTTCCAAACATTCGCGGGTTTCAGAGTGAAGTCACGTACGTCCTCTACTCCTGAGCAGCTTCGCCATCGCCGGGCTTTGCTGCAACTGCTACAGTGCTCTCGGCAAACATGAGGCTCCCTGTTCGTTCTGGTGTTTTTTCCGGCCGGCTTTTTTTTAGCCCGTTGAAAAACGTTTAGACCGTAGACTCAATTCGCCAGCGTATTATTGCACCGGGTCTTCCGTAATGTCACTCCAAATGCACGTGATTGTAGCGTCGACATCCCATTCGCCAAGCACTTAAGCTTAGGTGAAGCTGCTCATTACCGCCACTTTTGAATTCCGCCCTCATGTACTTGTGCTGTACATTTTTCCTTTGAAATGTACCCCATGGGTACACCAACTTATTATTGCCATCTTCTCAATTTCGTCCTCATGTACTTGTTGTGTAATATTTTGTATCGTATGAAATATATCACATGGGTATACCAGCCTATTATCGCCACCTTTTCAATTCCACCCTCATGTGTTTGTGGTGTACATTTTCCCTATGAAATGTACCACATGGGTACACCAACCTGTTATTGTTACTTTTTCAATTTTGCCCTCATGTACTCATGGAGTACATTTCATAAAGAAAATGTACACCACAAGTGTATGAAGGCAAAATTGGGAAGGTAGCGATAATAGGTTGGTTTACCTCATCCATGTTTTGTTGCAAAAATTTGCAAGTGAAGTGAACTACAGTATGCTTGGTGCAGTGGCCAAGGGGATTATCCTTTCATTTGTTCCTGCGTTTTTCCCTGGGCCTGGGAAAACGTTGGAATTTTTTATTTGTCACACATGATAAAATTTGGAAATTTTGAATTTACATTTGAAATCAAAGGCAGCCAAATTTGGAAGGAAAATTGATGAAATACAACATTAACGTGGCACAAAATAAGGGGTAATTTTTAGGTTTAGGGTTAGTATGGGCAATGAGGTAGCCTTGGTGCTCGGTCCATGATTGAAATTTTTTTGGTCAATAGCATACTTAGTGTATGGAATGAATATTCATTTTGTATTTGAGTGCCTTTAATCCTAAAAGGATGGGCTGGTCACTGTAGAAATCATTCTTTGAAAAAAATGTGAATCATTTGTTTAACTTTTAAAGGACAAAGGCCTGTTTTTTGTCAAAAATATGCTCAAAATTGCCATTTCTAGTAAGATTGTTTTGACAAAGTTAACCCTGTGGAATTTTTTGTTTTAAAAAAAATAAGAAAATTGAGTTAAAAAACAAATCCTATACGTTATTTTTTCAAAAAATGTTTTGATTGCTTGCAAAATAAGATGCTCCATAATTTTCACATCACGAATCTAAATTGAATGAATCAAAGATTTCTATGTAGACAAAAATGCAATTTATGAGAAACAAATATTTTAAAGTTTTATTTCAAGTTTTTGTAGATTTTTTTTCTAGTACTTGTTGACTTCAGTTTGGGGCTTTTTAATTTCGTGATATAACTTTTGCTTCTAAGCATCAATTGAAATAATATTCACCAAAAGCTAATAAATTATTCTATTTTATGAAAAGGTTTAAAAAAATTTCACCAAATATTGAGCTCATAGGAACCTGCCCAAAATCCATATATTTCCTTGAGGGAACAAATGGTCCTTTAGGGATCAAAAAAACTATGCATTCATTGGAGGGTAAACTATTGTGCAGGACCTCTCCTTTTCATCAATTCTAAGGATGAACATTTGAATTTTTATATCTTATACAAAAAAAATTTATGTCATCCATCGAATACTTAGTATTCACAACAATACTACAAGGTGAATATACAATAGTGTTGCACAGTATAAAAGGATTCTTCAAAATTGAATAATCTTCTCTTACAATTGTGTATTAATGGATTTTGATTTTTTAGTTGAAGTAAATGTAGCGGATGCATCCCATTCATTGAACATTGATCCTTCTTTGTGTACTAATTGGTCACTATAATATACATAAATGAAATGTGCTTGGTCATTGGCATCCTTCCTATATCCAATTTTTTCCTATTTGTAAAAAGGTCCCATCTAAAATATTGCCTAAAGTGTAAATCTTTCCTTGTCATTCATCACAAAGTTCCTCTACCACGAAATGTCAACAGTAATCGCACGATTATCGTCAAGCATTGCTTTCGTGTTTCATTCATTTAGAAACATTGTTACAACACGATAATGACATTCATTAATACCATGCAGTTGAGGCATGTCATTCATATTTGAGTTTAAAGTACTAAAGTTGCACGATAACTATGCATGACGAAATATGTACAACTTTAGTGGTTTAGTGATGGGTGACTAACTTCGTGCAGCATTAGTACTTTTCTAAGACATATTAAGTTAATGCAATAATCACACAACATCATGTCCATGCATAGTTGTTGTACTAACATTGCATTTTTTCATTTTTCACAATTTCAATACTAAGTCAATTGAAAAGCGACAGGATTTGTATTCAAAGTAGAAGTTCAGACTTCATTTAGGCATAGAAGAATAACTTTTCTCAAAAAACTTTGAACTAAGAAAAGTTAGTAAATTAAGATAGCTTTCATCTCCAAAAATCCGTTTGAGATTTAGAGTCTCCAGTCAAAAGTTATAGACAAAGTTCAGAGACGCGTTGGAAGAGACATTTTTTTGGCGTTTTCAAACATTGCCTTTGAATTTTGTCTATAACTTTTGATTGGAGGCTCTAAATCTCAAACGGATTTTTGGAGATGAAAGCTAGATTCATTTACCAACTTTTATTAGTTCAAAGTTTTTAAAAAAAGGTACTTTACTATGCCAAACTGAGGTCTGAATTTCTACTTTAAACACAATTTATACATTTTCAAAACAACTTGACTATGAGAAGTCAAGCTCTCAACTTCAAGTTGTCCCATATCTTTTGAGTGTTCATAGACTGAATTTTAATATAAAGAGCGCCTCTCCACCCTCATCTCTCACCAACTACCAATGAAGAGATTCCATCACTACGTTACCAAGTTTCTTGGTGGCCTAGTCATGGAATCAATTCAAGCTACAATGAAGTAATTCTTTCACTACGCTATCAAGTTTCTTGGTAGCCTATTGATGGATTTAGTTCAAGTATAAACTTAATGACCTACAATATTGATGAATGATGGATTCAGTTTGAAATGCCAGAACTTTAGTTAAGAATTTTTTTAAATTAGAATGTGATCAACAATTGAACATTAAAAATACTTTTTGAAACATTAATTGATACCAGATAATAAGCATTATTGCAGTGATGACTCCAATGACATTGTTGTCATGGATTTTTCGTATCCTTCAATGCACAGAAAATACACGACAAAGAATGTAAATTTTCGTGCATAATTTGTGTCTTTTGCGCACTTGTGATTAACATATAGAAGTTATATAATTAATATGAATTTCAAAGTAATGCCATTTCTTTACAGTAATCGTGTGCATCGTAACGAACCGATAATTTGCAAATTAACGTACACACCCATGAAACAATAGTAACTACATGATAATTGCTGACAATTCGTTGGTCCTTAACTTTGAGATGTTGAGCATTGAACCATCACCATGCACTAACTCGTCATTACGTATGATGATCATTGCACAATATTGATCATTATACATGATGATCAATGTACAATATAATACTAATTATATGATTATCAATGCATAATACTGAAATCATATATAATGATCAATGTACAATACTAAAATGAAACGTGCTCAATCATTGGCATTCTTCATAAACCTAATTTTTTTCTATTTGCACTATAAGAACCCCCCGTTTTAGGTGACGAGCCCTAATTTTTTATGACGGATTTTAGGTGATGTCAATGTTGACATAAAAATTTTGGGTTGTCAACATTGACATCACCTAAAATCCATCATAAAAAATTAGGGCTCGTCACCTAAAATGGGGGGTTCTTATAGTGTTGTAAAAATCCCATCTAAAATATTACCTAAAGTGTAAATCTTTCCTATCATTGAACATTGAATCATCATTGTGCACTAACTTGTCATCACATATGATGATCATTGTATGGTATTAGTTATCATATATAATGATCAATGCACAATACTAATTATATGATTATCAATGTATGATACTAAAATCATATATAATAATCATTGGACAATACTGAAATGAAATGTGCTCAGTCATTGGCATCCTTCCTACGCCTAACTTTTCTTATTTGTACAAAAATCCCATCTAAAATATTGCCTTAAGTATTAATCTTTTCTATCACTGAGCTTTAAATTATCATTGTGTACCAGTTGACCTGTCATCACATGTGATGATCATTGCACGACATCGGTCATCATGTATGATGATCAATGCACAATACTAATTATATGACTATCAATGTACAATATTAAAATCACATATAATAATCAATGGACAAAACTGAAATGAAATGTTTGTAAATGTTTGTAAAATCGTCCTATCTAAATCATTGCCTAAAGTGTAAACCCTCTAAATGTGAGTGCCTAGGATTAAAGAATTAAATCCTAAATTTAAGTGAAGTTTAAAAATTACATTTGAGACATATTACGCTAAAAATATCAAGAGATCAAAGTTCAGTTTATAGATTTTTCCTAAGTCTATCAGTCCATGTCATGACTTCAATGTCCTTGAATTGACTCTTACGCAATCAAAATTTATTTATTATCTAGATTTATTATTTATTAGGGCACACTTCTCAAAACACACACAATTTAGAGTGGTCCAAAAATAATGCATACAATGTCTAAAAACTTTCTTTTTATGATAGAAAAATTAATTAGCTTTCTAAAAGTATAATTTTTATTTCAATCGACAGCCGGGAGCAAAAGTTATGTCACAATAAGCCTAAAATAAATGAGGGAAAGCAACAAAAAAAAGCTTAAAATATATATATTTTTTAATTTTGTTTCTTACAGATTATATTTTTGTCTATGTAATAAAATTTGATTCATTCTATTCAGCTAAGGAATGTGAAAGTTATGAAGCTTCTTGTTTTGAGTGCTTTTAGACCCCCAAAAATGGCTTTGGGACTTTATGGGTTTAAATAATTGCAAATTAGTTTGCCGACATACTTGAACTCCAAAGAATGCCCTCTCCGCACCCGGCCCCAACTTCATTGCATTGCTCAATATTAATATTACAATCACCCATTTTTTATTTTTTTAAATCTTTTGCTATAATTGGCAATTGACACAAGTCCATAAGTTATACTAAATAGTGGAATCAAGATACCTAAATAATTAGGTTGCTTTAGAGCATCTCCAACGGTTCGAGCTACAAGGGACATGCTAGACCGTGAGACCGTCTGTGGCATGGATTAGAGCTAAGAAAGGGACCGGCGCGTTACCGGGACCCCAACAACAACTAGCTAAAATTTGATTTTCGAGGTTGAAGTTGAGACAAACTGACAAACCCACTAAATTCCACACCCAGGATCTCGAGTACCAAGTCACACTAGTTCCCTGTGATTTCCCAAGCTGGGTTGACATTGGTTGATCAACACAGCCATGTTTTTTTTAAGGGGGTGGGGAGTTTATATTATCCGGGCATATTGAATGCACCTGCTTGACAAAGCATGTAGTTCCAATGACCCCCCCGCCTCAAAACTTTGCCTTTCCGTCACAGTAGCGCAACCCAAGTCAATTGGATCCAATATTGTTACTTGACAAGTGGCAATTGGAATTTTCACACGGCCTAGGTTGACAAACTCGAAAGTTTTCAATTGTTGGGGCACCAAGAAATCTCCCAGGCACGCCAAATGATTTGGTGTGGCATTGTAGCGCAACCGTTGGAGATGATGCTCTTACCTCAAGAAAGTTATTTTACAACCCATCAAAGTCAACACATATTTCTATAGATATTGCCATTTGTTTATAGAGAGGTTTATGAGTCCCAATTACAACAATAACTAAGGTAGACAGACGCACCCATTCCCATCCCATCCCATCCCTATATCCCATTTGTCATCATGTACCAATGGAATACATTCTAGAGAGAAGATGATGACGGAGTGGGGTACAAGGACGAGAATGGGTGCGTGGCTACCTTAATTCAAAAGTCAAAAGTAGCGCATTCTTATAGACTAAGAACAAATATGTATATAGTGTCACATGTGTAGAGAGTAGTGAGGGGCAACCTAATTTCACTATTTTAGTGTAGGGCACGCAAAACAATCGAAACCATAACACAAAGATTCGTCGTCGTCACTCGTCAATCATTAACCTGCAGCTTCTGCAGGGGACCGCCACCACCACGCGACTTCAGTTCCTTCGCAAAGCTGCTTCCGTATATGTATTCATCGACTCATACGGTCCTTCTTTACGATACTGTACAAATACCATATTCTCGAAAGATATTTTATAATGGATGAAAACCAGGTTGTTCATCCAATAGTATGCGCATGCACTCACATCCCCACTGAAGGTTTTGTAGTAAGGAAGCAATTTCATCCACTCAAGGGAGGCTGGGGGAATCCATACTGTACTTTAAGTTTCTTTGTTTTTGTTTTTGTTTTTTGTTACGTTAAGATCTCCCAGACCGAGCGTCCCCCGGTGGCGTGCTCGGTAAGTTATCATCCGAAAGCCCTCGACGAGCAGGGGTGCATGGGCTTTGTTTCATGGCATTTGGACCTACAATGGGAACTTATGGATTTTCAAACTATTTATGAATGGAAAATTTAAAAAATTACTTTTAATTACATTTGGGTTGTGGCAACGGCACAGGGCACACTACTGTAGTATTTCATGAATCCTCAGACTCGTTTTCTATCATTTTTTTTTGCAAATTGATTTCTTCGAAAAACAAATCCTCACTCAGTGGGCTCTGTCAGCTTTCCCTGTCATTTTGTCCAGTAAGTAAGCTTCTGAGAATGTTCTCCACTGCTGTGATGAGCTGATTTTCTAAGAACGGGGTGGGTCACACTCATTAAAAATCACCTTGTTTTTTTAGTGACTTTCATTATGGGCCAATGGGGCCTCTTGTATTTTACACCCACTTGCATGGGTTTGGGATGCTCCTTCAACAGGCAGCTACATGGATGCCACCAGAGCACTTGCTTGCTTATGAGTTGGAGCCTACTCATCAAACTTCATGACATTTAGTGTAGGTGGAGGGTCTAAAGCCAACAAAGGAGACCTCAAAAGTCTTGAGGGGACTATGGGCTAATTAAGAAGACGAAAACTTATGAGACGAAAGGCACTCAAGGTGGGCACCCCCAATGCGCCATGGATCCAAAACTGCCATCACGATCACTCTAGTAAGGTGGAAGCCCCCAAAATCGTCAATAATAAGCAATTCAGCATAGTTGGAGGCAACTTTTCCTAAAATTGATATTTTTGTAGTATTAGTGAGTGAAAATGACGAATATTAAAAAAATTAAAATTAAAAAAGAGGATTTTTCGGATGTGGTATGTAATTTCTATGATTTTTCAAAGAGATGGCTCCCTAGACCATTGAAGCTGTCACATAGGTGGACCCAAAACTAAAATCTGCAAAAAATCAGGATTTAGCAAATGAGAGTTAGGTATGTATCCTTCACATGGGTCAGCAAATTGGAGCCAAGCATTTCAAGGACACATCAATGGAAAGTCTAATGACAAATTGACTTATAGTCTAAGGTTTAGAAATGGAAGCAGGGACGCTAATGGGTGTTTCTACCTTAGTTACATTTCCAAAATTGTTATTGATTTCTAAACCTATTTGAATGAAAAAAGTTTAAGCTATAAATTGATTCAAAACTAGCATGCACATTGGTGAAAGAAAATATCATTCAATAGACTCATTGTGTGTGCAAAATGGCTGTGAAATGTTAAAAAATACTAGCAAGAAAAGTTTCAAAAAAACAACATCTAAGGCTAAACCTCCTTCTACGAAAATGTTTCTTAGTCATTCGTAACTTCTTGGATTGATATAAAATTTTAGCCACTCAAACTAGACTAGTATGCGCAATTTTTCCAAAAAAAATAATTGAAGATGGACATTGTATGAAGAAGAAACAAGCCGCCAAAGTTCATTGTAATCCAAAAATGTCTGGATTCTGAACTTCAAATTGCTCCCAAACATTCAAAACAACTTGGACTGACATGAAAATTTTACCACAATAACTAGACTTCAAGGCAAACATAATTCAACAAAATTTATTGATTACAAACATTGGATGAAGGAGATATAAGCTCCAAAAGTTGCAGCCATCAAATGCAATTTGGAGAATTCAAATTGAACCTGTGAACTTCAATTGGCTTCCAAAAAATTTGTACATCTTAGATTGATCTGAAAATTTTACCACACAAACTAGAAGAGAGAATGCAAATTTTCCAATAAGTTTTATTGAATTCAGATATTGGATGCAAAACATTACAAAAAAATTCAAGCTAGTAGAAGGCCATTTGACTGCAACAGTGTAATAATAAGAATTAAAAAAATAAATTCCCACGTGATCACCAATAGTGCTACGTCAGATTGACAATTTTGAATATGTATATATATATGTATATATATATATATATATATATATATATATATATATATATATATATATATATATATATTTGTGTGTGTGTGTGTGTATGTATGTGATTTTTTTTCTCAATTTAAAAAAAAAAAAAATTCCCTGTAACTGCACTGTGGCCAAAAGTCAAACGGCCCTTTAAAGAGTTTAGATTTTTTGTAATGGTTACAGAAATTTGAATTGGACTTGAAACTATGTGAAGACACTTTTGGTCCCATGGGGCATTTAGGAATTAACCCCTATAAGCCCAAGGCCTTTTTTCTACCCAAAAACACTCAAAACTGCCATTTTTATAGCAAAAAAAGTTAAAAAAATTGAAAATTATTTTTTCTGCACATCTAACCATACGATCTTACACCTAACTAGTACAAGAATGTGTGGAAAAAAATATAGAAAATTTGACCGCACAAATTGCAAGATGTTTGTGTTTAAAGTGTAAAAAATAAGTTTTTCAGCACATTGTAGGACTAGATTTTTTGACTTTGAACATTTTTAACGTAGATTTTTTTTGTACTACAAAGTTTTGAGATTTAAATATTTATATTAGAGGATTGAGTTGAGAGTTTTGGAAAAAATTAAAAAAAATTAAAAAAATTAATTTTCATTCTTAAAAAAAAATGTTAAGTAGAAGTAGGTACGAGATAGAAGGAAAATCTAAAATATTAATTTCTTTTAGATGGAATTAAAATGCATGAATTCCAGTAGTGAGATTGTTTTAGCAAGTAAAATAAACCATGCAAAAAAAAATGCAAAAAAATGCAAAAATTGCATTTAGAAATGAATCCTATAACTTATTTTTTTCAAGAAGATGCTCTAACTGCCCGAAAAACAAGAATGTCCATAACTTTCTCATAACAAATCCAAATGACATGAATAAAAGCTTTCCAAATACAAAAAATATAAACTATGAAAAAAAAAAATTTAAATTCAAATTTCAGCAAATGTTTTTTTTGCTGCCCCCTGTCCCCTATTTTGAGCTTATTTGGTCATAACTTTTGTTTTCAGGAACTGATTGTGAAAATAATTATATTCCCACAAAGCTTATCAGTTTTTCTATCTTCAAAAAAAGTTTCAAAAAATCATGACAAAAATTCAGCCCGTAGGTACCTGCCTGAAATTGCATTTGTCCCCTGAAGGAACAACGGTCCTGTAGGGGTTAAATAAACATTATAAGGTTTTTGTTGTTGGTCTAACCTCCTTTAGAACCATCAATGAAAAATAGGATGTTGAATTCAGATCATGCATGAAATTTCTTTTCATCCATTCAATTTTTATAGATTCTTATGTGTTTTTTCTCAAAACTTTGTATAATAATAATTATGAGAATTCCTCTTTTTCAAATTCGAATGATGACCGTAGACCAGAACTAGCTTAGTTGATTTTTGGAGTGACCTTTGGAATTCATGTATTAATATATATATATATATATATATATATATATATATATATATATATATATATATATATATATATATATGGGATCCACTTTGCGACTATGGGGTGCTTTTGAAATCAGAATTAAAATTGAAGCCACTACCCAAGAATGATGAAATGAAGCCCATACAAAAATGGTACATTGAAATTAGGATGAAAGTGGAGCAATGAAGCTAGGACAAAACTGGTGGAATTAAGCCATGATGAAGATGGTAGAATGAAGTCAAGATAAAAATATTGGAATTTCAAATTTACAAGACTAAAATTGAAGGTGATGATGTCTTTTCAATTGAGGAAGTCCAAAAGATTTTGAGGGAACCAATGAGAAAATTTGGAGTTCAATTAGTTTATGATACAAAAATGGAAAAATTTGGAATTTAAAATAAAATAAAAATAAAAAGTGAAGGGTTTTTAAACCAAACAACGGGTTTTGAATTTTTGAGGTATTTGTATTAACAAATATAGGAAACAACTCTCACTATTGGTCGACATAGTCACCTCCAAAGTTCAACATAGCAAGTTTACATTTACCAAGACTTTCATGTCAACTAAAGTCTACAAACGTAAAACCCTCAAAGGATGAGCTCAATACTACTTTTTCGAACTTGAACATCTACGAGTACCTTCAATTTTGATTTTTTGTATTTATTTTTGAGAGATGTAATCACATATTGTCAATTAGTCATATAAAATTTACATTATTTTGTGGAAATTTGAAATTAGTGTGAATTTCTTAATAACCAGTAAAACAATTCATCTCAAATGCAATTGATGCTCAAACAATCTAAAAATTTCTTTATAGATTTATTATGCAATTTAGGAATTATGGTGCAAATTTTTTTACCATGTCACTCAAAAATTCAAAAATTCATAATCCATCGTAAAAGATCCAAAGTTCAAATTGCTATTAAATTCTAGTGATGATCTTTAGGTTGAAATTAGTTTAGACAATTTATAGAGTGACCTTTGAGGGGTTTGCATTGACAAATGTAGGGTCCACTTTGTGACTATGAAATCCATTTGAAGTTACAACTAAAAAATGGTGGAATGAAGTCATGACAAAAACAGTGAAATGAACCTAAGATGAAAAACAAAAAAATTTTAAAGTCATGACAAAAATAATAGAATTTTGAAGCCCACAAGAATTCAATGTCTTTGATTGAGAGAACTCAAACGTTTTTTGAGAGAAACGTTGAAAAACTTTGAGACTTAGTTAATTTTTTAAATAAAGGCTAAAAAGAATTTAGAATTTAGAATTAAAAGGATCTACTTTGCAACCATGGATCCGGATCTATAGCAAATTCAATGTCATTTCAATTGAGGGAGTTGAAAAGTTTTTGAAGGAACCAATGGGAACCTTTGAGATTCAATTAATTTCTTAAACAAAATCTATAAAAAGTTGGCTTTGAATTTGAATTTGAAAAAATATGAAAGTTGAAAGGATCTACTTTGCAACCGCATGATAAAATCTTTGGAGTTTGTGCATTAGCATATATTGAATTCAAGAGCCACTCAATATACACCTTTAAAATCTAGCATACTGAGTTCACAATTGCCAATACTTTACTTGTGAAAATTTAATTACCAACATCTTCTATTAGTTGTAAATGTTTCATATATATAGGGGAAATTTTGAAATCATTGTGAATTAATGAACAGAGAGTGAAACAATGCATATCAAATGCAAGATATGTTCAAAAAATCTTATCCCCTAAAGGACCAACATGCTATTCTTAGCAACATAGAAATTTTAGGTAGGTACGTGTAACTAGAAATTTGTAAATTTTAGGATGAAATTTTTATAGAAGTAGGGGACGAGAAATATCTTTCATATGCACTAAATTTCATGACATTTGGAAATAGGAGTCAAAAGGTCTGACTTAATATGTTACTTTTTTTCGTAACTGGGCATTCAAAAAAAACATTTTTTTGAAAAACAAAAATTTGAAATTGATTTTCTAGATTTATATATATGGAAAGCTTTGAATCATTCCATTTTGATCAATAAATCAAAAGTTATGAGGAGTTTTAGTTTGCGGGCAGTTATGGATTCTGTACTCTAAAATAAACTTTGAAGTCGTTTATTTCACTCAATTTTCAATATTTTTTGAAAAAAATAAAATCATAGGATGTAGATTGTTTATTACAACATTACAACCATTGAATTGACATTTTTCAATTCCATAATTAAATTTTTAACAATTTTGTATTTTGAATCATTCTCTACTTCATTCTGCTTGCTATTTTTTTCCTATATGTTGTACAATTCCAAATGATTTGAAATTTTTTAATCATGTAGCCAACTTTCTTAAGAAAAAGAATCCAAAGAAGTACCATAATTTTGGAAATTTTTTCATAGAAAAGTGAGCTTGTGAAGTGCAGCTGCCCTGTTTTTGGTAGGGCCCAAAAAATGATTTCCATGAATTTGAATGCTAATATCTTGCAATCCACGTAGTGGAAATTTTTGAAATTTTTATCACGTGTTCTCAAGTGAGCATACTATAAGATCCTATGGTTACATGTGTCAAAAAAAATGTTTTTTTCAAAAATTTGGTACTTGTACTAAAAATGGCAGTTTTTGAGCGTTTTTGGTAAAAACATAGTCATGGAACTTTTAGGGGTTAAAATTAGGGCTTTTTTGGGGGCTTTCTGGTGCCAGATTGCACCAAAAAAAATAATCTGGCTAAAAAATGCCAAAAAACTTGGATGAAATCGCCAAAAAAACTTCAAATTAAAAATAATCTTATATGAAATCGCCAAATTTTTGATGAAGACCATATTATAGACATGTGATATGTGCTAATGTGATATTTTCTATCCAATATGTCGATGAATGTTGAAATTTGGAGCACCACTATAACATTTTAAATCGCCACTTTGGCACTTCTTAAAAAATGAAAAAAAAAAACCTGGTTAAAATCTCTCCGTAATTTGTGTGGAATAGTGTGGAGCATAATTTTTAAAATGAATTCTAATTTTAGCCAAAGAATATCGATGAAGAATTGATTTGCAATAGCAATCTAATGCTCTCCAGGATCCTAAGTACATTGGTACGGAAATTCCCGTTGCCTTGGTCTTCCAATCCAAAAACCTTCAATTGGATGTCAATGGATTTTATATCACTAATAACTTCTCCAAAATTGTGCAAACAACTATAATGGAATAAATAAATTAAAAATTGCACGTCTAAATATAAAATCTTGCATTGACATTACATGAGAATGTGTAAAAAAACTTCAAAATTTTTGACCAAGTAGATTGTAAGATATCAGTGTTCAAAATTTTTAAATTAAAAAAAAAAAATTGCCTTACTAGGTTTTCAAACTTTGAATCTTCTTAGATTAAAAAAATTGTTTTATAAATTTTTGAAATTTAAATCTTTTAAGAATGCACCAAAAGTTGAAAATACAAAAAAAAATCATAAAAGAATTTGATTTTTATTATTTAAATAATTACTAAGTAGAAGTATAGAATATGATGATTAAAATAATATATCAATTATAGTTCAAAAATGAAATTTAAATGTATGAGTTCAAAAGGTGATATTATTGTAGCAAATAATAATAATCTAGATCCTATGGATTTATTTTCCTTTAATAAATGTGAATATTGAGTTAAAAAGAGATCTAATATGTTATTATTTCAACACCTCAAAGGCATGCAAGATAAGATTCTTCAAAACTTTCACATCATTCATCTAAATGGACAAACCAAAGTTTTTTATGTATTCAAAAATCAGTAATTTAATAAAGGGGGGTGAACTTTTGTGGATATTTTGCTACTTGTATTAATGCATTTTGTATTTAAAAAGGTATAAAGTTAGCTTTTAGGCCCTAGAAGTCACACTCCTCAAAATACTTTAGATCCTCTTGAATTTAGGAGGGTATTAAAGAGGGGGTATTATTGAAGGACGTTTTAGTTTTTAGCACCCTATAATTACCTAATTTTCTATGGCTTCTCCAATTTCTGGCATGCTATGAGTAGTGCTTTTAAAAAAAGAAGTCATATTCATCACACTTTATAGTAGTTTGAAGTATTATTTCTAGCTCAATGTATTAAATTCACCCACAAAAATTAGCGTTTGTAACTTTTGCATATAAATCAATCCAAGTTTAAACTCAAAACAATGCATTCAATTGTTCATACATTCATGAACATAGAAAGAATGGCAAGACAATTGAGGAAAAAAGATGTAAAAGAACAACTAAACAACAAACAAGAATGCTAACACTAACCGTACAAACCCTTCAAATATATATACTACCTTCTCTAAATGTACACTGCCGACAGATTGTACCATTAAATATGAATGAAATCATTCTTAAGCAATGTTGTCACTTGCATATGGAAACAAACACTGCATCCACATGTAACAAGGCAACATTCAACTAAAAACAACTAAGAGGTTTGGGGTTCAATGCGAGAGTCTAATGTTAATATAAAAGAAGTATTCAACAAAATTACAAGGATCCGAAAGTTAGTTGTTCAGTCCCTAAAAGCCATAGCTTCAAGAATAAGCATATCCTAAGCCACCAAACTTTTGAAGGCACTCCATTCAATATGTTGTATAAGGTTGGACCACCCATTCCCGACTAGTGACCCATACCCAACCTACAGGTGCGGGTATTTCCGACCAAGGTTGTATTAGATTTTTTGAAGCTTAGAATGTGTCTTTTTTCCTTTTCAAGGTTGGAACTAATAAATTCATGACACATGTCCGAAGTTGTGAGAAAGAAAGTAGAAAATAACAATTAGGAAAAAAGTTCTTGAATGATTGGAATTGGAATAGTCTAGACATTGGCCATGGGTCCAGAGCACTATTTGCCTCCCAAAATTCATAGTAATTTTACTTCAAGCTATAAAATTACCAATTTTTTGCAATCCCTGTCATTTTTTTTTATGCACCTTTGAAAATATTTGTTTTGCCTTGCACTACTCTAGATCATGTCGGAATTGCTTATTTGGTCAATTATAGGTGGCTCTACCTTTTATCTAATTTAATTCTACTATAAAATTCAACCTAGTATATAAACAAATACATAATGAATATACCCTACTCAATACATTTACAAGAATTTTCAAATACTTGTAATTACTACGTATCCTATACTAGTTGTAATTATTTTCTTGTATAAACATAATCCTACATTAAAAGAAAAAAACATATAATTTTTACCTCATACAAATTAATAGCACCCTATATTTATCTTTGGAGAGTTGTATAATCTTTTAGGGAGTGCCTTTTGGATTCTAAGGCAACAATTGAAATTAAAAAATCTATTTTCCAAATGCTACTACAATACTACATTCACTTATCTAAAAGAAAGTTTCAAAAATACACAATAAAAAGTGAAATCAAAAGAACCTACTCAAAATCCTAAAATATCCATTTTTAATCAATCAACAACAAATAAGCAGCCTTTCAAAATGACTTTCATTAAATTTGATTTAAAATTTATATAAAAATAAAGTCCTTTACATATCATTCATACACAATTTGAAAAACAACACTTTAAAAAAATGATTGAGATTCTTATTTTAAATTTTAATAAGAAATATTAGTTAGTGCAATTATAGATCAAATTATCTATCAAAACAGACAAATATGATTTACAGTCATGGATCATGGTTTACAATTTTTTTGAAAGTCAACATAAAATTATTATTTTAAATTGCATATTCACATTTTGAAAATTAGACTATTTTAAGTTTTTATTAAGTTAATTTTATAACATGCTTTGACCTCAAAAAATCCAATGCATTTTGAGACCCCCAAATTCAAAAAAATGGCCACTTCTCGGGCCACTTTTAGATCAAGATTTTGAATGGAATAAATTTTTTAAATGACAATTGTAACCATGAGATCTTCATTTCACCTTTGCTCAATTTGAAATTCTTTACCATTTGTGAAATCCACTTAATTAAAGAAACAAAGTTTTTTTCCTTCACTATGTACTTGTGGGTGTATCTCAACTTCAAAATTCAAGTAACTTCATCTTCCACTAGGGTATGTGGAATTTAATTTACAAATTTTAGTATAGTATAGATGATTGGGTTGAAAATTACCACATCAAAAATCAAACTTGATTCTACTTTGTAAAATGCTTCTACATGGACTTCCACACCTTGCATTACCATGTTTGTGATGAATAAAACATAGAGAAATATTTATTTTGCCATTGCTCTCAAAGAGCAAGTGAAGTGCTATGGCTCAAGTGCCAAAAAACTTGCCAAGTGGCAATTCTTTACTAGTCCTTTAATAATTATATATATAGTAATTTTTTAGGGCCAAAATACTCAATAATTTATAGAAATGCATCCAAACTTGTATGCTTGAGCATATTAAATTTTCAGATTTGCAAGTAAAATGAGCATCTACTAATTTAATTTGTACTTACAAAAAAACAAAAGATAAACCGCAATAGTTGACCAAAACTTTAAACACTATAATTTGTCTTTATGGATTTGTAAAGGTTAATTCCTCAAGGACTAGGAATTCAAATTTTGAATAACAATTGAATGCAAAGATATCCTATATATAAATAGATTTGTTTTTCCACTTATTCAAATGTTTATTAATTTTTTTTTCTAGATTTCTAAGATTTGTATATTATAGCTTTTTAAAACTTATCTTTGCAATTATTCTATAGTTCAAAAATCACTAGTATGTTTCTACTCAAAAAGTGCCTTTTCCAATTCACAAAATGAATCTTTAAAATCAAACAAGATAAAGTTATTTATAAATCATTCTATTGAGAACTTAATATTATAAACTTAAAGGAAAATAATAATTTTGAACTTTACTAATAATATTAAATCTACAATCAATTTTAGACAAACAAAATTATTTCAAATTTTATTGATAAACATGAGATTAGTGCAATAGTAGAGGCACCTATATAGATGTTATCTATATATCATTATTTACAATAATTTTTTAGAAGTTGTCATTAGATTATTCTTTTGTATTGCCTATTATAAGATATCTCCATTTAGATCTTTACATTTCAAAACTTTGGACTACCAGTATTTTCAAGGATTAATTCTTAATCTCTAAAGGACCATTAGACGTTCAAATTTTAAACAATGAATGGATACAAATATGTCCTAAGCACACAAAAACTAATTTTTCATCCATCTAGATGTTTATAGAGACTAGTTCTCTTATATTATTTGGGTATAGATTTTTAGAACTTAGATATTTTTTACAAATATCTTGTGGTTCAAGGGGCACACATAGTTGTATTTGGCTTCAAAAAATATTTTCTTCAATTCAATAAACATCTATGCAAAAACAAGTTGAATAATAAGTAAATTTAAAATTGGAATACCATCATAATTAAAATTTAACATCTTGAACTTATTGAACAAAAACTATTGTAAAAATACATAGTACATAATCTATAATCAATTTTATAAAGAATTTTCATGGTTTCAAATTTCATCAAAAAATATTGATTAGTATAGCAACTGATTTTTCTATATAGATGTAATTAGTAAATGACATTTTACACTTTTTGTTTAAAGTTCATCATTGAATAATTATTCTTAGTTATATTTAATAATATATCTTCACAATTTTAAAAATTTGGAATTCCTATTTTCTTGTTCATAAGGATCAAATGTTCCAATGGCCATATTTTGTCTATCCAAAGTAGAATGATGACAAGGTGTAGATGTTGTGGATCATTTTGTGTTCAAGTATAATTTTAAAAGTGGAAGCAAAGTATTTATACTAATTTAGTAATTTTTTGAAAAATATTTGGAATTATTGTGTGCATTCTATGGCATCTTTAACAACCGTAATTTGGTAATATTGTATATATGGTACATATACATATACAATACTATACTAGCCTTTGTCCAAAACGTTGGTTGCATTATTCTTAAGTATGTTTTTTTTTACTGGAAAGCAAGAAGTATGTTCGTATAATTTATGGCTTAAAAATGAGCACGCCAAGAGTTATAACCAAGCCATATACCAATTGGTGAGATGTTAAAATATGTTATGTTGTCCTACAATTTGGATTGTGGGCATGATACACATTATTGTATTCCATTTATCTACAATCAACTAAATAGAGGCTTCAACATCTCATTGTTGTACCTATTTTGGTGATATTCAAGTACACACCAAAGGGCTTTCAACCAAGGAAAATTGTGAACGACATGTGGTTTAAAGAAACTTCAACTACATTTCAAGGTAACTTACATATGTAGATGCGTTATTAAAATGCTTTATTTCAAAATCTAGATGGTCTATGGATGCATCTTGCATCAATCCACACTCCACACCCAACAACATTATAAAAGAATAAAAAATTTGACTTCTAACTAAAGCCAAATGACAACATTGACAACAATTAAACAACATTAACTAAAAATTGAAAGAGGGAATTACTTGCACTAAGGCTTTTGGATAGAAACTTTCATTGTGGATTCAAAACATTGAATCTGGAATATGCTCTGATGTGACTGTCAAAGTCTTTAGATTGCCCATGCTCGGTGATAGATCCTTAAGACAAAATGTGCAGAGGCTAACTTAGCAGAGCTCGGAACACTACTACGGGAGATCTGGTGTGTTGCTACCTTAGTTCTTTCAACATCTTCTAGTGCCTACGTAGCAAGTTTGCTTCAATTTGAAATCCTAAAAATGTGCACATGATGAGTGACTATAATTGACACATGATTAGAATGAGAATCACGCCTAAATGAAAACAATACAATGTGAAATTAAAGTGAAGTAAACTTAGAATGTGATAGGCAAAATTGGATCCTTGGAATGCAATTAAGTTAAACAACAAGCTCACAATTCTATAGAAATTGAAGGTCGTAGACTCACAGTGAATATATATGGTAGCAACGTTGTTTTGAGCAGCCGCCATTCTCGAGATGAGCCGACTAACTGCCAAGCTTACCTATGGAGAAATTGTTCAATTTGTTTCTCCTACATTGTGCCATCACTCTAAAGTTGTCCAAGCCAACTGATTACGTACAAAAATAATGGAAGCCAAAACATTTACTATCCATAATCCACAAGAGTACAACACCATTGGCAGTACCCAACTAATTTCATGTAGTAGAGCTTATAATTGAAAAAAATTAAGAGTAATGGAGGACTAATGCACTGCACATTGGTGTAGAATGCGCGGTCATTTCTTCTAACAGTGCTAGTAGGTGAAATATAGGCACTAGGAGACCTATTTCCAATATTCTTCTATTTTTTGAATTAATAGAATTTCCTATATTATTTTTTCACCCATTCATAGAATAACACTTTAGAGTGAAATTTCACCCAAAAAACTTGGATGCACTTGAGTATTACTTTTTAGTGTGTCATTTGAAGGATGTTGACTACAATGTCCTTTTGCCACTGCCATTGCCACGTGTCTTGATTTGTTAGGGATCACCATTCATATGTATATGTTGTGTTATTAATGCCATTGATGGATGTTGTACGAAAATGTTAGTGATGGACGGAAACAATTGCGTTCCTTTTGCCACTACCATGTGTCTTGATTTCTTAGAGTCATTTTAGCATCACCATTCAATTGTATTTGTTGTGTTATTAATGCCATCAATGAATGTTGTAAGAAAATGTCAGTGATGGAAGTGAACAATTGTACCCTTTTGTCACTACCAGGGATCTTGACTTGTAAAGGTCATTCTAGCATCACTATTTAGTTGCATGTGTTGTGTTATTAATGCCATCAATGAATGCTGTAAGAAAAGGTGAGTGATGGATGTGAACCAATGTGTCCTTTTGCAACTGCCACATGTCTTGGCTCATTAGGGTCATTTTAGCATCACCATTCAGTTGCACATGTTGTGTTATTAATGCCATTGAAAGATGCTTTAAGAAAATACCCTTGATGGATGTTGACTGCCATATCCTGCTTTGCCACTACCACCGGGGTCTTGATGTATTACGGTCAACTTAGCATCACCATTCAATTGTATCAATTGTATTATTAATGCCATTGATGGATGTGACCACCATGTCCCTTTGCCACTGCTACGATCCTAACTTGATTTGGACCGGGTTTAACCAAGAGCTTTCAAACAAGTTGACCGAGCCAATCCCTCTTGAGATGAAAAGACCCAGAGGCAATATTTCTTTGTGATTAATTTCTTAAAGATTGTCTAAGTTGAGATTAAAATTAACTACATTTGTTGTAAAATCTTCTTCAAAAGATATCCAAATGTAATCAACTTTTTTTGAAGTGATGGTATTGAATGTAATCTTCTACATGTTTTTACTACAATTTTGTTTCTTCTTTTGGCACTATGTTGCCCGCCCAATATTGATAAAATCCCAAAGTGGTCTCTTCATTTCTTTAGGGTTTAAATTTAGGATCTTCCAAAATTCTTTCAAGAAAAATTATACATCTAATTTGTACAATCAAAGTTGGTCACACCCAAAATTGCCCCAATTCCAATTGCAACACCTCATTCACAACCCAATGTGGCCTTTTTGCCTCCAAATGTAGTGAATCTTGTAGACAAGATTGGATTATGATAACTCAATATAGAATTGGGTTGAAAGGGTTGAAATTGGTTGAAAAGTGTGCATTTATAAATTCAATGAATATGAATACTCCCATGCGTTTTTTACACATGTCATATATAATAGGTTCATTCACTACTCTACAAGCTTGATAAATGAATGCTTTGGGAATACCCTAACAACCGTGTGGCAAATTAAGCCCTTAAGTACTCAACCATCCATGATGAATGTTGTGAAGAGTGCACTTCATGAAATTACTATTCATTGAGGAAGCTTCAAGAAAAAACATGTATATTTCAAAGGCAAGAAGAAAGAATGTTCCAATTGAATCAATAATACGACAACTCTCATAAGTTTTCATACACTTCAAAAATTGCCATAACTGATTGAAAAATTAGTCTCTTTCAATAATTTAAGACATGTTGAGGTACAAATAACACACTTATATAAAATGATTTTCCAAAACTTTTAAACAATTTTTTATTTTAGGAAACTTTAATCAAATTCATTAGTGAAAAAACTATTAATACAAGTAATTTTTTTCTCAAGATTCTTTAGTAAGTGGAATGAGAACTCTATTTGGAATAATTCGGTAAGAAATCATGAATTTTAAAAACTTTATAAAGTGCAATATTACTTACTAAAATATGACTCCAAAATCCAAATATTTAGGTTTTTAAAATTTACTCCAAAAATCTTCCAAAAAACTGGTGAAAGATACATTGAAAAAAACATATTTTGTGATCCATTACTTAGCATCTTCTTTTGTAGAGAAGTCGATACAACCTCAACCAGAAAATTTTGGCCAATGTCCCATGCAAACACACCCAAAGAACCCAGCGTATGAAAGAATGTATTTCTTCAGCCTGCTATGTTTGCTGATTTGAGATCATCCAATTGCCACTTCGTGGCTCCGTCGTCCTTTTAAAAGTTAATAAACCGATTCGACCACGTTGAAAACAGAACCTGTCATACTTTAAATTCGCACAGAAATCGAGAGCAGAAGAACAGACACGGAAGTGCTCCGCTCATCCATCCAACTAAGTTATAAAAAAAAACCAGTGCTGCTATGCAGATTTGCAGACAATTGTTACAAGGAATCCGCTCACGTGCTGTAAAAAGTTGCATGGATTTTAACAAACGAGCTAAAAGAACGAACAAAATAAAGCAGAAAAGCTCACAAAGAAACAACCGGAGCACGAAAGAACCAACATCTACAACCAAATAAGAACCAACAAACTTCAGGAACGATCTCCATAATTTGATCCTGAACAGCACATCCTTGGGCACAAATTCAGGACACATCATCGAGAATCAGAGTTGCGAATGTTAAGGCGCCATTGAAAAGCTCAAGTACACAGGAATAGCGTTCACTGAGAGATTCGATAAAAGAAACTACTACTAAGAAACTACAATGCTAAAAAATAACAGTTGGCAAGCTTCAGAAACACAGACAACCCCATAAACGACGCCAGACCGGGCCGGAACCGAACACGCCAGGCTTAACCTCTACGCACCACATCGTCCCATTATACACAAAGGCTTCCACTCAAAAAAATGAGAAGAGGCCATCTCCACCACCATCTCCGTCGAGAAGGGCATCGGACAAAAGAACTCGATTGAATGAAACCTTTCTTGTTCGTCCTCCTCTCCAATGCGTCACATCGTGCACCACCCTGCGTTGACGGACGGGACCCTCCTAAACTAGGCTGCTGCGAATGCGCCACTTGTTCAGTCCTTCTTCGTCGCCTTGTTGATTAGAGACTTGTGGATGTGCGGAATCACACCTCCGCCGGCGATGGTGCCCTTGATCAGCGTGTCCAACTCCTCGTCTCCACGGATGGCCAGTTGCAGATGCCGAGGCGTGATGCGCTTCACCTTCAGGTCCTTACTGGCATTACCCGCCAACTCCAACACCTCCGCAGTCAGATACTCCAGAATGGCGGCTGAGTACACCGCGGCGGTGGCGCCCACGCGGCCATTCGCGGCTACCCTCGACTTCAGCAGACGGTGGATACGACCCACGGGAAACTGCACACAAAGAACAAGGATGAACTCCGTCCAGGTACAACGTTCACAGACGGCTGGAGAAAAATCAAGCTCTGCTGAAAGAGCGGACTGCGGCTAAGTTCTCATGTTGATCGCAAAGTCTATCAAGCGCCGGGGAAGCAGGTCCAAATCCACCGAGTCCAGGTCGAGGACTCAAAGCAGTCTCTCCATTTCGTTCTCAGTTCAGTAGAACATCAATAAATGAAGGACTGAATTAAGCCCTCAATCACACCCATCCGGGAGACTCACGCTGATTGCAGGTCCTAACAGTGCTCAGGCGCCATTCAACGGGTTCCTTCTCGCTTAAGACACGAACAAGAGAATCGCATTTCCGTCGTCTTAGACTTTACAATCCATAAACAAGCACGCAAATACACTCCCATCTACTGTCTGCTCACGGAAGGATGTGACAACTCATGTGACAATGCAGGCAACCATACCGGCACAAGGACGGAACCGACCGGAAAAAACTATACATTATCTCCAACTACATTGAGGATAATTGAAGCCACAAGTGAAGCCAACGGAACGAAACAATGTGCCAAGAACAAAACAAACACAAACAACAAAAAACGAACCTGGAGACCGGCCCGGGATGATCGAGAAGTCGGCTTCTTCTTATCCTTCTTGTCGTCAATCACCGGCGCTGCCGCTTTGCCCATCAGCAGCCCCTTGGCGCCTTTGCCCGACTGGTTCCCGCCCACCACCATGGTGTCTCCTGCTGCTGGAAATAATCAAAATGGACCGCTCCACCGAACCCAGTCACGCAAGGAACACAGAAAAACAGTGGAAGAAACCACTCTCCCCAGCTCACCCCAACATACAGAGTGACCAAGAAGCCTACACAGCAGTCCACCAAATCATCCAACACCCAAAAATAAATGTGTGAAGTAAGAAGCTGAAAAATCGAAAGGCTCCGGATAAGAGGAACCGGATTAAAAAAAGCCTCTCTGACTGACAGCGACCCGACGAAAGCGACGTATTATAATTCGCAGAACCCCGCGACTCCACTCCCAACCACGATCTCAGGAACGCAAACAAACGCGAAGCAACAGAAGAACGCGAAGCGTTGGCAGCTGCGGAAGGAGTTCAAAGGGGAGAGGCAGAACCAGGTTTGCCCCCCAAGAGAATGTCGGGTGGTTTGATTTTCCCGCCACAAGTTCAGTGAAGCGCAGCCGGGGGAGGCAGCCGCGCGCGAGCCACCCGCCACGAATGAAATGTCAGTTTGAAAAGAAAACAAACCCGACGAGGAGTCAGGAGTGGAGTGGAGAGCGGCGAAGGTTCGGAATCGGGAGCTGCCTGCCTGTGCGGGAGGTGCGATGATTCTTGCGATCGCGCGGGGATGGAAAACCCAGAGCAGTCCGATTGCGACGATTGCGAGGATGGCCTGGCGGGGCTTGGCTTTGGGGTTTGCTTCTTCCGTGCTTGCGGAAAACGGAAGAGCGCGAGAGGGAAAAGAAATAGAAAACGCGAGCGGGACTGGGATGAACAGAGCTCCGCGCTGCGGTTGATAACCCCGCCGCGCAGACGGGTAGGTGGTCGGGTCAGCGGGCCACCCCCCCCTCCGGGTATGCACGTCTCCGGGTCCCATACCCCGTCTGCCGGGTCTTGGAGCAGTTTCCTATTTTGTTGGAATTTTTTGGAACTGCACTCGAAATTCTTTATTATGAACTTTTCACATAAACGAGGTTTAGAGTATTGTGTACACTTGCTAAGCTTACTATGATCGTAGCACATTTGAATATTGTTCACCAATACTCTCTATTCCTTGTAACTTGAAGAAAGAACTAGACATCCAAGACAAAATGTCATGCCAAGTGGTCAAACCTCCTTGCCTCACACTAAAGATAGCATACCATTGGCAACCTTCATTGGGGGTCCTTTGCCCTCCATGACATGCGAGTACCCTCCCGTTTGACGAGAAACTCTTCCTAGCTAAGCCCTCGCTTTTGGTAAATTACCTCAACAAACAAAGTGATCAAGAGCCTCTACGCCACACTCTCCCAAATAAACCTAATAATACTACAAATAAGCATGCTAAATATAAAGCATAAACTCTTTAACCACACTAACAAATACGTACTTTGTGACTTGCTCAATTCTCCCTTAACATCAAAACAAAAAAAACTCAAAAATAGGCGACAAAAGTGAGAACCACAAATCACAAATGCGCCTGAATTTTATCAACCGTCATGGAAGACAAAAATTTGAAATGCACTCCACAAGTGTCTACAAGATTCAAAAGACTACCATCACAGGTGAGTTGTGCCCGACCATCTAGAGGAAGATGGTCAAGTTGCCTTTTTAATGATGCTAGAAGAATAGAATAATTTAAAACTTTAGGAAAATTACATAATTGGTGGATGATGTAAGAAAATGCTATTAATGGATGGTAGCATTCGTGTCCTTTTGCCACTACCACGCGGCTAGATTAGCTAGGCTCACTCTAGCATCACCTTTCAATTGCACATGTAGTGTTATTAATGCCATTGATGGATGGGACTAGCTGTGTCCTTTTACCACTGCCACACGTCTTGCCTTGCTAGGGTCATTCTAGCATCACATTCAATTATACAAGTTGTACTATTGATGCCATCAATAAATGTGAACATCCGTGTCCCTTTGCCACTGCCACAATTCTGACTTGATTTGACCCGAGTTTGACTAAGAGCTTTCAAAAAAGTTGACCAAGACAATCTTTCTTGAAGCAGTTTCATAATTTGTTGGAATTTTTTTTAAACTGCAGTGGAAATTGTTTTTTTCGACCTTTTCACAGAAACGAGTTTTAGAGTATTGTGTACACTTGCTAAACTAACTATGATCGTAGCACATTTTGTTACTCCACAATATTGTACACCAATACTTTCTATTCCTTGTAACTTGAAGAAAGAACCAAACATCATATCTAAGACAAAATGACATGCCAAGTAGCCGTATTTCCTTGTCTCTCACTAAGGATAGCATACCATTTTTAGCCTTGATTGGGATCCTTTGCCTCCATGACATGCGGATCTACTTCTTGCCCCCCTTGAAAACGTAATGTGATCAAGCTTACATAACAACTCCATTTAGACTATAGGCCCTCCTCATTTATCATGTAATAGACACTTTTCTTCCTTGGATTGCATTAGGAGAAATTTGAGGGATGTAGAAGACTGCGAGTTCCCAGGCCGTTTCCAGCTTGGAAACTCTGGCACACGCACAGTCCAACGTGGTCGCGAGAGTGCCACGTCATATTTTTTTGATTTTTTTTACCTTTTTATTTAAATTTCAGAAAAAAATGGTAATTAGGGTTCCGACAGCACCCGACGTTCCTTTGCTGCATCAAGAACAGAATAGGGAACAAGCCTAAAATGGCCCTCCAATGCCCCAAAATTTCTTCTAATGCAAGGAGGAGTTGAAAAAAATGTAGCAAAGAAACCTCCAAAAGGGTAGTATAGTTGAGACTTCATTTGAAAATCTAAAAATATATTTTTGAAATTCATTTTGTTATTGATTTTTTATGTATAGTGGTAACACTTTGTACAATATAGATGCTAAATTGCTACACATTTGATGGTATTTTTTAACCTCTAAATTTAACTATGCAAAATATAATGTTTAGGATTTTTTATTAATTTCTAACTCAATACTTTATAAAATTTAAATTTTAAAAATTATATTGTAATTATTTTCAACCTTAAATTTATAAATCAATATAATTCATTATAAAATTATTATAAATTAATTCCTTAAATATATTGTATTATTAATTTTAAAGATAGAATAGTTTATATTTTTCTTATATAGTAGTAATAGCAAAAATCATCTCAAATTTTATAATACCACAAAACTATCATGTCTCATATACAGAAAGAATGATTAGTGTTATTTCTACTTTATGACTTCATGTAGTCTTTGACAACATTGAAGATTAATTTACAAATTATAATGCTCAAATCTTGGAAAATCTCTAAAGTTTTTAATACTTAATTTTTGATACTTTTGAATTTGTAATATTAACATTGCTAGATTTACAAAATTGGGAAGTTGAATGTTACAAAATTACATTTCTATTTTTGAAATGATTCAATTTATAACTTTGAATCAATTGATTTACTTTATTAATTTAAAAACTTATTACACCTAATTTTGTTTAATAAATAAGTTATTTAAAATAAAATAATCTTTATTTCTGAATTTTTTTTTGTTTAATAAATATTGGTGCTACAAATATATTTTAGAAAATTATAAGACGGATTTTATATCATATTCCATTCAATAATTATATTGTTACTAGCCTACGTTGCTTCTTGGAAGCCCATCAAATGTATTGAATTGCATATTAAAAATAGAAATAGACAAATACATAGTCAATGCCCAAGAGAATAGCATAGGCAGAAGGGAAGAACAGTTGTAATAAATTCTATGAAGCCTACATTGTTTCTAAGAAAAGAACGTTGATAATTGCTGCATTATTTAACTTCTAACTAGTTTGCACATCCCAAAAGTAGATGCACCTTGATCAATCTTGACTGAAACTTTTAAAATAATCATTTTTGGTACATATTTCAAACTAAGAAAATGAAGCTTGAAAAAAATAGGTTCAATTCCCTTTCAAAAATTTGAAAAAAAGAATTATTCATTTATGAGCTCCAGAAATTTAAGTGTTAAAATCCAAATGACATGATATTGTGTATTTTTCCATTCAAGTTTTTTTCTTTCAAAAGCAATTTGCAGTGCATATATGGACCTCTTACGATTTCATATTAATCTCCAATTAGAATATGTCACTTGTAATCAGTTGCATTGGTATACTTACTCGAATGTTCAGGTAAAAAAATGCCCTTGTTTTTATTACATATTTATTCATGCAATATTTTTTTATCCTTTGTAGGGATTATATTTAAAAATTTAGCCCTAATGAACATAGAATGTTTGAAAACTTTTTGTCCATGCCCATCCTAGATTGCCCTACCTATCCTAAATCCTAATCTACTAAGAAAACCCTTCCAATGGGACCTAACACCCTTGCATCGATGCCCATAACCATTTGATTGTAAGAAAATAGTTGGCCTCTCTAAAAGAAGGATTGTGGATTCAAATGCTAAGCAAGCCAAACATTGAATTGGCAACAATGTAAATGGAAATCCTTACAACTAGGTACAATGGTAATTCAAAGTTAATTTGAAAAATACAGCATTGAGTTGTCATAATGCAAACTTGTCTACAAATTTTACTACATTTGGAGGCAAAAAGGCCATATTGGATTGTTAACAAGGCATTGCAATTGGAATAGGGGTGATTTTAGTTGTCACCAACTTTGATTGTACAAATTAGATGTACAATTTTCTTTGAAAGAATTTTGGAGGATCTTAAATTTAAACCCTAAAGAATTGCAGAGACCACTTTGGGATTTTAGCAATGTTGGGTGGGCAATATAGTGCCAAAAGAAAAAACAAAATCGTAGTAAAAAAACATAGAGAAGATAACATTCAATACAATCACTTCAAAAAAGGTTGATTGCATTTATACATCTTTTAAAGAAGATTTGACCACAATTCGAGCCACAATTATTGTTTTAATCTCAACTTGGACAATCTTTATTGAAGAAAATAATCACAAAGAATTATTGCCTCTTAATCAGCTCTACTCTAAGAAAGATTGTCTTGGTCAACTTTTTTGAAAGCTCTTAGTCAAACTCGGGTCAAATCAAGTCAAAATTGTGGCAGTGGCAAAGGGACACGGATGTTCACATTTATTGATGGCATCAATAGTACAACTTGTATAATTGAATGTGATGCTAGAATGACCCTAGCAAGGCAAGACGTGTGGCAGTGGTAAAAGGACACAGCTAGTCCCATCCATTAATGGCATTAATAACACTACATGTGCAATTGAAAGGTGATGCTAGAGTGAGCCTAGCTAATCTAGCCGCGTGGTAGTGGCAAAAGGACACGAATGCTACCATCCATTAATAGCATTTTCTTACATCATCCACCAATTATGTAATTTTCCTAAAGTTTTAAATTATTCTATTCTTCTAGCATCATTAAAAAGGCAACTTGACCATCTTCCTCTAGATGGTCGGGCACAACTCACCTGTGATGGTAGTCTTTTGAATCTTGTAGACACTTGTGGAGTGCATTTCAAATTTTTGTCTTCCATGACGGTTGATAAAATTCAGGCGCATTTGTGATTTGTGGTTCTCACTTTTGTCGCCTATTTTTGAGTTTTTTTTGTTTTGATGTTAAGGGAGAATTGAGCAAGTCACAAAGTACGTATTTGTTAGTGTGGTTAAAGAGTTTATGCTTTATATTTAGCATGCTTATTTGTAGTATTATTAGGTTTATTTGGGAGAGTGTGGCGTAGAGGCTCTTGATCACTTTGTTTGTTGAGGTAATTTACCAAAAGCGAGGGCTTAGCTAGGAAGAGTTTCTCGTCAAACGGGAGGGTACTCGCATGTCATGGAGGGCAAAGGACCCCCAATGAAGGTTGCCAATGGTATGCTATCTTTAGTGTGAGGCAAGGAGGTTTGACCACTTGGCATGACATTTTGTCTTGGATGTCTAGTTCCGTTAGCAAAAAAATGGACTCTCTAAGAGCCCCCTCCAAGCATTCCTAAAAGGACCCTGGTTGTGGTTTTCATTTATACTTGAAGGCTTTCAAAAATAGGCTTAGCCTGTTTCACCTCATTGTAAGGTCTGACATCCACAATGCGTGTGCCCGTTTCATTGGCTTTCTGAAATGGGTGTACTACTGCCCTTCAGGCCGATATGTTAAATTTAATCCATAGCCTGTACCAAATGACCGTGACCTTCTCATTCTAATAAAATTTTAAATGGGAGGTTGGGCCGTATTTCTCTGTTTTCAGTTCTTGATACTGGACGTGTTTTAAGCATCAAGATGCAAATCACCAAGTCAAACCATTTTATTCATATTTTATTGAAACCTATATATAGGCTTCAGATTGAGTCAATTTGTGAACAATTCACACTGGGGCTATGAAACAGCCCAAGTGGATGTGGACATGTTGTAATGTAAAACAACTAGTTATTAGACTAAGCCTTTACAAAATCGAATGCTGAAGTTTGAAAATTCCACTATTGGCACATACTTAAAAATGACCTTGTTTACTTGAGAATTTTGAATAAAGCTACAATGTGTTGTTGTAGGTCCCGGTCTCCTCATTGTCTTGGCTCCCGAATATGCCTAATTCATCAGGCACTGGATTCTCTGGTTCACAACCTGATAATTCCTCCTCTGGTGTTTGCAGAACCCACCTACTGTTCTCACGTCGACGTGAAGCCCTCCACGCAGCATGCTTTTCTCTAGCATTTGAAGAAAGGTAGGCTTGTCGTCGAACTTCTTTTAAGGCAGCTGCTGCATCATTGAGCCCCTCTTTTACTTTTTGATTTTCGATTTCAGCCTCTCTATGTTGAATCACCCTGTACCACCACTCAAATCCTTGAATTATGGGCGAGTGTCGTTTGACCCCTCCTCCGCTCTGTGTATGCTTAAAGAACCCCATCTTGCATTGGTAGTGCGATTTCTCCATGCCTTGCGTCGACCATAATGCTAAGCTACCATATTTGTTGATGAACCAAGTAGAATGTTTAATAAGCACATGCTGCACAAGTGTATACAAAAATCAATGAGACTAGGGTAAGTATAAGGTCATACTGTCCTACCCTAAATATCACAAAGCTAAGGCTAATTTCAAATATATAGCATGGTCATTATCAAAGAGGGGCTTACAATGTAATGCGTGACTGCGCTCTCTCCAAATGCCTTGACGTAAGCCTTTCCCCAAGCTTCAATTTTGCTTTTATATTCACAACGTTGTTTGGTAGTCAAACTCAAGCCTGTGAAGAAGACTTGTAGGGCCTCAAATGCGGCCCACATCTTTTCCCGGTCCTCTTTAGATTGGCCTTGGTTTGTATTATTCCGTTCAGCTGCACACACATCTTTCCACACTCTATCTAGTCGTGACCATGAACTCTTCTTAAACATCTTCCTACACTTTGCTCCATTAAATGAAAGCTTCGATGGAAGGTCTGCATTCTGGCCTGACAATTTAGCATCTCTTGTCAACACTACAGCCTTACCACCTAATCCAGCCTTGGATAGGCAGTGTTCAATAGCCTCCACTGCAAGCTTCTGTTCGACTTTATCTTTGATGCTCCACACATATATAATTTGCAGGTGAACTATCTTCTCAATTATCCTGCATTGGGCATGAAGAGTGCAAAAATGTACTCTAGTCATGGGAATGTCGAGAATGGGATCCCATTTTCCATTCCCATTAGGTCCACCTCCTGGACCCCGAACAGGTTTTGCAGTAATTAATGAGGCAAAGATTCCTCCATTCCAAAGTTTCTTTGTTTTACTAGGATCCTTCGCCTCTTCAATAGTGAGGTTCCTTGGCTTTGTTCTCTCACACCAACAATAAATACAGGAGTGTTGGGCAGAAGGGCCATGTGAAAACCCGTAGAGGCATTTTATGGTTTTCATGTCACATGCTAAATGCCACTCAACTGCAAAGTCTCCTATGTTTTCAACATTGAGCTTCCTACCAGCATGTTGTGCTGCAATAATTGACGGAATATCAGTCTGTTTGAGCACCCAGTCTAAGCATTCATGGGATTCCTTGATAACTTTGAAGGTCCCAATTGGCCATATATTCATCTCACTTTGTATAGCAAAGAATCTTGGATCTTTTTTTGTCAAGGTTGGTTCTTTCAAAGCACGATTCATGATGGTGATGGAGATTCGTTCTTGCTTATCACCTTTGACAATTTCTGCCTCATCCATCTTTAGCACAAATATCAAAGGTTTGTTGTCTAACTCTGCACATAAAATGCAATGTTGGAAACAATCGATGTTGAAAACAAATGAGTTCAAATGGAAGGGACTCAATTTTAAAGAATTAAGAGAGGTTTGAGGCTTTACAAGCAACTGAGGCATGAAAGTAAAGTGAGAAATGGATTGTACCTTCAGGAGTTATTGCATAGAACTTCACCATAGACTGCAATACTGTCTCAACATCCACAAAGAGATTATTTGATTCATCGAGGTGGAGGTGTGTCGGACATGTTCGTTTCTTGATCTCTTCGTTTGGCTTCTTTGGAACCTCCCACGAATTATTAATGTGGTAGTAGTCCCCGATATACTTCTTGAGGTTCCCATTCATCTCTGTTCGCAAAAGAGATATCTGCAAATTGAAGCACACGACAAGGCTAAATTCATGAATTCACATACAAATCATAGAGTGCCAATAGTAGAAAGAACAAATTTTGGCATTTTTTCTAGAGTATTGTAATTGAAATGCACAACTTTCATAGAATGACTTAAGTGAGCTTTTACCTTAAATGGATTTGGCACTGCTTTCAATTTTAGTTTCTTGTCAACAGAGTGAAGGCCATCCTTCATAATGTTGAATAGTTCAGCCCATCCTTTATGTGGCAAGCCCACCCGATCTAGAGTTCCAAGAATGCGCTGAGGTACCACCACCTCACCCATTTTCTTAAGATGACAATTTGTAATGTTGCAAGCAACCTTTTGAAATTTGTGGGCCTCCATTATTGCGGCAACCTCCTGTTGTGACAAAATTGATTCGAGTGCCGCCCCTGTTTTTGGTTGTATGCTCAAAGACCCACAGAGTCTCTTTCGTGCCCCTGTCTCGCTATTGATATCCCGAACAACGCGAACTGTTGCCGCCTGAGCAACCTCGCTGTGAATTTCACAATCCATAATCTATCAAAATTAGCACAAGAATTCAATTGGGCGCTCTTGAAATTCACATCCAAATAAAGTTCTTGACTGAAGGAAGTTGAAACATACAAAGTTTAGTAGTACTTACCGGATGTGTGTCTTCAAGCGACGAGCATGGCCACCTGTTTGAGACAAGTCAGACAAATCTTTTTTCTTGCGAGATGTTGCTCTGCAAAATGGAGATTGTTGCAACCTTTGGCATTTCAATTTACTCCGTGCTAAGTCATTCTTTGTTGTTAATAGCTCCAAGTTTAAGTCAGCAATG
The DNA here is from genome assembly GCA_951799445.1 of Pseudisothecium myosuroides. NCBI lineage: Eukaryota > Viridiplantae > Streptophyta > Bryopsida > Hypnales > Lembophyllaceae > Pseudisothecium > Pseudisothecium myosuroides. Next base: position 32,626,151 of record OX637287.1, on the reverse strand, counting down.
TGAGACTTGTAATTCAAATGGAGACGTTCCACCTCCTCTGTCCCGCGTGTGATCACTGAATCCAATTCTGCCGAAGCCTCTACTTTATGTCGTTCCTTATTTTGGATATGCCCAACAATGTCGACACGAAAATGTCGTATTAGCGCCTGGTGTTGTAAATCAATGTCGTGTGCTCTTGCTTCAAGTTCTGCAACGTGAACTTCATACCGCTTCTGCTCCAAATGGCAATGAGCTAGCAAAGTGTTGCGTTCATTGATTCGCTCTAGTTCACTCACTTGTCTTGAGTGCTCAATCTGGTGTAGCAATTCTAGCAATTGGACATAGCGCAACCTACTTTCATCTATATTATTTAGTGCATTCAGATATCCAAAGAGACCATCATCACCATCACCCACATAGCACAGAAACGATTTGAGGTCCCTAAATGAAGGCGCAACTCCAGTCGCCGGGTGAGGAGGGTAGATACTTCCGTCAAGCCAAAGATCGAGGTTAGTATCGCCTGCTTTGCGTTTTGCTGGAAACATGGAACGGGGAGTTTGATTAGCAAGACTCTTACCTCTTTCAATCAAGGGGCGATATTTTCCAGGCAAAACAGTGCTTGTTGTGTAGGACTCAGGAAGGCGATGCATGTTAGTTATATCATTTGGCACCATGGTTGTCTGCATTTCGAAACAACACAATCTGATGCGACGGGGCAGTAATCCAAAAATTAAGACAAACCTAGTAAATTTCTTGCAACAAACCTTGAAAATGCAAGAGGAGGCTAAAACCTTCTTTGAACCAGTGATACAAATAGGATAAATTGAACTCTGTCTACAAGAACTGAACTCACAAATTAGATACAAGATCACAATTTCAAAGGCACAGCTCACAAATTCACGAAGGCCGCTCCAAGACAGTAAGAGAAAGGAACTTGGAAGCAAAAGCAAAATTTAACAACAATGAAACAATTGACAGTTAGTTCAATATAATATTATGATTAATCCTCGAGTGCCCAAGTTATGCTCTCAAAAATTGCCTAATAGCTTTGTTTTTTTATTCAAATGACTTTTCTATACAACATGGTTGCGAAGTCATTCTAAAATTAACCCAAAATAGCTTGCATCTAACCAATGGATGCGGTTATTATAAGTTGTATCTTCACTAATCACTACATGTTGGGTTGCAAATCTATACAAATTCAAGAGTGTGTTACTTCAAGGATAAACAAATCTACATTCAATTCCTATAAATAGTAAATTCAAGGCTTAGCTAATAATAAATAAATAAATTGGACAAATTAAAATTAAAATGGAATATTTATAGAAATTAAAGTATATATTAATATGATTATAGCTTTCTAGCATTCTAGGAATCTTTTTGCCTAATATTTAATAATCAAAGATAGTGCAAAAAATAATGTATTGAAATTTAGCAATAACATATAAAAATATATATTAAAACCAACGATCTTTTCAATGTTTTTATTTTGGGGAGAAAACTAGGTCACTTAATTTGAAAATAAAATTAAAAAAATTATTTTAAGTTTATATAAAATAATAGAACTTTAGGATCCAAACTTTAGGACCTTGGAATCCAAACTTGATGCCTTCGGGATCCAAACTTGAGGCCTTCCGGACCCAAACTTGATGCCTTTGGGACCCAAACTTGAGGCCTTCTGGACCCAAACTTGAGGCCTTCAGGACCCAAACTTGAGGCCTTCGGGACCCAAACTGGAGGCCTTCGGGACCCAAACTGGAAGCCCTCGGCACCCAAACTAGAGGCTTTGGAACCCAAACTCAGTGAGGCTTTTGGATCCAAGCTAAAGACCTTTGGGACCCAAACTAGACCTCAAGACCCAAACAAGAGGCCCATGGCGCCTAAACGTGAGACCTTTGAAACCCAAACTCAGTAAGGCCCTTTGGTCTCAAATTTGCCTACAAACTAAAATTCCTCATAATCTTTATTTCATAATTCATAAATAAAAATAGAATGATTCAAAAACTCTCTATGTATAAATAAATCTTAAAAAACAATATCAAATTTTTATTTTTTAAAAATGTGATTTTTTTGGAATTGTCTGAAGTGCTTGTTGAAAAAAAAACTACATTTTATATTTAAAACGCACATTTCCAAAATACACATTTTATACTTTTAAAATATACATTTCCAGAGTTTGATATTTTTCACATGTAGAAAATATATGTCTAAAATCAAATTTCATTTTTTCATAATTGAAAACATCAAATTAAATTTTTATGATTTTTTAAAGAAATTTCTTTGTAATAATCAAAGTAATTACAAAAATATTTTAAATAGTATGAAATTTTCAATATAAATGGAAATAGTAGTGACAAACATCATGATGTTTTTAATGTACTCCTTGAGTTTACATTAAGAGAAATTTGATAGAAAAAGCTACTAATTCAAAAGCATGCAAACATGGATATGAACCAACATTGACTGATTTGTTGCATCAAGAATTCAAAAGCCAAATTTGATTAAATAAAGATAATAAAGGCATAAAGTTCAAATTTGATCATGTTCAATTGTTCAACTGTGGGTCTCCAAAATTCAGTTGACAAGTGATCAGTACTTCCATGATCAATTTTCAAAAATTGAAGGCCGGGGTGCTTTTGGAGGTAGCACAAACCTGCGCATCCATATCAGGAATCTAATAATTTGGTATGCTTCAAGTATCTTCCTTTCAATAGGAAGCGCAGTTTGTCTAACCGCAATTGACAATCTTCAGTGTTTTTGGGGGAAGAACATCTTCCACTGTGTACTTATTCTCACGTCGTTGGTTGATCTTACGGTCAAGTTGCTGAGGCTCTCCAACAAGGAAACGGAACTCGGTAGGTGCATCTACCCCCATTGCTATTTGTACCTCATGCCTAAGATGAGATATCGGCCAGTCAGTTCCTACGTTAAACTGTAATGTCTGAGGAGGAACTATTCCAAGCACTTCACACTCGAGAACTATGAGACGACTACGAACTTGGTGATCCATCTGGATCCAATTGCCAAAAATCCACTTCTCTCGTACGAAGAAAAAATTTGCATACAAGGTTTGTCTGGCAATGTGGAATCGGAACGTCACAGAGGGGCGGTCGATGGTACATCGAACAATATCTTCGCTTTCTGATGTCTTCTGGTGCCACCCTGCGTCCATTATATCTCCAAAAACTTGATCACTAACATCACGGATTGTGTATAGGGTTGGTGTCCGTGCTCTTGATGGAGCTGAAGCAAAGAGGTCCACAAAGACATGGAAGGGCATAAAGACCTGAAGATGCGATTGGCGCGAGCCAGTGGATGGCTTAAGAGTCGTTCGAAAACAGAGCCTCAACTTTGCACGAAATGCTTCTGAGGTCATCATGTCGGGAAGAGCCCAAGACGGGGACGAGAAGCCTGGGAGTGGGATCTCTTCTAAATCACCATATAGTCGGTGGCCTGAAGGAGGAACGTAGATCCAGCGATAGAAGAAGACACTTGCATCATGTAGCTCACGAGCTGTTCTATCATTGTGAATCAGAGCACCCACCGCAGCATGCATTCCTACAACCAGACCAACAATAGATGCTGGATCAATCCAATCTTTGAAGTATGAAGGAAAGAGATCTACATCGCCAATGAGCCACACCAAAAATCAGTTTAACTAAGCAGGCACGTGGTGGATACTGCCAACTGCCAAATTACTCTATGTACTAAGAATTTAGCCTCATTGCTGCAATATGTATCACACTCCAAAATGAAAGTTTATCGAAATGATCAAACTTCTAAAGTCTAGATGAAAAGAAGAGTATGGCTCAGTAGCTAAAGTCCACCGCACAAACTATGGCCACAATACTATGTAAGACAAAACGAAGCAGGCATACAATAGAAATGAAAATAGAAAAATGAAAGAAGAACATGAAACGCACTCACAGTTACATGGAATTCGAGGACGCGGTAAATCGGGATCAAGACATAGTTGGCGAGGCTCATATGCATGTCTAACCTTCACTCGTGAAATCAAAACTCCATCACGGCCCAACTCAAAGCCCTTCACTTGGGCCTTCCAAAGATAGTGTTGACTGTCTTGGTGATATCTGCTAGAGTCACGCCCCCAGTCAGAGTGACGGTCCGGATTTAGAGTGACCCAAGAATCTAACTCAAACTTCATCGGTATCCAACGTCCACTCGGCCAGTGTTGAATATTGTGTAAGCACACAGCCTCAACTCGGTTTGCAGGAGGCATTGCTGCACTTGGAAAAAGAAAGTGTGATGCTAGAAGAAGTTCTTGAAATGCATATAGTTTCATTTGTAAGTGTTGTTGGATAATAAAAGGGTCTGGTCCAAAAGACTATGAAGTACAGTGAGCCGCCAACAGCTCATGCCATCTATGTTATGATTATGTATTGTGTACTCAAAATAAATGTCAATGTGTTTTAAACATAATATTAACAATAGTCACAACAAGGACTGTACATTGACAATTTTAAAAATTGAACGTTGAAGGATCTCATGTACGTAGTGAGTTTCGGCTGTTGATTCTTTGGCCTTAATTTAGACTCATTAGATGTTACTAATTAAAAGCCTTTGCTTGCACCTTTCAAAATATTATATTGTCAAGGTTGGTGATGTCAGAATGTGTTGTCAACACAATGTGGGGTGCACAGAGTCTATTGCTGGGACAAATATCATAATTACAAACTAAGTGCAACAAAGAACAACATTCTTGAAAAATAAATAACCGTGACTCTATCATGCAATAAAAACATCAAAATAAGATTTACATCACCTAATCACAAGAGCAATGTGCAAAAAGCAAGCCAGTAGATTAGACCATTACATATGCAAATAAACATAATGGAAGCTCCAGTGCTTTATAATCTATAATCAATACACAAATACACAATACTTTGTTTGATTTTAGTCAATTGTTGTTGGTGCCTTCTAGGTGGAAAAATGCAATATTAGCCGATCTTATGCTATTCCAAGTTCACACATATCACTAGCTTTGTTTGTAATCCGCGTACTACTACAGTGCTCACTTCGAGCCACAAAAGTTCGATGCTGCATTGACAGTGTTTTCCACCTCCTCTTGAGTTGCCATCTCCCAGTCCTCAACAATTGTCAACTCTTCTACTTGCATCTCTGCTGATGGTCTCTCAACAATCAGTAGGGAACCTTTGCAAAATGTTGTTGGATCAATATTTACTAATGCGGCATAGCCCATTTGAACCAGGGCCGGTACTCCACAAGGATCAGAATTTAATTTAGATACGTCGTTCTTCACTACAAAATTCACCGTTGAGGAGGTTCCTTCAAGAATTGCCAAATTAATGAGTCGAGGTTCATTATTTGCACTCATGTGCTCTGGCATCGCCGCAGTCTCAGGCTGAAATAGGCGGTTGCACTTTGTAGGTAGTGCCCCTGTTGGAATTTCTTCGTTGAAGAATATCGACTCTTTTGGATCAACATAAGCAATGCCACACAAAAGTAAGTAGATCCAACTACAAAATTCAAACATATGGATTCAAAGAGCAAGCAAATTTCAAGCGTTCAACATAATTGGATGCCCAAGAAATACAAACCTATGTATTTATAAAAGGAGGCTCAAATTCAAAATTGACAAAATTCAGATGCTGGGGAAGCTTAAAAATTAAATCCTTAAATCTTTGAACCTAAAGTAGAATTAAAATGCAAACTATAGATTGTAAAGTTGCAGGATCCTACTTGATGGAGTGAGCAATATAGTGAAGAGGAGGGGCAATACCTAAATCAGGATTTTTGAGTTGGTCCACCATAGATTGCAGCTGTGTTTTGTTGTCATTTGTCAAAGGAATGTTGAATTGCGCCAAGTAAGCTCCACCAATGCTAGTGTTGCATTTAGGACACTTGTGTTGATTTGCATGAAGGAGGGTGGCAAGGCATGGAGGGTGGAAATGACACCCGCAAGGACCAATTACAGCACAACGATCTACAAATCCTCGATTCGGACAGCAAGGGCAATAGTAGTCATAGCTCGAGCAAAGCATTGTTGGAACAGAGCGACCAAGTGGATAGTCATCAAATACCTGCTTTGGGCGCAAGACCAGGTTGTGAAGTTGCACCTTGTTGAGCTCGTACTTAACCTGCTCAAGATCAGAAGCAAAATTGGAGTGGCGTGATTTTGCTGCTGGGAATGTAACCACTTCCAACTGAGTAATGCTAGATTCCAACTCAGCTAGAGTTGCTTGAAGCTTTGCAATCTCAATAATGATTGCCCGTGTTTCTTTCATCTTGGATGCAAAATCGGCGCCTTTGCCTTGTTCCTTCAACTTCTCAGCTTCATCTGAAATGACACGCAATTGACTATGGGAACCTTGAATTTGAGTCGTGAGCTCAAGCAGACTCTCCCGCTCTGACAAAAGTTGAGCTTCCATGTCCATGCATTGCTCTCCAGCGCGCCAGTGCTCATCAGTCAATTTGCGCACATGCTCCCTCAACTTCATTTCTTCTGCACCCTTCTTGTCTGACCACCGTGGGCCAGTTGCAATTTCTCCTATTAGGCGCATTAGGGCACTCATTTGCTCACGATACCCCATAGGCACAATGAGTTTCTTCATTGCAGCAGTGCCTATTCCTCTCACCCGATGAGCTCTTCTAGACGCTGCCTCCTCTGCCCAATTAACTGGAATCTTGTGTATAAGTGAGGCAAAGCAACCAGACAAAAATTTCATCGAGAAACTAGCATTGTCCGGCATTCCCCCATACACCTTTGTATAATGTTCCTTGAAGAGCTTGACTTGCAAGGAATTGTTGCAAAGTCTCCAGGGGTAACGATTGCGCACTGTCCCCTCGCTCCAGCTCGTGAGTACCATTTTTATGGTCACCCGCGTTTCCTTGAATACATTTTCCAATAGTGTTCCGCTATCGCACAAGCCCACTACTTCCTTGAAAAACTTTGGTGGGTAATTGGCGTGGCGACCTCGGAGGAGGGGGCAAATCTCTATCATCAATTCTGCAAGTTCTACGGGTATCCTGTCAAGTGGAATGGGCTCTGTGTATAGTGCGAGGTCATCCAGCTCGTCTGAGCCCTCTTCCGCAATTTGTCTAATTGCAGGTGCCATAGGACCAACCGCAGACTTCTCTTTAGAAGGATAGCCCTTTGCGTCCACTAAACATGCCTTCTTGCTCACATGGCAAAGAAGCCTTTTCCTCTGAGAGTTGTTAGAAGCCATCTTTCAGCAAAATTTGTTGCTGGAGATGGAAAACACAGAAGGTAGGTGAGGCCAAACAAGAAAAAGAAACAAGTGTGCATTCTTCTGTGGAGGAACAAGATATTCAAGTAAATGCACCACAAATGACACTCGGCAGTGGGTATACCTTAGGATTGGAGGTACAATAATCACCCCATACTGAGGCTTCAAGTTTGGGTCCTCAAGGCTTCAAGTTTGGGTCCCTAAGGCCTCAAGTTTGGGTCCCCAGGGCCTCAAGTTTGGATTCCAAAGGCCTCAAGTTTGGATCCCAAAGGCTTCAAGTTTGGATCAAAGTTTTTTATTTTAAATGAACTTGTTTTTTCTTCATATTAAATGTATACAATCATTAATATTTCAAAACATCATATTAAATAAATCATATTAAATTTATACATTAATTTTTCAAAATATCATATTAAATCATATTAAATGTATACATTAATTTTTCAAAATATTCCACTTAAAAACAAGATTGTCCATAACTTTCCCATTATTAGTCCAAATAGAATGAATCAAAGCTTCACATGTAGACAAAAATGTAAAATTTTAGGGAAAAATTTCAAAATTTGAATTTTGAATTTTTGTGAATTTTTTTATGCTACATGTCAAGTTTAGTTCTAGGCTCTAATTTTGTGATATAACTTTTGTCCCTAGGCACCTTTTGAAATAAAAATTATATTTTCACAAATCTAATTAATTTTTCTATCAAATGAGAAAGTTTCTATTTTGTGATAAAGAATACACCTTAAAAAAATAATTTTTCTATCTTAAATTAAATTTGCTTATTTTGTCTTCAAATTAATTTGCTTTCATTTTAAGACAATTTTTTTTACCTTATATAAAAATAAAAATAATTTTAAATAACCTTGCTTTTTCTTCATATTAAACGTATATATATTTTTTAAATATCAAATATATTAAATTTATACATTAATTTTTTAAAATATTCATTTAAAAACAAAATTGTCCATAACTTTCTCATTACTAGTCCAAATAGAATGAATCAAAGCTTCACATGTAGACAAAGACAAAAATGAAATATTTTAGAAAGAAAAAACTTTTGAATTTGAATTTTGAATTTTTGTGAATTTTTTATGCTACATGTCAAGTTTAATTCTAGGCTCTAATTTTGTGATATAACTTTGGCTCCTAGGTACCATTTGAAATAAAACTATATTTTCACAAATCTAGTTAATTTTTCTATTAAATGAGAAAGTTTAGATTTTATGATAAAAAAAAATACAACTTAAAAAAAATTCTATCTTAAATTAAATTTGATCATTTCGATAAACTTTCATTTTGGAGTGTGATACATATTGCAGCAATGAGGCTGAATTCTTAGTACATAGAGTAATTTGGCAGTTGGCAGTATCCACCACGTGCCTGCTTAGTTAAACTGATTTTTGGTGTGGCTCATTGGCGATGTAGATCTCTTTCCTTCATACTTCAAAGATTGGATCGATCCAGCATCTATTGTTGGTCTGGTTGTAGGAATGCATGCTGCGGTGGGTGCTCTGATTCACAATGATAGAACAGCTCGTGAGCTACATGATGCAAGTGTCTTCTTCTATCGCTGGATCTACGTTCCTCCTTCAGGCCACCGACTATATGGTGATTTAGAAGAGATCCCACTCCCAGGCTTCTCGTCCCCGTCTTGGGCTCTTCCCGACATGATGACCTCAGAAGCATTTCGTGCAAAGTTGAGGCTCTGTTTTCGAACGACTCTTAAGCCATCCACTGGCTCACGCCAATTGCATCTTCAGGTCTTTATGCCCTTCCATGTCTTTGTGGACCTCTTTGCTTCAGCTCCATCAAGAGCACGGACACCAACCCTATACACAATCCGTGATGTTAGTGATCAAGTTTTTGGAGATATAATGGACGCAGGGTGGCACCAGAAGACATCAGAAAGCGAAGATATTGTTCGATGTACCATCGACCGCCCCTCTGTGACGTTCCGATTCCACATTGCCAGACAAACCTTGTATGCAAATTTTTTCTTCGTACGAGAGAAGTGGATTTTTGGCAATTGGATCCAGATGGATCACCAAGTTCGTAGTCGTCTCATAGTTCTCGAGTGTGAAGTGCTTGGAATAGTTCCTCCTCAGACATTGCAGTTTAACGTAGGAACTGACTGGCCGATATCTCATCTTAGGCATGAGGTACAAATAGCAATGGGGGTAGATGCACCTACCGAGTTCCATTTCCTTGTTGGAGAGCCTCAGCAACTTGACCGTAAGATCAACCAACGACGTGAGAATAAGTACACAGTGGAAGATGTTCTTCCCCCAAAAACACTGAAGATTGTCAATTGCGGTTAGACAAACTGCGCTTCCTATTGAAAGGAAGATACTTGAAGCATACCAAATTATTAGATTCCTGATATGGATGCGCAGGTTTGTGCTACCTCCAAAAGCACCCCGGCCTTCAATTTTTGAAAATTGATCATGGAAGTACTGATCACTTGTCAACTGAATTTTGGAGACCCACAGTTGAACAATTGAACATGATCAAATTTGAACTTTATGCCTTTATTATCTTTATTTAATCAAATTTGGCTTTTGAATTCTTGATGCAACAAATCAGTCAATGTTGGTTCATATCCATGTTTGCATGCTTTTGAATTAGTAGCTTGTATGTTTGTTTTATGTAGTCAGTATTGTGTTGTATTGCGTTCTTTGCATGAGTCTATATCCATGAATCTATATCAATGTGGTTCATATCCATGTTTGGATGAGTCTATCATTGAAAATGTTGAAAGCACAAATTTAGGTGATGTATTTTGCGTTGTAATCACATCAAAGCATATTGCTGTAAGCATTTGTAGAACAAGTCATGATGAGCCCTTCTTAAAAGAAAATATTAAAAAATTCAGCATTTAAACTAAAAAACTCTGCTTCTGGTACAGCTCATCTCAGGATTCAGTTCTTGTACCCTCAAATTGTCATCCAAGGTAGTGACACTTCTGTGTCAGGAAAGTGGTACTTTTCAGAGCTAAGCTAGCTATTGAATAATAGCTTGCCTTGTCAAAAATTAAAGGGCATCCAACAGGTCCATAACTTTACTAATGTTTCTTCAAGTTACAAGGAATAGAGAGTATTGGTGAACAATATTCAAATGTGCTACGATCATAGTAAGCTTAGCAAGTGTACACAATACTCTAAACCTCGTTTATGTGAAAAGTTCATAATAAAGAATTTCGAGTGCAGTTCCAAAAAATTCCAACAAAATAGGAAACTGCTCCAAGACCCGGCAGACGGGGTATGGGACCCGGAGACGTGCATACCCGGAGGGGGGGGTGGCCCGCTGACCCGACCACCTACCCGTCTGCGCGGCGGGGTTATCAACCGCAGCGCGGAGCTCTGTTCATCCCAGTCCCGCTCGCGTTTTCTATTTCTTTTCCCTCTCGCGCTCTTCCGTTTTCCGCAAGCACGGAAGAAGCAAACCCCAAAGCCAAGCCCCGCCAGGCCATCCTCGCAATCGTCGCAATCGGACTGCTCTGGGTTTTCCATCCCCGCGCGATCGCAAGAATCATCGCACCTCCCGCACAGGCAGGCAGCTCCCGATTCCGAACCTTCGCCGCTCTCCACTCCACTCCTGACTCCTCGTCGGGTTTGTTTTCTTTTCAAACTGACATTTCATTCGTGGCGGGTGGCTCGCGCGCGGCTGCCTCCCCCGGCTGCGCTTCACTGAACTTGTGGCGGGAAAATCAAACCACCCGACATTCTCTTGGGGGGCAAACCTGGTTCTGCCTCTCCCCTTTGAACTCCTTCCGCAGCTGCCAACGCTTCGCGTTCTTCTGTTGCTTCGCGTTTGTTTGCGTTCCTGAGATCGTGGTTGGGAGTGGAGTCGCGGGGTTCTGCGAATTATAATACGTCGCTTTCGTCGGGTCGCTGTCAGTCAGAGAGGCTTTTTTTAATCCGGTTCCTCTTATCCGGAGCCTTTCGATTTTTCAGCTTCTTACTTCACACATTTATTTTTGGGTGTTGGATGATTTGGTGGACTGCTGTGTAGGCTTCTTGGTCACTCTGTATGTTGGGGTGAGCTGGGGAGAGTGGTTTCTTCCACTGTTTTTCTGTGTTCCTTGCGTGACTGGGTTCGGTGGAGCGGTCCATTTTGATTATTTCCAGCAGCAGGAGACACCATGGTGGTGGGCGGGAACCAGTCGGGCAAAGGCGCCAAGGGGCTGCTGATGGGCAAAGCGGCAGCGCCGGTGATTGACGACAAGAAGGATAAGAAGAAGCCGACTTCTCGATCATCCCGGGCCGGTCTCCAGGTTCGTTTTTTGTTGTTTGTGTTTGTTTTGTTCTTGGCACATTGTTTCGTTCCGTTGGCTTCACTTGTGGCTTCAATTATCCTCAATGTAGTTGGAGATAATGTATAGTTTTTTCCGGTCGGTTCCGTCCTTGTGCCGGTATGGTTGCCTGCATTGTCACATGAGTTGTCACATCCTTCCGTGAGCAGACAGTAGATGGGAGTGTATTTGCGTGCTTGTTTATGGATTGTAAAGTCTAAGACGACGGAAATGCGATTCTCTTGTTCGTGTCTTAAGCGAGAAGGAACCCGTTGAATGGCGCCTGAGCACTGTTAGGACCTGCAATCAGCGTGAGTCTCCCGGATGGGTGTGATTGAGGGCTTAATTCAGTCCTTCATTTATTGATGTTCTACTGAACTGAGAACGAAATGGAGAGACTGCTTTGAGTCCTCGACCTGGACTCGGTGGATTTGGACCTGCTTCCCCGGCGCTTGATAGACTTTGCGATCAACATGAGAACTTAGCCGCAGTCCGCTCTTTCAGCAGAGCTTGATTTTTCTCCAGCCGTCTGTGAACGTTGTACCTGGACGGAGTTCATCCTTGTTCTTTGTGTGCAGTTTCCCGTGGGTCGTATCCACCGTCTGCTGAAGTCGAGGGTAGCCGCGAATGGCCGCGTGGGCGCCACCGCCGCGGTGTACTCAGCCGCCATTCTGGAGTATCTGACTGCGGAGGTGTTGGAGTTGGCGGGTAATGCCAGTAAGGACCTGAAGGTGAAGCGCATCACGCCTCGGCATCTGCAACTGGCCATCCGTGGAGACGAGGAGTTGGACACGCTGATCAAGGGCACCATCGCCGGCGGAGGTGTGATTCCGCACATCCACAAGTCTCTAATCAACAAGGCGACGAAGAAGGACTGAACAAGTGGCGCATTCGCAGCAGCCTAGTTTAGGAGGGTCCCGTCCGTCAACGCAGGGTGGTGCACGATGTGACGCATTGGAGAGGAGGACGAACAAGAAAGGTTTCATTCAATCGAGTTCTTTTGTCCGATGCCCTTCTCGACGGAGATGGTGGTGGAGATGGCCTCTTCTCATTTTTTTGAGTGGACGCCTTTGTGTATAATGGGACGATGTGGTGCGTAGAGGTTTAGCCTGGCGTGTTCGGTTCCGGCCTGGTCTGGCGTCGTTCATGGGGTTGTCTGTGTTTCTGAAGCTTGCCAACTTTTATTTTTTAGCATTGTAGTTTCTTAGTAGTAGTTTCTTTTATCGAATCTCTCAGTGAACGCTATTCCTGTGTACTTGAGCTTTTCAATGGCGCCTTAACCCCTAAAGTCCCAAGGCCATTTTTTTGTCAAAAAACACTCAAAACTGTCATTTCTGTTGCATTCATCCATGAAAGCAGAAAAAATATTTTTTTAAGAATCTAACCATAGGATCTTATACTTCACTTGTCTGAGATCATGTGGTAAAAGTTTCATCAAATTTGACCTTATGGATTGGAAGATATTAGCATTCAAAGTTGGGAAAAAAGTTTTTTTTCAAGAATTCCCGAAATACAAGATTGTCCATAACTTTCTCATCACTAGTCTAAATAGAATGATTCAAAGTTTTACATGTAGACAAACATATAATATTTTTGGAAAGAAATTTAAAAAAAATTATTTTGACTTTTTGTGATTTTTTTTGGGTTGCCCACCGACCTCCATGTTTGGGTTTTTGTGCAATAACTTTTGCTTCCGGGCACCGACTGAAATAAAAATTATATTCCCAAAAAGCTTATGTATTTTCCTAGCTTTACAAGAAGTTTTAGGAAGTTATGATGAATATTGAGATTGTGCGAGCCTACCTGAACTTGCATTTTGGCCCCCGTAGGGCCAATGGGACTTTAGGGGTTAACATTCGGGACTCTGTATTTAATTGTTTGCGGTTCTTGGTGTCCAGGGGTGGACCTTGTGTCGATTCCTAATTTTTAGTGAATGCGTTGGAGTTGTCGTGTATGGTTTAGGTCTCCTTGTTGTATCTGGGGTGTAACCCTTAGATTGGTGACTTGTAGAGTTCTTCACTCAGAAATTATATCCTCAGATTGTAATTTTTAATTTTCTCTTTTCTATTTTTCATTGTGGATTTTGTGTGTCTGTGAAGATGCTATGATGATGGTGAATTTGGTGTCGAGTTGTGTTTTGGAAATATGTTCTGGAGTGACTATTACTTAATTTAACTTGATTGTCAACAGAGGCTAGGGTTTGGTTGAGTAGCACATACTGAAGAGCTGAAACAATGTGATGTGGTCTGGGAGCTTGGGAGTGGAAGTGATGAGGAAGGGTAAGTTAGTGCATGGAGTTTATGCTTCGAGAGCCCAGTTGGAGTGCAGTTGACATGCCAACTGACTTCTTCTGTGGTGTGCAGACTTGTCTCCTAGATAGGGACCCTCGAGTGTTTTATCGTTATTTTTCAGTCTATTTTTATATTCGAAACTGGAATAAAATGACTTTCTATTTCAGAAAAATATTCAAGCGTTGATTTTATACTGTACAGGTTTTCTATTCAATGCTTATTTAGTTTCAATAATCCACTGCTACAAGAGTATCTTTGTATTCTTTTGGGCCTTGAAAGAAATATATCTAGATTTATAAATTGTGTTTGGAAATTCACACCCTCTCCAATTGAATATTTCTAGGGCATCGTCTGTGCAACCAGTGAAACTTATCGAATGATTGATATGGAATTAACTTAGAACTTGAGATGAGGGTCATCGGAAGTCAATAGGATGTACCATGTAGAATGTACCATGAAATAGACACAAATATTTCAATTTGAATTTTGGATGATTGAAATACACCCCATTTGGTTGTGTTATTTGTGCAATGTCCAAGTAAATTTCTTGTGTCATTTGCCATTTGCCAAATCAAAATATTCTTGTTTCTATTTCAAGTTTTTTTAATGATAGTAATCTCGAGTTCTAAGTCTACATCAATAAAAAGTTAATTTATGTATTGGTGAATTTTGTTGTGTGTATTGAAGATGCCTTTATTTCCATCATCACCTTCTACTCTATATTGGGTAGAAGTACTAATATTGTATGACAAGGATATGAATTGCTAGTTTATCATTGTGCTTATGTGTTTTGACAATAATTAACTTTTCAACATCTTACCACCTTAGTTATATTTGAATTTATACCCCCAATCCTACAATGGAATTTATAAGTGTGATGCTAAAAAATTCCTCAATTTGTATGCGGTCATAATATCCTATTCCTAGGCCACCTTCTATTCCATGTAAACATTATAAATCAGATGCATACAATTTTGTAACGATTGTTTTTTCTAGAATTTTGTTGGTAGATTCACTAGAAGAAAACTGCGTTACATTCCTTGAAAACGCGTCACCTTGTTTTTGTTGAGTTCTTGTTTCAAAACGAAGTGGAAAAGCCAAAAAACGCAGTTTTTTGCGTTTTTCCTGCGTTTTGAAACGAGAACTCAACAAAAACAAGGTGACACGTTTTCAGGGAATTTAACACAGTTTTCTTCTAGTGATTGATAGAAAACTTTCAAATTCTAGTTTTGCAATTTTTGTATTTGAAAATGAAGGTGATGAAATTTATTCCTACAATCTAATTTTAATGAAGGGTGATTGATCCAATAACTATTTTTCAAATACATATATTCTATATGAGGTTTGGATTTGCAATAATTAATTTTTTTTGCCAAAAAGTGCCAATGTCATTTTATAATTGATTTAAGGTAACACAAACCTTTCAAAATTTAATGTGAAAAATTTAATTTTAACACTTTTTTTCAAAAATTGACTAATACTAATCCCTCATGTACGATAGTGAATGTAATTTGGTCACAAGTTATATTATTGTAAACCTAGCTCTTCCCAACTCTTTTTGAATACCAAGTTGCATACTTGGTGTGCAATACAAATTAAGACACCAACCACTCAATATCTCAATATAAAACCATAATTTTATTGCATGATTTTTGGATTGTCAGCTCTTTGTAAGAAGGTCCCTTATTAGGGGTTAAGAGCATCGCCACTCATTCATGAGGAACAATCCCCTCCCGCTCAGTGCAGAGCCTAACCTCGGAAAAATTTCCTACCGAAAATCTACCAATTTTCAAAATTGGCCCAGCCCCCTTCCCCCCAATTAGCAATCAACCCTCCATCTTGATGGGCTTGCTCATCTTTTCTCCAAGCTTGGATTCTCCTTGTTTGACAATGCTTTTTGTCTCTCCAAAAGTCAATCATAGTATGCCACATATCCCATGCCCCACATTATACAGTGAATGCAGTTCAGATGCATGTAGCACTTATTAGTGCCTAACCAAACCAATGACGGAATGGGGGGTATAACTTAATTCCCCCCAAGCATCTAGATGGGAATTATCCCTCTACCTTGGGGGTCGGATTCTAGGTCATTAACAATGTTATGGAGCCCGGAAGGAGAGTTGAGCCCGCCAAAAGGCATTTGGCAAGGCAGTGAATTAGTGGCAATGCTCTAAGAATGTTATGGTAATTGAAGTTATATGAAAGCGTTGACATGAGAACATAGCGTGTCCCATTGATGATGCTTTCACCGATACCTGCGCCGGTGAGCAGATTTTCAGTGGAAGGCTTGTCGTTGGATCTTTCCCGCGCGAAGTGAGGCTCTCAGTGGCTTCTCCCCGAAGCCGGCCTGCTCCCTGCGGCGCTGCGTTCCAGCCTCTTGCCGTTGTTTGCAATGCTTTTGATTTCATCTCATACGCATTTCTTTGATACGAAAGGCTGATATGAACCGTCTGTAGAGATTACTGCGACCATAAGCTGTTGCGTGTTTGTGATCTATAGCGCTAGCTTGTAAGTGAAAGTGAAACTTACTGCGGATTTGCCTCCTAATTTCCGTTGCAATCACAACGCATTCAGTCGGTGTCGTGATTCTCTTGCGTGCTGAGAATTGACAGATCGGCAAGGTTATTTAGTTCGGCCGTGTTCAAGTCCTGCTGCGCACGTGGATTTCGCGGCACGAGGAGCATTGAGCTTAGCCCTGTTTTGAGACTCTTTGGAAGTTTGAATTGTGAGTTTCCTAAACTCGGCGTCCCTGCGAGAGTCGTTGTGATACTCCATTGGATGCGATCGCATTCATTGATGTTGATTCTTTTTCCAGTTTTGGTCAATATTTTGAGCTTCTTGACGTTTTTTAGCTGAACTTTTCGGTTACCCGAAGTTTTGGCTTGGCTTGTAGAATTGAAAAGAGGAGCGATGTCTGTCAGGGAATTTGCAAGTCGTGGAAGAGTGCTACCTCGCCTTAGGATTGTTGAGTTCCAGTAGCTAGTTAGGTTCTGATATGATGCAATGTACAGTTGCATTTATTCTAGTCTCGTTTACAGTCAATTTCGGTTGTTTTGTTCTGGCAATGGTGCAGAAGATTTGATGCATGGAGAGGTTCCATATTTGAAGCGATTGTGCGGAACTGCCCGTTGAATCTTCCCAATCGTTCTTGTGAATTGAAGGCCAATGGAGTTCGACGATGAGGTCGTTGAAGAGGCGTTGGCATTAGGATCCTCCCAGCCATCGGAAAAGCATCGCAGCGTTGCAGAGCTTATATTATCCAAGAATGATGAAATAGTATTAGAAGCATTTGAAAAGCGTTGTAATGATTTGAACAATGGACAAGCAGTGTTGGACTACACTCGAGCGTTATTTCGTTTCTTGATGCCCTTGGTGGAGAAGGACGAATTTTCTAGATCCGCGAAGCTTTTAGTTCTGGTGGTTGTGCGCGTTATTGAGTTAATTAATGATCAGAAGCTCGGTGCGGACAGGAAGGTGTTAGAATGTCTTTCATTTTTCGCACAAGAGACGAGTGCATTGCCCTGCCGCCTACTTCCATCGGTCGTGGAAGCAGTAGTGTCGAACCTCGAGACTAATGGAGCCAACGATGAAGGCAGAGGCCTGGATCTTCTTCCAAATTGCTTGTCGATGATATCATCGTCAACTGCACCGGTGCTTGTGTCCGGAGAACAGGTAAACAATTTCGGCTGATAGTTTAATTACCTGAATCAGGTGTCTATTGGTAAAATTTGTGAAGCTGTACCGCAGAATCTTGCTACAGTTGTGCCCTTCGGTTGTTGACGTTGTTTGTAGTTTCGTAGGCATGACTCGTGTTTTGTTGAGTGTAAGCAATTAGAGCATTTTTTGTCGCTGAATAAATGAGCTGAGTGCTTGTGCTTTTCGTACTTGGACCTGGTTTCACAGTTCGTGTGGGAGTTTATTAAGAATCAATGGATGCCGATTCAATCTTTTTATTTGTAGTGCGTCCTTTATTCGGTATGAGAATGACTGAATGAATTGAATTGGATTTTTCGCTGTTGAAAAGTTCGATCCGTTTGCAATTTTCCACCCTGAGGGAGCATTTACTATCTCTCGATGTTTGTAATAGTAATCTTCTCGTTGCTTTCGTCTAGGGGGAGAGCCTTCAAATAAGCGGAAGGGAGTACAAGGAACACATTGTTTCCCGACTTCTAGCCATTCCGTGGTGCAAGCGGCTACTGACGAGAATGGCGTGTATGTTACGGGAGTTGCTCCTAGATTCGGAACAAACTGAAGACTTTCTCAAGAAGATTTTCAATCACATGAAAGAGGTTGAGCCCCAAGATTTGCCATCTCTGGTATACCAATTGGTGCTGCTTGCTTCTCGTGGCCACAAACGTGCAATAATTAATGGCATTATGTCCTTCTTTAGCAAGTTACAAACCTCGCAGTTGCAAGAACCGGCACTGAACGGGTCAAAGAGCGGTAAGTTGTCTACTTCACAGGTGAAAAATTATCACTTCGATGAATCGTATTTGTAAAGATACTTGCCGTGTTGAGGATGAGGCCTTAACTTTTTATGAATAGGCTCATGTAACAGCTTGTAGAAGAATCATCTGAAGCTGATCGAAGTCTACTTCGGGTGATCACATTTTTTTTTTCTAGCTTTGAAAGATATTGTAAAATTTTACTGGGGTCTTAAGCAGGAGTGGATGTATTCCGTCAAGTGGAGGGAACTGTTATTCTTCATATCAACTTTGCCGTTAAGCAGGATCCGGCCTTGGGGGTGGAATGGATTGCTGTTGCTCGTTCTAACTATGGACCACTTAGTCCTTTCACGGTGACTGTCCTGCTATCGCTTGCTCGCATCCAAAGGTTCGAGCTTCAATGCTTCGATATTCTTAGAGCTGCAGCGGTGAAGGCTTTTCAAGATTGTGAGAGGTGCAGGTATGAGTGACATCTTGACTAACAGGGCAGCTCACATGATAATACTTGTTCAAGGAAATATGAGCAGAGTGCAAGGGTTTGCTTATTAGCGTGATGACTATTGATGACCCTTCCTTCTCATCATCATCCCTTATCGGATATTGTCTCCAGGGATTCATTGTGGGCATCGTCAGCGATGGGTGCCACGTGTCTGAAGACAGCCAAAGACACGGAATTGTCTTTCATGCGTACGGTAAGTAGCGGGATAAATCTGGCGCTTGAGATCCTTACGAACCTTATCTTTGTGTTGTTTGTGATTTCAAGTGCCTATATTTGTTCTGTTAATGTGACATCGACTTGAATTCAATCTTCAGTTTGTCTGAGTTTCAAATTGTGGCTTTCCATTCTGCTGGGTGCGACATGATTGGTATACCATCCAGAATCATTTCTCTGCAGGCCTTAATGCTTTTCGTTCCTACTTTTAAGAACAGTTTTCTTCATTTGTAAGGTGATGCAAGGTCATTTGGAACACGATTCTTGTTGAATTTTTTGTTTGCTAATGCACTTAATCCTCACGCAGCTGATCTTGCCGTATGGACATATCTACGGGATTTTGATTCAGACTTTCAAGTCATCTTGTAATTGTTTTTTGGTTGGATTCTTGCATAGTTATGTTGGGTAACCTGAACGAACGTATTGCATAGTTGAATACCTATCTTTCGTTACAAGTTTTTAAGGCAGCAGTTGTACCAGATCATCTAGATTGTTTTTAACTTCATTAAATATCGCAGTTTTCTGATGCAGGTTCAAAGCAGTGCGTTTGGGTGGGACCACATAATTCCTAGTGTCGTGCAGCTAGGCTTCATCTTTATCGAATCGGGAGCAGGTGGTCGATTTGTGTCAGCTGAGGATGGCGGACATTCAGAACGCGCCACAGATACTCAGGACTTGGGCTTAAAAATGTTGGTAGTAGCTTTTAAGGTGCACGAAATAGCACGTGATGAAGTGAGTGCCTTTTCCACTGACTGCCATTTCTGGCTTCTCTCAGTTTTGTGTAACCACATTTAGTTCGTCCTCGTCCTTGTATGATCAATCTGCAAGACCGAGAGTTCTGGGCTGCTTGTTTCTCTTTTGCATCGAATCCTTTGAGCAATTTTATGCTTGAAATTCCCAATGTGCTGATCATTGCCGACCCGTCCAATCTCCTCATATTATTTTCAGCGAAGTGATTAAGTTTCGACTTTCCTTCCTCTGCTTGGAATGCGTTTCCTAAATACCTTAGTATCTACCTTTGATCCTACAATGCAGATAGTGAATTATGAAGCTTCGATCCTTGTTGTGATTTCAGATCATCGAACAGAGTAAGTGCCGGATAATAGGGCTCAAGTCTCAGCAGAGCGCTTTAATCGTCAGGCAAGTCCACTGTTAGATTGGCATTCTTTGCCCTTCTAGTGGAATCTATTTTCACATGATGATTCGCACATCCGTAATAGGAAACGGATAGAGCCGTTTCTGAACATCTGCTACTCGATTGCCTTGTATTGGGGAGAGCTGATATTGTTGGTGTCAGAATGGTAAAAGCTTATTCATGGCGAAGACGATGAAGTTAAGCTAAGTCCAATACTTTGTTAAAGACTATTTTAGGCCTGAACGCATAGATTTTGTGTTGCACATAGATTGTGGCGTGCAGTTAGATTTACAGTTTCTGAAGTAATGTATTTGCTCGTATCTCCATGCCACGCAATAATTTTACCTTGTTTTTTTTGTTTACTAAGTCCCTTTATTTTATTGCAGGATGTTGGCGGAGCTTGTGTGCAAGTATCCCCAATTAATGTTAGACCATGGGTCACGTCTGAAAGAGAGTCTGGACTACTTCACTTTCTTGCCCAGTAATCCAGCTTCTTCTATCATCCGAGCGTTATGCCCTTTGTTTCAGCTGAGTCGTGATCTCCAGGTCCGCAATTTCATGGATAGAAGAAAAATATAATATTTTCACTGCATTTTGACAATTTCCCAGCATCCAGGTCGTACTTGAAATTTTCATCTTTACGAGTTTCTTTTTCATAACAGGATTACACCATTCTCGTATTGAGAAAGTCTATGTTCGGCCGTGAAGCAAGCACTCGCATGATTGCCGCACAAGGACTTCTGGACCTGATTATTGCTGATAAACAAGCTCGTGTACATGTGAACCACACTTCGGAATCCGAGTCTTGGTTAAGGATGTCAATGAGTGAGGCCAGCTCTAGTCAGTCTGGTAGTCAACAAGTGCCAAGACGTGGAATAAGTGGACGCAATAAGAATCTCCTTCAAGAACTTCTTGGACTGCTAAGGCGCTGTCTTTCTCAGCAGGTGGGTTGGTACCTTCTACAACCGTCTGTCGTGACCTGGTCCGCCTGCAAGGTGCAGGATGTCTGAATGTTCATTTCAGGGAGAGAGATAGTTAGGGTCTGTATGTCAGTCCTCACTTCCTGATTGGTTAAGAGTGCCATTATTCTATAGAGTATCATCGTGGAATTTAAGTTCAAACAACCAATGCCCTGACCTCAATTCTCACTAGGAAGAAACTAATTATTTCTCCTGTCTAATCAGGTCTGTGTCAGGGAAGTTCTGTACAGAAGGCTTCCTGGTCTTCTGCTCGTGGACCCTGCATCTGCTGAAGAAGTGTTTGATCTTGTATGGTCCCACTTCCGCCACTTCTACGAGGAAAAAGAGGTCAGCATTTCAAGTGGCCTGATGCTAGAACTTGGCAGTATGGGTAACCAACATGAATTGGATGCATCAATTTGGCAGTGACACAGTTATTGAAGTCGGTGACAAGCGAAGAACTTGGTCTAGCACTGTTTCTATTGGGTGGGGTCGACTAGAAGCATATGTAAAAGACTTTGCCTGCTCACGGGCGACCTTAAGTCGCATAAGAGTTACATTTCACTCAAGCTAATAGCGATTTTGTGAATGCTCTCAGGGTGGCGCTGTTGGTCTGAAGCTTAATGACTGTGTTCTTATCCGGAACATGAACCTGCATCTGGAAGAGCCTTTCGATCATCTGCTGGCATGCGTCCATCAGTTACTAACCTTGCAGCCTCAAAAGGTGACCGGAGAAGATTCGTCACCTGCCGCAGACGCCTTTGGTTTCACATTCTCTGAAGAACAAGATGTATGTCTCTCTGCCAATGAGATCTCTGACGTCATCAGCTACTTTATAAAATTCCTGTCGTGCTTTCTTCAGAACCAATTATCGACTCTTGCACAACACGATTTATGAGGTTGCTTTGCTCTGATGACAGAAAAGTCAGCTGTCCAGTGGCGAGTTACTTGGTGCAGCTTTCTTTAAGATTCGGAAAACTGTACAAAGCAGTTCCCTAGGAGGTTGGTATTTCTGCAATACAGTCTTTTATTTTAGCTGCGCTGTCTTGCTTACTCCAGCGCTAAGCTTTATATCTTTCTTTAGAATAGTCCTTCATTGATGCTTATGTGTTTAACATGGGTCCTGATGGCTTGAATTGATGGAGAAATTTTGTTCGATATGAAAATCGTCTACGTCGGAGGAAGGAGACCACCAGAACTTTTCGGAGTGAACGCTATCCTGTCCTTCCGGGGAGTTCTGGATCGGAAAGCTTATTAGAGCGTGTGCTGTTCAGATTTTAAACTTGACAAAACGGAAAATTTCTCTATTGAGACAGTGGAAGGTGAGCGGAAACTGGAGCAAGGGCGTCTCTTCTTGGGAGTTTTGGAGGTGCTAATAGACGCAGCTGTTTCGGAGTTGACCCGTACCGATAAGGAGTCTCGTCAGGATGAAATCAAACAAGAACTTAAACATTACCTTTCACTGTTCGATTCCCTTCACCAAATTGTCAACCAGAAGCAGCACGTAAAAGCATCCAAACATCTGTTTAAGGCTGGTCCAACTACCAAACTTCCGAGCGGGAGAGGCCGCAAGCCGACAGAAGCAGGAGTCCAAGCAGGTCTGGGGAAACAAGCGAAGTTTGCAGTCCCTCGGGCAGTACTTGAAAAACGTGTTCCATTCTTATCTGGTTCTTGTATTGCTTTCCTTCTCCATACTTCCACAGAACAGGAAGATTTTACGCTTCTTTCTTTTGCACTTTCAAGCTGTTCTCGATACTTAAAGGGAATTGTTAGTGCGCCTCTAGAGGAAAAGGACACCTGGACATCCATTGAATTACATCGTGATGACTGGAAATCAATAGCCAACCCACTTTTTAGAGTTATACTTGCGAATAGGGCAGAGATTGCAACACAACACACTGCAACTGAAAATCCTCAGGAGAAACCAAAAAAGGGAAGGAAACCATCAGAGGACTTGCCTGAGGGACCCATGCTCAATGCTGTGCGATCTTTAGATGCTCTTTGTAGGACAGCATTACAGAAGAACTGTTTGCCACAAATATTGCGCGACATAAGTTTGGACTTCAACACTGAGACGGATGACGAAGCTGTGGATGCTGCAAGTGTTCGTGGTTTTGGAACCATGGACGGACCTGATGCAAAACTTCTACATCACTGGATCTCCAGTCACATCCAACCTCTGATTCAGGAGTTCCTTGCCCGATCGCAGTTCAAAGAGACTGAGGTAAGCTTTTCTGATGTGATATTTCCAGTTCCAACAGAGGTTTGATCTTTGTTGTCTGGATTGTTCATTTTAATCGTGCTTATAGGTCGCTGAGTAGCTGTTGCAGTACCGTTCGTACATGGCCGCCTGACAACCTTGTTGTTATCGTCTTCTATTCTTAGGAATTTTGTATCATGTTAAGTGGTCCAATGGTCAATCTTAGTAAGCATGAAGTTGCTCAATGCCGTTTGTTTGTGTGATACTCCATTGTGTCGCTTCTTTTAAGTTCTAGAGCGGGATGTCGCATTCGAATTTTGATGTTTGTTTCTTTTGAATAAAATTCGGTCGCAGGTTTTAGCTAAACTCATCCTCTTGTTGGGGCGAAAATTACCTCCGCCATTCATGAAAAAACAAGCGGTGTGGGTAACGAAGCTCTGCAAGAAAAAGGTTAAATCTAATGTAGGGGTTGCCTTGGCGTTGGCAGCTCTAGCACTATCCTTAAAGGCCCCCCCAGATGATCTAACTGCGGCAAAAGGAATGTCCGCGGAACTGGTGAAGGTAATGGGATTTGAGGAATCTCAGCCGCCGGATTCTTCACTCGATTTTCCTTTCATTGATAGTACCACTAAGGTTGCATTAGCTGGTTTACTCCTCCAAAACGGCGAGAAAGTTTTGAAAGATATTGAGTGGTTGGTTACAAAGATCAAATTTCTTAAACCAGTGAGACGTACCGAGACCAGAAACACTATTGCAGGCTTCTTAGCAACACCGAGGCGATTACAATTGGAAGAAGTGCTCTACACACGAATGGAGGCGGTCGTGCTCATGCTCTCGGATTTCTGCAATTTGAGCCTAGCAGGTAAGTGGTATCTAAAAGAGGGTATCCAAATTGAAATTCTCGGACGAGACTGCACAGGTCACTATTGTTATTCTTCCTCGTCATATGTGTCATTATGAAGCTCACTTCTACTGTGCGAGCAAGGGATCGTAGTTGGGACCTAGTCACTTCAGCCGTGATTGAACCCCTGTACGAAGAGACTAATGCAACTGTGTAGGTGCTTTAGCGGAGCAATTTTTGAAGTTTGCAACGCACCTATACAAGTGCTTGGCAGCATCTACGAAGATGTGCATTGCCACGAAAGGTTTCATTCAAATGCTTCCCACCGCCCGATTTCAAAAGCTTGCTGAAGTAACCTGCACGAGATTGACTGCACCGCTGTACATGTTCATGGCCGTCATGCAGCGGGTATGATAACCGCTAATGCCTTAGATATTTCCCCTCTCAGTCACCTACTATTAGAGCTCGAGAGGATGTTATTTACTGTAATTTTTCCGCATGCTGTTTGCTGTATACTGAGAGATGATCTTCCGTCCGTTGAAGCTCTCCGCAATGTCGTTTAGTTGACAGCGGGCTGAATTTACAGGACCAGCACGAGAATCAGTCGTCTTCAAAGATAAGAAGAGAGGGAAGAACCATCCCCAACTTAATCTATTATATTGAGGATTACGAGCGATATTTGATTCAGCTGAGTCGAATCACCAAAGTGAATCTAATGCGACATGCGAAGCGTAGCACAGCACGCGATTTTAAAATCATGGACACAGGCAAGAAAGCCAGAGCTGTGGCCCATAGAACTACGGAGGGAGCTCAGCCGGCGGCCGAGCCAGAAGAAGAGCCAGAAGAAGAGGCAGGTGACGAGGCGGGAGGAGAGGGGGAAGAGGGAGATGAAGAGATTGGAGAACAAGCTGAGGAAGGTGAAGAAGAGGAACTTGCGAATCAGGAGGGCGTGGATGAGGAAGAAACCGAGGAGAATGTAGCGGAAGACCTTGAGGCGGCCGAGGTCGGACAAGGTGGTGGAGATCAAGAAGAAAATAATGACGTGGTTGTAGAAAGTGACGAGGAGGCTGTCGAAACAGTAGTGCCATCGCATGTATCTGAAGGCCGACGTTCAAATGGGCCAGTTCCTAAACGGAGGAGCAGAGTGGTAGATTCAGACGACGAATCTGATGGCGAGCAACCTGTTTCCCACCAAGTTTCTGCGAAGAAGCAGCGCAACTTGTGATTTCCAACCTCCTACAGAACACCAAGGTAAGCCACCCCATTGTGGCCATCAGACTATTAGAGCCATCCTTGGAATGGCCCCATTATGGCCATGCAAGAAGCCTAAGTGTGTTGGATTTGTGTAAATGAAGTAATATGCAATTTTCGGAATGTGACATTGCCACTTTTGAGGTGTGCAAGTGACGACTTACGAGTAAGTGACACAATAGGGTCATGTACTTCTGAGTGAAAACCATGAAGAATGTGGTCATTTTTGGCCTTGACATTGTGACCATTTTATGAAAATGTGGTCATTCTACATTGTATTATGACCATTATGAATACAATCCCCGTTGGTTTTGGGTGGCGTATTGACACTTATGAACTTTAGGGCAGTTCGCTTAAAAAATTCATAAAAAATTCATAAAAAATTCATACCTTGTCAGATGAATACAATTCTCTTTTCTGGTACTTTGCTTTTCTATGCTGTTTCTCCAGGTGTGCAGAATCAGAAACTGTAAATCATATCAGAAATCGGTACCACAATCAGGGACTTACCTTATTCTTGTAGAGACGACTCACAAATTTCTCCTTGCATCACTAACTTAAATTACACGCAGCAGTCCACGTTCTGAAGATACTGTTCCACTCGCTCGTTTTAAGTTAGTGACACACTCCGAACATGGCCAGGTGGTGATTCGAGGAGGCGACATGGCAGGTGGAGGTGTTTATGCTTTTGTAACTTTTTTCCAATTGGAGATATGTGCAAACATTCAAACACTACAGTACACCTGTGAAGTTTTATAATGAAGAACTTTCGTAAAGGTATTCCACTTCAGGTTCCTTGTCTTTTTTAGTGAGCATTCATTCCCAACACAGTACCCTAAACCAATCTTGAAAATATGTAAATATGGAAGTCCAAAATGTACAACTAACATAGATAAATGCAACAAATGGTTTTAGGTACACAATATATTTCAACTTCACAAATTTATAGCATATTCATACATAAGGTAACCCCCCCATTCCTGACCAGTGACCCATTCCCGTCCTATAGGTGCACGTATTTCTGACCATGCTTAGAATGGTTTTTTTTTCGTTTTCAAGGTTGGAACTAATAAATATATGACACATGTTCCAAATTGTGAAAAAAAAAATAGGAAATAATGATTAGGTAAAAAGTTATTGAATGATTGGAATTGGAAGAGTCTAGACATTGGCCATGGGTTCGGCGCACTTTTTGCCTCCCAAAATTCATAGTAATTTCAATTCAAGAAATAAAATTACCAATTTTTTTGCAATCCATGTCCTTTCTATTGATGGACCTCTGAAAAATATTTGTTTTGCCTTCACTACTCTAGATCATGTCGGAATTCCTTATTCGGTCGGTTATGGGGGGAGTTACCTTATTTAGAAAATTTCATATGTTGATTACACCTCAAAGCATGTACAATAATTTCATGTGTTGATTACACCTCAAAGCATGTACAATAATTTCATATGTTGATTACACCTCAAAGCATGTAGAATTGCTCAAAGTGAGGGGAATAGGTGCCTCAGCCTTCGATTGAATTTCCTAATACGTTGGTGTTGAATTTGCAACATGGCCTCCTTCTAATAGGAGGATTTTGAAAGGATATCCAAAATTTACTTCAAAATGATTGCATTAGTCCTGAAAGGATAGGCCTATGACCATATAGGTGTACTTATTATTTTAAATACACCTATTTTTAGCACTTGAAATTTAAAAGTAATATGGAGTGCATGTTATGTCCAAAGAATGATATCCTAAGAAAATCTTCTTGCAAGATCCAAAAAAAAATTTAATTGTTAGATAGTTTAATAATATAAATTGTGTTCAATTGCTTATTTGGTCAATTTTAGGTGTTCATTTCTAAAAAGAGCTTGGTAGGAAGATGAATGTGGATTTAGAGGATTTAAAGCCAAAACAATTACTATTCTAAAAAAGAATCTAAACATAAAATCTTTAATTTTGCAAGTGTCCTTTTTCTTCTTATCTTTGCATTAATTGACTGTGAAGCCTACACAAATATTGTGAAGAACTGAATGACCTAGTCTCATTGCTATATATTTATTTATTAGTAATAAATAAATAAATAATTTAATTTTTTTTTTTTTAATTTAATTTTAATTTTTTTTTTAATTTTTTTAATTTTTTTTTAATTTTTTTTAATTTTTGAAATAGTTTTTTTAATTTTTGAAATAGTTTTTTTCCAAATACTTAGATATACTTCATCCATTTGTAAATCTCCTGTAGTCAATTCTTGAAAGAATCGGAATATATTTGTGGTCCACTTCTTGTAGTCAAATCTTGAACCATTCTTGATTTTGAATGTATTTTGTCCATTTGTGGATGTCTTGAAGTCATTTCTTCAAAACATTCTTGCAGACAAATCTTAAAACATTCTTGATTTTGGATGTGCCTTGTCAATTTGTAGATCTCTTGAAGTCAATTCTTCAAAATATTTTTGCAATACTACCACAACATGAGGTAATTTAAGTAAATTTTTGAGTATAGTCCTATCAATAAGACTTTAAGTAATGACTTTTTAGAAAGTTTTTAGTAAAAAAATACTAAAAATACTAGTATTACTTGTAATTTTTATTGAAAACCTCTTTAAAGATCATTACTTGAAATCTTATGAGTAGGACTATATTTAGAAACCTACTTAAAACACCCCATGTGGTAGTATTGGTTCACTTTTCTGCAGTCAATTTTCAAAAACATTCATGATCTACCTAGTAGATGTAAGCTCTTTAATGGTTTTACTCCTCAATGATGAGTTCCTTTGCTATATGGTCATTTTTGAGCTCAAATTTGCCTACTAGATTGTATTCATGTTTCAATCTTACACTTTGCTTACATGAGACTATAAGATGCCTATAAATGCAACAAACCAAATTATTGTAATTTTTTAAGTACAATGTATAATGAAATATTATCAATTACATAATATACACTAGAATAATCAAGGTTTTTTTGGCAATGCAATACAATGTACTGTATGTAATTAAATGTATAGATAATTTTGGAGGAAAAATAAATACACACAATACTATATAATTTGGATTCAACATAGGCAGAGCTTGTAATTGCAATTATATATAAATATATATAACATTAAAATAAGGTAGAAATATTTAAAAAATTATTTAAATCAAATATAAAAATGAATATTTTTAATTTTAAAATAAAATTTGACTAATGTGCATTGAATTTTTGAATACAAGGTACACAAATCCAAAACTGCCTGAACTCAATCGTAGCCTCTAGTTCAAATTTCAATTTTACCCTCATGAATCATGAATCTTAATACAATGACAATTGTATAAGGATTTAGATTATGATAACCTAGTGTGAAATTGGGATTGGTAGGTTTGGAATTGGGTTAAAAAGTCATGATTTTCATGAATTCAGACACCACTATAATTTCTACACATGAAAAAAAGTTCATCATTATTCCAAAATCTTTAAGATTGCTTTTAAATTTCCAATGCAACCATATTTGGAATTAAGAAAGTCTCAATAGCATCCAAATGAACAAGAACACTCTTCCTAAGATAACAATAGGAAGCAATAGATTTCTGCTTTGACCACCTACAATATGCCTTCTTTAAAAAAAAAATTGAATTGGATAAAATTCATTTAATATGCCTTTAAAAATAATGAATGTGGTCAATCTAAATTTGTACAATGATCAAAGGGTCTACAAAGGGTCCTCCAACCTTTATCTAAGGTAGTTTGCTCAAAAGTACCTGTGTCCTAAAAGTGATCATGACACAGAGGCACATTCTGCTTTCTTCAATGTACCAATAGTGTACATTTTAAGAGGTGGTCACTTTTAGTGACCACTGCATTTCAACTTCAAAAATTTGTAACTAATTCCACAAAGGTCCAAAAAATATGAAACAACTTGAGTTAGATACCAGTTCCATTTTTCTTCCTATGAAAATTTACTGGAAATTGTTTCAAGGAGTTTAGCTTCCCCTTCAAAGACAATCAACTCTTAATTGGTCGCTTCAAGAGTAGACTACCTTAGCCAAGTTCTCACCAGCCCTTTTTTTTGGGCACCACGGGACTAGATTGCACCATTTCAAAATAAATGTCTGTTTTTAGCCAGATAAAAGTAATATTTTTTTGCCAGGAATTTTCCATTTTTATTAAAAATGTGGATGGAGTTAGCAAATTTGGATGAAAAAGTGCATGAATATGATTGAAAAGTGTTTTTCGGTCCAAAAGATGGGTGAATGTCGAAATACTATGCTTCACCAAATTTTAAGTGATCGCCATCTTTGCACTTTCTCAAAAAGTAAAAGAAAAGGGCTGGTTCTCACCCGAAGTTCTTCATTGGGAACCCTAGAAGAGCCAAGAGCGCACGACAGAGAAGATATCTACCATGTTTCTAGATTTCAGGGCCTCTGTATTGCGGTCTTGCATTTCCTCTCCCTCTTCCTCGCTGTGCTTGTGTTTGTGCAAGAAGGGTTGGCGCTGGCCAGCAGCGTTGTTGTTTGATTCTCAGCGATGGCGGCCCTTCCTTCAAAGGACGCAGCTCCCATCACAGCGTCGCCCGCGAAGAAGGGCGCCAACTTGCACGATCCGTATTCCTTGAAGCGCGTTCTCGATGATGTCACTTCGGAGGTTTGCTCCGATCACTTCCTTTCTCTGGTTTTCTTGGTTTTGCCTTCTTAGGTTTTTGCGTCAGGGTCTGGGAATGAAATTAAATTGGAGTGCTGAATTGCGGTTTCGTGAAGAATTTATGTTGGTTTTTGGTCCGGGACTTCCTAGAGCTAATTGTGCCTTCTCTGTGAGGCTCGATGATGTCTGTAGGTTGATTTGTGTTTACAAAAAGAGATTTCTCTTGTAGTGATTGTTTTAGTTTATTTCAATTTCTGCAAGATACACTGATTGCTTTATATTGCATTTTTCTACTAGGATTAAATTTATTTTCTTAAGGTTTAGGGTTCTTTTAGGAGAAGAAGACGCTCCCTTCTTCTCTCAGTAGTCATTGTATAAACGAATTAGTACGTCTCCAAGTAATTGAATTATATGGTGAAATACGAGATCGTGTGCTTGATAAATTGTGAGTGAAGAGTGTACTCCTCATCGGTGTAACCTTCACGTGGATGGACGTTGAGGATACCTACGGATTTTTGCAATAGGAATTTCGTGGCGATGTTCTATTCAGCTAGAGTTAAATCTCGTCACATTCTGTTTCTTAGCTCTCGGCTGGTGGATTAGGTTGATTTGACTTCCACACTGGTACCTTTGTAATCCAGTAGCTTGAAGTTTGCAGTAGACATGTTTCAAGGAGTCATGCGCTTGGTTGACTCTGCAGTAGAAGATTCCGTTTAGTGAAATTAACGACTTATTATCGTGACGTAAATTCTCGGATTCAGAAGGAGACAATTTCTCTCTTTCTTTCAAGTTTTTGATCATGTTCATATTTTGGAGACAGCTCCTATTTGCGACGTTTTTGTGAACAAACGTTTGGCTCTGTTTGTAGCAACCTTAGGTTTTGCGACGATTATATGGGTCTCGAAGGAGATCTCATAATTTGATCGTCTTTCTCTGTTAGAGTATTATTGACTTATTGTTAGTAACGTAGCTCAGTAGCTCTGCCTTTAGACCATGAACATGTGATTAGTTTTAGATTCTTAGCGACGTCTAAAATTGGAAGTCATGTGATGAATCTGCAGGTAGTAGTGGGACGAGGATACGTCGAAAATGTGAGCTTGAGCAATCTGAAGATGGCCATTGGTGTTATCACATGCGCTATTGCTCTAGCTGCTCAGTTCTACCCCAAGAAGTTTCCTGAAAACAAGACATTTTTAATTGGCTGCATTATATTATATCCTCCTTATAAAAATACTTAACGATTCCTGTTTTATGTTGGATATTTAGGTCTGAGCTTGATTAGACTGGTGGTTTGAATATACTTGCGGCGTGGTATCTTACTAATAGTAACTGGGTTGTCCTTGACTATGGCAAGTATGTGCTATTTAATGTGCTTCTGCAATACATCATTCTAACGAAAGAGAAGCAGCATATTTTTTTTACCCACCCGGTATGCCACTCAATCTCTTGTTTATTTATGCGTATATTTGATTGATGATTGGTTTTCATATAAGACTATCATTTGCCATGCCTCTCCAGGAAAAGGTGACGGAAAACCCTGTTGGGCACCATCAAAGACATGGCTGCCATCTGGATCGAGAATTTCTACCATGATGAACATGTTTTGTGCGGATTAGTTGGAGCTTAAATTCTCTGGGATGGCATTGGCTTCTTCATTATCCCAATATATGAGCATCAGATCTCCCAAGTAGCTATCGCTCGAGTAACTTTTCAGATCCAGTGTTATTCTGTGCTAGCACTGATTTGCATGTTGATATTGCAGAAGTCTTTCAGTGGTACAGGATTGGCAATATCCTCAAAGCTGCCAAGGTATTCGGACATGTACACCTTACGGATTGCAAGTGCAGATCCAGAACATATTGCGGCTCACCCACCTGTGGAGCTTACTAAGAGTGTAACCAAGTGGTAAGTCTCCCACTCAGCTTGCCCTAGTGAACTCTTTTTATCGCCAATTTGTAAATTTCTTGACCGATCTTGTGAGTATTAGGAAGTTCATTGCATTTTATCTTATCACAAATCATTTGCAGGGTTTGGCATGGAAGCCCTTTTTTTTTTTTTGTTACGTGCTATATCTCTCTGAAGGCTTTGAGAGTCTTGTCTACTAGACTGGGTTCAGAACCTTGATGCTGCATAGAGATGTTAAGGTTCAATACTCAGTGTGCGCATGCTGAGTTCAAGCAGTTGACCTCCTGGGACAATTATCAGTCGTTGTCTTGTTAGAGATCACTCACGATGTAATTATATCAGGTTTACATCTGATGGCTTTTTGGCGGAGGGCATATTTTGGGACGACGTCGAGAGTCTGATTGACGACTACGAGAATGAGTCTCGAAAGTCAAAGTGAAGAACAGAAACTTAGTGACAAATGTTATTGGGATCACTTAGCGCCCAAACCTTTTTGATGCTTTTCTGTAAAGTACTTTGGTGTAACCCTTTTAACTGGAAATCACTGGCTCGTGTCAGTTTTGTTGTCTTTCCCTGTTTATATGATTTCTATTATGTTTTAGTTTGTGAAGAGGCAGCCCAACATGTGATATATTATTGGAGTGCTCTTGAAATGTATTTTTAATGGTACAAAACATACTTTCTACACAACACAACATTCAGGAGCATTACTAATCACCGCCTTGGCTCTACAGTGTTGGAAATATTCCACACCCAATAGTACTTCATCAATAACTACTAACAGGTGGAGGATGCAGAGGAAAGGGAGTGGGCATGAAGATTGTTGGGTGTGGAATATTCCACACCCAAACACTAAAGAACCAAGGCAGTGCCAATGAATGCTATTGAATGTTATGTAGTTCAAAAAACTTAGAACACACAAAGCTTCAAAATTTGCTTTATGGTTTGAGATTTGTAGAAAGATGTTGAGAATGTAAGAATAATTGAGGATGAAAGACAGAAGAGGGCAATCCTAGATCCCTATTTTTGGATAGACAAAAGAATCAAAATATACAAATTGGTGAGTAGTAGGACAACAACAATGTGGATTTGAGGTAATGACTCAAGTCCATTTATGATCATTTTGAAGAATTCTCTTTACAAGAGGAAGGATTTTGATTAAAAATTCTTTCAATTTAATATCTTGCGTGGGCATTGTTTTGTATTCCTTTCGTCCCAAAATGATCTTCATGTTAGACAAAATGTTCTGGATTAAGGTTAAAAATTAAAAAAATTAAAAAAAAATTGGAGTTGTACATAGAGTTTGATGTACCCCTATTGTTTTGAATATTTGAGTTTCAAATTAATAGGATTTTGAAGCACTTAAAAATCAGATTTTGGGGGCTTTTTTAACAAGCACCACTAGCCAATCAAATTGTCATTCCTACATTGTGTATGTTTCTTTCCTCTACAGTTTTCGCATTGACACCATCCACGTCGAAGTCCCAAGTCTTGGCCTCACCTTACAACACTTTCAAAATTTGCCCCACTACAAGCAGAGCAGTCCCAAGCAGTGATATCAAAACTGGCTAAATTTTGCTCGGTTTCTACTTTATTTATTTTTCCCTCAGTGTAAATTCAAAAAAAATCTTCCAAAAATGAACATTTGGCTAAAAACCTTGAACCTGTTTTGAGATCACTGGTCCCAAGTAGAGAGCTTTGATGAGATAAAGACCCTCCCAAACTGGGAGGAGTGACGTAAAAGCTCCCCAGTTTGAGAGGAGTGAGATTCCTTCTCATCTGGGAGGACCTTGGTTTGGAAGGACATCTCCAAAAAAAATTGTTTGCAAACAAGTATTATCCCAACGAGCATTGATGGGCACAAGAAAAGTCTGCATTGAAGGGTCCACCAATGTTCTAATCTTGTCACAAAAAACAAGCATTCAAGCTTGTCATGGAGGGGGAGTTTTGTGCTCATGCAAATGGCATTCATCCCGCAAGACCTCCTTCCATGTCATACAAGAAGATCATTTTGGGACAAAGTTTTAAGGCCAACAGGAAGAGCATTTTGGGACAGAGGGAGTATTTTTTTGTTCAACATCATGTTGATTTTGCATCTCCCTAGTTCACATGGCTATAGTCTTTTACAACCTTTCACCTTTGAAAATTTATAACAAAAATTGTTGTGCCAAAATTGTAGCAAACAGTTGCACTTTTCTTATCAACATTTTTTCATGCATGCCTACGTTGCTATATAACTTAATGTTTAAAATGTGGTTACTTTAACCCTATAAAGTTGCAAAATAATATTATAATGGTCAAACAATCCAATATGAAAATGGATGATTTTCATTGTTTTGTTGCATACTATTTATTCATAGTCTATTGAAATCATTAAATTAACTTCAAGTTATATTTAATTATTTTTGTATTTTATACAAGATTTCGCTTTCAAAAGATTAGATTATCTTTGGTTCTATAGAAACAAAGTGAATCCCAAATCTATATAGTGACATGTGGTTGATCAAATTATTTTATCCCACACCAAGTATTTAGAATATTATAAGGACTTTAACTACTTATAGCGAGGACATGTGACCTTTGATGAACCTTGATCTTAAGTATTACAAATGAGTGTCAAATTTTTGGTTCTATAAGAATATAAATGTTTCCTAAATCTATGCATTGGCTCTTTCATGTAATTACATACAAAAATAATGAAAGTTAAGACATCTACTACCCACAATCCACATGAGTACAATACCGTTGATAATACCCAACAAATTCAAGTTCATAATAAATAAATAAATTAAGAATAATAGAAGACTAATGCACTGCAATAGGCAATCATTTCCTTTGATAGAGCTAGTAGGTGATATGTATGCATTGAAAAACCTATTTCCAACTTTACTTCCATTTTTTTTGAAGAATTTCTTGTACTATTTTTTTCATCCATCCACAAAGTATTGCATTGGAGCAAAATTTTGCCCAAAAACTTGGCTACACTCAAGCATCACTTTTCACTATGTCATTGATGGATGGAAACAACTGTATCCTTTTGCCACTCCCACGCATCTTAACTTATTAGGTTCATTTTAGCATCACCATCCAATGCACATGTTGTGTCGTTAATGCCCTTGATGGATGGGAACAACTATGTCTTTTTACCACTACCATGCATTTTGACTTGCTAAAGTCATTTTAGCAACACCATTCAGTTGCACATATTGTATTATTAATGCCTTTGATGAATGATGTAAGATAATGCCATTGATGGATGGAGACAATTGTGTCCTTTTGTCACAAGTCTAGATTTGTTAGGATCATTCTAGCAATCCATATTGTGTTATTAATGCCCTTGATGGATGGAAACAACCATGTCCTTTTGCCACTACCACAGGCCTTGATTTATTAGGGTCATTCTAGCATCACCATTCAATTGTACCCGTTGTATTATTAATGCCGTTGATGGATGTGAACAACCATGTCCCTTTGCCATTGCCACAATCGTGCTTGCCATTCAATTAGGTTTGACCAAGAACTTTCAAATAAGTTGATCAAGACAATCCTTCTTGAGATGAGCAGACCTGAAGGCAATATTTCTTTGCGATTACTTTCTTAAAGATTATCCAAGTTGAGATTAAAACTACAATTGTGGTCAAATCTTCTTCAAAAGATGTCCAAATGTAATGATCCTTTTTTGAAGTGATGGTATTGTATGTAATCATCGATCTACATGTTTTTACTACAATTTCCTCTCTTCTTTTGGCACCGTCATTGCCATTATTACACAATACTATACATGACTTCATTGTACGTGCAACAAGTACATTTGAACTTTGATGAACCTTGCTTTCACAAATCGTGGACAAGTGTCAAATCTTTGGTTCCGTAGGAATATATATGTTTCCTTAATCTATGTAGTAGTTTCATTTTCATACATGACATGTGGTGGATCAAATTCTTTATATCTATAGTACTATGTATGACCACATTGTACCTTCTAGCACTAGAATTTTGTACATAATGTAGATGATGTAATGCCCTATTCAATGATAAATAGATAAACAAACCATAGACGATCTTATCTACAAACATCTAGAAGTCTAAAGTTGTAAGCTATCAACTTAGCTAATAGAAACTACAAGGGCAATTACCTTTTATTCACCAACTAAAATTTCTCTACATCTTTTTATGTGTATTTTGTTCATAAACTAAGTCATTGACAATGCAAGGTCCTCATCACTTTTGCCTCAGACAAGTTTATTTTTGGATTAAAAGTTGTGTTAGAACTCAAAAATCTTATTCTCTTAATTAAACCCCACTTTAAAATACCACTCTCCAACTCTTTGCAAGGTTGTCTTGTTGGGCACATTTTTGGCCATATTTGTCATATTAAACGGTCGTTGAACAATGTTATATTGAACATTTTAGCAATTCTGAATTTTTATCCTTAATACATATAAACAAACACTCAAACAAACATCAATCCAATTAATTTGTTCTT
Source organism: Pseudisothecium myosuroides (assembly GCA_951799445.1). Classification (NCBI taxonomy): domain Eukaryota; kingdom Viridiplantae; phylum Streptophyta; class Bryopsida; order Hypnales; family Lembophyllaceae; genus Pseudisothecium; species Pseudisothecium myosuroides. The sequence goes on along the minus strand of OX637287.1, from coordinate 32,589,818 downwards.
TAGTAAGCTAAAAAAAAAGAAGATTTTTCCAATTTGGTTTACATACTACTTTGAAAAATTCAAAAAATTCCTTAAAATGAGTATTTTCTTACAATTTGAATTTGTAAGCCTAAAATCACATTCATAAATTTTGAATTTCATGGAACTATGATCTTTACTAATATATTCTTCACTATAAAATACACTATGTAACAAAAAGATGTAAACATTCCTCGTTTTGCAATTAACATTTGATACACACCGTTTTTGAAAAATCCAGAGCCATTAATCATTGTTAAAAAAAATTTCACCCCCATCCAATGCCGTTGATGTCCAATTTAAAAAATAAATAATTGCCTTTGATCGATGTCCTAAGAGGCAATCTTGGCCGTCCCTCTTGGATACGGATATGAACATGGATACAAAATATATGATACAAAATATGGATACAAATTATAGAAAATAAAATACGGACATATATCGTACGTTAGGGTTAGATTCGTAAGATCTCATATGAAATCATTTCTTTTTGCATTGATTTTTGTTTTGTTAACCTGATTTAGAATTTCGTTTGGGGAGACTTGGAATATTTTGCTGAACTTTACACAAGGGCCTCAAGCTTTACCGAAATTTGAGCGGGTTGGGAGTCAGAGGCTCATCTGGGGCTGGCTATGCCTTGGCATGTAGGCAAGTCGAGAGTTCGTGACTACTAAGTTAAGCTTACTTCTAGAGGCAGCTGAACCAGTTGCTGCTTCTTCTGTAGAGAGGAGTATTGATGGCGCACCGGCACTTTGGCACTTGCATTAGGCTGGCCTTAAAAGTAGGCAAGGCTCCAAAGAGGGTCATAATGCGGGAGTCAAAGGCTTAGAGCCGAGTTGAATTGAACCCCTTGATTGTCTTTGAGGGAAAACACTGAATTTTTCTATTTCCTAATTAAGTAGTAGAAAATTTGCAAATTTTGAATTCATATTTGTAATCATAGCATTAGAAGAGAAATGAGGCCAAAGAAGGGCCACAAATTATCTTAGAGTTTCCAAACTTGGGAGCTTCGTTCCACTGGAATATTCCTATGCCATGTAGACTGCTGACATGGCGGCAACACTGCCATGTCATCTGCCACGTCAACAAATTATTAAAAAAATTGTAAAATTTATCCAAAAATAGAATTTATTTTCAATTTTTTATTTTTTATTTTTTCCCCCCCTCTCAATGATGGGAACAACTTGTTCCCAACATGGGGAACGGCCTTGAAACGGCCCTTTCATGGCCTCATTTTTCTTCTAATGGTCCCAACTTAGCTAGGAGGGATACATTAGGTAAATTAATCAAGCACAAAGTAGGGTGCTTTTTTTTACATGCACCCCTACAATGACAATGACTTTTAGGAGGACGGGTGAGGGAGTTAATTCAACTCGGCTGGAAAAAGGACTAAGCTTATTAAGTTTATGTATTCCAAGGATTTTTTATATTTATAAAGTACTCACCTTGGTATGTATATTATTTTTTATTTTTCATTTTTCATCATTCATCAGGGTTTTTTTTAGGATTCAAATTAATTTCATTAACATTTTCCACATTTCAAATATGCCATATCATAATTTCTGAAAATTTCATTACATGCCATATATAATTATATTTTGAATAATTTTTTAACAAATCTGACCCAAGTGTAGGGTATTTAGGTCCTCTTCCAATTACATCTCCTAACTATAGTTTTTCAGTAGTTCAACTTACACATCTTAAAAAAGTGTAGATAGGTGATGCAAATTGGATTTTGAATCATAATAGGTATGGGTACCTTACTTAGCACCATTGCTGTAACAACAACAATCCTTGCATAAGAAATGTTGTATGGAGTACTATATATGAATGAATTTTCAATTTTTTTCATATATTAAATCACATCTCATTATATCAATCATCAATCTCTCAGACTTAATTGTGGAGATCTTTAATTATCTTTAATTATATGAGGTTTTGATTAGAAAAGTAACACAAAGATATATGAAATACAAAATCTATTTGGAAAATCCGATTTTTTTTTTGAAAGTGTAAAAAAGGTTATTATTACCTAGAAGATGTGTTTGCATCTTCTGGGTACCTAGTAATAGATTGCTCAATTTTCAAAAGGTTATTGTGTACTAATTAAAAGGTTATTATTACCCAAAAGATGTGTTTGCATCTTATGGGTACATAGTGATAGATTGTCAATTCTCAAAAGGTTATTGTGTACTAAAAGGTCATTATTACCCAAAAGATGTGTTTGAATCTTCTGGGTACATAGTGATAGATTGTTCAATTCTCAAAAAACTAGATGTGAAAACATGAGTGGGATACACGTGTCATTCAAGCATTGATTGTTAAGTTTTTTTGAAAATTCTAAAAAGGGATTCACACGTAATTTTTTGGCTGGTTGTAAAACTCTTGTATCCAAAAATTCATGAGCACATCCCCTTGTGACTTGAATTGATGAATTGTACTTTAAAACTAACCCTCACCCCATTTTTTAATTCTTGTGGAACCTTTGTAAGCTGCATTCAATATGGGATATATCCATATGAATTTATATCCGTATTTCGTATCCATATCCATATTCACCATGTATATCGGTATTTCATAGCTTGTAATTTGTATCTACCCTACGCTTGGGTCAAATTTGTTAAAAAATAATTCAAAATATAATTATATATGGCATGTAATGAAATTTTCAGAAATTATAATGTGGCATATTTGAAATGTGGAAAATGTTAATGAAATTAATTTGAATCCTAAAAAAAACCCTGATGAATGATGAAAAATGAAAAATGAAAAATGAAAAATAATATACATACCAAGGTGATTGCTTTATAAGTATAAAAATCCTTGGAATACATAAATTTAGTAAGCTTAGTCCTTTTTCCGACCAAGGTGAACTCACCCCCTCATTCGTCCTCCTAAAAGTCATTGTAGGGGTGCATGTAAAAAAAAGCACCCCCACTTTGTGCTTGATTAATTTACCTAATGTACCCCTCTTAGCTAAGTTGGGACCTTTGATTGCAAATATGAATTCAAAATATGTAAATTTTCTATTGCTTAGGAAATAGAAAAATTCAATGTTTTCCCTCAAAGACAATCAAGGGGTTCAATTCAATTCGGCTCTAAGCCTTTGACTCCCGCATTATGACCCTCTTTAGAGCCTTGCCTACTTTTAAGGCCAGCCTAATGCAAGTGCCAAAGTGTCGATGCGCCATCAGTCCCCCTCTCTATAGTAGAAGCGATAACTGGTTCAGCTGCCTCTAGAAGTAAGCTTAACTTAGTAATCACGGACTCCTGGCTTGCCTACATGCCAGGGCACAACCGGCCCCGGATGAGCCTCTGACTCCCAACCCGTTCAAATTTCCGGTAAAGCTTGAGGCCCTTGTGTAAAGTTCAGCGAAACATTCCAAGTCTCCCCAAACAAAACTCTTAAAATTCTAAATTGGGTTAACGAAGGTAAATCAATGCAAAGAAGAAATGATTTTGTATGGGGCCTTATGAATCTGACCCCAACGTACGGTAGGCAGGTTTACTTCAGTATAATTTATTCTCCATTTGTAGGAATCTCACCCACGATAAACATGAATCCATGAAAAAGATATTTGGAGGAATTTCAATGATTGAGTACAATTTATTCCTATTTTTAACAGGAAGTAAACTTTTTTTCTGGTGAGATCCGCCCTTGTCCTTCCAATCAAATTCCGCAGATTTCAGTTCCATCTAAGTTACTGTATAGAATCTGAACGAATATATTTTCATGAACAAACCACGTGGCACGCACTCACCTCCATCACCCACACTAATTTCACCTTTATATTCTAATTCTCATATTAAGTTTAATAATAAATATTTTTTTGCGCTCATTCTAGATTTCTAGCCTCCCAAGCATATTAATTTCCCATTGAGTGATGAGATGCCGCTGTGTGTCTGGAGAGCGGCCCACATTGCTGAGCCTGAGTGAGTGAGTGAAGCCTGGGCTATGGTGGTCCCCCGCTTCTTCATTTGACATCTCCCTTCTCCTTTCTCTCTTCTCTCTCCTCTCTTCTCTTCCTCTTTCTCTTCCTCTTCAGACACGGTTTGTGCGTTTGTTTCCATCAGGGTTGGATAGTTGTCTCTCTCCTTGTTGTTGAATTGGGAGCTCTGAACGAAGTTTTTGAGTTTGTTTTGGGAGAGTGTTGTTGCTGTTGTTGGAAGCGTTTGTTGGAAGCGGGTTTTTTCTGCCGCTATAGCCGGACGTGGAGCTGGAGGGGATGTCGTGGTCGGGACCTGATAACTTTCCTGCTACGTCTCTGGCCGACAATCTCGACAGTGAGTATCGAAAACAATGCTTTGGGGTTGGGGTTGGGGTTATTACGCAACAGGGCTTGGTATTGCTATTTGGGGGAGAATTAGGGTCCCAGAAGCTGCGTTGGGTTATCTGTCATTGTCGAATTTCACTTCAACCCTGTTCACGTAGATTTGAATGTGTGCTACAGTTTATGATAGTGTGGTATTGGAGAGTTTCGTTTTTAGAGGAGGTCGTTTGACTGTAGTTTAGGTGGGTTTTTTTATTTTATTTTGTGGGTTTCTGTTTGGGCGTTTTTGTCACACCAATGCAGCACTGTTTGATCGAATTGCTCGTAATTTTATTGCGAGGGACGAGATTTTTTCGTCCCGTTGCGGAGCATGAGCGTGAACAGTTTTGACTCGGGTTTATATCAATTAGGGTATGCTATTTGTGATGAATGTCAAGGCTGTTAGGCACCTATTAGGGACACCTCTTTTAACGCTGAGTGTAGTTAATAATATTAGCTTGGCTATGCTCTTGTTAGTGAAGTGAAGAGGGTTCCAACGCACCGAAGAATGCATTATTTCGATATTGCGTGCAAAAGTTATGAAGGTTTTTAAGTTTGATTGGTAGATGACCTAAAACTGAACGTATGCTTAGATGGTTGAAATCGTACTGTTCATATGCCAATTTCAGCATGGTGATTTGGGGTAGTGGTGATTATATGTGTCTGTACCTTCTGGAGATTATTAGCTGCAATGCTACATTATTTCTGGGAAAGGAAAAGGGAGACCTGTCAGGGGGAAATTAGGGTTTTTGAGAATAAGGAGGGTTTGTCAATTGATCGTGTTACAAATAAGCGACCGCAAACCTAAGGCTGCTGTTTTGTACGGTTTGTTGTGGGCTGGAAGAGTACATGTTTTTTTTGTTTTTTGGGAGAAAAGAGAGAGACCGTGTGCATTAAAAGAAAGCAAAGTAGCACGTACCTTTCTATTATGGTATGGAGTGCACATGATGAAGACTGACTGCTGGTTTCGTACAATCTAGCAGACGGATTGAATGAATGCCTCGTGGGTAATCCGACATTGTCAGTCTGTCACTTGGCATTCATTTGAACCAAGTTGTTGTTTGGATTTCCATAATGATCCCTTTTTGCAGGAAAGGTCAAAAGAATGTGGAAATACCTATTTCCGTCCCTTGGAGAGTTTAACAAACCAATATTTCCATGGTAGCAGTTCAAATTGATGAATTTTTGGAAATAAAAATAAAAATTGGGATGCAATTTGTTTAACTGCTCTAATATTTTCCATTAAGAAAATGATTTAGACAACTATTACTCCCTCTAAGTACGGGTGGGATTTTGATCTTGCTCAAAGCATGACATGTTCGGATAAAATTATTTAAAGCGGTTTGGTAATGAGGCTGCTAGGGGTTGGTTTTAGAGACTCTTAATGGGCTCGGATTTGGATGCAGGTTTAATAATCGGTGTTTGTACATTGTACTGTTATTGTTGGGATATCTGTCTTTGTGCATGCCTTTTGTCCACGCTTTGACGTTTTCTTTGAATGTGCAGAGAAGTTGCTAGTGATATTGCGAGATGGAAGGAAGATAATTGGCGTACTCCGATCTTTTGATCAATTTGGTATGGGTTTTCTATCCATGCAACCTTGTTGCCAGAATGTGTTTCTGTCAAATCATTGAATGAGGAAATATGTTCATTTTGGGGGATTCTTTAGCGAGAATGTTGCGATGTTCCGTTCTGTACAAGCTTCCGTTTGTGTCTGTAAGCAACGCTGTATGGCATATTGAGCACAGGTTGTGTGTTGTGTTGAATTTGGGGTGAAACAGCAAATGTAGTGTTGGAGGGAGCTCTTGAAAGGATAATGGTTGGAGAGCTATTTTGCGACCTTCCTTTGGGTCTATACATTATCCGTGGAGAGAATGTTGTTCTCATTGGGGAATTGGTACGCCTCACTCTGGAGCCCTCCTGCACGTATGCCACACTTCTCACGTCTAACATTATTATCCAGCTTTAGCAAGGTCCCTTCGTCTCCTATGAAAATGGGGCCTGCTAGTGAAGTGTTAGTTGAGTTAGGCGCCCTTCAAGTGCGTTGCTGGCGATGACTTCAATTGAAATCCTTTTCTTGACTCTTTCGGTTCTTTGAAGTCTTAACGTATTTGGAAACGCATGTGTGAAGGAGTGGATAGCTCGTGCTTTCACCTACTGGTATTGAGCATAGTACTGTGAAGATTGATGTGAAAACAAAGACAATCCAGCCCCTTCAATATTGGAAATCGCTTCAGCTTATTTTATTGAAACTAACCGGTAGGAGCTACCTGTGGACCATTTTTTTCGTGAACTGGACCGTTAAAGAGATTCGTGACTGGTTGTTCGTTCAGGATCTGGAAAAGGAGGAGTTGCCATCCTTTATGCAGCGTGTCAGTCCTGCTGAAATCAAACAGGTACGCTCTTTTGGTCATTAATTTAAGGGTGATCTCATTGTATTGACGCAGATAATAAGTCATCATTTTTTGTGTGTCAATTTACAATTGTTCAATACTCCTGGCATTGAAATATCTAAGGGTGTATTTGAGGCAGATAATAATGAATTTGAAAAAAGAAATGTGTCAATGATAAAACGGTTCAATATTCCTGGTTTTGAATCATCAAAGTGCAATCTCATTGTGTGGGCAACCCAGGCACAGAAAGCAGAGAAAGATGCAACCGAATTGAAGGGTACAATGAGGAAGCGCATGGAGTTTCTGGATCTTGATTAAGCTATGCAAGACCAATTTGTTAAACTTACAAAGCTAGCAAGTAAGTAAGCAAGCAAGCAAACGAGGGGGGAACAACACGCCCCGCCAGCGTGGCGAGTTTAAAGTGTCATGCTGGCCCGCACATTTTATCGCGGAGCTGCGTTCCTAGTGCTGGTATTCACCACAAAAATTTAATGCCCTCTAGGGTGGCCCCCTGTCCCCTTTTCTCGTCAGTTATGGACAACTCCATGTAATCCAATCCATAGCCCTACGTCCGAGTTTCTTCTGCCTATATGCAGTGACCGTGTTTATTGTGTCTCTGCTGTGTTTTTTTCTTTCTTTTTGGGGGTCTAAACTAGAGAGATCCGTTTAAGTGGCTCAAAGCTTCATGTCGAGTTTCCACATGGAGAGTGCCTCGCAGAGTTTCATGGTAGAGTGTTTGGCTCTGACAGGCTTTTCTTTGACCCTCACATTGGAGCTCTTTCATTCTTCCCAACCTCATCCCCTTGTTTTTCTCCAGTTTCTGTGCCTTTTCAGCTGCTTAGCAAATATCTCTGTTATTCTTTTTTTCTTTCTTGCATGTATGTCAGTATTAGAGATAACAAGCAGTTTTGCTAGGAGGCTCTATCCTTGTCCTTGTAGCAGTGGCTTGCTTTTCAAGCAGCAACCTAGTCAAACTTCCTCATGTTCAATGTAGATTCAGTGACGATGTAGCTTTCATTAATGCAAGTTCCCTTCCATGTCAAAGCCTAGTAACCCAAAATACATGTGATTATCAATGGAGTACATTACGACAATCGATATTATTCGCAAGTAGAGTGACATTATAGAGGTATTTGGGGTAGGAGTCAAGAAAATGATCTAGGACTTTTGTCAAACTCTGTACTATCACGTGTGTAAGCAATTTCTTCTGCTAGAGCTGGGTATGATGGTGAGAGTGGAGAGTGATTGTTTGCTCAGAACTGGGCATGGCTATTCCTTGAGATTTGGTGAGAGAATAGAGGATGTGATGTTAGAGAGAGTGCTACATAGATATTGAAGAGGTCTGGGTGTATACACAATGAGGACTTTTCAGAAGTTGTTATCTAAAGATGAATTTTGTAAATTGAAAACGGTGGAATCTACTCAGGCTTCAGGCTAAGTGGCAGGCTTTCTATCCTTGGATATATCATTTGACAATTGTGCCTATCCACCCTCCCTGCAAGAATCATATGTGAGACATTGGTCTAGGAAATTGGGAGGCCATCGTAAAAGATGGAGTCTTAACACTGTAAGACTAGACGTCGTACAAAGCTTCAAGTAAGATTGGCGAAAATGCAAGTGGGGTTTTGGAGTTTTAGGAGCAACACCATCAGGACACGGTACAGCTGGTGTCGTGAAATTATATTACATTGACTACATTGTTGAGAGAAGCTCAACACTCAGTTACAAAAATGGCCTCACACCCTGCTTAGCCGAGGTTGAGCAGGAGGAACTAAATGTAGATTGAACTTCGATGCAAATTCTTCCAGCAAGCAATCATGCAGTAATTTCAATAAACTCTCTCCGTTTACCTGACTTGATTCGCAAGAATTCCCTAAAAGCTCTGCTACACTTGTGACAGAGTAGTCAGAAATACCGCACGGTATAATGTTCGAAAAAGGTGATAGGTCTGTCGTGACATTCAGAGCAAGTCCGTGGTAAGTGATCCACCGTGAGACTCTGACACCGATTGCTGCAACCTGCAAACGTACTGGAGGGTGAGTTCAACTTCAAAAGAAGTTTTCCACAACCACATCACATGGGCAGTGATTCTATTCTGTGCATCTGCCACACATGAATCTGAAGTCTTCTAAATTGTTAGAGTATTTATGAAGCCATACAAATGCAAGAATCGAATCGAAGAGGTCATCGTACTACATAACCTATGACCTTGTTCCTTCCATTTCTGAGCAGGAGATTTGGAGAAATCTGCAATACCTTCTGATTAGCGACCCAGACGCCAGTTAGACCATCAATGCGATGGGCCGAAATCCCACAAGCCTTATCAAGTGCACCGATTAAAACATCCTCTAGCGTTCTAAGGTACCAGTGTAAGTCCATGTGGTGATGACGCAGGTTGAGAATCGGGTACATTACAAGCTGCCCAGGACCATGGTATGTAACCTGCATCGGCCAAGGCGTAAAAGTAAGGGCGCAGGATTCATCACTAGAATGAAATATGCTGCAGATATATTCGTGAGCTTAATCTGCTAAGTAGAATTTCATACTGATACAGCCCACTCTCTCTATATTCCACAAACTGGGGGCGCAAGTTTGTAACATATGTGAAGTTATAACACTGAACAACTAATAAGTAGCGAGTCCTAAAATCATTTTATAACACTTAGAGACCATACTATATTCTGACATTTACAACAAACAACAGGATTATGACAATGTTCAGTAGCAAATGCAACTCATTTCTTTGTGTTTTTGATACTCCATCACGGCTCAAGATTTAATTTCCAGGGCAAATGACAACCTTGTACAAGAATTTGGGCACGGTCCTAGTATGGGGGGTCCCCGATATCCAGACCCCCTGGATCTGATCGCACCCGCTCTGCAGCCAAGTCGGGAGTCTTCCGAAGTTTTCTTGGAAAGCTTTGGCAGACTTCCTCAGATTTCTTGGCAAACTGCAGCTTCTAAAATGGGAGCTACCCGTAATTTGTGGAGGGTCCATGATCTGGATATCGGGGACCCCCATACTAGGACCGTGCCAGAATTTGAAAGCTTGCCACCACATTGGCAAGTTAGTGAGTTGACAATCCGTCAAATTTTTCATTTAACACGTCACTATTCTCTATTTTCTCACCGAACACCGATTGATTTTCACCTACTTGTACTATGGCTAGTCATTCTATTATAACACAATGCAATAACTAAGTTTTAAAAAATTTAAGTTTTTAAAACTTTTATGACATCTAAATTCAAAGATTTGCCTTTAGATTTAGTAGAAGGCTAAATGTTGCATCTATATGAGATTTAACACTTATAGAGGTTACATTGATGTAGATAGGTTGGACAGTAAAGAGAGATGGACGGTCCTGGAGTACTTTCAACATGTTTAATAGGTTAGGACTCTCAATGTGCACAAGAAGGCTTGACATAGCTACGAAAGCGAAATCACTACCAACCTCTCCTCCACGTTCCGTCCGGTGAAGCTCAAAGGGAGGATCGCTGGCATCAAACTTCAAATTCGCTTCTGAGCTTCGAGTACCTAATGTGTACACGGGTGGATGTTGCAAAACGATGAGCGTATCATCAAAATCCTCACCTCCAGCCAACAATGCAACTTTCTCTTCGACGCACAGCTTCTGCCACTGCCAAGCATCCACATACGGAACCAGCAGGTCATACTGGTCATGACATTCGCAGCTTCTCCTACGCAAAACTTCGTCTTCTTGCGGGCGATCCTTGGTTTCTGCCAGAGCGTGCCGTTGCCACACCGAAGCTTCACATCTTCGAATGGGCTCCCACAGCTTGATATTCCGTAATCGACTCGAAACCCTAATTCCAATCGCGGGGTGGCAATTTGAAGAGACTACAGCAATTTCAGACTTAAAAGAGGCCCAGGGGTGTAACAACGAGTTTCCCAGCAGAGACTCCATTCCTCCTGCGAGTGACATTCATGCAAAAAACACCGCTCCTTAGCTAGCATGTCCCAATTCCAACCAAACTCTTTAAAACACACATGTATAATCTCACACAATGTCAATGCCATTCAAGTAGCAATCTCAAACCCATGAAACCGCCCCATGCAAAGACTTCATTAATAAAAGTGTCTAGGTTTTAACCTTCTCACGCAAACCCTAAACCTTGAAAGAGTTAGGAAGACCTAAACCCTAAACCCTGAACATGCGAATGGTGAAATGACTTTGAAAATTCATAGCTAATTCAATAAACTCCAAAAATAAATACGAACTGAATAGCACCACACTCTATTTTCTCTTAACAAAAACTCCAAAGCAGTTCTCGGGACACATGCAGAATCACCTAATCCTCGTCATGGTCACAACGGCAACGGTGAATTGACGAATTGGTCAAACAGCGAATGAAAATTGGCGGCCCAGAGATGTTGAGATTCCTGGCGAAGCGACTAGCACCAGATTCTCTCTTCTCTTGGCAAAAACTCCAAAATAATTCTCGAGACACATGTAATTCTCGTCATGGTCCCAAAGGCACCGGCGAATTGATAACTGGTCAAATTGCGAATGGAAATTGACAGCCCGGAGACTGTGAGATACCTGGCGAAGAAGAGGGACGAGGGCCGCAGTGAGCACAGCGATGCTGCGGTGATGTCCCAGTGACAATTTCACCTTGCTGCAACCATCGGAGATGAGCTCCGATTTCTTGTGAACTCCTACTACAAGCTTGGAATTGGAATTGGTAGCATCGTCATCTTCTACAGCGCCCTCAACTCCTCCGCATTCCCGGCGAAGCAGCGAAACCAAATTCACCAACAAACTCTCGCTCTGCTCACAGAATCTCTCGCGGCGATGGTAACGATGCAATTTGAAACCCTAAATCCACCGACGAGACTTGCTCTGCAGAATTTCGATTTTCGATTTGAATTTCGAAGCAGGAACCCATTCCAGTCCAGCATAACATTCAGTAGCAGTCACTGGCTCTGCTTTATCCCGAACAAAATGGTGCGATATATTTCAAGGAATGAAATGGTGTGGTATATTTTGCACCATATCGATAACTATTAAATTGGTGCGGATAGTTGTCAATATTTGTCAGAACTGAACTTCAAGTCCCCGCCGCAACTGTACATTGAAGTAGTGAAAAATTGAAAAATTTCAGGTGAAACTGAATACAAAACAATAGGAATTTTAAACAAAATGCTAATGGATTTATTGAGAGTATTGATTTCTATGTTATTGTGGAATTACCTCACTTTGAATTGGAACTCATTTATGCTTTGTGCTTTCAAAGTGTGAAGACAACTCTTTATATGTACATGGAGTGGTAGGAGGTAGAGCAATCCATGTGGGATAAATAAAATAGAATTTGTAGATTCTCATGCACTCATAGTCAAGTCAAAAACAAGGAATTGTGTTAAAAGTAGAATTTCAGACCTCGTTTAGGCATAGTAAAATAACTTTTCTCAAAAAACTTTGAACTAAAAAAAGTTGGTAAATGAAGATAACTTTCACCTCCAAAAATCCGTTTGGGATTTTGAATCTTCAATCAAAAGTTATGAATAAATTTTGGAGAGGATTTTTAATGGACATTTTCTACAAAGTCATTTAAAAATCCATTCCAACCCCTCTCCGAAATTTATTCATAACTTTTAATTGTAAATTCAAAATCCCAAACGGATTTTTGGAGGTGAAACTTATCTTTATTTAACAACTTTTTTTAGTTCAAAGTTTTTTGAGAAAAGTTATTTTACTATGCCTAAACGAGGTCTAAAATTTTACTTTTAACACAATTCTTTGTTTTTGACTTAACTATGAGTACATGAGAACCTACAAATTCTAATTTATTTATCCCACATGGATTGCTCTACCCCCATGTGTATATATAGAGTTATCTTTTGCATTGAAACCCAAAAATAAGTTATTGATTGCAAATATTAACAAGGCATTAGTGTATTACTTGTTGGATTCTTTGCCAACATCTTCACTACAATATTTGATAATTTGTATGTCAAGTCCTAAAATTAAGAAAAGAAAATGGAACATACCATAATGTACTGTCACTATCCCAGTACCAAAGCTTACATAAATTAAGTGGGGATGAAAGTCGTGGATGAGGACTTTGGAGAGGAAAAGGCAGCCTCTCTGAAGGCTACAGAATATTATGAGTCCAGTGGCTCTCAGTGAAGTAACCAAAATCTAAATGCGACGGTAGATTCCCATGAATAGAGGTTGTACATTTTACGCAAATAAAGTAGAAGCACCTAAAGCAAACACTTGTTTTGGATTTGTAGATCTTGAGGATAGCTGCACAATAAAATGATATATGCTTGTTAGGAAATGGTTTAGGAAACCAACAAAATTGTTTTTGTATTTTTTTCGAGCTTGTATGAATATAATACAAATTTTTGGAAACAACTCTGTAGATGCACCTACTATGGACACTAGACTAACACCAAAGTGAGCACACAAACACCCAAAAGAGATACACTCTAATCTTGGATTACGCATAGGTGATTGGCCAACACAAGAACCTCCATCATGATAGTGACAACTTCTTGAACCCCCACTTGTCTACTTTGGATCCACTTACATGTGGATTTAGGTTGTTTTTTAGATGTCCGTGAACGACTCGTGTCCACATTAGGTGCTTCTACCTTATTTTAGGGGTCAGTGGTTTTAGAAAGAGTTCACAACTAAGTGCAATTATCTTATAGGATGATAGGATGAAGACTGTTTTTTAAAGATAGTTAGTCTTCGTCCAACATGAAGACCTTCTATGAAATTTCTCAAATTTTCATTTAAATTTTGTATGAATCATGAAATTTTTCTTTTAGAAGCTTACGACCCATTTCTAATCACTTAAGGAATTGAACATATCTGCAGGATGGATTTGGTGAGGGAAAAAATTTCCCCATGCAGTGAAATAGATTTCAGAAGGATTCGAATGTTTTTAATATTTTTTTCTTCAAAAATGAAATTTACCATGAATTTTTTTCATGAAGATTTTGTTAAACCTATTCTTGTTATATCAGACATTCTATTTCCGACCATAAGTTGGATACAAAATCAATGTAGGTAATAGTTGTAACTTTCAATGTACATATTGTGATCCATCTGTGCTTTCAATAAGCTTATACACTTCTTGGATATTTTTGTTGCTCCTACTAGTCCTCTTCTGCGTGAGCTGTAATGTAAACCACAGTTGTGATCGGAAATAAAGCAATCTACACGGCGGAGATGGAAGGGTGATCAAGAATGGGTCGCATGCCTTATATAGGGGATTTTTGTAGTATTTGATTGTACCTTTCATGCATGGGAAATTTTTTTATATTGTAATAAAGAATGGGCTTTGTTTTATTTTTGAGCAGTTCCCTTTATAAGAATGGGAATTGTTTTAAAAAAGGAAGTAACTTGAATCCTCTTTTAATGTGAAACCAAATGTGAACTGAATCTTTTATAGTCCTTTGTCAAAATGAATTTAGAAGCACATAAGTTTAAAAAGTCACAAAAAATATAATTTCTATTTATAATAATTAAGTTTCATTGTACGAAGCTTTAACTTGTGAGGTAATCAAGAGGAAACAATATGAAAGCAAAATTTCTTGTTATATGTATTTAGAGCACCAAAAATTTTATATATAGTAAAATCCTTTACAAAAAAATAACTTAGACCTTTGGTTGATATTTTTCAAATAAAATTTAGTATTTATTTGAAAGAATTTATCAATATTTTATACTAGGTGATGTCCTTGTACATTCAATAATGTCCATTGCCAATTTTGTAGAAGCCTCTAATTAAGTAAAAATTGAAATTGAAGTAAATGGATGTAATTTAGAAAGAGCTTTTTAGTAGCAATACACTACATATTCCTCCAATTCCATTTTTGTCTTTACCATAGAAGTATAAGAGCTTATGAACAATCAAATTTTTATTGATGACAATCAAAGGAAGATTCCTAATCTTCTTACCATATATTTCTTAGACAACTTGAGGAGCTTATAAGTTTAGAATGTTGATTATAGTTGAATTCCAATCACCCTATGCTCTCAAGTTTAAAAGCTATAAAATTTTGGTAAAAATTTGAATGTATGGAACAATTGTGCAACATATTCGCAATTTATTGTGATTAGTAATTTTTCTTTTGGATAAATATTTTCATATTTCAACAAGTTTTTTTGTTTACCATAGCCGGAGGTCACCTTCAACATTTTTTTTCCAAAGAATTAACCTAAACTGAACTTCAACACTTTAGAATATAATTTCTTAAAAATTTGGCATTAGAATAAAAAATATTGAAAATATTCAACAACCTCACATAGTTTTGAGAGTCACTTTAGTTGTGAGTGAATAGAAATGTACAATGAATCTCTTTATACAAATGGGATGGTAGGATGTAAAACAACCTATGTGGGATATGTAAATTAGGATTCGTAGAAGTTCAACCGCTTATACCTAGTTAAGTCAAAAGCAAGATTTGTGTTCAATGTAGAACTTCAAACCTCATTTGGCATAGTAGAATAAAAAAATTCAAAAAAAATTGAACTCAAAAATTTGAAAAATCAATACCACTATTTATTTTATTTTCAAAAATCCGTTTGAGATTTAGAGCCTCCAATCAAAAGTTATGAACAAAATTCAGAGAGGGGTTGGGAGGGACATTTTCACACATCCTCTATGTAGGTTGTCCATAACTTTTTTTTGGAGGCTCAAAATCACAAAAGGTGTTTTGAAGATGAAAGGTAGCTTGATTTACCAACTTTTCATAGATCAAAGTTTTTCTACTATGCCTAAATGAGGTTTGAAGTTTTATATTGAACACAATTCCTATGTGTTGATAATGAGCGGTCAAGCTCTCATCTTCACATTGTTCCATACTATTTGAGGATTCATGATGGATTCATTTGTAGGCTATTCACCCAAATGTTCAATGTAATTACATCAGATTCAATCAAAAAGTTACCTCCATTAGGATGAAAGGGCTTGCACTTAATATTCAAATTGTCATGTTCATAGAAATAACTTGAGTAGCTAAAAATTTGTTGGAAATTTGAGGAGGGAATTACAATTTTTAATCCAAATTTTATAGAAAAAGTATTGAAGTTATATTGTACATTGCAAAGTTTCTTTTATTGTAACTATTAAACCAAAGATAATTGCATATAATGCAATATTTGTTTGAGATGGTAGTCTCAACCACATTTTCAAAATCATTTCATCAAAAACAAACAAAAACTTGGGTAACTAAATTCATAACTTTGTTCACCGACACTAAAAAAATCTTGGTTTGCCTCTCCCTCCCTCCTTAATGTGGGAAACTGATAAGATTAGATTATCATTACGAGGAATCATACTAGCTTGAATGAGGTTAAGTGAATTGGGGAAGCTTTACTTCCCCCTTTGGATGAATAGAAGATTCTTCAACAAGTTAGGTGAAGGATTCTTGGTTATCCATTCATCTTTGTTCATGTACATTTTTTCAACAATTTTGGGAGATGCCAAGGTTTCCTACTAGCTTTGGGGATATTTTTTGAATTTTACCAGTTATTTTTTCCATATTGAACTAGAATTTTTTTAAATACCAAATCTACATTTTTTTTCTATTTTTTTTTCCAAATATAAGTTTTATAATTTTTTTTCACCGTTTTTTTTTATTGTTTTAGAATTGCAACTAATTTGATTTTCCAATTCCACCAACTAACAATGAATGAATTCACAATTCTTCCTGAATATTGTTCCCATTAGAGGAGATTTGAGCATTTAGAAGACCGTTTCAGGGCTGTTCCCAATGCTGGGAACCAGCCCCCGCTGTCAGAAAAAAAAAATTATTAAAAAAAAAATTAAAAATTAAAATGTTAAAAGAATACTATATTTTTTTATTTTTTTTCAAAAAATAAAAAATAAAAAAATGACGTGGCAGTCACTTGGCCACGTCAGACTGGCCATGCGGCAGCGTCGCAGCAGTCCTGCAAAGTTCCCACAGTCCAGGAACTCGCGGGCTCTTAGAAGCCCAAATCTCCTCTAATGCTTGTATTGTAACTCCCTTTATTGTTAGAACCAATGTTGTGAGTCTCATTCCCTAGAGACACTTATAAATTATAAACAAAAATTATTTTATTCTATTCTCAATGTTTTTTGAAAAAAGTAAAATCATAGGATGTAGATTGTTTATTACAACATTCCTTTAAGGTAGGAGGTCCATGAACCATCCCTTTTAAACCTACCTATGTCATCAATGATAATAACATATATTTCAAGGAAGATGTCACTCATTCCTAGATAGGGGATACATTTAGAACTTGGTTAATTTATAGTCCTCCTACTATAAGTATCCAAAGAAAGGATGCTAATACTTGTCACCACAAGATTCGTCATACCGTTCTAAAGGATGACTAAGCTGATTTTTGCAATATTACATGACTTGTGTCTATTGAGCTTCACCTACTCAACTAACAACAACAACTACACAGTCAAGTGAAATTCTTAGGCCCCATCAATGACAATATTAGATATTTCAAGGGAACATGTAATTCCTTCCTATATAGCGGACACATTTAGAACCCACCTAGTTTGTGGTCCTACTATAAAGTAGGTACACCCAAATGTGCCATTGACATTAAACCACCATCTTTACTCTATGTACATCTCCAAAATTAAATCTTGTACCTATGTGGAAGAAACCATTTTAGAGCCAAACTTTGTTCCTTATATCTTTTGCACACAATATCCAAATGCCATGTTCTTTGGTGCATTAGAACCTCCTATCACTTGCCAACAAGAACATATGAAAATTTGACCAATCTAATAATAGTAACTAAGGTAGAACCACCCATTCTCGACCAATGACCCATTCCCAACCTATAGGTGCATGTATTTCTAACCAAACTTAGAATGTTTTTGTTTTTTTTCATTTTCAAGGTTAGAACTAATAAATAAATGATACATGTCCCAAGTTCTGAGAAAGAAAATAGGAAATAATGATTAGGAAAAAAGTTCTTGAATGATCGGAATTAGAAGAATCTAGACATTGGCTATGGATCCGGAGTACTTTCTGCCTCCCAAAATTCATAATAATTTCAATTCAAGTGATAAAATTACCAATTTTTTTGCAATCCCTGTCATTTCTATCGATGCACCTCTGAAAAATATTTGTTTTGCCTTCACTACTCTAGATCATGTTGGAATTCCTTATTTGGTCGGTTATGGGTGGCTCTACCTTAGGCTCGGTAGCAGAAAGTGGCGGTTTGGGGGGTACCCACCTTAGGTATCCGAGGAAGGGACATTAATACCCATCCCCAGGCCGGGGATGCGTCCCGAGGGATGACTGAGCTAAGTTTTTCAATGTTAGTATGTTACATGACTTGTGTCTACGAAGCTTCACCTACTCAACTGACAACAACAACAACAACACTGAACTAAGGTAGGAGGTTCATAAACCACCTATCTAAGAGCTAAAGCTGACATTTGGGGAGGTAGAACTTCTTAAAATATTTTTCAGTAAATTTTCCTTGAAAGGCAAGAGAAATTGGCATCTAACCCAAGTTGTGTCATATTTTTTGAAGCTTTGTGGAATTAGTTATAAATTTCTGAAGTTGCAGAAAAGTGCATTTTTGTGGGCTCTAAAACCGACCACCTCCTCAAATGCACACCACTTGTACATTGGAAAGTGCAAAATGTACCTCTAGAGCTTGATTGGTTTTAGAACCCGCTCCATTTTAGGACCTCCTACCTTACACTGTCCTGTGAAATTCGTAGGCTGCTCCTCTGTCAAGGATTGCCTGCCACTCATAATCAAATTACTCACCTTCAGTTCCTGCTCGCATGTAAGGTATGGTAGCAGGGTAGCCGCAGGACATGTGACTCGTACTGTCATACTCTCGTCTAAGTTAAGGTAGTCTCAATCTACTATCGTGGCATCGTGCAGCTGCCTGCCTGCCTGCGTCAGTGGAGTGTGGACTATTTCCTGGCCAGTCAACATTGAAATCCCACTTTGGGTTTCCTTACTGAAAATCCCTGTTTACCTTACCTTACCTTACTGCACTTGCTTGCAATTTGTGTCTGGAATCTGTACCTGACTAAGTAGGAATTTCATGGATTCCAATATCAGCTTTCATTGCAGCAAGGTTTGGGACACAGGATTTGGAAGACAGTCTTACAGACCTGAATATGTATGACGGATGGGCCTGAATTAAAGCCGGAAATCCGAGCAGAGGAAAATCATGGCCGGTGGTGACAGGTTACACGAAAAGTGGGGTTTCCAACGGTCTGGACATCTCAGGACAGCCCTGCGTCCCATGACATGTTGAAGATACGGACCACAGATCGATGACATGAGATGGCTAAGTCCTGTGGTCCTCGGTCCGCCATTTTCATGGGCTTTCGTGGACGGGGAAATGGTTAGCTCATTTTTCAAACAAAGAGAAATAAGGTAGACAGTAGGCTCATAAACCGACCATCTAAGAGCTGTTTGCCATTTGGGTGAAGCTTAACTCCTTGAATCAATTTTAAGTAAATTTTTAGTTGGAAGAGAAATGGAATTTGCATCTAACTCAAGTCGTTTCATGTTTTTTGGACCTTTGTGGAATTAGTTATGAATTTTTGAAGTTGAAACGCAGTGGTCATTAAAAAGCGACCACCTCTTGAAATGTACACTGTTGGTACATGGAAGAAAGCAAAATGTACCTCTGTGCCATGATCGGTTTTACAGCCAAGTTGTTTTATGAGACTACTACCTTAGATGTGGCATATAACACAAGTGATTTCATATTTGTTGAAGCATTATTGAATGACTTATGAGTTTTTTAAGATTTTTATCTCAGGCACCTATTTGTGACTATAGGTCTCCCAAATTTCGTTCCCTTGCAACTTGTAAAGAGATATGGGGAAATCAAGGAGAATAATTTATTAGCTCTTGCAACGAATAATACTTTTATCCTTGATTCACTCAATGGCTAAAGAGGGCAATTTAAGGATTGCCTCATATTCATCTTAGAGCTAATTTTAGGGCCAGTTTGAAGAAGACGGTGGCTTTTAGAATAGACTACCTTAACCTTGAAAGGGTGAGTCATTGCGGTACCTAGTCAGGTAAAAAATGACTCAATTATGATAGGACCTCCCAAACCACTACTTTTTGCTATTTTGCCTAGTTACTACTATGAGACTAGTCAAAATTTTCATATTTTCTTGTTGGCAAGTGAAAGGAGGTTCCAACGCAGTAGGAAATGTGACATTTAGATATTGTATGCAGAAGTTAGGAAAGGTCGATATTTTTTTGGTAGAGCTTCTAAAATCGTTTCTTAAATGTACATGTATATTGATTTTGGAGATGTACACTAATATAGGTTGGGATATTATTGTCAATTTTACTTATTTCTTGGAAAATAAAATTGTATTGCCACTTGTAATTTTCTTGGTGATATTTATTTTGCTCCTTTACTAATGGTAAGAGTATTTTAGTTTAGTAATGTTGCAATATAAAAAGAATCTTAAGAAAATCACCACAACAAACAATGGTGATGTCTTTTGTTATAAAGAAAATGAGTTTATATAATGTCAATTGGAAAGTAGTGGTGTAGGGTCAAAAGTAGTGAGCATGTACTAAAGCAGAGAGTAGTAGAAGAATGCATTTTTGCTAAGCTTGTCTCGTATTTTAATGCTCTCCTACTTTCACCTAATTAAAAAACCAAACTATAGGAAGAATTAGGAACTCCACTTGTGTTAGATAACTAGTTAAGCCATGGAGTACTGAAATGGTTATCCAATATAACCCTTTCATGCAAACTTTACTAGAATTGTCAAATCTTGAAGATCTATTGCTCTCTTAGAAGTGCCATTGGAGGATAAGTTGATAACCTTAACCACCATTACTCATTCCAATTTGTCCTATACCATATGGCAAAGAAAATGATAAGAGATGATTATTGTCCCTTAAAGATTGAATGTTAGTAGCTCATTGCACTCTCCTTATCTTTTGCACTAATTAAACATTCAAACCATAAATGAAGGGAAAACCCAATGTTTTCCTCGACAATTTTTTTTTGTATTTGACATACAAGGTGCATGAATTGAAGTATATACTGGTGAAAAACTTTGTCTTCATGTTGAGCTGGATCCAATGATAGTTACATGACCCCCCTAATTTGGATCATTATTACACCTCCTATACACATGTTTGAGAAGGTCCAAAATAATCACCTATTATGCCTATATGGTGCCATATTTGAGCATGATAAAGTTTAAATGTTACAATGACATCCAAATGAGAGATGCTAATCATTGAATTATCAATTGAATGGTATGTGTCTGCCAACACTTAAGGATGAGGCACCAATTGCCAACCACACCCAATACACAACCTGTAGGGTGTGCTATTTCCAACCTTAGGTTAGAACTCAAGGTTGGAATGTGTTTTTTTGGTCCTTTTTAAGGTTAAGACTAATAAGGTCATGATACATGTTCCAAAGTTGTGAACAAGAAAGTAAGGAGTAGTGAGCTGGAAAGTAATTCTTGAATGATTGGAATTGGAAGACTCTAAATATTGGCTATGGGTCAAGAGTACCTTTTGGCTCCCCAAAGTCACAATACTTTCAATTTTGGGAATAAAATTTTGAAAATTTTGCTATCCCCATATTTCCTATCTTCCTACTTGGGAAAAATTTCCACCACCTCATACTGCGCACAATCTGCTTTCAATTGCTTAAATGATCGCCTCAACCTTAGTACTATGAGTCACATACAATCCCTAAGCTTTCCGTTGAAGTTCCTGTGACATCCAATTGAAAAATAGACATTAGCTGATTGGCAGACTGTTTTGGGCTGCCTGGCTGTTGAGAAGCGACGCCTGTGCTGCCAGTGACGAGAGAACCTTATCGATCTTATTAGGTTGCAGTCCAACAGTACTCTTTGCCGGCTGACTTGTTATGCTCATAACTTCCTGCCCTGCACTGAACTGTAGATCATCACTTCTCCTCCTTCGTCGACATGCGTGCCGCTGTTTAGAACTTCAGATACTCTTCCTAGCTCATGATGTCGAGCTTCTACCATTTGTACCACACTTCTTTCATCTTTTCAAACCATTAATTCAATGTGCACAATGTCGGCTTCCACACTACCATTTCGCAAATTTACGAGGACATGGCGCTTGTGAGATGTGATAAGCTTTTTTATTTCGGGGAATGGCGCTTAGGGGAATCATGTTTACCTGATTTGTGAACTTTGTGTAGTCGCAGCTCGGAAATATATATTGAGCGGGAATTGTCTTTTGAAATACTAATGTACGTCGGTGCTTGCGATTCAAGACGAACTTGTCATTACGATCAATATTCAGGTTGGCGAGGTGAGAAATCCCCGGGGGGAAATTAAAGAGATAAGAGTAGGCTGGTGACGGAGATTAGGCAATCAGACATGTTTAAGTTTGGGAAAGATGTTGGATTTTCTAGCTTTCTTGAAGTCTGCAAGAATCTGTTGCGTGTTTGCTTTATGTAAAGAAAGATCGGAAACCTCCATAACTCCGTCGCAATGTAGGTTTCCACTCCACTATAATTTCGCAATTCTAGTCGTACATGGCGCTCGCTTTCTTTCTTTCACGATCAGCCTTTTTTTAATCTTCCACAGGGCAAGCCTGCATGTCTAATTAGGGAACTTTGTGTTTGCCGCGGCTCTGAAGTTGTTTGAGCGGAAAGTTTCTTTCAGCTTCTCTTGAGAAGTACTGTAGTTGCTTTCTGATCTAATTTATCATTTACTATCAGTATACGCCTCTCATGAGGTGAAGAATCCACCGGAAGAACCAGAGGAATAGGATTATATCCCGGTGCCGAAGAGATAGCATTTAGACATACAATGTTTAAGTTTGTGAAGGTTAACATTTAATTTTTCTAGCTTTCTTCAAGTCTGCAAGGATCTGTTGCGTGTTCGCTCCATGGCAAACAATCTCAGAGACCTCCATAGCTGCATTAGTAACTTCGACCTCTTAACGTTCGCGCGTCAGGTGTTTGAACATAATTCAGTTAATTAGCTGATACGCAGTCCTCAACCCCGGCTGCGGGGCGATAGCCAAGAGATATGTCTTAATTTCTTGAAGTCCGGACGAATCTGCTGAGGCTCGCTTCGGGTAAACCAAATCTCAGAGACCTCCATAGCTACATCAGCAGTGTTGCACTTTCACGGAGGTCCATCGGTATTGCAGGTTGCAGGCGCGGTCAACCAAGAGAATGTTTGAAATGTTCGTAGCTGTATAGCTCTGTACTACCTCTGCTTATGATGGTACAAACAATTAGAAGGTCGCAGAATAGGCAGCAATTGATGCGGTCCTCCAGCAGAAGAAATAAAAAGATTTCAGTTATCTGTGCAGGAAGGTGATTTGAATGTAGTTTGGTAAGATTCTTCGCCTCTGGCCTCAACTCGAAAGGAGATAGAATGGCAATGGATCCTTCAGGCAGCTAAAAATGGCGGGCATACGGTATTGCGCTCGTGGCGTGTCGGTGTGGCTCATGCTCTGGTGCGCCAGGAGTATTGTGCAGGCTGCTCAATCACCTTCAGGTGAGCAAATAATAGCAATACACTTGTTCGTGTTTCCTTCAATGCCGAGGATTATCCTGGTGCCGTAGGACTCGCCAATGCGTCATTGTCTTGCTAATATGTGAGGAAATGGCTGAAGCTGTCGGTCCCACGTCGGTTTCTTCTATTTCCTTCTATTTCCTTCTATTGCCTTCGACGGTAAAGCTTCATCTTGCCTTCTCTACGCCCTTGTGCAGATTGCCCGTTGGACTTCAGCGCACTGGATTTTACCTCCACTGTCGCAGCGTGTTCAAATGTCAGCTATGTCAGCTGCTGTGATCACTCGAGGGCCCTTGTTGCAGTTGCCATGTCCCAATACACTCGAAACACCAGCAATTTACATCTTCCTCCGGACCTCCTTCAACCTTGCATGTCTTTCATTGGTGCCATTTTTGAGGAGAGCGACATTCAATTGCCCGTGGCTACTTGGTGTGCGCTGAATTCCAGCGTTCTTGTCGATTCACCTTGTCAAGGAATTACTGATGTCAAATCAATATACGGATCACCAGATTTTACACCGGTAGAATCTTCTTGCGGTCCGATCCAGAGCTTAGTCAACTCTGTATCATGTCAAAATTGCTTGAATTCACAAGCGAGATTTCACGGCAATTTGACAAATAATCGCAGAATTTCAGAAACATGGAATTCCTGTGCCCACACTATATTCCTATCAGTTGCAAGTCTTGGGGACTCGGATTTCGCTATGGAGCATGCCAACTGCTTCTTCCAGCTTCCAGCACCCAATGAGTCGTTTCTGCCACAGTCTCGTAAGTAAGCTTCTCGCAATCTACTCCTATCGATTTGAATTGCATGCCCCTTAGTATCAGTCACACTAAAATGCATGACTTGATCTCAACGATCCCTATTAGTGTACGGTGCAACGTTGCGCGTCTTCGTTTCCCATGCTTTTTGTGGCTCATGTGTCAACAGGCTGTCCGGTGACACTCGATCCAGGCCAAATTACCTCCATTGCCAAGTCTTGTAATGGTTCCAATGGGAATCGGTTCCAATGCTGCGCGTCAGCACTGCTGGAGCTCCGCATCAGCCTCACAGAAACATCTCCGATGTCCGAAACTTTCTCTATTTCTAAGAAGCAAGGTGCCGCCTGCATCGAAGACCTTGGCTCAGCTCTGCTCACTCAGGTCGTTGCTCAGGATTTGCATACAGAGTTCCAGACCTGCAATATTTCTCCTGAGGATATTTTCCATAACTCCACTCATGGTTGCCATGGAATTTCTACCATGGAAGAAATCCTCAGCATACTGCTCGACAAGGACGTAGACTATCATCTCCTCCATGAGCATTGCAGTGTGCCATCGACATCGTGTGAGCAGTGTCGTAGAACAGTATTGGAAGCTGCTTTTGTGGTGGCTTCTACCAGGAGTTCAAAAATAAATTCCACTGTGCTTCAAAGTTGCAGCGACTTGGTGTTTCTTGCTCTAGCGAGAAATTCCACTAAAGCAAAAGCCATTGAAATCGGCTCATGCCTGTATTATATTCCAGGTGCGTTTGTCTCCCTTAAGCTCGAAACATTCAACGATGGAATCATCGAAGATGTCAGGATTTCAAATATTTGTACGACATGTTTGGTTAAAATTCATTTCTAGCATGGTTAGAAGTGAATACTCGGAAGTGAATTCTTTTCACCTTAGTCAGAACACTTGACTTCAGACGAGAATGGTGCAGTGAATAACAAACTAATGCTGTGAAGATTCTGTACCAGATATTGTTGATCCTGCTCCACCTACGGAACCTCCAGTGCCAAGTAGTCCGATCGTGATGCCTTCAAGGGTGGTGCCCCCCTTCACCCGGTTGATCGCTTTGCTGGGGATATGTTTGGTAGTTATGATACCTCTTTTGGTAATTCTGTTGATAATTCTCGTTGCAATTCTTCAATGCAGAGGGAAAGCCCTCTGCCCCTCAGAAGAAATGCCGTTAACTGGCAAGGCGAGAATGAAGAGTCGCAATTTCCGCAAAGGTGAGATCCAGTGTGTTAACCGCAGTGTGGCCACAAGAAGTTAAAGCACTTGAAAAATATATATTGCTTCATCAAGTTTAGAATAAACATGGCGTACTGCTGGTTGAGAAGTGTAAGACCGACAATAATTAATTTCCTCATCGTGTGGACCTTAATTCTCCAGATAGTCCAACACTCTTCACACACATCAGGTTCTCAGAGATCCAGCGAGCCACAGACAATTTTAGCACAATCATAGGACGGGGTGGATTTGGAACAGTGTATAAGGCACGATTTCAGGATGGCCTCGTAGCTGCTGTGAAGCGCATGAACAAGGGCACATCGCAAGGGGAGCAGGAATTTTGCAAGGAAATGGAACTCCTCGGGCGTCTGCATCACAGACACCTTGTTACTCTGCGCGGTTATTGTGCTGAACGCCATGAAAGGTCCCCCATCAGAGCAAAAACCCCATTCACCTCCTTTGTCGTTTTACTCCAATTAGCGCTAGTGGATGAAGCCGGTTCCCTACTCAAAGTCTGTATACGATCATTGTGCATGTTTTCCAAGAATAAACAGATCGTTAACACACTTGCGTACGGAAACCGACTTTATCCTCTATTGCAGATTCACGATTTTCAAGACAGACGTAGAATATAATGATCCTGCACGTAGTAATTTGATATTGGAGTCATCAGAGAACCGTTCTCTCGAACTCAACCTATCTCGTATGGAAAAGTCTAACAAGTCTGAATGTCTGATGCCCGTCACTGGACCACTTGTTTGGTGCTCACTTTCTGTTCCATGAAGGCCCTCACTGACGGATATCTGACTGCCATCCTTAACATTTGGGTGCAGGCTTTTGGTTTATGAGTACTGTGAGAATGGAAGTCTGAAAGAACATTTGCATCACGATGGTAGTCAACTAAAACTTTATGCCTGAATCGGATCTGCTATTTCGGGTATCTGTAGATGATTTTGTAATCTTGAAATTTAGTCTCTGAAAGACACAGCCATGGCCCATCAGGATCGTATTTCCAGAAATCAACAGCCGACCTATCTGCTTTGCATCTCACAAGCGGCATATGTGTTTCTTCAGGACAAGAAAAACAAGGTCTTACATGGCAAAGGAGGAAACAAATTGCCTTGGATGTTGCAACTGGTTTGGTAAACATCTTCGGAAAATGGGCTTTTAAATATGTCCTAATTCAGTTTCTAGAGGAGCGACAATTAATTAGTCACTTCAATACTCTGAGTGTCAACATCATCCTAGTTATTTTTTCTTAATAGTTTGCTGAAGCTCGGTCAGGCTCCTTCTGAACTCTCTGCGTTGATAGATTCATACATTCATCCGAATTAATTATCTCTACTTGACCACAGAGAAATCGCTTAGGCCTACCTCCAAATGAAAATGGGTTTCCTGGACTATTGCAGGAATATCTTCATTCGTATTGTGAGCCGCCCTTGTGCCACCGTGACATAAAGTCTAGCAACATCTTACTGGACGAAAACTTCACTGCGAAGGTACTATCTCAGTCTGCCTTACTGAAATAGTAAATATATTTGGATCAGCAGTAATGTCCATGTACTGTACAATCAATGGTTGCTTACTTGGTTATCTAATCTACCCATGGTCAGGCGTCACCGCATCAGTTGAAATGTCCCTGAAGGGCACTTGCTGGTTTATTGATTGCAGATAGCTGACTTTGGATTAGCTCATGCGGGAAGGAGTGGGAATGCAAAGTTTGAGTCAATAACCACCGAGGTCCACGGAACGCCAGGTGTGTGGCCATTGAACTTATTATTATTATGAAGAGAACCAACTACTGCTTATTTCCTTATCCTGTCTGTGTGGGTCTCGGTTGTTTCCTTCTCAGAAATTGTGCCTGGGGTGCTGACGTTGAAGAAAATTCTTTAGCAGGATGATATTTGCCAACGCAGTAAGTACTGCTCTAATTCGTAGTCCAGCTCGTTAATGGACCCTACCTGTTGTATCTCTGACCAGGTTACATGGACCCCGAGTATGAGCGTACCCATGAACTGACGGAGAAGAGTGATGTATACAGCTTCGGTGTGCTCTTGTTGGAGCTCGTCACTGGCCGGCGTGCCATCAGTGGTGGCATACGCCTTGTAGACTGGGCTCAGAAATATATGGACAATGAATCAAAGATCCCCTTGATTGTCGACTCAGACTTGGAAAATATATACAGCTTGCATGAATTGAAGTCGCTCATCACCATTATCAAGCGCTGTACACAGGTACACTTCATCTTGTTAAGCTCGTTACTATCTCATTCGTACTCAATTGATAGCTCGGAAGAAATCGTTTGATACTGTAAAGACATACCACATAAAGTTGAATGTGGTACAATCACTTTCTGTGATTCTTGTCCAATTCTCTAAATCTTGGACTCTTCAGCTTTTATGTTCGGCAGCTTCCTCCAGTACATTAGAATACTGTTCCTCAACATCGATAGAGGTATTTCATTCACCCGCACATTGACCACGGACGGCAGCTAACACAAATCATGGGTGTGCAGAGTGAAGGACACGTGCGGCCAACGATGCGACAGATTGCAAGGCATTTGTACGATTTAAACCCAATGATGGATTCTTCATCACGACCAGGAAATGTTTCATCACCACCTGCAGCTTGGGACAACTTAAGCAGTCCAGAAGTTGATCATGATTTACTGAAGCACGGCCTCTCAGGCATCGAGTCATGCATCTCCCTTTAGAGCCGTGCAACCGGACCAGCATTCCTTGAACAAGCGGCTATGATCGAGTTTTGACCTCCAAATGCTAAAGTTCTAACACACAAGGCTGCTCTGAAATACTGCAGTTCTTGAATCAGGTTCCCAGAGGACCTTTCGATCGGTTCTCCCTTCAAATGAAAATGCAAGTGAATATCTTCTAAACACGCTTTGACGTGCATGCCAAAATTGTATCTGTCGCTAATAGTGCTTTTTGTGTCAGTGTTCATGGTTTTATGATGTAGCAAGCAGAAATACCCATATCAAACCAACCATAATATCTCAGCTAGACATGAAGTGGGTAACTCAAAGCGAAATCAAATTCACCATCCGAAATAATTGCCCCCGCCTATACAGAACATTGTGATCTTGTCCAAGACAGGGTCAACAAAAAATGGGTGTCTGTCTTCCCTAAGTTGGAAATTGCAAAAAATAAGAAACTGACACATTTTGTCATTTTTCTGTAAAACGAGTTGAATACTCCGCAACCAACTTTGAGAAGAACGAGGACGAGTCTTGCAAAAGTACTGTAGGACTGTTGTGCTCCACAATTCTACCTGCAATGTCAGACACCAGGCACACCATTGTCAGGCATAACGGTCAGATTATTGGAACCCCAAGCTAGTGCTTCTTTAACGTCCCTACTAAATGCACATTACATTGTCACAAGGTGTAGGGTAAGTCATACTCCCTCCGTCTCAAAACAAGTCCGTTGTACTCTGACTAGTTTTCCACTAGAGATTATGGATTTATTTTGAGACAGGGAGTATCATCGAGTGGCTTCACCAATGGAAAGTCACAGCGCACAAGAATGGAAGTCCAAGTATGGAAGTCCAAGTCTCAGTTGCCTTACATTGTTTGGGCCATGAAATCAAGTGGCTCATCCTCCATAAAGAACTAAGGGTGTTGCACGGCTCGGGACTCGAGGCTTTCACTTCTACCAGTTTCAATTGCATGTAATGACTTCTTGCGATTCTATCATGAGTTTTAGCCTACTAATTGGCACGCAAAATACGCTAGTGCAATTTTCAAAGTTCTTTACAATTTAGACTGAGAATTGCATGAGGGCATGCAACAACTTGGAGTGGGTTCATGTCATAGCCAAGTGCAGAGCAATGAGGTAGTGACAAGTGCCCACCACACATAGCACACCGCATGTACTACTGAAGCTAGCATAGTCACCAACAAAAAATAACAACAAATGCAACCACGTGTGCTATGGGAGGAATCTACTGATTACAACGAGGATAACGGGGTGCCAAATATGCTCATAAAACAACGTAGGTGGTGGCTAGGCTACAACATTAATGAGCTCTGGGTGCAAATAATAAACCGTTGGGGATTTTGGGGGGTCTTCAACTTACCATTATCCAGCACCAAAACCTTGTCACTGTCAATGATGGTAGGAACACGATGGGCAACAGTGATCACAGTGCAATTGTGAAACTCGGACCGCAAAGTGTGTTGAATGAGTCCATCGGTGGCACTGTCCACGGAGGCCGTTGCTTCATCCAACACCAAAATGCGGGTTTGCTTCAGTAAAGCTCGCCCCAAGCACACTAGCTGCCTTTGTCCCACGCTCCAATTCTCTCCATTCTCACTCACTGCATCGTCCATGACATTTGCAACAAAATGGTAAGAACATTGACAGTACTAATGTCAAGGGAAGGAGCTAACAACCACTGAAAAAGTACTTAGAATGCAGAGTGGAAAAATTGGGAATGCAGCGTGTAGAATTCAGCTACCTGAAGTTTCGAGCTTTTCATCCTTAGCCCGAATGATGTCCCCTAGCTGACACTTATCCAATGCCTACAACAACACACACCGCAATGTCATAAGGGTGAGTTTTTTACAAAGTGCCGAGCCCCACTCACGTGATGCATACAACGAAAACAGTAAACCAATGACAGAATTGCACATGCAGTAAAAAGTAACCCTATTAGAACACACATACCTCCCAAATCTCGGCATCTGAATACTTTCCTAAAGGGTCCAGATTCAAGCGCATACTGCCCTCAAAAAGAGTTGGGTCTTGTGGAATGATACTTAGGCTCGACCGCAAATCATGCAACCCTGTCCACCACAACCACCTATCTTGTCACACATTTCGCAAATCTCACAAGCAACAAGCACACATACTCCACAAAACCCTAAACCCTAAACCCCTAAAATTCTACAAAGGAACATCTATCTTTGTCTCCAAAAAATGCCACTTGGTCGCGGATTACCGATAATGGAGATGTCGAGCCCATCAATAACGATGCGTCCACCCGCAGGCTCCACCACTCGGAACAAAGAGAGGATGAGCGTGGATTTGCCGCTACCCGTGCGGCCCACGATGCCCACCCTCTCTCCACCATGGAATGTGCAGGTCAATCCATGTAGCACCAGTGGGGAATGTGCATTGTATCGTACCTGCAATGGCATGGATGTCCATAAGAATCTGGAATAAACAATTCATAGAGACATCATAGGAAAATGTAGAAAGTATTAACTTGAAGGTAGTCGGAAATTGGAGGACTATCTCACCTGCAAATTGTGTATGTCAATGGTGCCTTTGGACGGCCAGTTTCGTGCAGGTCGAGCACTGTCGATGACCAAGGGGGCTTCACTAGGCAGTGAGCAGTATTGCAGAATTCGCTCAAAGGCAACCATGGTGTTCTCCAGAGAACTCACAGTCCAGAGAAGCCCTGACAATGCCCCGCTCAGACTTAACCCATACGTGACTGCCACTCCTGCCAAGCCTGTGACGGTATGTTCTCACTTGGTGTTATGAGTGGTATTAATGAGGGTCTCAGGAATGAATTTAGGCACATCTTTGGACTGTATTCACCATTTTAACATCAGTCACAACATCAATTGTGAACTAGCTTCTTGTAGTTGAATTCGTTTTCTCTTTCATTAGTCTGGTACGACATTTAGGACTGGATAATACTTGAGAGGTCGAGAGCTTTATTGGACATGACGTCAAGTCATTCTACTCAGCACGAACATTCAATTGTGTACATGTACATACTGAAAATCTGTTCGTACTTTCACTTTAGTGGATATAATCTCAATGGTTGAATCTTATTTAACCATGTATAACCAGTTTCCTTTGAACATGTCAGGACAGGTGTACATTTAAGTTGAGAGTTCAATTGTACTAAACCAAGCCATTCCAACTGAAAATTGCGAGTTTGATAGATTATCACCTCTCTACAGAAAAAGAGGTTCATCAGTGAGGTAACGGAAGGAACTTACTTGGACTGAGAGACCCCTGCGGGGAGGCGACCATGATCATCAGGAAAGCGGAATATGCAAACACGGACATCATCTCCATGCGAATGGTGAGCCACTCCCCGGCCGCCCCCCTGTGGAAGAATGCGCTGCCAAAGTTGTCCAAGTGCTTCAAATTCGTGTCCATGAACCGCTCCTCGTGATGAAACCCCCGAATTGTGGAAGCGCCCGCTATGGACTCCTCGTAATGGCTGATGATGGGTGACTCTTGCGCGCGGAAAATGCGTGACAGCTGCCTTCCCGTAGCAATGTAGAACCTCTGCATCACAAATTGAGGTTTGGGTCTAGGTCAATTAGAATGGACTACATAACCAGTTTCTTATTGCAGGTTAAAATCGATCAGCAAATAGATCTGTGTTGTGAAGAAAGCAAGGAAGAAAGGCATTCAGAGTTCGATCATTATTACATAACTAAACAGCGACATGATTCTAGAGAAGGAAGCTAGTGGGAAGTCCGAACTTGGTAATAGATGCAGGTGCAGGCGATTGGCATCACTAGTATCAAGATTTGCCACGAAATCTGGGACATGAGAACTAGAATTCCCAAGATGCCGATAATTCCAGTCAGGAGCCGGTTTATTGCGCCCGGCATCACCATGTCCATGCTCGTCTGATCTGCTGACATCTGGTCCACAGTCCATAGCCAAATTTAATCATTTCGTCAGGAAGCTTCAAGTAGTAACTAGAGACTGAGGACTACAATGGCTTTTATTTACTAATCCTGGGCAGCTCAAAGGTCACCTGCGTCCCTCCACGACGACAAGAGCGCATAGAAAGGAACATTATGTCCACACACATTACAAAAGCCTCCGAGCCCCCATTACCCTCACATGTGAAGTCATTAATGCTAAGCCAATAGAAAATTTCAAGAGATTTGACACTTTCCAGGCCGCCATCTGGAACCTCAAAGCCTGTTTATAGAGTCCTGAGCGTTTGAATGTCACGATGGTGGCACTCTGAATCACGCCAGTTTTGTGCCTGATTTGATTATAATGCCAGAATTCTACACATTTTCATTATACAAACATGAGGAAGGGTATCATTAACTTAACATTAACTTAAAATGAGGAAGGATTAAGGAAATATTAACCTAATATGAACTCAACATGAGCAAGGGTTTAGGTCTAGGGTTTACGCGAGATGTGATGCGGCCGGATGGAGTGGAGTCGAAGAACGACATGGGAGCGCAGAAGATGGAGCGCAGCATCAAGGTGAAGTACTTCTGGGCGGCCTTGTACCCAATGATGGATGTCGTGATAGTTGCCAACAGCACAAACACGGTCACAGCAGCGCCCAGCGACGAATACACCCAAATCAACATGTTGGCAGAAACGTGCCCTGAGGACGAGCTTCCCCATGCCATCCAGTAGGTGCTGCTGATCTTCAGAACCTCGATGCTCATCTGCAACAGAATGTACATTGGAATGAACGCGCCTCCCGCTACTGCGGTGGCATACGCCCAATACACCTTGAAATTTACACTGCCTGTCGCCGTTTCTTCTTCCTTTACCAGTTGCTGTGGCATTGTTAGATTCTCCTTCGAGTCGTTGTGTGTGTCAGGAGCTTGCCAGGTAACACCGGTTTCTGATTTGGTGTCTTCATGATGGTGACTCTCACCGTTGCTTAGAAGCTCATCCCCGTTCCTCTTGTTTGAATTCAAGTGCATGTGCTCTATGGCCTTGTTATGTGCCTCAAATAAGGTGCTGAATTCTGTCTCCGTTTGGAGAAGGTCGCGGTGGTCTCCGGCTTGAACTATCTTCCCTTCTCGAAGAACCTGAGATCGAAAAATCTCAGTAACTAGAAAAGTAAGCCCAGGCTTTCAGACCCTGTCCTGCAACTTTGATAGAAATCCCAGCTAGTGTGTGAAGTTTCCATAACTAGTCTGTAACAGAACCGAAATAAGCATAATGACGTCTGTGTAATCTCGCCCGCTCCTACACCTCAGTAATGCTCCAGTTCACGAAATTGAAAGCAATCAGTAAGATTGTAAGATTAAAGTAAGATTGTAAAACTAGAAATTCCATTCGAAGAACAAAGAGAAAACCAAAAAAACGAAAAATCATGAGAGTTTCGAAATCACCGTGCCTCAGTCCAGCTGAAGTAAAGTGTATTACTGCATACCATTCATGAAAGGAGCTGCGAACGACTAGGACTATCTACTGGTTCAACGCAAAAAAATCAGGGAATCCAATGCTCTCCAATTCTTTGACATCTTTTGTCTTTACCACAAAACCCGTCCTACATCTCGAATTCAAGAATGAAAGCGCACGTATTCACAGCCAACTATTCCAAGCAAGGGAAGTTACTGCCAAGCACAGTACACCTACAGTGAAAAGAGAGAGAAGCCAACGCTGCTCTAGAATGTTTCTCACTCGTCACGGCGTTCGTGAAAACCTAAATCCTAAACCGATAACAGTGACCCACTCGACTAAAACACTGAAATTGATGTATGACATTGATGGTGAGATGAACCTACCAGAACAAGGTCTGCTGAATGCAAGAACTCCATCTGATGAGTGATATACACAACTGTCTTCGATGCTAGAAATCCCATAATACACTCCTGTTCAGTCCAGATATTAATCATTAGTGCGATGAATTCAGAAACACAACAATGCATCAAAGGTTTAAGGTTAAGTTTAAGGGTTTAGGGTGTGCTTACTTTGAGCAGGTGGGAACCCGTGTGGGCGTCCACAGCACTGAAAGGGTCATCCAAGAAGTAGACATCGGCCTCTTGGAACAAAGCACGCGCAAGCTGCACGCGCTGCTTCTGTCCGCCACTCAAATTGATGCCGCGCTCGCCGATCACCGTCGCGTCCCCAAACGGGAACAGCGCGATGTCCTTCTTCAAGTCACACGCGTGCAGCACTTTCTCGTACAAAGCTTCGTCCATGCGCCTGCCGAAGCAAATGTTCTCCTGGAAAGTGCCGCTCTGGATCCAAGCCGTCTGCGCCACATACGCCGTGCGACCTTCCACTCTCACCTGCACAACCACAAAGTGTCAATTGTCTTGTGAGCTTCCAGCAATGGGGATGCAATGACTTTGAATGCTGCTCCATATCCTCAACTAGGGACCATAATTAAGGAGAGCCACATGAGAAGATTCTGTCAAAAAGTCCCTGAAACAACTTAATTTTGCTGGAAACCTTGTTTAATTCACCACTAGGATCTGGATTTCTTAATCTTCAACTAGGGGTCGAGACCTCTGTACGATCACTGTGACCAGAATTAGGGAGAGGCGTACCTCCCCGTGGAATAGACTCTCATTACGATGTTGTCTGAAAGTCCCTGAAACCTTGTTTCATTGATTATCTAATGTACTATGGGATCCGAACCCAATCTTTGATGGATAGTCAAGAATTGCTTTAGTAAAACTATTCCCAATAGATCCTCTACTAAAGAAGCTCCGAGGATCAATGCTTCTCATGTTCATTGTATGAATTTCTTCCAGAAACAGACTTGCATATGAAGGATCGGTACACACTGCATTCTGACTCCTAATTCACCACTCCGGTGTGAACTCATAACGAAGGATAGTAGGCCGAAATTCCGTCCACCGACCATTCTTTAAGGACAAAGCACAGAATTCCTTGTCCGCTGGAACTACCACTACAATGAAAAGCAGCAAAAGGATTTTTGGGCAAGACCTTACCCTCCCTTCCACTTTGGGAATCTCGCCCAGCATGCAGGCGAGGAGAGCGCTCTTTCCCGAGCCCACTTGTCCGCAAACAGCAACGTGAGCCCCTTTTCGAATTTGGAGGTTCACATTCTGTAGTGTGGGTGGCAAGTGTTCGTCACCAGTAGCGTTCCAATTGAAAACGCCATTTTCCACTTCAATGGCCATGTCGGGGGATTCGAAACTGCCCACCCTCTCCACTGCATCTGTTGGCAATTCTGGCTCTTGTAAAAAGAGCCACAGGCGATGCAAAGACACTCTGGCCTGAGCAATCAGGGCTACGAATTCAGGGATGAATTGGAGTGGCTGCTGCAGGATGGCAAACGTTGCGAGTGCTGAGAGCACTCTGCCTGGAGTGAGCGGCACTCCAAGCGCTATGCAGGTTCCAAATGTTATGATTGCAATTATTGTTGGCGATGTGCAGAGGAGGAATGTGGAGGCGGCTTCGAGGTAGATCTCTTTCACTAGCACCTTGTACTCTAAGCCTCTCAGTCTCTCAATCCGAGACAAGTAGTCCGTCTCCCATGCCTGCAAACGCATATAAGAGCACAACTCAGCTAACATGAAGTTCGCATTCGTCTAATGCCTTGCATTAGTCTGAGATGTACATATCAGAGCTCCAATATTGTCTAGCAATGGAATCATGAATGCACAAGGAAACCGAAGGTTACTATGTGCAAAAGGTCATCACACGTGACATGCTCAAATGGGACTAGGTTTGCCCTAAACCCTGAACCCTAAAGTTCAATGTTATAATCTTGAAGTATAAATAGAGTTAAATTCTTAGTTTTACGTTTAAGAGCAGTCGACATTTGATAAAAGCCTGTAATGAGCAATGAAGTTTTAATATTGTTAGGTTGTAACAGCAGAAATGAGTGCATCCCACCCAAACCATATCCAAACCTGCAGTTTTAGTATTCGCATGTTGCGTAAACACTCGGACGTGGTCTTCATGCGTGCATCCTTGGCTTCCATCAGCTGCTCTTCAAACTTTTCCATCCAAGTCGAAATGGGGATGTTGGCCAGCACAGTGGCTATGGTGGCGATGAGAGCTGCCATTGTTGGAGCCAATCCCACCTTCGTGTACAAGATGGTCAAAGACAGGACCACTTGCAGGGGAAGGACCCAGAGTTCATGCACCCACCACGTCAAATCGATCACGCGCTGCACGTCCACGGCTACCATGTTGATAATCTCACCACTTGTTCGATTTTGCCTAGCAATGCTTGATAACCGCAGGCTCTGTTGGACACCGCAAGGACTTACATATTTCAATTTCTCAGAGAGGGAGCGGGCAAGCATCAACCCTAAATGCTTTAAGATACCTCAAAACTTTGGAGAAACATAGGCATTCAAGTCAACTCATCAACACTAGTAGGATTTTGGGTCCTTCAACAACTACCGGTACTCCCTTGCTTGTGACTTCAAACAGTCCAAAACAACTCGTTTTCAAAGACTTTGATAAGATTTGAACTGTATAAGTCACAAAGGATCGATTGCAAAGGAGGAGAATCCTACTTGTGCAACCCAAGATGATGATGCCCTAATATGAGAATCGATTGCCAGACGAATAACAACAAACAAATGCATCGTCCAATGCTTTGTCAATTTAGCAAAATGTCAAGAGCTAAGCCACTTTCCCGGTTCAACTGAAACCTCAGATCTATACAAGTCTTCTATTTCAGAGCTCCGGTTACTTGAAATTCGCAATTGAGAAGCTCTGGAACGCACCAACTTCACGTTAATTTGACAGCATTTCCAACAAATCAAGTTTTAAGGGGAGAAACAGGAGCTTACCTTCCGAAAAATCACAGTCGTAAGGCAGGTCCGAACCCGCTGATAGACCTGAAACATGCCCAAACGGTAATACCGCCCCACCAAGCAGTCCACAGCACTGGCCACAAAAAAGCTTCCTACCAGCACAGCGCCTTCGTGCGCAAACCGCCGCCGTCCTCCCAGAAACTCCACGAAATCCTCGATCAGATACGGCCCCACAAAAGCAGCCACAATGCCCACCGTCAACAACATCCCCATCAACAGCACCGACACCCAGAAATTCCGAAGCAGCGCCATCGAAATCGACGGCGCGCCACCCAAACTTCTCCATATCACGTCGAACCTCTTGTACACTTGCTTTCCGCGCTCTTGAAGAACAGGTACGTCCTCCTCCGTTAAATGCTTGCTGTAGCCCAGCTTGAGCAAGGGGTTTAGCCATGAAAAGGTGGCCAAGCTGAACAACCCTGCAGTACTGAAACCCGCGACAACGGGAGCCTTTGGGTTTCAAGTGCAAAACACATACGTACAATGTAAATCGAAATTGTTTGGAAATCTGGGGGGCAAGAAGCAAGAAAGAGGAGCGTGAGCAAGATCTACATACATAATGTAAGTTGAAATTGTTTGGAAATTTGGGAGACAAGAAGCCACGATGCAAACACACAGGCGCGCGATCGAGCAAGAAGCACCACACGCGCGTGGACCAGACACTTGATTCTGGTGGAAGAAAACTTGTTGTGTGGTCGTTCTCACCTGGCGATCGGCTGTTGGGGTGTATGGAGGAGATGCTTCTTCGCTGCGAAGCTCCGCCCCATTCAACAAGGGCTCTTGGAGACTGGGATCGCGACCGAAGTCCATGTTGTCTTCGAGCGGAGCCATGAATGACTGCAGCACGCTTGCTTGTGCTCGATTGATCGAGCTAGTTCTGATCTCAGCTTCCTTGGATTGAATTGATGGAGCTTGAGATTCTGCAGCTCTTCAGTACGTCCCACCTCAATCATAGGAGCCAAAGTTGACGGACAGTGTGTGCACGTGCAAGAAATACTGTAAGTTTCGTCTGTAGGTGAACTGTACGGGCTTCCACTGGAGACAAGGGACAGTTGCACTCAGAGTCGGAGTCAGGCATCACCTTGAAGAGATTCAGAATCTTAGAATGATACGATTAGGAGGGGCGGAGGGGCGGAGGGGCGGAGTCAGAATCTTCCTCTGAACCACCCCCTCCGCTCACCTTCAAGTCATTCCAAGGGTGCATGTAAAAAAAAAGCCCCCCTCTTTTGTACTCTTTTGTGATTAATTTATCTTCTACACCTCTTCCAACTAATTTGGGGTCTTTGATTGCAAATATGAATTTTAAATTTTCAACTGAATAAGCAATTCAACATAGTTCCCATTACTATGTTGAAAAGTTTTTGTGGAGTCTTACCAATAGTCAAAAGGAAATTCCAGATTCTCTTAAAATGCATTTTTTGGACACTGTATGAATAAACTATGAATTTTTGAAGTACTAGAAATAGACATTTTGAAAGCCAACTCTAAACTCTCATGAATAGTAGGAGTATATTTTAGGCAAGAATTTCTAGGAAGCAATTTTAGAATAGAGCCTTTCTCTAGTATGTTGAGTTTGGGGCATCTTTTTAGAATTTTGTCTATAATTTTTTTTTGGAGGGTCAAAATCACAGGTGGATTTTGGAAGATGAAAGTTAACTTTATTTTCTACCACTAAAAGAAAACAACGTCCAAATTTGACACATCCAAATTACTTAATTGTGTTCAAATTGACAGATTAATGCTTGAATTGACAAAGAAAGGACAAAAAAATGTCTGAATTGACACTATTTTTTGGTAGTGGCACATTAACCTAGTTCAAAGTTTATTGAAAAAAATAATTTCATTATGACAAAATGAGGTATAAAATTCTACTTTGAACACAATTCCTACGTTTTGACAATGAGCAGTCAAGCTCTCATCTTCAAATTATCCCATATTCTTTGAAGATTCATGACGGACAATGAATTTCATTATATAAACGACCTCTCCACACTTCATTCTAACAAAATGTCATTGAATTAAATACTTCATTTTGCTATCAAATTTTTTCTTAATGGTAGGTGGTAATTGGACTCTATTTTAGACTTTCCGGCTAACACTAGACATTTTCTTTCTTTGCAACAACTTGGTCATTTAATTCTTGCTGAATTTGACAATTTTTCTTGTTCATTTTATTTTAGGCTTTCTTAAAAAT
The DNA here is from genome assembly GCA_951799445.1 of Pseudisothecium myosuroides. Taxonomy (NCBI): domain Eukaryota; kingdom Viridiplantae; phylum Streptophyta; class Bryopsida; order Hypnales; family Lembophyllaceae; genus Pseudisothecium; species Pseudisothecium myosuroides. The sequence continues at coordinate 32,550,903 of OX637287.1, read as the reverse complement.
AATTATTTTTGGCCAATCCTACTGGTACGGTAGTCCAAATGAAAGATGCTAGTGGTTGAATTATCAATATCTCATTTATTACCATGTAAACCACTAGTCGATGTTGAAGCAACTTTGAGACTTCATCCAAAGCGTCTAATATTCATCCACCTATTTCACAAGAAGAATCTAACTTACTAGCAAAAAAGAAGCTATCCATGACTTGTGGTTATGATTGCAAAATCAATCTTTTTGGATAGTTATGACTACACAATAATTAAAGCCCATAGAGTTAAAGTCATTTCAAATAAGTCATTTATTTTCATTAGTCAATAATTCGTAATGGTGTATTTATCATCTAAGGCCTTGTCAACAAATAAGTCCATGTCAAACATCCTTATTAGTAGCATAGCCTGATGAATTTCCACATGAGCAACTAGATGAGAAATAAATTGTTTCAAATAGATGACTACTAAAAATGAATGACTTGTCCAAAATGACTTTATCCCTAAAATTGAGCTTCTATCCATTCAAATCAATGTTTAACATTTTAAAAGTCACTCTTTTTGCATGACAAATTTGATGAAATTGAAGTAAACAATATATTTATCTACACCTTATATTAGGTTGTTTGTTTTGTTTGATACACTAAGATTTAAAAAATGGTAAGTTCTTAGGCATCATTCTCCGCAAGGAAGGATGCATGAAGTTTGTTTTGTGGCGTTTCAACCTATGGTTGAATTTCAAAGTTTTTATAAAATTGAATTCAATTATCTTTTATTTTAGAAAACATTCTCTGCAAGGAAGGATGCATGAAGTTTGTTTTGTGGCGTTTCAACCTACGGTTGAATTTCAAAGTTTTTATAAAAATTGAATTCAATTATCTTTTATTTTGGAAAAACCATAACTTTCACATCGCATGTTCAAACACCACAAAACAAAGTCATTGTTCTGCTTTGGTGTATAAAGCTTTCTATTCAAATCAAAGAACGCAACCTCCTACACCGCAACAAAGCATTTGCACTCCTTCGTGCACAAAAGATATTGAATTTCAAAATTTTAATAAACTAGAAAATTAGAAAATTATTCTTATTTTTATTTTGGTTGTGGCAACGGCACAAGGCACACTAGTCTATACCTTAAATTAGGTTGCTTTATTTTGTTTAATATGGTGAAATCTAAGAAACCGTGAGTCCGTTGTCACATTCTTGGTACTTGGTACTATTGTAAAACACTTTGCAAAGAGGGGTGCACAGACTTTGTTTTGTGGTGTTTGGACACGTGATGTAAAAGTTATGGATTTTTGAATTATTTTTGAATTAAAAAATTGAATTAAATTATCTTTCATTTTGAAAAAACCATAACTTTCACATCACATGTCCAAAGGCCATGAAACAAAGCCCTTGCACTCCTTCATACATAAAGCTTTCTATTCAAATCAAGAATGCAACCTCTCACACTACAACAAAGCCCTTGCACTCCTTTGAGCATTTATGCTTTAATGATTTCAAAGTGTTTACAAATTAAAAAATTATTTTTACTTTTATTTTGGCCATTACACAAGGCAACCTAGTATTTATAAAAATATAAAGCAAAAATATAGAAAAATTCAAAACAAAATTAGGCACTAAGGAGTCAATGAAATTGCACAAAAGACAATCATCTGGTCTTTAGTATGAAAAAGACTGGTTGACCACCCAAAGGACACTTTTAGTCCTTAGCGTCCTTTTAGAGTTACAGGCACTATTGGTACTACAGTAGTTACAAGAAGAAAACTTACACTGTGGGAACAAAACATAAACTTGTAAGACTAATATAAAAAGCTACAGTACTGAAACAAACCCCAACAAGACCAAAATGAAACTCGCAAAATCAAGAAAGAAATCTACGAGATTCAAAACAATCACCTCAGACAGGTGAAATACAGATTTCTCATCATACGCTCTAGAACAATTACCTCTTAAAACAAAGCTTTTTGTAAATTGTCGCAGAAATATCAAGGTATACAAAGAGTTGCAGCAAAGCACTTGAAGCATTCACTTGCAAATCAAGAATATGCAGATTGGTCTTGGTTTAAAGTGTATGATCAAATTGAAACGATTCCGGGTAGTGACTGCCGCTCTATTCTCTAGTAAAATAAATCATTGAGAGCATGTCCATGAACAATCATGTCCGACTTGTACACCTGGAATCTCTCCTCAAATGCAAGGGACGAACTAGGAATCGATGTCAATTGGTGTGTGTAACTAAATTTCTTAGAGTCCACTCTTCAATCTGTAGATTACATTGCATACTCCATGAACACCTTTGAGAAGAAAGAGGACGAGTCCTGTAAAAGGACATTAGGACTGTTGTGCTCCACAACTCTACCTGCCAATTTAACAATCACAACATTGTTAGGCATAAGGTAAGGTCACTAACCTGATCCAATCTCACATACTGGCACCTTTTTACCAACAGCATATCATTCATTCATACACTTGGTTGACCTTCTATTACCAAGGTGAGTGTCAGCATGACTTGGCTACATGTCAATGGCTACTGATCTTTGAATGGAAATGGGATTGGCTATTATCCCTTCTGGAGTGGTCGACAACCTCCCATAAGAATTCATCATACACGGACTGAGAAAACAACTAAATCTCAAGAGAGTTCGTCCCTTCTTAGCAAAGTGATCTTTCCGCAGCTCTAAGTGATCTCCACACTCCAACAAAGTGGTTAAAATGCTTGAAGTGACACAAAGAGTAATTTATTGTCTACTCGAACAGCCACTGCACCTCCACAATCAAGTAGACATAAGAAATCATAAAACATGCGGGTGCCTTCAACTTACCATTATCCAGCACCAAAACCTTGTCACTGTCAATGATGGTAGGAATACGATGGGCAACAGTGATCACAGTGCAACTGCGAAACTCGGACCGCAGAGTGTGTTGAATGAGTCCATCGGTGGCACTGTCCACGGAGGCCGTTGCTTCATCCAACACCAGAATGCGGGTTTGCTTCAGTAAAGCTCGCCCCAAGCACACCAGCTGCCTTTGCCCCACGCTCCAATTCTCCCCATTCTCACTCACTGTTCCAATCATCCATTACAAATGATCTCAAACCCTGATTGTTTCAATTTCAGGTCCCACATGACGCCCAAAAAGAATCAAGCTAGTAGACGGGTTTCATATCACTGTGCTTAATGTCCCTTACAAAACCTTAGAAATCCGATTGAAATCAAAAGTGCGTCTGCGTAGTTAACCTGAAGCTTCAAGCTTTTCATCCTTAGCCCGGATGATGTCGCCAAGCTGACACTTATCCAATGCCTGCAACAACACACACAAACACACACCAATGTTGGGGATTTGTGTTTTTTCACAAAAGTCATTCCAAGGATCCAATCATGTGATGCATACGTAAAATTCTTGAGTAGCATTGAGCTTGCACCATATCCAGTAGATAATTGAAGACCAATACTTTGAGAACTAGTAATGTCAACAGTCAAGTGGCCCCAAGACAGGCAACTTTAAAACCATGCGGCAGGAAGTTTGCTCTCAAATGCTAAACTCAACATATTAGAGAAAGGACGTCAAAGAAAGTGAAAATCTAAGGATTACAGAATCTTGGATACCCTAATTCTCTCTTGAATAAAAGTCGGGCCCAAGGTGTAGAGCCGATCTCAACTAATGACATAACTTTAGTCCCAAGAAAAGTAACCTCATCAGAGCGCACATACCTCCCAAATCTCGGCATCTGAATACTTCCCTAAAGGGTCCAGATTCAAGCGCATGCTGCCCTCAAAAAGAGTTGGGTCTTGTGGAATGATACTTAGGCTTGACCGCAAATCGTGCAACCCTGTCCACCACAACCACCTACCTTGTCACACATTTCGCAAATCTCATAAGCAACGACAAGCACACATTCACCAACAAACTCCACAAAACCCTAAACCCTAAACACCTAAAATTCTACAAAGGGACATCTATCCCTCTCTCCAAAGAATGTCACTAAGTCGTGGATTACCAATATTAGAGATGTCAAGCCCATCAATAATGATGCGTCCACCTATAGGCTCCACCACTCGAAACAAAGCAAGGATGAGCGTGGATTTGCCACTACCCGTGCGGCCCACAATGCCCACCCTCTCTCCACCATGGAATGTGCAAGTCAATCCATGCAACACCACTGGGGAATGCGCATTGTATCGTACCTGCAATAGCCACCCACACAATGCATGTTCATACGAATCTAGAAATGTTGAAACAATAGGAAGGTGTTTGATTATTGGGTTTGGAATTGGAGCGCTATCTCACCTGCAAGTTGTAAATGTCAATGGTGCCTTTGGACGGCCAATTTCGTGAAGGTTGTGCAGTTTTGATCACCAAAGGGGCTTCACTTGGCAATGTGCTGTATTGCAAGATTCGCTCTGCGCAAACCACAGTGACCTCAAGTGCACTCAAGTTCCAAAGAAACCTACCCAGAGCGCTGCTGAGGCTTAAACTATATGTAATTGCCACTCCAGCCAAACCTGCCAGGCAAAAACAATAGGTATCAATACTGGTCCGCAGATGAAGGCAATTTCGAGGTTAGTACTTTGAGGAGAGAAGAAACGCATTGTGAGCAAACCTGCAAATCCCAGAGCTGAATTGACACCCATAATGTCTTAAGTCTTGTGAACTAATCTCGCTAGTTAGTTTCTATTCCTTATCGAAGAGATCGTACATAGGAACATGAAACCAATAATCTTGTTTGCACAAAGGTTTCCTACTATTCATTAGAAGTTCAACAATCACATGGCCCTTGTAGCATTCAGTTCCAATTATAAACATTTCGCCAAATTCCAATTGGGAATGCATTTCATAGTGGTCTGTAAGAAAACAAGAAACTCATACATGAAAGACTGCAAATTGTTGAGACTCTTTGGTTATCCACAAGTGCCAAAAAATAACTCATTTTTACATATCTATCGAAGATATTGACAGGCTAGTTCAGTGCCATGCATTTGTGATAACACCAGCTAGTCTGATCTTTTCTAGCTAATAAGTTTTGGAGTTTTAATCCGACTGGTGCGAAATTTGAACCCTATGGTGAACATGATCTCCATTTCAAACAACAGGGTGCAGATATTTTCGTCAAATAACAAAGTCCGACAAACAGAAAAGGCCCCAATCAGACGTCACAAAAGTAGCTAGTCATTCCTGTACATTACCTCAATCTTACAACGAATGCGTTGTGACTTCAGGGTCCAAATTATTTGCAATGAGCATATTGAAAAAGAAAGAGTCATGAGGAACATACTTGGATTCATTGATCCCTGAGGGAAGGAGATGAGGAACACCAAGAAGATGGTGAACGCAATGGCCGACAGAAATTCCATGCGAATGATAAACCACTCGCGTGCAGCTCGGAAGTGGAAATACGCCCTCCCGAAGGTGTCCAAGCAATCCAGATTGGTTTCCATGAAACGCTTCTCCTGATGGAACCCACGGATCGTGGCAGCCCCGGAAATGGACTCCCCGTAGTGATTGATGATGGGCGATTTACGGATGCTGGTGATTCGAGCAAGCTCCCTTCCTGACGCGATGTAGAACCTCTGCAGTAAAATCATTTTTCGTTTATTAGGAAAAATTCCAGAGACGTTTGACACCCAAGTTCCTTGTATTCACTATTGTACTGTACAATCTCTAAAGAACTTTCGTTTCAAACGATGACATACGTATTACATAGCAAGTTAAAGATATCTTGTTGGCACATGTTCTTAACCCTCAAAAGAGACGGTTTCCGGTAACTGGAGCTACACAAAATATAGATGGGTTACATCCAAGTATGCTGGAAAATCATTTTTAGCATATTTTCTAGGGATGTGACTAGCTTAATCACTAGGTTCTTCATGGTTTTTGCGCAAGATTCTGAATCAGTTCATGTAGAGATGGGAAATAAAACGAAAATTGCAAAATGAAGATCCTATGTCTGGACTCCTCTCAAGCTGTAATATATTTTGCCTCAAAAGCTTCCCCCTCCTACCAGGATCTCACCGGGTTTAATTAGACAGTATATAAATTCTTGACCAGTAAATGATCAACTACTTAGGACATGAATGGCCAGAACTCAATCACGGATCAAATTTGAAGCTTTTTCCTAATATAAATCACGTCCATACGAACTTGAAAAAAAGGTCAAAACTGTGAGGAAGTAATCCAGACACAAATAGGAGAGTCAGCTGTGCTTCAATCCAAAGATTGCTTGTTGCCTGTACTACAACCGAGAATTCAAATGACTTTCAACATTCCAAAATCGTGAAGACCTAGATGTCATTGCAGAATGCACAAAGGACCGGATAGGGTACAAACTTGGAGGAGTACGCAGCCCACAGCGACGGGAACCACCAGCAACAAGACTTGCCATACCACTGTTGACATGAGCGTAAATAATCCCAAGAGCTGCAGAAATGCATTCACCACCCGGCTGGTCGCAAACTGGATCTCCAGGTCCATTTTGCTCTGGTCTGCTGACATCTGATCCAAATTGTACATCTAGTTAATACATTTCCAGAACCAGCCGAAAAAAATCCTTACAGTACAACAAATATGGCTTATGCCAAAAGGAACGACCAAATAGTCGCCACTATCCTTCTCAACCATTCTTCTTCTCAACATTGTCACTTTTTTAGTCAATAGAGTCACTATTATTCTCAACAATGATGCCTTTTCACCTCATCAATGCCACGATGCTACTATTCTTACATAATACATATGTGAAAGTTTGTTTTATTTACAACTTGGCACCCCTATTCACATGCACTTGTTCTAATGACATAAACTACTTGGGGTCCAATATCTCTCATACTCTCTCTTCTGAAGATGAAGAGATACAAGATACACTTACTCGGCTTAGGATTCGTCCCGAGGGAGTGGAGTCGAAGAACGACATGGGAGCCCGGAATATGGACCGCAACATCCTCAAAAAGTAGTTCTGGGCAGTCTTGAGTCCAACCATTGACACTGTTATTGCGCGCACCAGCAAACAGAAGGTCCCAGCCACAGCTAGCAATACATACACAAGGATCAATTTTTTTGTTGAAACACGTGCTGAGCCACCTTCTGTAGAAGAGGAGGTACCCCATGCCATCCAGTAGCTGTTCAGAATCTGAAGAGCCTGAAAACCAATCTGTGCAAGAAGATAGACTGGAATGAAGGCGCCTCCTGCTACATCAGTTGCATACGCCCAGTAAACCTTGGAATTGACTTGGCCTCTCTCCCTTTCCTCTTCCTTGACTAACTGCTGCACACGGGAAGCATTGGCATTGCCATTCGCATTCTCAATTTCCTTGACAAGATGCTGCGGATGAGCGGCATTTTCATTTTCATTTTCATTTTCATTCTTTGCCTCGTTTCTGGGTTTTTCAGCGTCGACGCACTTGCCATTCAAATCAACATTATTCCTCGTGTTCGCATTCTTTTGCATGTCCTCTAAAGCCTCGTTGTGCGCACACATCAGAGTGCTGAAATCAGTTCCACTCAGTAGAAGATCCTGGAATTTCCCAGCTTGAACAATGACCCCGTCGCGAAGGACCTGAAAACGTTGAGCAGATGGATCCAACTCTGGGCCTCAGTCATCATTGTGCTGCACATATTAGAGAGAGCTCTAGCTCCTTTACAGAACTGGCGAGAGGTGGATGGGTCCATCCTGATAACTTGTGGGGCCATCTGAGATCACCACATCGTCCCATTTCATTCTAATGAACAAAATCTGTTTACAGAAGGAGGCCAAACTATCTCAAAAAAAATTCAGCATCTAAAATTCAGCATCTAAAACAGTCTGGAAAACGTAATGTACTGTACCAGAATATGGTCTGCATCAGGTAAAGACTCCATCTTGTGAGTAACGTACACAACAGTCTTGGATGCTAGCATCCCCATCATACATTCCTGTTCGAGGCATCACAATCAACGATTGAACCAAATAAACAAAGTGCAGTGCATTTATGAGCATGTGGAAGCCTCAGTTCTAATGATCAAAGGGCAAAACTCTTAGTCTAATTGAAGATCACAACCAAAGAAAGGCAGTATCTTGCTGAGGCTTCCACCAACGCTTCTCTTGCTTAATCTCGAAGATCTATATTATGGAACAAAATCGACATCTTAAAATTTGCGGGGAGCACGGTAGACAAAGAGGTACATTGAATTCCTTAAAAGTTTCCAAAGCTATGTGCACTAATTTCAACCTTATTATGCCATTCCACTTACAAAACCCTTAATTATGCATTCATTGTGCTTGTAACATAGACACTAAAGCTAGAGGGAGTACAAAACCATCCGCTCCCTTTCCCAAAAGATCTTGTATGATCATATTGTGCAAAAGAGCTTCGAAAGTATTTTCCTTCATACGTACTTTCAAAAATCACGTGTACTTTCAACAGAATTTCAGCAAATTTTCAGCAAACTCTTAAGCAAGTTTCAAAGTATTTCATAGCACTGGGACACTTACTTTGAGCAGGTGGGAACCCGTGTGGGCGTCCACAGCACTGAAAGGGTCATCCAAGAAGTAGACATCGGCCTCTTGGAACAAAGCACGCGCAAGCTGCACGCGCTGCTTCTGTCCGCCACTCAAATTGATGCCGCGCTCGCCGATCACCGTCGCGTCCCCGAACGGGAACAGCGCGATGTCCTTCTTCAGGTCGCACGCATGCAGCACTTTCTCGTACAAAGCTTCGTCCATGCGCCTGCCGAAGCAAATGTTCTCCTGGAAAGTCCCGCTCTGGATCCAAGCCGTCTGCGCCACGTACGCCGTGCGACCTTCCACCCGCACCTGCACAATCACAGTGGCAATTTCTCTTGTGAGCTTCCAGCAATGGGGATGCATGCAATGACTTTGAATGCTGCTCCATATCCTCAACTAGGGACCATAATTAAGGAGAGCCATATGAGAAGATTCTGTCCAAAAATCTTTGAAACAACTTAATTTTGCTGAAAATCTTGTTTAATTCAGCACTAGGATCTGGATTTCTTAATCCTCAACTAGGGACTGAGCCCTCTGTATGATCACCGTGACCATAATTAGGGAGCCCTCCCCACGGAGATCACCCTTGGGTTAAATGCAAGGGCAGGGTTAGTCCAGTTCTTCTTGAGAAAATATAAAACAGCAAATGAATCCCTTACCGTTCCTTCAATTTTTGGAATCTCGCCCAACATGCACGCCAGCAGAGCACTCTTCCCTGACCCCACAGGCCCGCAAACTGCAACATGCACCCCTTTTTTAATCCTCAAGTTCACGTCCCGAAGTGTTGGTAACGAAACCTTCTCTTCTTCACCTGCAAACTCATCAGCATCCCAACTAAAGGCACCATTCTCAACCTCAATGGCGTTCCCATTCTCACTGCCCTTCGTCACTGCATCCGTTGGCAACTCAGGCTCTTGCGAAAAGAGGAAAAGACGATGCAATGAAACGTGGGCCTGCGCATAAATAGATGTAAAGTCAGCTAAATCACGCAGTGGCTCTCGGAGCACCCGGAGCACTGCAATTGTGGAGAGCACTCTGCCTGGAGTCAATGGTACCCCGAGTAACAAGCAGGTTCCGAAGGTGGATACCGCCACTATTGTTGGCGATGTCCAGAGCAGGAATGTGGATGTTGCAACCATGTATAAATCTCTGGCTAGAAACTTGTATTCTTGTGCTCTGAGATTCTCAATTCGGGACAAGAATTCGGTCTCCCAGGCCTGCAAAAGCACGATTCAAGTTGAAGAGAAGTAAAACTTTGTAGCTCAGCTCCGAAATCAACCTACCTACTCATGCCTTCACCAAATTGAAAACACGATCCTCCAATGTATAAAAGAGAATTACACGCACAGATTTAGAAAGCACAAGGTAGTGACGATTGAAAACGGAACAAAACGCTCTAAAATTTCCCTATCTAATATATATTCGAAGTCATTTGGGCCCCGAGACTCAAAGTTCCTTTTATTCACTATTGCATAGCCACTGGAGGATATTGGATAACAGATCTATGCGAAAAAATACCTTGTTAAAATATCTTTTCTTGAATATGGTGGTCAAAAACTTGGAAATTGAATGGAACTGAGGATCAAATATGGAAAATTCTCTTGCAATTATTAAGTAAACAAGTGATGACAACTCCTTTTAGCAACAAAATCTTTTCATATGGTGATATAAAGCAGACGCTAAAATCGGTGAGAAATTTAAACCTGGAGCTTCAGAATTTTCATGTTTCGCAAACACTCCGACGTGGTCTTCATGCGAGCATCCTTGGCTGCCATGAGCTGCTCGTGAAACTTCCCCTGCAATGTGGTGAGGGGAATGTTGGCCAGCACGGTGGCTATGGTGGCGACGAGAGCTGCAAAGGCGGCGTCCAATCCCACATTCAAGTAGAGAATGGACAGAGCCAGCAACACTTGGAGAGGAAGGATCCAGAGGTCGTGAATCCACCAAAGGGAGTCAATCACACGCTCCACGTCCACGGCCATGTAGTTGATGATCTCGCCACTTGTTCGATTCTTCCTAGCAACGCTGGATAATCTCAAGCTCTGTCGGAACGCACAGAATCAGTGTATTTTTCTTCCGGCTACCAAAAGCATGTGTCACTTATTAAGCAATGGGGCAATCAGTAAGATGAATTCAAGGAAAACAGAGGAAAGTTCGCTTCATTCACGGTCTCCTCTAAATAATCTCATCCCCCACACAAAAACCTTAATAAAGGATAACACTCAATCGATACTTAAATAACACAACGTGGATATGCTGGTGTTTGATGCTGAAAACAGGGTTATACTTCCAAAAAAAATCATGCTATAATTTAAAATCGTTACGATTGTAATTGGCGAAAGTTTGGTGTCCAACGGCAATTCTAAACAGAAAGTTGAACTACCAAAAAAGTTGGCGTTTTAAAATTAGGTCAACGATAGTCAATTAGTGATTCTTAAAAGTGCGAAAGCAGACACGGGAATACAACGATAGTTCATGCAGAGAATTGTCATCCTCAACCACGACCACCATGACTCCATATCCATGATTTCATTGCAGCCTTCCTTTGTTCCCTAATTTCTGCGTATGAGTTTGCGAATAAAGCTACGTTCTCCAATCAATTGTATTCTGAAAATTAAGACATGAAACTCACCTTCTCAAAGAGCGTGGCAGTAAGGTAAACGCGCACTCGCACACTCAACCGATGGATTCCCAAACAATAATACCGCTCCGTCAAGCTCTTGACGACATTCCCAAGAAAGAAGCACCCCACCAACACGGATCCCTCATAGCGAAACCGTCGCTCCCCGCTCAGAAACTCCACGAAATCGCCAATTAAGTATGGTCCTACAAACGCCGCCACCACGCTCAACGTCTTCAAAACGCCCGTCCACGCCATGGACACCCAGAACACCCTCACGAGCGCCGAGGAAATCGAACGCGCATTACTGGAATGCTCGTTGAAGGTTTGGTAAACCGCTCTGCTGCGGTCTTGATGGGCAAGGAGCGGCACGTCCTCGATGTTCAGGGTCTTTGCGTAGCCAAGGTTGAGCAAGGGATTCAACCATGAAAACGTAGCCAAGCTCAACACCCCTGCGGAGCTGAAACCCGTGACAAGGGGGGGATCCAGTGAATCACCATCACGAAGCTCACCATTCAGCAAGGGCTCACGAAGAGTCGCAATCTCGTTGTCAATTGTCGCCATGGCCGGTAGTTCGCCAAAAAATTAACACAGCCCTGGAGCGCAATTCAAATCGTTGCAGGATTTAGTGTCAATTTGCAAAGCGATGTTGGGTTATAGCACAATCTCGCAATCTCATTGTCAATGTGCCAATTTGCTAAGCGATGTTGGCTATTAGCACAATCTCGCAATCTCGCCCTCAGTCGTCGCCATGGCCGCTACCCGTCAAGAAATTGATACAGCCCTTCAGTGCCAATTTGCTAAGCGATGTTGGGTATTAGCACAATCTCTTGGTCTTCCCACTTGCATTTTGGGAGAGCACTCTTCAAGACTTTAGGCTATCATCGAGAAGTATGTGCGTGACCAGAATGAGAATTCGAAAGAGAGGTGTGAGTAAGCTTAGACTTTGCAGATGAGAGTCCAAGGAGAAACAAAAAACGGTAATTCAAGTTTAGCCTAGCCTTTGAGCATCCCTAGCGGTGAATTCAACCATCTACAGGCCTTGTTCCGAAGACCAGCTGCGTCGACAAATTACACAAAGGGACTGATCCATGGCATCACCGCAATTTGTAAGCATCCATTACTTTCTATCCTTCAAGCTAACGTCCTTCACTAGTCAGCGAGCTGCATGTCCCAATTCCAAATTTGGCTCTGGTGCGAATTCGGGTGCAGTGAAAGAATAAATGCGAATGAATTCAGAGAAGGAGGACAGACACGCCGTCTGGCCAAGACCTGCAAATGGTGGAGTTGTCAGTGCAGTGCAGCGCAGCGCAAGGGAGGCCAGTGAAGCAGCGGTTTCGAATGGAGCGTCCTGGTGAGGACTGCCATCATAACATTCAGTAGCAGTCACTGGCTTTGCCCTCCCCCAAACGAAATGGTGTGGAATATACCACACCATTTCATCTGAGGGATGAAATGGTGCGGTATATTTCGCACCATATAAGTAACTACTGATTTGGTGCGGACAGTTGTCAATATTTGTCAGAACTGAACTTCGAGCCCGCGCCGCGACTGTACACTGAAGTAGTGGAAAATTAAAAATTTCCAAGTAAAACTGAATACAAAACAATAGGAACTTTAAACAAAATGCTAATGGATTCATTGAGAATATTGATTTCTATGTTATTGTAGAATTATCTCACTTAGAATTGGAACCCATTTATACATTGTGCTTTAGAAGTGAGAAGACAACTTTTTATATGCACATGGAGTGGTAGGAGGTAGAGCAATCCATGTAGGATAAATAAAATAGAATTTGTAGGTTCTCATGCACTCATAGTTAAGTAAAAAACAAAAAATTGTGTTAAAAGTAGAATTTTAGACCTCATTTAGGCATAGTAAAAAAACTTTTTTCAAAAAACTTTGAATTAAAAAAAGTTGTTAAATGAAGATAAGTTTCACCTCCAAAAATCCGTTTGGGATTTTGAATCTCCAATAAAAAGTTATGAATAAATTTTGGAGAGGATTTTTAATGGACATTTTCTACAAAGTCATTTTAAAATCCATTCCAACCCCTCTCCGAATTTTATTCATAACTTTTGATTGGAGATTCAAAATCCCAAACGGATTTTTGGAGGTGAAACTTACCTTCATTTAACAACTTTTTTTAGTTCAAAGTTTTTTGAGAAAAGTTATTTTACTATGTCTAAACAAGGTCTGAAATTCTACTTTTAACACAATTCTTTGTTTTTGACTTAACTATGAGTGCATTAGAACCTACAAATTGTAATTTATATATCCCACATGGATTGCTCTACCTCCTACCACCCCATGTGTATATATAGAGTTATCTTTCACTTTAAAACCCAAAATGAGTTATTGATTGCAAATATTAACAAGGCGTTAGTGTATTACTCATTGGATTCTTCGCCAACATCTTTCACTACAATATTTGATGATTTGTATGTCTAATCCTAAAATTAAGAAAAGAAAATGGAACATACCAAATGTACTGTCACTATCTCGATACCGAAGCTTACATTTATTAAGTGGGGATGAAAGTCGTGGATGAGGGCTTCGGAGAAGAAAAGGCAGCCTCTGTGAAGGCTACTGAATGTTATGATGAGTGAGGACCAGCGATCCCAGAACTGCTTTTATGCAATTAGCCCACGCACATGGCGGAGCGGGTTTTTTTTCCTTTTGGGGGATAAAAAGGAGGGGTGGGGGTATTCATAACATTGCTCACAGAGCTGATCCCTTCCCCCTTGGAGTAGGGGTCATTCCTCCCTAGATACTTGTGATACAATTTAGTTTAATTAGAAGCAAGACTATTGGCTCGAGTATTGATAGGAAGGAAGCAAACCATTGGCAAGTTGCTTTGATCAACCACTTGGCATCTCAATATTGGAGCCAACAACTGGCTACAACATGTTGGGCAATGTTGGGGGCTCCACGTTTTGGGGAGCAAAAGGGACCCCCCCCAGCATTGGTTAACCCCTAAAGGACCGGCATGCATTTTTTGGCCTTATAGAAATTTTGGGCAGGTCCATGTGACTAGAGATTTCCATATTTTAAGCTGAAATTTTAATAGAAGGTGAGCGCAAGGAATATCTTTCATATGCACTAAATTTCAGAACATTTGGAAATAGGAGTCAAAAGCTATGGCCAAATATGTTACTTTTTTTTCCGTAACTGGGCAGTCCAGGCAGCAAGAAAAATTTGGCAAAAATTTGATTTTTTTTTTTTAATATTTTTTTCTTGTAGATTATATTTTGTCTATCTGGAAAGCTTTGATTCATTTCATTTGGATTTGTTATGAGAAAGTTATGGACATTCTTGTTTTTCGGGCAGTTAGAGCATCTTCTTGAAAAAAATAACTTGTAGGATTCATTTCTGAATGCAATTTTTGCAATTTAAAAAAAAAGTAAAAATTCTCATGGTTTAGTTTACTTGCTAGAACAATCTCACCATTGGGATTAGTGTATTTTAATTCCATCTAAAATATATTAATGTTTTAGATTTTCCTTCTATCTCATACCTACTTCTACTTAATAAATTTTATAGGAATGATAATTAAGTTTTTTTGAGTATTTTTTTTTCCCCCGAGATTCTCAACTCAAGTTTCCACTATAAAGATTTAAAGCACAAAACTCTGTAGTGCAAAAATTTTAAGTGAAAAATGTTTAAAGTCAAAAAATCTAGTCCCGCAATGTGCTGAAATACTTGTTTTTTCCACTTTAAACGCAGATATCTTGCAATCTGAGCAGTCAAAAATTCTGAAATTTTTTCCAGACATTCTCATACTAGCTATGTGTAAGATCCTATGGTTAGATGTGCAAAAAAAACAATTTTCATTTTTTTTACTCGCTATAGAAATGGCAGTTTTGATGGTTTTTTGGCAGAAAAAATGCCTTGGGCCTTTAGGGGTTAACAATGTTGTGTAAACTAGAAGTTTAACTTGGAGTAAAACTCACCTTCTGGTCTTCATCTTGCAGATCCCGTGCAGCTCCAGGGAGCAGCTCAGCAACTCTTCCACTGCGGATTTTTTAATTGAGAGAACCTAGAGAGCTTGTATTTTGGGGTTGGGCTTGAGGAATAGGTTCTTTGTAATTTATTATCTCATTGCTTTGAAGGTACTACATTGGATTTTTTTAATTGAGTGAACATGGAGAGCTTGTGTTTTGGAGTTGGGCTTAAAGAGTAGGTTCTTTGTAATTTATCATCTCATTGCTTTGAAGGTATTATATTGGTTTTGTGAGCATGGGGGACGAGAGTTTTTTGCAGATGGTGTTTTCAAATCATCGACGGCTGAACCAAGTTCCGGTGCTTCTACTTTGTTTCTTCAGTCCCTACAGGTTCCCCTCCACCCTCAGCTTCATAGGCCACACCACAGGAGCGACATTGGAGCAATGCAACAATCAAGTTCTTGTTGTCATAGTGTAAAGAGCTTGTAGAAGCTCACAACATTGTAACAATGAGGCAACACCAATGGGTGTACATTCACGAGCAACTCATCTCAAAGTTCCCTAATGAGCATGGGCGGAAGGTGAAGTCGTTGGTAGACAAATGGGAGAAGCTGAGGAGCAACTACTCCAAAATAAATAAAAAAGATAAGGAACCAAACAGGGACCGGTGCTAGAGATGATGGCGCCAAGTTCATTTGATATGACGAAATTGACGAGATCTTGAGCCTCATAGCCAAGACGATCGGAGTACCAGGAGGGATGGACCAAGGTGTCCCAATGCTGGGAACAAGTACCTCAAATGCTCCTATTGACCTCTTCGAAGAGTACGATGACGTATCTCATCTACAGTCACCGCCACATGCCATTCCAGCTTCATCTACTCGCACCGCCTAAGACAGCACTGGAAGCAATCCACCTACATGTGCAACTAATTTAGGAGGTGTCCGTGGCAAAGGTACTTCTTCAAAATTTGAAGCCAAAAGGGGCCCGCATTGACAAGAGTTTGATGGAAACATTGAACAAATTAGCTGACTCCACTACAGAGATTGAGAAGCTCTAGATTGAAGCTTCTCTGACTATGCACAAAGAGAATCAGGTAGAACGTCAGATGGACCATGAGGAGATTGGAGTTGGAATTGTTCAAATTGTAGGAGGCCATTACCACAAGTCTGGCAACTATTTTTGCAGATGCATTGAAGAAGAATGCAAAGTAGCTTACATGTTATGTCCATTTGGATACATTGTATGTATCTATTTTTCATGAATGCAATTTCATATCAGGGTCATTAAAAGAAAGGGTGGTCATGTTTTCCGTCACAATGAGAGTGACTTTTTTGTTATCTTCTATAACTTTTGAAGCACAAGTTCAATGAACATAAATTTTTTACTGAAGATGCCTAATTTGATGGTAATTATATCCCTTATTTTTTAGAAATAAAAAAAAAATCTCTTTATATTTAAAAATCATTTTTGTTAATTTGTCACAATGTAAGATTTAGGGGTTTTTACTACGTTAGGAGTGCTCAAATTTAATGATTTGGAGCTGATATTTTCATGGTCTATTTGCATAGTAGAAAAGCATATTCCTACCAAAGGAAATCTAAAAATATATTATTTTGTGTCCTCCACAAGAGAGCAAACATCACTCCTATTGCGCTTAGTTTTTGAACAATGAAGATGGTTTTAAGATCGATCTTTTGGTGAAATCTCATCACTATGAACTCTTTTCTAAATGGCCAATTTTTAGGGTTTTTTAAATTTCTTTTCCTATTTTTTACAAATTAAAATGTGAAATTATAGTGGCCAGTCTTGTTTTCATGAGATTTAGGATTTTTCTAGTTCTCTTACTTAGAGATTTTTTCTATATTTTTCCTTCCTAGGGTACCTTCTTCTTAAAGATATATACATTAAACATATTTTTTACATTTTTAAAAAATTGAATTTCTAATTTTAAAGTACTCCCAAAAGAAAAAATGAATACTGTGGAAAATGCTACGCTTTTTGAACACCCTTTCTTGCAACGACCCATCATTGCTATGACAAGTTTGTTTGCATTTCATTTCAATATTCAAGGATATGTATGTTATAACTTTATTTATGATTCATATGCATATATTCAATGATTTATATGCATTCATGTATTGAATGAATTCTATACATTTATGTATTCAATTATCACAACGCATTCATGTATTCAGTCATTTCTATGTTATAAGTTTATTTATTCAATTAATTCTATGCTATGAGCTTATGTATGTATTTGCATGAATAAAATTGTATGTTTTCAAATTTGTAAATCACATTTGTATCTATTCATTCAAAGTTTATCTTCAAGTGTGAACAATATATTACTTATGTTTGAGGTGATATTCAATTTTATGATTGAGGAGACTCAATCATATACATGATCTTACTACCAAGCATAAAATTTTAATTTGTTTGATACACAGTGTAAAACTTTATTTGACAAATTAAACATTTATAACAGTAAGTAGTGCCATATACTACCAATACATTGGCATAACTTAGAGTGAAATGAATACTACTTTATACTCAAATATATATCACTATGGATTACGTTCCACCCATGATGCAAACAATATTTCTCTCATGGCCTCTTTTTTCAGTTTTGCTGCTAAACCTTCACGAGGAAGTTGCATCCTCCCAACGTAAAAACCGACGTAAGGGCCACTTCGAAGTCTAGCACCTGCAGGCACAGGGACACGTTGCCTCTTTAGCTTACAATAATTGTGTAAAATGCAACAAATTAAGGTAACAAGAGCAGCCTTGTTAATTGACATATTGAACCCTTTTAGAATGCGCCAACGATGGATTCTTTAGAGCTCCAAGTGGTTGTTTGATAACTACTCTACCGCTATTAACAAAGAAGTCAAATCTGTAGACAAAACAAAATATAATGAGTATGAGAGAAAAAAAAGGGAACTTCTTGTATATGATAAATTTTCATTATACAAGAATGAACAAGACATTCAAGAATCACCTATACAATCATCTACAAAATCATGTATTGAAAGAAGTTGGATCTATTATAAAGATTAAATTTTGTTTTATTAAATATAATTTTACCACTAAAATATTGAAAATAACTATAATAGGAGCAACAATGTAGACTCTCTTTAGACTATTTGTAATGAATGCTTACTGTAGAGATCCCTTTTGACTTACAAAATGGTTTGCATCTCTTCTACCTTACACATGCTAGTAATTGCAATACTTACATATACAAATTAAGTTTTTATGTTTAATTGTAGTATTACAGGTATATTTAATTCTTTATGAAGAGTTTGTTTGGCAGTCATTATACTAGATGCCGTGATCATTTCATTCGGTACCGCGTATAAAATAGGTCAGACATCAGAACATGTTGACAAGGTTTGGACAAAATAAAACTGCAAAATGATCAACTTTGACATGCCTGCAACGAGATGAGGGAAACCATATCAATAGTCTTTCCTCCCAACATATATCAAGTTGTATCAACTTTAGAATTGCAAGTGAACCGTTTATGAAAGACCTAGGGTCACAAATAGGGACCTACGACCTAACTCGGTTGAAAATTCATAAATAATTCAAAAATGCTTGGAAAAATACAAAACCACTTGGGTTAGATTCCTCATCAATTTCTGAATGTCTGAAAAATGAGCTAAGAATGTTTTTGTCCAAGGATATACATGAAAAAGGCGGACCAGCCCTTAGCTGCTCCATTTCTGAGCATCCTACCTCACAGCATAGCCAAGTATAAACGGCAATGGAAGTCACATCAGGTCACCTTGAGCATGTATGGTATCATGCAGACAAACTCAGATGAATCAAATTGGCTATCTCACCAGAACTGTATATTAGATCATTTTCGCATGCTTGAAATAAAACCTTGACAATAAAATGGAAATGAAAATGAAAGGTGTGAATTGGTACAAAAAAGGTTTATGTAAATATCAATTCTTTATTTTATTTTTTACTTGGGGTCAAATGAGCCATACACGGTGTCCGAATGCCCATCAACTTGCTCAACAAGCTCCATATTCCCGGCCAGTGTATCCCATCTGAAGAACACAAGCAACAAAATGACAATAGACTTTGAGAAACAATCGCAAAACATGCGTATCTTCATTGAAAAAAACGCCCTGCACTCCTTAGCATCCTGTAAGCTTCTTCCTAGAAGAGCAGCTAAAATGGTCTTGAAACACACGTGACCACAGCCAATACAAGTACTGACATAAAAATTTATCAGGCTAGTTTCTTATGCAATGTCAATGTTGCATAAGTTCAAAGTAGCAGATAGGCTTCTCAAATATAAAATATTGTACAAATATTTAACCGCATGGATGTCCTCTTGCAACAAGGGCCACCTCGAGACATATCTACACTACATAATAATAGCGACTAATTGACTTACTGGTATCGAAGAGAACTGTCCAAGCTCATAATCCGCTCAAAGATTGTTTCTGGAGTAGCTTCAATCACACCAACCGCCTTCATAATTGTGCCTTTCTCTGCCTGAATCCATAAATAATAGGTATAAGGCAAGCTGATATACACCTAGGTAATTAAAACTCAATCCACACGTAAACATGAAAAAGAAGGAAGCACAGAAAGATATGCTCGAATCACCTTGGAGGCTGTGACATCTTCAAAGATTCGAAGGCCTGCTTGCAAAACATCATCGGCAGACGGGTGAGAAGGTCTATAAAATAATACACTTTCGATGTTCTCATGGAGTTGGAGCTACAATCGCTAAAATGCAGCCTCTTCTCATATACTCTATGCGGAACACCACATCTTCTGTGACATTGGAGTAAAAGATACAAGACATCCAGGATATGAAACCTCAATATAAGCTGCTGAAACTTGCAAGACGTAAAACCAACTTTCAAAAGACCAGCTTAAATCACCATTTAACAGTGCAGAAGCACCTCTAGTCGGCATGCTCAAACGTGTCTCCCTCACGATAGTTGTAAAATCCGTCGGAATCAGGTTCCTGCGGCGACACCACTGACGGCCGCCTCAATCGTGAACCTGGCCCTGCTTCCAAAGAAACTTCAGTGATAAGACTTAGGTGCATAATTGTTATGAACAACATCAAAATAGAAAATCAGGTGCCAATCTATCCGTCAAAACAAAAGCATGTTACCAGAAGCACGCCTTCTATACATTATGCACAAAAGAGCTACAACCATGTGAAATTACCTCTGCCAATAGTAATTAGCTTGCCAATGCCTCTTGTGACCGACCTTGGATTCGTGCGAGGCCCATTTATATCAAATCTACAAAATCGTGCGGTATCGGTGAATCAATTTCGAAAATTTGTCCCGATGAGATTGTATGCGTGGAATAATCCGCTGCCTAATCTTCATAAGGTTGCATCTAATAGCAAACCAAATGCAGAGATCCACCCAAAGCCATCAGTGCTTACTCATCGTCTGTGTTGATGATCCTGCGGCCACTCCCAATTCGTTCACTGGAAAAATCGACCTGTGATACAGAAAAGATTTACCCACACAGGTCAAGCATTTACAATCAGAGAATCGATAGCATCACCCAAACGCCAACAATGTGGTACACCAGAGAGGAGAGAAATGACGTCAACTCTGAAAATTAGTATACGTTGATTACTCACCTCTTCCTTGGCATGCTTGAAAGCAGAAACCCACTTGGCGACTTCTTCCGCAGTATCACATGCGAACCCTGAACCCTGAACCCAGCAGAAGAATAAGCAGGTAATCGTGCGCGGTTCATGTAAATAGGTACTAGACCTTTGGAAACAACATAAGCGAGTCCAAAGTGCTAGGCAGTTGCTCAATAAACGTATCAAGAATTGAAGTGCTACGATTAATTTGGATAAAAAGAGTTTCATACTTACCTCTCCTTGTCTGCTGTGGTCCAGGCGATTGAAGATTCGAAGAACATACAAAGCCTGCAAAAATCATGTGTGAGTAGAAGAATGAGTAGAGGCAGAAGAAAGCTCAAAGCTTGTGCTTCTTGTTCTTTCTTGACTTTCACTTGAATAGCTCCATTATAGACCCATTAGAACATATTCAATATCGAATCAAGTACAATACATCTCAACGGCTAAACATTGAGTGCATACGGGCATACACTTCCATGGAAAATTTGCCGGCCCACTTCCTCCACCATCAAATGCGTTCCCACAACTCCACTTCTGATAGGCACCTGAGAAGCAGAAAGCCAAGAGAATGCAGATTCAAGTAAGTCACAGAGAATCCGTCGTTGCAAGTTTCGTACATTCCATTGTTGTAAAATCAGGTCAACCACTTCGCACGTATTTCGTTTCAGATACATAATGCCAACGCAATTGTGATCACAATTATGGATATCCAAATCCTCTATTCTCCCCCAAAGAATTATAATCTTGTCTTTAGGAAGGTTATATTGATAGTCCACTCTGTAGTGGGGAAGGACTACTCAGTTCTAACATGGCCCTGATGGCATAGACATGGGTTGGAGGTAAAGGGGGAACAGACATCTGAACCACTCTGTCCTCCAAAAAGGTCGAGTTCATCTTCTACCAAGTGTATAAACCAGCGACATGAATAACGGACATTCGGTATGCCTGCGCTATAAATTTAAGAAACCAAGGCAAAGTGACAAAGGAGAAGCGTGAACATACAGCTCGAGGATACTCGACGGGATTGCGCTTGAACATGGTTACATGCTTCCCCTTAATGATCAAAAACCGGTCGGTGAAGAACTGGTAACCTAAGGAGCTTGTTCCGACGTGATACCCATTCGGCGTACGCCGCTACTCCCATATCACTCGCAAGACCCCCCAAGTCACTCTCCCTGTCCGATTCCATATTCTCTCTTTAACTCCGCTTCCACCTCCACACGATCGCGACCTCGCTTCCTGTTACTCCGTGGAGTTCTGAACCCATCCGCTTTCCGTTTTGTCATCCCGTTCTTCTTCTCCTTCAACGACTTACTCAACCATCGAGTGCCCGGAATGCCGCCACAAGCGCCACACCCTTTCTTCCTCCCTCGAGGGGACAATGGCGACGGCGGGCAGGAGGAGCCCTCCAGCGGCTCGTAGGAAGCCAGCTTGACCATCACCAAACGCTGTGGCCGAGAAAACGGCACACTTGTTACGATTCACCTTCCTCTTCCAAACCTCCCTTTCACGCTTCCGGAGGCAACCTCCACTTAAATTCCTGCCCGCTGAGATTTTCATCAGTAAAAATTTCCGATTGTTCTCACCTTAAATTCCTAATCCTCATCACAACTCCTTCTCGATCGATCCAAAATTCAAGAAAACCACAATCCCGTACTCATGACCACCTTCCTGGCCTTAATTCCCGCAACAGCCTCTCCAATGCTTAAGAAACCTCGCAAGTCCGATCCAGAGCAGCAGGTGTAAAACAACAACAGCACCGGAATAGACAATCTACCACTCACAAAAAACTCAAGCGATCACCACTTCCGATCTCTTCCAAATCTCTTCCAAAATCTCTTCAAAATCTCTCAAAAAACTCCAGTCGCAGTCAATTTCAAACCAAAAGAAGCCGAAACAAACATTCCACAAAGCGAAACCCCAATCGTCAAGCTCCTCATCAAAGTCCGACCATCACCAACGCCCCGCTCAAGCTCCTCAGGGAATTCTAAGAAGGAATTAAGGAATGAAGCGGAATCACGAGCAGGACGCGAAAGAAGTGGTCAACGACACGATCGAGGACGGGTTGCGCAACAATAATAATCAGGCCACAGCCAAAATGAATTGGGATAACGCTCCCAAAGTTCCCCGCTCTCGACGTTCCCGTTGGGCCGCGGCGTTCCCCTCATTGGGAGCGTCGGCGTTTTCAACGGGGCCCATAAAAAATAAAACATTAGAAAAAATCTGAGCCCTGTGGAGGGCCGTTAAGGATTTGATTTTGATTTGATTTGATTTTTTGTGCAATTATTGGAAAATAAAAATAAATAAAAATTTGGAAAAAAAAATATTAAAAAATTAAAAAAATATTTAAAAAGTATGAAAACCTGACGTGGCGCTGATGTGGCACAAGTAGTGCCACATCAGCAGGTTTCATTAAAAAATAAAAAACAGTGAATTTCCTCTCTAAATGCACTAGGGTAGTTGCGGGCAGTGCAAAACTCGCGGCCTTTCCGAAGCCTGAAATTTTTTGTAATGCATACCTATTCTAATCCACCATTGCTGTATTATCCAATTTGAAATTTCGGAGAAAATACGATCGACTTGGATAAGCAGTGTCACCAATCAAATAAGGCCTAATGTCCATTCCACTCAAGTTGATGACTGGCCTTGCTAGAATTTGTCTTGTACTTAACCCCTAAAGGACCATGAGTGCAGATTTTGAACAATGAATGAACGGAAACATGTCCCAAACTCACTGAAATGCATTTTTTTCATCCATCAATTTTTTATCAAGATTCTTATATTAGTTCTTTAACATTTGTACGGTTCAGGTTATGAAGATTTTGCTTTGCAAATATTCTATAATTCAAAAGGTATCGGGAAGTCTAGCCTCGAAAAGTAACTTTTTCAGTTCAAAAGATAATCCTTCAAAAATCACTTGAATCAAAAAATCAAATAAAAATCTTCAAAAATTACTATAATTAGAACTCAATATTTTAAAATTATAGAAAAAAATATATTTTAAAAATCATAAATAATCAATCTACAATTAATTTTAGAAGGAATTTCCAATTTTTGGCTTCAAATTTTATTGAAAAATATTGGGATGTGTTTTTGTTGATCTAACCGTATGGATGTGATCTATAAATAGCATTTTACAACTATTGTTTGAAAGTCATCATTGAAATATTCTTCTAAGTTGCATTTTATAATAGATCTTCGCAATTTTGGAAATTTGGACACCCCTCCGGTCTTTTAGGGGTTAATTGTGCAACTAGAGAGGATTTAGCAAATTGCCCAGCATCATGTATAGTTTCAGGTTGGCTGGCACAAACATTCCAAAACATCCTATTCGCATCACACATTCCTTGTAAAATAATATTATTAAAAGAAATTCGATAAACCCCTAAAGAACCGAGGCCTTTTATTTTTTGCCAAAAAACACTCAAAATTGCCATTTCTATAGCAAAGAGTAAAAAAAAATTAAATTGTTTTTTTTCACATCTAACCATAGGACCTTACACCTAACTAGTGTAAAAACGTGTGGAAAAAATTTCAGAATTTTTGACCGCACAGATTGCAAGATATTTGCGTTTAAAGTGGAAAAAACAAGTTTTTCAGCACATTGCGGGACTGGATTTTTTGACTTTGAACATTTTTAACTTAAAATTTTTGCACTAAAGAATTTTTAGCTTTAAATCTTAATAGTGGAGAATTGAGTTGAGGGTCTAGGAAAAAAAATTCAAAAAAATTTAATTTTCATTCTTAAAAAAATTGTTAAGTAGAAGTAGGTACGAGATAGAAGGAAAATCTAAAATATTAATATCTTTTAGATGGAATTAAAATGCACTAATAACAATGGTGAGATTGTTCTAGCAAGTAAACTAAACCATGCCAAAAAATTGAAAAATTGAAAAAATTGCATTCAGAAATGAATCCTACGAGTTATTTTTTTAAAGAAGATGCTCTAACTAACTGAAAAACAAGAATGTCCATAACTTCCTCATAACAAATCCAAATGAAATGAATGAAAGCTTTCCAGATTAAAAATATATATAATCTATGAGGGAAAAAAATTCAAAAAAAAAATTCAAATTTTTGCAAATTTTGTTTGCTATCCCCCATCCCCTGTTTTGAGCTTATTTGGTCATAACTCTTGTTCCTAGGCACCGATTGTGAAAAAAATTATATTCCCACAAAGCTTATTAGTTCTTCTATCTTCAAAAACAGTTTTAAAAAATCATAACAAAAATTTAGCCCGTAGGTACCTGCCCAAATCCCATTTGTCCCCCGAAGGAACAACGATCCTTTAGGGGTTAAAAAATTCTTGGGGCATAGGAGTGTATCGTTTGCTCGGTTGGGTTGTAAGAGGGATATGGGAGCCATCAATTGCACCAGCTATTTTTGATAAACCTGTGATGTCCCTAAAAATTTCCATAATATTTTGAAGTTGATCACCCTGAGGTGTGTGAAAAAATTGAAAGAATAAACCATCCTCTCCATTTCCTAATGCTTGACAAACTATTATAGTGTACTTTTGGATAGTAAACTCACCACATCCATATAAGTTGTGCATCCTAGCACAATTTTTACCATGTGCTAATTGATACAAAACAAGTTTCACTTGTTTTGTAGTTAGGATGGGGGCTTTTACAAATGTAACAGCAGTGGGACGCAAATAGGGTGTTAATAAATCAACCAAAGCTTGAAATGCTAAAAAGTCCATGCGATAAGTTTGCCAATACCTGAGGTTCAACATTTGTTGCGATGTATGCCAGACATCGTCTTCAACAAAGTGTAGAAATATAGTAAAATATTTGAAATGAAAGCAAAGCATAAACAAAAATGAAGTGTCTACAAACTGCCGCTCCGTGATATTTTGAACACATTTAATTTGTATTCATGTTGGGTGACAAAAAAAATTTGCCTTGTCTGTTTGTCAAAATATTGCGCAAACACTGAAGTATATTCACCCTGAAACAGAAGAGTGGCAAATGCCATTGTCATCCACCAAGTCCCTCCACTCCAAAGGTATGTCCTCACACTTGAGCTTATTCAGCTTGTTGTAACATGAGAAATTTGCCATGTTGTAGGCAGTAGAAGCCTTGATGAACATCTTGGCCAGTTCATCTTGGCAAACTTTTATAGATTCATTTGCATAAAATCACAAATGAAGATGTCCGTGACTTGGATCAACATGATCAAGTAGTACATATCGTTTACCATTGGAATGAAGTAAGCCAGTGACATAAGAACTTCAACATCGGCAAGCAAATTGAAGTTAGCAACAACCGTGCAATTGGTTTTTGAACCAACAGCAACTTCCATATCAACACCCATTTTCACAAGCAACATCTTGTATTCACCCATTATTCTCTGCACTAGACTTCTCATTGTAATCCAGTGCATCTCAACATTTTGGAGCATCTTGTTTTCTTTTATTTCCATGAGATCAACAAGCCTCTAGAGGTTTGTATGGCACTTATGGCTAAGGCAAAATTAGGAGTATATGGACTGAAATAGCCCCTCCAACTGAGTGATGAATGGTTAGTTAGAAAGAGTTTCAACCACCAAGTTGATCCTATGACTAGTACAAGAAGCACCAAGTACAAAAAGCACCCATTTCTCACAAATTTGGGTTGTCACACTTGTTTTTAGTCCCTGAAAGGTATTGACACCGTCAACCCCAAAGCAAACGAGTTTGAAGGCTATCACTTCATGAGTTAGCCCCCCCCCCTCCATCAAAGAATACATTATCATATTGGTCAAGTGGTCCAATGTACCACTATCAGAGATGCAAGGGAGGTGCATTAGATGGGAGACTCTTTCTAAAGTCAAAGTCCATAGCACAGACATGAACACCTAGCCACAATGTATTATCAATGGCGGTGATTTCGTCTATACTAATAGAGATTATTCTTGCAGACTAAATGTACGATAGACATTAAGACCAACAAAACGCAAGTACGTATACAATTGTGCAGATGCTCACTTATTTCCCACCCTATGGACTCAGACTAGTGCTTTCTCTGTACGTTTTTAAGCTTAAAATGCCTAAACAAATGTTGTTCTCACTTGTAATCATACATTGGATGACCATGACAAAGAATTTGAAAAAGAGTGGAGAATTGTACTTCCTTATGTTCCACTTCGCCCTCCAAATCGGCAATGACTTGCTCTGCTATAGTCTACGCTTGCTTACATTCTACCCAGAGCTTGCAGAACTGGAAGCATTAGAAGAAATATGAGCTCTCGAGAGGGCTATAAGTTCCCGAACAGGAAGGAATGTTGGCCAAAAAAATAAAAATAAAATAAAATGAAAAAATTTGCCAACTAACTGCAAGGCTTGACAATTCAATATTATAATTTAGAAAATATTTAGAAAATATTAAAAAATATTGTTATTAAAACAAATACGGAATTTCAAAATTTCAAAATCTGATGTGGCCGAAATTATCCTCGTCAGCCTAAATTATTATTATTTTATTATTTTAATTTTTTTTTTTTAAATTTATTATTTTTTTTATTGTGGCTACTATTCATCATTGATGATGAATAGTGACCATTGTCCCTCAAAGGGGCTATGAGTTCCATTATAGGAAACTCATAGTACCTTTGTCAAAGGAAGTAGCCCTTCCGACTGTTCCAAGGGTTGAATTTTTTTCTAATGTGCTTGCAATCCGTCTTTATGAAAGTATCCCCTTAACTTCTTCAAGTGAGGGAAGGGGACACCATCTTCTTTACATATCTTTTACCTTTGTATTTCTTGAGGTTGTTCCCTTTGGATACCAATATACCATGATCTTCCTCCTACCAATAATTGCAGAGCAACATTGACACACAACTCCAGTGAGGTCACCATTTGTGTTGAATTCACCTTCCGCCTAAGTGTATTTGCAAGCCCAGACCTCTTGCCACCTCCTCGTGATGGTGGTTGGGTTTTTTTTTTTATGCTTACGTAGTGCACAAGAACTACCTATGAGATGGAATTTTGGGGGTCTGAAAGGCTATGAACTCCCTTGAGTTTTCGAACTATGGGAACTGCATTGTGGCACAGTCTGACGTGGCAGAACTTCTACTACGTCAGATATTAATATTTAATTTTTTTTTGAATATTTTTTTAAAATTATTTTTATTTATTTTATTATTTTATTATTTTAATATTTTGACAGCGGTATTGTTCATTACAACAAGAAGAACAAGGTTGAAACGGCCCTTTCAACCCCCTAAAAAACATCTAATGGATTGCGACACTAATTCCCTTTCTTTCCTTTTGTGTTTGAGGCTCAAGTGACATTATGGTACTTTTTAAAGGGCAATTGCACAACACTTTTTGCGAAATGGAGTCGAACAACCATGTCTTTGGTAGAAGGATGACCTCCATGGTGCCCACACCAAATTTTCCTACGTCATGACTATTTTGGCTAGACCAAAACGTCTGCACATAGAAGTTATTGGGCAATCTTAGTCAAGGTGTCATTATTAAGCACTGCATCCTAATGCACCCCAATACAAGCACACAAAAGCAGCCATAGGTAGTGAAGATTGAAACAAGCACGCAAGGAAAGAATACCAGAAATGCAAAAATCGCCACAAGGAAATCAATTTTTCAAATGGTTGATAACAATTGTGAACCGCATTGAAATCATTCAAAATGAGAGCCTTTGCCGTGACGCCGCCATTGCAAGCAAATCAATCTCAGAGCAACACAACGCCACAACAACAACAAGATTAAATGCCACTAAATGCGCGCCTGGAAATTAAACCTGATTAGGAGCTTGCTAACACCTACAATGCAAGAGATTAGACTCTGAGCAAAAATAGGAGAGACGATGCAACTATCGGTTGACTTTTCCCTACAATCTGGATGGCTGAGATGTAGTCGTATTTGCAACCCATCGACAGCCCAGGGTGCACCATGGCGAACAACAAATTTCATTTGTAATGGATGAATACCACCAAGGTTTTGGCAAATCACAACTCGTACAACATTTTGTTCGTCAAGTTGGAAAAACTACAAGAATCTAATTTTTTCAAAGAAATTCATCCACATACATTTAGTAGTGGAAAATTTTCAATAGCAATGGAGCAATCTTTAAACGTTTTTGTGAACGTTGGTGAGGACAAATGAGTAAGGACTAAAGATGCCAGATGCACAACACTTGTTCAGTGCAGGGCACGGCTACGGTCTCTTTTAGAACATTTGTAGTGTAGGCTCGGCAATTGAGCCCTGTAACTGCAAATGGCGGGGCATTCTACAAAGTTGGCATACTACCAATACTTTTTTTGGACAAATTGACCCAATGCAAAGCCGACAATCCAAACCTCCAATGGATTTTTTGGCATTATAAAAGGATGAGGAAAAGATTCTACTTTAAAAAAGGCTTTTCATGCAAACAAGGTAAGGTTGAATTTGTTGGCACACATAACAATGCCAAAAAAGGTATGACAATAATAAATTTCATATTGTGAGCCAAGTTGCAGGTCCTTCATATTTCAGCAAGTTGCCAATTTTGGGAAGGATAATGACAAGCCCAGGAATTAGGAGAGACCAATACTAATTGCATTAGGGAGTGTTTTTTGGAATTGACCCTTTATCATGCCGTTCACTGTCTTAGAACTCAAGAGCATGGCACATGTTCTCACTCCAAATTTTATTGGACACAATTTGGAACTCAATGATAAGGTGGGAACTCCAAAACCGTCACTCTTTACTATTGTGCCTATTTATTATTATTAGAATTAACAAATTTTATTATTCTTTTGTTGGCAAGGGAAAGGAGGTTCCAACGCACCAAAGAATGTGGCATTTGGATACCGTACGCAAAAGTTATGGAGGATCAAATTTTTTTGATAGAGGTTCTCTGATCTTTTCTTCCACATATGTTTATATTGATTTTGGAGATGTACCTAGAATGATGGTGGCGGTTTTGGATTAGTGGTGCATTTTCGAAGGCCCACCTTAATAGTCCTTGCAAAGTCACATTCTCATCACTTGTTTTATCTCCCCATTAACCCCTAATAAATTCCCAAGCAAGGCCTATTTAGAGATGTTGGAGTTTTCTCAAAATGAAACAAAAGCCCAAGTTTCATCAATTCAAAAAAAATTTGTAACCATACAAATTCAAAAAAATACATATTATGGATCACATAAGCTTAAAAATATATATATATATATATATATATATATATATATATATATATATATATATATATATATATATATATATATATATATATATATATATATATATATATATATATATATATATATATATATATATATATATATATATATATATATATCACTTATGGATTGAAAGATTATAATGTTTAATCAAGAAGGTGTGAAAACTGTGAAAATAATTTGAAATCTTTCAAACAACCTTTTATATGTCAAATTTAAAATTGAAGTCATGAAATTACTATACATGAGGCCAAAAGACACATCATGCATAATCATAATTAATTTACAAGCTTTTCAAAATCTACTCTACAATTCCATTTTTTAAATGAATTCCTAATGTGATTTTTTCTCCAAGATTTAGTGCAATTGAGGTTCATCTCCAAGAGCTTCTAACACTAATTTAACACTAAAAAATCAATTTTTGCAAAGGACACCCTAGCACAAAACTTTAATAGAAAGTCATAAACATTTTTTTTTCAAAATTGGATTTTTGTTGCTTAAAATAGACTTTAAAGGGCATGCAACTAAAAAATGGAAAATATTGAAAATAATAGTTTGGTAAGATTAAATTTAACTTCAAAGTTTATTCAACACCCAAATATGATGCCTTGGGCATTTTGGGGTTAATGATTTAATTAACACAAATGAAAGGAAATTCATTATAAAAATCAAGGAACTACCACTTATAACATTAATAATCCATACAAAATAGCATAACATTCTTGAACTTCAAGAATAAGGAATGCTTTGCTTTCCATAAATTAAGGCTCATTTCATTGGAGAACATCTTGAATGCAAGCTTATCCATATATTGTAGGCCATTGTAATACAATTATATTCTTGTTACAATGCTACTCTAAAATCAAAAGATTCTTCTTTCCCTTTCCATTCAAGAATGTTATGAAAATAGCTAAGACAACAATAGCTTAGTTGTTCTATATTGGGTTATGTTTTATATCATATATTAGATTTTACGTAGAAAAAATATAGGGTGGCAATAATATGTGGGGAAATATTCCATGAGCTAAGCAACCACAATCACACATCCTTGCTAAGACATTGATCTTTGCTTGGGGTAACAAGGGATTTTTCATCTAGCTTGTAGCACAGAGACTGAGTATTCTAGGAGTCAAAGAATTGTAACAAGCTTTTTTGATAGAATTCTCATAATTTCTGCACATCTTCTAGTAGCAAACAAAGCTCTACTGCAATGCAATACACTTTGATTGATAAAGTCTAGCATGAGAGACATTACTAACTGCAATGGACTTTTCCTACATCTTTGCTTGTGAAAAGAATAACAATTGGTCCTTGATACTTGTTGTGTGTACCTTAACTAACTTTTTGTCTGTTTGAAGTGTATAGACACAAGTGAGGCCAAGACCCTCAAGTTTTAAGCATATGACACATATTTCTAGGTATTTTAATTTGTGGGCTTTGCAAAAGTGACAAATCTTGGTTCCACAATTAGGTGTATGAAATGTTGAAAGTTGATGTATTCTTGTTGCTTCCAAGAATATACTATATTGTATTTCCACCATTCCACCGTTACATGACAAGGGCTTGCTATTGAAGCTTAGGTCAAGTATTACACACTGAAATTAGATGCTTTGGTATCTATGTGATTTGACAAATAAAGAACTTGCCTAAATTTGACTTGGCTTGCTTAGAAAGGGTCCATCTTGATGATGTCTGACTCTTCTCTCCAATCAATGCATTGTTGTCATATCAAACGAGTTAGAATCACTAGACGTCTCGGACGAGCAAACATATTGTACAGTTTGGATGGACCAGACAGACAATGTAACTACTTTAAAGTAGCCACATTAGGAGGATAAGGGTCACTAGACATCCCAAACAGACGAGCAAATCAGACAACTTGGACGGACGGTACGGTCCATCAAATGTGATAATTATAAATGAGTGTAAGAATTTAATGTTTGCTACAAACTAGCTACATTGTCTTCATAATAAGTGGAGATGTTTGTGACATTCATCCTCACATCTAATGAATTTAAGATATTATAAGTAATAATGAGACGGTGGATTGAGGAATAGAGAAAAAGCTCCCACGTACTGCTCATACATGGGACCAATTGGTCTGCGGTAGCACTATCGGACACAATTTTAAATGATTTAGGGTGAATACGATGTAGGCAAAGATCTACAACTAATGAATTCCGAATGTATCATCATCATTCAGGTAAGCCATGACCAAAGTAACCTATACTCCCCAAAGAGGGCCTTCTTTGCCTCCCCAAGTAGGACTTGAACCTACAACCAATGTGATTTAATTTGTGTGGGTGCCTGCCAATTCTACACAATGAGAACCATATTGCACCACACAACAACGGCCAAAAGCATCAAAGACTTGCACGATTGTATGCAAACAAAGAGTGGTACATATATTTGTCGAATTTGAAAGCAGAGCTTTGTAATCAACCTCATGTTTATTGTGGAATATGAGTGAAGGTGAGGAATAACTACTCAAGATTGAAAGCTCATTTTATCACCCACAACATTTAGTGTTTTGCCTTCTTTAAATTTTTGTTATTACCTTGTTGCATATCCTATCTACATTGCTTGTGACATGCTTTGCAATGCTATTGTAGCTTTGTGCAATAGGGACTTAAAACGTGGACTTGTCTACTAGCCATAGTTATCACATTGGATGCACAATCCATCCAAATTGTTTGATTTGTCCGATGACTTTCACCCGCCCACTGTGATTATTTTAAAGTAGTCATATTGTTTGTTCAGTCCGTCCAAACCGTCCGATATGTCCACCTATCCGAGACACCTAGTGATCCTAACTCGTCCGATGTGATAATAATGCCACCATCTAGTGATCCATTTTAGTTTAGGCTTACTTGCCATGTTTCTTAAATTTCTATGGACAGAACTCCCACTTGTATGTTTGTTGTTATCAATTTGAGGGACATTGATGCCGTCTAAGCTTACTAAAGCAAGTAGGCTTGCAATGATCTCGTCCACCCTCCCAATCAAGATTTGGATCATATCATCATCGCTGAACTTAGAGAAGTTGCTACCTATTAGTCTTTATAGTACTCCAAAACGTTCCAAGAAATAGCCAAGTCAAATGGATAGCAACATGCCTTCTTTGTGATATAGATACTAAATTGGCAAAATAAGCCCTATCTCAGGGTATGTAGTAAAGAAATGGATATATATTGGAGGTTCTATAATTACTTTTGATGCTCTTTTTATCTTTGGTCAAATTGGTCAGTAATCTAGTTAGCTAGACTAGTTACTAATTGTGCATGGATGATAACTCACAATCCATTTGTTCATTTGTTGGTCAATTTGGCTCAGTGTGCAAGGTATATGATTTGAGTAGGCATTCTTGACTAATTGTTACTTTTTAAGATACAACCCGCCATTAGAGGAGATTTAGCCCCCCGGAAGGGCTGCGAGTTCCCTTGGGCTGGGAACAGTCCCGCAGCAGCTTGCAGCAGCTGGCTGATGTGGACGGGAAACTGTCACGTCATTTTTTTTTTCAAAAAAAAAATGAAATTTTTTTTTCGACTTATTTTTTCATTTTTTCATTTTCAAAAAAAATAAAAATTTCAAAAAAAATAAAAAATAAAAAATATGGCCGCGGCTGTTCCCGGACTGTTGGCGGAACAGCGCCGGGAACAGGCCTGAAACGGCCCTCCCGATCCCCTAAATCTCCTCTAATGTCTGTGCAACAAGAACTTTGCTTGTCCAGTGAATTGACTTTTATTTTTGTTTGTATAATCTATTTGACTATCCAATTGGCTCTAGCTACCTACATTCGATTGGATTGGTCCTTTCATTACCATCAACTTTTCAAAACTAATGGTCCAATTGGTGAATTACACTGAGAAGTCGTGCAAGAATGTGCAAAATTTATGACTAATGGTCACTCAGGACTATAAGAAACTTGTGTTTTAAGTGACAAATTTTTGATGACATTCAATGTAACAACTCGTATTTTTATGTCAATAATAACGTTCAACATCAAGATGTCTCTACACTCTAAAATATTTGTTTGATTGCTTTCTAGATTGAAAATTGATTCTATTGGTTTGATAATATTCTTGTCAAACTTTTTATCCTCATTTTCATTTGTACTTTGACAAGTCCTTTGAAAAATTAATAAAAATATAATTAAACTTTTTAGCTTATATTGTTGCAAATTGTTGTGAATTTTCAATTGAATGGTATTAAAATCAATGATAGCATTGCTAAAACTTTTCTTTAAGTTCATGACTTTCTGGTTAAAAACAATGGCAAAATCATTTAAACTTATTGTAATATTACTAATTTAATTTATAATTTCATCATTAGATTGAACATACTTTTTTAAAGATTTTTTAAGCATTGAAATCTGATTTTTGAAAGTATCATTACTTATCATAAAGGTTTCTCTTTCATAAATTTTTTTTAAGAGTTCTTGATTTAAATTATCTACCTCCAACTGTAATATCTTGCTTGCTTCACGACAATTGCTTTCAAGCTCATTCATTTTAATCTTTTATTGAACTTTGGTACTATTGCAAATGTGTTCCAATTTCGTACTTGTTTTTTAAACATACATTTGTTAATGTCAATGTTTTTCTTTTTTCTTTTTTTTTGGGATTATTGTAAAGAATTTCTTATTCTTTCTTGAAAGTTCATTTATTTGTTTTGATAAGTTAACTTCTTTATCTATCCAAATACATAATTTTTTTTTAATTCATTTTTTTTGTTTTGTATTTGAACTTCAAATTGTTTTTGAATCTTTTTCACCTTCTTTTCCATGTGCAGTGGGTTACCATTCAAAATGGTGTTATTGCATTTACAAGGAAGGAAATTTCACATGCCAACTTTGACAGCCTCCTGAGGGTTGAAAAATTGATCTTTTAATATGAAATTTTTGGCAGGGAAACATCTTTATGTTAATAATGTGTGTATCAAATTTCAAGTTCAAAAGATTTACTCCAAAAAAGATATTCAAAGTCTACCAACATGTATAGCGGTGAGAAATTTTTCACTACTGCCAACTTTGACACCTTTCCGAGGGCTGAAATATTTTTTTTTACCATGAAATTTTTGTCATGAGATCATCTTTATGTTGATAATATGTTTGCCAAATTTTAAGGTCAAAAAAATTACCCTCCAAAAAATATTTGAAATCTACCAACATGTGTAGTTGTGAGAAACAATTTCACTACTACTAAGTTTGATACTCTACCAAGGGTTGAAAAATTGTTTATTATGATGGAATCATTTCTATGTTACAAATATGTATGCCAAATTTCAAGGTCAACAGATTCACCAAAATAAAGATATCCTAATTCTTCCAACATGTGTAGTTGAGAGAATGATTTTTTCAGCCCTTGGGATAGTGTCATTTTATGGGTAAAGTTTCACATGGATGTAAAAAATCTTTCTCACAACTACACATGTTAGTATATTAAGTAGGATATCTTTTTTTTGGTAAATCTTTTGATCTTGAAATTTGGTACACATATTACCAATACAAAAATGATCTCATGTCAAAAAATTTGTAGTCAAATGTTTTTTTTCCAGCCCTTGGGATAGTGTCAAAATTGACAGTAGTGAAATTTTTCTCACCGCTACACATATTGGTAGACTTTGAATATCTTTTTTTTGATGAATCTTTTGACCTTGAAATTTGGTACACATGTTATTAACCTAAAGATGTTTCTGTGCATGTTTCTTTGATGTTCAAAATTCAAATGTTTTCTAAATTTATTGAATTCTTCTCAGCTTAAATTTTTATATACACATGATATTATCTCAAATTTGTCAAATTCACCATAAAATAAGGTTGATTTTCAAATTCAAGCCAATTATTGTGAATTAATTATTTGGACAAAACATCATCCTAAATCATTCTTGTACTAGGTTAGGCTTTGGTTTTGGACTTTTGGTCAACAAAATCAATACTTGAGTAATTAAAACATGTGCAATACTATTGTACCAAAGGCAATCATTTTGGTCCATATAGCAAGTAATTAAGATTTGTTTTCCTAAGGACAAACAAGGTCCTCATTTTGGCATTCACAATGTTAGAAAGTGAGTATACTTAGTGAGACTCAAAACTTTGTACAAGACTACTATTGAAGTGTAGGCTTTGCTATATGATTGATGAATGTGTAAAAGCACATTGTTCTCTATTGTCTATATTTATTGACTAATATTACATGGCTTGCAAGTATAGCTTTGATACTTATTTAATTAGATATGCCCATTTAAATTCAAGTAACTAGTGTTATAGTCCTAGTATAGCCTTAGCCAAATTCAAGCACATGAGTGCATGACACTTGAGCCAATGTAATAATTTTATTCATCGTACATAATATGGATTTGGAGGCATTTTGGAGTAGGTCAAGAGTGTGGTATATGTAGAATATTTTCTTTATAGCCATATCCTATAACTAGATTAAACCCTAATCATTGAATAGTCTATATTTTAAATGATAGCAAGAATGTTTAATAGTGATCTTTGGTATAAGTAAGTTTTCATCTATCTAAAATTATGTTTGAAATGTTTTCAAAAGAAACCCATTACTTCATAAATAATATATAATTATATCAGATATAATTATATACAAAAATATATAATCTGAATACAAATATACAATAAGGATATGAATTACTAAAAATGTTTGTTTAATAACTTTTAAGAAAATTTTGAAAACAAGGATTGCACCTACTTATATAGAATATAATAATTTTTGGCTGATTATTGTAGCAATAGAGCAATGTCATTTTTGGATTAAAGTGTTAAAGTGTTAAAGGTTAATGATGATATTTGGGAGAATTGGGCTAAATTGAACTAAGACTAAAAATAAAAAGACCAAACTAGGATACAATTGATAGGTAATAGCAATATTGACAAGTTGACTACTTGTCCAAAAGAAACTAATGCACATTCTTAAACTCTTGTAAAGGTGTCCCTTATAAAAAACTAACAAACCAAAAATCCCGCAATATGAATATGATTTTATATTGAGATATTTGTACATTGAGTAGATGGGGTCTTAAGACTCTTAACTTGTATTGCCAACAAGGTATCCAAGAAGGGCTAGGAAAAGCCGAATTAAAAATGTTATACAACTACTTAATTAAAATGTTATACAAATTCTCATGGAAAGAGTTTCATATATAGATTTATAGATTTTAAACTTGGAAGGACATGATTGCCAATCCTATCACCAATTGAAATGTTCAATTGGAAATTTAAAAAAAAGGTGCATTCTTCAATTCTATGATTTCTCTAAAAATGCAAAGCAAAGCAAAGTATTTCAGACTTTACTATTCTCCAATACACAAATAGCATTCCCCCTTCACTCAATAGTCACCAATGGATAGCATGCAACCAATGGACAATATGCAACTATAGTAAAACTTTTGTAAAGAACTAGGCCAAGACCAATTTGACACATTACATAAGAGAGGTTATTACATTGAGGGAGGGTCATTTGCTTTCATGATGTTTGTATGCAGCCCAAGCCAGGACCGGCAATCAATATTATTTTAGAGAGGCTTATTACTTTAGAGAGTGATGTTTATTAGAAGTTCTTCTGGAAAGGTAGGTTCTCTCTAACTGTAAAGAGTGTTTGCTAGGAACTTAAGAGTTGTTCGATTAAGATCCTCCGTCAAAGCCCTCTGACTGGGTCATGCAAGACCATAGTGAAAAAATGTAAACAGCATACTGAGAAATCCTGAATAGCACAACCATAATTGAGAGTACCTGAGAATCGATCCGAACAAAAGCAAGTACAATATTCCAAATGCTACGGTTGCACACCATGTGCCTGTAACCGTACAGGACAGGATACTGAACAAGACTTGGACGGAGAGAAAGTCGGTGGAGAAATCGCGAGAAACCAGTACAGTAGTCGGGTGTGGGAGTCAGAGGAAAGACCGTGCAAACATAAGCCTGCCTCGTTCCAATCCTTTAAGAAAAGTCAAGACATACATCATTTGCGTACCCCAAACTAACTTCTAAAAATAGAAATAGAAATAGAAATTCAAGCATAACGGAAGTTCTAGGTTCGTTTTTCGGTTTCGGATTTCAGGGTAATCATTGAGAAATGATTACTTTGAGAGTCCTAGTAAATAAGGCCAAGAGATCGTATGAACAATAGGCATCGTTACAGATGGGTAAGAGAAATAGAACAAGATACTCCGTACAATATAACGGCTTAAGCGCATTCATTTAAAACATAGAGCTTACATGCAAGCAAGTACTGCAGCAAAATTGACTTTTTATAACAAACCTTCGCAGCAGAAAGATAGTGGAATTACCGAGTTCGACTAGCTCGGTTTGCTCCCTTTCGCGAGTGAAGGACATTCTGATTCGGGTTCTGGGAGCTCATTCGCATTCAAGACAATAAAATTAATTGTAGAAAATAACATTCTAGGAATCACGGTCTATATGCTTAGATTCAAAGGTTGAAGGGTTCAATACATCAATTCTGTAATGCAATGACACAACCACCCATGCAAATACAGCGTCTGAAAGAATCCTTTCAAAACGTGCCACATGTTAAAAAAAATCATGTGCTGCAGTCAGACATACTTTCCTCTGTACTTGGCTCTAACCTCCGGTGGCAAGTGATTGGTGCCAACCGCAGCAGCTAGTAAATTCTGCGCTTCCCCAACCAACGCATCAGCTGGCCCAAATACAACATTGTGCAAGCTCCCTCTCTCTCTATTCTCTTCCAGAAACTGCGCATGATTTTCTTTAAAATCAGCATGCTTCTGATGCGCCTCTTTTGCGATTTCTTCAGTATATGTTGCGGTTTTTTCCATGGTTATCAAACACCGTGACCACCTTGTGCTTAAAATCTGCTCGCTGTTGGCAACAAGAGTGAAACAAGGGTGCTTAGGAAAATGAGACTCAGAGCAGTCTTCTCTTGCGGCAGGGAAGAAATATACCAACCTGCCACCCATGACCAGTAACCTAGCTGCCATGTCAAAAAGATCATGGACACACTCCACTAAGGTGTAAGGGGCAGTTGAAGGTATATGATCTTTTTTCATCTCTTCCGGAATCACGTAGGCATCTCGCTGCCCATTCAGCATCTTTCGGCCCCCAGACTTTCGACCACCCGCCCGGACACCATACGGTGGATCACAGATAATAGCATCCAAGATCTGGGAGCAAATAAACAATTGTCGTATTAGAAAGACTAAGGTAGTGAACCTTAAATTCTGGATAGGACATGAATAGGCCATAAGTGGAATAAATGTTACGGACAAGCATTTAGGATCAAGTGAAAATGACTTTGTACAATTACAGCTCAAAGAGTCAAAGTCTACCCACAGTATTATTCACCTGATAAGCGGAACTTTGGAAGTTCATAGCTTATTCATACAACATCTATATAATGCATATTCCAGTGCATTCAAATCCTCTCAAACTGGGGACAAACTTGAAAGCAGAAAAGAAAGACAAAGCAGGCAGGATCACAACGTCCATCACTGATCTATGATTAAACGGACTTGGCCACAACTCATCGGGGGCATCTCGAAATACCTCACGAACATCAGACCGCCAAGGAGGAGAATTGTTGTCGGCACGGATGAGAGCCAAAGGTTCTCCTAGGTTGTACTGCACAGAGCATAGTTCTTGAACTCAGCAAAGCTATTTCTAAACTAAAAGCATTGACTAACATGTTGATAAAACTTGAGCATATAGAGTAAGAAAAGTGAACACTGGAAGCAACCCCAAGATAAAAGCATTGCACTGAAATCATAAATCCCAAACAAATTCTGTAAAAGGCATGCACACAAAATGAACATACTCAACGGGCAATTGAGATAGATTGACCTACTGCATCTACAGTATATACCTGTTTAAAATTGCTCCAAACATTACAGTCCGGACCTCGTCCATCCCGCACTACTCGAATGTCGATATCTGCTCCCTGATAGCACCATTTCTTGTTTTTAAAAATCCAGAAAACAAATCCTTCAGCGATTTCATTATATTACAAGATGTTGAAGATATATCTTCAAAGATCGTCGAAACTGACAGAATGAAGCACAGAGAAAACTACCGCCAAAATCAGAAGATGTAATCCTGTGCGGTAATGTCATCAATAGTAGAACACCCACTTCCAAGGTATTCTAGGAAACCCAACCGCGTCACAACTGGCGAGGTTTAAATTGGAAACTCCCTATAATGGCATTAATATTGCTATTGGGTAGAAGTGGGGTTTCTACTAGTGCATGTTTATGCGTTTTTTAGAGCACCATTACACACAGAGAACAAACCAACACAGGACAATTCACAACTTATCTAGATGAAAATCGCAAACCAGGGTTTCTTCTTCCCATTGCGTTCTGTATGCGGGCCTGCTGCAATAGCAACTCCTCCATTTGCACCAAAACATAATTCAACTCAATTCATATTCTTTGAAAGTTTAAAATTCACAAAACCACGTACGAGAGTAAACTTGCCATGGTCAATGCTCCGTAATGTGCAGCAGCCACGAGAATACTTCCAGTTCCCACAAACGGATCATACACAAGCTTCCCCGGCTTCACCAAGGCTTGATGTGACATCAGAAGAGCGATTTCTGCATCCATAGCTGTGGGCCCTAAGTATTTTCGCCTTCTCAACTCGTACTTTGTAACAAGCGAGCGATCTGAGCATCCGATTTCACGCCCAAAGTACATACGCTTAGCTGCCAGAGGGGGCAGGCCATTTTGTGCTGCTTGACCATCAATATCTATAAGCCAGAACTTATGTTGCGGCCTTTTCAGCTGCACTTGACCCTGAAATTTGCAATAGGAGCAATGCCACATATGGTATTAAGATATCATGTTTCAACTCAACCCCTTAATGCTCAGCAGCTCCTTCTCAAGTCACAAAACTCAAAGTTAGTGCCATATAACGACATTTCCGGTCAATTCTACTAGAA
The DNA here is from genome assembly GCA_951799445.1 of Pseudisothecium myosuroides. Classification (NCBI taxonomy): domain Eukaryota; kingdom Viridiplantae; phylum Streptophyta; class Bryopsida; order Hypnales; family Lembophyllaceae; genus Pseudisothecium; species Pseudisothecium myosuroides. The sequence goes on along the minus strand of OX637287.1, from coordinate 32,510,135 downwards.
CTGGGACACTATTAAATTCTGTTATCCATCTACGAGAGTTGTCCGATCACAAGAGTGAATAAAATCAAGTCAGATATGAGAGTTTGAAAAATGTAGCTCTCAAAAAGCCAACAAATGTTGACTGTCCATAAATCCATAAAGTTCTGTTCAACTATATGATTTTCAATCTACGAGAGTCAAATGCATGATTATATGTACGTTATTCAAAACAATCTAAACTCAAATTCATCTTGTCATTCAAAATTTTAGAAAAGGAAAACAATTTGAACTACAATTTTCGAAGTCCTACTATTCAGAAATGGAAAAATTCAATAATAAAATCAATTGACAGCGCTTAAATTTTTTGACATCATTTTTATATAATCTATAATTTCAGAAGTAAAAATATGAGTCAAAAGAGAAATGCACTCTAAACATCAATCTAAAAGTAGCTGTTGGTTAAAGAGGGACTTCTCTTTTGGCTAGAAGCCTTCTGAGGGCACTCAAGTTGAGATTTTTTGTACCTTAAAGGGAACATAACTAACACTCTCAATACGAGCAGCCTGCTCATTAAACGTCAAAACCTTGCCGAAGCAGTCCACGACAATCTTAAATGTAGTGTCTTCGGCCAAAAACGGCGCCTTGCGCTCCTCTGGATAATTGTTCACAGCCTCTTTCAATTCCTCGTCGGTACATCCTTCTCCCCACACCTCATACAGTCCTTTCAGCAGCAGGCCTGCCGTGCAAAGAAATGGAAAAATCCCACTTCTAAGGTCGATGTCCCTATTCTACATAAACCATACATCTATAATTTCACTCAATGTCTTTTCAACACTAAACCAGTGAAAACTGCCCCATGCAAAGACTCTTTTCGTAACAAATGCCTTCATTCTTAAACTCAAATGGTGAAAGCAACTCTGAGTGCCCAAATGGACAAGAGTGGCCACTTTCATAACGTAAATTCCATATCTAGAGGAGTTGACATAGATCGTTCAAGAAACTTTAAGGAAGATAACAAAATGTACCAATAGAAATAAGAAATAATTACACCCTACATTTTTGAAAGATATAAATACCTTTTGGACGTTAGAATAAAGAATTAACAAAGTCAGAATAAGAATAGTCTAGGCATGGTTTCAAAAAAGACACCACCGTGAGTTTGAAAATTCATTACTAATTCAACACAAGCCCAAAATTCACAGAACACCTTGCATTGGGTTCCACTACCTCTTGGCAACAACCCACAAAATTTTTTACATCAATTTTCATCATGTGCAAGTAGGCTAGTTACTTATTTGCATAGAACTTACCTTTAAACCATCTACTCTTTAATCACTTTCGTTCTTGCGTTTGACAGTTTCGATTTCTAAACCCTAAACCCTAGTTCTTGCGGCAAGACGGTGAGGGAGCTTACTTTGCGAGGCAATTTTTCGGGCAATGTCCTCATTGGGAAGCTCCACATAATAGAAGGGAGAGTCGGGGTGATGATCCGGAGCTTGTTTCCATTTCAGCCGCTGCCCCCCTACCACCCCATCCGAGAATCCATGCAATTTCGCCAGAGCCTCAATCTCGGGTATCCTGTAGGCCAGCAGCCTGTGCAAGAAGTAGCAAAAGTACCACATTGTGCCTCGCCTCTCCCTCTCCCTCTCCCTCTCCCTCTCCGTCTGTGTTAGACATAAACCCTAAAATCCTAACGACCGTTTTACCCCATTCGCCCGGTAAGGACTACTTCAACTGCTGCAAAAAAGCCGACCAATCATTACCATCATCAAAATCACACCCACTAGAGTTTTCAAATTCAGCAAACCAATACAAATCCTAAAATGCAAAACTTGATGTGGCAAATTTCGGCAAACAGTACAGAGACCTATCTCAGCACACCAGCAGCCCCGGTTATTACAAATCGGAAGCTGAAATTACGCCGCTCGTTTCACATAAACCCTAAAACCCTAAACGTTTGATCCTGTAACGTTTGATCCTGTTGGCTGCAAAGAGACTCCACGGACAACTTCACCCGGTAGAAATGGAACTAAGGCAAATCAGTACCATCGTCAAATCTCGCTCACTGGAATCTGCAAATTCCGAGCGATGAGTCTACAAACAAACCCTAAAACTCTAAAATGAAAATGAAAATGATGTCAAATTCTAGGCGGAGATCGACCTAATCGAGCAAAACAGTTGTTAGTTTGTTACTAAAGTAACTGCACCTATGAGCGTCCAAATAAGTAAAATAAACAGATGAGCCTGGTTCCCGTTTACACTGTCGAAATTTCTGTTGGACCTTGATGGGAGTCAGAAGGGGATTCCAGATTCACTTTGCATTCCTCATTTGGATGAATAGGAATGAACTTTCAAAGGGCTGAGTGACGGAAACTTAGGTAGTATGCTCTAAAAGTGACCATTTAAGGGCTGGTCCACCTTTTCCGTAGGTTTCCATGAATATAAATATTTTTAGATCATTTTTTAGAGAAAGAAAAATGGATGCAAAACGTAACGCAAGTGGTTTCATATTTTTTGAAGCATTTTTGAATTACTTATGAATTTTCAAAAATTTCTGTTGTAGGCATCTATTTGTGACCTTAGGTCTCCCAAAATCTGTCCACTTGCAATTTCTAAAGTGATTTGAGGAAATCAAGACCAATGATTGGCTCTTGCAATAATTATACTTTTCTCTCGATTCTCTCGATGACTAAAGCGGTCCATTTAAGGACCATGTCATATTCATTTAAGCCTAAATATAGGTCCCATTTGAAGAGGCCACTCGCTTTGACAGCAGACTACCTTATGCAAATATAGATAAATAATCATTTATTCATCCATAATTACATACATTCATCTAAAAAAAGAGAAACCATGCTAGTAGTTTATTGCAATAGGCAACTTCATCAATTGAAAATAGATAACTTTGTCACCAAATTTTTCCTCAATTTTTGTTTTATATATGCTATATTCTTGAGTTGATCATTCCAAACATATTGTTTTTGCTTCAAACATATTGTTCATCTTAGTTTGCTTAAAGGTAATAATTTAGGTTGAAAAGTTATGTCGTAGTTTTTGTCTTTATTGTCGGATAGTTCACTTCAGCTTGTTATGAGTCTTGTCTTTTTAGTTTGTTGTAAAAAAAACTATTGATTTTGTGCCAAATATGCCAAACAAGATGTACTTAAAAAATTTGGTGAAAAAATTTAAACATAAAATAAAATATGGACAACTAGCAATATACTAAAAACAATGTACTTGCAAACATTTAGAAAGAAGATAAATAATTTACTTCCAAACATATAGACAAAAATGTACAAAAATTGAAGTAATGCAAAATTTCTTAGTGAAAAATGGATTTTTTTAGTGCTATGTATTAGAAAATAGTCCAAAATCCCCCAAACCAAGTGAGTTTCTATTCAAACTTCCTATAATTCAAGTAAGTATAAGCTAATATTACACAAAATTGTCTCAAAATCATTTGCAATTTTTTGATAGGACTCAATTTCATTATGTATGTTCCGTCTTCACATAGTGTAGACTACAATGAGTTCATAAGAAGATAGTTAACCCTTTAATGTCCAAAAGAGGCAAGATATGGCCTATGGTTTATAGTAGAAGAAAATCTACATACATTATGCTTGGGCGCATGGATTGAGATAGATGATGATTATAGACTTAGCTTCAATGATTGATTAGAATAATAATAGTAGGAACTAACTGCAAGTTCATATGCACAATAACGTCAAGTCTTATAGTAGAACTATTTGATATCGCCCCTCTTCCCCCCCCTCCATTTTTGTCAAATAGGTGTCTATTGAAGTGTCACCAATATGACCTCAAACTCTTCGCTTTGAATGGTTCCTTCTTAACAATGGCACTTCATGATTGTAAAGTAACAAGCTTATAGTGAATGATTTACTTTCAAAGGCACTTCAAACATACACCCATTGAACACTTTGAAGTTTCTTCAAATGTTCACTTTTAAAATTCATAAAAAATACAAAAATTCTCCAATTTTTAATTTTTAATTTTACAATATTAAGCATTTCTATTTGTGTACAAGGCAAAAATAACACGTAAATATGATTTTGATTTAAATGAAGGCAAAAATAACACTTAAATATGATTTTTGATTTAAATGAATGGGAACGGGTGTTTTTACCTTACACTGGACACGTTTTGGTTTGGCTGGGTGTGCATGTCATTCCTCGTACGAGAAGATTGAAGTCCATTATCTAAACACCGTGTAGATGTTACTCGCACCCGCAGCCCCTACATCTAGGTATCAGTCAGATGCATCTACCATAATATAGATTTCAGCGGCACTGGAAGCAAGGTCTCACTCTGCTTGCGCGATGCGTTTCACCAGAAAGCAAATCCGAGCCGGCAGTGTCCTTGAATTGCGAAACCGAGACGGAAATGTCCGCAATTTCGACGCTATCGCTCACTGCGAGATTCATGGCAGACACCAGAGACAATCTGATCTAAACAGGAATTCAAATGCCGCGAGACCTGCATCCTTTTTCTGCAGCCTAACAATTTTGTTGGGAAATTGCGGTGACATTTTGAGCTGGAGATCGCGGCGATCGGATTGATTTTCGTCGTGTTGAGTGAATCCGAGTCCGAACGGGATTGCTCAGGACGTGGATTTCGCAGGTTTCGAAAGTAATGCCACCTGGGGAGACGAATTCAGGTCCCGCTCTTTGGAATGGTGGTGGTGTCGTAGTTAGGGTTTCAGCATTCAGTATCCAAGCGGTGGGGGAGGGGGACCGTGCGATTGCGTGGAGTCGCATTCATGTGCAGTAGGGGTGTGATCCGTGTCTTGAGTGAAATGAATGAACGACGTCTTTCAGGGTAGTGAATGTCGCTGGTTCTGAGATAGCAAATCTGGGCGGATCCGCGAGGCTGTGTTGGGAGGCAATCCGAAGCTATCGATCATGGTGCGGCGTTAGCCGAGATATCTGCGAAGATTTTGAAGCCGCGGTCGTGCTCGACGGGTGTGTGTCGAGCTCTTTTGTCTGGCCGTTTGGCTTGACCTAAGAAGAGGTACTTGTGAATTTCGATCCAGAACTTGACCTATTTACGTCCGAAATAAAATCAACACTTTGAAGCTTCGACGCGATCCGGTGGAGAGTTCTCATGAATCGCTGCAGTCCTTTAGGTCATCAGCTTGGCAACTTACAGCCTCCGTCTTCCGCTCGGACCTCTTTGCTTGCTTGAATAGACTGTGAGGAGCATGAATTCCGAAGAATAAAAGGGCCTGTGTATCAGCTTCTTTTGTAGTGACGGCAAGGTTCCGAAGGTTTGCATTTCTGAGCTCCGTGTTGAGTGCAATGCATATTAATAACTGCTGATTGTAGAGGAGGTTGTGCCCTCCAGGAACTCTTCCGGATGACTAGTTTCCGTTGCAATTGGAAGAGTTTCGTTCGAGCTGACGAAAGTACCCTGAATGTTCTCCCAGAATGAAGTCGAATTAAGAACCAGATTGGAGAAGGCTTAAAGAACACCAAGAATAATGTCATGAAGGAGAGCATGAGAACAATGTAAATTGACCTATGTCTCCGAATTTATCATTCTTCCGATTCTTCACTAATCCTGTTGTTCCGAATCTCATTACCGGCACTAATCTTCTCTAAAGTGTTTTTTTTAGAGCGTCTAGCACGTGTTTGTGGTTGGTGATGGTGGCATCTATGGGTATTGCAGGGCCACCATGGAGTCGTGGGCGAACGATATTGTGAAGAAGGCCTTTAAGCAAGGGTGAGTTTCTCCGCTCTGTCCATTCTGAGTGTGTCAAATATGAAGTCCGCGCAATCCCTTTCGGGTTTTTATTTCTGAACCGAGTTAGGTTGTGGCACTTTTGTGAGGCTGTTGTGCTGTGTATGTCTGTCTGTGCCTTCATGTGGACCACCTGTGGTTCAGATGGGTGTTTCACTTCGTTACGCTTTGAGTCCTCCTCTTAGTTGTGACTCGCTGAACTTCAGATTTTAGATATAAGGTTCGGATCTCTATTTCCTTTCCCAACCGTGTTATCTGAGAACAGTGTCCATGCGTATGGTTCCTTGCCTGTGTCCGGGTGTTTACATGGTTTTGTGTTTCTGTCGTCTGTGAATAGCAGGTCTTCTGGCACGATTGATCAGCTGAAGACCATAGGCAAAGAGCTGGCCATGGGCAGTCAAGGTTCCTCGAAAGACTTTATAGATCTTGTGAAGGCCATAGGAGAAGCGAAGTCGAAGGCGGAGGAGGAGAGAATCGTGTTGGCGGAGATTGAATTGCTCAAGAAACGGATCATGGACCCCGATGTCCCTCGCAAGAAAATGAAGGAGTATATCATTCGTCTGGTTTACGTGGAGATGCTGGGTCACGACGCGTCGTTCGGCTACATCTATGCTGTGAAGATGACTCATGATGACAATCTTTTGTGTAAGAAGAGTGGTTATCTTGCGACGACTTTGTTTCTGAACGAAGATCACGACCTGATTATCCTGATCGTGAACACCATCCAGAAGGATTTGAAGTCGGATAATTTCCTTGTCGTTTCTGCTGCTCTTACGGCCGTGTGTAAGCTGATCAATGAGGAGACCATCCCTGCCGTGTTACCGCAAGTCGTGGATTTGTTGGGTCACCCGAAGGAACACGTGCGGAAGAAGGCCGTCATGGCTTTGCACCGTTTTCACCAACGGTCTCCGAGTTCGGTGGCTCACCTGCTCACGAAGTTTCGACAGGTGGGTGGGGAGGCTAATCCCTCGGAGTTGGTTTGATCTTCCTTCTCAAATGTTGTGTTCTTGCAGTCCCCGCTGGATGATTTTGTGGATGACTTTTCGTTGCCATCCGGGGACTTACAGCACTCCCTTGCCTGTTGCTGCTGCAGATCCTGTGTGACAAGGACCCCAGTGTGATGAGTGCAGCTCTGTGTGCCCTCCTTGACTTGGTGTCCTCTGATGTGAAAGCATTCAAGCACCTGACAGCTAGTTTTGTGAGTATTCTCAAGCAAGTAGTCGAGCACCGGCTCCACAAGGCTTATGACTACCATCGCACTCCAGCTCCTTTTATACAGGTGCTGCGTGTGTCTTCATTTTCTTCCCCTTTCTCCAATCAGGCGCTGTTTTCCTTTCATGTTTCTCGGGTCTCCCGGTTCGCAATGGTTCGGTCCCATCGTGTCGGGACTCGAACAGAGGTTTGGTTCCAGTGAATGGGTGTCGATGTGTTCATCTGGTTGGCATGCCTCTGCGTGGTCCCTGAAGTGGAGTGGGGTATTTCATCGGAGTCCCTGAAGCTCTTATGCCGGTTGGTTGCAGATCAAGATCTTGAAGATCTTGGCCTTGCTGGGGGAAGGCGACAGGGCAAGCAGTGAGAACATGTACAGTGTGTTGTTGGAGGTTCTGAAGCGAAGTGAGCCCGCTAAAACTGAAGCTGCCTCCAATATCAGTACTGCCATCCGGTACGAGTGCATCTGTACCATTACTGCCATTGTTGCGAACCCCAAGCTTCTCGGGCTGGCTGCTGACATCACCTCTCGATTCCTGAAGGTGAGCTCGGCTTTGGTGACCTCCTGTTGCCCAGCATGTTCGTGTAGTGAATGTTCGGTGGAGTTTAGGTACTCCTTCCGTGTGCCGATTGTTTTCGATATCAGTGTGTACAAGTCCATTGCAAGGTTTTGGACAGGTGGCTTCAATCATTCTTGGGGCCCTCGGTTCACTTCCAGGCTAGCTAGTTTAGTGTAGCACTTGCTTCGCCCCCCATCTTCTGTGAGCAGGTGAGCAGTTGGCCGTTATCTTTTCATTGGGTCTCCCCTTTCCGCAGGCAGCTCGTCCCATAACCTAGAGTGCTGTATGGTGTTATTGAATATTCTCCTGGTGGTCAGAGTGACAATCACAACTTCAAGTACATGGGCATCGATGCCCTGGGACGCGTTATTCAAATCAATCCCGACTTCGCCGAGCAACACCAGTTGGCTGTGATCGATTGTCTTGAGGTATGGTCACCAACCTACTGGCTTTTCGATTTGGATTGAAGGTGATGATGATGCATGTGCGTAAGCTTGATGGCCAAACAGCATTTTTGAACTTCTGGTTTCCTGCGTCAGGATATCCTTTTCTTGATTCTGTGGAAATTTCATGGTGATTTGATCTTGTTTTCTTTTGCGTATTTCTAGGACCAAGATGACACCTTGAAGCGCAAGACCCTGGATCTTTTGTATAAAATGACCAAGTCCACGAATGTGGAAGTGATAGTGGAGCGCATGATCAGTTATATGCGGACTTTGAGTGATGCTCATAACAAGACCGAGATTGCTGGTCGCATCATCGAACTGGCCGAGAGATTTGCACCCAGTAATCACTGGTTCATCCAGGTATCAGCTCTGAATGACTGGACTTCCTGCGCCTCTGACTGTTTGCTTCGAACCTGAGGCCCTGATTTCGTGTTCGACGTTTCCCGTGAAGTTTTCATCTGCTGTGCGAGGTTTGAGTTGACCCCAGTTCGTTGTGACTAACTGCTCGTTTGGGACGGTGTTTCCTATGAGCCGCACCAGACCATGAACCAGGTTTTTGAGCTCGCCGGCGATTTGGTGCCTGCCAAAGTTGCACATGACCTTATGCGCCTTCTTGCGAAGGGCGCGGGTGAGGACGACGTCGAAGCGGATTCTCTTCTCCGATCTTCTGCTGTACGTTTCTGTACCCTTTGTGTGGTAGCTTGAAGTTGACTTCATTGGCAACCAGTCGCTTTAGGTCTCATTAGATCGGTGTGTTTTCTGTTGTCTATGTCGGTGAAGTTTACGTGTCGCTGGCTTTGTCCTCCAGAAGTCTCTCTCGTGAGTGAATTGTTTTCTTCTATCGAGTGGTGTTTGAGTCTCCTGTACCTGTGCCTCGGAAAACAAGACGGGGCTGTATTTCAGCTCCATGATTAGATTTTCCTTTTCCCTTTTTATCTTTACTCTTGTAACTACTGGTGTGCTTTGGCATTCTCTCGTTGTTGTTTTACTCACTAGTACCCTGTATCTCCACGTTTTGGTCTCGGCGTATTTTTCGTTTTTCGCTTATTATGTGTTTTCTTGGAACATTGTGGAGTAATCCATTCCCTTCTGCTACTCGGTGTGTCGTAGGCACCTAAGTATATCTTGGCTCCTCGTTTTTACTTGTGACATTGTTTGACCATGCAGGTGGAGTCTTATTTGCAATTGCTCAAGGAGCCGAAACTGCCATCGATCCTTCTTCAGGTTGGTCGAGCTGGTTCTCGTTTCCTTCTTCTCCTGATAGTTTCGATCCAAAACCTAATACAAAGCTGAAGTTACGATTTGCCTTCCTTTCCCATGAACCGTGGCTCAAAGTGTAGGATGTTCGCTATGTCAGCGGAGAGAGAACTGTGACAATTTAAATCATATTGTAAACATGTATCAGGAGTGTCATCTCTGTGTGGACAGTGACTAGCTGTTGGATCTATTATTTATCTTTGCGTGAAAGGGGATACTAAAACATCAATCTACATTGTTTCTCCGGTCTACCGGTGTGCTTTGACTTGCCTTGTGCATACCTTAGATACACAGACCAATACGTTGGAGTCTCGTTCCGCAACCCACTGTGTGAGGCAAGAGGCCTGAATGCTTTGGCAGGACGTTTCTGTGCGCAACTACTTGCATCTGATGTTGTTTGCTGTTTTGTCCCCGTCAGGTTGTGTGCTGGGTATTAGGAGAGTATGGAACTGCTGACGGTACTCATTCTGCTGACGCCATCATCGGCAAGCTCTGTGACGTTGCTGAAGCTCATCTCGGCGACACCGTTGTCAAGGTGATTGCGCCTCTCTTTCTGTTTTGTGCACCTTTCAGGCCACAGTTTGACTTCCGATGCATCTTTGGTGAGGGTAGGTCTTGTTGTCAAGTGGAGAGTTCCTAGGATGAATGGACGACTTCTGATTGCATCCTAGTGACCGAGTAGTTTCTGAACTGCTATTTGTTGCGTATCTGTTAGGGATATGCAATCACGGCCATCACGAAGATCTGCGCTTTTGAGATCGGTGCAGGCAGACCAGTTCATCTAATCCCCGAGGTGCCTTCTCCATCTTTCTGCTGCGTCTCTTACTGAAATTGCTGAAGGTATCCCTGTCCAGTTGTAGGTGCTCAGGGTCGGTTGTGCCCAATCTGCATCAAATTTTCTAGTTTGCAGCGAATGGGGTCGTCCGCCCTGTGTGGATTTAATGTGTGAAGTTTCCCGCTTGAGTGACGTCCTCTGCGAATGGCTCTGCTGCTTTATGTGTTGTTTATATTATGACGACAGCTTATCACCTGCCACACCTTAGAAATCCTGTGAGTGTGTACTTTCGTATACTTTTTTGTGGGGGTTATTTGAGGCCTGTGCATGGCTTCGGAGCAGTCCTTCTTGTGCTTCCAAACCGCTGTGGCTCGACGACAATCCTTGTCAGGCGTTCTGAGTCGACTCTGACGATGTTTTGTCCTCCTTTGCATTGCAGTGTCTTTCATTCGTGAATGATCTGTTATCATCCCACTCCACCGACCTCCAACAACGAGCTTATGAGTTGCAAGTGTTCTTGGGACTTGGTCGAGATATTGTGCAGAAGGTGCTGCCTGTGAATGCGAGTGGCGAAGAAATCGAGGTATGCACATGGGTTTCTCTTTAGCCCTTGAGAGACCAAGGGTTTCCGCTTTTCAGATGCCCAATTCCATTGATCGTATGGTGGAATATCTCATTCCAGTGGGTCTACATAAGATTTCACCGGAATGTGTGAAGATTATAGGATTTGTTGGTCAAAGAAAACGAACGAAATGAACAAAAGAAAGATACCATATGAGTGACTCAGACCTACGAGTACCCATTTGCGCTTTCTTGTTTTTTCAGCGGTCGACTGTTTTCTCAAAGATTGGGATAGCATGATGCGCCATCTGGTGTTTGGACTTGTCAAAACTTTGGAATTTGGATCAGCTCCCTCTCCCTTATGTCATATAATATATTTTCAAGTAAAGACTGGTTATCAGTTGCGATGTCTTTGGTCCTTACTTTTTGCTCTTGATTGCTCATTGCTCATTGCTCTTGATGACTTTTGCTTTCCGGCTTGTTATGACCCTCATTTTCCAGAATTATCCATTTTTCTCGAGCGCTATGTTGTTTCGTCTTTGCTTTGACTGTGTACTTCTGATCGTGGCGTCTAGTGTATGTGGTACGGTGCGTCTTGTTTCGGCGCCTGAATATCGAGCGTTCACGGTTTGCTGTTGGAATCTGCAGATTGACAAGGAGTTACCCTTTTTACAAGAGTTTGTCGCCTCCGCTCTGGCTAATGGGGCCCGTCCGTACTTGCACGAGAACGAGCGCCTTGAGATGAGCAGTGGCATGACTTCTTTTGCCAGTACTAGCCACAGCCAGCAGGAGCCCTCCCATGCCCTGCGTTTCGAAGCTTACGAAACACCGACAGTCCCCGTTCCCGCAGCTGCTCCTCCTTCCCTTCTTCCCGACTTCCAGGAGGCCAAGCCGGAATCGCCTCGAAGTCTGCGAAACCAGTTAGCAGCTGATAGTTCCCAGGTGGATTTACTTGGCCCCGAAGTGTCGAGGCTTCGATTGGATGGCGTGCAGAGGAAATGGGGCCGTCCGTCCGCTTCGTCTCAGCCTCCTCCTGTTGCCACCCCAAGTTTCGACGAAGAGGGAGAAAGAGGTGGTAGCGGTGGTAGTGGTGTCTCTGAGAGAGCCAGCTCTACCAGGGAGAGTACATCAGCAGGTCCGTTTCCTTGTACTTGAACTGAACACCGTTTTTCACTGGCCATGTTTGGATCTTTCTCTTGCGTTCAAGTCTTTCGTGTTGCGACGCGAACTCCCGTTTTTAGTGATCCCAGCCCTCATAGTTGCTGCTGGAGAGTCGGTCGTGTTCCAATTGGCAGGATTTTCGTTCGATAGTGCCTTCGACGGTGTTGTTAATGGTCGGGTACAACGTTGCTAGGTTTTCTAGAACACCTTTGCGGTGAGAGAATTTTCGGCTCGAGGATTGAGTGACATATGTGCATCATGAGTGATTTAGCCAAGCCTGACCCCTGTTCTACACGCTGCTACTCGTACTCTTCCATTTTTGTTTTGTGGTTTTCCATTGGTGGGTGTCTTATGTAGTCGGATTACTTCATCTGGTGTCATTGATGAGTTTTTATGTGTGGAACTGTTGTTGAGCAGTGCCGATGTATGTTCCCCGCAACATGGAGAGAAAGCCGGCGCAGCCAGAGATCCCCGCTGAGAAACAGCGGTTGGCAGCCTCCCTGTTTGGAGGTTCTTCCGGTCAGAAGCCTGTGAATGGGGTCAAGGGATCCAAGCCAGCAGCAGCCCATCTTCGAGGTGGTGAGAAGGGCGCCTCCTCCAGGCCTGTGAAAGACCCGATCCCAGCTCCAGCTGTGCCGAAACCAGCCTCCGCTCCTCTTATGGACCTGATGGACATGAGTGAGGGTGACTCCTTCTCGACTCCCGTTGCCAAGCCTTCGTTTGATCCATTCCAAGAGTTGGAAGGTTTACTTGATGGACCCTCGTCGACAGGTGCCCCGTTGTCGACGCCAGCAGCAGCCCCCCCAACGAGTAGTCTCGATTTCATGTCTTTGTATGAGAGCACTGCCGGCCCTGTCTCATCCCAAAACGATTCTGACTTCATGTCTTTAGGGCTTACCAGCAGTTCTGGGACGGAGGTGGCGAATGCTAGGCCGCAGGCAGGCCTCCTGGACTTGAATGAGTTTCCAGCCAGCAGCCCCCTGGCCGGGCTTGAGCAATCGAGTTCCCCCCCTGCTCCTGTTTTGGCGGACAGGAAGGGACCTTCGGTGCAAGACTCTTTGCAGAAGGATGCTACCACCCGGCAAGTTGGCGTCACTCCCGCCGGCACCAATCCTGCCCTTTTCCAGGACCTGTTTGGATAGTGGGTCGCGTTTCTTGTGTTTGTTAGCACCCGATCGTGGGCCAGATAGCCAGAAATAGAATAGTTGCCTAATGGATTGTCTTCCTCGCTTCATCCATATTCGCAGGCCTTTTGTGCTTATCGAGAACTGAGAGTCTGTTCTATAGGAACTAGTTTAGTTTAGCACCGGCGGAGTCTCGAGAATCTCTGCATGTGATTTATTTTGCATGCAGAATAAGTTGTTTGACATTTATGATCGGACATTCTTGACTTGATGTGACGTTCGAACCAAATCTGAGTAAAGACCGAGTGATTTGGGCGAAATCCTCCCGAAACTTTTTTATCCAGATCCTTTTAGAAAGAGTGAACAAAATTACTTCAGGAAGTAATCTAAGGTAATAGGGTCTTTAGTGTTCTGAGAAAAGGTTGTAGCATGGTTCTGACTATTGAATTGTAAGTTTTTTCGTTGGATATTGTTGGTAGTCAAAAGGGATTCTAGGTTCTTTTAGAATGCACTTTTGGTAGAGATCACTCTTTGGTAATAAAATCTGAATATCTTGAAAAATATTTCTTGCATCCATTAACAATGATACCTATGCATTCAAAACCAATGCATCCAAAATCCAAATCATTTGGACTTGGTATCCAACAATGGTAGCTATAACATTGTTTACCAATAAGCTTTGCTCCCGTTGACTTGAAGAAGAGCATCTCAGAAGGTAGTTAATCCTCAGTGGCCTTCACCAGAGATGTTTCCATTTGTGGGGGGCAATATTCTTATGGTGCTTTAGAGCCCATTTACTTTGTTCAGCAATGTCATGGCCAGCAAAGCGGTCTTCGAGATTCTTGCATGAAATTAAATTTTTTCGTTAGCACAGAGAAAAAGACTACATTAATTTGTCTTATTATTGAAGGTGAAAAGTGACTGTCAATACAATTTCTTTTTGAAAGTTTATTACGACATATATAGTAAAATTTCAATTTTCGCTAAATGTATTCAAATATATTAAAATTGATACTACTTAAGTAAACCAATGTCTTTCGTGCACTATTAGAACAAATCATTGTCACGAACAACATTTGTAAGTTAATGCTCCTTCACTATAGATACTTGCCTCGCTTCTAACAAGAAACGACCGAAATAACAGAATATTTGACCTGTATTCTTTCCATGCCTTCTTTTAAATAAAAGGAGACCCTTCTGCTTTGCTAAATAATTTTGAGGATGTCCATTTAAGTGCTACACCAAATGTAAGACTTTCTTTATCAAAGTTTTTCAATCTTAAGTTTTCAAATACAACAAATGCGTATTAGAAACTTTGACATTTCTGTTCACGATAACTTCAGTTTTCGTCTTAACAAGCTGTGACATATGGTCCACTTTCCATTGACCTGAAGTTGCTTGGTGCAAACAACACACAGTATGTATCCAAGGAACAATTATTACAATTAATCTTATAAACTATCATTTGTCAGTCGGGGTCTTTTGCAATGAAAATTGGAGCATTGAAATTGACCGAGTCTAGTGGCTCACTGGATGCACGCACCCTATATTCTGACTAATCATGGAACTAGCTTGCAGTGAAGCTTGACAAAGTCTGGGTACATATCGAATCGTGCCATATAAGAAAAGCATTAACTTTCAATCAGCTCAAGCTGGCACAACAGGCATGAGCATAAACCAAGTAACCAACCACCTTAACGACAATGTGCTGTCGGCATTCTTCTGAAGTTGACAGTCTTTTATGACATTAGTAATAGCATACCGTAACGGTATATGCTGTGCATATTGAGCATTACAGGAAAATCTAGTCCCAGAACCACAACAATGCCCATCCAAAACAGTTGCCGAGTCTTGCAAAATCGTTGGTCCCAGTTGTATGTATGTATGTATGTATATGTATGTTTCAGTGTAGACTTTCTGTAATTTACCAATTAAAAACAACACACATCGAACATTAGATGATCAGATCAGCGCACGTTGAGATACAATAACTTCGGCAGCCTGTCCAATTAATCTCGCATATGCCTGGAGCTGGATCCCTGAGCCATGGAGCTTCCACGTATTGCTGCCATCGCCGTGCAGGTGGTCACATTTCGAGGACGACAACTGTTGCAGCACAATCAGAATTAGTTTACAATAGTTCATAATGCCAAGTCTTGTGTTCAAAGTCATTATTCCAACGTCTCACTGAATATTTGTCAGAAAAGTATAGTAAGTTACTCACAATCCTGCTCAAAGTCCTTATTCTAAAATATATATATCAATCTTGAAGACAGTATAATATCAGATACATGAAGTAATATATCTCATTCCAAGGTTAGTTCTTATATCAATCAAAAATTATAGATATGCGAGGCATTAATCTCTCATCGTAAGTCCTTAAAGAAATCAAAAAGTAAAGATGATTGTATGCACACTATCTCTCTCCTTGCAACCAAAACGTGCAGATCTACATGTTTTTGATCAAGTAAAATCACATAATGACCAATAATCCTCACGTGTCTCTGGGCTCTTGAGTTCACAGAACCAGTCATTATTTAGCCCCTCTCATCCAGTTCACATGTATGCTTGCAAGAAGGACCAGGCACACGTGTGAAAGTGGAACCTTTTTATGAAAAATAACAGACCAAGTCACAACCCACACGAGTGACTGCAAGGAATGTAAGATATTTTCATAACGAGGTACGATGTACTTCCAAGTTAATACCGGAAACAATCTCAGTAGTTGGTCCTGACCTTGTTCAATCATGCACAATCTATCAAAGGTATAGAAAGAAGGACATTTTAACGGTAAAGCAAACCCATGTTGACGAAACCACCACGCCTCTCCGAATCTACAGTGACTAGTATTTGAGTGTGTAGTAATGGGCCCCGTGGAGGTTATGAAAGCTCCATTGAGTGAAAGCAAACAATAGAAACGCATGGATTGCTTGAATACTAGAAATGGAGGGTGACGCTTACACTCAGAATCGGTTCGAATCCACTTCCCACTCTGAGCACACGCCCAAGTCCCTGCCCCGAAGCTGTGAACTCTCTTCCGCTCACCGCCAGCGCCCGAGCACTCCAACGGTTGCGGTGAAAGCTCTTTACAAAACACCCGTCCTTCCAGATGATCCACATTTGCAATGCACGGCACGCCAGGAACCTAGAACACGTACAACACTCGTTTTTAATAAACCCGCACAGAACAATGAAGATTTCCAGACTTTTTGAAGAACTCGTAGAAAACATCATGCGAAGAAGAACTCCAACTTACAAACCACCTTTCGTCCATGATCCATAAAGTATCTGTTGCAATAGCTGATTCCTAAACTATCTTGGCCTACTTGATTAGATAAACCTGCACGTGTAAACGAATTCTGCACCTGATGCTTCTTCTCGTGTGTAGACCCTTTCCTACCATTAGCTAGATGCCTGTGAAAGAACTGGCATATCTGTCTCGATTTCTCGGATTTCGGGGGTACCCAAACAACACAACGTGGAAAAGAAATCTTGCTCTTGATCAACTCCTTACAGCCGATTCCTTACAGTGACCATATGAAGGTCTCCTAATCATATACGGAGTATAACCGAACCAGCATAGCACAGGCAATAAATTAGTGAACGAATTAACGTCAATTCTTCACCTGTGGCGAATTTCTCGCCGCTGTGGCAGAAGTCTCCGGCTCTGGGGTGACTTCAGCTGGGGAATGCCATAGCCGTCCTATTGAACTGAATCCTTTTGCTCCGTCTGTCTTCTTCGGGCTCCCCCTTGCTCGCAATTGAAGAACAGCACACTGCTGCTCTTCCTTGTTGCCGACCCGCTTCTCCGGCGGCACTTTCTTCCGCTTCGCCTTCTCCCCGAGTTTCTGCGTTCGCCGTGATCTGGACCCGAACAGCCCGCAGACCCCAGGCAAGTAGAATTCTCCATCCGACGGGTCATGATCTGGAGAGTTCGTGATCGAAGTCCTGGCGCAAGAAGGGTTGGGCTTGAGGATATGGACCGCCCGTGGTTTCGAGGTTACGACGTCGGGGTGCAAGGCGGACAGTGCATCGTGATCACCAAACGTAGGTAGCTCCTTGCTCTGGCAGCAATGCTGCATTTCTATTTCGTCGTCCGAGCTTCGGAAGGGCACTTGGATGCTGGAGACGGAGCTCTGATGATAGACTGGAAGTGTTGTTGCTGGTAATATTGTTGGTGTTACTGGTGTTGCTGGTAGAATTGTAGGCATTGTTGGTGTTGCTGGAGGAGGTTTGAGTCGGTTGATGTCGAGGCCCAAGCGCACTCCTGCGAGCTGGTCCAAGGCGAAGGTGCCGATGGCCAGCAAGCCTTCTTGCTCGTGACTGAACACGAAGCGGATGGTCTCTTGCAGCCGGTCTTCCCACGCCACTCCCGATGCGGCCATCTCTTTCGCCAGGGCTTCGAAATCGTGGTCTTGGGAAGGCCGTGGGAGGGATGACGACCAACCTTGCTCCCGGCCGACGACGACGACTTCGTCTCGTGATCCCCATCTCAGAGAACTTCCAAAGGGTCGGATTCTCCTGGGACGAGCAGCATCTAATGGATCGATCGATCATGAACACGGACAAGCGTTTCGATTCAAACGGATGTACTTCGCTATGAATATGTCTTTGCAAAAAAGTGAGAATGCAGGATTGACTAGCTAGCTCTTTTATATCTAACTGTTACTAGCGTTGGGGGGGGAACCAATCGGGAAGGTGGTTTCGATCATGCAATACGCACTTAAACGAACTTCTTTGATTAGTATTCTAGATCTCTCGGCGGACAGCAATCCGTATTTTGCTACTGACATGTACAGGATTACTTTCAGAATCCGAGAGACATTATTAATTCTATATGATCATGACACTTGAAATCGTTTTGGGGGAGAAATAATTTATGAGCTAGCTAGTAACTCATGATCAGGTAATATGAATACGCTCTTCATGGTAGTTCGATGAGATTGTTTGCAATTGAAATTCTAGTGAACTTGCGATCGACTCAGATGCTGGATCATAAATGTAACGTACGCAAATGTTGACTTCACGAAGCACCAAAACAAAGTTTCCAATTGGACAGCATATATACCTGATGTCTTTACTTCCTCATGAGGCGTTGGCTGAATTGGCGAAGGTTCCTTCTTCCTTCCCCACCCGAAAAACTGCACCCAGCCATCCATATAATTACACCACTTCCCTCGATACGATTGCAACCAGCTTACAATCAAAGCACCCCGCAGTGACTGAGACTAATGCAGTGAAACCAGCGAATATGAATTCGATCGTCAGTCACCAGAAAATCGAGAATGATGCCCACCTGTGCATTTAATTTAATTATTGCCGTATATTTTCAGATGTCACACTAATTAGCTAGCTGTGGGATATATATGAGAGACCACTGCAAAGCCGGCATACCTTCATGATTGGCCGGGTGAATCTAGCACTTCAAGCTAGATCCTTGTAACTACTGCCGCAGTTGAACTATCTAGGTTGGATACAGCGTATGCATACTTTCCGAATCAACTCTTCACACAGCATATATATAATTAGCGCCCTGTTCTCAGTTTCAAGCAACAACAAGAACCATGGAAAAAGCAGCCTCCTAGCTAGTTCTCCAGTACTAAACACGTACGCATGTGAATATCCTCTTAATCGAGGCCTAATGCAGAACATAGGACACCATCCAAAAGCGGATGTAAATTGAACCCCTTGCACGAGCTCGCAGATCGACTCATACATGCTCACAAGGAACCCCTGCACTAAAGCAATGTTCAGTGGAATAGAAACACTGGCAATCTGGCATGTATGGGCATGGGTTAGCAGCTGAAATGACTAGAGACGTCATAGTCACTGACGGAGCCCGCGACGGAGCAAGTTGAACCTATCATTAACTTGCAACGTCAAGAAGCGTCCCTAGAAGCGATCGCTAGCTAGCTCAACAGACACACACATATGGTTCTCAAATCAGCCTACTCGCTGAAAGCTTATGACAATCATAAATTTAAGGGGAATAAAAGCAATTCCCCAGAATCTTCGGGATCCAAGTATGCAACGATTATGATGGGACCGACATACCAGCAATTATGTAGCGAGGACTCAGACTCACATGCGATATTCACTGATCGCAAGGATGGTGCAGCTAGCTAGTGACTGTGTAGTACTCCTACGGATGCGAAGGTTTCTTAAATCTATCTACTTCAGTCGCCGTCATGCCCTAGTCTCCACTTGCAACAGACTAGTTGGTCTGTCGATTGATCACTTGGAAATTAATGCCAGCCTATACGGGCATTATAACAGCACCTTAGCACCTTAACCCGTCACTCTCAGCCTCCCTGGGTGCGTAGAGTAGGAGCCTGACATGGCCATTTTAAGAAAGCTCTGCCCACGTGACCGACGGAATCGATCTGCATCAGTACAGGCTAGGGTCGGAGAAATAAATTTGTTTAGTATGATATGAATCCCAGGGACCAGCCTCATATTGTTCAAATTGAATCCACAGTGTCCCAAATGTCCGCACAGGGTAGATGCATGGTCCTACTGTGTGCAATTGTTGTGGGACCATTCATGCATCTAGTCCTCTGCGTGTCCGTGTGAACATTTTGCACACAGACTGGAGAATCAATTGCGCGCATGTGTGAACATTTTGCACAGTCAGTCCCTGGGGAATCCGATTCAATATGAGGTCCCTGTGCAGGGGAAGAAAATTCATCCGTGAGTCGTTCAAATATCGAGATTGAAGGGTTCGGTGCATGTGCATGTTCGGTGCATGTGATGCAATCAGTGATCATTGTAATTAACGTTTGCTGAAGGAGAACTCACTCGCTCGTACGTCCGCGTTGGATGTGTTTTGTGGATATTTTGCTTGCAAGGTTAGCCCTGCACGTTCGATTGCACTGAGCACTTTTATAATGCAGTTGCAGACTGTCCAGTCCTTCTAGCTAGCTCTGGTAATCAATCATGCAGTCATGTTTCCTTGACTGCATTAGCTAGTTCCACTTTAATTAGGTATGCGTGCAAATTAAAGCAATTCGCTCTTCGGTTTCAGGGGCTTACGTGGAGAATCCTTGCCACTTTGGAACCTCAAGGATCTGACTGACTGATTCCATTTACAGGTTGGTGTACCTAAATGGGTCGCATGGAGTGCAGGAGCTAGAGCAGGGCCACTTGATGGTGTACTTCCTTCAAGTGCATAGACTTCATCGTGTAAACTGTAAACTGTCCCCTGATTTGAAGTGGTGTAAGTCTTTTCCAGTGGAACCACTTGACTGGGATTACCGTAGCGACGAGCAGGTTCGACAGAAAATAATTCTAAAAAGTCGTGTCAATTTTTTGGGGAAATTTTTTGGCTACATATATGATATAAGTCGACATCAAGTGAAGTGAAGTGAAATCCAAGTCTGACTCACATAATGGAACATAATTGTTTAAATTTGATTATGCATCACTCACATGCACTATCAAGAACCTAGATTTTTTTGTACGGTGATATGGAGGACTAACTTCTTTGATATGCTGTGTAAGGAAGGGGTGGAGCCAGAAGTCCTCCTTATAGTGAAGTCATTGTTCTTTATCAATCTTCAAAGAATATGGGATATTTGAAGCAAGGTGGAAGCTTGACCTCTTAGAGAAAAAATGCAGAATTTGTGTTCACAGCAGAACTTTAGACCTCATTTAAGCATTGTAAATAAACTTTTTTCAAATTGTGGTAAACTAAGAAAACGTGGTAAATCAAGTTAGCTTTCACTTGAAAAAATTAGTCTGTGATTTGGAGTCTCTAATAGAAAGTTATGGACAAGTGCAAATACAACATATGACAATGTTCTTCCCTAGCCTCCTATGAACTGTGCATTAGAGAATATCTGGATTCTCTGGAGGGCTGTTTCTCTGTGTCCAGATGTGCAAATACAACAAAGAGTGATAAATTTAAAAAATATATTTATTTTGTCAAAAAATATTTTAAAATATTAAAAATCATACAACACGTGATTACTTCAAGTGCCACATCAGATTGCAATTTTATTTAATTTAATTTAAAAATTAATTAATTAATTAATTAATTTTTTGTATTTGCACAACTAAAATGACATGTCTCGGTCCTCTAGAGAATCCAGATCTTCTCTTATGTCCACAACTTTCTATTAAAGACTCCAAATCAATGAATAAGGAGAACTAACAGTTAGTATACTATGAGTTAATTCATATATTCCCAAATTTCCAATTGAAATCAAAACTTCAAGAAAATTATTGGTCACTATTTCAAAAGGAAAAAAATGGTTTTAAGTAAAATTACAAGGCATAGTTGAAGATTATTAATGAAAAAACGCTTAATTTCCAATAAAAAACTACAAATACTAGTTGATTGGGCTCAAATTTCTCCCCAAACACAACTCCAAATCACAAATGGATTTTTGCAAGTGAAAGTTACCTGAATTTTTCACATTTTCCAAGTTGATCAAGATTTGAAAAAGTTATTTTACTATATTTAAATGAGGTATGAAGTGTAGATGTGTAAATGATTAGTGCATTTGATTTGATTGTGAGTAGCAAGATGATTGCAATAAACACTTGCTAATTTTGTTGTATTTTGAATAGTACTTATGATTTTATTTGAAGCACTTTAAAATTAGAAAAAATAATTTAAACTTTAAAAAATATATATATATAGCTATTGTATATATACATCTTCAAAATGAAGCTAATTACCAAAAGAAAAGCATAGAAAAAAAAATTAGGTAGGAGAACTAGAAAAGTGCCAAATCTCAAGAAAATAGAAAAAAATAAAAAAAAATAAAATCAAAAATTGGCCATTTGTAACAATTCTATGGAGATGGTCATTCACAAAAAAACCACCAAAATAATATTTTATATGTTTCAAAATGCAAGTCAAAAGAAGCTGATTTTGTGGATTTCTCACACCATATACAATTGAATATTTTAGAATTCTTTTGTAGAATAGCTACAAGTCTACTAGAAGACCAATTCCTCTAAATTTCAGCTCAGAATTTGTATTTTTGGGTAGTAAATAATATAAAAATTCCCCAATTGGCAAGTGTAATATAAAATTGGGGGATATTCTTGGATAGTAAAATATTTTTGAAATTTTAAATAAATAAATAAAAAAAGGTGCATAATATTCATGAGTACCTTGCCTTTAAATTTAGAGTCATTTGTAGCCAAATCGCAAAAGTTATAGACAAAAAACAAATCAACATACAAGGTGTGACACAAAATAGGATAGGTGTATTTTGCAATCACCTTGGTCAAGATCTTTCATGTCTTAATTTACATATTCCATGCGGATTGTTGCACCTCCTACCTTCCCACTTCTATAAACTACTTGCCTTGTCTCTTCCTTTCAAATATTAAGTGGTTTATGACTTTATGAAGATAAGGTAACTAGACCCATTCCCAACACCCTCTTCAATTTCAAACCCTACTTTTGAATCCATTCCTAACATTTTCATAATCCAATTAAAGTGAAGTCTATTCACCTTTTGAGATATTGATGGCATCTCATCCCTTAAATTTCTACTATTCAAAGAACTATTTTGGACAAGTCTAGAGACACCAATATATATAAGTCAAAATTTTAGTAAATCAAAAATTAGATGTCAAGCCCACTTTTCTTTCTTCTCAAATTATTTTTATTAATTTTTTTACCAACGTGTGTCAAATCTACTAATTGCCTACAATATAAGATAGCCGCATCTAAAGTTGTCTTGTTTGCTTGTATCATGTAATTTTTGTACTCAGATAAGTGCATCCATGATTGACACTAATAGCAACTGAACATACTTACAAAGTATTATTAAATATAAAACCTATTTTTGGATCTTACTTGCAAATGAAAGAGGATTCCAACACTTTTTAGCATGCATGATTTGGATATTGTATAAAAAGTTATGAAATTTCAAAGTTGATTGTTTGTAGTTGCATGAAAAATTGACATTAGGCTCTTCTAGGCTCTTATGTTCTAATAATGTATGTCATGTCATCAATATTTAAGTTTTGTATTGCTTTTTGGTCCAAATGTAGGCATCACATTTTGGACAATAATGTTTGTGGATACAAACACCTAAAATGTCATATTGGATGAATAACATCAAATGCCATGTCTCATATATGTCTAGTATATTAGACAAAATTCTTCAAACATTCTAAGAATATTTAAATATATTAAATGTAAATTCTACAAATGCGCAAGCTTGGATGACATTGTCTACTAAATGTCTTAATTAGACATTGTATTAGATGTTATATTGTCATGTCTCACAAAACAACTTTGATTGCACCAAAATCATCTGAATAAGCACTTGAACATGGTTTTCATTATTAAAATGTTCAAAATTTTGTTGAATATTGTTGGAAGTTAAAAAAAGACTCTACACCTTCTTTACATATTTTCTTTTGGATAATGCATAAATAAACAATGAGTTTTTCAAAAGTATTAAAAATAAGTACTTCTAAATTTGATTCTAGGCTCTCAGGTTCAGAGGACTTGCATTTTAGGTAATAATCAAGATGGAATACTTTTGCAAATATGTCACAAATAGAAGTTACTTTACAATCTTGTGTTCACTCAATCTTTCAATGCCCAAAGACTACATTTTGGTTTTGACATAACTTAAAAGTTAAATGACATCATACCAAATTATATTTTTAATTATTTTATAATATGAGCACTATTCCAAGTCTACTTTTAGTACCAAAATCCAATTTTGAAAAAATGAATTTATGATTTTTCTATTCAAGATTTGTAAGAGATATTCATTGACCTTTTACAAATCTTTGATTTTTAAGTATTAAGAGTTTTTGGAATGAAACTTAGACAGGATTTGAAGAAACAGATCATTAGAGAAAATATGGACTCTTCAGAGGGTTGTTTGACTCTAAACCAACAGTCAAACAACCTTTAATAAAATAAAATAAATTGAAAAAAAAATAATTAATTTTTCAAATTATAATCTAATTTGGCACCTAAGGTGGCAATCTAAGGAGCCACATCAGATTTTGATTTTCTTAAATTTTAATATGTATTTTAATTATTGAAGATTGTTTGACTGCTAGTATAGAGTCAAATAGCCCTCCAGAGAATCCGTATTTTCTCTAATGTCACATGTAGAGAGTACCAGTAGTAGATTGATTATGGTTAAGCATGCATTTTATTTCTTTAAATTCATTTTTTTCACAACCATAATTTTACATTTGACAAGTAAAAGAAGACTAAAAAAATTCAAATCACTTTAAATTCTTAACCCTTTTGTAATTAAACATCATAAATATTTCATTCTATACATCATATTATCTTGGTGTTTTCTTATCTTATGTGATTAATAGCATGTCTAGTTTAATGATTTAATAATGTAAAAGATAACTTATGGTTACACTTTAAAACAAATCAATAGGAAAAATATTGAAGTCTTGGCTTTGCTTAGTTAAGTACACAATCCAAGAAGATTAAAATATGCCATGGACATTGAAGGGTTAATTGGTGTGGGTTTCCAAAAATCTAATTATAAGTTAGGAGTAATATAAAGCCAAGTTGATTAGAAGGAAAAATTTGGAAATGATAGAATTGTCTAAGTTTTTGTTTGGTCCTGTCGGGAATCAAAGGAATTTAGATTCTCTTAACATAATTTTTAGAATACTATGTGAATAATCTATGAATTTCCAAAATCGTTGAATATAACTATACTCAAAATCAAACGTAGGCACTTATGAGTCATGAATAGAAGCTATGCAGTTTAATCTCTAAAGGACAGATTAACGTTTTTTAGAAAAACATAGCAATTTGGGGCAATTCACTAAGAATGGAAATATTCTCTATACTTTTTGAATTTTTTTAGGATGTAGAGATGAGGAATACCTTTCCGCTCTACCAAAAAAAATTACAATTAGATTTGCCCACAAAGAGTTATCAAGGAAAATATCATTTTTGATGGATGGGGGCAGCAACACAAGCACGGTTATTTACAACAAAATTTTCATCACAAGGTCCAGAAGAGCAAGGCAAGGCCTAAGGCCAATTTCCGGCCAAGGTTGAAAACAAATTTCTTTTGAAAATTCTTTGGGATCCTTGAATTCAAAAAAAAGAATACGAGGGGGTGCCAAGAAAACAATTGCTCCATGAAATATAATTTTATAAAAGTTGGCATTAAATTCAAAGAAATCAAGGTATTTGGCATCTATCTCATGTAGGCCCAAAAGCCGACTACTTTGTGTGTAAGAAGAGGAAAAAACAAGTTGTTTATACAAGAGGGGTGGTAGGTGGTAAAACAACCCATGTGAAATATGTAAATTAGGATTAGTAGGAGCACAACTACTTATACTTAAGTCAAACTTATAGCAAGAATTTTTTCACAATAGAATTTCATACCTCATTTAGACATAGTAGAATAGCTTTTTCTTTAAAATTTGATATACAAAAAGTTGGAAAATAAAGTTAACTTTTATCTTTGAAGTTCGTTTGAAACTTTGGGTCTTCCATCAAAAATTATGGAGAAAATTCATAGAGGGGGTTTGAAAATGTCAAAGAAAATGCCCCTTCCAACAACCCGTCTCTGAAATTTGTCTATAACTTTTGATTGAAGACTCAAAATCACAAAAGGGTTCTTTGAGATGAAAATTATCTTGATTTTTCAACTTTTCTTAGTTCAAAGTTTTTGGAAAATTGTTCAACTATGCCAAAATGAGGTGTAAAATTCTACTTTCAACACAATTCTTGCTTTTGACTTAACCATGAGTGGTTGAGCTCTTACTAATCCTAAGTTTACATATTCCACGTGGATTGGTTTACCTCCTACCACCCTTCTTGTACAAGGATCTTGTCTTTTCACTCCTCAGTACACAAACTAAGTGGCTTTTGAAGTTATGTGAGTTAGTTTTCAACTATTTGATTTCAATGAATTTAAAGTTGAATTTTCAAAATTTAGGGACCTAGCCTCCTCTCGACTAATGTGTCCAATTGCCCTTGAGCTCAACTTAAGTGTTTCAGGCCATAAATTGATCGAGCTCGAGAAAGCTACAAATTTTGAGTAAATTTTTTCCCTCTTCTAGGACTAATTGAATTTTAGAACTCTGCTGTTCGTATTTTAAGGAGATTATATACAAGCCAAAATTGTTGAAAAACAATTTTGAATGAGAATTTCCTTGAAGCTAGTTCCCTATTGGAATTTTTTGGTATATGTTTCCCATTCTTTAATATTATAATTTTTTTTGAAAATGTAGCCAATTCTGTCACAAAAAAAAAAGCAAAAAAAGTTCAAGCAAAAAAATGAAATTAACTTGTGCAAAAGCCTCCTTGAATTACAGCTACCTAGAATTTGGATGCCCCTCCAAAGCATTTTTTTCCAACTTCAAACACTATAATCTTGCAATTTGTATAGTCAAAACCATCCATTTTCTTACTACATTGTAATGAAGTAGTCTAAATCTAAAATTTAGATTTGGTAAGATGCAACAAGATTTCAATCGTCATTTTTAGAGAGTTTTTGCCATCAAAATGGACCATTTTGAGTGTTTTTTGATTAAATATAGTCAAAGAACTTTTGGGGGTTAAGGAATAATATCTAGAGGTTGGTTTTACAAACTATTGGATTCTCTTTAATATGGAAGGAGTCCATAGAAGGGTGTGGGCGCTAGACTACCCACCCTTGGTAATAAAGCGACACCGACCAGGTTCTACGCCTTTATCCACAATTTTTAATATATGGGGGTGATGTGAGCGCGGTCCACTGTGCCTTCCAAGCAATGGATCTTTTTTGCTAACCTTTCCTAAGTGTCGTGGATGGCAGCGAATAATTAGAATGCATGTAATAACTCACAAGGTAACTGCAAGCTCAGGGGTAATGACAAACTTCTAACTCCCTTTTTATCTATCCTATGTCGAGGGTCGACTGGGTAGTTGGCGTCATTTCTAACGTCCCTAACTACGTAAAAAGGGGAACCCCTATGTTCCTTCCATGAACCTCCAAGGCTATCTTGGGTTTTTAAAACTCCACCTAGAAGTTCTACTTTTAAAAGCTACCTCTAAAGTTCCAACTTCGGAATGTAACTCTAGATTTTACTTCTTTAACTTGATTCTAAATATTAACTACCGACTTTTGCTCTATGTTTTGACTTTTGACTCTAGGTTTCTATTCCGAAATTAACTCTAAGATTTACCCTTGAATTTTAACTCTATGTTTTAACTTTTAATTCTAAGTTTTTACTCCTAAATTAACTCTAAACTCTACCCTTGAATTTTAACTCTAGGTTTTTGACTTTTAACTCTAAATTTTACTTCTAAAATTAATCCCAAATTTTAACCTCTAGGTTTGACTCTACGTTTTCACTTTGACTCTAGATTTTTTCTACTTCCAACAACTAACTCTAACTTTAACTTCTACCTCTAACTTTTAACTTCTACTTTTAGCTTTTCACTCTAACTTTTTACTCCCCAATTGACTCTAAAGTTTAACCTTTAAATTTAATCTTGACTTTTGACTTTTGACTTTTGACTTTCTACTTCCAACTTTAATCCTATCGTTTTAATCCTACTTTAACTCTAAGTGTTATCCTCCTAAATTTAATTCCAACTTTTAACTCTAGGGCTTAACTTCTAAACTTACTTCCACAATTTACTCTGAGTTTTGACTTCTAATTTTAACTCTATTTCTAACTCAAAAATCTACTCGTAATTTCTACCTCCTAATTTTAGTCCAAAGTTTTACTTTTTAATTTCTACTTCCCACTCAGATTTTTTACTCTTAATTAACCCTAACTTCCTTTTCTAAACTACCCGAAGGTTTCACTGGAAATTTTAACCCCCTAAGTTAAACTTCCAAATTAATTCTACTTTTTAACTTCCCAAAGTTAACTCGAGATTTTGACCTTAGAATTTTAACTTTAAGAAATAAAATGTAAATTGATTCTAATTCTAACCGCTAATTAATCCCTAATTTTAATCCTAAATTCTCTTTCTAATTTAAACCCCTAAGGTCCGTCCATGATTCTTTTTGGATGATTTTTACTCAAAATTCCTCCGTCCTACCCCCTACCACTTAACTTAGCCTAACGCGGTCAGTTTACAGTCGAATCTTAATTATAAGATGTTTTCGGAAACCTCTATTCCTAATCTATGGCTTTTTGAATCTAAACTTCTAATTTGCACTAATCTCGGATGCTAATCACGCTCTAAGGGCTGATTAAGAAAATAAATGCTAATTAGGGAGAAACATCAAAGATTAAATCAAAAACTCACCTCTTCACTACCGGTTTTGGAAATAACTTCGTCCACGTCCACGTGTACATCCTCACGCTTCATGGTAGTCTTTGGCTTTGTTTTGAATTTTTTTCGAGCTCACCGCTTATTGAGAAAATATTACAATTTTTGATGATCTAAACTCCCTCTTTCCCTTCCTCCTTACTTTTCTTTCTTCCTCTTTCTTCTACACTAGCACTATTCCACCTAAGCTTTTATGAGTCTTACACTATAGTTTCAAACTTCAAGAAGGGTTTAAAGGTTCCTCCTACCCTCTTACACAATTTTGCCTTTGTGTCATCCTAATCCTCCTCCCAACGGTCACCACGAATTCTCAAGATTTCCTTTCTAAGCCTACCTAAGCCTAAGCCTAGGTCACTATTTATTGTCTCTCACCTTCTCCACCTATTTCAACTTCTTCTCACTAATCTCCTTCCATTTTTGCTTGTGTTGTGTTGGTGGTGAGAGAGTTGGGAGGGCTTGTTTGCAGGTGTGTGCGTGGAGGTGCTACTTCTCTTCCCCCTCTTTCCTTTTTAGACTCTTTTCCCTAGTTCCTACTCCCCTACTCTACCCCTAGCCCATCTAATCCAACACCTCTTTTTTATTTAGGAAAGGAAAAATTCAAAAAAAACAAGGAGAATGTGGAGCTCGGGGCCTTGGACCAAGCTTGCCGAGCCAAGCCGACCTCCTGCTGGCCGGACTCTTGCTGGCTGGAGGGGGGTCGGTTCAATAAATAATTAATTATAAATTTTTTTTTTTTGTTACGTTCTGTTTTTCTGAACTGGACTTGTGACTGGCTGTGACTGGACTGTGACTGGCTGTGAACTGGACTATGACTGGCTGTGAACTGGACCGTGAACTGGACTGTGAACTGGACTATGAACTTGGACTGTGAACTTGGACTGGGTTTTTTTCTTGCAAACTTTGGGTAGGCTAGGCTAAAAAAATAACACAAAGAAAAAAAAAACTAGGGGGAAAACTAAACCTTGGGGACACTTAGACTCACTATCTTGGGGAAACTAGAACTTGGGGAACCCTAGCCTAACTAAAACTTGGAACCATGGGACTTGTCAAACACAAAGAAAACCTACATATCTTGAAAGCTAAACTCTGGACGTTTCCACAAAGGTCTTGGAAACTAGACTTTGGAACTAAACACGGGGGAGGTTCAAAGCTTCGCCGTCAAGTTGGGTTTAACACCAACTTTAGGACTTGATAGCACTCCGGGGGTTCAAAGCTCCGCCGCCTAAACTTTTAACACACACTTTAGGACTTTGACCTTGTCACAAGTTCAAAGCTTCGCCGTTTTCAAGGGGGGCCCACACAATGGGAGGGACTTTAGAAGAGGGTAAAGACAAAACTTTTAAAAGAAAACGTACATAGGGTCAAAGCTTCGCCGTTCCGGAGGGGGGTCCACTCAACAAGAGAGAAGTTAGAAGAAGGTAGACCAATACTTAAGAGAAACCCACACCACAAAGTCAAAGCTTCGCCGTCCCACAAGGGGGGTGTCCACTCAACAAGGGAAACGTTAGATCAAGGATAAGAGCGCACTTAGAGACCCCACAAGTTAAGAACACGTGACAACACAACAATCTCACACGCTAAAGGCCCCCCAAAGCGGCATCGCTAAGGTACGGTGGGGGGTTGCTTTAGGGTTAGTGTAAGACACCACAAGGCCTCTACACCACACAAGCTAGCTCTCAAGGACACAAACAAAGATACACACGGAAACAAAGGGTCTCTCAACTCAAAACAAGAGCACTAAGAGTACACGAAGAGTAAACAGGGCAAGATAGAAGGACCCCCAAGGACCTTCAAAGCTTGAAAATAAGCAACGATGGAGCCAAAAGTGCTCCGAAAACACCGTAGAGGTTTTTGGCTTCAAACGCCAAAATATCCAAAATAACTTGGACCCACGGACCCAAAACAAGAATTGGGGGTGTTTTAGAGAGAGAAATGGGGCCCTTATATAGGTTTCCCAAGGGCTCACCCCTCTCTCTAAAGCTCTAAGGTAACCTTATCAACGGGGATTTTCATCCTCATCCTCAAAGATTTTCATCCTACATCCTAAATTTCTACTTCTACCATTTATGCTAGACCAACATCCTAACTTTTGGAGATTAGCTCCAATCGCCGAACGGATTGCACCGTTGGATCCAGATCGCCATGATTAGACGTAGATCCCTTCTACCCCCCATATCGAGGCCAAAAACCCATCGTAGGCTAATTTAGTTTAAAAACCAAATCGTGGTAAAATCCTAGATCTTGGGGGTCTCCTATTTGGAGAAATGTGAATAGCCTAGGGTCTCCGGTAGGTGCGAGAGAGTCGGGAAGGACTTTTGGTTGACTTCGTTTCGCCATTGTATGGTCCCGAAATGCCGGTCAACGCGGTGGGGACCTTGCCACGTGGTTAATTCCCGAGGAATCTCGCCGGTTCGGGTACTTGCTGCTATCGGAATGTCGTGAAACTTCACGGAGCGCATTATTAACATAAAACAAGCTAGTCTAATTTTTAGTGAGATTTTATTGTAACCTGGATAATTTCCATGAAATTCCCATCGGCGGTTAGGAGGGTTGACCATCCGGAAAAAGGTTCTTCTGCAAGTCGGAAGATGCCGGGATTTTTCACGTGACCTCTCAAGGAGTCGCATGAAAGACGTGCGGGTGTGTTTCCGTACCTGGCACGATTGGTCAATGGAGATTAAAACTGGCCATCTCCTCGAATTAGCGATGGTGCGGGAATCTTCTGCAGGTGGAGGAATCTTGGCGAACCGATTTTGCCGTTGGACTCCTGGCATGGGATTCACCTTAGAATACCATCCTTGGGCTGTAGATTCCTCCACGGGCCCGATCTTGCGTGAGTGGCTCTTGCATGCTAACAATCGGGATTTTGGGAATTCGTCGATCTAATGGGGAATTCTAAATCTAACTCTAGGACCCGACCTAGTGGCCTCGCTGTGGATCCCTCAAACCGACCTAGCCATGAATCGCCACATTCATGGTGGGATTTAGCCCTTTTGGGGGCTGTGAGATTCGAATCCTCCAAATCTAACCTTTTCGTTATTTCTATACTATTTTTAAGCAAGGTTTGGGGAATTCTAAGTAAAAAACACAAATCTAGACCAAATACTATAATGGGTATGACACAACCCTATTTTGGTTCTACACTCTTTTTATGGATTTTTCTATACTTTTATCAACTTTAAATTGCAAATTTCCAAAAAAATAATCCTACGAGTCCCAAGTGACAAATTGGGAGCTCACAAGGGGTCACTCCATGTGGACGTTTGGATATTATGCGTGACCTAGTGTGTTTTTTTGTTTTGTTTTTTCTTGGGGGGAGGGGTATTTAGATGTCCCAGACCAAAACAATTAGACCCTATTATTACCTCATTTTGGAATTCATGGTATTTTAGGCCCCCGTACTATTACTTTAAATTTGCAAGGAGGGGCATTTTTTAATACCCTAACTTCATTATAAGGAAAAAAAGTAAAGTGAAAAAGACAAATACCAAAATTAAAGACAAAAATAAATGGCGTGGAAGAAATTGAGAAGTCCAGAAATTGTAAACTACCTGAAGCCACCAAAAAAATGGGAAGGAAAAAAGTCACAAACTACCTTTAGGCCCCCAAATGAGAAGGATAGAAAACCTTAAACTACCTTGATCCAAAAAAAATGGGAAGGAAAAAAATCATAAAGTACCTTGAGCCCAAAAAAATGGGAAGGAAAAATAACCTTAAAGTACCTTGAGCCCAAAAAACTGGGAAGGGAATAAAATCGTAAACTACCTTAAGTTAAAAAAACCCGGAAAGGAGAATAATCCTTAAATTGCCTTGAGCTCAAAAAAAGTTGGGAAGGAAGAAACCCTCCAAAACTGTTTACATCTACAAAAATTTTGAAGCCAATGAACAATTTAAAACTGCTTTTAGTTGAAAAAAACATGGAGAGGAACATAATTCACAAATGCTATACAGTACATCACATACTATGTTTGAAGAATGATATATAATACATGTTTCAAATATACTTGCACTTTCTGAATATCAAAATTTCAAGTCTGGAAACCAAAACAACTCCTTGTGAAGTATAGATCACATAGAAGTCCAAAAATCCCAAAGTTGAGCAAAAAAAATGGACCCAGGAAATGAATTTATCCGTCCAGTACCAAATTTTTTCCATCTAGGCAGGTTGTTGAACAGTTCCATATATTGAACCTAGTGACAATAAATTCCTAGGATCCATATCTAGGATCCTATCTTAGAATTTTTTTTAACTATGAGGTATTCATTAGGGGAGATTTGGGGCCTCCGGAAGACTGCAAGTTCTTGGACGTTGGGAATTGTGGAAACTCTACAGGAATGCTACCATATCACTGATCTGACGTGGTCGAGAGGCTGCTACGTTGAAATTAATTTTCAATTAATTTTTTTTTAAATTAGAATTTTTTTAATTTTTAATTTTATTATTAAAATATTCAAAGTGCGTACACCAATTCCCAATGAGGGAAACATGGCTAAAACGGTCCTCCATTGCCCCCAAACCTCTCATAACGATTTGACCTATGTATCTTACTTATAATTGAGTGCACATAATTTAATACATCGTATATTAGCTCTAAGTTATTTCTTAATTTTAGACACCGTGAATTAATACCTCCCTATATTATATTGCACATTGTTTGTTAAGTTTTTCTAAGTGACCCCCCCCCCCCCCGTGGAGGAGCCTAGTAGTAGTATTTTTGTATTTAACAACAATAAAGTGCATGAATTTATGTATGTACACGTATATATAGAGAGATATAGAGATATAAAGATTTAGAGAGATATATAACAAAAGTTTGTCCTCACATTGAGTTGCATCCAATGGCAGACTGCATTCCCTATTAGAATCATTGTTGCACCTCCCATGTGTTTCAAAAGCTATAATATGCTCATGTATTCTATCCATGTGGTGTTGTATTTGAACATATTAAGGTTTATATGTTAAAATGACATCTAAATCAAAGATATTGATTATTGAATTATCAATCCAATGGTGTATGTCTTTCCATAATTGAATATATAATTTGCATTCTAGAAGTCACATAAAATGTCGTAGGTATTGTTTCCAACAACCATTTAATAATCCATAATAAATACTTTAACATCTATATTCTTGATAATGAACAATTTCATGCCAATTTTTAATCCAAAAGTCTTCTCATTTATCTAAGGCAATTCTTGAATCTTAGCCCTTCAACCCCTAATGGACCGGCATGCGTTTTTTGGCTGTATACAAATTTTGGGCAGGTACGTGTGACTAGAGATTTCCATATTTTAAACTGAAATTTTAATAGAAGGTGGGCGCGAGGAATATTTTTCATATGCACTAAATTTCAGGACATTTGAAAATAGGAGTCAAAAGTTATAGCCAAATATGTTACTTTTTTTCGTAAATGGGCAGTCCGGGGCTTAGTGGAACTTCAATCCAAATGTCATGAAATTTAATGGCGAGCGGAGGAGTGAAAAAAATGTGCAAGTTGTAAATAATGTCTACTTGGAGAATAATTTTTTGCCCTTTTTTTGAAAGAGAAGGAAAATAGAACCAAAAACCATGAACTATACTTAGTGGAACTTCAATCCAAATATCATGAAATTTAATGGCGAGCGGAGGAGTGAAAAAAATGTGCAAGTTGTAAATAATGTCCACTTGGAGAATCAACGTGGAGATTAATTTTTTGCCCTTTTTTGAAAGAGAAGAAAAATAGAACCAAAAACCATGAAGTATACTTAGTGGAACTTCAATCCAAATGTCATGAAATTTAATGGCGAGCAGAGGAGTGAAAAAAATGTGCAAGTTGTAAATAATCTCCACTTGGAGAATCAACGTGGAGATTAATTTTTTGCCCTTTTTTGAAAGAGAAGGAAAATAGAACCAAAAACCATGAACTGTACTTAATGGAACTTCAATCCAAATGTCATGAAATTTAATGGCAAGCGGAGGAGTGAAAAAAATGTGCAAGTTGTAAATAATGTCCACGTGGAGAATAATTTTTTGCCCTTTTTTTGAAAGAGAAGGAAAATAGAACCAAAAACCATGAACTATACTTAGTGGAACTTCAATCCAAATGTCATGAAATTTAATGGCGAGCGGAGGAGTGAAAAAAATGTGGAAGTTGTAAATAATCTCCATTTGGAGAATCAACGTGGAGATTAATTTTTTGTCCTTTTTTTGAAAGAGAAGGAAAATAGAACCAAAAACCATAAACTGTACTTACTACTTAGTGGGACTTCAATCCAAAATGTCATGAGATTTAATGGCGAGCGGAGGAGTGAAAAAAATGTGCAAGTTGTAAATAATCTCCACTTGGAGAATCCATGTGGAGATTAATTTTTTGTCCTTTTTTTAAAATAGAAAGAAAATAGAACCAAAAACCATGAACTGTACTTTGTGGAACTTAAATGCGAATGTCATGATATTTAATGGCGAGTAGCAACGATCCCATAAGTAGCAAATTTTCGCTCGCTTCCTACTTTATTTTTTATTTTCTTAGTTTAAATGTTTTTAAATTCTTCTGAATTTGAACATTTGGCAAGTACAGGACACAGGAAACATTTTCAAGATCCCCTGTAGGAACAATAATGGAAATCCCCTCCGAGAATTTGTTTTTTCACCCTTTTTTCTAGTACACAGGGAATGTGGTTCTCACAGGGAAATGTGGGACAGGGAATTTTAAGGAGGAAATCTATGCATTTTTCAGTTATGTCCCCACCTCCAAATCAACTCAATTTATGATATTTAATATTCCAGAATGTAGATCTATGCCTCCAAAATCTAAGTTTGATGTAGATTTTGGTATGCATAATCAATACAATTCATATATTTTGGAAGCTGAAATCTGACGAAAATGTAGATTATGAATTTTCAATCTTATTCATTTGTACATTTTAGGATTTGTACATTTCAAAATTTGCAAATTTATACATTTCAAAATTTCTTAGATTTCTGAAATGTACAAACTTTAGAAAAGTTATATTTCTATATGGAATTCATTGCTTTGGAGATTACATGACAACTTACAACTCTTATGTGTCCAACCTCACAGTACCCTTGACAATTGATATGGGACAATTGCATTTTCTAAAATCTACCAAATATTAGGTGCAAACAACATTGAAATGTAAGATGTGTCAATGTGTTGCAAAGTCTACCACTTTGGATTCACACAAGGAATTTGGGGGGAATTTATAAAAATCTCTACAAAGAAAACCCACAAATTCTCTAAAGATTTTTTCCGAACGTATTCTCTAGAAAAATTCCTATGAAGAAACCATACAATTTCTTTTTCTTCATGAATTGTGTCAACATCACCCCACATGCAGATTACCACACCGGAAAACATAGCAACTCCCAAAAACTCACAGGGACAAACTTGAGAATTTCCATGTTAATCACAGGGAATTCCAGACAAGCCCGTTGTGGGAAGGAGGAAAAATAGTGTAGAATTGCATATAATTTGAATGTCCAAAATCTCTACATTGTTTTTGTTACATGCGTTTGGATTTATTTTAGGACTCATTACTCTAAAATTCATCAAAATGCAGGTTCTAAGGGTTACGTCGTAAATTTTAAAAAATGAATGATGACTTCAATCCGGCCATGGATTTGGAAGTAGACCTACAATATTTTGAACTTGAACATTTTATTTATCACGGTCAGTCACCTACATGGACTTGTTTTAATGGGGAAGATTAAATAGCCAAAGTAACCTTTGCATTCATGAATGTTGTCATGGATGTGATGCCATGAAACTATTTTCAAGTTGCGGGTTCATTTATTTCTTAAAATTGAATGCAATGCCTATGATTAATTTTCGTGAAGTGCAATTGAATACAGCGATTGCGTTTTATGAGTTTTGATGAACAAAAATAAATAGCCGAACCTTTGCATTTATGAATGTTGTTATGGATGTGAATGATGCCATAAAAATATTTCTAAAGTGTGGGTTTATTTGTTTTTGAAAATTAAATGTGACGCCTATGATTTATTTTCATAAAGTGCTATTAAATACAGCAATTGCATTTTATGAATTTAAATAGACCAAAATAAATAGCATAACCCTTGCATTCATAAATGTTGTCATGGATATGATGCGATAAAAATATTTCGAAGTTGTGTGCTCATTTTTTTATGAAAATGAAATACAATAGCTAAAGGTGATTTATTTTCATGGAGTGCTATTAAATCCAATGACTACATTTAAAATTTCAGGGTTTAGAGTTTAGGATTACAAGAGCGTTTCTTGGGGTATGGCATTTGAAGTTAGTTTTTTTAGGTTTATAAGATTTAAGGGTAGGGCTTTAAGGAAATAGGATTCATAGTTCACGGTTTAAGGATTTTAGGGTTTAGGGTTTAGGATTTAGAGTACGGTTTAGGTTTTAGGGCACCTAAAGAACTAGGTTATGTCCCACAAGCCCTAAACCCTAAATTCTTACTCTAAATTCTGAACCCTATTGCTTAAAAATCCTAAACCCTTGGACCCTAGACCCTGGACCCTAAACCCTAAACCCTAAACCCGTCGCATACAAAATCGCAAGGAACTTGCCAAAAGCGACTTCAAAGAGTTTTTTCAGTTTGACAGCAAGACACATGCAAAAAGAGAGCAGAATATGTTGCCCGAAATTGCAAAAATAGGGCCTGCACTAGCGCCCCATGATTTTGTAAGTGCATCATGTGGAAATGAATCAAGCAAATCCAGCAATAGTAAGGAACTGCCACGACTGGAGACTTTTTTGGGAGGGCATGAATTTACGCTGCCAGGCTTTCCGCACCACAAAATCGGGCATCCGTTGACTTGGAAAAGTTTTGAAATTTTGCATTTCCGCGCCTTCCTTCCTTCCCGCGTCTTCCTCCCTCAAGATTTCTCTTCTCTCCCGGTGACCTTCACGTCGGCAGGCTTCCATCGTACCGCAAGAAGGCGGCATTAGTTGTTCCATCCGCTTTCTTGCTTCTACAGCGCTCATCCACACCACATTGCTATCTTGATCTTGAGGAATGATTGTGTCGTTCTCACAATTTCATGCAAACCTTGAAGTCTATTGTGACCTTCTAGTGTTCTGTGATATCAATTCATAGTAAGCGATCTTCATCTTGGATCAGTTTGCGCAGTAGCTTGTTTCTCCCGTTGCTTGTGTATATCCTTTGCGCGCGCATTTCTTGTTCTTTACTTCCAGTGTTGGGATAGAAATCAGTGAACTTTAGATGTTAGGATTCTAACAGTTTCTTTGTCCGGACGGTTGTTGTCGAGTATTCTCAATGCTGCTTCACTATTGGCCCCGAATTTTCCACCGTATATTTCGGAAACACATTGCTTTTATGAACACTGTACTTACCCTCGGGTCGACGATAACTCCTTTGTAGAGCTTTTATCACTATATGTATTATTGTTCCGACAAGAACTATATGTAATTGAACTCTGTTATCGGAATACGATTTATCCTCGACTCGACGATAACTTCATTAATGTGTTTTTACGCACTTTATGTCCTGAAACTTTATAACTGGACTACATATTTTATGAAATCATGAACTCTAAAACATGATTCAGTATCTATCCTCAAGTCGACTATAAACTTTTTAGGTTTGACCTTAAACAAATTTCAGAGTCAGACCGTATTGACTGGAGTCTGCCTTTGAGTGTACTGTAAGGAAATTATAAATATAGCTAATGATACTTAAGTCAAAAGGGGAGTATATACCTATAGATGACTCTGGAGGCGTTTTCGTAGTCCACAGTATTGTCGACGGTGACTAACCTGCCTATAGTCGTGTCGACTATAAGTTCTGGAGTCTTGCTTTTTTAGATACTTGAATTACATCTTGTTTTATGTCAGTATTCATCCTTTCTTTTACTACTTAATAATACTTTTGTTAGTAAATTGTTTATACTCGAGTTGAATATACTGTACGGAGTTCGTACCTCGACGTTTGGTTTCAGATGTGTGTTCTTAAACATTGTCTTGTTTGTGCTATATTACCTTGAGGAATAGTTGTGTTCTCATTTACAGGACTGTAATTGCACTTGGTATTTTTGTATTACGCAATACTTTATAGAGTTCTTTCCCCTGCTTCAATAGTCGTACTATGTTATCCTCGAGTCGATGGTGAATTTGACTGATGTCTTTTGCCTTATTGCAGAATGGATATTCATGGGCCTGAAGAATTTGATAACCCTGTTCCAATTCTTCCTCCGGGAGTCGCTGCTTATGACGGAATCCCTCGTTCCTCTTGGAACACAATGGGATTCACCCTCAGAAACGAAGCGGGGGATGACGTCGCAAACGGAGTTTGTCAAAGTGTCGACGCGGACCTCATCATTGATATGGATGGTCGTCCACTTGGTGACGGCCGGGTTGCCATTCAAATTGCGGAATCCTTGTGTGAGGCAGAAGTCCCATCAGCTTGGATGTGGTCAATGCACTCTTGGGACATTAAGAGGGTGTTTTTGAACAATGCCAGTCTCTGTTTGACCATGAGCAGACACAGATATACAATGCGGCTGTTTGCGCCTTGAACCGTCAAGTTCGTGTTGGTGTGCGTTCTTATGAGAGCTCTCGAGGGCGGGTTGAAGTCGGTCTCCCTCCAAAAAAAGAATCTCTTCTCACTCCGCAAGCAATCCTTGAAGTGTCTACGAAATCATGCTGCGAGAATAACTGCCTACAGCCTTTCCCCCGCCGGGAAATTCAAGCCATACGTTCTCAACTACATACAAACGATGGATTTTATGCACGTAAGAAGTGTCTTCTTGAAGTACATAGGCAGATGCATACAGACGGTGCTGGTAAGGAATGGGTAACCTTGAAGAGGATGGAGGTGTGTCCTGCTGCTTGGTGGACTATTCATGGGATTTCAAAGGCTACCTTCTACAGGTACAAGCACATGGCCAAATTTGGAAAGCAGGCAGAGTCTCACGGGAATTTGGGGTCCAAGAAAACCCGTACGCATACTGTACAAGCTACTGCAACACTTCGGACGTTGGTTGTGAGTGAAGCTGACCGAATGCCCCACAAAACAAGGACATTGATTACCGGGGAGAAAGTCCCCGCAATGGTGTTGCTGTCAGCATTTCGTTGGAGCAACCAGTTACCAGAAATCAATGAGGCCAACGCTGCTTTGAATTTGCCTCCCGTTTCTTCTAGTGGCTTGAGCAATATCAGGCGGGCTTCTTTTGCAGAGTACGCTGCAAAAGCTCCTGGGGATAATTTTTCGAGGTGTAATCTGTGCAATCAGTATAAACAACTGAGGAGCGCCTGCACACCGCTTTCAAACTCGCAGGACAAGTGGGGGAGAATTTTGGAAACTCACCTTGCGGAACAGAGGGCCCACAAAGAGCTGTATTATGTGAATCGTCATATTTCAGAGAAATACCCTGAGAAGATGCTCACCATTATCCATAATAAAATGGATCACTCCAAGACCGCTTCTCCACATTTCTCTCAC
Source organism: Pseudisothecium myosuroides (assembly GCA_951799445.1). Lineage (NCBI taxonomy): Eukaryota > Viridiplantae > Streptophyta > Bryopsida > Hypnales > Lembophyllaceae > Pseudisothecium > Pseudisothecium myosuroides. The sequence goes on along the minus strand of OX637287.1, from coordinate 32,470,607 downwards.
AAGACCAAGGTGACGGATTCTTTTACCAAAATGCCAGTCGCTATTACCGGCATGATTGCCCATGGTCATGGCGATGTTCGGTACGCACATTACGGCCTAGAGACTTTTCCAACAGACTCGAATCACACCATTGGATCCATTGCAAGGCTATTGCGTGATCTTGAAGGTCCGCCAAAGAATTCATCGCGCCAATTGCCTGCCGTCAAGAAGGACCAATCCGCATTGACAAAGGCTGTGCTGGAAGGCTCAGAGATGTGCTTAGACTCCCTTCTGCCTCCTCCACCAGAACCGATCCTTGTTCAACCCCTGCCCCCTATATTGACTTTGCAGCTCGACAATGCAGCAAGCGACAACAAAAACCGATGGGTTTTTGCTTTCTGCTCTCTTCTTGTTTCAAAGGGCATTTTCCGGGTGATATACATTAACTTCCTCATTGTTGGGCACACTCACAAAGACATCGATGCTCTATTTGGTCGATGGAGCACTATGTTGAAGATGAATAATTACCAGACTATTCCGAGGCTCATGAAATCCTTCATGGATTGTGAAACCCATCCTGTCATTCCTCACTTCATTGAAGAAGTTCCTGATTTCAAGGGCTTTGTAGAAGGCTATTTGGGCAAGGGTGGAGACTTTCTGGAAGGTCATTCTATGGCCCAACAGTTTAAGTTCTACAAGGATTCGAGTGGATGGCCTTTGATGGAGTACAAGCATCTTTGTACTGACAGGAACTGGCTGCCAGAGGGTGGAAAAGGAATTCGCTTGTGGTCTGAGATTGAAGACGGCTGATCGAAGGTGCCGAGCGGTGTTCCGCGACCTTTGCCTCCACGTCATATGAGCAAGCTTGATGATGTCAAGAAGGGTTTAAGCGATTTCATTGCGTACTGGAGTAATATGGCAAACAATGATCAATCTGGAGAGTTTAGGAGGAAGAATTAATCCATAAGGAGTTATTGGAAAGGCGTGAGGACCGCTCTGGATGCACCTCTTGTTGCACATGAGGTGTTGGAGGATGGATTTTGGCCGGCTTCTAGAATCACCGGTGAGCGAGAAGATACAATGGGGGAAGATGGCGTAGTGCAAGAAGAGTTTGCGCAGGACCCACCCTTTGTAGGGTGAAGGCGTGACCGCCCACGTCCTTCGTTTTGTGCCGCTCGTGATGTATTTGCCGGTTATTTTGTCATTGTACGCCCTCATCGAAGTGACCCAAAGCCGTTTTGGCTTGCCAGAGCGCTAACAAATCCAAGTCCGGATCCAAGCCATCTTAATTCGATATGGATCCAATATTGGAAGCCAGCTAGTAAACATCGCCCTGATCCTAAAACGTATGATGGATGGGACACAAAAGCAGGGAATGTATGGGTCGAGGACACACCTATATTACCGATCTGGTCGAGGACGAGCGTTCTCATGATGGCTTTCAAGGCACGTGGGAAAAGAGGTGCTGATGATCAACCTCAAGTTATTCTAGATGTCAAAATTCCCAAAGCACAATTCGACATTATCAAATCATCATTGGCGGCAAATTTGGCTAAATCTCAGAACGATGCGTTTTTGACAGAAGAAGAGGAGTAGTTTAGATAGTTTGTTATTTTATGATTATTCTTGGTGTTCAAGTAGTTAGTATGCGCTTTTGCATTTAGATGTATTAAGATGTTTTCAGTTTTATGTGGTGCCGTTTGAAGTCCACAATATTATCGCCATGTAATAATGTTTGGATTCTATTAATAGTATTTATTATTTTATTTGTAATTGCATTCTATGTAATGTGAATATTGGCTTTCCTCCAATTGAATGTTTTTTTTTGGTTCTAAATATTAATGCATTATATGTGGAATGTTTGATAACACAAGTGTGTACATTATTTATTGTTTCTACATAAGCAAGTATGAGTTCAAAGAAGTGTCCTACTTTCAAACTTGTTGGTCTATTATATTTTTATATTTATAATCTAAAAAAAAAAATCTAAATGTTCAAAGCGAGTTCTCGCTACTTGGTTAGTTGGTTTAGTATGAGCAAAATATACAAAATAGTATTTTGACATTTCTGAGTCTCAATTTAATAAACACTAAATTAATTCTAAATATAGAAGAAATTAAAATGAGACCCCAACTTGTCTCAATTTAACGAATAAGGCCTTACAAACCTATTACAAGGAGTGATATTTAATTCTTCGATAGATTAATAGTAGATATTTAAAAGAATGGATGTTTTTAGAGCACTTTCAAGGTCAAAATTTTCAATTGAAAAAAATCATAATATGAGTAAATCCCCCAAATATGAGTAAAAGTAAATCACATGATGCTTCATTTTGTCTCTACAAGAAAATTTACATAAAGACGTTTGAAAAATCATAGTCTCTCTAAAATAGGGATCAAACTTTAACTCCTAAATGCCCAAGGCATTTTTTGAGCTTCTAAGAACTTGCTCTAAATTGAACAAAAAGACAACATTTTGATAAGTTGTATGAATTTTTTTTGAATTGTAACCGTACAAATTCAAACTAGACATGTTAGAGATCACATAGGAAAAGAAAACGCAACGATATCACTTATGGATTGAAAGATTATAATTTTTGATCATGAAGGTGTTAAAATTGGAAAAGTGATTTAAAGTCTTTCAATCCTCTTTTTACATGTCAAATCTAAAAAGTTGGTCACCAAAAAAATATGAGGTTAAAGGGCCTAACATGCATAACCCCAATCAATTTATGGCTTCTCAAAATCTACTCTACAATTTTTTTAAATGAATTTCTAATGTGATTTTTTCTCCAAGATCTAGTGTATTTGAGGCTCATTTCCAAGAGCCCTCAACACTATATAAAGTCAAGATTGCAATGGACACCCTTGCACAAAGTCTTGAATAGAAAAATCATAATCAATCATTTTCAAAATCAGGTTTTTTAAGCTAAAATTAGACTTCAAAAAGAAAATTTCAAAAATATAGACTATTAAAAATAGTAATTTAGTTAAGTTTTATTTTAACTTCAAAGTTGTCGACACCAACATTTTGTGCCTCGGACATATAGGTTAAAAGGATTTTTCATAGATAGCCCACCTTATCATTATCTATTTTTTCAAATATCAAATTGGAAATTGGTAAGAAGTTATGTTTAGAATATGATATCTAATAACAAATTTGCTAACCTTAATTCAATAATCTTGATTCTTTTCTCATAATCAATCGGTAAGATAGAACAATCCAATGTCGTCAGTCACCCAATTCCAACATCTACTAGGTCCTTCTATTTGCATCAATCACCTACACATTACCACAATCTTAGCAACCTTTTATCATCATGACAATGCACTTGGAAGGAGACACATCAACATGTGGTTTAGCATGGATCTACCTACACTTCACCAATTTAGTCCCAAAAGTTTTTAGAAAAATTCATTTCTTGTCGAAATGTCTTCATTCTACTTGTAAATGACTTCTCTCAAACTTTTCAATCTCTAAAAAATATGTGAGTTGACAAATAACTTCTCTAAGGTATCTAGATAGCAAATTTGGTGTTAATGAGCTAATCTACCTTATTCTCCCCATAAGAACTCCCAATCTCTAAGTACTCAATGATGATGAATATTGTTCCTCTTCCTCTCTAAATATTTCCCCTAAACTACTAGAAGTAGTCTAAATTTCCAAAATTGTAAAGATATATTTTGTAGCAAAATTGGAAGGGAGTGTGGTATTGATGGTGGAAAAACATATTTCAAAGATGAGAAATCAAGTCCCGTTCTAGATCACATGCATACGTAGGGATTCCAAGCATGCTTATAAAAATAAGTGAAGTTTCTCAAGGGATCATGTCTAAGGTGGGCACCGCCAAATGCGCCACTAACCCTAAACCGCCATCTCCAAAATCATCCAAAATCAATTATGTACCTATGTGGAAGAAACTATTTCCAGAACTAAACTTTGTTCCTTCATAACTTTCGCATATGGTATCCAAATGTCACTTTCTTTGGTGCTTCGGAACCTTGTTTCATTCACCAACAAAGAAGAAATATGAAAACTTAACCAATCTAATTTTAGTATCTTGACACAGTTGCAAAATGTGGCGGTATTGAAGGTCCCCACCGTATATTGCACCCAAAATGACTCTTTGGCAATGCACTCACCCTCTCCTTTTACTAAGGTAGGAGGTTGTAAAACAGAGTGGACATTAAGAATGGACCCTATAAATGGCTGTGAAATGGACATGAGTTGGTTTTGAAATTGACTAGTATAGTCATTGAATGAATCAAGGAAAAAAGACTTATTAATTGCAAGAGCCAATCATTCTCTTTACTTTCCCCATTTTTATTTAGAATTGCAAGTGAACTGTTTATGAAAGACCTAGGGTCACAAATAGGGACCTACGACCCAACTCGTTTGAAAATTCATAAGTAATTCAAAAGTGCTCAGAAAAATACAAAACCACTTGGGTTAGATTCCTCATCAATTTCTCTATGCCTCAAAAATGAGCTAATAATATTCCCATCCAAGGAAATACATGAAAAAGGCGGACCAGCCCTTAGATGTTCCATTTCTGAGCCTCCTACCTTAAGATTCGGCAATGTCAGAGCAAGGCTCTGGACACGCCCAGGTGCTGGATTTTGAAGCCTCAGATATTTTTATTTTCCAATAGCCAGGCTCTAACAGTTAGGCAAAGAGAGAAAAAAAAAAGAGGGATTGGCTAGTGGTGTCGGTGGGCATGCCCAAAATTCCACAAAAGAAAAAAGGACCAGTCACTGGGTGGAGAATTTGGTTGGTGGAGTTCCTGAATGTTATGGACCATTTTTTCTTCCATGGCCACCAGCCGGTGACCGGCCGGGGTGAACTGACCCCCTCGCTCGGCCTTGAGGGAAAACCCTGAAATTTTTTAATTTGCGAGGCATGATAAAATTTGCAAATTCTGAATTCATATTTGCAATTAGAGGCCCCAAATTAGCTAGGAGGGTATCAAAACATACCCTAGAGATGGCTCGAAATACGGGGCTTTTTTTTCACATGCACACATGGAATGATTTGGGAGGCTGTGCATTGGGGCTAGTTCACCCTGACCCAGTTGGTAGCATCTTCTCAACCGCAAAATCTACCTGTTAATTTTTTTCCATATGAATTCCTCACTAGGCCAATTTCTTGTAATATCAATTCTACCACAAAAATCTACTGGTTAATTTCTTGCAATATCAATTCCTCACCGGCCAATGTCTTTCAATATCAATTCCTCATTGGATAATTTCTGGTAGTATCAATTCTTCATCGATCAATTTTTTGCATTATCAATTCCTCATCGGCCAATTTCCTCCAAACTCCAACTACCACACCGGTTCAAAAGTAAATTTCAAACTGAAAGGACTAATGAATGTTGCATCTTTGGTTTAGGTGTAGGGTCCTTCCAACATTGGCTGAGATTTCGCAATGTATATATGTAGTCATGGTTGGGATTCACATTTCAATTGGGCCATTGGATGTCAAGGATTTGCATATTGAAGCTTTTAGGTCTCCTCTTTGCTCTTCATGTTTTTTGATAGTTCTAATTTTGCTTTCTTTTTGGAATTTTCTCCTCTATACTTGCTAAGGTGATCTAGTTCTTAACTCCTAAAGTTATTTGGCCATGTTTCATCCAAAACACTCAAAATGGGCCGTTTTGATGGCAAAGGCATAAGCCCCCAAATGACAAATGAAATTTTGTTGCATCTTACTGTAAGATCTAATGGTAGACTACTTCATTACATTGTAGTAAAAAAATGGGAGGTTTTGACCGCAAAGATTGCAAGATTATAGGGTTTGAAGTTGGAAAAAGCATTTGGGGCTTCCAAATTCTAGGCAACTTTGGTTCACAGAGGCTTTTGCACAAGTTAATTTTACTTTTTTGTTTGAAATTTTCTTGCTTTCTTTTTGTGACAAAGTTGGTCACATGTTATAAAATAATCATAACATTTCAAATTGTGGAACATGTACCAAAAAATTCCAATAAAGAATTAGCTTCAAGAAAATTCTCATATAAAGCTATTTTCTAAAATCTTAACAATGGAATTTTAGGTTTCAATTAGCCCTAGAAGAAAGGAAAAACAAAAAAATCGCCCAAAATTTGTCACTTTGGTATGGTTGATCAATTTATGGCCTAAAACACTAAAGCTAAACTTGAACTAAAGGACAATTGGACATATGAGGCGGGAGAAAGTTGGATCAAGGTTTTGCTATGCCTAATTAATTATAGATCACCGACAGTGGATAAGTTTACAACATCCTATGTTCCCTGGACTCCCCTCGTTTCCCTTGAGCATGAAGATGTTCCCCTACTTCATGCAATATAATTTAAGGAATTTAGCATTAAATTCAAAGAAATCAAAATGTTTGGCAACTACCTCTCACAACTTGAAAAATGGATTAAATTGAGGGCTAGGAGTGGAGAAGACAAGATCTTTATACAAGAGCGGTGGTAGGAGGTAAAACAATCTATGTGGGATATGTAAATTAGGATTAGTAGGAGCTCAACCGCCCATAGTTAAGTCAAAAGCAAGAATTGTGTTGAAAGTATAATTTTAGACCTCATTTAGGCATTATAAAATATTTTTTTTCAAAAAACTCTGAACTAAGAAAAGTTGAGGAATTTCATTTCAAAAAATCCGTTTGAGATTTAGAGTCTCCAATAAAAGGTTATGGACAAATTTCAGAGAGGGGTTGGAAGGGACTTTTTTTGACATTTTCAAACATCCGCCCTAAATTTTGTCCATAACTTTTGATTGGAGACTCAAAATCTCAAACGGTTTTTTATAGATGAAAATTAGTTTGATTCCTCAACTTTTCTTTGTTCAAAGTTTTTTGAAAAAAGTTATTTTACTAAGCCAAAATTAGGTGTGAAATTCTACTTTGAACACAATTCCTGCGTTTGACTTAACTATGAATGGTTGAGCTCCTTGTAATCCTAATTTACATATCCCACATGGTTTGTTTTACCTCCTACCACCACTCTTGTATAAATAGCTTGTCTTATCCCCTTCACTCTCATAAAATAAGTGGCTTTTGAAGCTATGCGAGATAGATGTGAAACACATATATATTTTTTATAACAAATGAGATGGGGTTTCATTGTCAATAATAAAAGGTGTTAAATGTTTCGGTTTCTATGACTAAAACGACTATCTCATGGAAGCTGAAATTCTCTCTAATGATTATCTCATGGCAGCTGAAATTCCCACTATTAATGATTATCTCATGGCAGCTGAAGTCTGCCAAGTGTTGAAAGTAGGTGGTTAAAATATCCATCAGTTTTCTAGGGACACTCAATTCTTTCCATTTTCACCTAAAAGCTCACCCTTTAGTCAGTTCTTTTTGGGAGCACTCAATTCTTTCCGTTTTTACATCCTTTGTTCTCAAAATACCATGCCACTGTTTGCTTCTTTTGAACAAGCCGCCGGTGTCGTTGGAAAGGTCTCCTCCTTTTTTTCTCAGATCGATTGACGCAGGGTGACACTAGCTCCTCATGAGCTGAATCCGGCCTAACATGCGCCTCGAATGATCACGCTCCTGGGACACCTTCAGCACCCTTGTCTCCGTCGTCGTCGTCTTGGTACATTGCCTGCCTGCCTGGAGAGCCTGCCTGCCTGCGCTTGGTCTGCGCTTGGGCTTCCCCTTGGCAACGAATCCGCGGCGAGGCTTTTCCCCTGGCAACGCTTATCACAGTGACAGTGTTGGTGTGCTGTGGCCGTGCATCCGACCCACCCACCGTGGGTGTGCATTGACGTACCCTGCATCACAAACTTGTCTTGCTCTCCAGCCAATTCGATCTTCACAGCTTGAATTCGGAGGACGGAGGAGGGAGGCCGGGCTCGCTCTTGGAATCTGTCAGTCAGTGAAAGTGAGAGAGAGAGAGACCGCCAAAAAAAGGAATCAGTTGAAGTTAATCGTTTGTTTGGGAAGCATGACATTCAGTAGCTCTACAGTGATGGTGTGGTATATTCCACACCCTAACAGTGCTTCATCAATAGCTACTAATGAATTAGACAGGTGGAAGTGGAGGATGTAGAGGCACACCATCACTGTAGAACCAAGGCAACATCAATACATGCTACTGAATGTTCTGAGAACCGGAAGCTAGTTCAAAGTTAGCTGGTGGAATTGAGAAAAAAACTGGTTGCAATTTGGAAACATTGGCAAAAAATCCGTGAAAAAATCTGTAAAATTCCTCTTTTGAGTAAACAATAGAGAAAATAACTGGACTCTGTACTTGCCAAACTTGGAAATTGAAGGAAAATAGCCAGTAAAACACAAATAATGACCTCCTGAAGTCTAAATTAAAATAACCCCTCAAGGTCTAACAACTTCTTGACAATGGAGGCTTTCAATGAGTCGTCCCACTTTTTTATTTTTTGGCACATGGATGTGCTTTAGTGAATTTTTTAATTTTAAACTTACAAAAGAAAAGATTATTTAGTCTAGTATGCATGGAATTAACTGTGCAAATTATTGACCGTTGGATTTTCAGGTTATAACAATTTTGGATGATCAACTTATAGGCAAAAAATGCAGCTTTGGATGATCAAGCTTGAAATCTTGAACAGATGTAGATAGGTGGCGCAATTAGGAGAGTGTCTCTGTTAGGTGCACATACTTTACTTTCTCATCTCGTGAATTCAAGCTGATTGCACACAACTCAGTCCCACCCTGAGCTTCCGAAAGAAACATCAGTAACCATTTGCAGATTCACCGTCCTCTGTCAGAAATGAGCTCTAAATTGAACTTCACGGTCGTAAGAAACGGCTGCTGCACAAATCTTCGCAGTAACTTGTCCGTCCTTTCATGGATAATTGATTTAGAACAACTGAGTGAAGCATCTCTTCTACTCATTCGGAAAATACCCGGGCTTTCAAGTTTCCACTGAAACCGACACAAGGACGGACAAACCATTGGAAACACCAAGTGAACTGGGGTACTGGACTTCATAATTGCATTAATTGAGACAAATAGAAACACGACAAGATCCGACATTGGTTATACATTCACACCAAGCACTGACAATCAGCAAAGGCAGACATCCAGTTGGTCTGATGAACTACAACAACTCCAAGTTAGAGACACTGCAGATTCCAAGTACACAATTGACACCAACTTAACACTAGCTTAACCTTGTAACGACGCAGCAGCTAGCAGCCTATAAGTGTCCAATGGATGACAGAGAATCCTTCTATATAATATATAAGTGCAGATGTTCATCCTTGGAATTTTGTGTGACGAGGGGAGGTCTTGTATAGTCGTTTGACCCCATTGGAATTTTGTGTGAAAAGGGCAAGTCTTGCACAATAGTTTGACCTCCAATGAGTGTTCTTGGTTTTTTTTTTTAAACATATGATTCACACAATATCCAAAAGGATGATTTCCATATTGACCAACTTGACATTGTAGGGTTAAACCTACACGGACTTCAATTTTTCATACAATTCCAAATTCATCACACAAAACCACTAGTCAATCATCACACATTTGTACACAATATGCCAAATGAATTCCATTATGAGCAAAAAAAATTACAAAACAAACATGGCCAATAGGGTGGGGACTTGCATGCTCATACTAGGCAATGGTTTATTAAAACAACTTGGATCTTTCCCTTTAAGCATCTGAATTGGCACAAAACAACACTAGTTAGGACAACTTCACTATTTGTTTTCACTAGGAGCTAACATCCAACCAAATTGAAAAAGGTTGCATTTACATATAAGGCTCAAAAACTACTTAGCAAAATGGTAACTTAGTCCTCTAAAAGCCTAATTGGAATTTTAAAATTCCTTATTCATCCAATTGTGCTTCTATAAATAGCAGTTTTGATGTATATTACAACTATTGAAAGACAATCCAAATTCACTACATAATAGAATAAAAAATATTATATTTATTTTGGCCACGCAAAGATACACAATGACCTCAAAATGGTGGCATGGATCATTAAGGGTTAAATTAATTTAGAGCATTGCCCCTCCTATGTCACATTTCTAGATATAATAAAAAATTGGATGAAAATTGCACATTTTGTGCTTGGACTTGCCGTTAGATTCTATTTACCACAACAAATAAGCTATTTTTATTAGGGTTGGTATAATAACTTAACAAGAGATGGAATCTCTTTTAATTTGCATACTAATAAATTGGTAATTGATTGATAGTCAATTGCACAAGTGTTATTAACAAGTGTCCTTCCTTTTTGTTGTAATCACAATAATAGAGATACTTCTAGGTGAATTGTCTTGTCAAGGTTGTTCTGGAAGAAATATGCTTTTTGGCATTTGTGATGTTTGTAAGTTGCTCTTTTGATCCTTATTCCTTTGACCTTGAACTAGCAGTTCTTTGAATAATGCTCCTCTAGCTATGTCTTGATCTACATTGAATATTGTTTGTAGTACGCTACGACTTGTAGTCCATGTAGATCACACCAAATTGCAAGGTGACAAAGTAAGGGCATATATCCACTTTAAGTTGTTGTGCACAACATATGCAATCTACATTTAGTTTAGACAAACAAAAAAAATGGAAACTATTGTAAATAAGTACCCTACAATTTTCATTTGTTGAGTATTTTGAAAATGAAGGTGTGCTGAGTATTTTAACAACAAAGGTGATTATGGATACATTCAATCCAAAGGGGAATCTCTTAACCTTATGAGAAAAAAAAATCCACTATTGTATGATCAAAGGGTCAAAATAACTCTTTTGTACCTCTCTTCAATCTTCCATCAAAATGGAGTTTATAGGAAGGTTTTTTGTTCCTCCAATGGTTTGCAACATTTGGGATTATGTCAGGTTTGTCCTAAGGTCCTTGAAGGCCATTTGTTTAAAAAAAAATGGAGTTTATTTTATCCCTCTCAAGGTTAGGATATTCTTCTTGGTGTAAATGTATCCTATTTGTACATCACCATTATTTGAAGTACATAACATTCAAAGGTTTTTTTTTCCTTGATTTATTCTAATTGTTGGCATGACACCATACTAAATAACTCTAAATTGGCATTGTACCAAACAAGCCTTGTCTTGAAGAATGTTGTGCTCCGCATAGGTACCATCATGCATAGCAGTGCCATTGTGTTGAATCCTTTATGGTAGCCATTGTCATGGTGTGATATTATGAAACATTATATAGTCCTATAACACTATCAAAATTTTTAGTAAGAGAATAGGGGCCAACTAGATCTATTAAAAAAGAATAAAAAATTGATCGATAACTTCCAAATCAAAAATTTCATTTAAGTTGGTCACTACTTGTTTAGAGTGGTTGATAGAATGCAAAATTATTTCCATGTAAAACTTGTAAATTAATTTGGATTTTGTGAAAACAAATTAAAACCCAAATCTCTAAACCTAAACAACTACATTCTACATTCTATTTTGTGTGGTCCACATTAAATAGATTTGAATAGTGTAACACATATCTATATAGTGTAATCTTTGCCATTTATGGTGCTTGTAATGTATGGGTTTGCAAACTCTAGGTAAAGTATAGTCAACAATAATTGATGATAAAAGCTTTATAATTTAGTGTAGCTCCATGTTTGTAGGAGTAACACTATTTGAGAAGCAACACTAAATAGAATGAAGTCAGAGTATACATATCTTTTTATGTTTTTTTATGGACCTTCACAGGAGTTATGAATCCTTATCCTTTTTTATCCATGGTAAGAAAAGGTTATTAAAGTAGGTACACCCAAAACAGCCACTTTTTGCTATTGAGCCTAGTTACTATTATTAAACTGGTCAGATTTTCATATGTTCTTGTTTGCAAGTAATAGGAGGTTCCAACGCACCAGAGAACATGGCATTTGGATAATGTATGCAAATGTTATTAAGGAACAAAGTTTAGTTCTAAAATGGTTTCGTTCCACAATCCACATAGGTGCAGAATTGATTTTGAAGATGTACCCAAAGTAAAGATGTCTGTTTAAGGTCAGTGGCACATTCCGGTGTACCTACCTTCCACTTGAAAGCAACAAGGCATTCCCGTGTACCTACCTTCCACTTGAAAGCAACAAGGCATTGTCCCCGCCCGCGTAGCACCGACTTCCACACATGAAGCTTCCATTAAAAAGCAACAACGCATTGTCCCCGCCTGCGTAGCACCGACTTCCACACATGAAGCTTCCATTAAAGCAAAGGTCCAGTCCTCTTCTTCCGTCCGGAGCCAACAAAATTGAAACAAAATCATGTCTAGTTGGAGACAGAATGTTCCCATTCCAGCCAACTAGGGCGTTTCAAGCCAGGATACCAGACAAGTTGGTGTACTCCCTGGCTGGAACAGAACATGATTTCCAGTACAGTGATTCATCATTCTTGTGAGGACGCAAAATTACTTTATCCAACAACCCATGCCTTAAAAAACCCTTAGTGCAATGCAATAATATTTCAACCTGCACTACCGTAAACTAAAGATAGTGAAAATCCGGGAAAACTACTGTCACACTAAGCAATAAGATAAATCAGTGTAGTCACATCAAGACTCTGAGATCAAAAATGTCAAGCAAATTATTCTGCATGCAAAATAAATCACATGTAGAGATTCTTGAGACCGCCGATGCTAAACTTAAACTAGTTCCTACAGAATAGAAACGTACTCTCAGTTCTATATAAGCCCCAAAGGCCTGTGAAGACAATCAATTAGGCAACTAATATGAATTCTGGCTATCTGGCCCACGATCGCGTGCTAAACAAACACAAGAATCGCGACCCACTATCCAAACAGGTCCTGGAAAAGGGCAGGATTGGTGCCGGCGGGAGTGACGCCAACTTGCCGGGTGGTAGCATCCTTCTGCAAAGAGTCTTGCACCGAAGGTCCCTTCCTGTCCGCCAAAACAGGAGCAGGGGGGGAACTCGATTGCTCAAGCCCGGCCAGGGGGCTGCTGGCTGGAAACTCATTCAAGTCCAGGAGGCCTGCCTGCGGCCTAGCATTCGCGACCTCCGTCCCAGAACTGCTGGTAAGTCCTAAAGACATGAAGTCAGAATCGTTTTGGGATGAGACAGGGCCGGCAGTGCTCTCATACAAAGACATGAAATCGAGACTACTCGTTGGGGGGGCTGCTGCTGGCGTCGACAACGGGGCACCTGTCGACGAGGGTCCATCAAGTAAACCTTCCAACTCTTGGAATGGATCAAACGAAGGCTTGGCAACGGGGGTCGAGAAGGAGTCACCCTCACTCATGTCCATCAGGTCCATAAGAGGAGCGGAGGCTGGTTTCGGGACAGCTGGAGCTGGGATCGGGTCTTTCACAGGCCTCGAGGAGGCGCCCTTCTCACCACCTCGAAGATGGGCTGCAGCTGGCTTGGATCCCTTCACTCCATTCACAGGCTTCTGACCGGAAGAACCTCCAAACAGGGAGGCTGCCAACCGCTGTTTCTCAGCGGGGATCTCTGGCTGCGCCGGCTTTCTCTCCATGTTGCGGGGAACATACATCGGCACTGCTCAACAACAGTTCCACACATAAAAATTCATCAATGACACTAGATGAAGTAATCCGACTACATAAGACACACCCACCAATGGAAAACCACAAAACAAAAATGGAAGAGTACGAGTAGCAGCGTGTAGAACAGGGGTCAGGCTTGGCTAAATCACTCATGATGCACATATGTCACTCAATCCTCGAGCCGAAAATTCTCTCACCGCAAAGGTGTTCTAGAAAACCTAGCAACGTTGTACCCGACCATTAACAACACCATCGAAGGCACCTTCGAACATAGATCCTGCCTATTGGAACACGACCGACTCTCCAACGGCAACTATGAGGACTGCGTTTGTCTAAAAACGAAAGTTTCGCGTAGAAACAAGAACTCGAACGCAAAACAAAGATCCAAACATGCCCAGTGAAAAACGGTGCTCAGTTCAAGTACAAGGAAACGAACCTGCTGATGTACTTTCTCTGGTAGAGCTGGCTCTCTCAGAGACACCACTACCATTGCTACCACCTCTTTCTCCTTCTTCGTCGAAACTTGGGGTGGCAACGGGAGGAGGCTGAGACGAAGCGGACGGACGGCCCCATTTCCTCTGCACTCCATCCAATCGAAGCCTCGAAACTTCAGGGCCAAGTAAATCCACCTGGGAACTATCAGCTGCTAACTGGTTTCGGAGACTTCGAGGCGATTCCGGTTTGGCCTCCTGGAAGTCGGGAAGAAGGGAAGGAGGAGCAGCTGCGGGAACGGGGACTGTCGGTGTTTCGTAAGCTTCGAAACGCAGGGCATGGGAGGGCTCCTGCTGGCTGTGGCTAGTACTGGCAAAAGAAGTCATGCCACTGCTCATCTCAAGGCGCTCGTTCTCGTGCAAGTACGGACGGGCCCCATTAGCCAGAGCGGAGGCGACAAACTCTTGTAAAAAGGGTAACTCCTTGTCAATCTGCAGATTCCAACAGCAAACCGTGAACGCTCGATATTCAGGCGCCGAAACAAGACGCACCGTACTACATACACTCCGACGATCAGAAGTACACAGCCAAAGCAAGGAGGAAACGACATAGCACTCGAGAAAAAGGGATAATTCTGGAAAACAGGGACTAAACAAGCCGGAAAGGAAAAGACATCAAGAGCAGTGAGCAATGAGCAATTAGCAATCAAGAGCAAAAAGTAAGGATCAAAGACATCGCAACTGATAACCAGTCTTTACTTGAAAATATACTAAGGTAGGCACACCCATTCCCGTCCCTTTAAGAATTTCTGCCTCATGTACTAGTGGTGCACATTTTCTTTCTAGAATGAACACCATTGGTACATGAGGACGGCATTGGATGATGGTTGGGAATGGGTGTGCCTACCTTATATGACATAAGGGAGAGGCAGCTGATCCAAACTGCCAAGTTTTGCCAAGTCCAAACACCAGATGGCGCATCATGCTATCCCAATCTTTGAGAAAACAGTCGACCGCTGGATATCCAAGAAGCGCAAATGGGACTCGTAGGTTTGAGTCACTCGTATGGTATCTTTCTTTTGTTCATTTCGTTCGTTCTTTTTTAACCAACAAATCCTATAATCTTCACAAATTCCGGTGAAATCTTATGTAGACCCACTGGAATGAGATGTTCCACCATACGATCAATGGAATTGGGCATCTGAAAAGCGGAAACCCTTGGTCTCTCAAGGGCTAAAGAGAAACCCATGTGCATACCTCGATTTCTTCGCCACTCGCATTCACAGGCAGCACCTTCTGCACAATATCTCGACCAAGTCCCAAGAACACTTGCAACTCATAAGCTCGTTGTTGGAGGTCGGTGGAGTGGGATGATAACAGATCATCCACGAATGAAAGACACTGCAATGCAAAGGAGGGCAAAACATCGTCAGAGTCGACTCAGCACGCCGGACAAGGATTGTCATCGAGTCACAACGGTTTGGAAGCAAAAGATGGACTGCTCCGAAGCCATGCAAATGGCCTCACACGAATCACATTAGAAAGAGGTTTCCATGAAAGTACACACTCACAGGATTTCTAAGGCGTAGCAGGTGATAAGCTGTCGTCATAATATAAACAACACATAAAGAAGCAGAGCCATTGGCAAAGGACGTCACTCAAGTGGGACACTTCACACATGAAATCCACACAGGGCGGACGACCCCATTCGCTGCAAACTAGAAAACTTGATGCAGATTGGGCACAACCGACCCTGAGCACCTACAACTGGACAGCGATACCTTCAGCAATTTCAGTAAGAGACGCAGCAGAAAGATGGAGAAGGCACCTCGGGGATTAGATGAACTGGTCTGCCTGCACCGATCTTAAAAGCGCAGATCTTCGTGATGGCCGTGATTGCATATCCCTGAGCAGATCCGCAACAAATAGCAGTTCAGAAACTACTCGGTCACTAGGATGCAATCAGAAGTCGTTCATTCATCCTAGGAACTCTCCACTTGACAACAACACCTCCCCTCACCAAAGATGCATCGGAAGTCAAAGTGTGGCCTGAGAGGTGCACAAAACAGAAAGAGAGGCGCAATCACCTTGACAACGGCGTCGCCGAGATGAGCTTCAGCAACGTCACAGAGCTTGCCGATGATGGCGTCAGCAGAATGAGTACCGTCAGCAGTTCCATACTCTCCTAATACCCAGCACACAACCTGATGGGGACAAAACAGCAAACAAAATCAGATGCAAGTAGTTGCGCACAGAAAAACGTCCTGCCAACCTCTTGCCTCACACTGTGGGTTGCGGGACGAGACTCCAACGTATTGGTCTGTGTATCTAAGGTATGCACAAGGCAAGTCAAAGCACACCGGTAGACCGGAGAAACAATGTAGATTGATGTTTTAGTATCCCCTTCCACGCAAAGATAAATAATAGATCCAACAGCTAGTCACTGTCCACACAGAGATGACACTCCTGATACAGGTTTACAATATGATTTAAATTCTCACAGTTCTCTCTCCGCTGACATAGCGAACATCCTACACTTTGAGCCACGGTTCATTGGAAAGAAAGGCAAATCGTACTTCAGCTTTCTGTTAGCTTTTGGATCGAAACTATCAGGAGAAGAAGGAAACGAGAACCAGCTCGACCAACCTGAAGAAGGATCGATGGCAGTTTGGGTTCCTTGAGCAATTGCAAATAAGACTCCACCTGCATGGTCAAACAATGTCACAAGTAAAAACGAGGAGCCAAGATATTCTTAGGTGCCTACGACACACCAAGTTGCAGAAGGGGATGGAATACTCCACAATGTTCCAAGAAAACACATAATAGGCAAAAAACGAAAAATACGTCGGGACCAAAACGTGGAGATACAGGGTACTAGTGAGGAAAACAACAACGAGAGAATGCCAAAGCACACTAATAGTTACAAAAGTAAAGATAAAGGGAAACGGAAAATCTAATCATGGATCTGAAATACAGCCCCGTCTTGTTTTCGGAGGCACAGGTACAGAAGACTCAAACACCACTCGATAGAAGAAAACAATTCACTCACGAGAGAGACTTCTGGAGGACAAAGCCAGCGACACGTAAACTTCACCGACATAGACAACAGAAAACACACCGATCTAATGAGACCTAAAGCGACTGGTTGCCAATGAAGTCAACTTCAAGCTACCACACAAAGGGTACAGAAACGTACAGCAGAAGATCGGAGAAGAGAATCCGCTTCGACGTCGTCCTCACCCGCGCCCTTCGCAAGAAGACGCATAAGGTCATGTGCAACTTTGGCAGGCACCAAATCGCCGGCGAGCTCAAAAACCTGGTTCATGGTCTGGTGCGGCTCATAGGAAACACCGTCCCAAACGAGGAGTTAGTCACAACGAACTGGGGTCAACTCAAACCTCGCACAGCAGATGAAAACTTCACGGGAAATGTCGAACACGAAATCAGGGCCTCAGGTTCGAAGCAAACAGTCAGAGGCGCAGGAAGTCCGGTCATTCAGAGCTGATACCTGGATGAACCAGTGATTACTGGGTGCAAATCTCTCGGCCAGTTCGATGATGCGACCAGCAATCTCGGTCTTGTTATGGGCATCACTCAAAGTCCGCATATAACTGATCATGCGCTCCACTATCACTTCCACATTCGTGGACTTGGTCATTTTATACAAAAGATCCAGGGTCTTGCGCTTCAAGGTGTCATCTTGGTCCTAGAAATACGCAACAGAAAACAAGATCAAATCACCATGAAGTTTCCACAGAATCAAGAAAAGGATATCCGGACGCAGGAAACCAGAAGTTCAAAAATGCTGTTTAGCCATCAAGCTTACGCGCATGCATCATCATCACCTTCAATCCAAATCGAAAAGCCAGTAGGTTGGCGACCATACCTCAAGACAATCGATCACAGCCAACTGGTGTTGCTCGGCGAAGTCGGGATTGATTTGAATGACGCGTCCCAGGGCATCGATGCCCATGTACTTGAAGTTGTGATTGTCACTCTGACCACCAGGAGAATATTCAATAACACCATACAGCACTCTAGGCTATGGGACGACCTGCCTGCGGAAAGAGGAGACCCAATGAAAAGATAACGGCCAACTGCTCACCTGCTCACAGAAGATGGGGGCAGAAGCAAGTACTATACTAAACTAGCGAACCTGGAAGTGAACCGAGGGCCCCAAGAATGATTGAAGCCACCTGTCCAAAACCTTGCAATGGACTTGTAGACACTGATATCGAAAACAATCGGCCCACGGAAGGAGTACCTAAACTCCACCGAACATTCACTACACGAACATGCTGGGTAACAGGAGGTCACCAAAGCCGAGCTCACCTTCAGGAATCGAGAGGTGATGTCAGCAGCCAGCCCGAGAAGCTTGGGGTTCGCAACAATGGCAGTAATGGTACAGATGCACTCGTACCGGATGGCAGTACTGATATTGGAGGCAGCTTCAGTTTTAGCGGGCTCACTTCGCTTCAGAACCTCCAACAACACACTGTACATGTTCTCACTGGTCGCCCTGTCGCCTTCCCCCAGCAAGGCCAAGATCTTCAAGATCTTGATCTGCACACAACCGGCATAAGAGCTTCAGGGACTCCGATGAACTACACCACTCCACTTCAGGGACCACGCAGAAGCATGCCAACCAGATGAACACATCCACACCCATTCACTGGAACCAAACCTCCGTTCGAGTCCCGACACGATGGGACCGAACCATTGGGAACCGGGAGACCCGAGAAACATGGAAGGAAAACAGCGCCTGATTGGAGAAAGAGGAAGAAAATGAAGACACACACAGCACCTGTATAAAAGGAGCTGGAGTGCGATGGTAGTCATAAGCCTTGTGGAGCCGGTGCTCAACTACTTGCTTGAGAATACTCACAAAACTAGCAGTCAGGTGCTTGAATGCTTTCACATCAGAGGACACCAGGTCAAGGAGGGCACACAGAGCTGCACTCATCACACTGGGGTCCTTGTCACACAGGATCTGCAGCAGCAACAGGCAAGGGAATGCTGTAAGTCCCCGGATGGCAACTAAAAGTCATCCACAAAATCATCCAGCGGGGACTGCAAGAACACAAAACATTTGAGAAGGAAGATCAAACCAACTCCGAGGGATTAGCCTCCCCACCCACCTGTCGAAACTTCGTGAGCAGGTGAGCCACCGAACTCGGGGACCGTTGGTGAAACCGGTGCAAAGCCATGACGGCCTTCTTCCGCACGTGTTCCTTCGGGTGACCCAACAAATCCACGACTTGCGGTAACACGGCAGGGATGGTCTCCTCATTGATCAGCTTACACACGGCCGTAAGAGCAGCAGAAACGACAAGGAAATTATCCGACTTCAAATCCTTCTGGATGGTGTTCACGATCAGGATAATCAGGTCGTGATCTTCGTTCAGAAACAAAGTCGTCGCAAGATAACCACTCTTCTTACACAAAAGATTGTCATCATGAGTCATCTTCACAGCATAGATGTAGCCGAACGACGCGTCGTGGCCCAGCATCTCCACGTAAACCAGACGAATGATATACTCCTTCATTTTCTTGCGAGGGACATCGGGGTCCATGATCCGTTTCTTGAGCAATTCAATCTCCGCCAACACGATTCTCTCCTCCTCCGCCTTCGACTTCGCTTCTCCTATGGCCTTCACAAGATCTATAAAGTCTTTCGAGGAACCTTGACTGCCCATGGCCAGCTCTTTGCCTATGGTCTTCAGCTGATCAATCGTGCCAGAAGACCTGCTATTCACAGACGACAGAAACACAAAACTATTATATATATGTAAACACTCGGACAGAGACAAGGAACCATACGCATGGACACTGTCTTCAGATAACACGGTTGGGAAAGGAAATAGAGATCCGAAACTTATATCTAAAATCTGAAGTTCAGCGACCCATTGATGGTTATTTAAGAGTGACAAATAAGAGGACTCAAAGCGTAACGAAGTGAAATACCCATCTGAACCACAGGTGGCCCACATGAAGGCACAGACAGACATACACAGCACAGCAGCCTCACAAAAGTGCCACAACTTTAACTCGGCTCAGATATAAAACCCGAAAAGGGATTGCGCGGACTTCATATTTGACACACTCAGAATGGACAGAGCGGAGAAACTCACCCTTGCTTAAAGGCCTTCTTCACAATATCGTTCGCCCACGACTCCATGGTGGCCCTGCAATACCCATAGATGCCACCATCACCAACCACAAACACGTGCTAGACGCTCTAAAAAAAACACTTTAGAGAAGACTAGTGCCGGTAATGAGATTCGGAGCAACAGGATTAGTGGAGAATCGGAAGAAATGACAAATTCGGAGACATAGGTCAATTTACATTGTTCTCATGCTCTCTTTCATGACATTATTCTTGGTGTTCTTTAAGCCTTCTCCAATCCGGTTCTTAATTCGACTTCATTCTGGGAGAACATTCAGGGTACTTTCGTCAGCTCGAACGAAACTCTTCCAATTGCAACGGAAACTAGTCATCCGGAAGAGTTCCACGGAGGGCACAACCTCCTCTAGAATCAGCAGTTATTAATATGCATTGCACTCAACACGGAGCTCAAAAATGCAAACCTTCGGAACCTTGCCGTCACTACAAAGGAAGCTGATACACAGACCCTTTCATTCTTCGGAATTCATGCTCCTCACAGTCTACTCAAGCAAGCAAAGAGGTCAGAGCGGAAGACGGAGGCTGTAATTTGCCAAGCTGATGACCTAAAGGACTACAACGATTCATGAGAACTCTCTACCACCGGATCGGGTCGAAGCTTCACAGTGTTGATTTTATTTCGGACGTAAATAGGTCAAGTTTTGGATCGAAATTCACAAGTATCTCTTCTTAGGTCAAGCCAAACGGTCAGACAAAAGAGCTCGCCACAACCGACACACACCCCCGTCGTGCAAGACCGCGGCTTCAAAATCTTCGCAGATATCTCGGCTAACGCGGCACCATGATCGATAGCTTCAGATTGCCTCCCAACTAACACAGCCTCGCGGATCCGCCCAGATTTGCTATCTCAGAACCAGCGACATTCACTACCCTGAAAGATGTCGTTCATTCATTTCACTCAGGACACGAATCACACCCCTACTACACGCGACTGCGACTCCACGCAATCGCACGATCCTCCTCCCCCACCGCTTGGATGCTGAATGCTGAAACCCTAACTACGACACCACCACCATTCCAAAGAGCGGGACCTGAATTCGTCTCCCCAGGTGGCATTACTTTCGAAACCTGCGAAATCCACGTCCTGAGCAATCCCGTCCGGTCTCGGATTCACTCACCACGACGAAAATCAATCCGATCGCCGCGATCTCCAGCTCAAAATGCCACCGCATGCAATTTCCCAACAAAATTGTTATGCTGCAGAAACAGGATGCAGGTCTCGTGGCATTTGGAGTCCTGTTCAACTTAGATCAGATTGTCTCCGGTTACCGCCATGAATCCCGCGGTGTGCGTAATTGCGGACGTTTTCTCGGTTTCGCGGTTTCGCGATTCTCCAATTTGATTACACAGAGATACTGACTTGCCTGCTGCATTATGGGCGCAAGCTTCAGTGACACCGCCATCTGGAGGATATTTGAAATCTCGGATAGAGGTAGATGCATCAGCCTGATAGATAGATGTTGGGGTGCGAGAGTGAAGATCGGGTCAAACATCTAGGTTAGATTTAGATGCAGAAATCTTTACCCAACTGTATTGTTGGAAGGGTATAGTCACAATTCCATACTTCGGTGATTGAGAGTTAATTCCTAAACGCCTCAACCCTTTTTTGAATCTTTGCACATTTTTGCTTATATCTTTGTATAGAAATATCATATACCGGAATTTCATGAATGTGGTTGTTAAGGAAGGTTGTCTTTTTAGATTCAAGTATAACATTGGATGAATAAGATTTTGGTTGGATTCTAGAGTAGCTTGAAGCCCTTCGTTCATCGTCCAGAATATGGATGTCGGAGTGCTTCAGGGTTAAGCTTAGTTCACACAATTCTCAAGGACCCCTGAAGGAAGAAGTAAGCCAGGATAAAAAAAAATTGCATTCTTCTCTTGAGTTTGTAAGTTCACAGCTCTAATAAGGTAATTATACCTAAAATTGCAAAATCAAGTAATTTAGCATGGTTCCCATTATTATATTGAATTTTTTTTTGTGGGGCCTTATGGTAGTCAAAAAGGAGTTTCTAGATTCTCTTAGAGTGCATTTTTTAGACACCGTGTGAATAAACTAAGAGTTTTTAAAGTGTTGAAAATAGGGATAAGGGCAACCAACCGTAGACTCTCATAAATAGTGGAAGTACATTTTAGGCAAGAATCTAGATTGTGCAGTTTTAGAAAGCGGTCAAAATTAGGTGTAGTTACCTCATGGAAGATCACAATAGTTTAGATAAATTGTATAGAATAAGTCTACATTATTTGCACATATTTTTACACTATTTCAAATATTGTTCTTGCCATCCAACTTTCATCCATATTTATATACTTTCGTCCAAGATTCATTTCTCTTCCAACTAAATTAGTTCCAAATGGTTCACTTTAATTCAAGCAAATATGCATCCAAATTAGTAAGATGGGTCTCATGCTAATTGAATTACTTTAAGTGAAACATATTCAAATGTAAAGTTCAAGTTACCGTCAAGAGTCTTTGGATCTAAGAATTTATATTATATCACTGTCACATAAATTTCTATTGATTGTCACAAAGTTCGAGAGCTCCATAGTAATGTAGTAACACCTAAAAGAGATGAGGCTCAAAACCACCACCACTTTTCATAAGCAACCAATGAGAGTTAAGACATTTTGTGCTTCAAGAAGGGTGTTCATTCAAAGTGAGTCTAATGTTAATAAGTATAGACCATCCTATGTTTTTAACTTTGAAAATTTGTAGAATATTACTAAAGTGTTGGAAAATTACGAAACCACTTGGGTTGCATTTCTCTTGAATTTGCTAATAACCTCATCAAATTTATTTATTTGGTCAAATGAGAGAGTGGGTCTAGAAAAAGTCTCTCTTTTAGGTGCTGCTACCTTATCAGTTATCACGTTCACACGAGCAGTTGGGAATCATTTAACCGGTATCTCTTCACAGGATGAATAATAAGTTTACTGCAGGTGGCGCACGCTCCATGCACCTCAAGCATCCTTCAATCTCGAAATCGAGAAAATGCTCGGAGTTTGGACGCAATTGCTCCAGTTGTGCTGGGCATGGTGGTCGTCGGCCGAAGCTCGATCTGAAGATGAGTCCGCGTGCCTTTAGTCCGGCATTTTCTTCTTGTACTGTGCCGGCTTTTCTTTGGGAGTTTCTGGGACGTTTTTGGTGGAATTTCGGTGTCATTTTGAGCTAGAGGTTGCGGCGATCGATCGATTTCCTTGGAGGTCAGTGAGTCGGAGTTCGGAGGGGATTGCCGAGGGCGTGGCTTTCGAAAGCAATGCCACTTAGGGGTGGCGAATTGTCGTTGCTTTTCTGTGAAATCGTTGTGCTCTTGTACTTAGGGTTTCGGTTTTGAGGCAATCGGTGGTGGATGGAGGGTTGCGATTGCATGAGGTTGCATTCGTGTCTGGTAAGGTGATTTTCATTCGCAGCGTTTGGTGATATGAATGAACGGCATCACTTAGGGTGGATCCGCGAGGCTGTGTTTGGAGGTGATTTGAATCTAGGCGATGACGGTGCGGCTTTAGCCGAGATTTGAGAAGGGTTTGAAGACGCAATTGAGCTCGACGGGGGGGTGTTGGGTGCGGAGAGGTAGTTTGTCTGCCCGCTTGGCTTGACTTAGGGAGATGTACCTGTGAATTTCCATCAGGAACTCAGCCTTTCTTGATAAGGCAGAACTAGAATAAATTTTTTTGAAGCGTGGACAAGATCGGGCGGTAGAGAGTTCTCATTAATCGCTGCAGTCAGGTAGGGCATTCGTTTGGCAGATTGTGGCCTTCATCTTCAGCTATGACTTTTTTTCTCGTAGTTTAGTTTCTCGAGTAGACTCTGAGGAGCACGAATTGCGAAGAATGAATGGGGCTGTCTATCAGCTTGTTTTGTAGTCATAGCAAGGTTCAGGAATAATCGAATCTTGAGGTAGGGTTTATGGGTTAGGGTTTAGGGTTTAGGAGGAAGAGGTGGCAACGATGATGGCGGGGGAGCGCGACAGGGATCGAGGGCCGCGAGGGGACACGAGTGCTCCTACATCGTTATGGATAGACTATCTGTTGCTTCCTGAGAAACTAGAGGAGCACCTGTCGGCCCTTGCAGCAGGCAATCTGTTCAGCCCTTCCCCGGGGGAGCTTATCACCGTGTTTTTGGAGCAGGCGCTTCTCAGTCAGAAAGCCTCGTTAGGGTACTCCTTGCCTGGCATCGCCAAGGATGTACCCGATGCTTGGACGACCGTAACTAAAACAGCTGCACTGCTCTCTGAACGAGCGGCCCGAGTGGCGGTATCAGCAAATCTCTCACTGGAAGAAATTGAGGCCTCTATCAACTCCGCTCAGCATCAGTATATGCTTCTGAAAGCTCTCGTGAAGCACGACAAACCTCGATTATTGATCCACGAATGCGATCTCAACCGATGGATGCTACGAAATGCCTTGCAATCACATCCACTGGGATCTGCTGCTCCCAACGCGTCTCTGTCCGCTGGGCCTCAAGCTGTTGTCTGGACATTGGGCGAAGACGTCCCCGTGGAAGCGCCGGACAATGGATGCTTGTCTGTTTCCGTTTCCAGGAACGGTGCTGTTAGGGGTCCATTAGAAGAGGAAAAGCTTGCAATTGAGTTTCTGGAGAATGTTCTATTGCATAGGGATGGCGTTTGTCCCAAGGGGACGTCTTCTGAGTGCAAACTTGCCACTATTGTTTCACAGGATCGGTCGGGTAGTGATATCTCAGAAGGTGCATTTTTGAGCCAAGGATATTGGTGCCAAATTATGCTGGACGTCGCGGAGGTGCACTTTATGAGAGGAAGAATCCATGTTGCGCATGAGCTCTTTACAAAATGTGCCGAACTGAACCAACGTGAGACTGATAAAGCTGATGGGCAATTGAAAAGACTAGATAATGGTGGTTCGGCATCATCAGTGCCAATGCAGAGACTTTCGGGTTTCATAGTAGCCTGTCGAATGCTTCTGGGATTGCACCCGAGATCTGACGTCAGTGACGGAAGGCAGCGGGATTTGAATGAGATTGAACTCAAATCATCTTCCCTTCTTTCGCTCGGCGAGCTGTCTGTTGCTCAGAAGACGGTCATCGCTTGTGAACGAAGCAGGTACAATTTGAAACAGAATTCTGAAGCAGCTCAAAGAACATCTGAGGATGGTGACTTTGCAGTTTCACCGCCATACAAGAAACTCAAGTCATCTCACGATTCAGAGTATGAGAAGGCGACCAAGACAGAGGTTGTCGCTGGTGTTGACGTTTCGCTGGATCCCATGGCATCTTTCAAGGAGAAGTTTCTTGAGAGCATGGGTTTGAGTGAATCTGCAGAAGAAGTACCAAATGCAGGAAGTGAACGGGAATGCGCTCGATTGATTCGGAATGTAGTTGGTGATACCCTCGAAGGTCACTTGAAGAAGGGATATCGTCTCTCCCTAGCAAGGGATTCTGGCATTCCGGTGTCTATAAACTGCAAGCTTGTAGCATGTAACGTCGTCCGAGACATAGTTGAGAGAGCTCCAATGCAGTCATTTCTGCAATCCAGCAATGTGCTTCGCGATAGTGTAACGGGTGTGCATTTTTTGATGTCTCTCATGGCAGCTGTACAGAAAAGCCTCAACGAATCGGCCGTTGCGAATGGTTCTATACCGAAGCCTCAACTGACTGAGCGGACATACGATAGACAAGGCTCTGAAAGAACATCGACCTGGAGTATCGGTGATAAGAGGAGCTTAAGTACATATATATCTGAATTCGCCATGTACGTGTGTTGCATTTTGGATAGGGTGTGGTGTTGGGAATCTGCCCTCGATAACAACCTCATCAACCCTGTAGCCATTCCAAAGCTCTTCTTCTCAGAACCTGGTGTCATGGGAAGTGGAAAGTCCACACAGGAACTTTTGGCTGGTGCGAGGCCGGTAGCCCAATCATTAGGAAATGAGTTGGAGTTGGAGGTCGTGATATGTGCACTTTTGACTGCTGAGGATGTTTGGGAAATTGATAGACTTGTTTCAAAAGTCGACAGACTCCGTGAGGCGCTTAGGGGGAACGAGAGCTTAGATTCCGTAGGGGCACATTCCGAAGTGAAAGCTGGCAACAATGGAACTGGCGTTAGGGTTCAACTTGCATTGGACATTGCCGCTATTTTGCGTCGGCGTGCTTTCAATGCTTTGGACACTACCAATCAATTTTCAGTTGCTAGGAAGCTATACGAACTGGCAAAGATGGTTCACTCTAGAGATCATGACAGCGTGATGATGCTTTGGCTGTTGGACAAGGTGAGCTTGACAGTGGGAGATTCTGTGAGTCTTGCAGGGGTGGAAGATTTTGAGGGGGAGATCTCAATTGATTTAGGCGCACTTGAATACGTCCTTCTCAGTTTAATCGAGAAAGAGCTTTGGAACGATTTATCTGAGCTCTGTGAATGGGGGCTCTCACTATTGAAGAAAGGAAAGAGTAGTGGAGGTGATGAAGGGCAAGGAACCGGCAAGGACATCTGGAGCAGGAGATGCGCCCAGATTCTGAAAGTAGCGACAGCATTGACAGAGCTAATGCAGCTCTGCTCCGCCTTACTACAAGCTACCTCACTCAATCACTACACGGAAGATGTGGCTCGCACGAGTTCGAAAGCCTCGCAACTTTTTGAGGAGTTTTTAAGTTTCCTGGCGGGCGGTGATATAGAAGGATCCTCATCGATGGCAGAGGATGGGAGCCAATCTTGGTCAGCAGCACAACAAAACCGCAAACCGCCATTGAACCCCAGTGTTCGGACAGTTCCTCTCATTTCGCAGCTCACGAACTCTCAGGTGCTGATGAATCTGGCGAGCTTGACGGCTGGCTGGCTGCACAGGTGCAACATAGCGGGGCTCATACCGTGGCCTCTTCATATGGAGAGGTACGGAGCGTTGGCAACAGTTACATCTGGGGCTTCTCTGCCTCCTCTTGGTGCTGGGGGGTTCTCTCCTTTCCCTCTCCGGGTGGCTCCTGAGTTCGGGAGGAACCTTTTCGGCGTGCTCTTGGAGAGGATCGTTGAGCTTCCAGGAGTGGTCGAACGAGACAAGGAAAAAGGCCACCGGTGGTTGCAAGGCTTGGCCGATCTTGCGTTCGAAGATGAAGCGTACGTCAAAGCTCTGCAACTTTACCTGCAGGCCGGAGGCATTAAGAGCGCCTTTTATTGTGATCGTTCTTCTGCAATGCCGGAGGAAGTGTTCACCCAGTGGGTGCTGCGGAGGATGGTGCAGGGTTGCAGACTCATAGGTGCAACAGTCCAGGCAGCTCTGCTGTGCCAGAAACTGCCCGGCCCTGACCATGAATCGGCTTTTCGAATCCTGCAAGAGAATTCGTTGATAGTGGTTCGTGATGCGGTGGCGTACTTTGATTGTGTTTGGGAGGTGCCCTTGCTAGAGCTTCTGGTGCACATGCACGCCAAGGGCGGGGATCACGAGCGTCACTCTGCTTTGATATCGCTGCTGCAACAGCCGGCTCTGAATGCTCACAACCCGCAGTCAGTCAGGGTGGCCCATGTGGCTTCTCTGGAGCAACGCTTTCTACAGCGTCTCTGTGGGGAGCTTCTTTGATTGGATGTCAAATTAATTAATTGGTACTGACACGTAGTTAATCCTGCGTATTTGGATTAGCCCAGTGTTCATTTATGCATCCAGAAAACGGGAGCAGCAACCTACTATTGGGGGGAGGCTACTCGAGCGATAGACAATCGCGTCTGCCATCTGAGGGGCAGCGCAAGACAGCTTCTATGGATACAAGAGACAGAAGTGTCCTAAGTGGTGCGTGCTACTTCACACTTTGTCATATGGACTCATGCATTAAGTCAACCCCACTTAATTGCGACATTGTAAGCGCTGAGCATTGCTTGTATCATTAGAAAACTCAGGTTTAAATAATCTTGTCAAAGAGGATTCCAATGCACCAAAGAGCGCATTCTTTTGATTTAATATGCAAGAATTACGAGGGCTCAAAGTGTTATTTGTAGTTGATATGAAGCCGACACAAGCTCTAATTTTGAGGTGGTTTACGTTCTTAAATCAATATGTGATCATTATGTTACGGGTGGCAATGAGTGGTTATCTTTCTCTTGCCTCATATGTACCTATGGTCGATTTTGGGTACACCTATCATCTGTACTTGGAAAGTTCATGGTTATTGATATGGTGTCGACAAAATTATGATGCACTGGAATCCTCTTTGAATTGATTACAAGATCCAATGATTCTTTCGGGAAGTCTAAGACTTGGAATCATTCTCATATGCTTACTTGGAATGCTTTCGGTGAACATGCCTTTATGTGTAGGAATAATTTACTGTTAACATTGTGATGAATGCCAATAGGAACTTATATGTAGTGAGAAGAAATGGCTTGATAATTTGGCCTGCTCTTGATGAATCGATTAGATAGGCAGCTTCAGTTGTCTTCTAGTTTTCTTCCTTTAATGATCAATGCGATGCATATTTGACTGTGGATTGTTGGATCTTGATTGATATACTGATATTTTGATCTCGGAGGAATACTGATAGTCTGTTATCTTGGAATCATCAATGCGCAGAAATTAAGGAATGCCCTGAACTCAAGGTTGGTGCTGGCCTGGAGAAGTCGTGTATCATTTCTTTGAAGCAGTGAAAATAGAATTTTTTATATGTATAAGTAACACATATGCTGCTAGTAGGCACCATTGTATAGAGGATTCATAGAAGGCTCTTTCCTTGGGTGGACGTGCAATCATCCCTGAACTCTGCAATGCATGCAGACTTGTTCAGTTGGCGGAGGATTATTTGCAACTTTATGATACTTGCGGATACTTCAGAAATCCCACTGAATTCCTTGAAAGCACGTTTTAGTTGAGAACAGACTGGTTTCTTATAACGTCGTATGAGCTTTGGGTCAAAATGGGATGAATAGATGTCACAATCAAAGCTTTGTATGACAGCAACGGAGTAAATTAGTGATCACAGTACAGACCTTCACCATTTTGGGTGTAAAACTCTTACAAAAAGTGATTGTTTTAAGGGAGGCAACCCATTTCTGACCACTGAAGCAGTTACACGTATCTGCAGGGAAGGTTTTCATAATTTTTCAGATTTTTATTTTTCAAAAGATAAGTACTGTAAATTTTTCAGCAGAAGATTTTGTTCCTCCCATATTGGTGATATAGGGCTTGTTATTTTTGACTCCATGGACCGAAAACAAAATCGACCAAGGGGTGGTTGCAATATTGAGAGTCTTGTAGCCAATCATAAATCATAATGCATCACAATTGCATTGGGAATCGTGCCATAATTAATCACTATTCATCTCTTCTTGCATAGAAAGAAAACATCCTACATAGCTAGAATGGGGGGTGATTAAGAAAAGGTTGCTTCCCATAATGTGATGAATAGTGCCCATTTTAGGAAACAAAGGGTACAAAATATGTTTAGTGTACAAAATAGTATATGAAAGGTGAGAGCAGCATATGGATTAGGAAGTACTCCATACATAATTTCTCATTGGGATTGACATGTATGCATTTGCCAATTTTAGTATGTGTATGTTGCATAATTTGCAAGTTGTAAATCCTTGATATTTAGGAGGAAGATGAGTTAAAATTAAAGATGTATGTGTCTTGAAGTGAACCTCTCTTCCTTTTTGCTTTTTGTTTTTCATGTTTAATTTATTTTCAATTTACAAGTTGTAAGTGAAGTAAAAAAGGGCATCCATTTAGTTAAATTCCCATGTAAAAATAGAAACCACCCTCTAAACTCCATGTGTCTCTAACATAATGCCCCCAATTAATATTCCTCCCTTTTCTATCAATTTTTTTCCTAGTGATTTATCATTGTTGTCAAACAATTCCAACCTGTTTAGACCAATCCTTCCATAAATGCATCAATAGTATGAGAACATGTAAGAATCTATTGTTTCCAAGAAAACATTGCTTTCTATATAGAATATTATATCCTTATCCTATAAAAGGAAAGGTAAAAAACTATGACTATTTTAGCTGAGGAACATTACCATTATGCATGCACTTAACGTTGATTTGAAGGGTCTATTGATCCTTTTGGATTATTTGGGCCACACACTTCAAAAATTCACAACAATTTTTTTATTGTATCATAAATATATAATTTCATTTATTATTGTCTTTTTCTTTTGTTAGTTTACATGTGAGAAAAAATCTATTTTTTTATATCCATCCTATGAATGCAATGCAACATTATGCTTCTAATAGGCTCTTCTAGCTAATTTAGAAATTGCACATGTACATACAATAAATGTATAATAGGGTCCCAATTATGGTGAGTTTGTTAAGGTGGCAACTTAGTAAGATGACAAGTTTTTTAACAATGTTTTACTATTACAAATATCATTTCTTATTGTGCATTAGATAGATTTACAATTCATCTAAAGTACAAATATAGCCTAATACAATACTCCCTTTGTCTCAAAATAATATTGGTGTTTCCTTTATAAAGTTTGCTCTAAAAGGGACCCCTATTTAGAAATGAGTGACATGTTGAGGACTTGAAATATCTTTGATTATCAATGATGAGTTAGGTAGGCTTAAATGGTTGCTTTAAGAGCAGACTACCTTACATAACTATGTCATTGTACCCTCAAAATTTACTCAACTTCTTACATTATTTATGCTTCATAAGCATTTGCCAACGTGCAAAAATTCTCTATCATTTTCTTGTGTGCCAATGGAGCTTATAGGGTCGGTTTTAGGGGCAGGTACCCTAGAGTACATTGTGGCGCTGACATGAGTACTGCGCCGTTTTTTGCAATTTGCGGGACGATGAGTCAATTTGGCCATCGGAAGCATCGATTCCATTAGCAAGCATCATTCCTTCTGTCTGCTTGAGCGCACTTGTCTAAGTTACACTCTTGTCTGCCTCGTTGTAGCTTTTCAGGGAATCATTTGAAATGTAACCTGCTTCACAATTTCTTGCGACGGGAAAACAAGAGAGCTTGAGATACTGAGAGCTTGAGCTTGTTAATCTAGCTTACATTCTTCGATTCTTGCTTTGCTTTTGCTTCCGTCGTGTCTCAAACTACTTGCAGCATCCTGCGCAATTTAGCAAGCATTCCTGGCTCGTTTTCTTTCTTCTAAGTTACACTCTTGCCTTTCGTGATCAACGTCGTCACGGAATCATCGGAAGTCTTAACTTGACTCACAATTTCTTGTGACAGGAGCACAAGAGTGCTTGAGATAGACCATTTGGAAATCGTACTTTCGTCGATTTTTGCTTTGCTTGTGCGTCCGTGCTGCAAACTACTTGCAGCATCCTGTGCAATTTAGCAAGCATTCCTGGCTCGTGTTTCTTTTCTAAGTTACACTCTTGCCTTTCGTGATCAACGCCGTGACGGAATCATCGGAAGTCTTAACTTGACTTACAGTTTCTTGCGACAGGAGCACGCGCAAGAGTGCTTGAGATAGAACATTTGAAAATCGTACTTTCGTCGATTCTTGCTTTGCTTGTGCGTCCGTGCTGCAAACTACTTGCAGCAACTGCGCAATTTAGTAAGCATTTTCGGCGCGCGTTTTCCTTCTAATCCTCGCTCTTGTTTTCCTTGGTCAACGCCATGAGGAAATCATCGGAAGTTAAACCTGTATTACACTTTCTTTCGACAGGAGCACAAGAATGCTTGAGAAACAATAATTTGTAAATCTTACAGTCTTCGATTCTTGCTGTGCTTTTCGGTGCTACAAGCTACTTGCAGCATCCTATGGCTGTGCTATTTAGCAAGCATTTCTGGCGCGCATTTCTTTTCTGAGTTCTTTGATCAACTCCATGAGGAAATCATCGGAAGTTTAACCTTTATTTCAATTTCTACTGACACGAGCTTAAGAGTAGACTGAGACCTCTGTGTCTGTCTTTTGTGCTCTTCCTTCATTGTTGCAAACTACTTTGTTGTAGTACTACTTATGTTGCAAGAGAATGAATCAGTTTTGAGGGAAATCGAGTAGCAAAGGATTGAAGTAGGAAAGCAGAGTAATTTATGAGGATGAGAGTGACGTGTGTAATGTGCTTTGCGAAATAGCTTGTAGGCGTTTATTTCTTCAACCGCGATTGAGGCTCGTGTGCACCCGACTGTGCTACTTTGTTGCACTTTAGTGGTGTATGCATGCTTCTTCAGGCTAAGTGTAGACTGTCTACGTTTTTTCTATCTGTGTCTACTACTTTCTCGGTTGTTCGAATTCCGCATGCTTTAAAATGAGAGGGGCTGGCCGTTCATCGCCTGCGGCGAAGTCGTCGGAGATTGATGACATTGAGGTTGAATTCGAATGTACAGATGAGGATTTATTGTACGACTTTGTTGACAACTGCAGAAACCATTCTACACCAGTGGTGTTGAAGAAGCTGAGCGAACTTCTTTCTAGAGCAACAATCTTGGCAAACGACGGGAAGTCTAGGGATTTGGTTTGTGTTTGCAAGGCACTTCCATACACGATTCGCAGGTGCTTAGATGAAGTAGTTGTGGCGGAGTTTCACCCTGACCAGGAGGAATTTCGTGCTCAGGTCTTTGAGGTCCTGTCCGGACTTGTGGACTTCACGGTAGCGTTCCTCTCTGATTTTGTCGGTGGTCCTTCAAATCAAACGCTCATGCTTCCTTGCCTCAAACGCATTCTAGAAGCAATACTTCTGGCCTTAGATTCCAAGATGCGGTTCTACTGTCTGTCGAGAGAGAATAACGAGAGAGAAATCCTGGTACTACCTTCGAGACTGGAATGTGCCTTGCGGGTGCCAGGATACTTTGTGAAAGTATGTGGCGATGCAGATGGCAAGACACACTATTTTTGCACTCATAAAGGAGTGAACGAACTTGGTGTGGCCTGCGAATGCTGCACCCGTCCTTCGGAGGCTGATGCAACCCTAGTGAATGTCTGCTGGCAGTTTGCAAAATCAGGTCGTGGGAGCGGGTGGGAGTGCCTTCTGAAGATCTTAAATACCGTCAAAGAGCCGCCACTTGAGCTGATGAATCTTCTTTTGCGTCCTTTTGTGAGAGTGCTTGAATACTTCATCAAGGATAAGTCATGGAGCGTTGTTTTTGAGCACATGGACAGGAACTTTTCTGAAATTGGTGGCCTGGTGAGGATTTGTCACTGCGCATACCAGAAGGTGTTTCAGAATTTGACGAATGCTCTGAAACTTCGCCTCTGGAGTATTCTTTGGTCACGCAAATCATGCATAGAAACACTCATCCACCTTCACACAATTTCAAGGTGGAGTATATCGTGTCCTGGAGGTTGTCTGTGCGCAGACGGTGCTGTTTTATCATTTGAAGATGCTAGCCACTTGCAAATATTGTTCTTGGAGCGTGCTGTTCGAACAGTCGGGCCCAGGGGCGTTTCCAAGTTTTTGGAAGATTTTAGAGATGGGGGATGCATACAAGGTTCAGGGTAAGGTGGTCTTAAATCAGTTAATCTCAGAGCATGCCAGTAGAGAAGCAATAGCAGGAATGAAGATCCTGAAAATCCCTATACCTTATGTTTAATGCAGAAATTACGTGCCATTTATGAAGTGTGTTCTTCAGTGGCTGAAGAAGGAGGGGCTACTTCTTCGTTGGCTGGCGGGATCTCATCCGGTTGCGGCCACTGTTAAGGAGGTTCGAATCTGCAGATGGGCAACTTCATGAGTTATGATTTTTTATTAATTTGTAATATCTTTGCCATTAGTTTGCTTTCTCGAAACCGATGGATGCATTTCTGGGGCTTCAGATTATCCAAGTTGTGAAATTTGTCGGCAAGGAAGGGCTTGTATTGCAACAAGAAGAGTTTGTGGCAATAATCAACTGCGATTTAGAATCAGATCATCATGTGTATGTGCGCAAGCGATCACTTAACAAGAGATATGCACAAGCCCAGGTGATTTTGTTGTGCTTCCTCGCGAGCCGCACATTGTGGGTTGAAATTGGAAGATCTAGAATTGTATATGATACATTTTATCTTTGCCAAGCCAATTTACAATGTAGTAAGGCTAGCCTATCTAATGCCTGCAAAATTCTTGTGATGAATGTTCATGGGATCATCGGCTAAATCTGTGATGGGATTCAGATAGTGGCCGCCATTTTGGTGAATTTCAACTTGGACCCTTACATTCCTGAGTCTATGAACGGTGTTTGTGATTGGCTGGAGAGGTGGCAGGTAATTAATACCAACTACACGGAGTGGTTTGCGCATGTTGTAGCTTTTATATCCAGATTAATCTAGAACAATAATCTTTGGGTTTTCATCAAGATTGTGCTCGTTGCAAACAAAGATTGAGATGTGTCGCTTCGACAGGCTAAAGATTCTGCCGTTACTAGTCAAATGGTGCACAGCATCTTGGAGAAGCTCATCGCCAGTGACAAGGACAGAAATTTGGAAAACAGGTTCGAAGTATCTCTGATTTGTGCATCTGTTTGTTCAGTCCAGCTTGGTATTTGCAATAGTCTTGCGTTTTGGCCGCTAGAATGTACTTGGAGACGACATTTCCGTGTCCTGTCGATCTGGTGAAGTCTCTTTCTGAAATTTCTGAGTTTTTGACTGGGGCAGATTGTTGAACTTACTCTGGAATCAGGCATGCAATCTCCCAGCCAGTGAGTTTGTGGGCTGCTTGAGGAGAATCGCATACCATTACACATCTATGACCGTAATCTACTATCTCAGTCCTCTCTATCCTCTTATAGCTAGCTGCATCCATGGCTATGCCTTGGTTCTATGTCCTACTAAGAATATGTATACAGCAGATGATTTTGCTGTGGGAAGAACGAAAACCTTAAGGAAAAATTGGAAATTCTTTGAGACCGTCATATGATGGATCCTTTATCTCCTTAATGACCAGCTTGATCATCGCGTTGTCAAACATCATTTCCAAGCTCAATTAGTCAATTTGGCCTTTTCAGTTTATTTTTGTTTTTGTTTTATGTTTCGACTGCATGAGACTATCAATGTTCAAGTTTTCAATTAGTTCCTCAAAAAATTGTAATTATCATAGTTTGTATATTGAAAGATGGAAATGGATTTGTAAATATAACAAACAAAATCCAACGAGTTTGAAATATCTTTTCAAGGTGCAAGTAGCAATGAAGTATAGCACCAAAAAATATCAAGCAATTATTTTATTTTATTTTTAAAGCTCTAAATATCCTTAGCGAAGAACCTCATGTCAATTACCACTATCAATCTGAATCTAACCTTTTTATTATTGACTATTAAATTTTTATTTATTTTGAGCATGTGAAGGAATATTTTTGGCATGAATTTTTTATTTTTTCAAAATTCTTGGTGAAATAATAAAATTATTGTTTTTTTTTTAAACTTATGTGTAAAGAAAATTTTATATATATATATATAATACTTGTTATAAATATCTATTAATTTACCAAAATGAAGCTCAGGACAAAGAATAATCTCTTGTAATTTAACTATAAAAAATATTCTTAAAATAAAAACTACAAATGAAAAACACACAACGTTGGATTCTAACCTAAACAGTTTGCAATTGCACTAAATTTTAGAAATTTTCAATCTCTTAAAGTGGAGTAGAAACCAAAATTGTTATTCTTCATTTTTTTGGCCTGAATGAAATACTAATTTTGGATTTTTTGGAAAGCCCCTGTTGAGTGTGACCAAGTTTGACCAAGGCTCATCCAAATTCTGGATTCAGGGTCCTTAAGGGTTAAAAATCTTAGCACTTTGTGGTCCATACCTTTCATTTCTCCTGGTATGCAGGAGCCCAGTGTCTTGATTCACCCCAGTGAAGAGACGCAGAATTTCCTGCAAGTTTGTTCAAGTGCAGACAAAGAATCTGCTGTCTACCGTAACATGGGCATCAAATTTGAAGAAAAGGCAGAATATGTAAGTAACTAGTCCTCTATTGTATCTGCTTGGGAACATTTGGGAACATTTGAGTGTTATAATATGCCTTTACGCGAGAGGTTTGGCGCTTTTTTGAAACGGCTGTATTCATGTAGACAATGACCTTCTTAAGGCGGCATGTTGCACATTTGATCGGAACTTGGAATCTTGCAGCAGCTGTTTAAGTACATGAGCTGCAGGAACAGAGTGCCAAAATCTATCAAGATATGGAGGTCGATTACAACTTCAAGACATCTCTGCAGCTGAGGCACGTACTGAACATCGACATCCCTTTGACCTCTCATGAGGCTTCGAAGGAATGCCTGAAGCGCTTGGGCCAGGCTCAACACCTGATATTAACCTGCAAGACAACTCCGTTGTGAGTGTTAATTTTGATTTGGATGCTCTCAGTCATCGTTCATGACGGCAGTATTGAATCAGGTCACATCGTAAGTAAGTCTCGAAGTTAAGCATCGTGTTGCATTGTGTGCAGTAAACACGTAGAAAGTGTCATGGCTTCGGCTCTGGCGCCGGAACTGCGGGCTTTAGAAGCAATTAAGAAGGAAATAGCGTTACGCTCTGAACTTCGTCAAAACATGCAAGAAGCCAACGAAAGGCACCTCAGAGAGTATGATGCTATGAAGGACAAGCACAAAAAAGCTCTTGAAAAGGTAACATTGGCTTCTGAGATTCAAAAAGCAGGCTTGCAGAGTAGATCATGATCTTGTCAGACACGTTTTGGTCCATGTCTGTCTTGTAAAACATCTGTCAAACGGTGACTAGTATGTTCAACATGCTCGTAGAATATTCTCAAATGTTCTAGGTATATTCTTGAATATTTTCAAATATTTTTGGTGTATTTTAAGAATCTATCTATTAGATAGACAGGATCTACTAGACATTGTGTTAGACGTCGTGTTGCGGTCTAAACAAGACAATCCTGATCCTGATTACATCATTGCTTGCTGCAGACAAGTGTACCCATGACTTACTGCTGCCCAAGGATTTTGGATTGACTGAACTGTTTTGTGCCAGTTTTTCGATGATTGCCTGCAAGAGAAGAATAAAATTGTAAAAGACGCTCTGTATGCCAAGGCCAAAGTGATAGCAGCGGTAGAAATGGCCAACTTGAACCCAAATATGGAGTTTTCCTCGGATGACAGGTTCAAAAGGATGTTGCAGAAGACGGAGTCTACCTTTGAAGAGGTCAGCATTTGTTTATTTCTATTATTGAATTCAATGGATTCAGTACATCATACACTCTTATTTCTTTTCTAGGATGCTGAATTATCTGAATGATGATCTAATGGTGCAGGTTGAGGCCAAACACAAGAAGAGCTTGGAAAGAATGCCCAACTCCGAGTGTAATGTCTGTTTCGTGGATTTTTCCTTAAAACGGAAGCGGGCCTGTTTTGATCCTTGTGGGCATACAGGCACCTGTATTGATTGTGGAATGCAGCAGTGGAAGAGGACAAAGAGATGTCCATTGTGCCGGTGTAACACCTTCAAGCCATTAGCTGTACCGTCCACGTTGTTCTTTGGATGATCCGTTACTCACCTCTCGAGCGCATAATCTCGCAGCTCCATTTCCAAACTGGTATGTTAGTGTATAAATTTGATTACTTTTCGTTGTAGCCTACTTTTCTGAGCCAGTATGTCGTGAAGTATTCATCAGACTTTTAAGTGCTAATCAGTTGTAAACGTCATCAGTTTTGGAGCTTGAGAATTCGTGTAATCTAGAGTTTACTGTAATCCTTGAGAATTAGGACTCTCTGGAGTGAGCATTGGTGTTTAATGTGTCGATGTTTGCCCATAAATCTCAGGCTACTCTGTTTAAAGCTAGGATTGAGAGGCTGATTCTAATTCCTCAGTCTCCATCAGCAGGACACTCTGTGAGGTACTCTGCCTTCAATTGGACTTCCACTTTTCTGTTGTATTCTATAACTTGCTTTCTCATCTTGATGGAAGGTAAGTTAGTATGCCCATAACAAGCAATGCAACCAAAATCAACACTATGTATTGTTGTTGTACATTTTGATGTCAGTTAATATAGGATTATGATACGAGTGTTAGTTTTATGGTTTGTTGATTTTAGGTAGGCTTGTCACTTTCAAAAGCTACAAAATCATCCCGAGGAGGTTGTTGTGGATTTTTAGAAAACTATGTGAATCAGGGTTTTTTTTTTGGACTCGTGTCCCTCCCTCTGGCATCACTGCACTGGCTAGTTTTTGGAGGGACAGAGCCGTAGTGGTCAGATTTGGCGGAATCTGGCGAAATTTCGCCAGAAAAAAAAGCCCTAATGTGAATTAAAAAATAGGGTTCATTTTATTCGAAGGGGAAAAAATTTATATAATATGTAGGGCTACCATAATGTTCATGAAATGCTACATACTCTAATATATATAAATTAGGCTAGGTAAAAACATCATGTAGTAGAATTTTTTATTAATAAGTTAGCTTTGACATATAGGGGTAAGTTGTGTAAATTTTTCGTAGTATGGTGAGTATAGATCTGGATAGATAGTATAATGATAAAATGGATACAATTAAGAAAATCCATGATGAAGGGGCGGTTGATTGAAATTGTGCGATGGTTCAATAGTATATTTATCAAAAAATGTAAGACATTGACCAGAAGTGGTAGAAATTGTTATATTGCATGAAGAAAAAGGTTTACTTTTGTAGATTCAATGAACTGAAAACTGTATGATACAAAGATAGAGTTTATAACTTCAATCTTTAAAGTCATAATTATATATTGAATACACTCATATTGATTGGGACGTTCATGGGATAGTTTGAGTAGGGATTCCAAAGCATTTAGTAGTAAACTTGGTATTATCAACCACCATTTGGTCAATGGCACTTGAATTGAAATTATTGTTGTTGGTTTCATAATGTATTCTTTATATGTGTATGTATTATTTGAGGGAAGGAAATTTGTGAAGAGGAATAGAGGTGGAAACAAATTGGACACTTAAATTTTATTTGTAAGATAGATTCACATAAAAAATTACATGCATGAATTTACAAAAATCATAGAATATTATAAATATATCCCTTGTAGCATTTTATATAAAAATATGGTCATTTTAAATACAATAATTAAGGTAAATAGTCCCACATCAAATATCTTCTAAATTCAAGTGTATACCTTAAATTACAAGAAAATCATCTTGCTAAACTTTTAGTTTGATTCATTTATTGAGAGGTTTTCAACCAATTCAATGCTTTCAATTTACACTAAGGAAAACAACCCATTCTTAATCACCCTTCTAGTTTGGCTATGTAGGTTGTTTTTTTTCCATGAAGGAGGAGATGAAAAGTGATTAATTATGGCATGGTTCCCGAGGCAGTTATGGTGCATTGTAATTAGCTAGAAGACTCTCAATATTTGCAACTAGCCCTTGGTTGGAAATACAAAGGTCTATACCAGTATGGAAGGATTACAATCTTCAACTCAAAATTCATGGTAATTCTATTTTGCGGAAAAAAAATCAATAAAATTATGGAAGTTACCTTTTGCAATCTATTTTTGTATAGGATAAAATTTATCCATAGAAGAAACCCACTTTGTAGATGATCAAAACTACTTAAGTGATCAGCAATGGGTTACCTCCCTTATGTCCAATGAATACACAATACTATGAGAAATTCATTTGATGTTATTGTTGATATAAAAACAGGTGAATGTCATTTGAAATTATATTAAAAAACACATGGATTTCTTATAGTGCAAAGTAATTCAATGAGGACATCCTCAATGCTTTTATTAACCTTTAATGGTAATAGTATTGTAAAAGTGAGCCCTACAAGAGGGAATTAAATTTGGGGTCCAAAGAATCTATTATTTTTGCTTATATATTTTTGAACTTGTCATTTTTGAATCATAAGTCAGTCCATAAATTATCTAAATTGCGGAATTGTAGGGAGCCTATAAAATTCTTCAACAAGGCAAAGTTTCTTTGACCTTGCAGAGGAACACCTCTCTCAAGCTTTTGTAGTTCATGTGGAATGGCACCACAAGTCCATCGCTCATTTGCTTCAGTACAATATCTTGCCTTGAGTTCTCCCAAGTTTGAAATTGCTAGTACTCAAAGAATCTTGTGTTGAGTCCTAAGGGAGGCAACCCATTTCTGACCACATATTTGTACGGTGGGTTTCTTTAGTGGGGATATTTTTTTGTGTGAAGAAATGGAGTTTGGAAGGTTTCTACAATTTTTCAGATTTTATTTTCTTAAATATAAATACTATTAATTTTTTAGTTGAAGATTCTATTTGACCCATATTGGTCATATAGACCTTCCTATTTCCGACCAAGGGTTGGTTGCAATATTGAGAGTCTTGTAACCAATCACAATGCGCCACAACTGCTCTGGGAACGTGCCATAATTGATTCACTATTCATCTCTTCCTACACAAAAAAATAACAATCTACATTACCAAAATGGTATGTATGATCAAGAATGAATTGCCTCATTTACATCAAATTAAATTTAAGTTATATAGAATTTTATTTTTTGGCCAAGCATTGAAGTGATGTGTTTGGCATGTAGATTGTCGCTGTTATTGATTAAGAACTAACTCTGTTTTATTAAGTTTGTATATATGCCAGCCAAACATTGAAGACACCCTTGGTGTTAGAGTTCGAATACCATAGTATGATTCTATACTAATTTGGATGAATATATTGTCTAATTGGTGTATACATTTGGATGAAGTGTAGATGGAAATTGGATGAATGTAGATAGTAGATGAAATTGAATGATGGTTGAACTATTTGAAATAGTTTGAAAGTAGTGTAGATTGTAGACCACATTAAATTGATTTTATCTAGAATATTGTAAAGTTCCATATTAGTGTGCCTCACAAATTCATATCATTTCCAAATTAGTGTAAATTTGGATTATTATTGGAGGAAACACTAATTAAATGAATGTGTGAAGTGATAGCAACTAAGATATTGGAAACAATCTTATCGTTGATGTAAATTTTATTAACGTTAATGGCTTTATTTTTTAAATGATTTCAATAGAATTTAATAATATAGAGATGGCAAGAGAAACCAAACTTTTGCATGATATTAAGAACATATCATTTACCATAATCTTATTTTTTAACGTAATTATAGTATCCTTCATTGAAATCCAATATTGACCATATTGATCAAACTTGGTTAATGTATTTATTGAATCCAAATCTTGAAATTAATTTATAATTTTCAAAATCTAAATGCCAAATTTGGAGGTCAAAGTCAAAAAAAAATTTCAAAAATAGATGCCAATTTTTTTGGAATACTAATATAATTATTTTTTAATTATAGAAAAAAAAAACATTCTTATTTTAAAGCATTCATTGATTTACATTTACCAACTTTAATTAACTGTTTGCTAGGAACTGCCAACTCTAACCATTGGAACCATTGGATATTGTTAGGGATACAATAGCCCAATTTAACCCCTAAAGGACCAAGGCCTTTTTTTCGGCAAAAAACACTGAAAATTTCCATTTCTATTGCAAGGAATAAAATAAATAATTTTTTTTCTTTGCGTATCTAATTGTAGGATCTAACACCTAACTAGTATAAAAATGTATGGAATAAATTTCAAATTTTTTGATCACTTAGATTGCAAGATATATGCATTTAAAGTGAAGAAAACAAGTTGCGAGAATAGATTATTTGACTTTGAACCTTTTTAATTTAAATTTAAGAATCTTTGAGGTTTAAATCTTTATGCCAGGTAATTGAATTGAGAGTCTAGGAAAAAAATAATTTCAAAAAATTTAATTTTCATTCTTAAAAAATTGTTAAGTACAAATAGGTACGAGATAGAAGGAAAATTTAAATTATTAATATCACCAAGATATAATTAAAGTGCACTAAGGTAGACGCACCCAATTCCACCCAACACCCAATTCCATCCTCATGATGCTCAATTCCATCCTTAGGATGCTGTTGAAATTGACTGATTTTCTAACGGATGATGATATTATGATGCAGGCCAAGGCCAAAAACAAGAGGAGTTTGGAGAAAGTGCCCAACTCCGAGTGTAATGTTTGTTTTGTAGACTTTTCCTTGAGCCGGAAACGGGCCTGTTTCGATACTTGTGGGCATGCAGGCACCTGCATCGATTGTGGAATACAGCACTGGAAGAGGACAAAGACTTGTCCACTGTGCACATCTGCAACCCGCAAGCCGATAGCTGTACCTTCCATGCTGTTCTTTGGATGATTCGTTGCTCACCATCTCTCAGGTCTATTGCAAAGTCCATGTTTAAAGAATATTTGGTATTTCTGCACTTACAGTCTATGATGTTTGCAATGTTCGTAGATGCGCTATTTACATGTCTAAATCCTCTGAGAAAATTAGCCAGTTAAGTTCTTTGTATCCAGCCCAGTGAAAATTGTTTGCTCATAAAAGCATGCTTATGGGAATGTATTACTTAGGATACTGCACCTGTCGTTCATCAACAGGTTTTGGGGGGACTTTCGTGTAATGAAATTCAAATTTCCTGTTCAACGCACTCCTTAACACAATCAATATTCTGAAGCAGGTGACGTAAAGTAGTTCATGGCTATTGCTGTTCTCGACAGAACGTACATGCCTACCAAGAAGCATCATTCGGAGGGGGTCGTGAAGTCGTATTGTACCAAATTTGGAGCGAGGATCTTGACAAACATCACAGGAGCAGACTCTGAAGGACAAACCGCAAGTACAATATGCAATTCTTTGCTGAGCGATCTAAATAGCGGGATATGCAGCGTACGATAACCCAACGCGATGGTGTTCTTTAGTAGTAGGCGAAAGCATAGCTCGCTGGACTCCCTGCCGTTGAGAAAACTGTCGGCAGCAACCATTCTTATTCAGATGAAGTGCACTCGTTGTGGCAACATATGTGGGATGCAAATGTCCGTTCTAGACATTCCGATAGGACTCTGGGGGACTAG
This sequence comes from Pseudisothecium myosuroides, assembly GCA_951799445.1. Classification (NCBI taxonomy): domain Eukaryota; kingdom Viridiplantae; phylum Streptophyta; class Bryopsida; order Hypnales; family Lembophyllaceae; genus Pseudisothecium; species Pseudisothecium myosuroides. The sequence goes on along the minus strand of OX637287.1, from coordinate 32,427,804 downwards.
GATTTCGCTTTGCAAGAACCGAGTCATGCTGGAGGCGGGGAGCTAGGGAGAACTGACCCCCATATTGTCTCAGACAGAGTGTTTTGTAGCAGTGGTTATTTTTGTACTACTCAACCTGTCCTAGATAATTTGGGGTCTCTGATTCCAATATGAACTCAAATTTTCCAAATTTTATCATCGGTCTTAAATAACTTCCAGGCTTTCACCCTGGGGTGCTATAAAAGGGCAATTAGGTGTCAGTTCGTCAGTTCTCCCTGGCCATACTGAAGCCACAATGAAAGGAGATTGACGTCTAGGAGTAATTCTAAGTGGATGGGTCTCAGACGTTGTTCAAATCCAGGAAAACTTAAATTCTATGTTCATTGTCAGTAAAGAATCGTCAATGTTACGTGAATCTGGCAGATATTACATTGAAGAGCTCATCTCTCATTCTTGTCTCCCACTAGCAAAAATGAATCCCCTTGCTCACCTTCCCTCATCAATTTCGATCTATCAAGAATTTGTTAATATATATACATGTGGACCGGGATCTGGAGGTACACTTCGAGCCCAAATGCTTGAATTCATGCAAGCTACTTGAATGCCCTCTCTTCTAATTCCTGCTATGGTGTTCGAAAACTAAATTGAGGCTTTGCAATGACTCAGATGAGGTCTCACTGCAGATCACTGCAGATGGAGCGTCAGGATCACGACGATTATGTTCTACTCTTGCTTTCGTTACCCCTTGCTTCCTCCCCCCCATCAATCTGTTATTCGGAGGTACACTTTGAGCCCCGAATGCTTGAATCCGTGGGTTCTGTCTTGAATTCCTGCTACGACTTGGGGGAACGAGATTCATACTTGTGATGACCCAGATGAAGCCTCACTGCAGATCACTGCAGATGCAGCACAAGGATCATGACGATTATGTTCTACTCTTGCTTACGATACCCGTTGCTTCCCTCCCCCACTCATCAATCTGTTGTTCGGAGGTACACTTCGAGTCCCAAATGCTTGAATCCATAGATTCTCTTTTGAATTCCTGCCACAGTTCAGGGAACCTAGATTCATACTTGTGATGAACCAGATAAATTCTCACTGCGAGTACCGCGTTGGACTTGGAAGTCATTGCATCTCGCATCAATAACGATGCTGGTGACGATTACGTTACACGCTTCAGAAGCATTCGGCCACCCGGCAACGGCCGCCGCGGCCAATGCGCCCCTCGCAAGCCTCCAAGTCGAGCCATCCATCAGGATACTCATCAGCATAAGTCTCCGCGGTCTCGTTCACCCTCGCGCGCTTCATGTGACGCAAGTATCGGCAATGCAGACCCGCGGGATGCGCGTCTCGGAGCAGCGTTTCAGCAACGAGCTCGTCCATGGCGACATTGGTGTTCACATTTACAGTGGCCTCGATCTGCTTGACACGGCGCCGGGCTAATCTTACTCGAAACACGGACAGACTGAACGTGGACGGCCCGCTGCCCATGAACGACACCGAGCGAGAGCAGAGCTCCTGTTCCACGAGCGCAACCTGTGCGCCGTTGAGGTTCCTGGCGGGCAACAATCATAAATTGTAAGCAACGGTCTGGGCAAAATAATAAGCCCTTGGCCTGTCTTATAACATATTCATGATAGTCTTAAATATGGTTTCAATAAGACAGAACTGAAAGATAATAAGTGAAAAGCAAAAAAATCAGAATACATACTACGAAATCAGAATTTACTGATTTATAAATGTCTATGAAATATAATAAATAGAGTTCAGCAAGCGTCTTATTATTCCATTGAATAAGGTTGAAACCATCTTGGGATCCTTATAGGAAAAGCGTCCTTGTTAATGTGTTATTTTTAAGGTCTAAGATGATTTTGAAGCTAAAAGACTTCTTATTAGATATCGTTGGATTCATCTTTTTGAACTCTTTCATCACTTTTCTATGAAGAAAACATCCTTGTAATACGAAAAAAATAAGTCATTACACTGAATAGTTGGCTAGTTTCCCACCTGATGTTGATGTTTTTTCCCAGAGTTTTCGTAGGGTCGAAGTACTGGCCATTTGTGAAATTGGGCAAGCCAGGCACCTTCCATAGCCCAACAACGATGAGCCCGTGCTTCCGCAGAGACTCGACGATTTCTTTTATGAGCGCGACGCTTGCGGCCCCACGTAACCAGCCGTCTGTTGCGAGGTAGATCGCAGTGACGTTGTGGTTCAGTGCTCGTTCGTGAATTGTAGCGAGGATGTCGTTCTTGTCGAGAGTGACTCCACGGAAACTGCTTTTATTCTCGCAGCGCGTCTTGTTAACCTTGTGCCACTCTTGAGCGTCGGGGTGTAAGCCTGAATCGATTACGGAGCCATCGTCGCAACGTACGAAACAGAGTCCCAAGTGGTGCCCCCGACATTCTGACTCTTCGAACCTCCAGTGCACTGCAGAATTTCAAGTCAGGTGCGTAGCATTCTTGAGTCAGTTGGAAGAAATCATGCTTACGTTTGTGGGCTATAAGGAAGATGGCAGAGTAGTATCGAGGCTAAGGAAACAATAGTGTCTTTCAGACCTTCAGGAGTGGAAGCCGAAGAAAGTTGGGATGAACTCATGAGTAGCCTAATCACAACATTCGGTAATAGACACCTTGAGGATCATTATGAAGTGATGTTTAACGTCATGATCAAGACGATGATGAACGACAGTTCTAAACAATCCTTGCCCAAGCAAGGTAAAACGAACCACAATCAAATCAATGCGGTGTTGTGCCATTACCTCTGTAGCGGCTTTCAGCCCTAGGAATGGACGTTTGAAAGTCTAGAAAATGTTGATCTTACAATTGATCAACCACTAAATACATTAACATAGAAAATGGCACTTGTTGAACAGGGATCAACAAGAAAATGAGTTACCATAGTCACTGAAGAGAACATGAACAACATGAGAGATCCATGATGCACAACTTATGTTCAATTCAATATGGTGCCACTAACCAAGAGTAGGATCTGAGATGAAAAACAAATATAGCATGTTGAATACTCAGACCGTCTCTCATGCTGACGCCTGAAAATCTCCAGTCAGTATTGAAAGCTTGACTTGTGGAATGCATCTCGTTCTGGACACAGAGTCTTGAAACCTACCTAATCTAATGGCTGGAGAAAATGAAGAAAAGAAACTCCAATCCCTCAATTGTAGGTTTAGGGTTTATTACCTGCCAAGTACCGAGTGCCGTCTCCGAGAGCATATTCCTGAAGTGCGTCGGCGAGCTTGGTAATATGAGCTGCAGGTCGAATGAAAGCCGAGATGGCCAAGAATGCGCCTCTCCATCTCAGCCCTGGAAACAAGCCCAACATACCAACACACCGAGCGCTGCGGCTGCCAAGCGAGGTGACAATATCCTCCGGAGCTGTCCACTTCACGTAATCCCAATTCAGATTCAACGCTTCCTGTATCTCGTCAAGGTAATGAACGTCCAGCCAATTCAGATAAGAAGGCAATTCTTGGCACCATTCCATTACTTTCATACTTGCAATTCACTCCTGTGGTAGAAATGCCATCTCAGAGGTATTCTAGAAAATAACTGCATTACAAATCGCAGCGTTGATAAATCATATCTTGTTAGCTTTGTTATCCATAACGCTCTCTTGTCATTGCGCTTTGTTGTTGGGAAAAGGGGAGGAGGGCTTAGAGTCATAACCCCATCGTTCCAGCACTCCCGTGGAGAGCTTTAGATCTCCAAGATTAATTTGACGATCTCAATATAGTTTCGTGTCCGGTTATCTAGCATGCATTTCCACAGGAGAAATCCAAAATGACCATCTATGGAATTTTAGCAGAATTCCATAGTCAATTTCCAGTGATGTTCAAATGCCAGACACTAGGATACACTAAGAACATTAGTCCAATTTCCATATTGGATTTCTCCTGTGTTTACTAGAAATCACCCACCCAAAATTTATCCTATAAATCTTAGTTGTGTTACAAGTAGTAGGGTTGACAAATGAGATCCCGTTGTGAATCCCCATGCTTGCAATTCACTGTTAGCAAATCCACTCCAGAGGGATTCCAGTAAACCTATCCATGATACAATTGGCAGGGTTGTTACAGCAGCTAGATTACCAAGGTCGGAGTACAGTTTGAAAGATTCCAAGAGAAGTTTATGTCCAATAACCGATTTCCTTGTACGGGTATCTAGTACTGCACAATCTTCATGCTTGCATTACAGTAGAAAAAATCCACCCAAAATTTTTCCTAGAAATCTTAGTCGTGTTACAATTAGCAGGGTTGACAAATGAATTGTGTTGTCAATCTCCATGCTTTCAATTCACTGGTATCAAATCCAGAAGTATTCCAGCAACCCCATCCACAATCTTCAATCAACAGGGTCATTCAAGCAGCAAGATTGCCAATTGTGAGAGTTGCGAAAGAGACTGTCTCACATTGTTGCCAGGGTACTTCTTCCAGTTGGAGTCCATCCGCGGCTCCCGAGAAGTCTTGAGCATCCACTTGTCGTCCAAGGTGCGATGACACACTCGCAAGCACCGCTGCAACGACGCAACTCGCGTGAACTTGGAGAGCGACGCCACTTCGTAGCGATCCTCCCACGCCAGTCCCGAAGTCACTCGCCCCGTGTGTCTGGAGGGCCCTGGGAAGAACGAACTCAGACAGAGAGTCCGGTTGAGGGAGCGCGCCATCACGGCTGCTGACAGGTACTCCATGAACTGGTTGCCTGCTCCCACTTGCCAACTCAACAGAGGCACCAAGAATTTCTCCTCGACACTACTTGTGGCCACCTGATGACATTCCACAACGCGTGCATCAGTGCATACCATTCTTCAACCAGTTGCAAGACCATCCTATTCTTTTGGAAGAAATTTTGTGCAGGCTTGTGCGGAGATGTTAGAATGATGGGGAGAATAGTGAAAGATGTTGGAAGAATCAAGTGAAGGGAATTTTCTGTTAAATGGTAAAGTCTAGTAACCCACTCGCATTTTTCAACGACTCTTCCTTCACTGAGAGTATCACCAACCTCAAGGGATTTTAGAAAACGCATGATTGGAAACTAACTAACTAATCTTCATGCTGCTGCCAGCAATCTACCCCTGTTTACAAAATTGAAAGAAAATGAAATTCCAAAGTATCCAGCACTTTGCCCCCTCCCAGTCCACCACTTATCATTGAAGACCAATTTTTTCTTCCAAAAGTAATCTAAATGCCACTCTTGCAAAAACCACCACAAGCTGCCATGTTCCAAAACAATTCCTGCTAAGCACAGGAACAACAATTTTAAACCTCCCAACCAAGACTTGACGTTAAGAACTTACTGACACAAGCTCGGCGGGTGATGCAACCGGGGCTTCAGAAGGCACAGCGCTAGAATGACTCTTCGTGGTGAAACTATCTCCTTCCAAAACAGGGTCATTGCCACCATCAGACGAACTTGTAGGCGGCCAAGATGACCCCTCAGAAACTTGTGTTAAACTCTCATTTCTCGGTACATCTTGAGGGCTGGGGGTAACAGCAGGAGACAGAAAGTTTTGCAAAGGTGGCGGGGAGCTCAAAGCTTCTGCAGTGAGATGGTTTGGAAGGCTTGATGTTGTGGGACTTTTGACGCTCGTGCCGGCGAAGTGCATGAGCAAGGTGTTGAAGTTGTCACTCCAAGTGCGGCTATCGGGCAACATTTGGAAGCTGACGGTGGAGAGGATGATCACCAGGGCAAAGACTGGGATCGCTGCCGGGTAGGAGAGCGGCAGGCGATCGCCGAGTCGCCAATTGAAGAGCTTGGCCATTTTGTAGGGATGCCTGCTTGCACACAGATGCAACAAGTTTGAGGATGCATTGGAGCTTCGGAGTGGTGGACCGATTCAAGAGTGATTACTTGCTAACGAAACAGTCTACTTGATTGTTGGAGCACGAAACATGAATTCCTCTTTAGACTGCAAAAGTGATCCTTGCCCAAACTTGAGGGTTTAGGGTCTACGGTTTGCAAATTGACCCATTTATCTTGAAAATTTTTGTGCTGAGGGGACTGTGGATTCGAATTCTATGCAGTGAATTCAGGAGAGACCGCTTGCAATTCTTCTCAAGAAAAAATCAAATAGATTGATGGAGCAGAAAATTTTCCTTAGTAGACTACAAATTTGTTCCTATTCAAGGTGTGGTCAAACTTGACGGCTACGATAACTTAACCGAATTGTCGTGAGACTCTGTGCTGAGAGGACTGCAGATGTATTCATATTCTCTGGAGCGGATTCAAGAGGGATCGCTTGCAATACTTCTCAAGAAACAATCAAAGCGACTGCTGGAGCAGGAAAAACTCCTCATTAGACTGCAATTTGTTCCTATTTGAGACTTACCCAAGAGTTAAATTTTGCCTAATTATCTTGAAAACTTTGTGCTGCGAGGACTGTGGATTCAAATTCTACGCAATGGATTCAGGAGAGACCACTTGCACTTCTTCTCAACAATCAATTCAACTGTCGGAGCAGGAAACTTTCCTCATTTATTCCTATTCAAGGCTAGCCCAAAGTTTGCCCAATTATCTTAAAAACTTCGTGTTGAGAGGACTGCGGACTCAAATTCTATGGAGCGAATTAAAGAGAGACCATTTGCAAATCCTCTCAAGAGACAATTAGACCGACTGCTGGAGCAGGAAACGTTCCACGTCGAGGTGCAAATTTATGGCTTGCCCTAACGGTTAACTTGCCCAATTATCATGGGAACTCTGAGCCCAGAGGACTGCGGATTCAAATTCTATGGCTCATCGGATTGAAGAGCGACCACTTGCAATTCATCTCAAGACACGATCAGAAAGATCAACCTCTGGAGCAAGAACTATTCAACATCAGGCTGCAAATTTATACCTAATCAAAACTTGCCGGAAAGTAAGGGTTAAACTTGCCCAAAAATATCATAAACTTCGATCTCTTCTAAGAAGACTCCGAATTCAAATTGTATGGAGCAGGGAAAGCCACAATTACAGTCTAAGGTCGTGTTCGAATTTGCTTACCTACTTGCAATCCACGCCTGCTCCCTAGCAAGCAGCCTCCGAAATTGCGTTAGACTTCCTAGCTCAGGATCATGTGCATGCCGGGTAAATGATCAGATGAATTGCAACTTTGATGGACATCAAAGAATTTAGTTCCGATCTCGAAGAAGCTAGAGAACCTGGCACACAAAAGTTTCCGGTAATATTCATGCTTGACAACAGAAACTGCATGCATGCTCATCAAGCCCAGTCAATTTTCCTTGAGCTTCAACTGGAATTGCAAGGCCAAGGGCAAACAAAACTAGAAGTTAGAGCTCCAGAGGACTTTGAACAATCGGCCTTTATTAGTTGTCAGTAGTAGCACTTGGTCCTCCAGAGGCTGATTCTTGCAGAACCGCTAGACAATCTTGAAAACTTAGTTTTCTTTCTCGACCTCTCTGTCAACTGCTGGTTTTCAGCCTCAACAACTCAAATGGTGAGAGGGCACCCGAATTGAAGCTTTCAGTAGCGATGGACAGAGATGTAACAAGCAAAAGCACCCTGGATTCTTCATCGTCCCTAAATTTGTTCTGCTTTGCATGCCGGCATCCAGCTAGGGAGCAGTACTAAGGTAGTCGGCTCTAGAAGCGACCATTTAAGAGCTGTTTGCCTTTTCAGGGAAGCTGAACTCCTTAAAACAATTTTCAGTAAATTTTACTAGGAAGAAAAATGGAATTGGCATCTAACCCAAGTTGTTTCATATTTTTTGGACCTTTATGGAATTAGTTATGAATTTTTGAAGTTGAAACACAGTGGTCACTAAAAGCGACCACCTCCTTAAATGTACACTGTTGGTACATTAAAGAAAGCAAAATGTACCTCTGCATCATGATTGCTTTTGGAGCCCACTCGCTTTTAGAGCCGACTACCTTAGTGTGTTGTAATTACCTGGAATATAAGGTACCATACACCAAAATGTTTATTTAGTATGTTCTAAAGTATTTATCACGAAGACAATGGTTGCAGTGGTAGTGGTGTAGCATTGTGGCGTGCAAGTTTGGGGGTGTTAGATTATCATACTAATTTTTGTACTAACCAATTATTCACCCAATTACATTAAATAACCATTTTGGTATAGTATATTTGGCCCCTATCATATTTCCACTAATGTGGCAAAACTTCAAAATATAACAAAGTAGGTCATTGAATTTAACCTACTTGTGCAACTTAGTATAAGGTAACTATTTGAAACTATGACCCCTTTCTAAAACTGCCCTTTGCAAATTATCACCTAAAACATACGTAGTATTATACAATGTGGCTATTCATGAGAGTTTAAGGTCAATTTTATGTACACCTATTTTGAACACCTTGAAAGTTCATAATTTATTCATATGATGTCCAAAAAAATCCATAAGAAGAGAATTCAAAATATTCTTTCAACTTCCAACAAGATTCAACAGTAGTAATCACAATTTAATAATAGGAATATTGTTGAATTGCTTATTCAGACGAAATTAGATCAATGCAGTTGCCTTATTAACTTGGAATCAAGAACTAAGTCTCCTTGCCTACAAAAGCAAAAATAATCGCCATCATTTACAATGCTGGCCAATACGTGGAATATTACTAAATTAAAGAAAAGATAGTAGTGGTCAAAAGAGTTGCCTACTCTTGCCATCATTCGTGTGTTTGTCATGGCAAAATTAAAGAATATGAAAACACGTGCACTTTTTCAACCCAAATTTTGTCGATGCCTGCGGTTGATGTCAAGATGCGTTGCGGCTCTTGTGCCTGTCTAAAAATGTTTTCAGTCCGTACAATTGACAAGTCCAAGGCACTCTGACTTGAGTTTTGAATGCAGCCATACGTTACGTTGCGTCCAAGCAGATGGAGTTTTCGTTTGAATGAGTTTGGAAATGATTCTGGCTTTTGTGTCAAAGTCGAAGTACGTAGTACACAGAGAACTGATCAGTCTCTTCCACTGATTGAACCGCACCAAGTTTTCAATGGTGTATCTAATCTCTCACTACAGCTCTGTACAGTACAGTACTATGGCGAAAGGGACTTGTCACTCTACTCTTGGGCCAACGTTTAATAAGATGCGCAGTTGGCCACCCTCAAAACGCCACTTTTTGCTACTGTGTCTAGATCCTATTCCTTAGATTGGAGTACGGAGTATTATTTAGACTGGTCAAATTTTCATATTTTATTTGCCATTGGCAAGTGAAAGGAGGTTCCAACCCATGAAATAATGCAACATTTGGATACCGTATGCAAAAGTTTTAACCCCTCAGCATCCCATTGTCTCAAATCTGACCTCCCGAAATTGAATCAAATGATTGCCTTGTTTGACTATTACAGTGTAATCTTTTCAATAGTACGGTCAAATCATTTGTCCATTTCTCCTTAGCTCCAAGCTTGTCTCTACTACCGATCGATACGATCGTTTTATGTGAATCTCATTCTGGATGAATTTAATTGGAAATGAGTTTAGAAGGGTTTGGATTTCCATAAATGCATATTGGGCGCTTAAGGATTAACCCGTGAACGGAGGTGACCGTGGAAATCATCCCTTTTGGCATCGGATGACATAATCTTCTTTGAAAAATCAAAAGTGCTAATTGGAGGTCAAACTACTATTCATGATCTTCCCTTTCCAAACAAAATTTTGGAAGATGAATAGTTGTACTTTTGTTGTCCTACACAAGAGATTCTCTTATCATTCATTTGGCCGCAAAACGTCCACCTCGATGTTCAAGTATTAAAGGGTCAAAGTTTCTTTTGGTAGGTGTTTTGAAATAATTTCTTCAAGATACATACATACATGTTGATTTGGGAGATGTACAGTACCCTCCAAAAACTCTTGCAACCCCATTTTTGCAATCCTTCAAGTTTTTCCTCTTTAATTCCATTTTAAGAATTTTTTCTCAAGACTATCCAATTAAATTTATTATTTTATACAATCTTGATCAACACACCAAATTTCAATTTCAAAAAACAAAAATTCCATTTTTGGCAAATTGTTTTGTGTGTTTTTCAATGTGTTAGATAATAATTGATTGAAAAATATTGATGATGAATTTTTAAATTTTTTTTGTAGAAACATTTAAAAAACATCAATGTGCACATCTCACTTTGAGGAAAAAGTTGCATTACCAAGGAAAAGTTTTTCACTACAGAGAGTTCAATGTCAAGGGGTTGCCTTCCCAAAAATTTGTACAACAAATATCTCCAAGCTAGAATTAGGTTTGGAAAACCAATTGCACCATGATGCTCAAAGGTACAGAAGAAGTCAAAATACAAGGGTCAATTAGTAAAATATAATTACAATTTAGAAATATCTATTTAATAAAATTTGGGAAGGCAACCCCTTAACATTGAATTCTCTATAGTGAAAAACTTTTCCTTGCTAATGCAACTTTTTCCTGAAAGTGAGATGTGCACATTAATGTTTTTAAAATGTTTTCACAAAAAAATTTAAAAAATTCATCACCAATATTTTTCAATCAATTATTATGTAACACATTGAAAAACACACAAAACAATTTACCAAAAATGGAATTTTTGTTTTTTGAAATTGAAATTTGGTGTGTTGATCAAGATTGCATAAAATAATAAATTTAATAGGATAATTTTGAGAAAAAATTCTTAAAACGAAATTAAAGAAGAAAAATTCGAAGGGCTGCAAAAGTGGGGTTGCAAGAGTTTTTGAAGGGTATTGTACAGTACAGTACACATAGTGACGATGGCAGTTTTAGGCAAGGTGCGATTTTGGGTGTACACACCTTCCAGAACACTCCAGCGCTTCGTGGACCTCCGAACTTTTACACCCTTTGCGCTTTGGGTACTTGGGTAGTTCATCAGAGTGAAGAGAACTGGCATGCAGAAAGACACGCAGACACCGTGAAATTCCGCAAAGGAAGCTTCAGAGAAGAAAAAACCCACCCCATCTGTCGCAAGCAGGAGCATCAAGGTCCCACACTTGCACAGTCTCCACCTGGGACCATGATTCACGCTTGTTGTTGACCCATCATCACCATTTTCCAGGGTCCACTGTGCATCATTATTGACCAGATTCTCTGTTGGGAATTTTCAGGAGCGAAGCTTCGTCATTTCGCAGCAAGTTACTGCTGTTTCAGGCGATAGAACAGATTCTGAATTGGAGAGCAATTGGTTACAGAGGACAGAACCCAGATTCTCCAGGTAGGGAGCTCTTTCGCTGCACTTCACTGCTGGCTATGGCGATGCATTTGTTCCTGCACTCAACGGGTTTGCTTTCATCTCCATCTCTGCTTGTGGGTGCCTGTGAATGTAATTCACTATCTAATGGTTGTTACAAGTGTCACGCAAACAACCTTTTCTGAAAACTGTGTTGGGTACTTGGGTTCCTGGAATTTAGGGCTTCACATCAGTGCGACGTAATTTGTTGTCATCAAATTCGAGAGTACTCTGTTACTGCACTTTGCAACATTTACTGGTAACAGAGGACAGAACCCAGATCCTCCAGGTTTGGAGCTCTTTCGCTGCACTTCACTGCTGGCTATGGCGATGCATTTGTTCCTGCACTCAACTGGTTTGCTTTCATCGCCATCTCTGCTTGTGGGTGCATGTGAATGTAATTCACTATCTAATGGTTGTTACAAGTGTCACGCAAACAACCTTTTCTGAAAACTGTTTTGGGTTCCTGGAATGTAGGGCTTCACATCAGGGGACGTAATTTGTTGTCATCAAATTCGAGAGTTTTCTGTTACTGCTCTTTGCAATATTTACTTTTTTGCCAATTGGGGATGCACTGTTGGATTCTAGGGTAACTTCGAAGATTAAGGCAATGCAACCTTGACTCCTCTGCAATGTGGAGATAGAGCAGCAATTTGGTTATGTCCAGCAGGCAACACGGTAGTTGCTCAAAGAGAATTACCATTGGTGGCTATGGCGATGCATTCGTGCCTGCACTCAACTGGTTTGATTTCATATCCATCTCTCCTTGTGGGTGGTTGGTGCTGCCGTTGTTCACCACCTAATCGGGGTTAAAAATACCACGCAAACACTCGAATTGCGGGTATTGAAATCTGTGTTGGGTTTCCGGGATTTAGGGCTTGACATCAGTGTTGAATTCGAGAGTACTCTGTTCCTTCACTTTGCAACATTTGTTTTTGTCAATTGGGGATGCACTATTGGATTTTAGGGCAACTTCAAATATTTGGGCAATGCGATCTTGACTCCTCTGCAATTTGGTGATGGAGCAGCATTCCGGTTATGTCCAGCAGGCAACACGGTGGCTGCTCAAAGAGAACTGCCATCGGTTGTGAGATGTGACGCAGTGAAGAAGGAACAGAAGATGATGCAGCTGTCGCGGAGAGTGGCTATGGCTGTCACAGTGCTTGGCACAGCTCTGCCGTCCGGAATGGCAGTTGCTGGAGCTCCGGGGTTGCCACCGAGCCCTACGCTTGCAAAGCTCTGCGACGCGGATTGTGAGAAAGAGCTTGAGAATGTAAGTTGCACAACATTAAGGTTTCGAGTTTCCATTGAAATGTATGAGGGCAAGTCTGGTGGAAGAAGTTGTGAGGTTGGTGCACAATGTATATCTCCTCTTCATTTCAGGAAATAAATTTAGGATAGTTGTCTTATGAAAGTTGTGCCTCAAGGATAATTAAATTCCTCGATTTACATTCTACAATGAAGAGTAAATGTACAGTGTGGCACAATTAGGTGCAGTGGCAATTTTGGGTGCACATACCTTGTACAATTGTTGCCTTTAGGTCAATGTCCTCTGAACAGGCTTTGTATAAAGGATCTGCCATGCCAACCTAGCGATCAGGAGTGATGTAGAGTACCCGCTCTGCCATCCCAATGTTCTAATAGATATGGAAGGTTACAAATTCCTATCCAGAGCTTAGAGGATCCTACTGTATTTATGAAATCGAAAGGCAATGAGATCAACCCCTGAGAGACTTTTTTTTGTGTAAAAATTGTTAGACCCTAAGCGGGATACCCTGTACGGTCTATAGAAGCCATTCCAGGCTTACCATAACTAATTGCTTCCCTCCATAAATCTTGTGTTCAATGAGGGTCTTTGAAGATCACCCTGAAGTTGGGAAGGAGGTTCTTCATTTGTGGGGATCTTTAAAGCATCAGTCATGATGAAAGAATGCCTGTGTTTTCTCCTCCGCAGTACAAACTAATTATACCCCTGAAAGAGTAGAATTTTACTTAAGAGTGTCGGCTTCGGCAATTGGAGAATGTAAGGCTCCTCAGAAGAATTTCAGTAGCTGATAGGACTTTTAAGTGCTGTAGTTGTGTGCATGTTACGAGAGAATGGTGATTATTTATCGCTTGCTGAACGTTGATCATATTTAGCTTGCCGTCTACTGATCAAGATGTATTTGGTGCACCTGTGGGTTCCTTTGGCAGATCCCTCGAACCACCACAGCTTCTGGTCTTCAATACAAAGACATTGTGGTTGGAAGTGGAGATAGTCCGTCTTCGTGCTTTCAGGTTACCTAAGCCAATGCAATTCTTTTTCCTTTTGTATACTAGATAACCGGTCTAGGACCGAGAGACCAAAGACAGTTATTGGACATAGATCTTAAAGAACCATAGATCTCCAAGATCTAACAGTCTTAATCTCATATGGGAGAGGATGAGGGTTATGACTAGACCCTCCTCGTTTCCAACCACAATGGAAGCGAAAAGAAGTTATGACATGTGAAATTGCTTCTGCAAAGGAAACTTGATGTGACAGAAGGGCAACATGATTTCTAATCTGCGTGTATCTGCATGCAGAATCAAGTTGCCGCAAACTACGTGGCTATGATACCTAATGGCAAGGTCTTTGACAGGTAGCTTCAAGCACTAGTCTTTTTTCTCCCATACGCTAGTTTCAGTTGATCTTGAGAGGTCTCATGACTAATACAAGTGAGCCAGAGCAACGCCATGTGATGTCTTCAATGCACCTAATAAACACCTTAGAAATCTGATTAAATAGTGAAGTTGAATGTGCTCTAATTTTCTTTGCTAAGTCAAGAGATTTCATAGAGTCTGCCTCCAAAAAAAGGCACCCAGGGTAGCACTTGCTATCTACATCCATGCTGTGTACTTAGTGGACTCTTCATCTGGTCTAGAGTTATTCGTCTTCTTGTTGTTGCTAGCCTAAAGTAGCATGTTATTTTAGCACGCGATTCTTGTGAGTATGCTGATGGAAGGACTTTTTCTCAATCTTGGCAATGTGACAGTTCACTGGAAAAAGGACTGCCATATGTCTTCCGAGTTGGGACTGAACAGGTGAATATTTATTCTACCCTCCGAAAAGAGGACCCAAGGGTAGCACTTGATATCGAGGTCCACTTGCTTAGAAGGACTATCTCAACAAACTCTACATTCACAGAAATATAATAGAAATATACTTCTACTCAACACTATTTCAGATTCATGATAGAACCACCCGAAAAAGTCTTGCCATCACCTATTTCACACCATTATTCATTAGACTCATCGCTATTTTCCACTGCTACAAGGTTAGCACCCTGACTTAGAATGAGTTGAAGGATAATTCTATTAGTTTGTATCATAAGGTTGAAGGGGGTCATGGTCTCATTCCCAGTGATTTCATGCAGGTCATTAGGATAATTCTATTAGTTGGTGAATTTCCATCATGAGGGTGAAGGGACTCATGATCTGATTCCAAATGTTTTCACGCAGGTCATTAAGGGGTTGGACGAGGGTATCTTGAGCATGAAAGCTGGGGGAAAGCGCCGATTATATATTCCTGGCGAGGTAACTCCCTTTCCAGACTCCAGGGATACTGTAATTAGTGTGGGCTTAATATTCCACCGTTACGTTTCACTTCAGTAAAGTTTGAAGGTTCCCTTGTGTTCTGCTAGCATCTTCTATGAATTCCTGTCTATTGACAGACTCTTTGTGTTGCTTTCTGACAGTTGGCTTTCCCAAATGGACTAGGCGCTGCAAGATTACCACCCAGGAGACATGTCGTCTTAGATGTTTGCTTAATATACATTCCTGGTATTTCAAACCTTGATGCATAGCAATTGCTTAGTTTAACAAATCGAAGTTTGTAGATTGGTTTGGGTTATGTGGCCGATGGAGGATTGCGTATAGATGTAAACACAGATCATTTTAGCAATTGAAGATTGCACTTTTCAACCGAAAGGAGTAATCACCAGGTTCACCTTCTGGGAATGGCAATGAGGGCAGGGCTACACTTCTCCAGCCAAGGCTTGTGGATGAGTTATTTATTTGGAGCACACACGACAAGATGGTGAGACATTATAAAACGATTACGGTAAGTGACTTTGTCCCATTGACCATTTTATGGGGTAATCGTGTGTGGAACACTTCCCAAATATTTAAGTGGTCAAAACTACTTGCAGAAGTGCTTCCATGTAGGCATTTATGTCATTTTTCATCCCTTGTGAAATTTCTTCTCACATGGCCTACGAGACAAACAAGTAAAGCTCTTTAAGGACAGCCTTCCAACTTTTGACCAAATCACATTGCTAGATTTTCTTGCCTTTAAGTTGAAATGTCATGTCCTCCAAACAATAGTAAACCCATCCTAAATTGAAACTTAAATACAAAATAACCTAATCAGTCCTCATATGTAGTGTACACCCAAGCAGATCCAACTAAGCTCGACAGGGATGACAAATCTGAGTCTCATCTCTCAAATTCAAATCTACGGAGAGACCAACCGTTTCAAGATCAACTCCTAAGCACCCTCACCAACGACCGAGGGCCACAAAACCCTCAGAACACTAGCATCAGAAGAAATTCCATAGCCCATCGCCCTCCAAGGCTCGTACTTCCCTGTATCACTATTGCACAAGTCCTGTAGAAATTTTGGTTTCACATCATGACAGATGCACTTACTACCTGATGAAAAACGTAACACCTTGGTAGCACATACTCTTTAAGTGTAAGAATCGTCACATTCGTTAAAATGGCAAAATTTCTAGAAACGTCCGTCTGAAACCTCAGTCAGCTCTACGGCAATCCTAGTTTCCAGAGCTCCGCAACGAAACAAGCCACTTCAACGAATAGGACCATAACTTACGACTATGCCAATCCTAGTTTCTAGAGCTCAGCATCGAAACAAGCGTGAAATCTCAGGTCTCCATCAGTCTTAGTTTCCAGAGCTCCGCATTGAAATGGCCCGCCATTTCAACGAATGTGACCATAACTTCAGACTACTATATTTGACACATGGATGGTCAACTACAAAAGGAACTCAGCCAGGGTTCCAGGAGGTCGGAGAGTTGGAAGGATTGGTACCGTGGATCGTCGATCTCCAGGTTTGTCTCCAGCAAATGTGTGACACTGTGTTGGCGTTGCGAGAGACTTAATTCTTACAGAGTGACGGTGGGTCCTCGCTCTCCTGCGTCCAATCCGTGGAAGATGCTGGTGTCGTAGTAAATGTCGTGGTTGTTGTTGCCGTGTTTGGTGATGTCGTACTTCTCGCCGTCGCCCCAGAGCGCGTACGCCTCCTCCCCGTGCGCGGCGTCGTCGCCCACCAGCAGAAGCTCCTGCGTCATGCGCAGCGGGCACACGAATTGGATGAAGACCATGATGAGGCTGGTGATCACTGTGTTCCAACCGATGATGAACATAGCCCCGCCCAGCTGCTTCCCGAATTGGATCCCCCCCACGCCGCCGTAGAACCCACCTGAAACGAAAGGAAGAAAGGAAGGAAGGAACAAACTAAGTAAGGGAGTTTTCATCACATAATTGAAGCTTGGTGAACTTGGGTCATACAGGTTTGTAACGCATCCAAATTGAAAACGGGAGTTTCACCACATTGGCAGCTTCCAGTTTAATTTGTGCAATTGGGCCACACAAGGTTTGAGCGTGGTTCCTATTATTGAGCTATCTTCAACGGTCGTTTCTTTACATTGGCCGAATTCTATGACTTCGGCACTATTCAAGAAGCGCGGGGCTAAAATGGAAATTCTTACCAGCCCTAGTTTATACAGCTTTCTGCAGATGAATGTTACAATTTTTGGTGCACAAAAATCACGCCAATTGATGATCTTAGTTTCATGACATGGAGAATCTTATTTTTTGTAGGTTTTGTTGGGCAATGGACAAAAGGGTCCTTATGCATCTTAGCATAAACTTTTTGGATATTGTCTGAATGAAATTATGAAATTTCAAGTGCTGATCACTAAACCCAAAACCAACCCGAAGCTTTCTTGTTGAAAAGGTGTAAATTTTAGGTGAGAATCAATAAGAGTTGGTTTTGCAAGTGGGTTGCAATTAGGTGTAGATATCTAAAAGTTTAAACACATCCAAACTAGGACCGACATTGAACTAAACATGAAAGTGCAACCTTGTTATGGAAATAACACCCCTCAACATTCTTGTGACTGGACATGTTACTCATATAACAAGATTCTACTCACAACACCTAGTTCTTGAATTCAACAATATGCTTCAACTCCCAATTGTTACCTTGAAAATGTGTGCTGATTTTTAAAACTATGTAGTTTCTTTATAGTTTTCAATATACGTGTCACATAATTACAGATCTTGTCCCTCCCAGAATTGGTTACCTTAGTTTTCTAAGGAAGAGCTGCTTGCGTTTCGGCAATCCCTACAAACTACGAAATGATTTCGTGCATTCTGAGTGGGTAATCATACCTTGTTCGTTGGTGACGGTGACGAAGTAGTTGCAGAGCGTGGGTTCTGCGAACAAGCCCGTGAGGCTGCCGCCCAGGAAGCCCGCTACCGCGTGCGTGTGGAACACGCCCAGCGTGTCGTCTACCTTCTGCAGCAGCGACCAGCGCTTGTGCACCACCATCATGGTGAACCAAGGGATGCTCCCCGCGCAAATCCCCATAATAATCGCCGCCCAGCACTGCACCACACCTGCCAATCAACCATCCAATTTTTAACCAAACCACCACCAGGTAATTAATTACACATGGACGCCCTCGTTCAAACGGGAGGTTTCAGCAATGTAAGTAAAAATGTGCAGACTTTCAAAAGAGGATTGGGACATTAACTTAGGGTTAACCTCGGTGAACGAACTACAGCAAAATCGGTAAGGTCTCATTGGAAACAATTACGCTGCGATATAGATTACTCTCTGCTATTATTTCCAAGAGTATCCCAGCCTTTCCCAAGCACGCCAATTTCATAAAACCCCGCTATGTAACAGTCTGGATTTAGACCTCATTGCTTGCTCAAGGACTTCAACTGACTGATTTTACTGTTAAATACGATGAAATAGGACATTTTTGTTCGTTGTGACAAACCACTCAGCTGAGCAAGAAAGACCCCTATCCTTAACACTTGAGTGAAAAAACTGAATGGAAAAACTAGTGAATGTCGCATTTTTTCATGAATAGAGATAAGTTAGAGGCTCCATTGACCATACAGGGGAGCTTTGAATTGTGAAAATTGTGAAAATACTTGATCTACTGACATTTGTTTTCTTGCAATTGAATTGCAGGTTAACACAAACTAAATGTCCAGAATTTGAGACGTTGCAAGTTTCTAGATTATTGTAGGGAAAAGTTCAAAGTTCAACTGTATGGTGAATGGAACCTCTCCCTCACTGTTTGGTGAATGAAGACCTTACATTACGTTCTAATGTAGAGCTTACAGTTTTTTCGAAAAAAATATAGAAAGCGCAAGAATGACATCATTATAATAATGTCCTCCTCACGCATTCCAATGCAGTTCCAAGTGCGGTTGTAATAAGTTATAGTTCTCACTAACTTAGAGGCAAGTTGCGTACTCCAGCCACACTTACCTGCGGCGGGCGTGATGACGACGAGTCCCGTGATCATGCCCTGCACAGCTCCGATCACCGAGGGCTTCTTAAACACGAGCACGTCCATGATCGTCCACATCAGCAAGCTCGTCGCGGCGCACACATTCGTGTTCAACACCGCAATCGACGCGTCGATGTTGGCCGCGTAAGGATCACCCCCATTGAACCCCGCCCACCCCAACCACAGCAACCCCGCCCCCGCCAGCATGAGCAGCACATTGTTCGGCGGAAACCTTTCCCTATCTCGGTTCAACCGTGGTCCAACCCAGAATGCCGCCACAAACCCCCCCACCCCAGAGGACAAATGAATAACATACCCCCCAGAGTAATCAATCACGCCCCACTGGAACAAGAAACCACCGCCCCAGAGACAGAACGCGCCTACGGTATATGAGAATGTGAGCCACAAGGGCACGAACAGCATCCACGCGCGGAAGTTCATGCGGCCCAGCAACGAGCCCGCGAGCAGGATCACCGTGATGGCCGCGAACACGAACTGGAAGTACACCATGGTGGCCATGGGGTAGAGAGGCGCGATTGCGGCGGTTTCGAGCGTGCCGTTCTTGTGGTAATGCACGGTGGCCACGAGCTTGGCTTGGCTGAGGAGAATGGAGTGGGTGAGGACGGGACCGCCTTTGCCCCAGATGGGAAGCAACTTCTCACCGAATGACATCTTGTAAGCCCAGAGTACCCAGCAGAGTAGGACTGCTGCGAAAGCGTAGAAAGCCATGAAGGCGGAGTTCACGGCCCATTTCTTCTTCACGATGCTGCCGTAGAGGATGACGAGGCCGGGGACGGATTGTAGACCCACGAGCGTGCCGGCAGTTAATTGCCAGGCGTTGTCGCCCTTGTTCAACCAGTCGGGGAGCACGCCGCCGGTGTTGTTGTAGCCGGACGGGACCGCCATTGCGTCAGATCATGCACAGCAAGCCGACTCCGCGGACTTCAACCTACAAGCTGCACACGGGCGCAATCGTTCATCATCCTTTCGTTCAAATTCACGAGGAGGGACACCGAGTAAATGGACGTAACGGGGTGTGCATAAAGTTCAGGACGTGGTGTCCAACATTCGGTGCCGAATTCTCGGCCGAGGTCGAAAGTGAGTTCAATAGCACATTCGAAAGCGCTTCCCAATTTCGTCACTCCTTTGCTCTTGTGCGGGAAAACATGAAATAACAGGACTACAGACGATACAGGAAGTCCAAACCGACATGAAATCGATCAAATCCAGGAGTGTTGCAGGGTGAACATGAAACGCGGCCGCGATCGAGTGAATCTGTTACAAGTTCAAGCGCGAATGAACCTTGACTCCCTGGAGTGATGACTTGCTTACAGGCCATGAGGTATTACTATATACGCATACGTCAGGGTCACTCTGACGTAATCCTGAACAGTAAAGTGTTTAAAAATCTGGACGAATGACACGGAATCAGTCGAGGGAATCGTTGCTGTGCGAGATTCTGGAAATGTTCTTCGGCGGGTTGAACTTTATACTCAACCCCGGAATCTAAATCAACTGAAATCCAGGCCATTGTTTCCCTTCGTAAGTACTTTGGAGCTTCCTACGACGCATCCATAAACCTAAGTGACAGCATTGTGATCGACTTCAACCCCACCAGCAAACACGAAACTCAACCCTCATACGCGTCAAAACGCCGGATTTCAATGAAAATGGCGCAGTTTCAGTCGCCCATCTACACAAGTCTGACCTCAGGGCACTTGAAAGTTACAATTCTGGCGAACGTTCTGAAATAAACGATTCAAACTAATACAATCGTATAACCTAAAGCAGTGCTTGCCCAGTCCTTCAAAGAGCCCCAAAATTTTCACAGACAAGCACGGCTTCGATTCTCACATTGCACTCATCACGACATAAACATCGGGTACCACACTCAGAAACTTCGATCCAGAGCCCGAGTCGCTGTCAATATACACGTAAAAACGGCGGATTGCAGTGAAAATGGCGCGCGACTCCTACTTTTTCAAGCTCTACGTCTCAATTTTGACACTTTAAACCACCCCATTCCAACGACCACGACCCTAGCCAAGCTCCTCCTCGTACCGCCAAAACCATTACCGATCATTACCGATAAAAAAACGCGATCAGAATTTCCAGGAAAGCGAAAAAGCAAGGTATGGAATGATCGACGGTGGAAAGGAAGAC
Organism: Pseudisothecium myosuroides; assembly: GCA_951799445.1. Classification (NCBI taxonomy): domain Eukaryota; kingdom Viridiplantae; phylum Streptophyta; class Bryopsida; order Hypnales; family Lembophyllaceae; genus Pseudisothecium; species Pseudisothecium myosuroides. Next base: position 32,406,916 of record OX637287.1, on the reverse strand, counting down.
AAGATCTCACCTGAGCACCCAGGCGAAGCTATGCCATTGCAGTCGATGATGATGTTGCCTGACTTCCACGGCGAGGTAAGCTTAGCTCTTCACAGAGAGTCACCAAGCTGTTTAGTCAAGCTAGCAATGTTCAGCTTTGGATTGAAGTCAGTCGATGTGCGTTTCGTTCGCTGCGCGCGGACGCTAGCAACTCTGCAGCTCCTTTCGACCCGACCCCGCCCTAGTGGAACGCGGAATAAATTATCTTATTTTAAGCTCCTAATTACGCCACCAGTGAGAATTTTCTTCGCCCACTGCTTGACTCTGTGCTGGCTGCTAATGATAGACACCGTCTCTGGCTCGAGAAGAGATTCCTTATTCGCCATCTCCCCAACTCCCAAGTCCCTGGAGAGTCTCAGGATTGATGACTTCAGTCTCGAGGTTTCCATCTTCGATCATGCTTGCTCTTGTTGTCCATTCTCAGTTGCGACTGTTGGATTTGTACTCAAGGATTTGGTGGAGAATAGAGGATTTGGTGGAGAATAGAGGATTTGATAGAATATTGAGGTCTGGGTGTTGCATTTAACCATCTATCAAAGCGCCACCAAATGTGGCACGCTCTGGTTCTACAATACAAGTAGGCAATTAGGCATACAAGGAGCCTCCTCATGCAAGCCTCAAAATATGGTCTGAAAGGTAAATGGTCTAAATGTTTTTTTGATTAGAGATATGTTTAAGAGTCTTCGGAATTTATTGTCAAATTAAAGTTCCATTGACTTACTATTGTCGTTGGTGGAGCATGGAAAAGTGCTACCGTGATGCAAGTGGCTTGTGGTCATGCTCTGGCCATTCACTGCTTCGTTCACAGTGAATTGAAGACCAACGTTTTTCTCTTTCTTGTATTAGTATCATTCTGTTGACTAGTCACTGCTCGTAGTCATGTGTCCCTTCTTTGGTAATTGTTGTACTGTACTGTACAGTAATCATCAATTTCGTTAAATTGGCATAGTTTGGGGCTCCAGAAATTTTGACCATCATGTGCACAAAGCTCTTAAAAAAAACCTATAAAAAAATATACATTTATCTTTCAGGCCTTGTGTCCTGAATAGTTCAAAGTTGTGGAATTCTGCCAATTTAACGAAGTGATATTAGCTGCCATGTTTACTCAGACAGGTACAGTGGTGATATCAAGGGATCTGCATCGGAAGCACCGGTACAACGTGCCAAGAACTGTAGAAGAGCTGAAACTCCCGAAAGGCTTCTGGAGAGGAGCTTCGGTTGAATACTTTATAATACCGAAGGTTCCCCTTGACCAGAATTTCAATGCAAAGACACTGTTTGAATCGCTAGGAGACACACATATCATCATTTGAATCATATCATAATATTTTCCACCGACACTATTCCCTGCAGATGGGATGTGAACACAGTTTATGATGGTAAGTTAGTATGGAACCAAACGGCGAGACCGTCTTTAACTCCTAAGTGACGATTGTCCGACGATCAAGTTTGAACTGATGTTTGTAAAATTTTGACACATCGTGTGTACACTAACCACCTTTGCAAGAAGGAAGAAAATATTGTTCGGATGCCTTGCTGAAAATTTTAGGTTGCCCGAAAAAATTCAGGCAATTCAAGAATTTTTACTAAACTCCTCATTTACTTTTTGAAATTTGGCATGTATGTAACTAATATATTATAGTATGTAATTGTCATGAAATAATGCTCTGTATTTGATGGTATTTGATCAAAAAAAAATTGACCAAATACTTTTTAGTTCAAAGTAACATAATAATAATTTTAATTCAAAAATCACATTCCAAGAGGAGTCAAACTTTGTTGACTATATGGGGCAAATTTTGAAAAAATATACTTCTAACTTCAAACACCATTACCCCTAAGGGTCATGCCATTCTTGGCCCCTTTCAAAATTTTGATGCATAGCAAAAAAATTGTTGTAGGGTCATTGCAAGAAACATTTGTCCTTTTTTTTGTCCCCTTAGCCTTGGACAAGTGGTTTTTTGCTCATAACCTTTGCATCATATGTCAATTTTATATGAAATTTGAAATGAAGGTATATGTGGTAGTTGTAGACACTGAATAATTTTTTTTCCTTTTTTAAAATTAGCTTATTATTTTTAAACATCCCCCAATAGTATGTCTACTTTTTTCATTTGGCCCGTCATTTGGAAGATTTTTAGTACTTTTTTTGATCTAGAAATACAAATTCAAAGCCAAGGTAGTTGAGAAGTAATTGAAAAGTAGTTGTGCTAAGATTGCATACAATGACAACAAGTTTTTATGCAATTTTCTAACATTTGTAGCATACATATGGGCTCAAAGTATCATCCTTTGCACGAAGACTAGAATGAGGGGAAAAAAAATTCTCTTAGAAGTATTTGGTGCTATTCAAGCGCATCGAAGTATAGAAGAATATGACTATTTTTTAATTCATTTTTATGGTTTTTCTAAATTACTAAAAATAAAAATGTTCATATACCCATTTTCTACTATTTTTTGGTCCCCCTAGCTCTATAGTAGTTTACAATAATCAGTAGTAGTGTACAATACGGCATTGATTGTTTATTCATTTTTAATTTATTTTTAATTTATTTTTAATGTTTTTTATTGGTTTTATTAATTTTCAATAGATTTTTTAATGATTTTTAATGTTATTAAATTCATTTATAATTCGTTTTTTAATCCATTTTCATTACTTGAACTATATTGCATATGCATAGTACTTGTAGTAGTGGCAATCCTATGCCCAAAAAACAATGTTTTTAAAACAAAAATGTTAAGTGTTTCTTGTAACAACCCTACTTCTCAATTAAATAGATTGTTAATAAAATTTGCACCATGTTAACCCCTATTATAATCAATCTTTCTATCAAAGAATTGAAAAAACATATACTTGGAAGCAAGGTATAAGATGAATTAAAAAAATGACATGTTGGATAAGTCAATAGCACAAGTGCACAACATACCATTCTAACCTTTATTGGATAAACTTGCAAACTTGCAAACTGAATAGTCAAAGATTTCAAAAAAATTCCACATACTCAATAGATTTGACTCATAGATTAAAAACAAAGAATTCTCCAATGAATCGTATGTAGGCACATAATCATACGCAACAAATGTGGAAGAAATGTTAGAAACCTGAGCTTGTAGAAATGACATGACAAAAAACTGAAAAGCACTCATCATTCTTTGGCGTGTCTACTGAAGAAATAACATCTCCATGTCAAAGTTGCACTCCATTTCCATTTCTATAAGCCCAATCAAAGTTTATGTAGTTTCCATTAAACCTACGAAAATAACCTATATATATATATATATATATATATATATATATATATATATATATAATAAGACATCCTCAAGGGTCCGATTTCATGGGCACTTTGTAGAAATCCATTATTCCTAGGCAAGGTGAGGAGAAAAAAAAGTGTGCAACATACCTTGAGTCTCTTATGGCATTGTTATATACTTGTATGTTTTAGTTTTAGTTATGTTTTCCATTTTTTTCCTTTTACACACTACTATGGTAAACTTTGTATGTTTGAGTTTTGGTTATGATTCCCAATTTTTCCTTTTACACATGACTATGTTGAACTTTGTATCTTTGAATTTTGGTTATGCTCTCCATTGTTTTTCTTTACACGTGACTATGTTAAACTTTGTACGTTTGAGTTTTGGTTATGCTCCCTATTTTTTTTCATTTACTCATGACTATAGTGAACTTTGTATGTTTGAATTCTACGGATGCATTTTTTGCACTTTTTTTCCTTACCTTTTTGCTTTTACCTTGCTTTTCCATAACTTTTTTTTCCTAATAAAGAGTATAGCCTAGCAAAAAATACATTGACATGGATATTATAAGTAATGATAGGGTGCCATAATATAGACCAATTTGCCAAATTAAATAATTATAGGGACCCTTTTATTTTTGCCGATGAGGTAAATAACCCCCCAAAAATTACCCCATCGCCGCACATAGGGTCCAAAATATACATAGAGTGATCCACCCAAGATTTTGGGAAAGATGGACAATTATTTTAGGACAGAGGGAGTAACTAGCCACCTCCGCAAATAATAAATAAATAAAGACATTAGGGGAGATTTGAGGGCAAGAGAGGGTCGTTTCAATCCTATTCACCTTGTTGGAAATTGCTATACACTGTCAGAATATTTTAATAATAAGAAAAATATTAAATTTAAAAAAATTATTTAAAAAATTAATCAATTTGAAAAAAAAATGAAATATTAATTTCTGACTTAGCACGCTTTGTATCACATCAGACTGGGCATGTGGCAAAGTTCCCAGAGTTCCTATAGTCCGGGAACTCACGGTCTTCCAAAGCCCCCAAAACTCTTCTAATGAAATACCTAATTCACCCACCCACCCACCTTTCAAATCCAAAGCCAAAAATACTTTAATATGAGTACAATATATGGAATATAGACAAAATACATATGGATATGATATATGGAATACTATTAGTATATGGATTACTAATATGATATGACAGATAAGTAATGCAAGTATGGGATATGGGATATGGTTAATCCTATATCAATTACAATTTAGCATCTTCAAAAATATATATAGATATGGAAGGAATAAATGAAAGAATATAGATATGGGGATTACTAATTCATTCACTTATTAAATGAGTGGGTAGCGATCCCTCACTATCTCCTCAAAAGGACCCCCCCTACCCACACTATATATGATGGAAAGTGTAGTTATGAAACTACTTATCATTTTATTGAAAAATTACTAAGTTGATCCTCGTGCCTTGTTTAACAATAATTAATTTTGACATTTTTTGGAAATTAAGGTTAATCAAGTTGTTGTCAATCCATATCTTTTAAATAATCATTTCCATCAAGTTCCAAATACTACCTTGATGGTTTCAACTATTTATTATATCCCTCTTTACCAACTTGAAAATATTGTTTGCAAATGATTCCATTATAAAGTTTCATAAACATAGTATTCTAGGAGTTTAGTTCCCTATTTTGAACTTTGTTGGTGACGATTTTTAATTTGTTATATATCTTAGGGATTAGGTAGCAATTTTATTTTTGTAGTGGATAGTTTCTTTTGAACCTTAGCATTTCAATATTCTTTTCTAATAATGTTGAAAAAAAATTCATTGCAATTGATTGAAGAGGTTTTGGCTCTCCAATAGGAAGATGCCATTGGCCTTCCATCTTCATTTTTTTCTAGAGCTTGATCCAACTTCCTTCAATAAGCAACCAATCATTGTTCACCCTTAGATGGAGGTAGAACTATAAAACCAAGTTGTTCACCCTTAGTTCATTTTTTTGAACTTCTAAAGTATTTTAAACATATTAACTCTAGAAATGGTAGGTTTCTACGAATAGAATTCATCAATTTGAAGATTGAGAAATTGAAAGTCTTATATGTCCAACCCCATGGTATCCTTGACAATCAATATGGGACAATTGTAAGGTGTGAAATCTACCCAATATTAGGTGGAAATAACATTGAAATGTAAGATGTGTCAATGTGTTGTAAGGTCTACCAATTTGGATTACACACGGGGGATTTGAGGAAAATTTATAAAAATCCCTATAAAGAAAACCCAACAATATTAATCTTCTTCATAGGGAATTCCAAACAACTCCATTGTTAAAATGAAAAAATTCCTTCAAAGAAACCCAACAATTTTCTTGTGTTCAAGATTTCTTTGAAGATCACTCCTTGTAGACATTACAACACCGAAGAACTTAAGAACTGCCAAGAACTAGCAGGGACAAACTACACAATCTCTAAATCAGTCACAGGGAAATCCAAACAAGTCCGTTGTGACTTGTGAGGATCTTTGTAAAAGCTCTCTATATGTGTACTTTGGAATGGACTCCACATTACATAATAGTTTTACAATTGAACTAACCATGTGATTAGATTCATGCAGATATATGTGAGAGCTAGGTCAAGACCATAGTGAGTATTTCTTACATCAATATTGCTGTGAATGATCATACTAGTAATGCTAAATGATAACTTTGTCTATAAATTGACTTTGTCTTGCCACTTCATCCTATTATTTGACAACCCAAAGTCAAAGCACTTTGAACACAAATGGATGGTAGATTTGGGTGATTGCAAGATAGACTCTACCATTTTGAGTCACATTCAGAATGATAAAGTTGTTATTTGCTATAACTTTTGAAGTATGAACCCCATGAATTTGAATTTTTTATTAGAAATGGCTAAATGTACGTTTGCATTGAGTCTTAGGCAGTGGTTAGGAACGGTATTATATAAGTTTTATTGTGAGCACGTTCGCACTGAGGGCGCTCTTAGGAACCAAACCTACATGGCTCCGCAGATAAGAGCGTTGTTAGCTCCAAACAAAGCACTCAATTTGCGGGAGAAACAAGAGAAGGCGCCGCAGTTACATAAACACAAAATCAAGTGGAAATGAAGATCTCAGACAATTAGGTGCGCTCTTTTGTAGTGGCACTGCTTTGCCCGCATTAGCAAAGAGCGGTGGGGAAAGAGTTGGCATTGTTCTTGAATTTCTGCAGTGATCCACCTGTTCCACAACAACACAGCCAGGGGAGATGCAAGTGTAGAGAGTGAATGAACCCTAAACCCTCGCAGCGTGCACCAAGCACATTCCTCAATGAATTCTCAGGTACAAGTAGGGAGACAAGCAAGAGTCCACTGAACGTAGAAGCACTGGCAAGCAACAAGAATTGTGAGGGCAATACCAAAACGAAAAAAGCACCCAATACCTAACAATTTTTCCCCGCACAACAAATTTTTAGCGCATAGATCGTTATCATAGATCCGTACTCCTACTGAAATTCGTTTAGTTTTCCGCTACTAATGAGTGAAGACATTACATCATTCAGCATCTGTCTCTCTATCTTTGTTGTTCCACGTACTGATACAATCATCTGAAGCATGTACTTGTACTCTTGGTTAGAGTTTGATCACTATTGATGAGTGATGGCATTACATCATTCTTGGAACTGCTTCACAATTAATCTTGTTGCTTCAAGTTGCTTAACCCCTAAATGCCGGGGTAGCCATTTCATGGCGTTTGGATGACTGCGTGGTGCTATGGAGGGAGATTAGAAACAGTTATTCATCCATTTCTTTTTCCTTGACCTTTCACAAAGGATTATGAAGAGTACCCAAGCGAATTTGTAGTTTTTTTAGTGATTGTTAATTTATGAATGAGAAATTGGTAAAAAAAACGGATCACAAAAAATGCTATTTTTAGTGTATTTTAGGAAGTTGTTGCTCCTTGCTTTAGATCTGAAATTTCTCAACAAAGATGATATTTTTTGAGTTTGAACCCAACTAATGATATGAAGTCCATCTATTCTAGTTTATACTCCAATTGGAATTTTGGAAAAAATTATAATATTGAATATTTTATTGCAATTTGAACTTTGGATGGATTTTCAATGTATCCTACATTCTAATTATATAATGGCACGGAATTCAACTTTACACCATGATGTTTGTTACTATAATGTACACCCATAGTGAAATTTTCAGATTTTTTGAAATTATTTTCTATTTGATATGATTTTTCTTCATTCTATCTTCAAAAAAATCAAATTTTCACAAAAAAATCTAAAATTTTGGTGAAGTAAAGAAGACATGTTATTTCATCTCCGAAAAATAAATCAAAAAAATTTCATGCATATCTTGTCACAAAATGGCAGCAAACTAAGTGAGGGGCGGTGAGGCTTAAAATCAGTGGTTATAGGCCCGTCCTTTAAGGGTTAACAATTGAGCAGTTCTTGATTCCGGGCTTGATCCTAACAGATGCATAACATTCAGTAGCCTCCAGAGAGGCTGCCTTTACCTCTCTCGAGTCCTCATCCACGAAATTCATCCTCAGATAATTAATGTAAGTTTGGGTACAGAAATAGTGGCAATACATTAAGGTAAGTTCCATTTTTTGTGGTTAATTTTAGGACCCAACATACAAATCAACAAATATTTGTAGAAGAAGATGTTGGCAAAGAATCCAATGAATAATGCTACACAATCATTTTCCATCAATAACTTGTTTGGTTTTTCAAGTGCAAAGACAATTTTATATATACACATGGGGTGGTAGGAGGTAGAACAACCCATGTGGGATAAATATTATAGAATTTGTAGTTTCTTAAGCATTCAAAGTTAAGTAAAAAATAAAGAATTGTGTTAAAAGTAGAATTTCAGATCACATTTAGGCATAGTAGAATAAGTTTTCTTAAAAAACTTTGAACTACAAAAAGTTGGTAAATGAAGATAAGTTTCACCTCCAAAAATCCGTTTGGCATTTTGAATCTCCAATCAAAAGTTATGGAAAAATTTGAGAGAGGGTTTGAAATGGCCCTTTTTTCTTTAACATTTTAAAAAACCCTCTCTCAAATTTTTCCATAACTTTTGATTGGAGATTCAAAATGCCAAACGGATTTTCGGAGGTGAAACTTATCTTCATTTACCAACTTTTTGTAGTTCAAAGTTTTTTAAGAAAACTTATTCTACTATGCCTAAATGTGATCTGAAATTCTACTTTTAACATAATTCTTTATTTTTTACTTAACTTTGAATGCTTAAGAAACTACAAATTCTAAAATATTTATCCCACATGGGTTGTTCTACCTCCTACCACCCCATGTGTATATATAAAATTGTCTTTGCACTTGAGAATCTAAATTGCTTCTGGCTTTGTATGAAAGCAAGCTACATGCTTGGTTCATTTTTTTTTGTGTGTTTAGTTATGTTACAAAACACCCAAAAAAAATTGAAAAAAAAATGAACCAAGCATTTAGCTTGAATTCATACAAAACCAAAAATATTTTGAGTTTTCAAAACACACTATATGGGTGCTGAACGTTTATTGTGTTTTATTTAATAAGTGTATGAACTTTGGTTTTGTCTTAATTTTAAATGTACCTTGAATTGTTATGGCCAGCTGACTCACTCTGACAAAATCGACGCGTGTATATTAGCTACTGATGGTGTGGTATATTCCACACCATTCCATCCGGGAGAAGGCAGCCCACCAGTCTGCTACTGAATGTTATGTGTATCATGTATGCAATATATTCAGATCCAAATCGTGTATGCATTGGAAATCAACCGTACGCAACAAGCATGATTAATTGAGCTGAAGTGCTCTAGCTTCTCTGGATTTGAAATCGTCTGTTACTGATGACAACATTGTTGTGCGCAGTACTGCTACAGTGGTACAATCCCGATTTCAGAGCTCCAAGAACAAAATTTGGAGCTCTATGGCGTACTTGCTTCAATCTTAATCAAGACTCTTGGTTGTTGTTTTCAAGATGCAAATGAAGCTACTAGTTAAGAAAGTTAACAATCTTCTGTTATTAACCCTTAAAGGACAAAGGGGTGGCCCTCCAAATCATCCTTTTGCATTACTGTGTGAATCATTGTCTTACAAAATTGCAAAAACGCTCATTGGAAGTCAAGCTACTGTAGAAGATCTTCCCTTTTCACAACAAATTTCAAGGATGAATAGTTGCATTTATGTCCTATACAGTGCGATTCTCTGTCATCCATCAGCCATAGAATGGCTACGTCGATGTTTAAGGGTTAACGATGTAGTGGAGGAGAAATGTGGCATTCACTGACTTCGATGTCCCTTTGCAAATGGATGTGCCTGTTGAGAAGATGAAAAGAAAGGGGAGCTCTAAAACTATAACGTTTGGTCCATAATTCTTAACAGCTATTTGTAAGTTACCATCTACATAAAACCAAACCTGAAGATTTAGTAGTCCAAACGCCAAGCGACTACCCGTGATGACAGAGTTCCAAGAGATTACAGCGGTGGACATTCCGGTGTGAACAACACGTCCTCTTCTGAAGTGCTATGTGCCACGTAGAACAAGTAGAGGACTGTACCACCACATGTATGTGAACGCAACGAAACTACGTAACACAGTTGTCTTAATTTACTTGGTTTGTCACTTTCCAAGTCTGAAAAGGGTCAATTTACCAACTTTGACACATATTATCTGTTTCCTGCCATTTTCACATAACACCCAATGCGAACCTACCTTAACTTGATTGTAATTATATCTTTTATTTTTTAGAAATTAAAAAGAATCATTTAATATTTACAAGTCAATTTTGCTATATTATCGCACTTTGAGGTTTAGGAGTTTTTAGTACTAGGGAGTATTCAAAATTAATGATTTAGAGCTGAAATTTCTATGGTCTATTCACAATAGGGAAGCATGTGCATACTAAGGGGCTTCTAAAAATGCACAATTTTATGTCCTCCATATTTGTGCAAGGAGGGCTCCCTTGTGTGCACACTTTGAAACATTGAAGATGGTTTCAACTTCATTTTTTTGGTGAAATTTGATCACCATCATGTCCTCACAAATTGCCAATTTTTAGTTTTTTTGTTCAGAGTTTTTATTTATTATTAATTTATACCTCATTGTATCTACTTTCTATGATAATCTATCTTTTTTTCACATTGTATTGTTTTAGTATTCACAAGTAGTCCATAGTACTTGAAACAATACTTTTAGCCATTGATTTTTCCAATCAACAACTAAGATTGTTCAGCTACAAATTACTCATAATATACAATCTAAAATCTAGTATTTGGCAAATGCTACCAAAACGTTTGGTCTTTCATGTAACCACCTGTATGTAGGTTTAAAAATTTAAGATTTGGAGTTTAGGATTTAGGATTTTAATATTTAGGGTTTAGGATTTTAGAATGTGTGGATCATAAGGTTGTTCTAGAGAAACTTCATATTCTGGGTTTTGTTTTTATTGGACCTACCTCCCCCCCCTCTCCCCTCTAATTTGTAAATTTCAATTTCAATGGTGCAATCTTTTTCTCTACAAATTATCCATTTGGGATATACAAAGGTTTTGACTTTTTCTCATGTGTTGATTCTTTATTGACAAATATCTTAGAGTTTATTCATTTGATATTCTAATGTTTTGATGTAACTCACATCCTCTTTTTTGATGATTGCAATTCCAATGATGCTGTCTAATTGTTCTACAAGTGCTTAGATTATGAGATAAGTGTAGAACGTTCAAATGCTACATGTTTTCTTAAAAGACTAGTCTTTTCATTTTATGTAGTTTATATATTGATGTGGGTCATGCTTTATAAGTTCAAAGTGTGATTCAAAATTTGTATGGCTTTGCATGTAGTCAAAGTTGAAATTGTATTGGTACTTGGGGATTGCCTCATGGATCAAAATTAAATTCTACATATTGTAGCCTATTACAAAAAAATTCAGGCCCGCAAGGGGCCGCACGTCTGCATGCAGCTTATGCAATTACAGTCCAAAAAATAAAATAAAATAAAATAAGGAATTCACGTGGCACAACTTGTGCCACGTGAGATCAGCAATTTCAAGAAAAAAATATTTTTTTCTTTTTTTTTGAAAAAAAAAAAATTAATTTTTTGTAAATTTTTGTTCCCTTTGTATTTGCATCTGTGGCCGAAAGTCAAACAGCCCTTTGCAGGGTTCAGATTTTTCCTAATGCATTTTCTTGTCATGCATTTTAGTTGGTTGCATTCGCAAATCAACATTATTGATTGCACTCCCAAACTTACAACAACATCTATATTTAGAGAGTTACTTTCTGCAAGCAAGCAAGTAGATTGGTACTAATGGAGCGTCAATTGATTATCGAATCCCTCCAAAGTTTACGGATTCTCCTTCTTTTAGTTCAAATATGGGGAATTGTGACTCTTGCCCTCAGTATGCAGTAGTGACTCATTTGGAGATGACCTTAGAAGGGTGTCTTCTAATGCACTAGGTTTGCAAGATGGAAGGAATTCTCCTGATGATGAGGATGAGTGTTCTATAGGTGACTCCTAAATGACCAATTTCCACTACCAAAGGAGAATTTTTGCCTTCCATCAATAGATGTCTATTCTAGGGGAATCTTAGTATGTGTACATCCATTGGCTATTATCTAGATGATTGAGGAAGCTTGTAGTTGTTTCAAGGGAAGATTTTGCAACATATCCTTGGTACATTTGAAACTAATAAAGGTTTCTGCTATGATGTGGATTTTGGTGAAGAGGCAAGCAAAAGAGTAATATTTGCAAAGTGATATGACAAAGGAAGTGAATGTCCATAACAACTACAAAAAAATTGGTCTTCTACAATAGTAACAAAGACATCTCAGCCAAGAGTTTTGAGGAGGTGTACCATGATTCACAGTGGAAGAGCTAGTACTCTCAACTACTTGTAGACACAGAAGGCTTCTACAGCCTTAGATGTAGCGCTACTAATCCTCATGTTGCCTAAGCGGATGTTTTAAATGAAAAATTTTCATATTGTTGTAATGCAAGTTATTTTATTATGTAAAAAAAAAGATTATAATTGTTATTTTGATTGGTTTTAAATAAGCTCATATGAAGAAAAATAATATAGATAAAAGAAAGGGGTCGTAGTGAGAACCATGGATTAGTTCAATGAAAAAGCTTGTTAACGTATCTCGGATGTTCTACCTCTTGTCACAGGTTAGGGAGATAGGTAGTTGGCTATATAATTTTCTTGAATTATTTTGTTTTCAATTATCAAATAAAATTACAAGCCACTTGTGCTGCTCGCATGATGAGTCTAGTGGGGCTTGAACCTATATCGAAAGGGGCAGAATAAACTTAACAAGCCAACCAAGTCAAGAATTTTGAAACTAATTTTGCTTCACGAGACTTTTATCACCTCTATTTGTTGGTTGTAGGGTTCTTTTTTTTTCTTCTTTTGAGATAGTTTCATATTTTATTTAAGCTTACTTAATTTGTTGAAATTAAAGGTATAACTTGTTTTACCTTAAATTCTTTTGGATTATGAAGGATTGTAATTCCATCTAAGAGATCAAGATAGAGTTATAGAAGAAAAATGGATGGCCAATGGATGAAACTTGGTCCATGTAGCATGGAACGGACTGAAGTCCATTTGCTCAGGTGGATGAGGTAAGGGGATTAAGAGGTGGCCTTCCTCTTTCTTCATGACATAGTTTTTTAAGAAAAGTTGTCGAGTCTTTGAAGACCCATAGCGAGTTATGTTTTAAAAATTTTGTAATGAAAATCTAAAAGAATGTTTTTTTTTTTCTATTGTGATTCTAGAGAGTTATGACTTGCTTTACTTGGAATTTGTATGAGAACATTATGCTTGATGGGGTGAAAGAGGATCAACTACTATAGAGTTCAAGAGTAAGATTTTTGAATGCTTATAAGAGTTTGGTTAGAAATAATCTAGTTTTGAGATTTGATGTAGATATATATTATGTTGTTAGCTTCCTATAGACTTATAAAACTTTTTGTTTGGAATTTCTATGTATGAATTATTTTTGTTGGGATGAAAAAAGGTCAACTGCCTCTAATCAAAAGGGCAAAGAATTTGATTGCTTTTAGAAGTTGTTTTAGAAGGTATCTTCTTCTAAAATTTTGTTTGAGTATATATCAAGTTGTTTGCTTTTTAGAAAGCTATTGAACTCTTAGTTTGGATTTAGGAAGTAAAAATTATAGACTTGGAAGTAAGGAGGTGGCTGGGGGTTGAGGTAGCCAATAATTTGAAAGGGTGAATTTCAAACGACAATAAAAGTTGGTCAATAAGAGATTTGGCTCTGAAATTTGGAGTTCGTATAGAAGTTTGTGCTAACTTTATGATGAGCTATCAGTTTGCCACACTTTTAATTTGAATATTGAAGAAATTGCGACATTCATTTGAGTGTTGGATACACATACAAGGTTTTTTTATATAGTTTGTATACAATATGACTTGTATATGAATATATATTTTTATGCATAATTTTTACAATTTTTTTACAAATATTCAATTTTATGTATGATTTATATGACTTCTATACAAATATATACTTTATAAAAAATATTGTATGCATGTTGTCAGCTCCTAATTTGTCACTTGGGACTCGTAGATTTCTTTTTTTTTAGTTTCGCAAATTAAAGTTGATAAAAGTATACAAAAAGCTATAAAAAGAGTATAGAACCAAAATAGAGTGGTGTCATACCCATTATAGTATTTGATTTTATATATAGAACTCCTCCAAACCTCGCCTGGAAATAGAGTAGAAACCATAAGATAGCAGGATTTGTTAGATTTGAGTCACATATCTACAAAAAGGCTAATTCCCACCATGAATGTGGCAATTCATGAATGAGTCGGTCCAAGGGATCCACAACAAGCCCACTAGGTTGGGTCTTAAAGTTAGGTTTTGAATTCCCCATTAGATCAATGAATTTAAAAAAAAAACTGATTATTAGCATGCATGAGCCACTAACTTAAGACGGGCTTGTGGAGGAATCTACCGCCCAAGAATGGTGTTCTAGGGCAAAACCTATGCAGAAAGTCAACGATGAAATCGATTTGACAAGATTCCTTTATTTGCAAAAGATTCTCATGCCATTGACAATTCAAGGAGATGGCCAATTTGGATCTCCACTGACCAATTGTGCCAGGTATGGGAACGCACCTACACATCTTTTGTGGGATTAATTGATAGGTCCCATGAAAATTCCCAGCATCTTCCGACTTGCAAAAGAACCTCTTTTGGACGGTCAACCGTTCTAACCTCCAACGGGAATTTCTTGAAAATTATCTAGGTTGCGGTAAAATCTCGTTAAAAATTAGATTAGTTTTTTTATACTAATAATGTGCTCCAATAAATTTTGCGACATTTTGATAGCGGCAAGTATCCAAACTAGCCAAATTCCTCGAGAATTAATCACGTGGTGGGATCCATGCAACGTTGACTAGCATTCTAGGGGCATACGACGATAAACTGAAGTCAATAAAATACGGCAATCTGCAGCCAACAATGCAATCCGTTTGACATTTGGAGTTGATCTCCAAAAGTTAAGATTTTGGTCCAACATAGATGGTAGATAGTTAAAATTTAGGGATTAGGATGAAAATCCAAATCAAAAAGGTTACTAGTAGGAATTTAGGGGGGGAAGTGGGCCCTTGGAAACCTATATAAGGGCTTCATTTTCCTCTCTAAAATCACCTCTAAACTTGTTTTGGGTCCGTGGATCCAAGTTATATTGGATATTTTGGTGTTTTAAGCCAAAAACCTCTATGGTGTTTTCGGAGCACTTTTGGCTCCAATGTTGTTCAAATCTAAGCTTTGAAGGTCTTTTGGAGTGTCCTATTGTGGTTACGTGTGTACTTTGAGTCTTTTGTGTACTTAATGTTCTAACTTTCACGTTGAAAGTAGTTGGGGGTCCTTGTGAAATAACTTGTGTGTCTTGGACGTCGTCTTGGTGTCTTGTACTAATCTTAGAGTCACCCCACACCGTACCTTGGCGATGCCGCTTTGGGAGGCCTTTAGCCTGTAAATTTGGTATTACTACGTTCATACTAACTTGTGTGTATTAAGCTTGTACTATCTAGAGGGAAGTTGTACTGTGTTTTGTACCCCTTATTTTTATCTCTTTAGGAACTAACCTTTCTTCTCAAGTCTCCCTTGTTGAGTGGGCCCCCCTCTGGGATGGCGAAGTTTTGAACCTCCTTTATGTGTTTTCTTTAAGTGTGTTTTCACCTTCATCTAAAGTTTTCCTTGTTGTATGAACCCCCCTTTGGGACGGTGAAGCTTTGAACCCGTGACTAGATCTAAGTCCTATAGTGTATGTTAAAAAGTTCTGGACGGCGGAGCTACGGACCTCTGAAGTGCCACAAAGTCCTAAAGTTGGTGTTAAAACTAACTTGGTGGCGAAGCTTTGAACCTCTAGGGTACTCAGTTCTAAAGTATAGTTCCTAAGATCTACTTGGGAAAATCCAAAGTTTAGCTTTCAAGATTATTAGTGGGTTAATAGGGGAAGGCACGACCTATGAAGTGATTTTTAGCAAGTCCAGCACCCTATCCAAGTGAGTTTTTTGCAAGTCCAGATTCCTCCAAAGTAAATTTTTAGTGAGTTCCACCATCATCCAACCATCCAGCCATACTAGATCAGCCCCCAACCATCAAAAATCAGTTTTGTTTTAAAACAAAAAAAACAGATAAAAAAACCAACCCCCAGCCAACTGAGCCAACTGGCTAGCGGTGTTGGGGTTTAGCAACGAGTTTGGAGTCCAGTCAACAAGGTTTGGGGTTTAGCAACGGGGTTTGGGATCCAAGCAACGGGGTTTGGGATTTAAATAACAAGGTTTGGGATTCTAGCAACGGGGTTGGAGTCTAGTAATGGGGTTTGAAATCCAAGCAATCGAGGTGGGGACCAGGGTTTTTTTTTGTCTTAGTCTTTGTTTTTTTCCTAAAATAGTGGGATTAGGGACCCACTTAGACTAGGGACTAAACATTAGAGTAGGGGGATATAGGTTTAGGAAAGAAAAAAGAAGGGGGAGGAAAAAAATAACACCTTGCGCCACACCTACACAAAACTCTCGAATCCTAACTCTCTCACCAACAAAACGGAAACAACAAGCAATGGAGGGGGATTAGAAAAGAAGGAGATAAAGTAGAAGACAAAGAGGAGAGAAATGATAAATAGTGCCTTAGCCATAAGATTAGGTAGATTTAGAAAGGAGATATAGAGAATTCTTTGTGACTGTTAGGAGGAAGATTAGGATGACACAAAGGAGAAATGTGTAAGAAGGGAAGGGGCACCGTTAAGTTTCTTGAAGTTTGAATCTATAGTTGTAAGACCCTCGGTAAGACCACCATCAATACATTTGGTGGAATAATGCTAGTGTAGAAGAGGTGGGGAGAAAGAAAAGGGAGGAAGAAGGAAAGTAAGGAAATTAGATTACAAGGGTGTAATATTTTCTAAAATTAAGCGGTGAGCTTTGAAAAAATAAACAAACAAAGGACCACAATGGAACACGAGGATGCGTACGCAAACGTGAACAAAGTCATCTCTTAACGCTAGCAATGTTGTAGTAAGTCATTAAACTAACCCTTGGTGTTTTTCCCCTAATTAGCTTTGATTTCCTTAGTTGGCCTTTAATCCACGTTAGCAAGCAAGGATTAGTGAGAGGTGGAAGTTTAGATTCAAAAATTTATAGATTGAGAAGAGGGGTTTCCGAAAACATATTACACTCAAGATTTGGCTTTTATTTGACCACGTTAAGTTAAGTTGAGCAATAATAGGTAGGACGGATGAAGGTTAGCCCACATCATCCAAAAGGAACAACGGACGGAATTTAGGAGTTAAAATTTAGTGTCAATTTAAGAAGTTAAAATTTGGAATTAAATCCAGGAGTTAAACTTTAGAAGTTAATTTTAGAAGGTAGAAATGTAGAATTAATTTTAGAAGTTAAATCTCAAAGTTAAATTCTAGAGTTAAATTTAGAGTTTAAAATTTAGAGTTAGTATAGGAGTTAAAATCTAGAGTTAATTTTAGAAAGTATAATATATAGATTTAGAGTTAAGAGTCAAAATCTAGTATTAATTATAGAAAGCAGAATTTAGAGTTAAAATTAGGAGTTAAAATCTAGAGTTAATTGTAGAAGTTAAAATTCATAGCTAAAGGTAGGAGTTAGACTTTAGAATTAATTTTAGGCAGTAGAAATTTAGAGTTAATTTAGAAGTTTAATTTTAAAAGTTAAACTTTAAAGTTAAAATTAGAGTTAGAATTAGAAGTTAAAATTTAGAGTTAATTTGAAAAGTAGAATCAAAGTTAGAAGTTAGAAGTTAGATTTTTTAGTTAATTTTAGCAGGTAAAATTTAGAATTAAAATTAGGAGTTAAAATTAGGAGTTAATTTCGGAAGTAAAAACATAGATTTAATTTAGAAGTAGAACCTAGAGTTAATTTTTAGAAGTTAGTTTTTAGAAGTAGAAACTTAAAATTAACCTTAAGAATTAAATCTTAGAATTAATTTAGAAGATAAAACTTGAAGTTTAATTTAGAAGTAGAACAGAGGGTAGTCAGAGGGTAGTCTTAGGGGTTCATGGAAGGAACATAGGGGATCCAACTTCAATAAGTTAAAGTAGTTAGAAATGGCACCAACTACCCTTGACCTAGGATAGATAGTTAGGACAGTAAATTTTTACCCTTCAAATCACCGTGATCATTGATAAGTGATAGTTAGCTTGGTCGTCGCATCACTCGCATCTCTAGGCATTTCTTTTGCCCATCTACAAACTTAGGAAACACTAGCAAGATCCATTGCTTAGAAAGCACAGTGGATTGCGCTTATGTGAGTGTTTCTAATTCCACCCTTGAGTCAGAAAGTTACACACGGGCTTTAGCGGCTAGTTTGTTGGAGATTTACTCCTAATCGGGTGATTCCTAATTAAATGGTCGCCTTCCAAGCAATGGACACTTTTTGTGACTGATAATCCTGTAAAAATTCACTAATTCTAAGAAAAACTATTTGTTAATTAGTTAAAAAGGTTATGGTTAAGTAAAATGGGATAAAGAAAGCAATATCTAATCTAACTAAAATTGTATCTAGGCACCTTTTTAGAATATAATTTTTCTTTCCCAAAATGGTAAAGAAAGTTAGATTCCGAGATTCCTAGCAAAAGTTACCACGGTCGAAGTTCGGCCCTTTATTGGCTAAAACTTCATCCACTAATCTAAAATAGCAAATCAAGTCAAAATAATTCTAAATTCTAGGGTTAGATTATTAGTTCAATTAAGTTCTGGATTATTAAGATTATTTGGAATTTTGACCTATTTAGATGTTTTTCATCCAAATTTAGCCCCAAACTTCATCCAAACTTTTATCCTTCAAAAATAAAGTATTTTTAAAAGGAAAAAGGGAATTTTGGAATCTTTATAGATTCTTTGTTTGATTCCACCTTAAAATATTCCTTAAAGATTCCTTTGGAGGAAAACCTGAACTTTCATCCACTTTATGGTTAAGTTTAATTTGTTAGTAACTTCTTTGTTTTGTGGCTATTTCTTAAGTGTGATTTGGGTTTGGAACGCTCTAAAAATTACCTATCAAGTTCTAAATTCTAACTTAAATCCTAAAATTCTAATCTAAAAGCTAACTTCTAACAGCAACAATTCTAATTTCAGTTTAACCCCTAAAGGACCAGCCTGCTGAATTTGGCAACATAGCTATTTTGGGCAAGTTCGTGTGAGTGGAGATTAGCAAATTCCAGGCTGAAACTTTAATACAACTTGGGGACGAGGAATATCTTCCATGTGAGCAAAATTTTACAACATTCGAGTAAAGGAGTGAAAAGTTATAGTGTGAAATGTTACTATTTTTCGTAACTGGGCAGTGTGGGCAGGAATGCTAACACTGCAGTTAAAAATTCAAAAAGAAGCCCCGAACTTGAGGGCAGGTGACAGGGTAGGTGAGAATAAGCGTGGTAGACTGGGTTTGACCAGGGGTACTTCCTGACAAGCGATATGAGAGTTTCAGCAACCGTCTGGCATACTTTTCGTTGGCTACGCCAGGAATTGAATGTGTCATACTTTTCACTACCAAGGCCAGCAATTGGGCATGGAGAGCTATTGAGCCACAAGACAGCAACTGAATAACTGCCAAAATATGATAAATTATGGAAAAATGCAATTTTTCAAATTATGTCGACAAAAACAAAAAAGTAAATGTAAGGCCAAGACCACAGAAATGAAAGATCACAAGGTCAATCTCTTGACTGCAAAGTGCCTTCTTTTATTTTGCATTAGTTAGTTGCGGTTCACTGTCAACATTTTAGTACGTTGCCTATGCAAATGAATATTGAAATGCACTAGTAGCTTATTTCCTTTCAATATCAAAATGTCCAATGTAAAGTTTACATACTCTGAGAAGCCGTCACTACTATTGAATACACATCTTCCATAAACACAGCTCGAAGTTTGTACTACTATAACCGTCACTAGAGTGCAGAAGCTAGCTTCCTCTTTGCAAGTAGCTAGTCTAAATTGAGCCGTCAATTCTGCTGAATTAATTGCAGCCTTTCCACTACTCTGAAACCCTATAACCCATGAACTTCACAACCCTGCAACAGTATCCCAGAAACACACACAATCGTTTGAGAGGAAAAACATACGGTTTTGCATTACAGATGAATCCTTCGGAGGTCTTGCCCTTGGAGCGTACATGTACCATCGCACTGAACTCTGTAGTAGTTGAGGGTGATGCGGTGCATCACAATGCAGCTGAGGTCGATGCGTCACATCCCAGTGACTTCCGTATCCCTAAAGAGCTGCCCAGTGAGTGTTGTGAGAGTAGTGCCGACTTCTCTCTGAGCTGCCTGCAAGGAAGTGATGGTCCACTGAAAGAAGAGACAGAAATTGCATTAGAAGAGTCTCTTGGAGAAAAGCTGCACAAACTACTGCTAGAAAGAGAGAGTGCTTCACTTGTTCAAGCATCTAGAATTGCAGCACTACTACAGATCAGTCATTTAAAATCTCTGCCAGTGAAGAAAGGCACTCGAAAGTGGCTCCAGAATCCAGAGCCTGCTACTCTTCGTCACCACTTTTATCGGCAGGCTGCATATGCGCTAGGCTGGAACTTCAGAAGACAATTTCACCCAAAAATTCTCAAATTCATCAAAGAAGAGGTCTGGCCAGATTAAGCTTCCACATCTGAGAAAGCGGGGGACAAACGTAATGCCGAGAACTCCACGTTTCATCAAGGAAAAATGGGTTAGTACTTACTGATCCTCTGCTGTTTCATATCTGTTGTTTCATATGCTCCTATGCTGCAGAAATGATATTCTTCAGCATTTACACCTGCAAAGCTCTTGTCAGTGCTAATGTTACGGAATGAAACATGGAACTTGTAAGCTAAGTCTTAGGAAGGAAAGAAAAGATACAATGTAGTATTTGGCATACTTACGTTCTAGTTAGTTACTAAAAGAAGGTAGCATGGGCTAAAAGCTCACGTTCAGGGTTCATTTATCAGATTCCTCTGCCTTCAATGCACTAAGGATAATGTGGTCGTTTCATTCGTCACTGCCAACAATTCTGAAAACCCTAGTTTGTTCATTTTGTTTGCTTCAGCTTTTCAGACGCCATACATTTCAAAAACATGTTGCATATATAGAAAAATACTGGGCATATGTGAAGTGACAGTATACTAACCTTTGCATCCGACTCCATGGTCGGACTCTTGGAAACTACCATTCTTCATGAAATGCTGCCGTCCATAGGTCTCATCCTTTGTACTTAAAACCCTGCCTTCACATGAGTTCAAAAATAAAAATGTACAGAGTCACAGGAGAAAGCATATGCAGGAACGTAAGCAATGACCGGTGGGCGCTTCAATGACAGCTATGAGGGCTGCAGCCACGCCTTCATTTGCGACAGTATTCTACCTCCTCTGCATGACATCGACAACAGGAAGAAAATAAATAACGTGTTCAAAACTGACCTCTGTCCTCATGCTAATCGCAGCTCGCTTCGGATGATGTTCCGCCGAGAAGGAGTCAGCGACTGCAGGAGATTCGGGCTGCAGCCGCACTAGCTCAAGCACCGCCGAATGATCGTCCTCCAAGTTTTGAGAGTAGCTCCGATGAAGACGAAATCTCCATTCCAGATGATACTGTCGATGCTGGTAGATCGAGGGTGGGCAGCCCTAACTTCCTGCATCCTGAATCAAGAAGTGCAAACAAAGGCGTCATTGACAATAGAACCCTAAGTCCAAATACGTGGTATGATCATCCCTCCCCCCCGGCTAGATGGTGGACTTGTTGACAGAACAGAAGAGCAACATTTATCAGACAATGACGATGATGATATGCTTATTGGCAACCTGGAGGAGGACTTCTTCCTCAGTCAAGAAAACCAAGTTCCAGGTCGAGACAACAGCTGTGACGAGCGGTTCAACGACACAGACTCCGACAATAGTGATGACGAAACAAGAAATTCTGAAAACTTCCTGTGGCCACCTGAGCTTTTGCACAGCTCATGCTCTCGGCGATTGAATGGTGATGGCGGACGAGGAGAACGGCGGTGGCGACAGCCCGGACCAGCGTCGCGTGCAGGGGAGGATGCGGCGGTGCGGCAGGAAGCTCTGCGGCGCGAAGCAGGAGAATGTAGCCGCGCAGCATTTGAATTGGAAGGAGGCGACTTCAACGGAAGGAACGCCCGAGACAGCGTCCTGTTAGAAGGCCTGCCGGACCCGATGCAGCCACAAAGCTGCTTTGCCAGTTTTCTAGCCGGCCCCTCCATTGACATGGGTGACCTCGTCACTGACGCTGCTGAAGCCAGCGGCAGGCCAACGGTTATATCGGAGGCTCTTTTTTTGCACCACCTCAGCAATTTGCAGGCCGCTGAGGTACTCTCTCGTCCAGCCCACTTTGTAGACATTAATGGAGTCCAGGCAGATGAAAGAAACTTTGAACTGCCTGAGGTTACTGCTGGTTCTGTAGAACAGGACTCTGATTCATTTGAGTCTCATATGCCCAGTGACCTAAATGAGTATGTGCAGTCAGAAGATGAAGAGAGTAATGAGGAAGTTGAAATAGGGCAAGACGGGGATCCAGGGGACCCCACCAGTCTAAAACATATATATAGGGAGTCCACTTGGTTAGAAAGTCATACCACGTATTCCCCAGCTCCTAAGGAATTTGTTGATGTACCTGGAGGTACAGTAGATTTCCGACGTATGCCATCCTTTATTCAGTTATTCTCTTTATTTTGGCCATATACACTTTTACGCAAAATTGTGGTCGAAACCAATCGATATGCAACGACCGCTGATGAGCATGATATTGTACCGGGAGGAAATGCATGGTTCCATTTCACAGTTCCGGAATTGAAGGCTTATATGGCAATATCTATGTTGATGGGATTGAAGAGGCAACCCAATCTGAAGACGTACTGGGTGAAACGAGGTTCCTTTTTTCATTGTCCCCGGATTTCATAAGCATTTACCAGAGCTTGATTTCAAAGTATCACTAGATGTCTTCATATCACAAATCCTGCAACATATGTGACGGAGAGAGAATTACTAGGGTATGATAAGATGGGGCAGGTTCGTTGGTTAGTATCGGACATAAGGGATAGTTTCAAAATGAATTGGAAACTTGGAAAATTCATAACAGTAGATGAAATGATGATCCGTTACAAGGGTTCGTACTGTCCAACAAGGCAGTACATGCCGAAGAAACCGCAGAAGTGGGGCATAAAGGTCTGGTGTCTCGCAGATTCAAAATCAAAGTTTGTTTACAATTTTGACATTTACTGTGGAGCACATTCAAATGTGGTGGAAAATGAGGTAACGGTTCGACGTCATGGACAACCTCGTTTAGCTCACAATGTGGTAATGGATTTGGTAAGGGGTTTGGACACCAAGGGACATGTTCTAGTTACTGACAATTTCTTCACAAGCGTTGGATTGTTCAAGGAGTTGGCTGAAAAAGAAATATACGCTATGGGGACCATACGTTCAAATCGCATTGGTTTACCATTGGAATTGAAGACAGTGAAGAATTGTAACCACAGTCCAAGAGGAACTATAGCTTGGAAGATGCATGAGAGTAGAACCATGACCTGTGTCCTCTGGATGGACAGACGCCCCGTGTTACTTATTTCTACTCACGCTGTACCGATATTATTCCCTTGTGTTCCAGTGCCGACGGTACCTCGTAGAAATGGGGCTGTCCGAGATAAAGTTCCAACATCTCCAGTCCATTTAGAGTACATGACACATATGCGAGGCGTGGACGTTGTGGATCAGCTGAGGGCCTCTTATACTTGCCAAACGAGGTCTCATAAGTGGTGGCACAGAGTCTTTTCATTTCTTTTGGACACCACTGTTGTCAATATGTTTATTTTGTACAAAGACCTTCTACAGTTACACAGGCGGGGGAAAGTTCCTATGACGCATCTACAATTCAAAACAAATTTGTGTGACGCACTATTATTGAATTGGAAGGGCCATGACGTGGTAGTACCTGCTGAAGATGAAGAACGGAGGCACTAACCTTGCCAACGTGGAGTCGAAAGCATGGCACATGCTTTCATTGTGGGGACCGGAATTGTACATTTTATTGCCGGGCACACAATAGGATGTACTTGTGTTTGAACCGTGGATGCTTCGAACAATTTCATTATGGACCACAAACTCATGGTGGACCACGTCAAGGCGGCCGCCGACATCGTCAAACTCGCTAAGAGTATGTTGATTCTAAACATAATTTTGTTTTGTTTTGTTTTCCAAATTTGGATGCATAAGTGTTAGTGGAATTTTGCAACAACTTCTTCTGGTTGTTCATAATTGTTTGTTTGTGGTACTGCTTTATAGTTGTCAACCAAATAGGCACTTTGGTCCCATGTTAGGCTAACTTTATTTTTCCTTATTTCCGTTTTGAAGGTTTACCTTTTCCTTCATTATGAATAACTGTTTTTTTTTTCTTCACAATATTGAAGAAAAAAAGGGTAGAAAATCATAGGAGTTTTGGTGGCATGTGAGTTACTAAATGCGTGAGACACTATTTTGCGATGTTGCTAACCATATTCATGTCAATATTCTCTTATGATTTGGGAAACAGTTATTTCTTGATAATGTCGCAGCTCAGAGTAAGTAAATTCCCTATTATACTCCCAAAAACCACTCTAAAGCATAACAAAATGACTCTAAAGATCGAACCCACGAGATTCTGTGAAGTGTCTAGTTCTATTCCTAACTTAAGCTCCTGTCAGTCTCTAATTTCTACTTTCCGGTCCTAGATCTAAAACCGGAAACAACAACACACCGAAAACAACGGCCAGACCTCTCTCTATCTCTTCTGGCCTGTCAAGCTATTCGGTCCTATAAAACTTCCACAACCCAGGACCCTACAACTTCCGATCCTGGAACTCCTCTGGACCGATCCGATCCGGTCCTCTCATACGTACTCTCACTCCACTCCGGTTTAGTTTTGCCTCTGTTTCACCATCAGAGGGTTCGCCGCTTGCTTTTGAGAGTGGCAGGCCCGCTACTCCTTCCGTAACTTATAGTGGCTGAAGACCCACTTCTCTAATCCACTACTTCCTACACTAGCTCGGATCCGGTTTGATCTCTCACAGCCACCCGGATAGCGATCCGGTTTGCAGGTCACACAAAGATCCCCTGTACGATCCTCTCATACTACAACGACCTTGATGCCAAGTTCCCTCCGTGCAAAGTTAGGTGGTTACAAGTGAACTCGTCCGTTCCAACATCAACTAAAGTTCTCCCGTTTACCAACTAGGGCAGCGAGACCTCACGGGAGATCGGACACTCAACCGGATTTCCTATCCAGGAGTTCTAGCGCGACTAAGGACTCCTTCCCTATCCGCCTAGCCTAACAACGGCTTTCTCGCCCGGAATCCTGAACTGTAGAGGTGCTGAGGAACTGAAATCCACTCCCAACACTTAGAATACCCACTCACATGTACATAAGAGCAAAACAAATACACTAAGGGGAGAAATCTCTCTAGAATCTGCATACATCTTCCTAACTCCTCACCAAACAGTCCTGCCACGTGTGAGCGCTTGTTTACCCACCCTTGGTAAAGAAGCAAGCACAACCAGGCTCTCGGTAGTTAACCGTTCCGACTCGATCTATGGGTGTCTAGCGCCAATCCATTGTGCCTTCCAAGCAATGGATCTTTTCTAAACTCCTAAGACTCACTAATTTTGGGTAATGAAGAAACAAAACAAAACTCTAATTGGAATTGCTATCACTGCTAAGGTTGAATCAAAGCCTAGGAGGGCTTGGTGGTTTAGGAGAAGAGTTGATCTTAGTCTAGGCTTATCTATCCTAAATGAAAGAGTACCTCATGCCATCTCTAAAAGTGTAAAGCTGGTTTGATTTGGACTCTCCTAGAGAGAGTTATGGACGGATGAAGTTTGACCGCTACTCGGTCCCTCAAACTTCATCCATGCTTTTCTATGGACTCCGGATTCTGATTTGACTTGGAATTTGGGCTATGGGCCTGACCCCCTAATGTTAACCTAATTACCAAGTCTTGACTCAAATGGATGAAATCTTCTAGGGTTCATCCATTACTTGTTCCAAACTTCATCCCTTCTTAACTGCTTGGGATTTAGGTATTTCCTTAAGCTGGGTTTAGTTTGGGTTACCCTAAACTTGTCCTAAAATGTTCTAAATCTATACTTAGCCTAACCTTAATCTTAAACGTCCTTAATCCGCCTTCTAATCTTACTTAAGGATCCTAAGTGTGGTTACTAATGTACTAATCTTAGAAACTTACGACTTGTTTCGAGGAGATCCTGATTTTAGCTTTCTACTTTGACTAATCACATTAGGTTTGGATGTTCCTATCAAAAGTTATCCATGGGTGAAGTTTGACCGCTAATCGGTCCTTCAAACTTCATCCGCTAATTAGGGCTAACCCTGATTTCAAAACTAAATTCTAATTTGACCTTCGGTTCCTAAATTAATTCCTCTTTTTATGTTAGCTTTTTTGTTCCTCTTGGATGAATTTTGTTAGGTTTCATCCAACATGACTCCCTAACTTCATCCGCTCATAACTCCTTCGTTTTAGCTCGGATCCGGACGTGTTTTAGGTTTTCGGAAACCCCTAGCCCTCTACTATAAGATTTTAAGGTTAATTCTAACCTGACTTTGCTTCTTGCCTACCCTAACTCTCGGCCTCCTTCTAATTATCTTGACAAAGCAAAGTTAAACGCGGAAGAGTGGGTTTTTTAGGGGCCCACCTCGTATTGGAGGTCTTGGATCAAACGGTCGAGGTTCCCCCCCTCAGCCATGTCCCTTCCGCTTGGATTCTTGGCTCCTTGAGTGATTCTTGAATCAGGGAAGATTTTGAGAACGAAGTGGTAGATGTGGTGGGATTTTTTTCCTCTCTATCTTTCCACCCCTTCTTACACCAACCAACTTGTCTTCTAAAGTTCTTACATGTTGACTTCGTTCTTACGCCTCTTACACCTTCGTCTTCCCAAGTGTTTACGCGGTTGACCTTTCTCTTACGCCTTGGGCACGCTCTTTTTTACTCTTACGCTTACTCTCCCAATGGCCCAAATTTGTTAGTTGAGATTTCCCCTAATCCATCCACTAGCATGCTTCTCTCCTATTTCATCTTCCTCCTTGTTCGTAAGGCTCAAGATTTTTGGTTATGGTGTGTGGAGAGCTTGGGTGAGTTGTGCGTGGAGTGATTGTGTGAGTTTGCAGGTTACTTGGTGCTTTAACACGAGTTCTTCCCTAATCCTACAACATCTTAGCTTACACGTCCGTTTGGCCAACCCTTACCTCTACTATTTTGCTTCCATCCTTCTACTTGGCTAATGTCTACTTCTACTAGGCTAATTTCTACTTCTACTAGGCTAATTTCTATTTCTTCCGTGCTAATTTCTATTTCTTCCGTGCTAATTTCGACTTCTTCTATGCTAATTTCTACTTCTACTATTCTAATTTCTACTTTTGCTATTCCGATTCTGGCCTTGACTCCCTCTTTCCGGTCACTTGTGGTTTTCTTTTCCTCCTTCCCTAGAGCCTAAATTGCCAAAAAAAACGGACAAAAAAAAGAAAGAACGAGAAGACCAAAATTTGGCCACGGCCTGGCGCTGCGGTGGCTGGCTGCTGCGGTACCCGGCTGCTACGTACCCGGCTGCTGCGGTGGTCCGGCGCTGCGGCGGCCCGGCTGCTGCGGTACCCGAGGCTGCGGTACCTGGCGCTGCGGTGGCCCGGCTGCTGCTGGGGCCTGGTCGGCTGGGGCTTGACCGGCTGGGGCTTGGCTGGTTGGGCCTTGGCTGGCTGGGATTTTTAGGGAGGGCCCAGGCGTGCTAACCGGGCTCCCTACAAGGCAAAGTTAAATTGGATTAAAAAGTGACTCGATCTAAGCCCAAAGGGGGATTTTGGATGCTAAACTTTGAATTAGTTCCAAGAGATTTTGGAAACTAAACCTTGTACGTGACTTCCGGGGGAGGTCAAAGCTTCGCCGTCGAGTTGGTTTTAACACCAACTCTAAGACTTTGAGAACACGAAATAGTTCGAAGCTTCGCCGTCTAACCGGTTTTTTAACACTTCCTCTAAGACTTAGGTACTAGTGGAATCAAAGCTTCGCCGTCTAAGGGGGAAGCCACACGTCAACAACCAACTTCAAAGAAGGACCCAGACCGTTAGTACGTAACGACCCTAGGGGGGCCCACAACTCCACCGTACGGGGGGGAGGACCACACACCACGGGTCCTTAAAGAGAGCAAAAGAGGTCTCCCACTAAGGGAAAAGCACTCGGAGGTTAATACGGACACGTGGGTTAAAAAAAAGACACAATCCTTAAACACTAAAGACCCCTCAGTGGGCGGCAAAGCCAAGACGCTTCGGAGGGAGCTTTAGGATCAGGACAAAACTCAAGGTGCTCCCAAGCGAGTTAGTGCTCAAGCAAGGTACTTCAACTGACAAGTTAGTGACCAAAGTGACTCAAAAATAAGCCAAATAATACCCAAGACTACTCAAAACTCATAGACACAAAGAAAGAAGGACCCCCAAGACCTTTAAAAGCTGAAAATAGAACAACAACGGAGCACCACGTGCTCAAAACACCGTGGAAGTGCCTTTGGCTAAAATAGCCAAAAAATCCAACATAAGTTGGACCCACGGACCCAAAACATGAATGGGGGTGGTTTTGGAGAGAAATGAGGGCCCTTTTAAAGGTTTCCCAAGGCCCTCACCTCCCCCCTTTTAACCTAGGTAACCCTATCAACTTGGATTTTCATCCTTATCTTTTAGGATTTTCACGTAGTTTGGGTTTTACGCTGGTCCAACACTCTAACTATTGGAGATTAACTCCAAATCGAAAACCGATTGCGCCATTGGCTTCAGAAGGCCATTTTTAGTCCTGAAATCCCCCTACCCCCTATTCCAACGCCAAAATCCCACCGGAAACTATCGCCAACTAGAGTCAGTAAAAGAGGTAAAAATCTATTTTTTGGAGGTTACCTTTTCTGACAAAGGTGACTAGCCCGGGTGGTCTGGGAGGTCCTAGGGAGTAAGAAAAGACCCTTCGTTGACTTTGTTCCGACTTCGTGTGCTCCCGGGACGCCGGTCAATTCCACGTAAATGCCGCTACGTGGATAATTCGAAGGAATGTTGGTGATTCGGCCGTCTCCCGCTATCGAAACACCATGAAACTCGTCGAGGCGCATTATTAGCATAAAAGAACCTATCCTAATTTTTAGTGAGATTTTACCGCTACCTGGGTAATTATCGTGAATTTCCCATCGTGGTTTTAAGCGGTTGACCGTCCGGAAGGAGTATTTCTTCAATCCAGAAAATTCCGAAACTTCTTGGGGAACCTCTCATGGGGTTTTCCAAGAGATTTGCAAGTTCACATCTTGATCTTGCATGTCTTGGTACGGAGGGCAAAAAGATACCTCCGTTGGTTTATCGGCAGTCAGGGAATCTTCCGCATACGGGGGAATCTTGGCGAATGGATTTCGCTTTTGACTTCCCGGTATGGTTCAGAACCAAGATCACAATCTGGTGACCGTAGATTCCTCCACTGGCTTGTCTTGCAAAAGTGACATCTGCAAGCTAACAATTGGGGTTTCTACTATTCGTCGATGGGATGGGGAAACTGAAACCTCTCTTGGGGAATCTACCTAAGAATTCTCTAGACTTCCCTCAGACCAATTTAGCCCAGCTTGGTCACTTGCATAGTGATTTTAGGCTATTTTGGGTAAGAACCCTCAAACCTTCTAGTTCCCACCACTTCTATGGCTCCAACCTATTTACAAGTGGGTTTTAGGACTATTCTAAGGGGAAAAGGCTATTTAGGACCAAAGGGCATATTGGTATGTAACATGTCCATTCTGGTTTTACACTCTTTTTAGGACTTTTTGTGTATAATTACGACATAAATTGCACAATCTAAGAAAAAAGAAAACTATGAGTCCCAAGTGACGAATTGGGAGCTCACATATGGCAGCCATCTGCGGTATGATTTGCAAAATCATAAAGACCCAGAGTCTTTTGCTACGACCTATTTGGGCACACGGTCAATTTCCAAGATTTTGGGGAAGAACTGACCTATCATTTTGGGGATGAGACATAAAGGCTACAACTTGGAATGCTGTCTCTGGCCCCATCAATGTGCAAATAAGTAACTCCGGTAGAATCGAGATATGATCTTGTCATAGAGACAGTTCACTGTATGCGTTGCTCACAACTGCCCCATTAAGTAACTGACTCTGACAGAAATGGATGTCATCAAGACAAGTCTTGATGGCATCGTGAGGGGGAGGGATAAGATTTTTTGTTCATTTTGCTACATTTTCTAGTTTTTAATTTTCTTGTTTTTTCCCCTTCCGCATCAATCAGAGTTGATTTGGAACTATAGATAATAAATGTTTTAAAACCACCCTTCCGCCCTCAACGGAGTGAGTTTGGAACTAGAGAGGGAGATAGAATAGAGAGAAATCCCCTGTCCGTCTTTGATGCAGCAAATAGGGACCTATAGCCAAAAAATATTTCAAAACCGCCTTCCTCCCTCATTGGAGTGAGTTTGGACTAAAAAGATTTTGAAAGGAGAAAAAATAAAATAAAAAAATAAACATAAATGGAAAAGACAAGTGGTTTGAGACCTCAATGCTCGGGAGCTGCACTTATAAAAGTGTCTTCCGTCGTGGAGGCCGCAGCATTTCTTGCCATTTGTCACTAGCTCAGGTAGAGGGCGCCCCGGCGGCTGGTTCGAGATTCGAACTCGCATCGCTGCGGAGAAATTGAGGTGCCTCAACTACGATGGGGCTGCAGTCTACAGGCTGCCGGTTGACGTGGCGGAAGACGTCTGTCGGACCGCTTCAGTGGTATATAAGTCGGTGCCGGCTTGGCCGAGCCCCTGTTGCCCAGTGACATGGATTTTTTTTTTTTTTTTTTTTTTTTTTTTTTTTTTTTTTTTCTGAATAACTATATACACTTTATACATGGAAGGGTTATGATTGGAGGAAGGCACGTAGTCGGTCTGCTACACTTTGGATGTAGTAGGTTGTCGTTTCGCTGGTGAGGGGTCGTAAGGCCGATCCCTGCACCGTGATTATGTGGCCTCCTCCCACGTCCTTCCTGGTGATGCTGCAGACGTCCTTTTTGTTGGAGAACCAACCTTCCAACACGGAATTGCCCCCTGGCTGGAAGGCTTGGTAATCCTCCACAATAAGAAGTAGAGACCGTGGTCCTGAGGGCCAGGGTCGGCTGCCTTCTAGATTGGAAGGGGTGTCGCCCCAGAGGAGTCTGCTGTCGAGGCACCTCATCTGGTCGCGTGATGGAGAGCAGTCAGGAGAAGACTCAGTCGGAAGTTCTTCCTTCGTCCGCTCCGGTTTGTCTAGAGGACCCGATGGGGTAATGGCCTCTGCTAGGGTAGGCGTTGTGATATTCCCGGTAGGTTCGGGCCTGCCTTGCGTCCTCTGTGACAGTACGGTACAAGGCACCACAGAGTGTGATAATGATAAGCACGACAAAGATGGTAAAGGCATAGAAGAGATCCCATCTGGCTCGCCAGGGGAGTGATTCGGCATTATTGCCGTAGAAGAGCATGTCGCGGTTGAATTGGGGCGACTCTTGGCGAAGATGAAGAATTCGGTGCTGCGAGAATGGAATGTGGATGGGGTGGCCCAGACAATCACTATGCTCAAGTGACGACGCTACTCTGTCCTGTTCCCCTGTGTATTGGCGATCTGCCTAATGATGAGGTTAAGAGAATGAAGCAGAGAACTGATCCTCCCTTGACGGAGCAAGGTGGACTGAAGAAAAATGAAAGGGAGGAAGATGAGAGAAGGGGGAGGAAAGATGGAAGCCCAGATTTCACAGCTCGCTCAGGAAGACTCTAAACTAGGACGTAGATGACATTCTCCCAGGTACCTACATAAGTGGTGACTGGAAGCAGAAGTGGCCAAAAATTGCGCAGTGTGCGGTCAAGACAGGCCTAGCCGAAGTGGGAGCGAATGTAGTTGGTGAAGCGCAGCTTCTCGATGACTTGAACCCTGATGGTGAATGCTCCGAACGGGAGGGACGACGGTGGCTCATACCAACCGCGGTCCATCTGCTAATCTATGTACTCGCACATCACAGCAAACTAGCATACAAAGACAAGGGTCCCCCCCTTGCTCTTATACTAGGGCGTGAAGGACCCGGTACGGAAATCCCTGTTAGTCGTCTTTTCAGCTCTACTTCTACAGCGTATATTACGACGATCTAACGAGATTTTAGTGTCGCCTCAAACCAGCCGCCTTTTCAACATTGCGGTATATATTATGCTCAGTCTGGTGAGTAAGTGCCCACTCAAGCTAGCTGTTTTTTCAGCCTCTTCGGCGTCTATTACAACAGTCTAGCGAGTATACCAAGATCCCCCCTGCTAGACGTCTTTTCAGCACTACGGCGTATATTCCATCCGTCTAGTGGCAATGGATCTGAAATGGGGAGCTGTATCTAGCTCAACCCTTAACGCTACCTTCTGACAGGCGGGTGAGGCATGAGGACCCTGCCATCATCCATCTACCCTGACCTGACCTCCTAAGAAGGCACGAGACTAAAACAAGACAAACAGTGTTGGCTGACCCAGAGGCCTTTCTTTTTACGTTAGATGTAAATTCCGTTGTAAGTCTTAATACTTACAGGGAGATCTAAGAACTAACAACCAACTGACTGTATGGATAGTTTTGGTTGAAAGATTTTTTTATGGATTTTTATATGTTTTATCTAGCTAGTCTTTTTAACAATCCCAATGGTAATGTTAACAAATGACAGCTATTGAATTTTTTTTTGTCGGAGGCATATATAGCTTTTCTATCTTATCCAAACTACTTAGAAAAGAAAACGGGGGGGTTATCTTTAATACCTTGGACAGAAAACCGATCAAATGTCGACGCGAGGTACTCACATAGTGTGGTACCACTGGAAGAGTGTGTGGAGGAGGGTAGTTGAAGAGAAGGTAAGTACCTGGCTTAGGGTTGGCCGGGACTCGGTTGCGGCAGCCGCTTGGGGACTGCCTTCCGTCGGTTCCTCCTCCGTGTTCCTCGCGGGGATCTCCTGTTGTAGGGTGGTTGGAGCGTTGTGCCATCCGTAGGGCACACTATCGTGGGAGGTTGGTACCTCCTCCCCTAAGGTTGTCAGAGTATGGCCTACTTCCTCTTCGACAGATGGAAGCGGGAGTGACCCTAAACCCCAGTCGCCGTGAATGCCTGGAATCCAACCTGCAGGGGGTTGGCAATCAACAGGGAAATCTCGGATGGCTACATGGCCGTTCGAAATAGGGTTAGTATCTACCCACCGAGTAAAGTTGAGACCTCCTTGGGTCTCGTCTCCATAGATGACCTGGTAACGATGGCCCCCGTGTTGAGCTCCCATGGTTAACATGACGGAGATGTCTTCGTTGGTGGGACCGCGACCGTTGGTGGGTGGCGGAAATGGTCTTGACTAGCAGGGTTGTGCCTCGTAAGGCGTGTGGCACAACGGGCAAGGGGGTCTACCGGACGCGGGTCTACTTGGCTGGATCAGCCCCAGTGGGAGGAGGGGAAGTAAAGTGATGTCCCCTATGACAACCACTTGGGGGTCATCGGATGACTCGGAATCGTACATCGATTGAGGACTGTTGGCTGGGGTTTGAGTCATAGGGTAGGAAGGATCGGGTTCCTCCTCAACCTCTTGACCCGCTGTACCGTTGTTGCCGGTCGTCCAAGTGGGCACCGGGTCTTCGAAAGGATCTAATCCTTCGTCCGAGGGCTCGAGGGGGGAGGTTGGCGTCCCCCGGTCTGCTTCCTGTTCGGGAGGAGCCGTCATGATGACAAATGCGTCATCGCCGGAGCAAGGATGTTCGCGGAGCCATTGCTCTAAGGATCCGTCGTCTTCAAATCCATAGAGGCCCGGACCTAAGCACTTGAGGCGTCCCAAGTCGGTAGCCGGCTCCGCTTGGATAGCCTTGACTGACGGTAATCCTACCACCTGATCAAGAGGTGGGTTGTTGGAAACAATCGCGATTATGGTCTTGGCATCTTGCGGGCCGTAGGTGAACGTGGGCCGTCGATCCGCCCAGTTTACAATTCCACCGCACTTGCGGAGGAAGCCTCGCCCAAGGAGAAGAGGGTAAGAGGTGGTTGCCTCCTCTTCGAGTTGCAGGACCTCAAAGGTGAGGATGTAGTCTACCCCGCCGGTTTGGACCCTAAGGTCCTTGATCCGGCCCAAGGTTGGCACCGATCGTTGGTCGGCGCATTTGAGATTCACTAAGGAGGGATGAGTAATCTCTAATCCCAACTTACGCATGGTGAAGGCCGGCATGATGTTAACCCCGCTCCCGTCGTCCACCAATGTTTTTGGAATGATCTTGTCCACGATCTCAACGTCGATCTCGACCGGTTCAAAGATCTCCTTGGAGTCACGGAGATCTCTCTTGGGCTTTTTTACCAAGGCTTCGGACCCTTCTACGTTGGAGTTGGGGATGGATGGCGCGAGTGCTGGCTCCACCTTGTTAACGTGACCTACCAGCTTTGGAGTGCGAGGGATCGTAGCCCCTTCCTTCAACTGTTTCCGTAAAGCCGGGGCAGTTTTGATCAATTGACCAAACGAAATGTTGGCCTTGGCTTTAGCCAAATCGTCCCATAGACTATATGGGCCCGCCGGATTGGTGTTCCTCTTGGGCCTCGTGGTAAACCTGGGGCTCGGAGGGTAAAAGGGTGTCCCCTTGGACACGAACTGGTACTCATCTTCGTTCATCTCGGCATGAGTGGGCAGGTTTTCCTCGAACCGGACCTCCTTAGCTGCCTCCTTCAGAGTGCTCTGCAAGTCAGAGAATTGGGGAGAGTCTTGGGACGAGTGCAGGTGCATACTGCTGTGGGAGCTTGACTCTGGCGACTCAATCTCCTCAGGCTCGGCTGCTGGTGGTAGACCGGTCTTGGCCCCTCCCCTTGTGACAACCAATGCGGGTAGGGACTTGTGGATGACCTCCGTATCTGAGGTCTCAACGGCTACATACAAAGTGTTTCGAAACTCCGTCACTCTTGGACCCTCAGATGCTTCGGTGGCCACAAACCTAGCGTCTTGGGTGCCTTGGGCGGGTGCCAAGAGGACAACCCCTTGGGTTGTTTGTACCGCAGCGGGGGCCGCTTGGGTCTGCCTGTTGTTAGAGTGATCATAGTACATATTCGGTGGTCCCGTCGTATCTCGAGGTTCGGTGAACCGAACCCCCCTGAGGTTATCCTGGGCCTGCTTGGCATAATCTGCCTTAGGAAATTCTAACGGAATCACCTTATCAAGGACGGTGCATCGGACGGTGGGATGAAAATCCCCGCACCGCTCGCAGATGACGTTGTTCTGGGTCCAACATTGGCCAGGACCGTGCGCTCTCTTGCACGAGGGGTAGTTGGCTTGCTGTCTGTCAAATGAGTTGTTGTTGCGCGTCTGCTGCTGCGCATTCGGATGTCGATATGGCTGAGCTGGGCCACGGGGTCGGTGTCGTGGTGGATTGTCCTTGAGTAGAGGACAAAATGGGGACGTGTGATTGGGCTGGCCGCAGTAGTTGCACCAATTGCCGGAGGTGTGTGACCCTGATTCATGGTACTTCGGAAGGTTTTGGGAACCTTGTTGTCCCTTCACGAGGCAAGCCATCTGCTCGGTCAATTCTCGCACTACACGGGCCATGTCGTTGGAGGCTTGTTGTACCTCGGTACGAATCTGCTCCACTGGTCCAGTCAGCAACATCATTGGTTCTTGTGCGGACAAGGGGTCTAGGTACATCCCATTGACCTTGGGGGGTGAGCGATACAGTGCCGTGGCTGACTCGTGGTGGTGCACTGGAATGAAGGCCGGTATAGGGTCATGCCCCCGCCGTACCATCCTCTCGTTTTCCTTGTTGATAACCTCAACGTCTTGGGCGGCCCGTAGGGCATCCTCAAGGGACCGCGGCCTTCGGGAGAGAATGTCCTGGATGGTGGTCGGAGAGTCAACTCCTTGGATGAAGAAGTTCCGAATGGTCCCGTCGTCGAGGAAGTTCCCCACGTATCGGGTACACACAATTTGGAATCTGCGGATATAAGCCGAAAGGTCCTCGGTTGGTCCTTGGCAAATATCGGACAAGGCTGCCAAGGCTTGCTGCTGCCCCATCTCTGGTCGGAAATAGCCAAGGAAGGCGTCCGACAGCTCCTCCCACGTGGTGAAGATTCCTTCCCTGTGTGAACGGTACCAAGAGTAAGCCGTCCCAGTCAGGGTGTTAGGAAACCAGATCAGGTAGTAACCTGGGTGAGTGACCAAGTGAGAAGTGAGAATCTCTTGAAACCGTTCGATATGAGCGGTGGGATCATCATCCGGAGATCCCGAGAACTTAGGAAGGTGATGGGGAACCGAGATCTCTCGCAACCCTTGGGGTACCAAGATGGGTAACCCCCTGGGACGCATCATTGGATCCGCCCTTGGTATTGGTGGGACGTCAGCTGCTCCGACTGGTGGGAAGTCGCCGCCGCCCGGTGGTCCAAGTGGTACTGGAGGCCCTTGGGCCTCATGGTCACCCATCCCTTCAGAGGAATCGGGTGAGCTTACCCTCTGGAATGAATCCGGGGAGCTAATTTCGTGATACGATCGGGACGGAGAGGGACTTGGCGGCCTAGATCGAGCTGAGCTTCCCGCTCCTCCTTTAGGTTGCAGTATCCTGTTGGAGATTGGGGTGACGGAAGGTCTAGGTGGCATCTATCTGAGCCTTGATTCACACCAAACAAATCCACACATGTATATAGAATATAGAAGCGATACAAGCAAGGTAAATGAACTGCAAGCGGAGACCAACGCTAGCCTAGGCTGGGGTTATGACTTGGTCGGCGCAAATCAACGTCGTGACTATCTCGCACGCAGTAGGGCGTATTTCGAAGAAGGACGGATGTGGGCGCAAGATTACCCACCCTTGGTAATAGAGCGAACACCGACCAGGTTCTATGCCTTTATCCACATTTTTTAATATATGGAGGTGATGTGAGCGCGGTCCACTGTGCCTTCCAAGCAATGGATCTTTTTTGCTAACGTTTCCTAAGTGTCGTGGATGGCAGCGAATAATTAGAATGCATGTAGTAACTCACAAGGTAACTGCAATGCTCAGGGGTAGCGGTAAAATTCTAACTCTCTAACTATCTATCCTATGTCGAGGGTAGATTGGGTAGTTGGCGTCTTTTCTAACGTCCCTAACTATGTAAAAAGAGGAACCCCTATGTTCCTTCCATGAACCTCTAAGACTATCGTGGGATTTTAAGACTCCACCTAGAAGTTCTACTCTAAAGACTACTCTAAAGTTTAACTCTTACTCTAATCTTCACCCTCTAAATGAAACTCTAGGTTTTTACTCTTTTAACTTGGGTTTAAATACTCACTACCGACTTTTAACTCTAGGTTTTTACTCCTAATTTAACTCTGAAATTTATCCTTGGAATTAAACTCTAGGTTTAACTTTCAACTCTGAGTTTTTACTCCTCTATTCTATTCTAAGTTTTACCTCTAATTCTATATTCTTATTTCTAAACTACTCTAGGATTTACCCTCTAAAGTTAACTCTAAATTTTCCCTTTTCACTGTAGATTTTTACTCCTAATTTAACTCTAGGTTTTTGACTTTTAACTCTAAATTTTTACTTCTAAAATTAATCCCCAATTTTAACCTCTAGGTTTGACTCTACGTTTTCACTTTGACTCTAGATTTTTCTACTAACTCTAAAATTTTACTTCTACTTCTAACTTTTAACTTCTACTTTTAGCTTTTCACTCTCACTTTTTACTCCCCAATTGACTAAAATTTAACCTTTTAATTTAATCTAAACTTTTGACTTTTGACTTTTGACTTCTACTTCCAACTTTAATCCTATCGTTTTAATCCTAGATTAGCTCTAAATGTTATCCTCCTAAATTTAATTCCAACTTTCGACCTCTGAATTTTAACTTCCCTAATTAAGATCTTAATTTAATCCTAGGTTTTTAACTTACTATTTGATCTTTAATTTTAATCCTAAATCCTCCCTCTAATCTAATCCTAATTCCCGTCCATTGTTTCTTGTGGTTCACTTTTAATTAAAATTCCCCCGTTCTACTCCCTACCGCTTAACTTAGCCTGACGCGGTCAGTTTACGGTCAAATCTTAATTATAAGATGTTTTTGGAAACCTCTATTCCTAATCTATCAACTTTTGAATCTAAACTTCTAATCTACACTAATCTCGGATGCTAATCACGCTCTAAGGGCAGATTAGGGCAATAAATGCTAATTAGGGAGAAACATCAAAGATTAAATCAAAAACTCACCTCTTCACTACCGGTGTCGGAAATGACTTCGTCCACGTCCACGTGTACATCCTCACGCTCCAGGTAGTCTTTGGCTTTGTTTTGAATTTTTCCCAAGCTCACCGCTTATTGAGAAAATATTACAATTTTGATGATCTAACTCCCTCTTTCCCTTCCTCCTTTTCTTTTCTTTCTTCCCCTCTCTTCTACACTAGCACTATTCCACCTAAGCTTTTATGAGTCTTACACTATGGTTTCAAACTACGAGAAGGGTTTAAATGTTCTTCCTACCCTCTTACACAATTTGCCTTTGTGTCATCCTAATCCTCCTCCCAACGGTCACCACAAATTCTCAAGATTTCCCTCCCTAAGTCTACCTAGGCTTAGACCTAGGTTACTATTTATCGTCTCTCTCCTTTTTGTTCTCTACTTCATCTCCTTCTTCCTAATCTCCCTCCATTGTTCATGTGTGTATTTGGTTGGTTAGAATGGAGGTTTCAAGTGTGCGTGCAGGTGTGACGTGGAGGGTGCAATTATGTGTGTAGGAGTGATGTGAGGTGTTCGACTCTCTTCCTTCCCTTCCCTTTGTTCTTTAGTCACAACTTGGAAGTTTGGGAATTTTTGGCCTTGGATCCCCACTGGGTTTAACTGGTTTTCTAAACTAGCTCTACCTCTAATTTCCTAAACTAGATCTATTACTGACTTCCTAAACTAGAGTTATCACTAGGTTCCTAAACTAGAGTTATCACTAATTTCCTAAACTAGATCTATAACTAATTTTCTAAACTAGGTCCTGATTAGTGGAGAGTTTTTTCAAACAAAAACCAAAGTTGGGGCCCCGCAGAGCATCATCCCGTTGTGGACTTGTGGTCTAAAAATCAGCCATGATGCATGTGAGACATGGTCAGTCTAACCAAATCGCAAGACCGGCCAAGTTTGGGGCGCTGGATAGGCAGTGTACCGGCTTGGTCTACCGGCCCTGTACCGGTTGCCGCTGGGCTCCGTTACTGCAGCTGGGCTCCGTTACTGTGTTGGCTCCGTTACTGTAGCTAGCTCCGTTACTGCAGCTGGGCTGGTCCGCTGGCTGGCTGGTCGCTGGGCTGGCTGGTCCGTTGACTGGCTGGTCCGTTGGCACCACAAAATTTTTAATCACCCCAACGGGTTCCCTTAGGGGAACCCACTTAACCAATAAAAATTGGAGTTTTGGAAAAAATTAGTGTTTGGAGTCAAGGCTTCGCCGTCCGGGGGTTAGGCCCGAGGTTGTGAAGCAAGACGTTCGGCTTAGCAACCACGTATACCAGGGCTAGGTAACTAAACTTGGCCCACCACTTCCTACTTCATGCTAGACTCTAATATCTTGGAAGCTAAACTCTGGAGGTTTCCACAAAGGTCTTGGAAACTAGACTTTGGAACTAAAATCCGGGGGAAGTGCAAAGCTTCGCCGTTAAGTTGGTTTTAACACCAACTTTAGGACTTTTTGACACCTCGGGGGTTCAAGGCTTCGCCGTCTACACTTTTAACACATGTTTTAGGACTTCCACTTGTCACTAGTTCAAAGCTTCGCCGTTTCCAAGGGGGGGTCCACACAACAAGGGGAGTATTAGAAGAAGGTAGAAAAGACAAACGTAAAGAACACACGTGGCGAAGCCAAAGCTTCGCCGTCCCGAGGGGGGGTCCACACAACAAGGGGAGTATTAGAAGAAGGTAGGAAAGACAAAGTTAAAGAACACACTTGACAAAGCCAAAGCTTCGCTGTCCCGAGGGGGGGTCCACACAACAAAGGGAGTATTAGAAGAAGGTAGAAAAGACAAAGTTAAAGAACACACTTGACAAAGCCAAAGCTTCGCCGTCCCGAGGGGGGGTTCACACAACAAAGGGAGTATTAGAGGAAGGTGAGAATACACAAGTGAGGAAAACAACACGGTTAGGACACGTAAAGACACACAACTTCACAAGCTAAAGGCCCTCCAAAGCGGCATCGCCAAGGTACGGTGGGGGGTGACTTTAGGATTAGGACAAGACACCAAAAGACTCCTAAACTCACAAGTTAGATCACAAAGGAACTACAAGAGAGAGATGAGGACTCTTAACTCGTAACAAAGGTATAACAAACGCACGAGAAGTACACAAGGCAAGATAGAAGGACCCCCTAAGGACCTTCAAAGCTTGAAATCTAGCAACAACGGAGCAAAAAGTGCTCCAAAAACACCGTAGAGGTTTCTGGCTTCAAACGCCAAAATATCCAAAGCAAATTGGACCCACGAACCCAAACAAAAGTGAGGGGGTGTTTTAGAGAGAGAAATGGGGCCCTTATATAGGTTTCCCAAGGGCTCACCCCTCTCTCTAAAGCTCTAAGGTAACCTTATCAACGGGGATTTTCATCCTCATCCTCAAAGATTTTCATCCTACATCCTAAATTTCTACTTCTACCATCTATGCTGGACCAACATCCTAACTTTTGGAGATTAGCTCCAATCGTCGAATGGATTGCGCCGTTGGATCCAGAACGCCGTCTTTAGTTCTAGATCCCCTCACCCCCCGTACCGAGGCCAAAAACCCATCGTAGGCTAATTTAGTTTAAAAACCAAATCGTGGTAAAATCCTAGATCTTGGGGGTCTCCTATTTTGATAAATGTGAATAGCCTAGGGTCTCCAGTAGGTGCGAGAGAGTCGGGAAGGACTTTTGGTTGACTTCGTTTCGCCATCATATGGTTCCGGAATGCCGGTCAACGTGGCGGGGACCCCGCCACGTGGTTAATTCCCGAGGAATCTTGCCAGTTCGGGTACTTGTCGCTATCAGAATGTCGTGAAACTTCACGGAGCGCATTATTAACATAAAACGAGCTAGTCTAATTTTTAGTGAGATTTTATTGTAACCTGGGTAATTTCCATGAAATTCCCGTTGGAGGTTAGGAGGGTTGACCACCCGGAAAAAGGTTCTTCTGCAAGTCGGAAGATGCCGGGATTTTTCACGTGACCTCTCAGGGAGTCGCATGAAAGACGTGCGGGTGTGTTCCCGTACCTGGCACGATTGGTCAATGGAGATTTAAACTGGACATCTCCTTGAATCAGCGACGGTGCGGGAATCTTCTGCAGGTGGAGGAATCTTGGCGAACCGATTTCGCCGTTGGACTCCTGGCATGGGATTCACCCTAGAACACCATCCTTGGGCTGTAGATTCCTCCACGGGCCCGGTCTTGCGTGAGTGGCTCCTGCATGCTAACAATCGGGATTTTGGGAATTCGTCGATCTAATGGGGAATTCTAAATCTAACTCTAGGACCCGACCTAGTGGCCTCGCTGTAGATCCTTCGGACCGACCTAGCCATGAATCGCCACATTCGTGGTGGGATTTAGCCCTTTTGGGGCTGTGTGATTCGAATCCTCCAAATCTAACCTTTTCGTTATTTCTACACTATTTTAGGCAAGGTTTGGGGGATTCTAAGTAAGAAACACAAATCTAGACCAAATACTATAATGGGTATGACACAACCCTATTTCGGTTCTACACTCTTTTTATGGATTTTTCTTTACTTTTATCAACTTTAAATTGCAAATTTCCAAAAAAATAATTCTACGAGTCCCAAGTGACAAATTGGGAGCTCACAACGGAGCCTGTTGATCTTCAATCGCAGTGATCGCTGGCAAATGTCGGGTCCACGAGGCAGCGTTGGTGAAGAAGGTCGCGTGCTTGAGTCGTTCAAGACGGCTCCTCTTCCCACGGCTCGGATACTCGTAGTGTAGCGGGTGATAACGAGGCTGGTGGATCCACTCGTCTCCAGGCAGGTTGAAATTGGAGACCTTGAAGTCCTCCGCGTCTTGACAAGGCTCGCAAGCGGAGGCATACTCCGTAATGTACCGCAGCTGGTGCGCCGCGTCCAACGTGGCTGGTATAAGTCGAGATGATATGCCGTGGCAGCAGTCTAGGGTCAACTGGCTGATCCCGTTGTGCCACATACGGAAATCTAGGAGATCCAGTGACGAATCTAAGTTGATGGTATTCGCGAGCTTCCTCCCACTCTTCTTTGACTGGGGAGTCCGATCCTTTCCCTCCATCTGAATGCCTATGTTCGGAAAAGACCCTGGCATCGAAAGGTCGGAAAGATGGAACGACCGTGACAACGTCACTCCGTTCAGCTTTCAACTGCTCTCCTCCATCCGATTTGCTGCTTCTCATGCTTCCACCATCACCAATTCTACCTTCTCGGAGTAGTCAGTCAAGATCCGGACCAACCTGGTTCCGGATATCTTCTTGTCTTTGAGTACTCCCTCGTCAAACAGCTTTGACTTGGTGACGGCCTCTCCGGTTGCCCCAAAAGTGGCCTTCACGTCCTCAGCTACTTTCCGGGTAGCCTCTGCCATCTCACGAGTGGTGGCCATGTCCTCCTTGAGGAGTAAAAGTTCCGTCTTCAACGCATCGACTTCCTCCTGAAGTTGTCATATCTCTGCTTCTTGCTTCCGGATCTCATCCGGACTGGAGATATATTCTGCAACCACTCCTGCGAGGTTGCTATCTGCTGGTGCTCCCACCAGCTCACTGATCTGGGTCAGAACCAGCTTCTTGACCGCCCAGTCTGCTCGCACATCGCTCAAGATGTTGATCAGCTGGTTGAACGGATCCGTCGGATCCGATCCGGAAGGACCCGGTCCTTCAAAAACCGGTTTCTTCCCAGGGTTGGATGTCTCACCCGGAGGGGTTGGGGTTCCTCTCCGGTGAGGAGGCGTCGTCTTCTGCGGCTTGTTCTGCGGCCGGTGTTGCTCCTCCTCTTCTTCTTCTTCATCGGAACCGGATACTTCCTCCTGCTCTTCCTCCGATTCCGATTCCCCATACTTCAGGAGTGTCTCCTGAGTCTTCCACTCCTTCTCCTCCGTATCTGTGAGGAGCTGGTTATGCTTGTAAAGATGGAAGATGTAGGGACTCATCGGTGTCGGCCTACTTCCTCCGATCTTTGGAACCAGACGGCTGACCAGATCGGAAAAGATCCTGGCCGAGTCCACTTTCCGTTCCCCGCTCAGGGCTCCGAAAATCAGGTTCCCAATGGCTATCGTCACCCTTGTCGGCTTCTCCGGGTGGATGATCGGAACTAGGAACTGCAAAAGATTGCGATGCCGGTCGTCCAAACAATCCGCGACCGCATGCCCATCCTTCGAATCCACGTTGCTCCGGAACTTCCCCCGAGTATATCCTTCCTTCGAGGTGGCCATCCCTTGACCTCCTGACCGGAAGTCGTACACGGACCTCCACATCTCTTCCGTCCAACTGCCCGGAATTCCGTGGATGGTCTTATCGAACTAATTCGAGAGTTTTCCCAACAGCTCTTGAATCATCCGTTCCTCTCTAAATCCCCAGGGTTTATCTATCAGTCCTCTGCAACCCATCTTGGCAAGATCCTCTATGAGGTTGTCCTTTTCCTTCTCTTCTGCTGGAATAATCGGACACACCTTCCGGAGTTTAACTTCTACTGCGGAGGAACTAGACGGTCCTGCTCTACTCTTGCGAAGCTGAGGCATGGACACAAGCTGTGCTAACCGGATTCTTACTGAGGCTACCTTCCTCTCTCCTAGCCGCACGTCCCGTTTCTCACCTTCGCTCTTCCGATTTCAACCGGAATACCTCTAAACCTGCAACACACACTAAAGCGCTGCGCGCTTTAACACACTAACACGCACACACAAACTCACACAACAAGAAAGCAAAGCGCCTGGGAGGAAAGCTAAGTACAAGCTGGAGAGCGATTTCAGCAAACGAAGTTTGAAAAAGAGTGGCAACTGGATTGGTCAGCCTATTTATAGTCTGATCTGTCATCATGACCAAATCCGTTCCTGACCCAATCCGTTCCAACTCAGATCCGCTCCAACTCTAATCCGGTTTAGATTCAGATCGAATCCGGATTATCACCTATTCCGTTCCGTAGTTAATTTCCGGTTTTCCATTATCTC
The DNA here is from genome assembly GCA_951799445.1 of Pseudisothecium myosuroides. Taxonomy (NCBI): domain Eukaryota; kingdom Viridiplantae; phylum Streptophyta; class Bryopsida; order Hypnales; family Lembophyllaceae; genus Pseudisothecium; species Pseudisothecium myosuroides. Next base: position 32,362,886 of record OX637287.1, on the reverse strand, counting down.
TTGCTCAATTCCGGATCCCAGATCACGGTTTCCGTTCCAAGATTTGGATAACTTACAAAAAACCAAAAATTCACACTGCGACAGATAATAATTCTTGCTCCACTATTCTTTATGTTAGAAAGTATACTTGGAAGTTTAGCACAATACCTCATGATATGTTTATTGTCATGTACTTATACTATTGTAAAGATGAATAGGTACTCTCATTTTCCTTAGGATGTTTGTGGCCTTTTTGTTCGTAAATTTTTTTCAAAATGCATCATTGTAGTTGAAAAATAATTTATTTCCATTCTCTTCACTTCAAAATATTTACTGTACTTCTGTATATTGTATGATGTATCTTTCTTTACAACTATTTTCAGTCAATCATATGGATATTTCAATAGATCAGAAAGGAATTCTTGGAGAAAAAAACGAAATTCTCATTTGTGTTCCTTGAACTGGGACAGCAGTTCTGTGCCTGTCGAACTGCAGTAGTGCCACTAGCGTGCCCCAAAGCCCACCCCCACCCCCACCGGCACCGTCATGGGACCCAGCACCAGGTCGGGAGCGGAATCGACCCAGCAGTAGGTCGGGAGCAGTTGCCGCTAACGTTGCGCTCCTCGGTCCGGCCGCCTGCACTGCTGCGTCCCACCTGCACCGGCAGGTCTGCACGCGCCGACTCCCGCTTGCAGTCTTCTGCCCCGCCCCGCCCCTGCGCTGTACCTGCGACGAGCAGGGGGGCTGCCAAAAGGCCGGGTCAGGGCAAACCCAGCACCCCGAATCTAGAAGCCCTACTTTTGAATGTGCTCGTTTTCTTCATATACTGAAATGACAATCTGGGCTCTCAAATTTTGAGATTTTCCATTTTTGTAAGGAAAAAAGTATGTCCTTCTAGAAGAAATGTTGGGGAAGGTCTCCACTATTTATTTTTTTATTTTTTTATTTTTTGGAGAACATATGATTTTCTTAAAAATATTCCTTGTTAGGCTTTTTTCCAAAAGTTGTAGTTGCATTCTATTTTTTTCATACATATTCTTCAATTCGGAATGACTTGCAATTTTCCTAGCATGTACCCAACTTGCCTTCACTCAAGAATCCAAAGAAGCACCACCTTTTCAAGATGTTTTTCATACCAAAGTGACATTCCGAACTGCAGCTGCCCGTTTTTCTGCAGGGAAAAAATTATTAATTTCTTCATTCAAACGCTAATTTCTTGCAATCCACACGGTGGATTTCCCTGTAATTTTTACCACTTCTTCCTCAATCAGTTCATTATAAGATCCTACGGTTACATGTGCCCAAAAAACCAAAAAAAAAATTTGCTACTTGTACTAAAAATGGCAGAGTTTGAGAGTTTCAAGTGCAAACATAGTCAAAGAACTTAAGGGGTTAAAGGAAAAAACAAAGCAAAGGAAAAGGGAAAAACTAACATACCTCTGTGTCCATCGATGCCATGGTTCCGTCATTGCACATGACCAGCATAATTGATTCGAAGTATCCGTCGTCCTCCATCATGTGCGCTCCGTCTAGTTTATGCAATTTTGGTGTCAAAATGTTTGGATAATTTTCCTTCTCCATTTTTTTGAGCTAATTCCCTACAGAAGTGGTTAGATTGAAGTATTTAACTTAATTCCTTGAGTTTAGGATTCTATGTTAAATTTCTAATGGTTTTTAGTTGGTTTCTAAATAATTCTTTAGAATAAAATGAACTTCAAGGCCCTATTGCCAATTACCTTGAAGATTTATTTTATTCGAGAATTAAATTAAAAAATTAATATCGTCCAATTTAATAATGTTCTAATGAATATTTGTTATTCATTAGTTTATTGAATTTTGTTGGATTAATTTAATATTTTTGTTGACCTTTTGTCTTTTCCTATTTGGCTTATTAGGCCTAATAAAACAAAACCTAAATCAACATTCAACCTACTAATTCCTTCTAAAAATCCTAATTGATAGAAAAAATAAATTCTTCAATAGTAAAAGGAATAGAACCAAAGAACTATTCCAAATGAATAGTAAATGAATAGTAAAGAAAAGAATAAAAAACCACAATTTGTCTTGAAATGAATAGTAACAGAATAAAAACCAAAACAAATCCAAAATGAATAGTAAATGAATAGGGAAAGCACAACAAAAAAAAATGAATAGAAAAAGAATAAAAAACCACGCCAAGTCTAAAATGAACAGTGAGAAAACAAAACAACAAGCACAAATGAATAGTTAGATTCTCGGAAAGTATTAGTTTTTAATTCTAATTCCTTCCCAAGCCGCCACTTTGTCTTTTTAAGCGTGTTTTCTTCTTGCTTTACTTCATTCTTGTTTTTTTTGAGTTTAAGTGTGGAGAGATGGAACTTGTGCTTATAGTTTTGGGTATTCACGTTTTACTTTGAAAGTTCAAAATTTTGTTGCGTGGCCATCAATTGCCTAAGCCTTGTTATACCCTCAATTTGTTTGAAGGAGTTTGGATTAGTCTCACCAGAGTTTTAAGAATTGAATGTTGAGTTCAAGTACTGGACTGAGCTGTGAAAGCTAGACTGAGTGCGAGAGCTGGACTGAGGCTTCAGGACTCTTGCCTACCGCTCCCGGTCTCACCGGAGGCTGCCACGTATCCCACTAAGACTGGTTGGGACCCTTCTTCGTTCCCCTGTTCCCCCGTTCCTGAGCCTGATCCTGTGGTCTGATCTTCGTGGTCTGGCTCTTTTAAAACTGGACTACCGTTCTGGCTTTTAAACTGGACTACTAGTTCTGGAAATCTGGTCTTTAAACAAAAGACTAAGTAACTAAACAATGGGAAAGATTCAACTAAACTAAATAGATATTTTGGGATTTTTGGTATAAACTAGCAAAACAACTAAACTAAAGGATATTTTGGGATTTTTGAGATAACGACACAAAGCAAAACTAAAATAAAACAAAAGCTAACTATAAACTAAAATTCATGACTTGGCAATGAGAGCAATAAAAGCAAAGTGAGCAAATTTTGAGTGAATTGCGGCGGAAAGAAAGGGAGCCTCTTTGTGAGGTTCTCTGGCTTAAATAGATCACAAAAGTCAAGGATTTTTCCCCAATTATTCCCTTTAAGGTAAATAGTTTGAAGGTCAAAGCTCCGCCGTGCGGGAGCAACCCCAAGAAAAAACTTGTGAGATATGGTTCCAAGTGTTTGTAGGAATGTTTCAATTCTTAAAGGAGATACACATGAAAGTGTTTAAACCGAACATTAAGGATTAAAAGTATTCCCAAAGTCTCCAATAGTTTTAATTCCTAAATGAGGTACACATGAAAGTGTTTAAACCGAAAATTAGGAATTAAGTCAAACCAAACTTTGTTATACAACAATGTTTGGCCGGTATTTTGAGTGTTAGAATCTTTTGGTGAAGACTAGCTTCACCGCCTTAAGAATTCTGACTCAATGGCTGTTACAAAACATAAAATTAATATCACAAAGATGGTATGCAAGCTTTAGGGGATAAAACCTCCCAAAGTATGATTTTAGTGTGGTTTTGATGGTTTAAAAGGGAACCCCAAGTCCTCTAACCAAATCCTCCACTAAAAGAAAGCAACGGAAGCAAAATGAGCAAAAGATGACCAAATTTGGTTTAAATAAATGCTTCCGCCAAAGCCGATAAGCAAAGTGAACAAAAGAGAGTCTCTACACTCCGACATAGTGTCGGTAGGTAGATAATGGTGTAATGGGGGTATGAGAAACTTCGCGGGGAGGCCTTATATACTCGCTAGAAGGCCCCACCACTTAGTTTACCATGAGATATTTGGTTCTTTTACTCAAAAACTACTTAAAGCTAAATTCTAAACTAGCCTAAGATATTTGCTAAATAATCTTTGTTTAATTTTTAGAATTTTCTAGAACAAGCCTTAATTAGCAAGGAAATCTTGTTCAAATAAAATCTAAGATTTTTCCCAAAGATATTTAGGAAATTATCTATTTTGACCTTGAGATATTTTGTGATTAATCCTAGAATATTTCCAAAAATTCTTAGTTTAATTTAAATTGGTTTTTAAAGGAAAGATTTGAAATCTTAACTAAATCCAATCTTCAATTTCCACCAAGATATTTTGTCAATTAACCTTAAATTACCACTAATTACTCTAAAAAAGTCAAACTTACGGCTGAACTTTTCCTATCTTCTTGAAAACAACTCCAAATTGAAAACCGATTGCGCCATCGCATTCAGAAGACCCCAATTATTCTTTGGGAACCCCAACCCCCCACTTTTAGGTTGTTAATACTCGTAAAAATCAGCAACGATAATTTCAAAGAAAAGTCAAAATCTCAACTAATGGAATTTGAATTTCCTGAGAAAACTAACTGGCTAGGGTTACCTGGAAGGTTTGTGAGAGTAAGAAAACATTCTTTGTTTGCGACATTTAGACACCGCCAACTCCTGGTTCGCCGGTCAACTCGCCGCCATGTTGTAACTTCTTGTTCAAATTCGATGTCGTTGCCAATTTTGGTACTTCTGACTATCAGAAAGTCTTCAAACTTGACTGGTCGATTATTTAATATATAAAACTATAATCTAATTTTTAGTGAGATTTTACCACACTCTGGGTAATTTCTATGAAATTACTATCAGTTTCAAAGGCGGTTGACTTCCCATGGAGTCATCGTGGAGTTTTGTAAAATCCCGAACTTTTGGGCAATCTTTTAGGAAGTGTCCGAAAGCCAAGGGCAAAATCAAACCTCCAATAAAGATGCTAAATTTAGTAATTCCTTAATAATTTCCCCCCGAGGGGGAAATTAATCTAGTACCGGGGTTTGTCGTGGATGATTAGCTCCATTGTTGATCTCTTGGCATGCTTTTACCCTAAAAGCACCTTTTTGTAAGTTCCAATCACCTCTCCCTTCTTCTACTTTGCATTCTAGTTTGTATTCTTCAACATTTGCAAGTCTTCACATAACTAGTCCAAATTCCATATGAATTGGATCTAGACACTTCTAAACCTGAATATAGACTCTTATGATTCAGCCAGGCTGTCACATGTGCTCACATGTGGAGTATTACATGGACAGGACACTAGAATTGGCTAATTCTCACATCCTCACATCTCTCTAAAACGTAAATATGGACTCTAAGACACTAAACTAAGACCTAAACATAGAAAAGCAAAGTATTTCGTACTTTCCATGATTTTAGGACAATCCCTCACTAATCTGGTAGGGACTTCTACCAAACTCTTCTCAACTACTAATTCATGCTATTTTGCATGAATTAACACTAAAAACTAACAATAAATTGCGAAAAATAAACTCAGAGCTCGAAGTGCTAACTTGAGGGCTCACAGCTTACAGCACCCTTTAAATCAAAAGTGGATAAAAGCTAAAAACCTGGTCGTGTTCGCTTCATTACCAAGGGTGGGTAATAAAGTGTCCACACATGTATTCATACATGCTATGCTCATATTTTCACATGGTTATGTAATCTCTCATGTCTTGAGCCAAATCTAGTCACAGCTAGAAATCCAATGATTTCCCAAGGCAAACCTTCTCTATTCAACAATGCCTTTTTGGTTTAACGATGTACAAGAAAAGATTTGTAGAACAACCAATATATATATGCAAGACAAATTGACAAAAGGGTCTTGAAAGTGTTTATAATGACAACCTAATGGATGTCAATGAGCTCAAGGTTTAGGTTGGTGCACATCACAATCCTAATGGAGGGACCTTTAGAAATTAATAATATAATATATTCTCAAATATTCAATCTAGAATTTTGTTTAAAATATTGCACAAAAATATTTTAATTTCTTTTTGAATGAACATATATTTTATTAATGATAAGTTTATCAAATAGAAAAAAAAATCATCAACAAAATGTAGCAACTTTTCCAACTTTGACATGTTCTTGGTCAACCAATGACATTTTTAAAAAACAAAATTTTATGATCTTTATATTTACAAGAAAACAAAAGCAAATTTTTTATCATTCACAAAATAGTTTTTGTTAGTTTATAACTTTGTATAAACTCTAGAGATAACCTTACCTCTCAATTTCAACACTAAATTATCATTTGGGAAAAATAATACAAAAAACTTCTAAAATTACAACAATAGATATCAAGTTTAGCTTTTTTTAAACAATAAAGTATTTTGATAAATATTTGTTAAATATTTAGATCATATTTTGTAAAATATATTTCCATCTCTATAAAAAACTTTCATTCATGCCATTTGGATTAGTAATAAAATTAATAACAATATTCTCTTGCAAGTAATCATGTAATGAATTTTTTGAATGTTTTAATGTGAAAATTAATCATGTCTAACTTGATTGCTCCACAGCATTGTGTCTCCAATCACTTTTTTTACAACACAATCTAAATGAAGCCTTTCCACAATTTTTAATAGCTTTCCTACCCATTGCCTCTCCTTCATGCACCGTGCTCATCACTTTGAGCCTCCACGTGTCAACTTAGCTACTAATGAAGCATTGAAGGTGTGAAATATTCCACACCATCTAGTGTAGAACAAGATAGGCACAATGCATGCTACTGAATGTTATGTTTGGAACAAATGGCAAGCACTCATTGGATAGAGATATCTAACAAGAAATTTCTTAAACAAAGTGATGTACTTTTTAGACCCTTCAGTTGATTGAACTGTATTTAACAAGATTTAAAATTTCCGGTGATGACCAGTACATCATTATTATGGAAAAAAACATTCTCAAGCTACAAGGAATGGTCTAGTCATGCTCAAGACGAAGATGGTGGAATGAAGGTGTACAAAGAAAGGATGTAGAATTAAGGAGCATGAAAAAAAGCAATAGACAGTGCTTGCTTGACAACCAAGAGCGCTATTGTCCATCCGACACACATGAACATAGGCTGAGCCATTGTGAAAAACAATTTTGAAATCTGTACTGGAAATCCAAAACCCAATGTACATGGATTAGGATGACCTAAACTAAATTCTGGTCGCAACATTAGCATTCAAACCGACCTTATGCTACAACTGTCATGCAACAGATTGCAACGATTCATTCTGTTGCAACATATTTCTATCTTCTCTCTTGCCAGCACTAAATCTCTATGGCTCAACATGCTCTGTCATCGGTTTCTTGTCGACGATATTGTCATCAGTCTCATCAAGTCTGCTTTCACAAACACCACAAAAATCAACAGAAGATAGTCACATGTTTCGCACTAGAAAATCCATAACTTAAAGAAAAAATAATTAATTGTTCTCAGCAACATGCACCACCAACCTGCCGCAACATAATACACTAAGAACTCTATTATTTAAGCTCCTTTCTCATGTGTTTCATACATCACATATGCAGGAACTTGTCCAGTCTTCTGTATCCACTTAGGGACAGGTGAACATTACCAATGACACAACTATTACTTACCCAGTATGTGCAGCAGCCCGATCAAAAGGTAATATGAGATTGAGGAAAACCGCAATGAATCCTCCAATTGAGAATCCGTTTGACAAGACAATGATAATCGAATCCCTAAACCCTGCTCACCAAACAGCAAGAATTCCACCAATTAGTTAAACTCCACACATTGATTCAAAACTTTTCAGACAAAAGGCTCAAAAACTAACCCTGCGCTTCCTGTACTTGGGTCAAAAAAATTATGACTACCGGTATCACACAGTTTGAAAATGGGATAAAAGTGCAACAACCAATGCTACTGTGCGGAGATTACCGGAAATGTCCACCAAGGTAAGTGCACCTAATTGCGACCCATTTCTAAACCTCTACAAATTCTAGTAAAAAACGGACAATCTAAGTTCGGAACAAGACATGATTTCCACATGAAAGAAGGCGCCCCTGTCGAGGCTGAAGTGCAAACTATCCTACTGTAGGTAGTTTTTCGAGCTTCTCGCACAGATGAATGTCACGACTTTCAGCGCTCAGAATCACGCGAATTTTCACTAGGTTTTAAGAGAAGACCCCTGAAAGTAAAACCACGCTTCATCTATAAGACATGTCATAATCAGAATCTACAACACACATGATACTGAAGGTGTGATGACTGCAATCTCACCTCGGAACCCCGGCGACCAGGTGTCACTCACGCGCCAGAAATTCCCCTGCCTGGGATACAGCGCCACCTGCCCCGAGATGTTCACCCACGCCGGGACGAGCGTGACTCCCATCCCCACCCCAATGGCCATAATCGCAATAAACCGATTCCTTCTGTTCAGCCCCTCTCTCAGATTCAGCACATGAATCCCACTCACCACCACCCCAGTAAACAGAAACGTCGTCATCCCCCCAAGGACACAATTCGGAATGGTGAGAATAATCGCGGCGAATTTCCCAATTACTCCCAAGATGAAGAGCCAGGCGCAACATCCGTAGCCGGCGTAGCGAGAAGCGCACCGGGAGAGGGAGAGCACGCCGTTGTTCTGGGCGTAGGTGGTGACGGGCGTCATGGTGCCGAGGGCGCCAAAGAAGGAGTTGAGCCCGTCGGCGGTGACGGCGCCTTGGATGCGCTGCTCGAACTTGGGACCCACGGGCTCTAAGTGGGAGGCTTCGGTGGTGGCGGTGATGTCGCCGATGCACTCCATGGTGGTCACCATGAAGGCGAAGAGGATCGGGAGGACGGCGGGGGCGTAGAAGCCTAAAGGGAAACGCTTCACCCACAGGAAGGTAATCCATTTTGCTTCGGAGATTTGCTGGCCTGTGACATATCTGGGTTTTTTTGGGGAGCACACATAACAGCGTTAGAGATGGGGTTGGGGGACACGGATAGAATGTTACGACACGGAAAGCTCTACATGACATTCTAGAAATTCCTGCACATTTTGGATTGCTATCGTTGATTGTAAAACACGGCTTGTCACGCAAGCACGGTGTACATGTCGTAGTGAAGCAGTAGGATCCCAGGGTTTCAGATTCTGAGGTACGGATTCCAAGCAACTTTCAATTGATATTCTGGGGGTTACAAGAGGTATGGGTGCACCGTAATTTCTTGCAGACACCTTCGTCGTTGTCTGCAAGAAATTGCAGTAATACGCGGCTTGTCACACAAGCACGGTATGTCGCAGTGAAACATTAGGATTCTAGGGATGGATTCCAGAGGTACGGATCCCAGGCAACATTCCATCGAAATTCTGAGGGTTGCAAGAGTATTGGCTGTACCGTAATTTCTTGCAGACGCCTGCGTCGTTGCAATCCGTGTAGTGAGTGCTGGACGCGACGATCATGCCCACAGCGAGGCCGATGATGATTTCGGTGTTGCGGATGAACGGGGATCCAAACATCTCAGCGAAGATGATGGCGAAGAAGACGACTAAGCCGAGGCCAAGGTAGGCACGATGTCCGAATGGGAGGCTCACTTCGCCGTTTCCTATACATAGGGGCCTGGTGGTCAGCACGTTGCTGCCGCAGGAGGTGCCTCCGCCCCAGTTTTCGAACGCGGAGCCGATGAGGGCGGTGCCGAGGAGCACCAGACAGGAGCCCGTCACCACGGGCGGAAACACGCGGCGCAACACCTTCGTGGGGACGAACGACATGGCCACTTGCCACCACGCGCACACCGTAATCTGCACATGGACTCCATCGCCATCAGTACTACTTCAGACACAGCCATCGTCACGGACGACAACCCTAGCAAAGTAATTGTCAGACTGCCACACTTCTGTTTCGCAAGAAGACAATTCGCGAACAGCAATTCAAGTTACAAATGTTGGGAGACTCTTGATGTGAGTTTTTTTTCTTATTTCCTTTTTTAAGCACAAATGAAGAGATTCTGTTTCTTCTTTCCATTTTGAGTCCTGTGCGATTCGACGCCCAAACTTCTTCTGTCATAAGTACTAAAAGCAGGATGCAAAATTTTAAGTCTCGTTCGAGAATCATCCCAAGTAATGCGGAAGGCCAAGTCTCTAACACCCTCTACTACAGACGTAGTACTTTCTGATGAGATTGTGGGATTAACAATCGTGAAGACCAGACTCGGAAACAAACAGAAAGAGTTGCGAGGCTAAAAGCGGGACCTATGACTCCAGAGAAGGGGTGGCAGCATGTTAAGAGGCATGACAGTGCTCCGAGAATGGAGACTATGTGGACAACGCAATTTCAAAGTTCAGCAAGGGCTCTAGGACTTTCAGACTAAGTTCTTGGGCTGGGAATCATGCATGACTGGATTAAGAAACTAAAAACAGAGTCAGCATGCTTAAAAGCGTTAAAAGTGCTACACGTCTGGTATCATTTTTTTCAGAATTTGGCCAGATTTCGAGACATCAATGAAAAGATTCGAGGTTGGTGGTGCTTACTGTGCCAAGAACTTTCCCAAAGGCTTCTTCCGCAGTCTGGCATTTCCCAGTGAGCGCCACGGGACAATTATCGCAAGTCCCTAAGCCAACGGAACACGCCACACCATTGCAAGAGCACGCACTCAGCGTGATGATCACCTGTTGCGCGACCGGCACGAAGGAGAACGAAACTCCCATCACGGATAGCAACCCCGACCCGATCACGAACCGCGTGCCCCGAATCTTGAACTGCGTCACCTGAACGAACGACGCTATGGAAGCCACTATGAGAGCCGCCGACACCAAATCTGCAACCACACCCAAACTTTGCTCAAATTTCTTTGAATTTGTTCAATTCATGAACACCAACGGTGTGGCGAGAATGCAAATGGAATTCCACGAACTATGGAGGGGTTAAAATGTCGACGTACAGGTTTGATACTCCTGTCGGAATCCAGTCAACGCAATCAAGAGCGGCGCGGTGATGATACCGCCCACCATGGCGAGCGCGTGCTGCGCTCCCATGACGGTCGACACCAGCAGGGAAAGCTTCTCATCCTTCCCGTAGAAAGGCGGTAATGGACGGTCTTTCTTCCATGGCGGCGTGGGCAAGCACAGGAACTTCCAATTGTAGTTCCCAATCAAGCGGTCCTTCCATACATTTCCGGACTGCTTCTCCATCTTCATATATACCAGGACCACACAACAGCCCAGTGAGACAACGAAGAGATGGAAACAAAAAAAGAAATTGTAAACAAGAAGCTTTGCACACCAAGAGGATGGGATATATATACACCAATTTGGTTGCAAACAGCAAGCACAACTACTAGAATCTGAAGTAAAACAGGCGAAGCTGTCACTCGTTGTAACCAAATCTCACCTCTGAAAGGAGCTGGCTTCAACCGCTACTAGCGCTTCCCCAATTTTCTCACTCGGCGAGTGTCGAAATGAGTTCAATCTCAGCGACTAATTACTGCCATGCCCCGGCCACTCCTGGTTCCACCACCACGACACAGAAACAGATACCGTTGAGACAAGGTCTGTCAGCAACCACACAAATTTATACATCAACAAGCACGGCGTCTCTTCGGGACTATCATAGCTATTGACGAGTCTCCATTCCGAAGCGCCGAGGGAGGCCCGAAAGGCTGGGAATCTGGATACTACAAGGAACGGACGGAATGCAGCGATGGCCAGTTCCTTCACGGCAGGCTTTAGTGCTACAGGTGCCGCAACTGCTGCGGTTCACCGCGTCTGAAGTGTTAGACTCATAGATTGGGGTTACCACACTGATTTGATTCTCGTTGAAAGATGTTCGTACTTGGAAGACAACGCCACTTGATGTACGTAGCAACCTTTTCCAAGTACGACGGCGAGCATTACTACCTAGACTCAACCTCGTTGGCGATAGTGGTAATGGCGAACTTTGCAATTTCCGACATGTGAGCCGCAGTACTTGCTGCGTCCAGAATTTTCTAACCAATTCCTCAAATTGCAGTTTTGGTTGCACAAGTGCAGCGACGATCAAAAGGCAAGTGACATGGATGCTAGCTGTGCGTAGGAAGCTCACGAGTACGAATTTTGAATGCAATCATACTGGCATCAACATTCCAGCAAGTGCTAATAAACTCCTAACAACCGTTTTTCAAGTAATGAAAAAAATTGCACAACCAACTTAACCAACCACGATTCGTTGAAATTCTCGCTGCATGCATGGGAACCAGTAACGTCGTAGAAACCCATGCCAGAGTTTTATTCATGAAGACACACCCGAGACAAAATACTCACCAGATGAGAGATCTAGTCCAACGATTGTTGTGACTCGCCGAAGCGGAAGTGGGCGTTGGATTCTGTGAAGATAGAGGCGTTGTGATATATAATAAGCAGAGTAGCAGACCATGTGATGAGATTCCGGTAACCTTCGATGAGAGACGTCGACGGAGATTCCCGCCTGGAGTGTGGGAGGAAATCCCATCCTCACGTACATTTTCCTTTTGGAATAAAGGAGTCCGAATTTAGAACTGGAATTGCTGGTTGTGAGTCCAAATTTGGAGGAATCTGGAAAAGATGAGAGCGCGTTTGAGGAGCAGGGAGGGTGACACCTGCGTTTCTGGAATGCCCAGGCCGCCTTCGCTGCGACCTTCTGCTGGTGGGGGCTGGTGTCCGGCACAAGTCGCTGCTACAGCTTGGGAATAGGGGAGATAACCCATTCCTGACCACTTAAGGAATTACAGGTAGGTGGAGGGCGGTCTTCTTCGGAAGAAAAATTTCTTCATGTGTAGAAATAGAGTTTGGATAGTTTCTATAATTTTCAGATTTTTTTTTCCTCAAAACGAGATTACTATGAATTAATCAGTTGGAAATTGTGTCCATCCCATATTGGTGATTTAGATCTTGCTATTTCCGACCAAGGACTGATTGCAAAATCAACCAAGGGTTGGTTGCAATATTGAGAGTCTTTGAACCAATCATAATGTGCCACAACTGCCTTGAGAACCATGCCATAATTAATCACTAGTCTTGTCTTCCTTCACGAAATTGAAAGAGAGAAGTCTATTGTGTTAGAATGGGGTGCTGATCTGGAATAGAATATCTCCCCTAAGCAGCCTCAATTCTTATTTCTTACTGCGTATTTGAGTTGACGGTTTAGTTTCGTTGGATTTTTCAGGCAATTGAAAGCCAGAGGATTTCAGATTCTGGGAGGGTGTAAGGTAGGATTACCAAAAACCGTTAAAAATTTAAGCATTTCAGCCTCTCGGATGTGGGGAATTCTTTGAGAAATTGAGCTCAATGTGTGCACAAATAAGGATGAGGGAGAATGCAAAAAAAATGAATTTTTCTCTTCAAGAATGTGCATTCTTCATTTGGCCCCATTCCGATCTCATAGATTCACCTAGAACAGTTACCTTTGGAACTTGTTCCTAATCAAGTATCAGCCAATTTCATGTGAGGAAATCAAATTTTTTTCAAATCAATAGTAGAACTAGCTATTATCCATTTCAAGACACCCTACACTACCATGCATTAGAGGAGAGGTCACCATTATTGGTATTCCTACCTTAAAGCTTGGAAATAAGTAGCTTGAGTTTTTACTTCTTGTTTGAGTTGGCAGTTTAGTTTTGTTGGATTTTTTGGGCAATTGAAAGAAGATTTCAAATGTTGGGAATTGTTGCTCTGCAAGGACAAGCTTATGACCACAAATTTCAAGTGTCATAGTTGTTTGTTGCCATTTTGCAATTCTACATGAATGAAGTTTTTTATATTTTTTTTCAAAGATGAAATCACATGTCTTCGGTAAAATTTCAAATTTTTTTGTGAAAAATTGAAATAACTGTGAATTTTGTAAGAAAAAAGTGAACAAAATTCATACCAAATACAAAATATGCTCCAAAAATCTTAATTATTGGGCCAAAATTCAAATTGCAATAAAATATTGAATATTAAGAATTTTTCAATTGGAGTGGAATCTAATCTTGAAAAAAATTCATTTCATTAGTATTACTCAAATTCAAAAAACACCATTTTTATGGCTAAAATTCACATTAAGTTCAAAGAACAAGAGGTGACCAAATTACACTAGCTACTGTACAAGAGTGATTTGTAGATAAAGCATCCTTTGTTTTTCTATTGAAAAAGTCAATAATATGGCAATGAGGAAATATTTAATATTATTTATTGAAAATGCATCCAACCACCTTCCAGAAACAAGAATAATATGACCGTGAAGCTCTATCCTAGGTAAATAAAAACATTAATTTATTGATAGTAGATAGTGGAGAAATTAAACAAAGAAAATATTGAATCAATGATAGGCAAGTAAAAAAAGAAGAATAAATAAATAAATAAATAAATAAATAAAAAGGAATAAAAATCAAACGTTTCAATTCTACCAGTTGGATAGAGAAGGAAGGTCCGACTAGTCCGACTGTCCATCTATTCAAACCCAAAATAAATATAGTTGTAGATAGGATTTGGAAGCTCGGGTTTAAAAACTACGGTTAGTACATTAGAACTTCTTTAAAGTGAACTTCTTTAACCCCTAAAGGCCGAAGGTCTTTTTTCTGCCAAAAAACACTGAAAACTGCCATTTCTATAGTAAAAAGTAAAAAAAATTAAAATTGTTTTTTTTTTCACATCTAAACGTAGGATCTTACACCTAATTGGTATGAGAATGTATGGAAAAAATTTCAGAATTTTTGACTGCACAGATTGCAAGATATCTGCGTTTAAAGTGGAAAAAACAAGTTTTTCAGCACATTGCAGGACCAGATTTTTTGACTTTAAACATTTTTAACTTAAAATTTTTGCACTACAAAGTTTGAGCTTTAAATCTTTATAGTGGAGAATTGATTTGAGAGTCTTGGAAAAAAAAAATTCAAAAAAACTTAATTATCATTCTTAAAAAAATTGTTAAGTAGAAGTAGGTACGAGATAGAAGGAAAATCTAAAATATTCATATATTTTAGATGGAATTAAAATGCACTAATCCCAATGGTGAGATTGTTCTATCAAGTAAACTAAAACATTCCAAAAGAAAAAAAATTGAAAAATTACAAAAAATGCATTCCGAAATGAATCCTACAAGTTATTTTTTTCAAGAAGATGCTCTAATTGCCCGAAAAACAAGAATGTCCATAACTTCCTCATAACAAATCCAAATGAAATGAACCAAAGCTTTCCAGATAGACAAAAATATAATATATGAGAAAAAAATATTAAAAAAAAAATTCAAATTTTTGTCCATTTTTTTTTGGTACCCGGGCAGCCCCTTGTCCCCTGTTTTCAGCTTATTTGGTCATAACTTTTTTTCCCAGGCACCGATAGAGAAAAAAATTATATTCCCACAAAGCTTATCAGTTTTTCTATCTTCAAAAAAAAATTCAAAAAATCAGAACACAATTTCAGCCCGTAGGTACCTGCCCGAAAACGCATTTGTCCCCTGAAGGGACAACGGGCTTTTAGGGGTTAAAGTGATGAAGTATTGATTGCTCGGTCCTGCACGAGGCCCAATTCTAGACATAACACATCAATGAGCATGGGGACTTGAGCCTAATCCCAGGGCTATTAGTTTAGAGAAGTTCTATTGTATAGTTGATGCCATAGTCTTTGTCCAAAGGACACAACCAATAAATTGAATTAAAGAATGTTTTTCCATCCTCTAACCCTCCAACTTGAAGTCATCCAACGACCACAAATCGTCCTCATTAGCGTTTCAGGGTTAGTGACTTAGGGCCAATTTACATGTGAGCTGGTGGGCAAAGAAAGCAACTAAAAGACAAGAATAGTGCCACCAATGATTAGCAAGTGTGGAAGTAGGAGAGAGTTCTACCGATCCCCGTGTATCCCACATTCTAGAAGCAACATGAAAGTGCTTTCTATATTTCGACCCTCTTGACTCCTCCCACCCACAGATACATGTAAGGAGGCCCTTAGTGTCTCAAGAGTCACAAGATGAGATAAGATCCAAGTTAGCCCTGGCCTCTAGGAATGGAAATAAGTTAGATACTCTCCGAAATCCACCGGAGGTCGTTACCACTTCAGTTTTTTGTCTGTCCCATCAAAATTAACCCTTAAAGGACATTGCAAGCCCCGCGGGCATTTTGAAAGTCAAACTAGCATTTTTCACCTAGTTTTTGATTTGAAATGCTTTTAAGCTTAACTAACAAAATGTAGCTCCAATAATCTACTTTTTACTCCATTTGAATTTTTTTTTAATTTTTTAAATTGAAATTTTTGTGACACTTTGAAGAGAGTGTCTTGAAAGCTCAAAATACACCACTTTTTGAACTTTTTCTATCAAATTTCTCTTGCTATGAACTTAAAGAGTACATCAATTACACCATGATGTTTGTCACTATTATTTCCATTTTCCTTAAATTTTTCATACTATTTTAAGCATTTTTGTAATTACCTTGATTTTTAAAAAGAAATTTCTTTTAAAAATCATATAAAATTAAATTTGAAGTTTTTAATTATGAAAAAATGAGATTAAATCTTAAACATATCTTACTACATGTAAAAAATATTAAAATTTTGAAATATGTAAAAATCCAATGAAGTTTGACCAAGCTTAGACATGAAATGTCCTTTAAGGGTTAAGAGCGGTTCCCCAGGTGGAGCAGGGTGGTATTGTAAATCCGTTTCCTTAGTATCAAAAAAATTTAAAATTAAAAAAAATTAAAATTAAAAGAAAGAATAGTGTGGCCCCCAGTCAGTTTTAAAATATTGTGCAAAATGCAGGACGAACGGACCTCATTGCACACATCTCCTGTTCACTGGAGTCAATATACGGTACTCAAGTGGTCCATGAAGCACATTCTGCCCAAGTCGTACTGGGTCGAGCTGATCGGGGTGGATTGACCCCTCGCTCGGCCTTACCGGAGGTGCATGTAAAAAAAAAGCCCCCTATTTTAGGCCGATCCAGGAAATATAATTGGTCAACTTAAATTAATTAGGGGTCTCTGATCCCAAATATGAATTCAAAATTTGCAAAAAAAAAATTGTATAGAAAATAGGGTCGGACCACAGGGCCGAGCGAGGGGGTCAGTTCACCCCGGCCGTTGAGCTTATAGTTGTGCAACGAGCGTCCTGCGGAGGCCGTTTTGCGCCCCCCCCCCCCCCCCCCGTTTTACCCCAGGGAAAACGCAGGAACTTTTTATTTGCGAGGCATGATAAAATTTGCAAATTCTCAGTTCATATTTGCAGTCAGAGGTCCCAAATTAGCTCTTGAACATACCCTAAAGAAGGCACAAAATAGGGGGTCTTTTTTTTTACAGTGACCCTTGGCTTTACCTCCGCAAGAGGCTTGTTGCACAACTATATGCTCAACTGTCGTATTGCAGCAAACTAAGGTAGTATGTTCTAAAAGCGCCCATGTTCATAAAGTGATCATGACATAGAGGTACATTTTGCTTTCTTCAATGTACCAGTAGTGTACATTTCAAGGAGTAGTGGTTTCTTATGACCATTGCGTTTCAACTTTAAAAATTCATAACTAATTCCACAAAGGTCCAAAAAATATGAAACGACTTGGGTTAGATGCCAATTTCATTTTTCCTTCCTACAAAAATTTACTGAAAATTGTTTCAAGGAAGTTAGCTCTCCTAAAACGCAATCAGCTCTTAAGTGGTCGCTGTAAAAGCACCGTAGTAGTACCACAGTCTTGTAGTTGCAAAAAAGCGGTGAAAATATTCTAGGCGAGTTTAACCCCTAAATGCCCAAGGCTTGTTTTGAGTGACTTGGAATTTGCTCTAAATTGAACAAAATGCCAACATTTTGATAAGTTGTATCAATTTTTTTTAAATTGTAACCGTACCAATTCAAACTAGACATGTTAGAGATCTTATACAAAAAGAAAACACAACAATATCACTTATAGAGTGAAAGATTATAATGTTTGACCATGAGGGTGTTAAAACTGCAAAAAACTTTCAACCCTCTTTTCACAAGTCGAATCTAAAAAAATGGTAACCAAAAAAATATGAGGTTAAAGAGCCTAACATGTATAACCCCAATCAACTTATGGCTTCTTAAAATCTACTCTATAGTTTTTTTAAATGAATTTTGAATGTGATTTTTGATCCAAGATCTAGTGTATCTGAGGCTCATTTCCAAGAGCTCTCAACACTACGGGAAGTGAAGATTGCAATGGGTACCCTTGCACAAAATCTTCAATAGAAAATCACTACTGATTATTTTCAAGATCGGATTTTTGATGCTAAAACTAGACTTCACAAAGAACTTTCCAAAAATATTAAACTACTAAAAATAGCAACTTGGTTGAGTTTTGTTTGACTTCAAAGTTTTGCAAACACCAGATTTTGGTGCCTCGGACATTTAGGGGTTAAAAAATCAAGTCAAACTGAATTCTTTTAAATAAAAAAACTGCTCTGCTCTGAATTAGCCGCCGGTTCTTCCTGGACATTGGTCATGTAACTAAGGTAGAAGGCTCGAGAACAGTTCGGGCATTTAGAACCGCCCACCCCATAAGTGTACACAGTTTGTACATGTTATTTTTTCATAGCCTTCACTGATGTACCAACAGTGTACATTTCAGGGGTGGGCGGTTTTAGAGCCCTAGGGTAGTTCAACTTCAAAATTTCATAACTAATTCAAAAATGATCCAAAAAATATGAAACGACTTGGATTAGAAGCCAACTCCTCTTGTCTTTGAAAGAAAATTCACTGAAAAATATTTTGAGAAGTTTCACCTGCCTAAAATTCAGTTCCAGTGCTTAAATGGTTGGTTTATGGACCTTCTACCTTAGTTGCAGTAAAGCGGTGAAAATATTTTAAACGAATTACAAAAATCAAGTCAAACTGAATTTTAAAAACTTAAAAAAATCTGCAATTTTTTCTAAAAGCGATTAAATTAAAATGCATTTTTATTTTTATTCTTTTAAATGAGAAAATCGCTGATAGGCGGAGAGCCCAGATACTACTTGCGATGATAACGGATTCGATCTGTGTCGCTCTCTCCCTCTTTCAGGGGCGGTTCAGTTTGCGTGCAGGTCCCGCGGCTTTGGGCAGCCTTTCTTTTTGCTTTACTTCCCATCTTCTGGGCCAATTGGCCACGTGGAGATTCCGCCCAATTTGGGCACGGATTATTTAAGTTACTGGAAGGGATTCACATCACCGACGTTATTCGAAGGTAAAAAAGACAAAGAGGGCATCTTTGGTTCAATATTTTGAGTGCATGATTCACACATCCATGTGAGAGTTACAAGGTAGGACGTCTACGGTATACAATAAAAGGATCATTTACTAAAATTTGAAATTTATATCATTGGAAGCATACATCCAAAAACACTTTGAGTAGGTAAAAAAAAATTCAAATTTAGACATTAGACAACAACTTCAAAAACAAGGTAAAGGTAAAAAATTAATAGAGGTCTTGGCGATCATGGTTAACCCCTAAAGTTCCATGACTATGTTTTCACCAAAAACACTGAAAAACTGTCATTTTTAGTACAAGTATCAAATTTTTGAAAAAAAAAACTTTTTTAACACATGTAACCGTAGGATCTTATAGTAAACTAGTTTCAGAAGATGTGGAAAAAATTTCAGAATTTTCCACCATGCGGATTGGAAGATATTAGCATTTGAATTGGCAAAAATCATTTTTTTATTCTTGCGAAAAACAGGGCAGCTGCACTTCACAAGGTCACATTTGTATGAAAAAATGTCCAAAATGGTGGTGCTTCTATGAATTCTTTTTCCTAAACAAGTTGGCTACATGCTTAAAATTTTTCAAATCATTTGGAATTGTACAACATATACCAAAAAAATAGTAAGTAGAAAGAAGTAGAGAATGATCCAAAATACTAAATTGTTAAGAATTTAATTATGGAATTGAAAAATGTCAATCCCAATGGTTGTAATGTTGTAATAAACAACCTAAATCCTATGATTTATTTTTTTCAAAAAATATTAAAAATTGAGTGAAATAAACAACTTCAAAGTATATTTCAGAGTAGAGAATCCGTAATTGCCCGTAAACTAAAAAACCTCATAACTTTTTACTCATTGGTCGAGACGGAATGATTCAAAGCTTTCCACATATATATAACTCTAGAAAACCAATTTCAAATTTTTATTTTTGAAAAAAGTGATTTTTTCAGATCTGCCCGGATTGCCCACCCGGTGAAAAAAGTAACATATTAGGCCATAACTTTTGACTCCTATTTCGAAATGTCATGAAATTTAGTGCACATGAAAGATATTCCTCGTCCCCACCTTCTATTAAAATTTCAGCTTAAAATATGAAAATCTCTAATCACACATACCTGCAAAAAATTGCTATGTTGCTAAAAATAGCAGGCTGGTCCTTTAGGGGTTAACAAAACAAAATTTGGCCATCAATGGCCAAATTTGGAGGGTCAATGGCCAGATTTTTCCATTGGTAACCATAATTTGTCAAGTCCTTTATAATTTCTAACTTTTAACTTGCTTTTGAAGCGTTTGCTCAATGTCTAAATTTGAGTTTTCTTGGACCTAGTCAAAGTGCTTTTGAATGTGCTTCTAATGGTATAAATTTCAAATTCTAATTTTATACCATTTAAAAGTTAGAAATACATTTGAAGAGCAAGTATATTGTTAAAAATGAGGATGTTCTATTTGGAGAAGTTGGACTCCTTAAAATACTTTTAGGAACTTTTTGTTAAAGGATATATGAATTGGCATTTAGTACATTGAAGAACACAATATGTAGCTTTGTATTAGGAGGAGTCACAACTAGAAAATGTCAATTGAGTGAAATTGTTGACCACCTAGATAGGCAATTTCATTAAAATGGCGATATTCTTTTAAAATGGCTTGAAAACAGTTCAGAACGCTTGTTCTAAATCTATACCTGTCCTAGATGGTTTAGAACGCCCGTTCTGAAATCTATACATGTCCTAGATGGTGAAAATGGCACACCATCAAAGTGGCACACGGAATATTGCCATTTTAATGAAATTGCCCATTTAACGTGGCAATGCAAGATTGGTTCAAAGAACTCATTGAACTTTCTCGTTGATCAAAACAGTGAACACAAAAGTTTGGCGAGTTAGTTTGATGAAACCACTATGACTCCATCTATTATATAACGCTTTTAGAGTCTAGTCACTTTATGAACCTCCTACCTGAAGATTATTGCACCCATATGAAATATCATCTCAAGTGATGGTCAAATCTGGCATAAATAAGTCATTTTTGTCAAAAAAAAGTTTTGTATCATCTTGTGATTGGTTTGAAATTGGTATCATCTCCTAATGTACCCTCAAAATTGATATCATCTTGTAATTGATTTGGTATGGAAATGCAATTTTGACCCTTCATTGTCAAATCTAACCGTCATATTTGATAATAGCATCTAACATAGTTATTATTTGAAACTCACTAGTAGAAAACTCAGGAATTCTGACAGAATTCTGTTGATTTGGACGCGTTGTCCCGGTCACTTTTCTGTTGGAATTCCTGCGTTTTCTACTAGTGACTGCATAAATTATTTTTAATGGATTTTATAGGCAAATAAAGAATATTCCAATGCAATCCATTTTAGCATGCATTTCCACATGCATTATTTGGACATTTGGATGAATAGGGTATGAAATTTCAAAATATTGTGTACATGTATTTCAAAATTCAACACAAAACTTTTATAGACTCTTATACTCTAATAGTATACAATTTGTATCTACTATCTAGGTTCTAGTGTCACTTTTAATCTAGATGTAAGTGTTGCATTCTCGATAGTAATTGTGGTTTTATAGGGCAATTACAAAAAATGCTTGTAATATATATCTTGTCATCCATTGTACGACAATATTTTTTGTTTTTTCTGTTTTGCTATAATTTTTTATTTAAACCTCTAGATGATTCCAAATTATACCAAAGGTAGATGAGACTATTAATAATGTTTTTCTAATTATCAAAAATAATTTTCTATTTTTCAAGTCCCTCCAATTGGATGTCACCCAAACAACCATTTTAGAGTTTTTTAGTACTATTTTGTATCCAAATATGCAAATTTAAAGCTGAAAATTAGAAATCTAAGGTCATCTTCAAGGATACTATATTACTATATGTTGAACAAATGGTTTTCAAAAAGCAATATTTTTCCATCTTGAACATGTTTCAAAGTGTGCTATCTTTGTATCAACACATGGATTGTAGAATTCATTTTTTTTATCAAGATGTAACTACACAAAATAGTGAAATTAGGTTGCCCCTCACTAATTTCTTGACATTCTATACTATATAAATATTTATTGTTTATCTACAAGAATGCACTAATTTTGAATTAAGTATTGTTGTAATTGAAACCAGGGCTTTTTTTTGGCTTTTTTGTGCAAGATTCCACCAAAAAAAAATTATCTGGCTAAAAAATGCCAAAAAAATGCCAAAAAACTTAGATCAAATTGCCAAATTGTGGATGAAAACCAAATGATAGAAATGTGATATGTACTAATATGATATTTTCTATCCAATATGTGGATGAATGTTAAAATTTGGAGCACCAATATAACATTTTAAATTGCCACTTTGGCACTTCTTAAAAAATGAAAAAAAAAACTTGATTGGGAGTCATGAACCTCTATGTGTACAAACAAATTTTTTATAGAAATATTTGTCGACTTTGATGGCTTGTAAAGTAATTTTTTTAAAGTAGAACAACCTCATTGTCAAGGCAAGTGACCTAATTTCACTATTTTATTTAGTTGATTAAAAGTCCCTTTAGGTTGAAAATAATGGTCATACTTTAATTTCATTTTTTGGAAGTCTTTATTATTTTCTAAAAATACAAATATACAAATATCTATTATCTTAATTATATATAGAGAGAGAGAAATTATAATATTTTTTAGATTTGAATTTTTATGAGCACATTATTTTCAGTGCTATACAAAATGTCAATATTTCTTTTTGATGCAAAACAAATTTATTCCCACAATTTTTTTCCAAATACAACATGCAAAAGGCAATAAATAATACAAGTGTTTTTTACAGTTGCCCTACTTACTTTAACTCCTAAGAGCTCTAAAGTCTATATTTGGCTTGACGAATAGAGTGTTTAAGGACAACATTTTGTTCAAATAACTTCTCATTCATCTATACTGTTACTTTATACTTTAACAAGTAATCTTTTTATGACAAATTTCATAAAATTGAGGAGAATAATATATTTGTACAAAGATATAAGCAAAAATAAAAAATATTCGATTAGGATTTAAGCATTAATCCCTCAAGGCCTATGAAAATAAAATTTGTCTTCTATCATATTTTGATTGCAAATTTAGATAAATTGGAAAAAAATCATTATTTTTTTAATAAAATTATAGATAATGAGATGTCAACATGTTTATATTTGATTCTCAAAATTTGAAAATGTCTAATATTGCATATTTGAATTAAATAGAGAAATCTTGTGCAAGCTAGGGGAAACAATATTTAGGACAAGCTCCTATGACATGAGTGGAATAAATGTGAAAACCTACTTTATTTTAACTCCTAAAATTCCATTGTTTCCTCATGCAAGCTCCTATGGTCTCAATATTTGTTGTGATTTCTTGATTTTTTTTTGGTGAAGATAGAAAAATATATTAGCTTTCCAAAAATATAATTTTTATTTCAATCGGTGCCCGGGAGCAAAAGCTATGGCAGAAAAAAACCTTCAAAAAAACTTAAAATAAAAAAATTTTAAATTTTATTTCACATAGAATATATTTTTATCTACATGGGATGCTTTGATTTATTCCATTTAGATTTGTTATATAAAAGTTATGGACAATCTTGTTTTTTGGACAAGTAGAATATCATCTTGTAAAAATAACTTTAGGATTCAATTTTGAACTCAATTTTCACAGTTTGTCAAAAAAAATTCAAAAAGTTAAGATCACTTGCTAGAACTATCCCACCGTTGAGATTTGTATGTTTTAATTCCATCTTAGAGCTATGAAGACTTTAATTTTTCCTTCAATCTTCAACCTACTTCTGCTTAACAATCTGAAAGTAATGCATCGTAACAATGCGATAAATTGTAAAGTAATGCATCGCAATGATGCGATAAATTGTATTTAACGTAAGAACCCATGAAACAACAATAACTATACGATAATGTTGACAAACCGTAGGATGTAAACTTTGTGATGTGGTTTTTGATGGAAAAAAGGCCTTGGGACTTTAGAGGTTAAAACTTGAGTATTACATTTGAAGCAATTAAATGCCTATATTTTGATTGTATGAACGAGTGGCCAAATTTCTCCCTCACCACAATGTTGAAATTCATGTTTTTAATTTTAATTCTTAAATGCCGAAGGGATGACCTTCAAAATCATCCTTTTCTATTACCATGTGAATCAGTACCCTCCAAAATTGCAAAAGTACGCATTGCAAGTCAAACTACTGTAGAAGAGCGTCCCTTTCCACAACAAATTTTGAAGATGAATAATTGCACTTGTGTCCTATTAAATTTAATTCCCTGTCATCCATCGGACACAAAACGTCTGCTTTGGTGTTCAAAGGTTAAAGATCCAAATTATAAAGGAACTAGGATGATTCCAAATATTTATGAGGATGTTGCAAAAGTTATATTGCTAACATCGACCACTTAATTTTTAAAAATGAAGTGTACAAATTTTGAGTACTTTGTAGGGTTTGGATGGTTTAATTTTGGCTATTTTACACCTTTACATTTGAAGCTGTATAATATTATAAGAAATTGTATTGTTTAATTTTTTAAATCTACAAAAATGCATTTTTTTGATTTTCTAATACAATTTTTCGTTATTAAAAATAGATTCTTCATTTTTATAACTCTTTTTTTTATAAAGAAGGTTTGTTTTTGTTACTTCAAAAATTACCAATCATAAAAAGTTCTTATAAATTTATAATCTACAAACCTAGTTGTTAGGATTTCTAGAATTATGTGCATTCTTATTGAGATTCTTACTAGATAAACTAATCTTTGATTTCATCCTATCATAATTAATAAAAACAAGTACTTCCATGTGATAAACAAAATTCAACATAGATTGATTCATTTCCAACCAATATTTTTTTCGAAGTTAGGCCTTGAAGAATTAATAGAATGAGGTGATTGCACTTACAAGCTTCTAAATAAGCAATTGAGCATGTTTTATAGTATTAAATTGTCTAAATACTATTGGATCCTATTGATGAGTGAAAAAAAGGATTCCAAATTTATCATAGGAGTCATTTTTTGTATGTATAATGTGAATAAAGTATAAGTTTTCAAAGGCTAAGATTAAGTAAGTCTAATATTGAATTATTGACCCTAAGGACTTACAAATCAAGATATTGAACATTTTATCCAAAAATCTATAGGAGTCTGTTTTAGACGCATAGACAAGGCATCAATAGACGCTCTTGCTTTATCTTTAGTAGGATGGTAAATATAGCACTCATCATTCTGATGTAGTAAAGCTCCATCTAGGTTCTAGTAGTTTTTGTTGTTTTCTAGAATCCATATGCATATTGAAACTCTAAAGACCAAACTACTATTTCATTTTCTCAATTAACCCTGTAAAGACACTCAAATCTAAAAAAAAGATGACTTCACTGTCAAAACAAAGAATGTACCTATTGGTTCAATAATCAGAGTATTTTGGTGACTATCTTGGTCATGGGGGGCCACCTCTTTCTAGAGTTAACCCCCAAAAGACGGGCTAATTACCATGGAAATTAGCTTTTGATGTACCATGTGAATCATTTGCTTAAAAAACACCAAGAAGACTCATTGGAGGTCAAACTACTATACAAGATCTTCCCTTTTTCACACAAAATTCCAAGGATGAACATATACACTTCTGTCCTACATAGAAAAATTCTTTGTCATCTATTGGACACTTGGTGTTTGCGGCGTTCTTCTAGTCAAGGGATAAATTTGAAGGGAAAAAATACCTACCCCTACGACCAATGTGAATGAAAAATAAAAAATAATAACCATTTCCAAAAAAAAAAAGTTAATAATAACTACGTGGCATATGCATTAGATAGCAAGGGCTCCCTCTTTTGAGGATACACTCAAACCTCTTTAATTTGATCACCTCAAGGTCCCATCTTTTGTGCTATGCAATACTTTGAACTTATGACAAGTGTGCGACACGTCGTGACAGTGTGGCAAGCGCGCAGCCTATTCAGAACGTCATTGCAGCCGAGTGTGATGAATTTTCTTATCAGAAATAGCAAACCGAATCTTCTCACTTTGCCTGCCGCGTGCAGTTTTTTGTTTTTTGGCTGAAGTTCCACCGCTGAAGAGCAAGCCTGAAGTTCCACCGCTGCAAGCCTGCAATAACATTGTGCAAACAAAGATTGAACAACTGTCCTGCGCGAAAGCTCTGCAGTTTTTCCTCTCCAGGTTCTTTATTGAACCACATGTGCAAGTGTGCAAGTGTGCATCCTATGATTCCAGTCACCTTCTACTCATCCTATTCTTCTACTCGCGTCCTCCAATTGCTACTTCCATTCACGGTCCCAGTGGCCGTTTCTTTATTGAAAAATCTCTCGAAGTGGAATCTCGACGACCTGATATGCTGGGGGGATTCTCACTTTTCTTGCAGATGCTCCCTGGAAACCAGGCTTTCGAACTGGGCTGGAGGAGAGTGGGGGGTATTCAATTGAGTGAGAGAGGAAGAATCGGGCTCATGGGAAAAGTCGCAGCTTCTCTGGGTGAGTGCTTCGGAGGGCGGTCAGGCAGGCTCGATGAGATGCGGCATCTTGTTGAGTGGCTACGGTGACAGGATCACAGGAATGCTTTCGTTTTTCTCACCAACAATAGCAGGGTGGTGGTTCTCAACCTCTGATAGCTAATGGAACTGCCATGCCGTGTCGGGAATCGGAAATGAGATTCGGCTAAGTTCATCGGACGGAGTTGGAGCTGACTTTTGTTGAGTTTCTTTTTCTCTTCTTGAAACACATGGACAATTTTCATTGAAAAGGGTTTTTTGATAAGTTTGATGATGTTTTCTTAGATAGAAAGTTCTCCTACAATTTAGGAGTAGCTTTGCCTTGTTGTCAAACTTTAGTCCAATATTAACCCCTAAATGTCCAAGGCCTTTCTTGAGCTTTTAGAAATCCACTCTGAATTGAATAAAA
This sequence comes from Pseudisothecium myosuroides, assembly GCA_951799445.1. Lineage (NCBI taxonomy): Eukaryota > Viridiplantae > Streptophyta > Bryopsida > Hypnales > Lembophyllaceae > Pseudisothecium > Pseudisothecium myosuroides. The sequence continues at coordinate 32,336,074 of OX637287.1, read as the reverse complement.
AGCCAACATTTTGCAAAGTTGTATCAATGTTTTTTGAATTGTAACCGTACAAATTCAAACTAGGCATGTTAGAAATCACATAGGAAAAGGAAACACAACAATATCACTTATGGATTGAAAGATTATAATGTTTGATCATGAGGGTGTTAGAATTGTGAAAGTGATATGAAGTCTTTCAATCCTCTTTTTGCATGTCAAATCTAAAAAGTTGGTCACCAAAAAATATGAGGTTAAAGGGCCTAACATACATAATTCCAATCAATTTATGGCTTCTCAAAATCTACTCTACAATTTTTTTTAATTAATTTCTAATGTGAATTTTTTTCCAAGATCTAGTGTATTTGAGGCTCATTTCCTAGAGCCTTCAACACTATGGAGAGTCAAGATTGCAATGGACACTTTTGCACAAAATCTTGAATAGAAAATCATAATCAATTATTTTCAAAATTAGATTCTTGATGCTAAAACTAGACTTCAAAAAGAATTTAAAAAATATATAAACTACTAAAAATAGCAACTTGGTTAGGTTTGATCTAATTTCACAATTTTGTCAACACCAAAATTTGGTGCCTCAGATATTTAGAGGTTAATTATAAGGTGAAAGCAACCAATATTGTCCTTGTATCCACTCTTACAGAGTACACTTTCCTTAAAGTGTCCCCCCAAAGTGTCATTAAACTATCCCTATGCGTAACTACGTTCAATTGTTTGACTGTTGATTTTTTTAATTTAAATTTCAAAAGCAAAGAAGTTTTTCTAGAGTGTTGTTCATGATGTCCTAGAGAGTTCTTTTTTTTTTAAATTGTAGAAATTAGATGCCTTATCCAAAAATTCTATTATCTTCTGAAAATTCATGATTTTCAATTGCTAATACTACCAAAATATTTTTTCTAGAAAAAGGTGCCTCTAGTTTTAGGTGTTTCCACCTTAGAGTTTTGGAAGTATAAAACTTACCTCATCTATTTGTCAATTTTAACAAGCCTCCCTTCAAAAATTTGTAGGCCAAAAATTCCAATTCTTTTCTTGAAATTTTTGTACACGGTACAATATTTATGTGCACAATTTCATAATTTTTTTTTTCTTTTTTGCAAGGTTTGACCAAATATATAAATGAAAACTAGTTCACACTGAGGTAGGTCGATCCAAAATTGCCCTAAGTCCAATTGCGATCCCTAGTTCTTGACCCAATTGTTGTCAATTGCATCTTAATATAGTGAAAAGTGTAAAAGGTATGCATTATGACAACTTCAATATAGAACTAGGAATAAAAAGATTGGAATTGTGTTGAAGAGCCACAAATTATTGACACCACATCATGGTCTCTACATATGGCAAAAAAATCATTCAAAATTCTACAATTATGAGGGATATTTTTGAATAAAAAGTTACAATTGTGAAGGGAAATAAGTGAACCACATTATATTACAACTACACTGAATAGGGGTATGAAGGAGACCAAAAAATTAAAGGGACTTATCTTGAAAAAATGTAGATGTTTGAAACATGATGTATAACCCCTGGACACTTCAATAACTATTGCTGTACAAAAAAGGTAGATATTTATATAGTGTGCAATCTTGATTAATTAGTATGAGTCCCTTTAGTACCCCTATTCAGTGTAGATGAAATCAAGTCAAGCCTATGGAATAAAGACAATAATAGAAAGCCGCATTTTTTTTCTTGACCATCTATAATGTAAAATGTTTCTTAGAATTTTTCTTAGGATGGAAGCAGTAGCAAAAAATGTAGAAATTGCAATAAAATGTGGGTCTAATGTATTAATTCTAGGTAAAATTTCTAAAAACATTTCATATAATATAGCATTAGACATAACATCATAGAATTATCTAAGCGAAACATGTAAAATAACATGGATAAGAAAGGCTAGTGGGGAGTAATTAGGGTTTAGGATTTTAGGATTTAGGGTTCATTTAACATGTATGAAAATTGGCCATAAAGTCATGAGTATTATTTTTGGAATGTTTTTTTTGGTCAATATTGCATTTGTCATTTGTAAAGTAAGTTAAAAAAATCTAGAAGCTGTAGTTGTAGATATATCAAAAATAATTATTTTATGCAATTTGCACCACAATTGAGTGTCCGTTTTAGTCCTTTTTCACAACAAAGGAAATATTATCTTAAATCTGTGATTTCTTCAAAAGAAAACTTTTTTATCTTGTAGGAGTGTGCATTTGTCCTGAAATTTTGTGAGAGGTAAACATATGTGTTTGAAATAAAGATTTGGACCACAGAGTAACAAAATTTGGTAGGTGAAATTGTATGGCTCCATGAAAGTTGCATTTTTAGTGTTTTTAGAGACGCTTTCAAACTTATGCATATTTGTTCATCTTGAGATCGGACTTGATGAAATGAATCGAAATGAGCATCTTTAGAAAGTTGCGGGTTCAGAATTGAAATTTGACAAGTGTGCTTGTATTCACAGCAAGTACAATAGTATTTGTAGTAGATGAGTCCTTGAAGGAAGCTCACGGAAAGTAATAGTTGAAGTACGAGTGAAGAGTGTGAACAAGGGCATTCAAGGAGTTACACATTGTCACAGTTGTGGGAGGAAGTGTTCATTGCCTTATGTGGCAAGTCTACGTGTTGTTTAAGTGTAATCAAAACACGCATTGGTAACGTGGCTTGGCGAGATATATTTCTTTCACTAGGATTTGAATTGCTCACCTTGGCGTTTGGCATCATGATATCATCGATGGGGTACGATAGCATTGACACCGAACTTAGCTCATAGGAACCATTGGATTATGATGTGCATGAATAACAAGGAGCAGGAATATGCTGTTCAAGGCAGTGGAAAACCAGAAGGCCAAATATAATTTGAAAGTAGCAAAACTTGAAACAATTTATACCCTTGTAATTAAGCTTAAAAATGGTTATTGAAACCGGGAGAAATAAGCTGTCATTAATCATGTATGATCAAATTTTGAGGCTATCACAACCAATTTATAATGTAGATTCCTCCAAATAGAGAATTGAATTGAAATATAATGCAAAAAATAGCACTACTTTTGACCCTAGTATTATAACAAAGAAAATATTATACAGTCTGAAAACAAAAATTTATCAAACTTGGGAAATCCCAGTACGAGAAGTGAGGGAGACATAATTTCTTTTAAAGTTTTTTATTTAATTTTGAATAGAGCCATAGAGACCTAAGCCTTTACTGTCTAAATCCATCACTAATTTCAAAGATGTGTTATAAAATGTTTGATGATTCACAAAAATGGAGTGTATATATAAATAATTTAAGCTGTAAATCATACTATGGGGATCACATTTGCACAATTGGATTTATAAAAAAAAAAATTCAATAACTTTAAGTTAATTTTGCAAGGTCTTTTTTAATATCAATTAAAAATTTCAAATTAGCAGTTTTTTATTGAAAAAATTTGTTACAAATTTGGAATATTAACATGCACTATGAGATGTTAAAATTTCTATTATTTGATTCTACTTATTTGTGTTATATTTTATTATTATTTTAATTTGACTACTTTAATTAATTTTTTCTTTGAATTTTGGTATAATTGACTAAAACTACAAGGTTAGTGAGACATTGAACTATGCATTAGAATTTGTTTCATTTAAACTATGCATTCTATCCTATTTTTAGATAGTTTTACTTACATTGACATTTTTGCAAACTATAAACTCAAAATCTTTGAAACTTTGGTCTAAATGATGAACATTTGTACCTTTAAGTTATAATAGTTTAATTTAAATAAAAAATATTAAATAATGTATTTTTATAAATGTTCAAAGTTTTTGTTTTTAAATTTATTTATAAAAATATAATGGTTTTAATGTTGTTCGACCATATAGAAGAAATTTAGGGATTATACATTACAACTTTCATATTTAACCCCTAAAATACCAAGGCATTTTCTGGCTCCGGAACCATTGAAAACTGCCATTTCTGCTACGATCACTCCCTAAACCCAAAAAAGCATTTTTTTTAAGAATCTAACCGTAAGATCTTGTACTCCACTTGTCACAGATTATGTGGTAAAAATTTCAAGTCATTTGACCGTTCCGATTGGAGATATTAGCATTCAAATTGGAAAAAAAGTTTTTTTGAACTGTTTCCTGCAATTTCAGATGACTTTGACGGCCATTTGTGGATTTTTTTTGCACTACACAACAAAAAGTTGTAATTTTTTATGCTGAACATTTGAGTTGAGAGTCGGGGAAAAAAATTTCAGAATGTCAAACCTTGATTTTCACATATAAAAAAATTGTTAAACAGAAGTAGGTCCAAAATTGAATGAAACACTAAATTGTTAATAGCTCTTAGGTGGAATTAAAACAATATAATTCCAATGGTGGGATTGTTCTTGCAAACAAACTTGACCTTGTCAAAAAAAAAAAATTGAAAAAATTTGAAAATTGCATTCAAAAATGAATTCTATAAGTTAGTTTTTTTGAAGATGCTTAAATTGCCCGCAAAACAAGATTGCTCATAACTTTCTCATTTTCAGTTCAAATAGAATGAATCAAAGCTTCAGATGTAGACAAAAACATGATCTTTGAGGGAAAAAAATAAAAAAAATAAAAAACTTTTTTTTTTTTTTTTTCTGCCCGACGAACTGCTTTTTTGCTTTAGGATGGCATAACTTTTGCTCCCAGGCACCGATTGAAAAAAAAAACTATATTTCTTAGAAAGCTAATGTGATTCCCTATCTTCAAAAAAAGTTTCAAAAAATCAGATCAAAATTTGAGGCCACACGGGCCTGCCCGAAATCTGAAGTGTCCCCCGAGGGGACTTTGGTACTTTAGGGGTTAAAAAACTCCAAATATTCATATGTAAAAAAAATACATATACAAAATAACTTGCAATACTTCTAATTAGTATGTCAAGATTTTTCTTTAAATCATAAATTAAGCTTTAATTTTGAATATTTTAATTGTTCTCACGGTCTTCTACATACTACTCATTATTTTTAAATGTTAATGAATTTCGTTCTTTTAACTGATTTTGGAGTTTTGTGTGTAACCATGTCTTATTTACCATTGCAACACCTAATTTGAAATCATTTAAAGAAGTGCTATCAAATGATAAAAAACCATGTTAATAGTTCTACTTCTTATAAAAATGTCTGCACCATTATCATTGTCAAATTTTAAATAGTATTGAAATACTCCAAATGATCCTCCCTTAGAGACTCCTTTAACAAATCCTGTAGTAAAAGAGGCCTCCATATCTCAAGGGTCAATATGTGGTTTAATAAGAGAGTCTTTAGATACATATAACCGATGCACTTATGTTTCATATCCTTCTAATCCAATAGGTATACAACTTTTTGGCAAAAATTATTTTTGAAAAAAATCTCTTACTCCATTGCCAAACTTTGAGAAGTGCTTCCAAATTGATGATGATATCTTGTCTTCCATTGCCCTATAACTCATTTGAATTTCATCATTTAAATTACTCTTTGAATAAATAACCATGCATTTCTTGAATGATTGTCCTCCATGTGCACTATTAACCATGATATATTGAGGGCCCCTCCTTGGATTTGATTGATATTTTTTGCCCTTATATAGAAATGTTAGGTAATAATGATTAACTTCAATTATAATTGATTTGTATGAAAATCTTCCCACAATTTAGGATGATAAATCAATAAAATCATTTCAAAAGTCACTTTTTTGAAATCCAATATATTATCATTTATAATAGAGCTTCCACTTAATACCAATAAAGGCCCAAATTGTGTTTTCATTAAATTAGATGAATAATAATCTTTCCACGCCACAGAATACTTATCATTTTCTCCAGAAGACAATGGTTCATCAATTTTTAATATATCTCTTTTTTATATATATATATATTCATTTGGAACATTAGAAAAAGATATCATAACGCGCATATCTTCTTTAATATCAATTTGTCTTAATGTCTCAGATTATGCAAATTCTTTAGATATAAATTTGCATTGAAGTACTATGAATGGTATTGACTTCATTTTTTTCTTTAAATTTACCTCATTTTTTTATATTATATGAGATTGTAATCTAGATTTTGCCTTTTCTTACAAAACCCATAAAAACACTAGTATAAGGGTTCTAATAGAAAAAGGTTTAATCAATCTATCGTTTTGTGACTAAGGTCACATTCAAATAGGTTTTATACTTTGAAATCCAATATATATATTTTAGGTTTTAAAATGTTTTAACACTTTTATTCCCAGGTATAGAATTTAGTTTATAGTCCTTTACCATATGAATGTGAAACAATCACACAATGTGTAAAGTCCTAGTCCTACCTAGGATTCTCACAGGGAAGTTAAATATTCTGCTCAAATGTTTCAGGTTTATACAATGAATGCTCTAGGACCTAATCAATTCCAAGATAATACTTTGAACATATTACACATAATTAATTAATTATTCCTCTTTAGGTTTAGGTCAAATAGTCCAATAAGTTCTTGCCATGAGCAAATCTAATGCAAATGCCTAAGTCTGTCGATTCTACGTCAAATTGTCCTAGTTAATGCAAAGTATGGTGAGTTTAGGTGTTATACCTAAGTTTTGTCTTTCTCCTTTAGCTTTTCTCTAGTATTTTAGGTCAAATGGTTAGGTCAAATTGTCCAAACCAACATTGATTAATTCCCTAAATTTCACATACAAAACATAGAAACAAATTATAAATTGGATCAAATATATAAATTCCAAGACCAAATACTTTGAAATTCATATAATATAATAAAAAGACCTTAAATTGTGGTTTTTAGACCTGTTAGCTTGCAGACGGACCTATCACCATGATCTGGATCCTAAGGCCGTGGAAATTAGCCCAAAACCATGGCAATAAGCTTGAAGCCAAAGATTGTAGCCTTATAACCATTCATCAGCTTATAAACATGCACGAATCCTTAAAAACAATGAACAAGGACCTAAAACATGGAAAAGAGGCCCTATGTTCGCTCATCAGAACCTAAAGTTGTGCGACCTCCACAGACTGCCTAATTTCGTCAAATCGCAGCCTGCAACTTTGGCGACCAATAACTTATGCAATTTTTGCCCGATTTAAGAAATTTCAAGGCTCATTGTGACTAATTTTTCTCCTCTTTCCAACGGTATAATGCACGCTCTATAATTCCTCATCTGTAAAAAATTATTGTTGGTTCCCATTGAACCGCGTTGCAACTGTTGCGTCTGTTTCTCAAATCAAACTCATTTCAGTTTCGGATTTCTCAATTTTAAGTTTAGGTTTTGGGAGATTATTGATTTGCTTTTAGTAATTGCTGGATCGCATGCAATTTCAATTGTGATTCCTAGTTCAATGGAAGAACAACCAATTTGTAATTTCAAAATTTCTCTCATTGCTTTAGCTTGTCAATCTTTCTTCCACAGCTCCTTGGACCGGCTGACTCTCTCGTGGATCTTTTCAACAACTCAAATTCGAGGTTGGCTCCTAAACTTCTTCTGCTTCGATCGTCCAGTCCTTGAATCCTTCGTTCGATCACAAAATGCCACTTGCCCAAGCACTTCAATCTTGTAATCACAACCAACTTTTTAAATCAATCATGCCTCAATGAAATTTATAATCACTCTCAAAACAACTCAAATCCTTTGTCAATTTCCATTCACAGATTCTCCAGTTTCACACATTTATAATCTCGACTCATAGAATAACAACAAGAATACAAGGCAAATTTGGCAATTTGAATTCAATTAATCTCTCACAATAATAAGCAACAAGGCAAGACAAAAGAAAAAAATATATTAAATATATAATGGGACTTACCAAATGCCATAGTTTTTATTTTTTTAAAATCTACTTATAGCTTGGAAAACAAGTGGACACAACTTTCATGAAAAGGTGTGACTGAAGTCACACCCCATTCATCCAAATTGTGGGTTTTTTTTTCATTCATCCTGGTTAGAATATTCCTATTTACACTATTAGGTATCTTTTGACTTTATTTCTAACTTTATTTGTACTTTTTTCCAATAAGGGACTCCTAATAGGCTCCTTTTTCCTTTAATCACTAATCTTTTGCTAAAATTTTGTCTACAAAGATTCAAAATTTCTTTAAATATCATGAAACTCTTTGAAATCATGTATACTAAAAGATGTACATAACTACATATTCATAAGTTCTTTACAATATGAAAAATCATGTATGTCTTCTTCTTTGCATTCATGGCACTTAATGTGAGTAGAGTTTACCACGTATAAATTATCCATGCAGCTTGAACAAATTTTATGGCATACATTTATAAAATATTGTTGTTTTATACTTTCAATATCATTAAAAGGTTTGTCATCAAATATTGTTTTAAAATAATCATATTTTAAAGTTTTTGGACAAGAAGAACATACAATTTTTCAAATTGAATATTAATATGACCTTCACTTTTACATCTGTTGTGCCAAAAACTAACAACAATGGAGTTGTAATTTTTGTTGTAGTCTAGTAGCAAAAGTTTGTTCACAGGGAATTTTCTCATAGAATAGGAAAGATTATGAATAAAATACAAATTATATAAATCAATCACTGGTTTCAATACATTGGCCATTACAAATTGTCAAAGAAAAAAAATCCAGTCCCTAGATACACTCACAATTTCTTACATAATCCAATGACTGGAATTTCCAAATACAATCACTCAGTTTAAGCATTCAAGATATACTCGGTTAAAGTGCTCTCAATCTAATGGTTACAACCATTCAATTAAAAATTATCACCAACATCTGCTTTAAGCTACAATCCTCTCACTCATTGCAATTGCTCCAAACTTGTACAGACAAACAAGATGATTCAATAAAAAATGCATACCTACAAACAACTACTTTAAGCATAAAATAAATAATTCTTCTTACAAGAAATTCCACAAAACATACAAATGCCCAATTACTGGGATTTGAACTTCAAATAATCTACATACACCAAGTTGCCCAATCACTGGGACTTACACGCAATTCACAATATATGCTTAAAGCTTTTATTACATAAAAATTATCAATAAAAATACACGTAAGTGTTCCTAAGTTCCTACACTTGAAGTGAAAAGAGAGAGAAAAAACCCTTCAAATCATTAGACTATATGCTAAAGAAGAAGGCAAATGATCATTTCAAAAAGTCTCCAAGACAAATTGCTTCTTTTCAAATCCAAACTATGTAGAATGTTTTAAATCTAATTTTCTTTTCTTAAAAACAATTAGCCTACATTATTGTACCAATGTGAAAACAATTTGATGATTGGTCTCATTTTACAAAGCAAAGGACAAGTAGTCAAAAACAAAAAAAACTATAACATTCAACTCCCAAACTCCCAAACCTTCATAAAAAATTTATTCAATTACATTTTTTGATGTCAGGTCTTGAACTTTTTGGTTTTATTGCCTTTGCTTTCTAGGTTGTTTAACTTCCATTTTTGTTGCCATCCTGCAAATTCTATAGATTGGATATGTGATTTTTAGAATTAATGATTACAACTAAATTATACTTTTAGGTTTATATTTCAAAATATAGACATCTCCTTTAGAATATAAAAGCATTTTAATTATTCTATACCTTAAATTATGTTGTTTATGTTTTGTTTGTTTGATATGCTAGGATCAAAAAAATTGTAAGGCCTCCAACAGTATTCTTAACACCGTTAGAAAGCTCTTCACAAGATAGGGTGTAAGGATTTTGTTTCAAAGCGTTTGGAACAAAGGTGTGGAAGTTATTGAATTTCAAAGTTTTTATGAATCATAGAGTTGAATGCTATTATCTTTTATCTTCGAAAAAACATAAATTTTAAATTATATGTACAAATGCCATAAAACAAAGTCTTTGCACTCTTTCATGCTTACAACTTTCTATTTGTGCCAGTTTTGATGCATTTGGACCTATAGTGTAAAAAATATGGATTTAATAAAATTAAATAAAATAATATTTTATTTTAGAGAAACCATACCTTCCACATCGCATATCTAAACGCCACAAAACAAAGCCCTTTGAACTTTTGTGCATCAAGCTTTTTACTTGTATCAAAAAAACAACCTTTCACACCGTATCAAAGCCCTTGCACTTCATACATAAAAGATTATTTAATTGAATTTCAAATTTTTTATAAATTTATTTTTTTATTTTTTTATTTTTATTTAGTAATGGCAATGGCACAAAGACACATTAGTTTAAAGTAAAGTTATAATTTACAATAAAAGGCTAATAGCAATTTTATTCCTAAAGTTTGAAGGCCATCTTTCTATCAACCACCACAGACTCATAACTGCCAATTTTGTTGCGTTCATCTAAGAAAATTAAAACATATATTTTCTTAAAATCTAACCATAGGATCTTGTACTTCACTTGTCTCAAATCACATAGTAAAAATTTCATGAATTTTGACTATATAAATTGGAAGACATTAGCATTCAAAGTTGGAAGAAAAAGTTTTTTTGAATATTGCCTGCAACTTCATATGACTTTGACTGCCATATATAAATTTTTTTGCACTAGAGACTTTAAACTTAAAAATTTCTATGATAAAGAATTGAATTGAAAGTCTAGAAAATTAAAAAAAATTCAAACACTTTTTTAAGATTGAACAAAAAAAATTTGTTAATAGCTTTAAGATGCATTTGAAACACTATAATCCCAACGGTGAGATTGTTCTAGCAAGCCGGCATATTTAACATTTTAACCTTGTCAAACAATGTTTTTTGAAAAATTGTGAAAATTGCATTAAAAAATGGATTCTATACTCCCTCTATCCCACTTAAAACCTCCAAAAATCTTCTCCATGAGGAATTAACTATATTTTTAGTCTTTGTGCTAGTGATACATACATTCTAGAACTAATAGTCTATTCCCTAGATCTATGCAAAATCTCCAACTTAGGTGCCATTGTTTAGGCACCCAAAATCTATGTGGAAAGTGTCATATTTGATCGAGCATTGTTTATAAATGCCGTCAGCTTGTCATTTTTGATGATTTAAAGGTTGGTAGCAACAATGGGATTGTAGAAATATATACTTCCAACCTAAATACCGCATCTGCAAAACGTGGCCTTTTTCATGAACAAATCTCCATAGTGCCAAAGTGGTCCCCAAATCCATTGTCAACACAACTATTTGATGAAGCAACAAGTGTAAGGTGCTTCATATGGGCAAGGCCAAGCTTGCTAGGAGAAGAATGTTCCTTGTTTGCCTGCCACTTATTCCCACAAGGTCATTCAATACAGCCAGCACTTACTCAACAGTCAAAATTAATAAATGGAATTTTTTAGTGGGACAAAGGGCGTAAGTTATTTTTTCAAGAAGATGCTTAGATTGCCTGAAACATAACATTGTCCATAACTTTCTCATCACTAGTCCAAATAGAATGAATCAAAGCTTCACATGTAGAACAAAATATAATATTTTAGGGAAAAAAAAATTCAATTTTGATTTTTTGTGTTGCTTGCCAAGGCACTGACCTCCATTTTGGCTTATTGTGCCATAAGTTTTGCTCTCGAGCACCGATTAAAAGAAAAATTACGTTCCTAGGAAGATTCTATATTTTTCTACCTTTGCAAGAAAATTCAAAAAATTATGATTCTATTGAGAGTGTTGAGCCAATTTGAAGTTGCATTTTGGCCCTTGTAGGGCTTTAGGGGTTAACTTGAGGTAAAATATTTAGAGCAAGCTAAATTAAAGTAAAACAATTTGAAACCCAAATCTTATAACTTTAGGACCAAAACCTCAACAATTTGGAACCCAAATTTCTTGACTTTGAGACCAAAACCTTGATAGTATGGGACCCAAACTTCTTGACTTTTGGACCAAAACCTCAATAGTTTGGGACCCAAATTCAAACTACTTCATAAAAAAATAATTTACATATTGTAACAACAGATTTTTAGAAATTAACAACATTGTTATACATTATGCTACATGTGTCAATTATACTAAATAAATGAGAAATAGACTGCCACATTGTATAATAGTCCAAATTTGAGAATCATCCTATGGTGGAATTGGTAAATTGCTAGATTATATAGTATGTCTTTGAATTGTATTTAATGCATATTGATTAATGAAATATGAGCAAGAGAACATAATCTAAAATAATATTGAGGTCAATACAATTTTGTCAGTTTTGAGCTTCAACTCCTCCACAAATTCTAAATATCTTTTTTGCTATTGAATCACTATATTAATTTCAAATTTCAAATTTCATTCCCATGAACCTCTAGTTTAAAAATAGTGAGAGATCACCACCTATTTTGTCATTAAAACTATTGATTTGAGTATTGTGGGAATTTGACAACGTAGGAATTGTCTTCCTTAATCAAAAATTCTTTCCTCGTGTTTGAGCCCCTACTCTGGTGTATTTTGAAATAGTGCATGGCTGCACTAAGTCTTGGAGTGTTCCATGAGTAGATACAGAGTAATGTTGTATAGAGCATGTAAAAATTTTAGGGGTAAGTGTTAGAAATTGCTCTATCAATTTTTTTTAATTTAGTGATTAAGGTACCACCTCTTTACAAGGCTTCCGTTTTGTTTATATTTTTGAGTGTTCCACTGTGTTTTGGATTGCTCCAATTTTAGATTGCAAGAGATATTTAGTGCCACAAATGAGGTACGTGGTGTTTTTTGATTGTTTCCATTCAGACTTTGTGCTATTACAATAACTTATTCTTTGAGTAGTAAGGCGAGGGTGCAAGCAAAGCATGATAGGGCAAGCAAAGCACTGCTGGTAGAAGCACATAGAGGAAAAAAAACAAAAAAACGAAGGAGGAATAGGGAGTTGGAGCTTATTTGCATTAATGCAGCTTGGTCCATCATAGACACTACCGACCATGGTGCTTTTCTTGATGAAATCTGTATTGATAGAGCAGCAGTCCTCTTTGCAAGACGACTTGCCCTAGAAGATTTGATTCCTCGTAGCAATTTGTTCAATACCCCAAGAAGTCTCCCTGATGTGAATTGAGAGACATTATACCACAACAACAAAGGTCAATATCTTAGCCTAAACCTAATAAAAACATCAAGCATAATCTAAGCCTCCTATCACTATAAGAAACTTGTGTTTTAGGTGACAAACCCTGATTTTTCTTGACGGATTTTAGTGGACGTCCAATGCAACAAACCTATGTTTTTTGTCAACAAAAACGTCCAATGTAACATCAATGTTGACATTAAAACGTGGATTTGTTGCATTGGACGTCTACTAAAATCCTTCAAGAAAAATCAGGGTTCATCACCTAAAACGCAAGTTTCTTATAGTGATATAGGCTTCATCACATGAAATATTATGTTAATTATTCTTGCTCTTGGATAGACAAAACTACAAGGCAAGTACACAAAATAAGACAAAAGAACAAGTACAAAATAGAACAAGGATTCTAGGATAGAGCTAGAAGGAACAAATAAGTATGGAACGGAATAAGGATTCTAAGACAGAGTCAGGATGATCAAACATGTATAGAATGGAATAAGGACTTTAGGATAGAACTACAGATAGGGATCCGGACTACACTTTGTGCTCATTTTATGGAGTCTGGACCACTAGAAATGGTTTTCCTATGAAGGATGTGAGAAAGTCTTGGTCTCCTAACTTGGAAACTGGAAATGCTACCTCAACTGTGGACAGACTCTAAAAAAGATACATCATCTTTTAGCATCCGTAATTTGCCCCAAATAGACATCGAAATTTGTGGTCTGGACTACTCTACTTGGACACCTCTAAAGGCCCTAGTCCGAAGTACTGTATCAAAACTTTGATCCCAGAAAAACATCTTTCACATTGGACTAGAGAAATTGAACCTCAGACTCAAAGGAACTCTATTGACTCTATGGATTGTGACTCTACTTAATAAAAGTTTATAATTATTTAAGAGGTCCTTCTTACTAAAGGACAAATCCCAATTAATTAGCAAGATTTCAATGTAGTTTCTGGACTATTCACCTATGACATCCTAAAATCTTGGTATGATATAGTTGCTGCATTAAAAAAAATAAAGAGCAACTTTGCCTAAAGATTTTTGATTCAATTCACACAAGTCATCACAGAGAAATTATAATATAATGTATGAAAATTACCTCTAGGGCTCACATGCTCCATGCCTCTAGATTCTTTCACCATTGCTCTTCTTATGGACGTAGGGACTTCAATGGAAGTCTGTGCTCCTTCTTGTGATTGGATACATATAGAGAAAGATGGAGCCTCTGGAGGACCTCCACTTTTGCACCAACACTGAATAAAGCTCTTGAATTAATCCAAATTGTTTTTGGCAAACGTTTTTTTTTCCACAAAAAAAAGTTTGAAAAAAATATTATTTTATTGCAATTCAAAGTGGCCAACCGTTGTCCACATTGGATTACAATTTCAAAATATTATTGTCAAATATTTAAAAAATAAAAAAATAAATTTTTTTAATTTTGATCAGAATTGATCATTGCTAAATTCAGTTTGCAAAGGGAAGAGGCCTTTCCAAGGCTCCATTCTTCTCCTAATGCCAATTGTAGTGGTAGACTCTAAAAGAAATGGTTCCAAACAAGTCTTATTGAGACAATTTCCTTTAGCATGGCTCTAAGTTTGTCCACCATAGCCCACATCCGACAAACTCGATGTGTCACCAACGACCTTGTGCCGGTTAGAGCTTTCTTCTTGTCTCAACCTCTAATCTCTCATTTTCAAGAGAATGCTCTTGGAATTCTGCTTAAAAATCAAAGAACAATTTTTCACAACTAGCAATTCCAGCTATTATCTCACTCACCTCTGAAGCAGTCCAAATGGGAGAGAACCAATATGACTCTAAACTCTTAAAATTAGTTCTACTATGGTCCAGTCTCTTTCTGCCCTTCTCCAATTCAGTTCCGATTACTTCTCCTTTCACAATGAGCTTGAACAAGGGCGGCGGTTTCAAAGCAGCATATTAATGATTATCCAATACAAAATTCTAGCCCCACCTTGAGGCAAGCTTGGTTAGCTTGCATCTTTATTACTACTTACTTTCTTGGCAAATGCTTTTTGGGCTAAACCTGCTCTTGATTGATATTCCTCTTGGCTCACTACAAACTCCATCCAATTGACCAACTTATCTTAAAATTGAAGGATCAAACCTATGGCAAACTGGAGTGATATTTCCCTCTTTGGCATAAAACTCTCATCATACACCCACTGCCATAGCACTAGTAGAAAAACGTGACTTAAATGACTATCCACAATGACTGAAAATTGTCCACAATGACTCATTTACAGTCATTATAGACAATTTTTTTAATTTTCAGTCACTAAGGACAATCATTTAAAGCATGTTTTTTACTAGAATAGGTTGTATATTCAGCAGTTTCTTCATGAGTCTACATACAATCGTACTTCCAACCATTTTTACTTGACTTCTTGCCAAAATACGCTACTACCATGCTTTCAGGAACCTCATCTTTTATGATATTGTCTACATATGTGCCTCCTTTAGACAGAAGGACACAACTATACTTCTTTTAGAGTTCTTTATCAGTAGGACATTGTGAGCCCTCAAGTTAGTATTTGGAACTCTGGGTTTATTTTTCGCGATTTATTATTAGTTTTTAGTGTTAATTCATGCAAAATAGCATGAATTAGTAGTTGAGAGGAGTTTGGTGGAAGTCCCTACCAGATTAGTGAGGAGTCTTCTTAAAATCATGGAAAGCACAAAATACTCTGCTTTTCTATGTTTAGGTCTTAGTTTAGTGTCTTAGAATCCATATTAACGTATTAGAGAGATTTGAGGATGTGAGAGTTAGCCAGTTTTAGAAACATGTTACACACAATATAATAAGAACATAGTTTGAATAATGAAAACTCAAGGGAGGTACCTGTAGATGCATAACAATCTAGTACAACATCACCCGGTTTTGAAAATGCATCTATCAGTAGTTGTACAACAAAGGATCCTTCTCACGGGCACCTCTCCATGGAACTGCACCATTCATGAGCTGAGTCTGTAAGGAAGTGAAGTTGTGGAGTAGGTTCACTTCTTCAAGGTTTGTGCCTGCATTGCTAAGTTGCTGGTTCATATAGATTGAGAACTTAGACTCCACCGATGTTTCCTCCCATTTTCTTCATACAAAAAGAAGGATCCAAAAGCGTTGTGACTGCTAAGGATAAACAAGTATGAAGATTAATACTTGACAAATACAATGTTGCTAGATGTAGATTTAAACATCAAAATTTATAAATGAAGGCAATTTCAATGGAGCTTACCCAACGTTTGGTTTTTTTGTAGCTGGAAAGCTTCAACTCATTCACGCCCATCCAAGAGTCAAGCAGACGGAAGCCATAAGTATTGGCACGCTCAAATGAAAATTCTTTTACCTTCCCGTTCTCTGGGTGGAATAATAAAATTGCTCTATCATCATGAATATACTCCGAAGCGAATTCAAAGATGGATTCAATAACTTTCTCTGGATTCAACACATTCCAAGCAGGAACATGCGAAGGTGGAACTGAGACATTGGGGACCGGTAGTCCATCCGGAATATCAGCAACAATCAAGTCAAAACATGGACCATGGGTCACGTGACCTCCAAGAGTTCGCACCTGCTCCTTCCCAACCTTGACATTAGAAAATACACATTCTTAGATATATGAATGCATTGCAATGCCATATTTATAACTTCATATGAAATTGAAAAGAGAGAATTAGAACAAGGCTAGAGAACATAGATCTTACCTTCTTTGCAAAATCAAGCATTTCATCCCATGTTGATGTATTGTCCCATGTCTTCTCTTTGACGCTAAGCATTGTAGAAATTGATGATGGTAGAACTAGACCTTGAGGCTCAGTACCATGCCTATCGGGTTGAATTGTTGATCTAGCAATGTACTCTGATGAAGCAAAAACATGTGTTGTAACAGACATCAAAATTGGGGGGCAATGAGAGCGAGCAGTATCAATCACTTCATAAGTAGTGGGAGGCACAAGAGAAGGAGGAGGTGCAAAAATGGATGCTGGCACAGACGAAGAGGGAGTATCGTCCTTTGTGGTAGTAGCTTTCACCGTCGTCTTTGTAGTCTTCTTCTCCCTTGGCTTGCGCCCCTTCTTCACTGGTGCAACCTCTTCAAGTTCCTCCTCTTCATCTAAAAACTTCTCCTATGTGGTTGTTTTGGGATGGTCTTTAGCGGCCTCTTTCTCAGGACCCTCAAGAGCTAGAGCAAAGATCCTTAGACACTCTAGGTACCAAGGACAAGCTTGGAGTTCTTGAACAGAATATCCTCGCTGTTGAGTCAAGGTGAACATATAGCCCTTCAAAGATGTGTCAAGCCACCCTCTAAAAAGCTTTGGCATGAATTTTCTCTCAATCCCACCTTTTTGAACCAGGTCTCGCTTGAAATATCTGAAATCATAGAATAGGGGTGATCCGGCGACTGGAAGGATTGGAGCCGCTTGTGCGTCGGCAGGAGCCGCCTCTGCGTCAGCTGATGATGGCGGGGGCGGACGGGGAATAGGATGTAGGGGCAAAGGAGGTGCCGGAACAGCAAACTCAGGGAGACCCGGAGGTTCCAATGGAGCCACATCGCCTGATAAGGGAGGCAGACCTTCAAGCAGCAGCTGCGGCTTCGGCGTCGGAGGCTCAAATGAGGAGAGTGGTCTCGCACCCCTCAAGTGATTGATAATGGAGTCCAACTTGTTGGTGTTGTTTGCAGAATCCACCAACATGAACGTCTGCATTTTATCCATCCTCGTGATCTGTTGGTACTGGAATTGTAGATTCGCCGCGCGATCCTCCAGTTGTCTCCGCTCCAGCCCCGCGAACCTTTGCTCCATGTATTCGTCCCGCTTCGACAACTTCCTTTTCTTTGGCGTGACGGCAGACGAAGGCGTGCTTGAGGGCTGCTCCTCTTGCACGTGACTGCTCGAGGCCGACGACCCACGATGTTCCGTCGGAGTGGGAGGAACCGGATTGCTGGCGTTCACCACAAGTTGCTCGTCCAACACTTGCTGGACATAGTAGTCCTGCTCGTCGCCTTCGTCGTCGGAGAGGACTTCTGGCTCTGCAGCTGGCGCCTTCTCGCGCCGCCCAGTGGATGGCGAATCCCAGGGCGAGTGTTTCCTCTTGCGCGACGACGACGGAGTCGTTTGAGACACCGGAGGCTTCTTGCGCGAAGACGTCGGCACCTTATATCCCCCCTCCAGGAAGTCGGCCCTGTCTAGTTTCATGGCCGCCAGGGAAATATCATTCCAGAACCCCGTATCGTTGGCAACTCCAACCGCCCAAACGTTCACAAAACTCATCTGTACGTTAAGAAATTATCACAGGACGTCAGTATTGAGAATACAGAGTGGCTTCAGCTCGATTCGAGCTAAACCCATCGGTGATTCAGGACAAGTCCAGCTAATTCGTTCCATAACGAATCGGATCATGCAGGAGTCACACTTATCGCAACAAAAGGAAACACAACAAACGGATGTGGTACATCAGCTCGATTCGAGCTGATTGAGCTGTAGGGAACTTACCACTGCTGCACAGGTCACTTTTCCTCCTGCAAAGACAGAGAACACGCTCATTCCGGGAGAGCAGAACTTCTTTATTACCCACAGGTAAAATTCCATGCGAAGCTCCGTGTTGTAGAGCCGGAATTCCAACTCGTTGTACCCCCGGGGCTTATTGAAAGTATCAGTGTCCGGAGCCAGAAAAAACTCTGGAATGTCGCCATCCCTCGTACACGACGGACTCGTCAAAAACGTCAGCAACACTTTGTCGTGCGACTTCGCCTTGGCGGAGGCCATGTCCCCCATCCGCTCGTACTGTTCCGATATGTAGTCCGCGAACGTGCACTTGTACGTGCTGAGGACGTCGTTGTTCTCTACGAAGGCAATCACCTGCGTCTGCTCTTGCATGTCCGCGCATATAAAAAGCCAGGCTGGGACGTCCTCAAATTTCGGCTGCTACTTCCCTCTCAAAGACTCGATGACGGTGTTGAAGTACGGAATTGCGATAGTCCCGTCCTTCTTCGAAAGCACCCCCGGAATGTATTCGAAATCGATAACACCCAGCCCGAGATCTGCAGGGCTGTCAACTGTCCACGCACCCCTTGGCCACTGAGCGTGGTGGTCTTTTGCGATGTCGTATGGTGCGTAGTGCGCCACTGCCGATGGTGGGACGAAATTCTTCCGTTGACTTAGGAAGACTTTGAAGAACTCGGCTGCCTGATCCGAAATTTGTTCCATGGACTTGTTCTTCGATTTCTTCTGCTTTACTTTGGAGAAGAAGGCCTCCCCGGGCCGCTCCAAGAGTACATTCAGCGTTGCGGAGGTGACGTTGTACTTCTTCTTGAAGTCCTTCCACTTGTCCTGGACAAGCTCCCCCACCGCGTTCAGCAGACCCAAGGACGGATCAATCTTGTTCAACTCCTTCTTCACGAACGCCTTTTGTTTGCGCCTCTCAATCCAATCCTTCGCAGCGTAACAGCTTTCAAGAACTGACGATGACTGCTTGATTGTCACCTTTGGGTGCGAATACATCTTCTTATCACCATCTCTAAACAAAATATGGTTGGCGAGCACAATGAGGTCTTCGTTCGTGAGATTTCCGAAGAACTTGAAGAATCCCTTGTTCAGCATCCCGTTCTCGGTTTTCCAGGACGATCTGACATTGAATTTCTTCAAGGATTCTGCGTCAATTAGCTCGCCATGCGCAGCACTGGAGATGACCTCGCTCCAGAGATTGAACACCTCTACAGGATCAGTGATGAGCCTAATCTCATTCGTGATGGAGGTGTTGCCTTTTGAGTCCTTGGCTTTGGACTTCTGATGCGATTTCGTAACGTCAATCATAGAGAAATGCATCTGCATGGCCTTAGTGAATTCCTGCATATAGAACGGGAAACCAACGTCAGGATCCTTGTTAGCTCGATTCGAGCTGTTCTGCAACAAGGTAATGACCATGCAGTCAACAACTAATTCACAATAGCCAGCATAGCGTAGTTCTGCTCGACTCGAGCCGAATCACTTACCGTCCACTTCTTCTTGTTCTCGAAGGCAGCTTTAGTGCGCCTCGTGTTGCTAACAGCTCCGGCTTCTATGTCCTCTTTTGGGTTGTGCGGTGACCCCATCTCCTCCCAGACATTTCGGGCGCCCAGTATGTTAGTGGCCCACGACGGCTGAATCGCTTGGAAATGGTTCACTCTTTTGAAGTAGGCCGAAATAGAATGGAGTGTCTCCTTGTCCTCCGTCCATGCAATGTAGCAATTCCAGGTTTTGAAGTCTTTGATCATGGCCGGGTCAATGTTGAACTTTGGGTCCTCCATTAGCTTGCTGGCCCAGACACTGTGCTGGCCGTTGATGATGTGAAATTCCCCGTCCTTGATCTCGGACCACGAGTCGTCTCCTTCCCTGGTTGGCTTCTTCGTCGGCATGACGCAGAGCGTTTGCCGGTTACTGTGGTCGGGCATATTACACAGGTAGTGCATCAAGCCCTCAATGATCGTCTGTTCCTTGCTCTGGATATTTAATGACGCCGGAGCCTGGATCAGCTTGTCGATTGTGAGCTCCTTCTTCTCCATCTTGTAGAGAAACACATCAGCGTAGGTCTTCCAGAAATTCTTATACGCCTCATTGGACTCCTCGTAGTCCGGGTTCCGGTTTGTCTGCAGCGACTCTGGGACGATACTCATGTCTTGGCTTATATCGTCCACAACAGAGTGCTCTCCAGTTTTCTCAGCTGTTTTTGCCGCTGATGTGCTAGCCAAATTGCTCTTCGCAACTAGAACGTTTGGAGTTTCCGTCGGCTGCTTGTTGCGCGTGCCTCTTCGAGATGTCTGCCCTTGGGTCTGGTTGTCAATAGACACCTGACTGGGCCCCTGGCTTTCGGCGTTCAGTGAGACGCTCCTAGCCGCCTTACTCTGACGATCGAGCTGGATTTTTGTTCTGAGCACCGCAAAGTCCTGGAAGAGACCTCGGATTTTTGCACATAGCCTCCGACTATTGAGAGGCTCTCCATTAGGTTTCTGGAAGTACTTCTCGTTCACCTTCTCCTCCAATTCCTTAATTTTATCCTGGAACGACGTCGTCGACAGGGACTCCATGAAATGGGTCACGTGGAAGGGAATCAAACGAGAGTCGAAGTGCAGCGTGAAGTTGTATCGCTTGTCTGCTGGAAGGTCGTTCTGGGTTGTTACACAGTGGACCTTGATGGTGGGGAAGACGTCCTCCACAACGTCTTTTATTCGTTCGTCGTATGAAAGAGGGAGGTAGGTGTCCATCCCTTTATATTTCACGGCGAAGTAGATTTGCTCAGAGCATGGGATCATCAGGAGAGTCCAGCTATCCACCTTCTCTGGATACACGAACTCCCAGTATTCTCCGTCATTGAGAAAGTCATCTCCTTCCCCTTCGTCTTCCACTCGCTGGACCGCGGACTTCTTGTAGTAGTGCGCGAGTTTCTCGACCTGACTCTCCATCCTGCAGCATGACAACCATTGCTTAGCTTTAAAGACGATGCTAGCTCAAATCGAGCTGAATATTCAACCTCACAGTTGCCACACATGTTTCCTCATAAATTTCCAGTTCCTTGAATGCTAGACCCCTCGTTCTGCACTTGCTTCTACCCTGCCTACCCGTTAGCTCGAATCGAGCTGACTTCTTTCTAGCTGCCCTAATCCTGTCTACCTTTTGCATTCGCCTTGTCATTTAGCTTGTTACGGATTTGACCTTTTTTCTGTATCTTTTTTTCTGAGAACATGATTTTTCAGCTCGATTCGAGCTTCCATGTTCATTTCTTCTTTTGTTTTCATGTTCTTCCCGTTTCATGTATTTAGCTCGAGTCGAGCTGACAGGGTGGGCTCTTTTGATTTAACTACTAGTAGAGGTTCATAGCTACCTTCTTACTTCTTGTTTAGTCAGTTCTTCATTCTTTTTAATTGATTTGTTTCTGTTTAACCCTTAACTCTAGTTATTTTCCTCTTCAGCTCGAGTCGAGCTAAATCTCTCCGTGTCCCTCGGCGTGCATTTGTCCGTTTGGCTCTTTTTTTGCTTCGTTTTATGTTCAGCACTCTGCTGACTTCCTCTCTCCAATTTATTTTTTGTTAATATTTTACAGTGTTGTTCTCCCAACTCGATTCGAGCTTACTTATTCTGGTTTTTTTACTGTTTATTATTTATAATCTTTTTTTTTTTAGCTCGAGTCGAGCTAAGTGGGTGGTTTCTTATATCTTTGCTTCAAATTAGTTCGATTCGAGCTGATTTTCAGGGTGTCCTGGATTTTATATGGGCGTGTTTTGTGTTTTCATGCCATGTTTTGTTGATTTTAGCTCGAGTCGAGCTAATTTCATAAATTAGGTTACTGAAATTTAGCTCGGCTCGAGCTAAATGTGCTTCGAGCTACACTCTTTGAGGCTGGGGGGTCCTAGAACAGGGGTATCGACACAAACCCTACACAGACCCTTCACAGACCCTACAGACTTGAAGCACAATTAACCCCAACCCTAACCAGACCCTACAGACATGACAAACCAAAACCCCAGCACAATCCTGAATGTGAATCCTAAACACAACTTGCATAATCCAAGCACATGCCATAATCCTTCTGTAGGCAAAAATTTAAAATCATATCACCACCAGTACTACATTCACGTTTTCATTTGGACCTAAAGAACTGAACCAGGCTCAAATTCAGAGCTTTCGGTACTAATAGAACCCACAGTCACACAGATCTATGGCATTACCACACATGAGAACTAAAATGTCTTCGAATGCAGCCTTTACTAAGCCCTCAAGCCCTAATCACCTACATTCCTTATGAAGCCTACTAACTGCAAGCATTCCAGCAACATGAAACTGTGGAAACCCTAAGAACGTATACTTTTCAACAACAATCTTAGCCAACTGCAAACTCTGGAATTTGTAAATGCATTTCCAACAAACAATCTTCAAGAAGCCAATCAAGCAAAGCACAATTCAAGAGCAATTCACAATTCAGGAGAACAAACTCACCGTAAACTCCACGATACTTCTTCCCTCGACCCGGCTTCACGAGACGGCTTCACGAGATCAAAATCGGATACAAACCCAGTAGTCGTCACTGCAGGCTACAACACCAAACAAAAAGTTAGTCATCGCTTCTAATGAGGTCCTCAACACGGCTCTAAAGTTGGGACTGACAGAGAACTCCCACATTCAGGGTAAGCAAACCTCAGCCAGACGAAGGCTCACTGGAACATGCTGTTGGACTCACTCAGACCCCTCGATTTTACAATTGCAACGACTGGAAAAGTAAAATAAAGAAGATCGCACTGAACCCTAGAAACACATCCCCACTCATAACTTGCTGAATGCAAGCTCAACCTCCCGCCACCACAACCTCCATCCAAAACAAATTCTAATACAAAATAGCAAGTACTAGAGATGAGAGTAACAGAGGAAAAAAGAGCGAAAAAATCAAGATGGGAAGCCCCTCACCAAGCTGTCACCGCGACCCTAAACCTCCGTCCTCGCACTCCAACTTCGAAACAACAGTATAAAACCGCGATGAAGAAGCTTCAACGCACCAAGCTTTCACCGTCAAGAAGAAGCTCCGTCGTCAGCTCAGAAGCTCAAATCGCGCCTAAACCTCCGTCGTCGCACTGGCGCTGCAGGTTTCCAAAATCTAACGGAATCTACGCTCCTCAATCACTTAGGCGCGCGCGCAAACAGGGAGAAACGACAAACAAAAACGAAATCTCAAGAAACGCTAAGCATAGACGGGAGAAAATTTAGCTGACAAAAGTGAACGCGCAAAACCCTAACCACGAATCTACTAAACCCTAGCCTTCTTCTCGATTCACAGCAGATATCCGGTTGATACCCGCCCGACCACGATTGATCCCCTACTTGTAACCGGTTCTCAATACCCGCCTTCTCCATTGATAACCGGCCCTGAACCACACCAAGCCCAAACGTTGCCCTAAACTCTAGTAGCTTCACCCTACCACACAAAATAGTGAAATTAGGTTGCCCATTACAAATTTCTTGACAATCTATACTATAAAAACATTTATTGTTCCTCGACAAAAATAGATTACTTCGGAATTAAGTATTGTTGTAATTGGGACTGATGAACCTCTATATAATATACAAACAAAAAGATTTGTAGAAATATTTGTTGACTTTAATTTCTTGTAAAGTAATTTTCTGGAAGTACAGCAACCTAATTGTCAAGGCAATTTAGTTTCACTATTTTGTATAGTTCATCCTATACAAGCAAGCTAATTTTTCTTCTTGAAATTGACATTCCATAAATAGGTCAATATTATTATATATAAGTACGTTGTACTTTTGAATTAAATATTGATGTAATTATATCATAAACCTGCAGCCACAGAAATTGAAGTATCTACAGTACTCTTTATTCACGTTAATGGCTTGGAAAAGTATATATTTCTTGGTATAAGGCACCCTAATTCTCATGACTTATTGAATGTAATTTAACAATGTATTGTATGGAGCACATTCAAATCCCTAGTAAATTTGATAGGGATCCGAATGTCAATCTGTCACCCTTGAACACCTACTTGTTGACCGTGGAAAGTTTGTTTACTGATAATCAGTGACACTATCCACTAATTTCTTGAAAACAACTAATGCTAATTTATTTGATGTAAAAGTACTTTGCACATTAAACACATTTGGGATAGAATTGCAAGAATACACATTGAATAACAGTATTGGCCTAAATTTAAAATTGTTTGTCTTCCATAATATATGCAAAAGGAGACCCAATTGGTAATTCCTAGAGTTACTTGTATAGTACCGAGGCGTTCCAATTATAAAAACAACCATGAATAACCATTTTTATTATATGTAGTATGTGCACGGTATTAATTTTTTTTCATTTATAAGAGGAAGCAAAAATAAATTTAATCTAATTAAAGTGTTGTATTTGAAAGAACTGAAAAACAAATCATCAAGTTTGTATGCTTCAGTGTTCAAAATAGAATATAGAAGTTGGAAATTATTCATAGATTGAGTGTAGTTGTAAAAGCACACTATAATCATTGGCTACATTTCTTAATTTACAAAAAGAGTCTAATAAATAATTAACCTTCTGTTGTATTTCAAAAAATTTAAGAGCAAGAAGTGATAAATTTGATATAGGGTTGTGTAAGGAAAAAGTATAGAAGTTCAAAATGATATAAACATTCATGTAGGATTCATGAACATAGTAATATATCATGGTCTTTATTTTTTAATTTACAAAAGTTCTAATGATTGGGTAAAATTTCCTTCAAAATAAAAATAAAGCATTCACATAAACGAATCCATGACAACTCATATTCAAGGCCACTAAAATATAGGACACATTTCATTCCCAATTTTTTTTTTGCGGACAGAAAAAGTTCAAATGGATTCAAAAGGAAAATATTATATTTCGTAGCATAAGAATTGTCATATTTCATGTTTAATGGCTCTACAGTTTTTAGTTATTCAACCTACAGCAGCGGATGTCTTTACTTAGCGGGATTTTTTTTTGCTCCTCTTTCCAATTTTTGAAGTGGAGGTCCAAATTGGAGGAGCTCATGGGTTTCAAAAGTTTCCCACATTTGCAACTTCTACATATTTTTATATTTCCTCCTCGTTCCAATTTCATGACTTTAAAGTTCTATTTAATTTAAAGTACAACAAAGGATGACCGGTATTTGTTTTTTGTTTTCCTTTTTAATTTAAGAAAAAAAGGGGCAAAGTGGAAGAGCTCATGGGTTTCAAATGTTTTCCACATTTGCAACTTCTACATATTTTTATATTTCCTCCTCGGTCCAATTTCATGACTTTAAAGTTTTATTTAATTTAAAGTACAGCAAAGGATGACCGGTATTTGTTTTTTGTTTTCCTTTTTAATTTTAGAAGTGGAGGTCCAAATTGGAGGAGCTCATGGGTTTCAAATGTTTCCCACATTTGCAACTTCTACATATTTTTATATTTCCTCCTCGTTCCAATTTCATGACTTTAGAGTTTTATTTAATTTAAAGTACAGCAAAGGATGACCGGTATTTGTTTTTTGTTTTCCTTTTTAATTTTAGAAGTGGAGGTCCAAATTGGAGGAGCTCATGGGTTTCAAATGTTTCCCACATTTGCAACTTCTACATATTTTTATATTTCCTCCTCGTTCCAATTTCATGACTTTAGAGTTCTATTTAATTTAAAGTACAGCAAAGGATGACCGGTATTTGTTTTTTGTTTTCCTTTTTAATTTTAGAAGTGGAGGTCCAAATTGGAGGAGCTCATGGGTTTCAAATGTTTCCCACATTTGCAACTTCTACATATTTTTATATTTCCTCCTCGGTCCAATTTCATGACTTTAAAGTTTTATTTAATTTAAAGTACAGCAAAGGCTGACCGGTATTTGTTTTTTGTTTTCCTTTTTAATTTTAGAAGTGGAGGTCCAAATTGGAGGAGCTCATGGGTTTCAAAAGTTTCCCACATTTGCAACTTCTACATATTTTTATATTTCCTCCTCGTTCCAATTTCATGACTTTAAAGTTCTATTTAATTTAAAGTACAACAAAGGATGACCGGTATTTGTTTTTTGTTTTCCTTTTTAATTTAAGAAAAAAAGGGGCAAAGTGGAAGAGCTCATGGGTTTCAAATGTTTTCCACATTTGCAACTTCTACATATTTTTATATTTCCTCCTCGTTCCAATTTCATGACTTTAGAGTTTTATTTAATTTAAAGTACAGCAAAGGATGACCGGTATTTGTTTTTTGTTTTCCTTTTTAATTTTAGAAGTGGAGGTCCAAATTGGAGGAGCTCATGGGTTTCAAAAGTTTCCCACATTTGCAACTTCTACATATTTTTATATTTCCTCCTCGTTCCAATTTCATGACTTTAGAGTTCTATTTAATTTAAAGTACAGCAAAGGATGACTGGTATTTGTTTTTTGTTTTCCTTTTTAATTTTAGAAGTGGAGGTCCAAATTGGAGGAGCTCATGGGTTTCAAATGTTTCCCACATTTGCAACTTCTACATATTTTTATATTTCCTCCTCGTTCCAATTTCATGACTTTAAAGTTCTATTTAATTTAAAGTACAGCAAAGGATGACCGGTATTTGTTTTTTGTTTTCCTTTTTAATTTTAGAAGTGGAGGTCCAAATTGGAGGAGCTCATGGGTTTCAAATGTTTCCCACATTTGCAACTTCTACATATTTTTATATTTCCTCCTCGTTCCAATTTCATGACTTTAGAGTTCTATTTAATTTAAAGTACAGCAAAGCCGGATGGGTATTTGTTTTTTTATTTCATTTTTCATTTTCATAGTTTCTTTTGTTGAGGATTTAGAATATTGTCTTCAACATTTTCCACATTTCAAATATTCCATATTATTTGTAATTTTTGAAAAATTCATTGCATGCCATGTATAATTATATATTGAATTAATTTTTAATGAATCTGACCCAAACGTAAAGTACAATGCAAAGAAAGTGGGAAGCAATAAAATTCCGGATTTGTAGATGATATGTACCTAACTCAGTAATACTTATATTAATTATCTCAAAAAATATTGAAGCTATTTATTTGTATTTCAATTGTAAGGCTATGTGAACTTCAATTTCTGGACCATGTGTGGATTGTATTGTAGAGGGTATTTTTTGAAAACTGTTTGCAAGGCCTGAGGGGTGCACTAAATTTGTCTCTTGATGTTTGTACGTATGGTGTGAAAGTTATTGAATTTGAAAGTGCTCATTGAAATAATTCTCATGAATTCATATTTCTATTGACTTCGAAAAACAGCACCTCAGGGCATACAGATTGTTTGTTAACATTCCAAATATGTACACACTCAAATTTTTTTATGGCCAGGGCGCACGTCTTGAAAGAGTTTATCCATAGCAGTCCTTAAGTTCGGCTCTTATTTTTTTATATTTGGTTTCAATTGTAAGTTTTGTTTTATTTGTTACATTTAGATCTCCCGAACTGTGCATTTCCGGGGACGTGCTCGGTATTATCGGAAAGCCCTCACCAAGGAGGGATGTACGGGCTTTTTTTGTAACATCTTGAAGTCTTGTGCATAAATTATAAATATTTGATTTTTTTTTGGTCCTTTTAAATTAATAAAATAATTATTCTAAATTAATTGTCTTTTGTGTGCAAATTTCTCACATAATGAGCACCATTCGAAAGCCCTTGACGAGGAGGGCTGCGTGGGCTTTATTGTGCGGCGATGGACGTATGGTGGGAAAGTCAGACTTTTGAGGTCTTCTTTGGTTTTCAAAATGACTTTAGTTATATAGTGTACAGCAAAGGATTTTTTTGGGGGTTTAGGGTCCTCCTTAATGTCTGTAAAAAAGGCCCAAGTTGGAGGACCTCATGGATTTTACATGTTTCCGACAATTGCAACTTCTACATATTATTTCTATTTCTTCCTCGTTCTAATTTCATGACTTTCAAGTTTTATTTAACTAAACTACAGCGCATGATGATGGGTATTTATTTTTTGTTGTCCCTCTTAATGTAAGAAAAAAGGTCCAAAATTGGAGGACCTCATAGATTTCAAATGTTGCCAACAATTGCAACTTGTACATATTTTTGTTAATATCCTCCTTGTTCCATTTTTTATTATGGCTTTATAGTTTTTTAAAATAGAAGTACAACAAAGGACAAGGGGGTGTTCATGTGATGTTCTCCTTGTAATTTTAGAGGAGAGAGCCCAAATGTGTAATCCATTTGAATTCTATAAGCAATTGGGATGAACATTTGAATTCCGCCTCGTTCGTAAGCTTATAACTTTCGTAGGGTGGTCGACTGTGCTTTGGAAGTCGCGTGCATGCACAGCAACACACAACAGCGGAAATAGAAGCTGATAGTTCACATCATTTTTCACATGAATTTTGAACTTGCTTATCTTTCATTTAAATTGTATATATTTTCTTTTCACAGCGGTAAATTTTTTTAACAATATTGTCAAAGAAGATCAAAGACATCACCTTCAATAGATTATGAGTTATATTATTTTATACACATACCGTATGTTTGGGTCACATTAATAAGGCCGAAGTTAGACAAAATATTTTTTTTTTCACATAAAGAATACCATTTGAAAGCCCTTGACAAGGAGGGGAGCACGGGCTTTGTTTCGTAGTGCGTAGACTTATCATAGTAGGGAAGTTATAGACTTTTGAGGCCTTTTTTTGTTTTAAAATTGACTTGTCTCCCTTTATTTGGTTGTGGCGACATCACAGGACACAATAGTGACTAATGGGATTGGATTTATTTAATGTACATGACAGATTTTTTTTTATCCCCTACATGCCCGAGTCACCAATTTCTGGTATTTCGAGAACTTTGAAGTCAAGTGAAATCCAATGAAGTTGCTATTTTTAGTAGTTTAAAATTTTAAAATTACTCTTTTTGAAATCTAGTTTTAGGATCAAGGAGCTGATCCTAAAAATTAATGAAGGATTATGATTTTGCTATTCAAGATTTTGTGCAAGCATACCCGTTGCAATATTGACTTCCCGTAGTGTTGAAGGCTCTTCGAAATGAGCCTCAAATACAGTAGATGTTTGAGGAAAAATGACCTTCGAAATTCATTTAAAAAAATTGTAGACTACATTTTAAAAAACCATGAATTGATTGTGGTTGTGCATGCTACGCACTTCAACCTCATATTTTTGGAGTGACGAACTTTTTAGAGTTGACATGCAAAAATAGAATTGAAAATTTTTCCTAGTTTGAACACCCTCATGATCAAACATTATAATCTTTCAATTTGTACGTGATATTGTTATGTTTTTTCCCCTATGTGATCTGTAACATGTCTAGTTTCAATATGTTAGTAAGGTTACAATTCAGAAGAAATTGGTACAACTTATGAAATGTTGACTTTTTGTTCAATTCAGAGCAAACTTCAAGAAGCTACACAGAGGCCTTGGGCATTTAGGGGATAAAGAGGTACTGTATTTTACAATCCATACCTTTTGTTTATTTGTTTGTTTGTTTGTTTGTTTGTTTGCTTTGTTTTGTTTGTATGTCACGTTCAGATCTCTTGGACCGTGCTTCCCGCGAGGGTGTGCTTGGTACCCTAAACCCTAAACCCTAAACCCTAAACCCTAAGACCGTACAAAATCGGAACTAAATGTCATGATTTTCGAACTCCTGTAAATCCGAAATTCATGTTTGAAATATAATCCAAAACCGTTGTTATCACCCTTTCTGAGGAAAAAGCGAGGGGAATGTGTCCAACTAATATTACCCGAAAATGTCAGTGATATAATTACAACCTACAGCATTGGATTCCTTTTTTTTGGCTGTGCAGCTACAAAGTCATCCCTGAATCCGGTGATTTTCTATTTTCTGCCGCCATCGGAATATGAGCGTTCAAAATTAAATTACTCCAATGCAGTTCCCGCCCACGAGTTCCCGCCCACGAGTTCCCGCCCACGAGTTCCCGCGAGTGAGCCGGTTGTACGCCGTCATCCACTATTCCGAAATTCTTCTTCACTCTTTCTTGTTGTCTGGATCAACTCGTGTGCGTGTCGGCTTCTTCCTTTCTGTGGTCGAGTAGATCAATTTGAGTTGCAGGTGTAGTCCAATTATTGAGTGTATGCGTCATTGATAGATATCGTGGCCGGCAAATTTTAGAAGGAGGATCTCCGATTTGCACAAGCGCTCGCGATAAACATATGTAGTTATTGTCATCACATTGCGGGCTCCATTTCTGTGTTTGAATTGATTGCAGATTACGTTTGACTCTACGTGCAGTCCTGAGAGAAGATTGCTTTCAAGAAACGGGTCCACTGTGGAGAGAGTGCTATAGAGATTGTAGTTTGTGTTGTACAATATGGTGTACAATTGAATGAGACATCCTGCATCTCATTTCCCCATCTCTGGAATTGTTTGTGGAAGTGGAGGTGATGATTCCTCCGATGTTGGCGCCGAAAATTACGGAATCGTGAACATAAAATTTAATGTCCCGCAATTTACGGGATTAATCAGCTCGAATCGAGCTGATTGACTGACCACTCTAAATTCTTGTACTTGAGGAGGCAGCTCGAATCGAGCTGAATGTGTCCTAGTGAAACTACTATAATTTAATGACGATCACATAATCATGAACGTCTGGAAATTTCTGAATATGATTTAGCTCGAGTCGAGCTTAATATACTTCCAATGAATTATTCTGAATTAACAGAATTAAGAGTACATCACGAGCTCACATTTGTGGGTCAGCTCGATTCGAGCTGATTCTAGAAGCTTGCGTAACATGATTTATGAAAAATAGAAATCTATAGTTCTTTCTGTTTTAGCAAAAGTAATGAATTTAGTATATATAAAGACGAAAGGATTGTCAAGTGCAATGAGCTTGAATTGAGCTCATTATAGTACAGAGAGATGTAAAAGACTATATGACTCCTTCAAAGGCTGTCGTTTAGCTCGAATCGAGCTGATCTGATCTTGTCAGTTTTAGAGATTGACCATATTATTCTCATTTCTGCAGTTGTTCAGAATGATTTTGCAAAATATTTTCATGTCAACAGTTGTGGATCTGACCATTCTACAGTACAAAATACTATTTTCTGTCCTTCACTTTAAGGTTCAATCTATTACCTTTCCCCTGAACGAGTAGTGTTTTACGTAGTTGAACAGGGACCCCACCTTAAAAGAGTATGTGAACATTTTATGTTGACTTCTGATATCTATT
Organism: Pseudisothecium myosuroides; assembly: GCA_951799445.1. Lineage (NCBI taxonomy): Eukaryota > Viridiplantae > Streptophyta > Bryopsida > Hypnales > Lembophyllaceae > Pseudisothecium > Pseudisothecium myosuroides. The sequence goes on along the minus strand of OX637287.1, from coordinate 32,304,473 downwards.
GGTTATCCCATTCAGCTCGATTCGAGCTGAATAGAGAAACAATGAACGTTATGACGAGCACTTACAAAATGTTGGCTTCCTGTTCTGCAGATATCTGTCATGAGTTCCTCTGACATTGCAGCTGACCCTATGGAGTATTCAGACGAGGAAAATCCTGCGGTTGAAAGCGTGAATGTCGAAATTCCGGAATGCGAAGGAATTTCACGTCATCTCTGGAATACTAGAACCGTGACTTTGTACAACGATGGCGGTCTACTTGTTGGCGAAGGTACTTGCCATAGCGTCAATTCGGACCTCGTGCTCGGTGCGAATGGACCTCTCGGGGATACCCACGTCGCTGTGCACATTACGAGGTTTCATTCTGAAGTGGACATCCCGGAGGAGAGAATCTACTATTTGATGGCTTGGCCCATTGACAGAGTCCACTGCTCTGGGGCAAGTCTTCGCGACCATGAACTACGGGATAATTTCAGAACTCAGCAGGCCCTTCTTCTGAATCCTCCTACACGAACTTCTGCCTGGCCTTATTCAAGTCTACTTCGAAATCCACCTCGCGTGACGGCCCTCAAGTCTAAAGAGCTCCTCACTCAAGAGTCCATCAACCTCGTTTCCAGCAAAATCTGCTGCAGCAAAAACTGTGTTCAGCCGTTTCCAAGAGAGAAAATTCGAGCCTTCAGAGAACGCATGTACCACAGCTTATCATTTAAGTTCAGGTCCCACATGAAGACTGATGTGCACAGATCAGTTCATCTTGATGCACGTGGGAGGAAGATGGTGACCATTGAAAGCATTAGTGTGTGCTTGCGAGCATGGATGCATATTGCTGCTGTCCCGGAGGCAACATTTTATCGTTACCTGAAATACTGGAAGGACGATTGAGAGGCGCGTGCACACGGTAATACGGGCTTGTCGAAGCCAAGGAAGCATACTGAACAAGCCACGGCAACATTGAAGTGCATCCTTAACAAGGAGGTGGATCACATGCCACATCGTACCCGAACTCTGAAGTCAGGGGACAAAGTTGTCTCCATGTGTCTCCCCCCTATCTTTCAATGGAAGGGTAAAATGAAAGAAATCAACGAAGTGAATGCGGCCTTCGGATTGCTAGACGTTTCAACTTCAAACTTGAGCAAGATTAGGTCCTCAAAGTTCCCGGAGTACGAGGTCAAGAAGCCTGGAGATAACTTTGCTCGGTGTTCGAAGTGTGACAGATTACAAGAGATATGGAAGAGTTGTTTTGTCGGATCTGAAAGCGCTCTGAAATGGACAAGGAGGCTAGATAGACACTTGGCTATTGCTCGGGCGCATAGGGAGCTGTATTATGCAAATCGTTACCAGTCGCACAGTTTTCCACACGAGTGTTTGACAATCATGCATGACAAGATGGACCATTCTAAAACTGCATCCCCTGTCTTCTCTCACAAGACTAAAGAACTGGACGGGCTCACGAAATTGCCTATTGCTGTCACCGGCATGATTGCGCATGGTCATGGTGATGTTCGGTACGCGCATTATGGCTTGGAAATGTTTCCTAAAGATTCAAACTACACCGTTGGCTCCATGGCAAAGTTATTGCGAGATTTGGAATTGCCGCCAAAGTCTTCTTCTCGACAATTGTTTGTGGGGGCAAGGTCGACAAATTTGTCAAAGGCGCTTCTGAAGGGCGTGGAAATGTGTGAAGCCTCACTCCCCCCGCCACCGGAGACCTTAGTTCCAGCAACGCCTTTGCCGCGCATTTTGAATGTGCAAATGGACAATGCCGCTGGGGACAACAACAACAGATACGTTTTTTGCTATTGGTCTCTACTGGTTGCAAACAAGATTTTTCGTGAAGTGTATGTGAACTTCATGATTGTGGGTCATACTCATGACGACATTGATGCGCTCTTTGGAAGATGGAGCATGTTGTTGAAGAAGGAAAATTTCTTGACAATTCCTGCGCTTATGAAGTCGTTCATGGATGTAGAAACCATTCCTACTATCCCCCATCTTATAGAAGAAGTGCCTGATTTCAAGGCTTTCATTGCAGGCAAATTTTTGGCCGGCAGCCATATCATGATTGGGCACACAAAGCCCCAACAAGTGAAGTTCTACCTTGATTCCACGGGTTGTCCTGTCATGAAGTACAAATTGTTGTGCACTGACCTAGATTGGTTGCCCTCAGGCGCAGGTGGCGGAATTAAATTATGGCATGAGGATTCGGAGGGGCAAAGTTTATGGCCCCATGGAGTACCACAGGCAGTTTTGCCAGTCCCAATGAAAGCTAAGGCAGACATTGTGAAGGGTATATCCACGTTTATTAAGTACTGGGAGAACTTGTGCAACCAAGACCGCACCGGGGAATGCCGAAGACGACTGGAGCATATAGTGCACTATTGGCGTGGTGTGAAGGTAGCACTTGAAGAACCACTACCTGACTCTACTGTTTTGAAGGATGGCTTCTGGCCGACTACTCGTATTCAGGCGACTCGGGTTGATCAATTAGACAGGGATGGAGAGGATCGTGAAGAGTTTGGGGAAGATGATGTGTACGTTGGGCCATTGAGTGGTCGCCCACAACCATCCTTCAGGGTGGCTTGAGATCTCTTCGAAGGCTATTTTGTTGCGATTACTCCCGCGGAAAATGAGTTGCAACCAGTGTGGATTGCAAGGGCGTTGTCTGATCCTTTTGTTGATCCACTACATCCAAATTCTGTGTGCATTCAGTACTTCCGTCCAACAGCTATAGATGACGATATTCAAAAATTCTACACTGGATGGGACAACGGCAGAGGTCTACGTTGGGAGATTGATGCAAAGGAACTACCACTTTGGTAGCTTACGGATGCTGTTATGACAGCGTGGAAGTGTAGGACCAAGAAAGATACTGCACACTGTAAGATCAAGATTCCTCCTGCTCAAATTGAAATCATCAAGCAAAGTTTGGCTGCAAATCGTTAGTCTTAAGTACAACGGTTGCAGGAGGGAAGCTCCCTTATTATGTTCTTAGGTCTATATGATAGTGTATCATTTGTCATTTCTATGCCTAGAATATGCTTTTGCGTATACGTAGAAGACATCATTTTGTGTTCTCATGAATGTGGGCATCTGGATTTTGTTTTCTTTAACGGTAAACAGTTCATTTTCATAAAATAGAACTCATAAATATAGATTTCTAGTGGATAATACATGTTTTGGTGACGCATTTCCCGTATTCATATCGGAAGTGCAATTTAAATATCATATTAAAGTATTTGCTATTGTGTTTTATTTTCGATTTGTTTCTTGAACTCGTGGAATGTTTGACATGGAACATAACAACATTTGTTGGAAGGCGTTCATTGTTTGCATGACTCTCATTTTAATGGAAATTGCTACTTTAGACCAATTAATTGAGAGATTGCCGAACTAAAGTAGAGCCCATGCAATTCACTAATTGTGCCTTCAAATACCTAAGACTATTTTGAGAGGGCGGCCACCCTCCATTTTAATGAATATAATGTTCTTTACTTTGCCATCAAAAATTCTCTTAATGGTAGATGGTAGGTTATCTTTAATTCTTGTTGATTTTGACCAAAAAAAATTGTTTATTTATTTTTACTTTCTCTTAAATGTTATTTTTGTTGACCCTGCCCTATCAGTATAGTATGCACCAGTTGATGTCTTTAAAAATGTCTGGATGTCTAAGTTGACATCTCAAAAAACAATATAAAATTTTTAAGTTGGCATAAAAGTGTGCTGACTAGGCATGCCACATCATCCTCGCTGGTTGCCACGTCACTTTTCCCGCCTCCATGTTAGCTGCCACGTCATGTGCCACATCATGGATGGGCTGGATGAAAAAATCCCACGTGGCTTTCCTCACCCACATGGCGCTTACGTGGCGCAAATTTGGCAGCCACATGGCATGATTTCCTTGAGTGTAGAACCAATGTCTCTGTGGACATTAGATGCTAAACATCCAATGTCACGCCGTCAAGCGGGATGTTTTTACCCTATCAACTTTTTGGACATCAAGGTTGACATCACCAGATGTCAAATTCGACATTCGAAAGCAAATTTTTGACATAAAAAAAACACGGGTTTCTTCTAGTGCGTTGCGTGCTGGTGGTCGAGGCTTCGGAGTTGCCGCTGGCTGCAAGTCGGCCGGCATTCTCTTCCACGTTGCTCCCTCCTGCGCTGCCGACGCCGGCTTTTTCTTCCGCCTAGCTCCCAATTTTGGAGTTGCCGCTCCCTCCAACGCTGTCGTCGCCTTTCGCTTGGCAGGTCGCGCCTTCGGAGCCGCCCCGACACCTTCCCCTCCCCCAGTTCGGCATTCAAGGGCGTTGCTTGCTGCTGCACCATTGAGGTACTTGATTTCTTCGTCTCCTTCGATGCTTGCCTCACTTTCTTGCTTTCCGCACTTGCTTTTGTCGTCTTTGCAAGTGTCATGTTGTTCTTCTTTCTTGAAGGTGCACTTTTCTTCACGATGGTCTTTTGAGCAAGTGCTGCTGGCGATGGTGGCGCCGTCCCCAACATTGTATCTGCTCCCCCACCGCAAACCTTTGCCGCCGCAAGTACGCAAAGCTCTTGACTTTGTTGGGCTCTTGACTCTGTTGGTGCTGGACTTGAGGTTGGGGTTGATTTCTTTGTGGACGATTCGTCTTTGCAGGTGTCCTCTTTCAATCTCTTTGTCCCTTTGTTGTTCCCTCTTGTTGATGCCTCCAAGTGATTGCGAATGCCTTATTTCAGTTGTTGGATCGATAGGGATGCAAGAGTTGTGGATGTGGTTGTAGGCAGTATTTGAGTGACGTTGTTGTAGATGTTGAGATTGAGTGCGGAGCTGCTAAAGGGTATTTCCTCCAAGAATTTCTTGAGTGCTGCCTGGTGTTGTGTCTTCTGTATAGCTAGACCTCCAATTTCATGCATTGCTGGAAGTGCTAGGCATCCGAATCCGCTTCTTGTCATGGGTCTCTTAGCCAACATTGCATTTTATAAAACTAGTTTCTGACTTGGTGGTGGGATGTTCTCCTTTTGTCTTCGTGAGACATTGTAGCCCCTCTCTGCCATTGTGATCAGGCCACACAACCGTCCGCAGCTCGTTGTTAACAATGTTGCCAAACCCTATACTGTTGTCCTCGCTCTCCTACCACTCCAGCCAAGGATGGCCGCTACTTGACGACGAAAAAAATAACGATATGTAGATGGGGTGGGCTTCTTTGGGAATGGATTGCAGTTTCTAGGAGAAGAAAGAGCTCTCAAGTAATGAGTATCTAAACAACTCAGAATTGCTTGCACTTGAACTTCACTAGCTTGTTGCTCTAACCTCGCCCATCTCTCCACTACCCTTCTTGATTCAGCTGTAGACATTGTGTTGTTAAACACTTGTTTACGATTCAGTTTATAGTAAGCAGGAGAGTTATCTACTAATCCCTAAGACTTGCAGGGAATTCAGCTGGGCAACCGTCACCCTACACATTGTATGTCTTACTTAGGTGTAGTGCATCTGAAACATTCTCGAAGAAGTTCTCAAAGTTGGCATTTGGGCTAAGTTTAAGAGAACTACTTTTGTCAGACCAGGTTCCTTCCTCCATTTGCAAAACCTGGATTTAAACCCGCTATCCACATGCCTAACGTGGCAGCACTTCACAGGCTTTTGGGATGCACTTTTTAGTGTACAACAGACATACTCGCATTCGAGCCTCTACACACAAAAATTGCACGAAAATTTGAATACGAACATTGAAATAGACTACAAGGTACTCCTTCTCAAAAAAAAAATTGGAAAAAAAAGTTAAGTATTGACTTCAGCATGGATTCAAAGAATCTGAAACACCAAAATCTGGTGCCTCAGGCAGTTAGGGGTTAAAAATCCTCTATGGGCAATTTCATTAAAATGGTGGTATTCCAAGTGCCACTTTGACGGTGTGCCATTTTCACCATCTAGGACTGGTATAGATTTCAAGACGGCCATTCTGAACTGTTTTCATGCCATTTTAACGAAATTGCCCATCTCTCCAAAATTTGTCCATAACTTTTGATTGGAGATTCAAAATTCCAAACAGATTTTTGGAGTTGAAACTTATCTTCATTTACCAACTTTTTTTAGTTCAAAGTTTTTTGAGAAAAGTTATTTTACTATGCCTAAATGAGGTCTGAAATTCTACTTTTAACACAATTCTTTGTTTTTGACTTAACTATGAGTGCATGAGTCTAATTTACATATCCCACATGGGTTGCTCTACCTCCTACCACCCCATGTGCATAAAAATAGTTGTCTTCTCACTTCAAAAGTACAATGCTCAAATGGATTCCAATTCACAGTGAGGTAATTCTACAATAACATTGAAATCAATAATCTCAATGAATCCAATAGCATTTTGTTTAAAGTTCCTACTGTTTTGTTTTCAATTTTACTTAGAAATTTTTAATTTGCCACTACTTGCAATGTACAGTTGCGGTGCAGACACCAAATTAAATTCTGACAATTATTGACAACTGTCCTTATAGCTACTGATTTGGTGCGGAATATACCACACCATTTCGTTTGGGGAGGGCAGAGCCAGTGACTGCTACTGAATATTATGATGTATACACCTTTAAGATGAAGGTAACCACCAAAGGAAATGCATAGAAAAATTCTCTAAGTAGGAGAACTAGAAAAGTGCCAAATCTCAAGAAAATAGATATTTTGATGTTTTAATTAGTTAAAAATAGGAAATAAAATAAAATAAATAAAATAAAAATTAGCCATTTGTAACAACTCTATGGAGATGGTCATTCACAAAAATCCACCAAAATAATGTTTTATGTAATTCAAAATGCAAGCAAAAAGAAGCTCACTTTGTGGACTTCCACACGACATACAATTAATTATTTTTATAATTCCTTTGGACAATAGCTATAAGTCTATTTGAAGACCATTTTTTCTAAATTTCAAATCAAAATTCATTTTTTGGGTACTAAATAGTACTAAAAAACTCCAAATTGGCAAGTGTGACATATTATTGGGGGCTATTTTTAAATAGTAAAACATTTTTGAAAAATTCCAAAAAATTATGCAAGGTGTATAATACTCATCAATACCTTGTTTATAAATTTTGAATCATTTGGAGCCAAATTGCAAAAGTTATAGCCAAAAAACTAATGAGTATGCTTTGTGTGACAAAAAATAGTACAAGTGTTTCGTGCAATGACACTTTGTTTGCTCCTCTACGCTCCAGGGTTGCTATTCTGTGAGCATGCGAGCATGAGCTTGTAAGCTTGTGAGCCTGTGAGCGTACAATTTTTTAGAGTGAAGACCTATGACCGTGGCTAGTAGGACCTATAACCATGGACATTAGAATATAAAAGAATTAGAATTGAACTATTGAACTAATATTTTCATTTTCTCAATAAATGGAAAGTATAGGAGATTAGGTGGTGCGAATTATAATATAGAGAAGAAATTTTAAGCCATAATAAATAAAGCACAATACAAATTAGAAGTTTAGGAAAAATATGTATTAGCTACATTGCCTTCATTATGCAAGTACATAAAATAGGGTGCAACATATGGAAAATTAAATTCAACAAGAGTGATGTGATTGAAAATAGAATCATATAGAAGATGAAGGCATAAACTGAGAATGGCTACTACTATCAATTGGTGATGGCTCATCATCTATTTCTATAGCTTTCACATCTAAAAACTGCAAGACCTTAGGATTTAAAGTAACAGTCTTTTCCCGTATAGGGATAATTCACTCATATGCAAATTTAACATCTAATGCCTCAACATATTAGGGCAATATGTATAGCTTAATTTTCTAGGCTTAAAAAAAATCTTGGCAAGGACTAAAATGGACGGTGTACTACTTCAATGGATATCATGCTGCAGAAAAAAAAATGTAGTATTAGAGATGTTTTAAGATAGGTTGAGGCTTGAAACTAAAGTCAAATGAATATGAAAATTCAAGATAGACTTCTTTACTGAATTGAGATTTCTTCAAAATGTATAGAACCACGACATCCTTCGCATCTAGGTCGTTTGAGGTCAATGTCATAAGTGCAAATGATATAGAAACAACATCAAGTGCACAAATTATAGGGGCAAGCAAGACATCAAAGATCTCATGGTAGAAATAATATGTTCTTCCAAATGGTCCCCCTCTGGTCTATCCACCTTGTACATTCGCTCTGTTGCATCACATGCGGCAACAATCTTGTATTGCAATATCAAATGGAAACAAAAAAGAGGGATAAGGCACTAGAGCAAATTTATAAATCACAAAAATGAAATGTTATTCAAGATTAGAGTGAATCTTACACGATAAATGAAAGTTGTGAAGACCTTTGTTTATATAATGTACCAACTTTCCTTCAAGTTTTGCTGACACTATCACATCTTAGAGGGACTGAGATGTTCTGAGAATTTATTCAAAAACAAAACTCTGTATTGCAGATTTCACTACAAGAGAAAGGGGTGTTTTAAGTAGTGTCCTAAACATCACGTCTTTTAAGTAAGTTTTTAAGTAAAATTTTACTAAAAAGATTGTCTTTTTAGTAAAATTTTACTTAAAAATTTACTTAAAAGACGTTACTTAAAAGACGTTACTTAAAAGACGTGATGTCTAGGACACTACTTAAAACACCCCTTTCTCTTGTAGTGTTTGGTACAAGGTGTGCACCAAGCTAGTCTTAATGAATTTTTAGTATGAGTGGTGACAAGAGCAAATCATTTTAGACAAATTCATAGAATTTTGAACAACAAACCAAAGATAATAAACAATGCAAGCTACATGTACTTGTTGATGTTGTGCATAATATGCATGACAATGTCAATACGCTTCTTTGTCTCCAAGATCTAGTGGAATCTACAAATATATGCCAATCTTGGTCACGATTATGGTGACGAGATATACAAAATGTCCAAGAAAGTAGATGGTGGTTTCCATCACAAACAAAGAACTTTGAATTTTGGAGATGTTACAACTTAGAAGTAGAATTTAGAATGGCATTGAAAATGTCATTTTCCTAATTTCATAAAGGACCCTATTTATTTTTTTCTATGTCGGAGATATGTTCATCTTCTCCCTACTCATTTGTAATAGAGACATAAATCACGCAAGAACCATCTCTATATCTATGTGCACAAATTCCTACTCAAGCTTAGTCAAAGTCACTTCGCAATTGAAAGTTGATATAGATATAGATATCACAACAGATATAAAAATATAGATATCACAACAAAATATAGATATCACAACAAAATAATAAAATAGAATACAAAGATGAGATATAAAATGGGGCCTCATGCATTCAAAGACTAGAGATAGAAGCCACAGAGTTAATCTTCTACAATCTTCTGAGAATGTCCTCAAAAGTACAGTAGTCCACAAGCTCGTCTTCATCCTTTGTACCATCCTCCTCAACATCTTGATTTCTATCAATGAGGGGTTGTTCAGAGCCATAGAACTTAGGGGTCTCAAATTGTTGACAAACCTCTTGAACAAGAATTGACTCTAATTGAATTTGTGAAAAGAAAAATAATCATTAAAAATATCAAGGGTTCAATGCATCAAACAACATTTGTTTACACCACGGCATCCAAATGTTATATAAAAAATTTTATTCAATATATTGAGTCTCCGAGATCATTGACTTGGGGCTTGGGGCTCCAAACCAACAACCTTGCAATTTCAAGGTACAAGCTAAACCTACAAATGAGAACAAATAGTTTGAAGATGAATTGTTTAGCATCAAAATTATTCTTTTTGATTTGATAACCCATATTTTGATTTTGAGATCACTAGCTTGGAGCTCTTGACTTCCATTGGCGCCAACAACTTCCCCAAATCTAAAGCTAGTTGATCAAAAGACTCGTCAAAAGAAAACCTAACTCTACTAACGAGTGACCATGAGTTAAAACTAAAATGGCATCATAATAAAAATTGTTTTTGACTTTGAGATCACTCAAGCAGTCAAGCCCTAGCCCCTAGCTCCCATTGGTGCTACAAGGTACCTAGATCTCAAGCTAGGTGATCATAAAAATAAACAAATTATACTACAATCAAGAGCTGAATGAAAGAAGTAGAATACAAATTTGTAATTAAATTTAAATTTTGTTTTTAAATTTAAATTTTGTTGTTTTCTTGATCATTGGTATGTAGTTGGGAAATCCCATTGGCGCTGAGAGTTTCCTTGGACAACCTAGCATGTGATAAAAAATAAAAAAACCTTGTATAAGCATAGTCAGATTAAAATCGAGCTTTATGCCAATTTTTTTAAAACCTTGTATATAGAAACACGTCCTTAAGAGTTGAATGAAAGAGTTTGAAACACATAATTCACCATTTTTGCACTTGGCCATATAAAATTGAACTTACTAATCGTGTGGAAAATTTATCTCATCACCAATAAGGGGGGACTTGGCATAGTTTGCCCCACAACAAACCCCAACCTTCTACAAATTTATTTATTAATTTTTTCATTTGCAGCTAGGGGACTCCCATTGGAGTTGGCACATTGATATCAAATAATTAATTACAGCTCTATTGTGCCAACTCCAATATAATTATCACATTGATTTAAAATAAAAAGCATTGAGGTAAAATACAATTTTTGCCAACTGTGATGCTGTAAATGAAATCTAGAACCCTAAAATTGACACCTCGTCAACGAGGTGATGATTAGAACTCAAAATTACCAACAGAACCATACCTACTGGATAGGGTTGGCACATTGATACCAAATAATTATTGAAACTTCCCAAAGTAGATTAATCACTTAACATTTTTAATTTTAAAAAATTCAACACTATATTAAACAAAATTTGAAATATCCATCGTCCACTTTTCAAAGTCATTTTGTTTGGTGTGCCTAGAGTTGAGAAGACAAGCTATTTATACAAGTGAGGTGGTAGGAGGTAAAACAACCCATGTGGGATATATAGGAAGCTCAACCGCTCATAGTTAAGTCAAAAACAGGAATTGTGTTTGAAGTAGAATTTTAGACCTTGTTTAAGCATAGTAGAATAATTTTTTTCAAAAAACTTTGAACTAAAAAAAGTTGGAAAATTAAGTTAAGTTTCATCTCCAAAAATACGTTTGAAATTTTGAGGCTCCAATCAAAAGTTATGGACAAATTTCAGAGAGGGGTTGGAAGGGACATTTTCTTTGATATTTTCAAACATACTCTTTGAATTTCGTCCATAACTTTTGATTGGAGGCTCAAAATCTCAAACGGATTTTTGGAGATGAAATTCAGCTTAATGTACCAACTATTCTTAGTTCAAAGTTTTTTGAAAAAACTTATTCTACTATACCAACATGAGGTCCAAAATTCTACTTTGAGCACAATTTTTATATTTTTACAATGAGTGGTCAAGCTCTCTTCTTCAAATTATCCCATACTCTTTAAGGATTTATGACAGACAATGGATTTCATTATAAAAACAACCTCTCCACCCATCACTCTCACTAAATGTTAATGAAGTAATTCCTTCAATTCGCCATCAAAATTATTCTTAATGGTAGATGGTAATTGGACTTGGAAAAAAATGAAGACACTCATTGACACCTTGAACATTTGAAATTACTCATTTGAGGACCCTAGAATTGTTGCCTAGTCAACAATGCCTAAAATTAAAACAAAAAATTGAAACCATGCACTTGTTACATTTACCTTCCGAATAAGACATTGGAGTCTTTGAAATTGACGCCTCGTCAACGAGGCAATGATCTACAACCCAAGCTAGAAATTCCTAAAATTAAAACAAAAAATTGAAACCATGCACTTGTTACATTTACCTTCCAAATAAGACATTGGAGCCCTTGAAATTGACGCCTCGTCAACGAGGCAATGATCTACAACCCAAGCTAGAAATTCCTAAAATTAAAACAAAAAATTGAACCCATGCACTTGTTACATTTATCTTCCGAATAAGACATTGGAGCCCTTGAAATTGACGCCTCGTCAACGAGGCGATGATCTACAACCCAAGCTAGAAATTCCTAAAATTAAAACAAAAAATTGAAACCATGCACTTGTTACATTTACCTTCCAAATAAGACATTGGAGCCCTTGAAATTGAAGCCTCGTCAACGAGGCAATGATCTACAACCCAAGCTAGAAATTCCTAAAATTAAAACAAAAAATTGAAACCATGCACTTGTAACATTTACCTTCCAAATAAGACATTGGAGCCCTTGAAATTGAAGCCTCGTCAACGAGGCAATGATCTACAATCCAAGCCAGCAATGCCTAAAATTAAAACAAAAAATTGAAAACATGCATTTGTTACATTTACCTTCCAAATAAGACATTGGAGCCCTTGAAATTGAAGCCTCGTCAACGAGGCAATGATCTACAACCTAAGCTAGCAATGCCTAAAATTAAAATAAAAAATTGAAACCATGCACTTGTTACATTTACCTTCCAAATAAGACATTGGAGCCCTTGAAATTGACGCCTCGTCAACGAGGCGATGATCTACAACCCAAGCTAGAAATTCCTAAAATTAAAACAAAAAATTGAAACCATGCACTTGTTACATTTACCTTCCAAATAAGACATTGGAGCCCTTGAAATTGAAGCCTCGTCAACGAGGCAATGATCTACAATCCAAGCCAGCAATGCCTAAAATTAAAACAAAAAATTGAAAACATGCATTTGTTACATTTACCTTCCAAATAAGACATTGGAGCCCTTGAAATTGAAGCCTCGTCAACGAGGCAATGATCTACAACCTAAGCTAGCAATGCCTAAAATTAAAATAAAAAATTGAAACCATGCACTTGTTACATTTATCTTCCAAATAAGACATTGGAGCCCTTAAAATTGACGCCTCGTCAACAAGGTGATGATCTACAACCTAAGCTAGCAATGCCTAAAATTAAAATAAAAAATTGAAACCATGCACTTGTTACATTTACCTTCCGAATGAGACATTGGAGCCCTTGAAATTGACGCCTCGTCAACGAGGCGATGATCTACAATCCAAGCTAGCAATGCCTAAAATTAAAACAAAAAATTGAAAACATGCACTTGTTACATTTACCTTCCGAATGAGACATTGGAGCCCTTGAAATTGACGCCTCGTCAACGAGGCGATGATCTACAATCCAAGCTAGCAATGCCTAAAATTAAAACAAAAAATTGAAAACATGCACTTGTTACATTTACCTTCCGAATGAGACATTGGAGCCCTTGAAATTGACGCCTCGTCAACGAGGCAATGATCTACAACCTAAGCTAGCAATGCCTAAAATTAAAATAAAAAATTGAAACCATGCATTTGTTACATTTACCTTCCGAACGAGACATTGGAGCCCTTGAAATTGACGCCTCGTCAATGAGGCGATGATCTACAATCCAAGCTAGCAATGCCTAAAATTAAAACAAAAAATTGAAACCATGCACTTGTTACATTTACCTTCCGAACAAGACATTGGAGCCCTTGAAATTGACGCCTCGTCAACGAGGCGATGATCTACAATCCAAGCTAGCAATGCCTAAAATTAAAACAAAAAATTGAAAACATGCACTTGTTACATTTACCTTCCGAACAAGACATTGGAGCCCTTGAAATTGACGCCTCGTCAACGAGGCGATGATCTACAATCCAAGCTAGCAATGCCTAAAATAAAAACAAAAAATTGAAAACATGCACTTGTTACATTTAGTACCTTCTAAATGTAACATTGGAGCTCTTGAAATTGACGCCTTGTCAACGAGGCAATGATCTATAGCCCAAGCAAGCAATCCCTAAACTACAAAAAATTAAATTGAAAACATGTGCTTTAAACTTGGACTATCCAAATGAGACATAGAACAACCCAAAATTGACATCTCGTCAACGAAGTGATGTTCTACAACCCAAGTAAACAGTCTAAATTTTTTTCTTAAAAATGAAAAACGTACATCCTAAACTTGCACCATCCAAATGACACACTAAACAATTCAAAATTGATGCCTTGTTAACGAGGCAATATTCTACAGCTAAAGCGAACAATCAAAAAATAGAAAAAAAAATAGAAAAAATGCAAGGAAAACTTGCACCTTCCAAAGGAGACACAAAAGATCTTGAAATTGATGCCTCATTAATGAGGCGATGATCTTATGCCCAAGCAAGCAATCCAAATTTTCAAAATGTCAAAGGAAGGTCTGGAAAGCAAGGTAGATTTGATGAGGCAAATGCAATTTCGTAGAGACCTACAAAACTCTTGTTGCATATTCAATCATGTCAAGAAGGTTAAGGGGTGGACATCGATGTTTGCCCACGTCTATGATCCCAAGTTTTGTCGAATCCAAACAATTTGTATTTGCGACATAATGATTGGGCAAGGATATTGAGTTGTAAGAACAAATGTGGAGATCACTAAACTTTGTCATGGTATGGCATAGGATTCCAAATCCATACTCCTTGAAGGGTTTCATAGTTGATAATGCCATGGCCAATTGGCACGCTGTTTGCGTGGTCTGTAGAAGTGGCTACAAGCAGAAGGCCTAAGGTTAAGTAGGATTGAAAGTATTTTTGTCTATTTCATTGGACCACATCATTGAATAGACACACGGAGAAGCTCATTTAGCCAGAGTTCTAGAAGACTAACAAGAGGCTTTATAAGCAATACAAAGATTCAAAATCTATGGCAAAAGCAAAAGAGAGATACCTTAGAGTCAAGGGTTGGTGGCTTTCTTCAAGGGTTGCCTTATAGGAGGTTCTCCAGGAACTCATGACTAGTTTGATTTCTAGCACTTTTGGTATCAATCGTGGGGCTAAATTAGTATGTCAAATCGATCCGTCAAACCAAGACACCCTTTTTTACTACTAAACTATTTTGTTCACCTAATTTTTTAATGATGAAACAAATTGTAATTGCTCACCAATTTTTTCTAATATACAAATGTATAATTTGCACAAATTTGAAGTGAATATGCAAAACTCTATATATTAAAAGAGGCAACTTGGAAACACAAAATCTTATCCAACAGACATCCATAATTGTCTTTAAGATTTTGGTACGCCCTCTCCAAACCAAGGCCCCTATTTGTGGCGCCTTGATGATTATATGTTCTACTTAATGTCTCTCAAAATTGTTATTGGTGCAAAACCTGAATTTAAAGGAACTAGACAAGATGCTTCTTGTAATTTGGTAGAGACAATTCACAACAAGTGACTCCAAATATCACGGAAGAAGGGAACCTGCATGTACCACAAATCGCCACCACAGATGACATGATACGGGCCATGATGCAATCAATAAGTTACTGGGCATTTCTCCAATTAAAGGCTATGCATCCGGTATGGGTCTCCACTTGGACGAAATTTGTCTTCGATACGACAAACAAGAAACCCAACAAAGTTTGCCAAGGTCGCCACCAAACTTCTAAACGCTCACATATTTACCAAATGAGTTCCTCACTTGGAAGGCAAGGAGGTATTTGGCTCTACAAGTGCAAAGTGGATCTTCCACTTAGGTTAGACGAGAACTCTCACCACCATGACACAATAAATTTATTTCAATCTAGTATGCAAAGTTGGTCGAGAAGAGCCCATACAAAAATAGATGCATCAATGCCAATATCAACAGAGACAGGCAAATCAAGCACAGTATGTCCTCACGTTACAAAAGTGCATGAAACAAATTGCAATCCTTCTTTGTGGTACATTGTAAGGTGTAAGAAGGAAGGAAAATTTTATTACAGAGTTCAGAAAGGAAAGAAGAAAAAATGCAGCGCTAATATAAAGAAATCCAAGAAGAGTAGAATTGCAGCATCCATCTACAATAGGTGCATGACAAAATATACCACCAAAGTTGTCATTAACTTTGACTTTTAGTTTTGCACACATGATCTTATGTGTTGCACAGGAGGCTCTAAGAAGAAGAGGGTCCACGATTGAACCTCTCTTTCAAGGTGTGGCCTGTGACACATGGAACACATCTTATAAAATCAAATTATTTGGAAGAAGCGTCTTTTCTTGAATTGCAAACTGAAAAGGTAGGAGCACCAACCTTCCATATCTTCAATGAAGAAAATACAGTGAAGTGTGTCCACATTTAACTTGAAGTCATTTGATAGTGACATTCAACCATCTGACGGTGACGTGCTCCCACAAAACGATTGAGGAGGACCACTAAGTGTAACCCTAATGTGCCAAAGTTGACCATTGCAACAAATGAAAGACTACAAGGAAAATGAAAGCCGTTGTTGAATCTGTCACAGTTATTCCATATCCTAGCTATAGTAGAGTAATAACTCTAATGTCCGGTATCTTTTTCTACCCAAAGACCTATTAGATCACAATTTCAAACTTACCTTCTTGTACCTGCGAAGACTTTGTCACTATGAGTGTAGCTGCATTAGGCAGGAAGAAATTATAAGTGAACTGCAAACATCTATATTATGTCTTCAAATTTATTTGCAAGGCAAACTCCAAGGATGACAAGTATATCCATGCAACAAGTCTAAGCTTTAATGAATTGAAGCTACTTCCTAGAGGTAGCAATCTCTAAGACGATGTATATTCATTTAGCTATTGATAGTAAAAACACTTGTATTTAGAGTTGGTTAAATAATGGTCTATTGGAGTAGGTAATAGATGCCTTACCAAACTAGTTAGTTCAAAGTGGAAGCAATATTTGGCACCCCAATGACAACTGAAATCATTTGTAAAACTATAAACATAAAAAAAACCCATAAAAAAAGGCCAAATTTAGCCAAACAACATTGTAAAATTGAATGACTAATTTCTAAAAAGTAACCTTAAAAATACTCCTTGGTTCCAAGGAGCACTACACCAGCCTTGGAAGAGTAAACAAAGTCTTTTGGGAAAAATGAAAGTTTTCCTAATATTTGTAAATTTTCATATTCTGATAAAAAAATTCCTTCAATTTTGTACAAGACGTGCATGAAAATTATGCTAATGTTTTCCATTTTTTTTTATTACAATAAAACTTGTCTTCAACTAGATACTTTTTTATCAGTCAAATATTTGTTATCTCCATTTTAAAAATTAAAAAAATTTGGGCCTAATTCAGCCAAAGTTTACGGGAAGGCGTTACGGATTATTTCCTTATAATTACTTGAAAGGTGTCCTGAGGTTCTTAAGGCTCCTAATGAATGAAGTGTCTAATTTTTAGTAGGCGTACTCTTATTAGCAAGGTTTGTGCATTCCACTCGCAAGACATTCATAAAACAATAGATGTAGAGAACCATGAAACATGTATTGCACTAGCTATGCAAATAAGTCTTTTCATGGATGGATGGATGGATGATGAATGGATGATATGGATGAAATTCATTAATACCATATTTATGGTAGCAAATTTTTGTTGCGGGAGAAGCTATGCCATTGTTGTTGGACCTACTTGCAACATTCAAATGCTAGATTGAATCCCCAAAATAATTTAAAAAATATCCTACACCACCTTTTTTGAAATTCTATTTTTAATCATTTTTATTTCAATAATTTCAACATTACCATTTGGGCTGTGACATTACTATTTGTTACTCTTATATCTCTATTTTTAGTAAAAAAGTCTTCATTAACACTCAAGTCTAAATGTTCATCGCTCCCCGCTTGTGCACTCTAGTGTTGTTGTCCACGGTGATAGATCCATGGTAATAGGTACTGGAATTTACTAAAAATTATAAATTTTGATTCAAATTTTTAGATAGGATCTTTTTTTAGAAATATTATTGACTTTTCTAATGCTTTTTCAAATTTCTGAGCTCTATGCTCACATAATCCCCGCTCAATGCTCATAGGCTCATGCTCGCACGCTCACAGAATAGCACCGCTGCTCTACGCTCTGCTCTTGAGGGGCGAATCTTTGGGAGAGATGAAGATGGGTAGCATGGGTATTGTAGGTCTCATGTAATTTGGGTACCAGGTGGGACATTCTTGTAAGAGCATCCTCAATGCAATATCTACGGAGGCATTGCAAAGGGAAGTTCTGCATGGTTTATAGATAAGCATCAAAAACCTGACCCAATGCTGACGGCACCTTCACAGGCTGGGCATTTCCTAGCTTTGGCTCGGAAAAAACTTGTCTTTTGTTGTGCCCTCCAAACTCCTCTATACTCCTTGGTCAACAATAGTAATAGCAACCATTAAGTGTAGATTCCAACATAGTTCCTCCTCCGAATCTTTCCCACCAACTACTTCACCTCCCGCTTCCTCAGCTTCCGTGTTTGTGCCTGTTTGCAATACTGTTCATTGCATTGAGGTGCCTGCAATGCCAAAAGCTATAGTGAAGAGAAGGGGACGGGATGTACCATTGCAGTTCACGTGCATCACATTCAGGATGCCCTAATATAGTAAGAATAGAAGTGTCTAAAATAAGAATTTTAGAGAATGTCTAAACTTAGAATGAACCTATTCATTTGGAAGCTATGTTTGGGAATAACTAACAGGTAGCTCAAAGTTAGCTCAAGCAGAATTGGGGAAAAAAACCGTCAGAAAAAAACATCAGCAAAAAAAAATTGTGGAAAAATCTATAAAATTTCTATTTTGAGTGAAGATAGAGAAAATATTGGACTCAGTACTTTAAAAACCAATTCAATCTAGGAATTGGAAGAAACTAGCTAGTAAAACTAAAAAAACTTCCCTAATGTTGTTTGGGAGTTTGATGATTATTGTTTGACAACCTTGGTGATAGGTCTTGTTGTTCCAAGGGTATGAAGGTGGTGAGTATGCTTCAAAACCAAGAAATTGAAAACATTGACAATAGTAATAGAGTCTTATATACAGAGATACCAACTATGCAATAATTATATTGTGTTTGTATTTAGAATGTTTACATTAATCTACCAAAAAAAATTTTGAAATGAGTTTTTGAGCGTGGTTCAAATAATTAATAAACTATTTGAATATTTGTTTGGATTTGCTTGGGAATCTAATACAAGATTTTAAATTCCCTTAGCATGTAGTTTTTGGATATAGTACAAATGAGCTATGAATTTTTAAAGTGTTGTGAAAAGGTGTACTAAGAAAGAATAGAAGTTGTACATTTTAAACAATTTTGTAGAGATCACTTTAGAAATAGCTTACAATTAGGTATAATTACCTTTATCATTAGGAAAAATTTCAGCCCTCAACAAGGCTGCGAGTCTTGTACATTCATAGTGCAATTATGGAATTTTTATTTATTTATTTATTTATTTTGAAATCTGAAATCTGACATGGCACTACTGGTGGTGCCACATTAGATTGAAAGTATTTTAATTTTTTTTTCCATTTTTTTTTCCTATAATTGCACCTCGGGGGTGCCGAAAATCAAAAACTGGCAACCTTCTTGAGGGCTAAAATTTTTCCTAATGAGGTTGGGAGTCCATAACTTTGCATAACAACCATGGCATTTCCTCCCCCCTTGGTGGAAGATATATCCCTCTCTAGGATACTACAAAGGGGACTTTCATGATAATTCAAAGCATTCTATTGGTTTGCTGACTACCTTCAACCAAGCCACCTTGGATTTAAAGAAATGTCAAAAAGATACCCTCTAGTAGTAGTTAACAATATTATGGTCCATCTATACACTATTTGAAGGTCAATTGTAGCATAAGTAAGTAATTATTGTCAAAAAGTATCATTTGTCATCCTGTAATTGGTTTAGAGTGACATAGACCTCACAAAATCTAATAAAAAAATTGGATTTTGGCGCTAAGGTGGGCACCTTCAAACCACCACTTTTGTTTTTTGAGACCTAGCTATTGTTATAAGATTGATCAAGTGTTTGTATGTTCTTGTTGACAAAAAAAAAGTTCCAATACACCAAAGAACGCGACATTTAGATACCATATGCAAAATTATGACAGGTCAAATTATTCTTTTGGTAGAGTTTCTAAAATCATTCTTCTATATAGGTGCATTGATTTGGGAGACTTACACAGAGTGATGATGGTGGTTTTGAGCGAGTGGAGCATTTTTGGGTGCTCATCTTAGTTTTGCCAAAACAAACCCTCACTTTGGGTCATTTTTTTTTCCACAATTTTTTATCATTTGGCTACAACCAAAAAACATTGGCTATATTTTGTAGAAGAAATTTTTATTTTTGAAGGTCTAAATAGCCAAATTATTGCTATATTTTAAGACCAATAGCCAAATTTAACCTAGGTATCACCTACTTGTGATATAAATATCATCAAATATCACCCAAGATTTTAAGACCAATACCCAAAGTTAACTTAGGTATCATCTAGTTTTGATATAAATATCACCAAATATCACCCAAGATTTTAAGACCAATAGCCAAAGTTAACCTATACTGAATAGTGAAATTAGATTGCCCCACACTAATTTCTCAACATTCTACACTATATCAATACGTACAATTATATTACAAGAATGCAGTAATGTAAGAACTATGTGTATGACATGGTTTGGTGCAATGGTCCATGGCTCGGGATTAGAGATTGGCATGTGCCTCCATTTGGACAAGCACTAGCCATGAGGTAACTTCTTTGAGGTAAGGCAACCCAATTTCACTATTCAGTGTAGGTATCACCTAGTTTTGATATAGATATCACCAATATCACCCAAGTATCACATGAGTATCAAAGAAAAACAGCTGGCTACTTCTCCAAAATGGTAAAATAAACACTGCTTCCGGTAAGGTAGGAGGCTGTAAAACGGAGCGGGCTGATTAAAATGGAACATGACTTAGAGGTACATTTTGCTGTACTCAATGTACCATGTATGCACATTTCAGGAGGTGGTCCATTTTGATGACCACAAATGACCACTTTTTTCCAACTTCAAAAATTTGTAACTAATTCCACAAAGGTCAAAAAACATGAAACGACTTGGGTTAGATTTCAATTCCATTTGTCTTTCAAGGAAAATTTACTGAAAAATATTTCAAAATGTTTTACCTCCCCAAAATTCAGTTTCAGCGCTTAGATGCTCCATTTCTGGACCTCCTACCTTAGTGTCCGTCGTGAGTTTTGTTGGTGCGAATTTTCAAATTCACTGAACCCAAAAATGACAAGCCTATCCTACGGTCATCAACCGTGCAATTGTCCCGATTGATCGAATTCGCCTGCAGAAACTCCTTCAATCATTGACTCCGAGGTAACAAAACTTTTGTGCATACAGTATTTCCGCACACCAAAGTGTGTCTTGAAAGCCTTGAATCTTGTTTGAGAGCTTCACCGATTTCCAACATTTCAGGGATTGCTGTCGCCTTCTTATATTCCTCGACGCTCCTTCCGCCCCAAGGAGGTGCAGTAGATGCTGAAAGGTGAGTTGCCCTGCTTCTGCTCATTCGGCCCACTGCTTCTCAGATTCCTTTTCTTTATGTTGGCGTTTTAGGGTTATGGTTGTGGTGAAGGTTTTTGAGTCGATTGCGGTGGTTTAGGGTTTTTCCCTGCTTTGGGGGCTTTGAGGATGGTACGAATTCTGTGCTTTGGGCTGCTGGGCGTTGTAATGAGTTATTATTTTTAATTAAACTCGATTGAGATTATGATGATCATGAGGGATTGGAACCTAGTCGACGATTCTTTTGTCTGCGGAGACGTGATATGATGGGCGTTGTGGAAGTTTCCGTAGAATGTGATCAAATTGCTTTTGGGTTGCAGTTTTTTATCTTCCTTTGCGCTTCTTTGAACTCAGTCTTCTCTGTGGTTCGTTTTCACGTTTTGTTCTGTGGGTTGCGATTAAGAATTACAGATTCGGAGCTCTGGACATTTGCAGGGTTAGGCAGCGATGGGAAACTCGTCGTCCCTCCTCTCGCAGTATGACTTGGAGGATCTCCAGAATCATTGCAGCAACTCTTGTAAGTCTCTTGCTTGCTTTCTGTCTTTCTTTGGATGATGTTTCAATAAACTAATACCTAGTGGACCAAGGATCTAAGGTTATAAAATGACGGATTCGATCGATGACATTGTGAACGATATTATTCAGATTGCGTTAAATTTAATGTCACTAGAATTAGTGAGGAACATTGTGTGTGTTGGTCAAAATGTAAAGTAAATTGAATAAAAGAACGTCCCTATATGAATTTTGTAGAATTTTGGATGGTCCTGATGTTGCTCTCTTGCTGCCAGATTCTCAACGGGAGATAATTGCCTTGTATGAGCGGTTCTGTCACTTGGATCGTACTGGGAAGGGGTTCATCTCTGCTGACGAATTTATGAGCGTGCCTGAATTTGCCGTCAATCCTCTTTGCCAGGTGCGGGTGACGTTTTTATAAATCAACTACGTGATGATCTCTCTCAAACATATTCTGTCCAGGCTGGGCTTGTTCTTGTTTTTTTGCATTGAATGACTCTATTTATGGATTCCCTTTTCTTGCAGAGGCTGTTGAAGATGTTGGAAGGATTGAATTTCAAGGAGTTTCTAGGCCTACTCTCAGCCTTCAGTGCACGTGCTGCGCAAGCCGACAAGTTGAAATGTGAGTCTTTCATCCAACTTAGAGAGAAATCGGTCACATGTGTGGCCTGCAGTCCCTGGAGATAAGCCGCATTCCAGCTTTGTATTCAGCAACTATGAGTTCTGAGTTTCTTCAAATCGGTTTGTGGAATTCCACGAAGCTATGTTATTGATCGGTTGTTAATTGGTTTTCAGAGAATTTATTTATATGTCTCGATTGTTAAATGCTCTAATCTTTATTTGACGAGAGTGCAATATTCTTGCAGTTATTTTCAATGTTTATGACACGGACGGCGATGGCAAAGTAAATAGCAGCGATATGTTGCATGTTCTACGTGATCTATCAGGGAATTTTCTGACGGATGAGCAGCGTCAGGTGCGAGATTCAAAACATATTTTGTAATGTCTTAATAACAGTTTTCAGCGTAGCTTAAAATGGGGTTGTCATGTGGAAAAAATCTTTGGGTAGGTTTCCTTGTACTGTCTAACAGAGGATGTTTTCTCCTGGCAGTCGATTTTGAGTCGGGCTCTTAAACAGTCAGGCTACACGGTTGATTCAGCTCTGACATTACAAGATTTTAAGGAGGTCTATCTCTACCCTAGTATTTTGCATGACTTTTGTTTCTGATTATTTGCAACCCTTTGCTAGTATTTCATGGGCAGTAACGATGATCCATGTGTAGTATGTACGTGCTTCTGTAGAGGTGATCACTGGAAACTTGAATTGCTATGGCTGCTCACGCTTTGGTTTGCTACTGGCAGGTTTTGGGCAAGGCAGACCTGAAAATGGATGTGGAAGTTCCAGTAGACTGAGCTCGTGACGCATGGATATAGTGAATCGACATATGAATGGTATCGGTTTTCATGTTTTTGTCCTGAAGAATTTGCATAATGCAGGATTCTGCCTGCTCTCATCCGCCAAGAATAATTGCCATGAATGTATAGAACAGATTTATGTAGTGAAATGTAGACATTTAGAACAATTTCATGTTCTTAGTAACACCTCGAAGTGTATGTGTATTGCTATGTGCACATGTTTGACGTACTGTCCGTTGGAATTGTCAAGCTCTTTAATTGTGCGTATTATTATATGGCCCAGCATCTCAGGAGAGTAATAAGGGCTGCATTCAGATTGGCACCAAGAGCTACTTTTGAGCAGCAACTTGTTGTGTGAGCTTCCTCACATCCTCAGCAAGAAATTATGCCTGAAAATTTCAGCAAAAGAATTTAGACTAACTAAGAATTTAGATTAAGCCATAGCACAACTTCTGCATCTCCAATCATTCAATTTTACAGGAGCATGAATGCAAATTATTTAACCTGGAACTGGAACTAAATTGTCGTCTCCCTCAAAAAAGAAAAAACGAATGAAGAAAAGCTGTGTTTTTGTTTGTGAGGATATTCTGTAACAGTGGCAATTGTATAAATTAATGAATGGGGTATTTTGCGAAATATTCTCCATTTTTGAGTGGATGGAATTGTTATAATTACCAAAAGAATAATTCAAAGTAGGACAACATTACCAAATTTTATTTCAGAAGCTGAATTTTATTAGGCATAACAAAAGAAATTTCTCAAACATTCAACGTTGCCAATTTAATTCCCAAAAGAGCCATCATCCACTTTCAATAGCTTATTATGGAAGCTATACGAACCAGATGAAGTCAAAATCGTTAGTGGTTTTTATGAGTATTTATAGCCTGGAAGAAGGGGGTAGGGGATCTTCGTGACTAATTGGGGTCTTCTGAACGCAATGACGCAATTGATTTTCAATTTGGAGTTGTTCTCAAGAAGATAGGAAGAGTTTAGTCGTAAGTTTGACTTTTTTAGAGTAATTAGCGGTAATTCGAGGTTATTTTACAAAATATCTTGGTGGAAATTGAAGATTGGATTTATTTGAGATTTCAAATCTTTCCTTTAAAAGCCAATTTAGATTAAAGTAAGAATATTTGAAAATATCCTAGGGTTAATCATGAAATATCTCAAGGTCAAAATAGTTAATTTCCTAAATATCTTTGGGAAAAATCTTAGATTTTATTTGAACAAGATTTTCTTGCTAATTAAGGCTTGTTCTAGAAAATTCTAAAGATTAAACAAAGATTATTTAGCAAATATAATAGGATAGTTTAGACTTTAGCTTAGGGTAGTTTTTGAGTAAAACACTAAATATCTCATGGTAAACTAAAGTGGTGGGGCCTTCTAGCGAGTATATAAGGCCCCCCTCCATTATCTGCCTACCGACATTCTGTTGGAGTGTAGAGACTCTCTTTTGTTCACTTTGCTTACCGGCTTTGTCGGAAGCATTTAGTTAGACCAAATTTTGGTCATCTTTTGCTCATTTTGCTTTCTTTGCTTTCTTTTAGTGGAAGATTTGGTTAGAGGACTCGGGGTTCCCTTTTCAACCATCAAAACCACACTAAAATCATATTTTTGGGAGGTTTTATCCTCCAAAACTTGCATACCGTCTTTGTGTACTAATTTTATGTTTTGTAACAGCCATTGAGTCAGAATTCTTAATGGAGTGAAGCTAGTCTTTACCAAAAGATTCTAATACTCAAAACACCGGCCAAACTTTGTTGTATAACAAAGTTTGATTTAATTTAATTCCTAATTTTTGGTTTAAACACTTTCATGTGTACCTCATTTAGGAATTAAAACTATTGGAGACCTTAGGAATTCTTTTAATCCTTAATGTTCGATTTAAACACTTTCATATGTACCTCCTTTAAGAATTGAAACATTCCTACAACCACTTGGATCCATATTTCACAAGTTTTTCCTGGGGTAGCTCCCGCACGGCGGAGCTTTGACCTTAAAACTATTTACCTTAAAAGGAAAGTTTGGGAAAAATCCTTGACTTTTGGGGCCTACTTAAGCCAGAGAACCTCACCGCCACAATTCACTTAAAGTTGCTTATACACTCATTGCCAAGTCATGGATGTTCGATGATAGTTTAGCTTTTGTGTTATTTAGTTTTGTTTTGCTTAGATTATCCCAAAAATCCCAAAAAACCTTAGTTTAGTTTATTTTGCTTAGAATTTATTTATAAAAATCTCAAAAATATTAGTCTAATTAACTCAATTAGTGTCTTAAGATTTTTAAACTAGTCCAGCAATTCAGATTTTCAAACCAGTCCAGCATTCAGATTACGAGCCAGTCCAGTAGCTAGAGCGTGGCAGGGTATCGGAAGAGCTTGGCCGGGTATCGGAAGGGCGCAGTCGGGTATCAAAGGGTGTGACCAGATATCGGAGGGGCAGTCACAAAACCAGAAGACGAAGATCACGAAATCAGAAGACAAGATCACGAAACCAGAAGACGAACAAGGTTGGACGGGGGCAGCCCACGCCTTGGCACATGTCCAGCAAGGGGGTTCGGAGTGCTAGACAATCCTTCAGGAGTTGGACGGAGGTCCAGTTCAAAATTTCGGAACTCCATTCGGGAGTTTGGGTGGAATTTAGTTCAAAATTTCGGAACTCTCAAACGTAAATCAAAACTAAGGTCAGGCTGTTGCTCGCCACACCAACCAATTTTGTTTTTTTGTTCTAAAATTTGGCCCATCACTCTCAAAATTCAAGACTAACTATATGTGCACGAACTCACAAAAACTCCATAGCCATCTCTCAAATGACAACAAAACTCGAGTTGAAACACACTTAAAGAAGACGAAGTGGCGGCTTGAGAAGGAATTAGGAATAGAAAACTAATATTTCTAATGAATCTAACTATTCACATGGGTTTTGTTTTTGTTTTGTTGTGCTTTTCCAATTCATTTCCGATTCATTTTGGATTTGTTTTAGGTTTTTATTCCGTTACTATTCATTTACTATTCATTTCGGGACAAATTGTTGTTTTTTATTCTTTTTTTTACTATTCATTTACTATTCATTTTGGATTTGGCGCGTTTTTTTATTCTTTTCCTATTCATTTCCTATTCATTGCGGGACAAATTGTTGTTTTTTATTCTTTTCTTTACTATTCATTTACTATTCATTTTGAATAGTAATTTGGTTTTATTCTTTTTACTATTGAAGAATTTGGTTTTTTCTATCAATTAGGATTTGTAGAAGGAATTAGTAGGTTGAATGTTGATTTAGGTTTTGTTTTATTAGGCCTAATAAGCTAAATAGAAAAAGACAAAAAGTCAACAAAAATATTAGATTAATCCAACAAAAATTAATAAACTAATGAATAAAAAATATTCATTGGAACATTATTGAATTGGACGATATTAATCTTTTAATTTAATTCTCAAATAAAATAAACCTTCAAGGTAATTGGCAATAGGGCCTTTAAGTTTATTTTATTCTAAAGAATTGTTTCAAAACCAACTAGAACCATTAGAAATTTAACATAAATTCCTAGACTCAAAGGACTTAGGTTAAATACTTTCAACTAACCATCTTTTGTAGGAAATTAGCCATAAAGAATGTGGGAAAGGAATTTTTTCCAACATTCTGACACCAAATTTCCATCACACAGGCGAATCACACATGATGGAGGACGACGGATACTTTGAATTGATTATGCTGGTCATGTGCGATGACGGAACCATGGCATCGATGGACACAGAGGTATGTTAGTTATTCTCTTTTCTTTTGCTTTATTTTTTCTTTTAAACTGAAGTTAGAATCTTTGCTTTTAGAACTTAGTTTTTAGATTAGAATTTTAGAATTTAAGTTAGAATTTAGAACATGGTAGATAATTTTTAGAGCTCTCCAAAACCAAATCACACTTAAGAAATAACCACAAAATAAAGAAATTACTAACAAAATAAACTTAACCTTAGAGTTGGATGAAAGTTAAGGGTTTCATCCAAAAAAATCTTTAAAGAATATTTTAAGGTGGAACCAAACAAAGAATCTATAAAGATTCTAAAATTCCCTTTTACTTCTAAAAAATACTTTATTTTTGAAGGATAAAAGTTGGGATGAAGTTTGAGGCTAAATTTGGATGAAAAACATCCAAATAGGTCAAAATTCCAAATACTCTTAATAATCCAAAACTTAAATGAACTAATAACCTAACCCTAGAATTTAGAATTATTTAGAATTGATTTGCTATTTTAGATTAGTGGATGAAGTTTTAGCCAATAAAGGGCCGAACTTCGACCGTGGTAACTTTTGCTAGGAATCTTGGAATATAACTTTCTTTACCATTTTGGGAAGGAAAAATTATATTCTAAAAGGTTGCTTAGATACAATTTTAGTTAGATTAGATTTTTCTTTCTTTTTCCCATTTTAATTAACCATAACCTTTTTAAGTAGTTAACCAATAGTTTTTCTTAGAATTAGTGAATTTTTACAGGATTATCAGTCAAAAAAAGTGTCCATTGCTTGGAAGGTGAACACTTAATTAGGAACCACCCGATCTGGAGCAAATCTCCAACGAAACAGCCGCTAGAGCCCGTGTGTAACTTTCTGACTCAAGGATGGAGTTAGAAACACTCATAAACATCTATGGTTGATTCCCCCCATCCATCTCAAATGGTCTTTCTAAACCCTAACTAAAAGCTTGATATGGCCAGACATGACAACTATGGTAAATGTGTGAGAAAACTAAATGCAGTATATAAACAATATTTGCAAAAATATTGTTGTCATCTTCATCATGCTAGGTGCGAGTGGGCGCAAAATAAATTGGCATCAGAGTGAAGAAATGGCGCCAATACAGCTAGATGGCCAAGAAATGCCATGTTGGATCAACTTACTATAGTTGAAGTCATTCCCTCCAAAAGTTCCGGACCACGGAATACAGATGACGTAGCCAGAGGTTGTGCTTCTAAAGACATGTCCACAAACATGCCTTGTCCGGGGTTCTGATGTTACGGTATGAGATACCCCAACGTGACCTACACCGTCCACGTTTCTGCAAATAGGGTTCCTTGGGTCATTGCAAGAAAGACTGTTCAAAAAGCGTAGCGTTTCTACAGTACTCATTTTTTCTTTTGGAAATACTTTAAAATTAGAAAATCAATTTTTAAAAATATGAAAAAAATGTTTAATGTATACACCTTTAAGAAGAAGATACCCTAGGAAGGAAAAGCATAGAAAAATTTTCTAAGTAGGAGAGCTAGAAAAGTGCAAAATCTCAAGAAAATGTATACTTGCACTGTAATTTCACATTTTAATTTGTAAAAAATAGAAAAAATAATTTTAAAAAAACTAAAAATTGGCCATTTGGGAATAGTTTATAGTAATGAGATTTCACCAAAATATTGATCTTAGAACCATCTTCATTGTTTTGAAATCACGGGGAGATCACTCCTTGTAATTGAAGGTATACACATGAGTTAAGAGGGTATTTGATGTGGGGCTATTTATCTAAATTTTTGTATTTAAGATGACATTATTTTTATTATTTATAAAAAGCTACAAGGGGCATATTTTCAATACCCTAAGTTTTTTTATAAATTCATTCATGCAGTTTTTTAAGTGGGTCTATCTTATATATAAAGTTTAAGTGTTCAATTGACCAACATCACAAAGTTTAGACCCTACGATTTGGCAACAATTATCATGCGGTTATCGTTGTTTCATGGGTTTGTACCATAATCGCATTGACTCAGTGTATTTTTACGCACTGAATCAGTATGAAAATAATGAATATCAATAGCGTACGGTTTAGTTACTTTAACTATACAATTGTTGTGTCAAAACTGCACATCAATCATATAGTTAAAGTACATAAACCGTACGCTATTGATATTAATTGTTTTTGCACTGATCCAGTGCGTAAAAATACACTGAGTCAGTGCGATTATGGTACGAACCCATGTAACAACGATAACCGCACGATAATTGTTGCCAAATTGTAGGGTCTAAACTTTGTGATGAAGTGGTAGTTTTTAACCCCTAAAGACCAATTGTCTGTTGAATGAAGAATTAAAACTCTAGATAGGATCCAACAAAGTCAATTTGGATTGGATGTTCACAAAATTTTGACACAAGGTATGAGTATGTATCATAATTGTGAGAATATATTTTTTCTAATGGAGTAACTAAATCTAAATTTATATTGCCTTGAATTTTTTTGTCAGCTCGGGCAATTTGGGCATCTTTTGGACACTTTTTGTAAAAATGCTCATCAACTTTTGAAATTTGGTATGTACGTAACTAATAAAATATGGCATACAAATGTAAAAAAAAAATTGGTTTTCAAATCACATACTAAGAAGAGTCAAACTTTATTAGTTGTGTTGAGGTGGCTTTAAGAAAAACATGTTCTTCTACTTCAAGCCCAATTATTTTACAATATGTAAAGTCAAAGTTCTTGAAAATTTTTCCATATATTCCAAATTTTTTCTTCTATTTTTTTATTGTTTGGTTTTCAAATAAAAAATTTCTTCATTGCACAAGAAATCATCAAAAAAATGACTAGTGTATTGCCAATGCACTTATTTAACTTCCTTACATTTTAGGTTGATTTAGAGTAAGCTAGACTCCATATTTGCTTTTGAAATTTTCCATGGCTAAACCTAGCATCATATACATATGAATGGCTAAAATCTTCTTTTTTGTGTAAAGAAAATTTTTACTCTAAGAGGGCTTGAAGTTTGCGGGCCATGTTTTGCAGGAATAAAAAAAAAAAAATTTACACTTCAAATGTTACAATCTTTCAATCTACATGGTCAAATGGGCTGAATTTTTTTTTGCACATTGCCTTATTTGTTTAATTCACTTTTTTATGGTTGAAATTTAAAAATAAAAATAATTTTTAATTTGGACAATGCATAAAAAATGGGTAGTTTTGGACTTTTCCTCTTCCAAAATACCCTTTGGCCTTTAGGGGTTAATAACAAGTTTATCATTGAACGCTTCAAAATTTCCATTGAAACTATCCCGTGAACATTCCATTCAATATGAATGTGTTTAATATTTATGGTTTCATAACATTGTTAACCAGTGTGGAGGGGGTCCCTTTTGCTCCCTGCAGAAGCGGGAGCCCCCCCAACGTGGAAGCTGCACATTTACTGTACAGAGCAGTCTGTTAGCCAACCTTGAGTCGCCAGCCAGTGATCTCTTACAAAAAGTCAGCCAATGGGTGGACTTGTATTATAATTGAAGTTTTTCGCTGGAATATCGGAGGGAATTATCCCTGTTGTCAGAGGGAATGAACCCAGCCAGTTAACAATGTTATGTTCAAAGAATGAAGTTAAATAGACTATAAACTCTACCATCATGTTGTACAATTTTTAGTTTGTTGAACCCACTAAGGTAAACCTCCCTATTTGTGCAATGTAACAATTTTTTCACTTGTAGTTAATGCCTTATATTTACACTTAATTTTTTTGCTATATACACTATTGGTACCGTGGCACAATCTCAATTAGCCGCCCTTCATTGTAGATTTTCTTGACTATGTCCATTTTATCATCCACATGAAATTATCTGTTCACATCTATACTTATCGTACTATAAAAAATTTGCATGGTCTCTTTCTATTATGGCTAATTTATTAATTAAAATTCCTACTACATGATGTTTTTATATATCCTAATTTATATATAATAGAGTATGTAGAATTTCATGGACCCTAAAATAGCCCTGCATATTATATAAAATTTCTCTGCTTTGAATTAAACGGACCCTACCTTTTAACTCACATAGTTTTTTAAAAACCTGACAATGATCTCCCTGGGTCAAAAATTGCGTGCAATGGTGGTGTTGTTTGCACTCATGAGGAAGATACAAGATAATATATTTTTAGATTTCTTTTGGTAGGAATATGCTTTCTTCATATGCAAATAGACCATGAAAATTTCAACTTTAGATCATTAAATTTGAGGACTCCTAACGTAGTAAAAAACCCTAAACCTTACATTGTGATAAATTAACAAAAATGATTTTTAAATATAAAATGATTTTTTTTAATTTCTAAAAAGGGATCTGATTACCATCAAGTTAGTTATCTCCAATAGAAATTTCATGTTCATTGGACTTTTTCTTCAAAAGTTATAACAAATGGCAAGAGAGTCACTTGCTCCATGACTAGTAAATAGGACCAGTCTTTTTTGCAATGAGCCCCTTCGCATGCGCACTTTTGAATCACTTCAAGCTCATTCTTTTGGTGAAATTTCTTCACCATGAAGTCCTTCCAAATGGCCAATGTTTAGTTCCTTTGTAAATTATTTTTCCTATTTCTTTCAAATTAAAACATTAAAGTATGAAGTATCTATTTTCTTGCAAATTTGTACTTTTCTAGTTCTACTCCTTAGAAAATTTTTTATGTTTTTTCTTCCTTGGATACCTTCTTTCTAAATATTGGCTATATTTTTAATTTAAAAAATATATATTTCTAATTTTATAGTACGTCCAAAAAAGAGACAACAAACTACCCAAATAACAACTTTTCAACCACTTGAAAAATCTCCACTGCAATTCATTCACTCCAACCTCTGTGGACAGATACAACTTGCTTTACTTAGAGGCAACTTCTACAGGGGGCAACTCCTATGGGAGACAACTCCTACATCGTGACTTTCATTGATGATTTTCAAATTCACGTGTATCTACCTCATGTAACACAAATTTGAAACCATCAAAATATTTTTAGTATTTCAAGGCCACCATGGAATTGGTCTTCAATTCTAAAATTTATACACTTCATAGAAATATAATTGGGGTACTAAATTCTTATCTTTGGAATTCAAACAAATTCTTCAAGAACCTAGGAATCATCATGAACTCATCTAAGCCTATAGTCTGCATCAAAGCATCATAAGCAATCAAAAAAATTGAACTCGATAGTCTTCGGAGCATGAACACCACTCATCTTGGGTTGTGGTAAAAATGAGTGGTCGATTTTACTGAAATAGATTGGGTTTGTTTCCTGATTACGTGACTGTTGCATAGGTTTTGTGAATTAGGAATGAGAGGTACTTCTTTGGTGATGTTGTGAGAGCCCATAGACTAGATGCTGTGAAAGTTTAGATGTCTGAGCCTTTGATGCCAGAGGTGTGCAACTAAGCGTGATGTTACTACAAATATTTTAAATTTAAGCTCTCATGCGAACTTCTGGCAGTTACGAAAGAAATAACCTTCATCGTTGCACCAAGTGTTACAAAAATGTGGTAATGATTAGGTCGAAATGGACTCACCAATGGATATCTTGGTGGAGCGGAATGGTAAGGTGGCCTAAAGTTTGATGACCTTGCTTGTTGATCATAGCATTGGAATTGTACTGCCAAAGTGTAAGTGTGCTATAGGATCATCCAAGCTAATTGCCGAAATTGCATCCGTTGCTCTTGTTGTAACAATAATGTGGTCAATTTTTGCAATGCTCGAATGTTTTTGAGGGTGCTAACTTGATTGTAGATAGCTTCATAGCTTAGTAAGGAAGTGTTGAGCATACGCTCTATAAGATCAATTTTGAAGATTGTATAGCCATCTTTTTTGAGCTGCATCTTTGTTTCTAGGATCTTGCAAATGTAATCATTGATGATTTGATGGAGTCTCCTTTTGGTAACCTGATGGAGTTTAGTTTGTCCAATAACATCAATTGAGATGCATTGTTAGTCTTCTCAAATTGCTCTTTTAAGCTATTCCATGTAGTTATTGGACTCGGGTGGGTCACTTAGTGCGTTTTCAAAACCACGTGCGGCTTAATATAGATAGGATTTTATTCTTTTCACATAAATTTTATAAACAAATTACAAATAATGTAGGGACCATTGAAAGTCACAAACCCATTATAAGTAATTTAGGTAGCCTAGAAATGTGGACCATTAATTTTTTCTTACATGTAATGAAGGGGCTTCAGATTTGGATCCTATGTACTCTAATTAGTATAACTTGTTAGGACTGCTGGTAGAACAGCTGGGCTAGACTTGGATTAGATGAAATACAATTTAGGACGGCTGGAACTCCATGGATGAATGCAACGATGACTTTAGAATTGTTAGGGTTCAAAAATGCCTGTTGTTCACTTGTTCAGGCGTTCTTCCTTGCGCTGGTTTATTTTTTGCGCGTGTTTTGCACATGATTCAAGTCGTGAAGCAATTTCACATTCAGCTACCCTTAGTATTTCAGGTTGGTCATGACTGGGGTGACTTCTTCTAATTAGGGTTACAGATTTGTTGTAACTACTGCAACTTTTTTTGGG
Organism: Pseudisothecium myosuroides; assembly: GCA_951799445.1. Lineage (NCBI taxonomy): Eukaryota > Viridiplantae > Streptophyta > Bryopsida > Hypnales > Lembophyllaceae > Pseudisothecium > Pseudisothecium myosuroides. The sequence continues at coordinate 32,271,058 of OX637287.1, read as the reverse complement.
ACAGGTATCTCTTCTCTATATTCCCTGGCTTGTTTTTGGTTCACTTCATTTAAATTCATACTTTGTACTTAAATTGTTGAAGGTTTATGGGCAAGTTGGTGGTGCGCTAGGGATATGTTCTTTAGTTCTCATGTTCAAACTACCTTATACTGATGTTCGTGGTGGAAATTTCTAGCTTGAAAAAACTATTGAATTGGTGACATGATTTCTAAGACGTAAAACTACCGTAGAACACTACAAGAGAAAGGAGTGTTTTAAGTAGTGTCCTAGACATCACGTCTTTTAAGTAGCGTCTTTCAAGTAAGTTTTTAAGTAAAATTTTACTAAAAAGACAATCTTTTTAGTAAAATTTTACTTAAAAACTTACTTAAAAGACGCTACTTAAAAGACGTGATGTCTAGGACACTACTTAAAACACTCCTTTCTCTTGTAGTGGAATGACATCAAGGTAAGACTTAAAGTGCCTTGCAGATTTCATAATAGAATTTAATCTTTAGGATGGTTGTATTTGTGACTAATTTTGCCTCAAATTATATACAAGTTCTCTGATTTTGAACATTTTGTTCACTCCTCTGCAACTCTAGCAGCTTCCCTTGCAGTTAAGTACTTCGGGTTCTGGAGGGACAAGGGCAATGAGCTGCACCGCGTCGAAGTAAGATTTAGGTTCGAAGTAAGACTTCGGTTTGAAGTAAGATTTGGGTTGATGTTGCAAGTTAAACGCATATACTTGGTATTATACATTGTGTACAATCCACACATTGACTTGGTGATATATGCATTTACTTTGTAATATGAATTGTGTTTTTTAACATAATAATGACAGTTTAGTTTTTGTTCTTTGCTGTTGTTCATAGACCGTGCTACGTTCTTTTTCTGTTTTATAGATTGTTGTTTCATATTTGTTCACATATGAGGTCCATATAGCTGAACACCAATTTGAGTTTACAGCTAAATTGGAGGAGCTAAACCTTCTTGAAATATTTTTCAGTTCATTTCCTTCGAAGGCTAAATGTGCTTGACATTTAACCCAACTTCTTTCACTTGTTTTGGAGCTTTGTGGAACTAGTTATGAATTGTTGTGGCATTGGTAAGTGTATGTTTGAGTTTTGCTTAGGTTCCCCATTTTTTTCTTTTTACACATCTAACCCAACTTGTTTCACATGTTTTGGAGCTTTGTGGAATTAGTTAAGAATTGTTGAAGTTAAAATGGCATTGTTATGTACTTGTATGTTTCAGTTTTGTTAGACTCCCCATTATTTTTCTTTTACACACATCTATGGTGAACTTTGTATGTTTGAGGTTTGATTAGGCTCCCCATTTTTTTCCTTTTACACATGACTATGGTGAGCTTTGTATATTTGAGTTTTGGTTATGCTCCCCATATTTTTTACTTTACACACGACTATGGTGAACTTTGTATGTTTGAATTCTACGGATGCATTCTTTGCACTTTTTTTCCCATATCCTTTTGCTTTCACCTTGCTTTTCCATTCCATTTTTTTCCTTATAAAGAATATAGCCCGGTAAAAAATGCCTTGACATGGATAGTATAAGTAATGATAGGGTGCAATATATAGGTCAATTTGCCAAATTAAATAATTATAGGGGCCCTTTTATTCTTGCCTAGGAGGTAAATAGCCCCCTAAAAAATACCCCATCGCCGCATGTGGGGTCCAAAATATACATAGAGTGACCCACCCGAGTTATTGGATCGATTATTTCAAACAATTCATTAAAAATAGACGTGCAATAAGACATTGTGATGGAATAGAGGGTTTTTGATCTTTCTTTGGATATTTCCTTAGATTCATTGACTACTAAACAATTAGATTCTAACGGGTTTATGTATTTCTATATGTTTTCTTTCATTAAGAAGTGTCTACAACAAGTTTTCCATGTCTAATAGTTTTGTGGTTAGTTTTTGTGCATCGCTTAGGAAGTCAGATGAAGACATAATTTTTGCTAAGAGACTGGAGAAATAAAATCAAGTAGCAGCTATTAGACAGGAGTGATGTCTCAGATGATGATGAAATTGAAAGAAGTGAGCTGATTCTATTTCTTGGACTCTTGATTGTATCTTGGCTTTAGTTCTTGAATTAATAATTTTGACACACAAGGACTTGTGTTCAAAAGCACTCTTCAGGTTGCATATATAAACCTCATGCGTCAATTGATTCACTATTCTATTTATACTGAACATGTTTAATTTGTTTATTGCAGATCTCCTCTATGCACACAACAAAAACAAGCTTAAACTAATGGAGTGGAAACAAGTATGTTATTTTGGTTGTAAACTATCCTTCTTCAAATGTGCAAAACCACGCATTCTCAACAAAAAAAAATTCACAACAACAAATTAAAAATAACAACAAAGATTGTCCCCTCGAGGCTCTACTACCATGATATAATTGACAAACAATGATGCATAATCTCCACCATTTACATTACAAGAAATTTCAGCCTCCAAAGGGACCGCGAGTTTTGACCCCTCTGGGTGCAATTGAAGAAAAAATTCAAATAAAAAATTATTTGATTTCGGGTGCTGATGTGACATTACTATTGCCACGTCAGACTTTTTTATTTTTTAAATATTTTTAAACATTTTTTTTATTTTTTTAATATTTAAAAATTATAAAAAAAAAAAAAAAAAAAAATTAAAAAAAAAAAAAAAAAAAAAAAATATATATATATATATATATATATATATATATATATTTTAAAAAAAAAATTAAATTAAATTTTTTTTTAAAAATTATTCTGTAATTGCACCGCAGGGGTGCCGAAAATCATCTATTAACGACCTCTTCGAGGCCCAAAACTTCTTCTAATGGGTGAATTTTCATTATAGCATGAAGATCATATAAGGTAGGATTATCCATTCCTGACTAGGGAGCCATACACAACCTATAGGATGCAACTATTTTCTACCAAGGTTCATACATATTTTCAACTAAAGTTTTGAATGTGCTTTTTTCTCCTTTTTAATTCCTAAAGGACCAACATGCAATTTTTGGCAACATAGAAATTTTGGGCAAGGTGGTGTGAATGAGGATTTGCATATTTTAGGCTGAAATTTTTATAGAAGGTAGGGATGAGGAATAATTATATTTGATGTGCACTAAATTTTGTGACACTTGGAAATATGAATTATTGCCTAATATGTTATTTTTTTCACCGGCCGGGTAGTCCAGGTAGATAAAAAAAAATCACTTTTTTCAAAAACAAAAATTTGAAATTGGTTTTCCAGATTTATTCATACGTAAAAAAAACTTTGAATCATTCCATTTCAATCAATGAATCAAAAGTTATGAGGAGTTTTAGTTTGCGGGTAGTTATGGATTTTCTCCTCTAAAATAAACTTTGAAGTTGTTTATTTAACTAAATTTTCAGTATTTTTTGAAAAAAATAAAATCATAGGATGTAGATTGTTTATTGCAACATTACAACCATTGGAATTGACATTTTTCAATTCCATAATTAAATTCCTAACAATTCAGTGTTTTGGATTATTCTCTACTTCTTTCTACTTACTATTTTTTTCCTATATGTTGTACAATTTCAAATGATCTGAAAATTTTTAAACATGTAGCCAACTTGTCTAGGAAAAAGAATCCAAAGAAGCACCACCATTTTAGACATTTTTTGATAGAAAAGTGAGCTTGTGATTGGGCGAAAAAAATGATTTAAGTGAATTTGAATGCTCATATCTTACAATCCACATAGTGGAAATTTCTGAAATTTTTTCCACGTCTTCTCAAACTAGCGAATTACAAGATCTTGCGGTTATATATATAAAAAAAAAGTATTTTTTCAAAAATTAGGTACTTGTATTAGAAATGGCAGTTTTTGAGCGTTTTTGATGAAACCATAGTCAAGGAACTTTAGGGGTTAGGGTTGGGACTAATAAGATTATCACAAATGTCCCAAAGTAGTAAGCACGAAAAATAGGAAGTAGTGAGCAAGCAAGTAGTTAATCTATGATCGGAATTAGAAGAGTCTAAATATTGGCTATTAGTATAGACAACTTTTTGGCTTGCAAAAATCACAATAATTTCAATTTTCGGAATACAATTCCGGAAAATTTGAAGTCCCAATATTTCCTATCTTCCTGCATGGTAAAAAATTTACTTGCCTCATACTACTTATGATATGTCTGAAAATTGCTTAAGTGATTGACTGTAGGTGGTTCTACCTTAAGCACAAACAAGGAAAGGAGAAAGAAGTTGCAATTAACCATCTAACTAAAAATATGTTTCCACTTGGTCATAGTAGGGTTCTTAGGACAGCGGTGCTATTCTGTGAGCTTGCGAGTGTGAGCTTGTGAGCGTGGAGCAAGGATTATGTGAGCGGTGAGCCCTGAAATTAGAAAAAACAATACAAAATTCAAGAATATCAAGAAAAAAGCTAATATCTATAAATTTTGTTCAAGATTTCTATTTCATGTAAAATTTTAGGACTTATTTTTGTAGACCTATTACCGTGGACCTATGATCGTGGATACGTACTATTTGTGTTCAGGGTTGGTATTTTAAATAATGTGCAAAGTATTCTAAACATGCATTGTGGAGAAGAGTGATTTAAGTGTGAATGATGAACAACGATGGAAATATGATTGCATACAATATTCCATCAAATAACAATATATTTCTAATTAGAAATTAATAGTTCTACAGTGGACCTATTACCGTGGACCTGTTATCGCGGTTAGGTCCTATTTTTATTAAAATTGTTATGTTCAATATTGTTTAAAATATGGAAGTATACATTGTGAAGACAAAGAATTCAATTGATATGAAAGACAAATGAGGATGGAAATAAGGCTGTATAAAATATTCCACCAAATTACAATATTTGCTAAAAACAAATTGATATTTCTAAAGCTGTATGTGTAACTTTAGTCTAAAGTCTTTCAATCTCATATTCCAAGCTCTCTGAGATTTTTGGATTTCTAGATCAATTGAAGACTTTCATTTGGAATGTTGATGATACCGGCCCTATTGAGGAGGCACTTCACTTCATTGAAGCTGAAGCTTGGAGAATGTATGAACTTGTCTTCTACCAAATTTATTTTGCAAAAATAACAAAATAAGTAATAAAGATGCTTGCAGTTAACATATTGATGGCGTCCACCAATTGCTGAGACGACCATGTCTACAAAATCGGGACAAGTGCACTCCGAGTACATGCCAAGTGTGATTCGATAAACTTTTTGCACGGGTTCCATTCCGGATTGAAGGGAGATTATGGCTCCAAGTCCAAGAAAGGGGAGCATAGTTACTCCCAAGATTGTTCCTTTGACGTTACCAGCACTCTCCCATTTATTGTGGTGCTCTGTAGTAGGAGCATTGGCAATACGTCGAATGGGCTTACTCCTTTGAGTTGTTGGATAGATGTCCGCATGCAAAGGACTAGGCTGATCATAAAGGACCGCTTCAAAAACATTGGACATTGTGAATAATCATTGAGGTGACATAGGTGGTCGCTCTTGGAGATGAAAACCAACCTCTTGCAAAAGAAGTGTTTCTAGTCGAGTCAAACTAGTGCTTGTTAGCACGGGCCACACATCTGGTACTTGAGGCCAATCAATTACCCAAGCTCGTTTAGAGCCTTGAACACATCGTTCAATATCATCTGGACAAAACCAAAAATCTGTCATGATCTCCTTATTTCCGCTGTACTGTTTCTTTCTACCACGGTACGTTGGAGCTGGAGTGCCTTTAAATCCTTTTGCAATTTTGGCAACACAATAGATGTTTGATTCTCGCTGTTGGGCGTGACATTTGCAGCTAGACTTGTGGGACAGTCTTGCAATATGCCATTGTGAAGTGTCACAATCACTCTCCAATGCGGTTGTGACATGTGGTACGTGCATACAGTTAGCAACAACATCTGCTTCCTTGAAGGCCTCCTTGGGTGTGCGTGTAAATCTAGTCATGACTCTTGGCTGAGAAAAATTAACTTTATCCGGTCGATGAGAGTCACCATCTGACCGAATGGGAAGGTCAAGTTTACGCTTACTGCTACCAAACACCTCTTTGCCCTCCAAATGCAGAATACGTGTTGTAACGTCAGCTGCTCTAGGAAGGACATTCAATGCCTCTGCGATCTTCTTCAGATCTCTGCTTCTTCTAGCACCTCTTAACTTCAATTCTTCTTTAGATGGCCCGGACCTTGATGCATTGCCGTTTAAGAATGCTCGGTAATTTGTCATTTGCATGAAAGCTCGAATGCAGTCATCAGAAGTGGCAGCAAATAAGTCATTGCCTCGATTACCTAACTGCTGCAACCATTTATTATGAACTGTTTCTGATAAGTTGCATGATGGCATGTTTGCCATCTCCTCAATACTTAGCCCCTGCAAGGAAAAAAAGTGTAGTGAGGCCTAAAACACCATACTAGTTAACAGAAATTTTGAAACTGTTAGAAGTTCTGTCTTTTTAGAGTGCTACAATTTTGATCTTTTCCGGAAGTGGCCGAGGCTCTTTTCAACCTTAAAAGGTAAGATATCCCAATCCTAGAATAATCAAATAATCTATTTTAAGAATAATTGTTTAATACAACATTTAAACATTTTAAATTGAAAGTGGATCCAAATGAAGGCATTAAAATCAAAATGACAAGGTTAAACTTACCATTTGCATGAAGCCTCTCCATTGGCAATATCGGAAGTGCCAAAAGGCAAGCCACAACTCCAATTCTTGCATAGCATCTTCTGAGGCTGTCCCGAATGATAGCCACCAAGATCTAATGGCCAAATATTGTGTCTCGGCTTCCTCCATAGTCTTTGAGTCGTTGTATTGCTTGCATAGAGCCATAGACGAGTATGTTGGTGTTGCATATCCGATTTGATAAGCTTCTGTGTATGTCGATGCAATGAAGTACTCCAGTACAAGAGACACGTTCGCTCGCAGTTCACCATCTCAATTATGGAATCCCCCGTACCGTATACAATGCGAACTACATTCCAATTCGCTTGTGCACTGTCTGCCATAAAGCCCTTAAAGTTTGGATTTTCCACGCCATTGCGTCTCATGACATCATTCAATGACCTCCACATGATGCATTGAACTTCTGTGTCTTCGGATTGCATGTCGCAAACAGCAATTGTCATGACCTTCCTACATCCTGTGTCATACATGTGGCAGGCCATGGTTGTCCAATCCTTGACGCCTTTTATATGGTCAAACATGAGCCATGTGTTCTTCAAATCTCCTCCCGGTTGCATGTACTTCACTAAGTCCACTCCACTAGCAGGTCCTTCAACCAACATTTTAAACAAGTATACCTTCTCCTTTCCCTGTCCAGGAAAAATGCTATCATGAATGTATTCAAACTTTAAATTTTGTTTCATATTCATGATGCTATCTATGATCCCACTTTTTCCAGTACTACGAAAAGAGGAAATAGTGTTACGGATGTTGGGAGAACTTAGTATTTGGAACCTATCCATGACATCCTCAAGTGACTTTCCATGCAACATCTCTTTAGGTCCTTCGCCATTGTGTATGAGATGATTATCTAAAAATTGTTTATTAGCTGCAAGGGCGATGGCAGAGTTAGTGGTAGTAGGGGTTTTCGAAACTTCGCCTGCGATGAGTCCAGAAATAGTGTCTAAGGACTCTCTGCATATGCCAAGGGCAACATGATGCATATGATTTCCTAAATGAATACATGCTCTGGTCATCAAGCGAGTATCGCTAAAAACATAATATATTCTAGCATCACAGACACGGACGCAATGAGGTAGAACTTTGCATATCTTGCAAAGAAGAGTAGAATCTTTTGGAGGGGTTGCACCAACATAGAATGGAACAGAAGTATAACCACACCACTCGGTCTCATTGCGCTTTGACGAACGCTTGAAGTAGTCACAATCAGGATTGTTACATACTAGATGGCCTGCACAAGAAAATTTCCTGAATTTGAGACCATCTTGGTTGTTAATATTGGATGTCATGGTCCGACACTATGCGTGACCATCGTATTGTTTATCCATGCCATGGAGGTTCTTTGCAGTGGACGCAAAAGATGAAGCAGGAAGAGAAGGCAACTCAAATACTATGTTTCCGTCAAAGTCTGGAGGAAGGTACTGCACCTTCTGATGTATGATTGAATCATAGTCTAGTGCAACAACTTCATTCCTAGATCCGCGAACAGATGCTAGCTTGCAAAGGCAACTAACAATACTAACCGTGGTTGTACTATTGGGATAATTTGGTGGACGAGAGTAGGTGGACAAAGCAAGACTAGTTGAAGGCGTTCCATACCGAGCCGAAGTTGGTTTGAGGGCATCATCTGGGACTCTATTAGAAAGTGGTACCCGCAAACTTGGTTGGCTAGGGCACTCTCCCTCTGACTCTCTAGATATATCTATGATAGGATCAAGAATTTCTTGCTTCACACGAACAAGTTGGACATGAGTACTAGTAGGTGTGACACGCTCATATCCTGTAGAATTTCTAGTATCATATTGGACATAAGGTATGTCTACCGCAGAATAGTCTGATTGACGAGGTAAGATATCATTGGAGGCACCCATCATGAGGAAAGACAAACCATAAGCTTGATAGCGCCCTAGACGAAGGTGCCAGACATGACCATCTTGAACTGCTAACTTTAGCATATGGACAAACTCTTTCAAGTGGCCAGATTCAGACATGACCTCTTTTTTGACGTAAATACTGGATTGGACAAATCCAAATCGAACATGAAGGAGGTGTGAAGACAATAGAGCATATCCTTCTTCTCCAAGAGGGAGGACTAGTGGAATTTCATGGCCATCCACTCAAATGGATGCCATTGATGCATAAACGAAGGATACACTTGAAATCAGAGTAGAATGACAGGAACTAGGTAGAATGCAAAGATCAAGAGAGTGAAGGTGTTCTGAATTAGAAAATATAAGGGTATGAGATTGTTCTATAAATTGAATTCATAAAGATAGGACCATAGACCCGTAATGTGATCGTTAATTGTCAGAATGCAGTATTGTCAGTTATCCCAAATATTGTGTATCTTAAATAGCCGCACAAATCTTTCTTAAGGTAAATTGCTTTTAAAGCAATCGATGAAGGTTACCTAACTTATAAACGAGAGGAATTCAAAATTCGTAGAACATGTGAAGTGTTCAAAAATAGAAGATGCACTTACTACCTTTAAGAAAGAAGGGATGATCTTAGTGACCGTTTACATTTTGGTAAACTGTAGATGTCGTTCTATCCGGAGAAGTTCTAATTAATCGGATGAGAATACGTTCATCAGTCTAAGAATGCTATATATTGAAGAGATTACAGAGTTGGCAACAAGTAAGTAGAATTTGTTTTCTTGTAGTGTTTTTGATTGGAGGGATGCTAGAGGGTCATCGTAGGAAGAGACGTAAGGCAGGTCTTCTCTTTTCTAGTAAGAAGCAGTTAGAGAAATTAAAGATGTTTAGACGCTTGCAGAAGGCCAATGGCGTTGAGATTAGTAGCACTGTTCGGACCTTGTCCTATGAGGATCATAAAGTTGAAGTTGAACATTTTCAAGTAGAAGATAGTTTAACCCAAAATAGTGAAGGAGAAAATATTGCCAAGCTAAATAGTGTGGATGAAATTGAAGAAGACATACACCAATCAAGTCCAGCAGAGAATAACATGTTGCTAAGAAGCGTAGAGTTGGTAAGCTCATGTATTTATTTCTAAAAATACAATGAATAGATTGTTAGGAGTTAAATTTATATACCCATTTTTTTTTCTTAGAGGTGCATTTGGCACCAAACATCTCATTGTGTAGCTCGAGAAGACGATTCGAACGGTGTGTAGCACGTAAAAAACGGACACTTTTTGAGTGTTTTACGCCCTAAAAACGAAATCAGCATATTGGAATCTGGTCTGAAATCTTTAGAATCAGAAGATTTTTAGGCCAAATCTTGCCCGCGGAGTTTTTAGAGGACTTTGAGGATTTTTAGAAAACTGGTTGTGAGTTCAAAAATTCTGAAAAAATTTGAGGTGACTTGTGAGGTTATAATCTATGTGTAAAAAAAATTTGGATTGAAAATCTTCAAAATCAAAGAATCTATTAAGGAGATTCCCTTGCCCGAAATCTACCAATTTTATACTTTTTTTTTTTCCCCTCTCTTCCTTGCCTTTGACCAGCAAAGAACTTGCCGGCTAGGGTTTGCTTTTGCGTGGTCTTCTTCGTTTTGGATTCTTGGGTTTTGGTGCGCTTTGCTTCCTCTTGCTTTTACTATGAATTTATGGAGTGCCTTGCTGCGGAAGGATGGAGAGGAGCGCGGCGAAGGCGGGGAGGGTGTCCCCGAATGCATTGAAAGAGTTCACGGTTTAGAAATTGAAGCGGCCGGAACTTCCCATCAGGTATCAATTCAATTTTGGGTGTTACTTGCTTCCGTTGAAGGTTGACGCCTCGTTGACGAGGCGTCAATCTTGGCTGTTTTGTGTCTTCTTGGAATGTTGTAGGATTTAAGGTATGTTTTCAAATCTCTTTTCAATTTTTTTTTGTGCGTTGTAGAATATGACCTCGTGAACGAGGTGCTAATCTCGAGCCATTTTTGGTCTCATTTTGATAGTAGAAGTTTACAATGCACGTTTTCAAAAAAAAATCACATATTTGCTTTGGCTGTATTAGACCGCCTCGTCAACGAGGTAGCAATTTTGGGCTTTCTAGGGTCTCGCTAAAACGATACAATTTTAGAGTACATGTTTCCAATTCTTTTTTCAATTACTGATTTGGGCTGAATTTCTTGACCTCGTTGACAAGGTGTCAATTTTTGAATTATTTAGAGTCTCACTTACATGATACAAGTTGAAGATGCATGTTGCTAATTTGATATTTCAATTGCTGATTTGGGCTGAATTTCTTGACCTCGTTGACGAGGTGTCAAATTCTGAATTATTTAGAGTCTCACTTACATGATACAAGTTGAAGATGCATGTTGCTAATTTGATATTTCAATTGCTGATTTGGGCTGAATTTCTTGACCTCGTTGACGAGGTGTTAATTTTTGAATTGTTTAGAGTCTCACTTATATGATACAAGTTCAAGATGCATGTTGCTAATTTTCACTAAGAACTGTTGATTTGGGCTGAATTTCTTGACCTCGTTGACGAGGTGTCAATTTCTAAATTGTTTAGAGTCTCACCTAGATGATACAAGGTGAAGATGCATGTTGCTAATTTTCACTTTCAATTGTTGATTTGGGTTTTAGGGCTGAATTTCTTCACCTCGTTGATGAGGTCACAATTCTAGACTATTTGGGGTCTCACTCACACAATAAAAATTGAAAATGAACGTTTTTAATTCTATTTTGGATTGGTGATTTGGGCTGCATTTCTTCACCTCGTTGACGAGGTCACAATTCTAGACTATTTAGGATCTCCCTTGCACAATAAAAATTGAGGATGAATATTTTTTATTCTATTCTGGATTGATGATTTGGGCTGAATTTTTTCACCTTGTTGACGAGGTCACAATTCTAGACTATTTGGGGTCTCCCTTGCACAATATAAATTGAGGATGCATGTTTTTTATTCTATTTTGGATTGCTGATTTGAGCTGAATTTTTTCACCTTGTTGACGAGGTCACGATTCTAGACTATTTAGGATCTCCCTTGCACAATACAAATTGAGGTTGAATTTTCATTTTGAATTGTTGATTTGAGATTTTGGGTTCAATTTCATGGCCTCATCGACGAGGTGTCAATTCTAAACTATTTAGGGTCTCACTTGGACGATACAAGGTGAGGATGCATGTTTCTTATTTGTTTCGGATTATTCATTTGGGCTGAATTTTATGGCCTCATTGACGAGGTCACAATTCTAAGTTATTTTTGAAGGAAAATGTAACAAGTGTATCTTCTCTATTTTTGAAAATAGAGCTTCATGGACGTTGATGGAGGGCTTACACAAGTGGAGCAGTTGGAACACGTCATCAACAATGATTCTGAACCTGTGATTAGCATTCCTGAGGTTAGATACATTTCTTATTATCTTTGCATGGATGTTGCATCAATCGGTCTTGTATCATAGTTGTCATTCAATTTGCTTCAATTTTCAATGACTTTCTACTATTAACTCTAATTTGTTTTGAATGTCCTATTCATTGTAGGCTCCCACTATCGTTGAAAGTCAAAGTGTTGATCCTACTTTTGAGGGACGAACAGTAGAAGAGGTGGAGCAAGATGTGTGAATTGGTAAAAAATTTGACTCCAACGCCGTCATCAAGAGTATGCTATTCGATGGTGGTGGTCCAGGATCCCGATTTGATATTCCTTTGTGCAGGATGATTGGGCATCCATTGGTGCGTCCTCTTCTTTAGAGAGGTGAAACGATTGGAGGCAGACTTTGCTTGTGGATATCGACCAGGTGATCGTGTATTCTATGTGTCGACAACGATTGACAAGGGACTTTGCAAGTTGGTAACCCCCGAGATCATGGAAACATGGGATGAATGCTGGATACAAGAGAATGACCAATTTGAGAAATGGTTGCAGTCTCAGCCATCCATCTCACATTTGACAAACCATAATTTTTTGTATGGGATGGCATTCATAGACTGGTAGCTTGGGTTGATTACATATACAAGATGCGTCGTCATGAGCGCTTGTGACATATGCCTATTGATTGTATGCTTCTAGTATCAGAAGGTCAGACATGCATTCTATTGGAGGCTATGAACGACATTAATTGGTGAGTTTGGTAAAAAAACTCTTTTGTACTTTACCACTTCTTTTTATATGTTATTGTACTTTATGCTTTCAAATTCATTCATCTTACATTCTATTTGTATTGGTATTTGCAGGTCTACGAAGCATTCTCATGTCAAGAGCAACTTGACTCAGCAGTTGCATAGGATGAGTTACTATGGCAACTTGAAACTAGAAGACTTCAAGGGTCTTTTAAACGATGAAGATTACAAAAAATGCGAAAATAGGAAACTGCCAGGTGCTTGGTATCCATTGACATCGAATGTCTTCATACAATTCCTTCACAAGGTGAGTGTCTTCTATTTGTAAAAAAAATTCATTCATTTCTGGTAATTTGTAGAATTTATTTTGTATTCATTTAACATTTTTATTTTTCATATACAGCAAAAAATTGTTGTTGTTTCAGATGCAGCAGTGCAAACACATTACGAGAAGACACAATTGCAAGATCGAACTCTAGAGGGAGTTCATGATGCTATGACCCAAGCCGCCACTGCAGCTATCAAAGATTTTTGAACAGAGTTTGATAAGCAGTCAGCTATTGCAAATCCAAAAAATGGCATTGAATTTCTAGAAGAGGTATATAATTCTTTCTACTTCCAAATGAATGGCTTCTATGATTACTTTTGGTTTTGGTTTTGGTTTGGTTTTGACTAAGGTTTTAGTCTTTTGAAATTTCAAATTAACGTGCATTACAGCGCCAAGAAGAAGTCTGAGATGTCATTGGAGAAACTTCAAAGGATATCTACATGTGTAGTTTAGCCAAACCACAAGGTTCGTTGGCTAACTTGGCTTCGGTGGTGGAACTCCAACGAGACTTCTAGAGAGGTCTTTAGATTTTCAGCCCTTGGTTTTAACACATTGACTTTAGAGACATGTGTGAGCCCCCAATTCGTCACCGGAGACTCACAGTTTTCTTTTTTTCAATTTTTACAAATTTAAGTGTAGTTTTATACACAAAAAGCTCAAAAAAGAGTGTAAAACCAAAATAGGTATGTCACGTACCAATATAGCATTTGGTCCCTTATAGGTTGTTTTCCCCCAAATAAATCCCATTTCCACTTGTACATAGGTTAAAACGTGGAGATATCGGTAAATAATAGAATTAAAGGCTAACATGGCCTAAACATCCCAAACCTACGGTACATGTGACATCTTATGGCTAAAATTGGTCCGAAGAAACACTGTTGAGGTCCTAAGTTCATTCCCAGAGATAGGTTTCACTTTCCCCATAGCATCGAAGAAATAACGGAAATCCCAATTGTTGACCTGCAGGAATTATAAACTCAAGATAGACCCGTAAGAGGAATCTACAGGTGGAGGATGGTGTTTTAGGGTGGAAATCACATTTGGGACTCAATGGCGAAATCGGCTTGCCAAGATTCCCTTGTATGTGAAAAATTCTTTAGTTGCCGGAATTAAAAGGAGAAGACAGAATTTGATTCTCCTTTGGCCTTTGTGCAAAATAAAAATATGAGCTTGCACATACTTTGTGGAATTCCATGAGAGGTTCCATAAAAAGTTTCAGAATTTTTTGACTTACAGAAGATGCCCTTCCGGACGGTCAACCGCCAAAACCTACAATGGAAAATTTGTAGAAATTATCCAGGTTGCGGTAAAATCTCACTAAAAATTAAATTAGCTTATTTTATATTAATAAGATGCCCCACCAAGTTTCAAGACAATCCGATAGCCAGAAGTGCCCGAACCGGCGAGATTCCCCGAAAATTAGCAAATTTGAAGTTTACGGTAGAGTTGACTTGTGTACCGGGAGCATACAAAATCGGAATGAGGTCAAAATTAGGTCTTTTCTTACTCCTCCATACCTACTAAAGAACTTAAGCTAGTTACTTTTTTCAGAAAAGTCAATTTCCAAGATTTGGGTTTTTTACCCCGTTTTGGCGTTTAGTTAGCGGTAGGTTATGTTGCATTTTTTGGAGTTTGGTTAAGGGGTGGAGAATTCCTCAAGAGTCAAAATGGCCTTCTGAAGCCAACGGCATAATCGGTTTTCAATTTGGAGTTAATCTTCAAAAGTTAGGAGTTTGGACCAACGTAGAAAGTCAAAAATTGAAGAGTAGGATGAAAATCTTAGTTGATAAGATTACGGCTTAGGAAAAGAGGGGGGTGAGCACCCTTGGAAATGTATATAAGGAGGCTCATTTTCCTCTTACAAACACCCCTTATAGTCATATTTTGGCTCTCTTTGCACATTTGGGTCCATTTAGTTGGATTTTGGCCATTTTAGGCCACGTTGCCAAATTTGTGTGTTTTGGGAGTATTTTTAGCTCTATTGTTGATGTTTTTCGAGCTCTCTTTGAAGGACATTGGGGTCCCTTCAAAGTTTTCTCTTATTGCCTTGTTTGAAGTTTTATTGTGAAATTGTTGTTAATTGTTGTTGTGTTCTACTAATGCTAGAGTGTATCCCCCTCTGTACCTTGGCGATGCCGCTTAGGGGGGCCCTCTAGTGTCTTATTTGAGAAAGTTGTGTTCTAATCTATCTTGATTAACTTGTATTCGAGTTTTAGCCTCTACCAACCATCCAAGCTCCCCTCGTGTTAGTTTTGTGTTGGTTTTTAGCCCTTGTAGAGTTGTAATAACAGTCCTCCTTTGTTGGTTTGGACCCTTGATGTTAGTAGGCTCTCTAATACGGCGGAGCTTTGACTTTGCTTTGTTTAAATTGTCTAGGAGTTTGGGGATTTTCTAAAATACGGCGGAGCTTTGACTTTGCTTTGTTTAAATTGTCTAGGAGTTTGGGGATTTTCTAAAATACGGCGAAGCTTTGACTTTGCTTTGTTACAAGAAAGAGTCTAAAACCATTAAGTGCTAGTAAAAATCCCCAATTTTTCCTTTTCACCAAGTTTAGTGTCCAAAATACTATTTTGGACCATCAAGTTTAGCATCCAAAAGGGTAATTTAATTATTGCCGGAAAAGACTAGAAACTTTGAAACCAACCTTAGTGTAAGCAACCTTTTCTTTTTTTTTGTTTAAATTGTTGTTTTTCTTTTCCCTTAAAAATCAAAATATCAAAAAAATCAAAGAGCCCGAAGGGCCTAGACGGACCAGTAAGCCTGTTCGAAGTGGATTAGCAAGCCTGTTCAGGACGGAGGCAAGGACGAACGGAGGCAACCGGGCCACCACGCCTTGCCACGTGGCGTAGCCACGCTGGGGAGCTGCTGTGACTGACCTGCGTGACTGACTGCTGGATACTGAACGTGGCTGCGAGCTGGCCATGACTGAACAAAAACTTAGCTAAGAGAAAAGGAAACTTAAAATTCAAGGCCAGTTGGAGGCATGCCTCGGCCCAAATTTTGAATTTTTATCAAAAACCCATCACACCTTCATCTTGCATTTTAGGAATTAGAAATGTTAGGAGTCTAAAAAAATAGAGAAAAATTAGAAGTAGGATTAGGAGGAGAGAAATTAAGAAGGTAGGAGTCCAAAGAATCTCAATTTGCAACGTTTCCATTGCAAAAAGAGGCTCAAAAACCATAGGAAGTAGAACACTTGGAACTTTCAAAACCACTTTGAAAATGAAGAGAGATGAAGTGGCAATTTAGGAGTTTGAAGAGGATTTAGGAAGAGATAGGATTAGGTGAAAATTTAGGAAGAGCAATTAGAACCATCAAAACTTGGATAGAATAATAATTGACCAAGGAGTCGAAAAGTCAACTATTAGTTGGGAGTTGATTCAATTATTTTAGTTCAAGACTAGTCAACCCTTTGAAGTGCAAATAATTGAATTAAAATAGTGTTAGAAGAGAAAGAGAAATTAGAAGAAAAAAAAAAAAAAAAAGGAAGTCCAAGAAATTGGCAAATCTTGTACTAAAACTCCTACTTTAAGCCGTGGGCAAAATTACCAAACAATTCCAAAACATGGCAAATGACAAGGATTTTGAAGGGATATACGATTATCTAAACAATGACACCAACTTCAAGGTAAGCTCCTAACTTTAAACCATCCATTTTAATTTCTCAAAAATAGGCGTTTACAAGTAGGACCAAACTCTCAAGTCAATTCAGAGTGTCTAGAATAGGAATATTTCAAGAACCAGGGTAGTGATGTTGTAGATTCTAGTTAGAGGTTTCCAAAACCATCTCACACTTACGATTTGGAGTTAAAACGAGTGAGATATGGAAGGATGAAGTTTAGGACCTAATTTGGATGAAAAGTGATTAGAAGATAAATAAGACAAGTTAAATTAGGAAATATCAACTAAAAATAACCTAGGTCTCAAAAGTGAAATTAAAAGTTAATTATCAAATTAGGGTTAGGAGTAATCAACAGATGAAGTTCTAAACACCGTTTAGCGGTCAAACTTCATCCATTACTAACTTTTGATAGGATAGGTGGATTTCCAAGTAAGATACCATTTTGTAAAGCTTAGGCTAGCCTCTACAAGGAACAACCCTTAAAATTCTAAAAATAGTAACTGTCCAAAATTCAATCCAAACCTCAAAGAACAAGGATAGGAAGAACTAGAATGTTTTAGCTTGATCAAAGGAAGAAGTTAGTGTTAGTAAGTCATAGTACAACCCTTAAGTAATCCTAAAGTGGGTCAAACTTCAAGAAAGACCAAAAAACCTAGGAGATATTCAAGGATGAAGTTTGGATTAAGAAACGGATGAAGTCAACCTAAAATAGTTCATCCAAGTCAAAACTTAGGATTTAGGCAGTTCCTAACCACCTAAATCTAGGGTTCAATTTTCAAGGGTAATTGAATTAGGAAGCACGTCCTACATCATGGATGAAGTTTGAATAGCCCCGGAAGGGCTAAACTTCATCCACCCATAACTTTTGCTAGGAGAAGGGGGTAGAGTCGAATTTTATGTTTTTAGAAATGGCATGAAATTTTTTATCACTTAGGTTTGTTAAATTTTGACTATAACTAGTTCGAATTCGAAACCACCGTGACCTCTTTTAATTAAAAGAAGTTAGAGTAGAAATTGCCGTGTTGGATTTCTTTGGGTTTTTGTGTACATTGTAGAAGTTAGGAACTTAGAAAAAAGATCCATTGCTTGGAAGGCACAATGGATTTACGCTAGGCACCCGTAGGACAAAAATTAAACACCAAAACACTTAGAGCCTAGTTGTGCTCACTTATTTACCAAGGGTGGGTAAATAAGCGCTCACAATATGGCTCTCTAAGGCTATTTTTTGGGCTGAGGTATGTTATCAACTTTTTATTTCATCTACATATTTTGTACTTACATTTTATAAGTTTATAAATATTTTGATTTTTATCTTATGGTTGTTCCATGATATGCTTTGCCTTAACAATGTCTTCATACCTATATTTCTTGAATTCTTTGTAGTTGGAAGAAGAAGCCGAAGCAGAATTCACAAGCATCATCAAGTCTGAAAATATTGAGGTTCATTGGAGTGCCAACAATGAGTTAGACAAGATTGGAGATTATGTAGAGACATGACGCATTGTGTTATGGGATCATGCTTTTTGGTGGCTCTTCAAGAAAGACTCTTCATATTCGAGGTCTACTCCTTTCAAAGACCAAGAGGGTACAAATGTTGCATTGAAGAGGGTTTTGTACAGGTATATCCTTCACTTCAATTATATTTATTTATGTAAATATGACTTACTTATCAAATTCATAAAATTATCATATTTGTATCTTTATCATTGCACTTTTTGCTCCATTGTTGCTAGATTTCAAGCTTTGAAGGTCCTTGGGGGTCCTTCTATCTTGCCTTGTGTACTTCTTGTGCGTTTGTTATACCCTTGTTACGAGTTAAGAGTCCTTGTTCTCTCTTGTTGTACCTTTGTGAGCTAACTTGTGAGTTTAGGAGTCTTTTGGGGTCGTGTCCTAATCCTAAAGTCACCCCCCACCGTACCTTGGCGATGCCGCTTTGGGGGGCCTTTAGCTTGTGAAGTTGTGTGTCTTTACGTGTACTAAAACGTGTGTTTTTCCTCACTTATGTGTCCTCACCCTCTCCTAATCTTTCCCTTGTTGCGTGGACCCCCCCTCGGGACGGCGAAGCTTTGGCTTTGTCACACGTGTTTCTAAGTTTGCCTTTTCTATCTTCTTCTAATATCCCCCTTGTTGCGTGGACCCCCCCTCGGGACGGCGAAGCTTTAGCTTTGTCACACGTGTTTCTAAGTTTGCCTTTTCTATCTTCTTCTAATATCCCCCTTGTTGCGTGGATCCCCCCTCGGGACGGCGAAGCTTTGGCTTTGTCACACGTGTTTCTAAGTTTGTCTTTTCTATCTTCTTCTAATATCCCCCTTGTTGCGTGGACCCCCCCTCGGGACGGCGAAGCTTTGGCTTTGTCACACGTGTTTCTAAGTTGTCTTTTCTATCTTCTTCTAATATCCCCCTTGTTGCGTGGACCCCTCAAAGCGACGGCGAAGCTTTGAACTAGTAACAACGTCAAGTCCTACAGCGTGTGTTAAAATACTCTTAGACGGCGGAGCTTTGAACCCGTGGAGTGTCACAAGTCCTAAAGTTGGTGTTAAACCCAATTTTACGGCGAAGCTTTGAACCTCCATAGCCTTAGATTCCAAAGTCTAGTTTCCAAGACCTTTGTGGAAACCTCCAGAGTTTAGCTTCCAAGAGATGTAGGTTCCCTTGCACTTATCAATTGTAGTGTCTTCCAAAGTTTTATTTAGTTTAGTTGTTTCCCAAGGTCTTAGTGAGTTTAATACCCCCGAGGTTTTATTTCCCCCTAGCCTTAGCAAAAAACCAGCCTTAAAATAGCCTTAGCAAAAATCCAGTCCTTAAATAGCCTTAGCAAAAAACCAGCCTTAAAATAGCCTTAGCAAAAATCCAACCTTAATATAGCCTTAGCAAAAAAACCAGATCCGAAGCCAGCATCCGAAACCAGCATCCAGTCCAGCATCCGAAACCAGCATCCCAACTAGCATCCCATCAGAAATCAGAAGTTCCGTTTTGTTTTGAGAAAAAAAAATATTTAAATTAAATCCCGACCCCCCAGCCAGCTAGCCGGGAAGGGTCAGGCAGGCTCCGGTTGGACAGAGGCTCTCGGTTGGACAGAGCTCTCGGTTGGGACAGCAGCTCTCGGTTGGGACAGCAGGCTCTCGGTGGGCAACCGGGGCTCCTCCCAAATTTTGATTCTTTTTTTTTATTGTTTGTTTCACATTTTGGTTCTCTCAAACCAGAACACAAACAAAGATAAAGCAAACTAAAGGAATGTTGGACTAATTAAGTGCTAAGCAGGGGTGAAGTAGAATTAGGGCCCATAAAAATACGAAAGGGAGGAGGAAGAAGAGAGCGGAGCACCACCGTACTTGCACACGAAATGGGGTTCTATCACCACTCACACCTACACACAATGGAAGGAAATTAGGGAGAAGGATGTGTTATAGGGGTGGAAAGGAGAGAGACGATGAATAGTGCCTAGCTAGGAGATTTAGAAGAACTCCTTGCAACCGTTGGGAGGAAGATTAGGATGACACAAAGCACGGTTGCGTAAGAAGGGTAGGAAGAACATTTAAACCCTTCTCGTAGTTTGAAACCATAGTGTAAGACCCATAAAAGCTTAGGTGGAATAGTGCTAGTGTAGAAGAAAGAGAAGAAAGAAAAGAAAGGAGGAAGGGAAAGAGAGAGTTTAGATCATCAAAAATTGTAACATTTTCTAAATAAGCGGTGAGCTTGGAAAAAATTCAAAACAAAGCCAAAGACTACCATGGAGCGTGAGGATGTACACGTGGACATGGACGAAACTATTTCCGCCACCAGTAGTGAAGAGGTGAGTTTTTGATTTAATCTTTGATGTTTCCTCCCTAATTAGCATTTATTTTCCTAATCAGCCCTTAGAGCGTGATTAGCATCCGAGATTAGTGCAAATTAGAAGTATAGATTCAAAAAGTTATAAATTAGGAATAGAGGTTTCCGAAAACATCTTATAATCAAGATTCGACCGTAAACTGACCACGTTAGGCTAAGTTAAGCGATAGGGGGTAGAATGGAGGAATTTTAATTAAATTGGATCCACAAGGAACAATGGACGGAAATTAGGATTAGATTAGAAGGAGAATTTAGGATTCAAAATTAAAGATCAATTAACGGTTAAAAACCTAGAGTTCAATTAAGATTTTAATTAGGGAAGTTAAAATTCAAAAGTCGAAATTTGGAGTTAACTTTGGAAAGTAAAAAGTAGTGTAGGAAATAGAAGTAAAAACCCTAGAGTTAAAAGTTGGAATTAAATTTAGGAGGGTAACATTTAGAGTTAATCTAGGATTAAAACGATAGGATTAAATTTGGAAGTAGAAGTCAAAAGTCAAACGTCAAAAGTTTAGATCAAATTTAAAGGTTAAATTTTAGAGTCAATTGGGGAGTAAAAGGTTAGAGTCAAAAGCTAAAAGTAGAAGTTAAAAAGTTAGAGTTAAAAGTCAAAAACCTAGAGTTAAATTAGGAGTAAAAATCTACAGTAAAAAGTGAAAAGTTAGAGTTAACTTTAGGGGGTAAAATCTTAGAGTAGTTTAGAAATAAGAACATAGAATTAAAAGTGAAACTTAGAATTACTCTAGAGGGTTAAAACTTGGAAGTTAGGAGTGGAAGTTGATTTAGAAATAAAAATCTAGAGTTAAAAGTCAAAACCGTAGAGTTAAATTTAGAAGGGTAAATTTAGAATAGAATAGAGGAGTAAAAATTTAGAGTTAAAAGGTAAACCTAGAGTTAAATTCCGAGGATAAATTTCAGAGTTAAAGTAGGAGTAAAAACCTAGAGTCAAAAGTCAAAACATAAAATAGAAGTCGGTAGTTAATACTTAAAGCCAAGTTAAAAGAGTAAAAGTCTAGAGTTTCATTTAGAGGTTGAAAATCAGAGTAAGAGTTGAACTTTAGAATTAGTCTTTAGAAGTAGAACTTCTAGGTGGAGTCTTAAAACCCCACGATAGTCTTAGAGGTTCATGGAAGGAACATAGGGGTTCCCCTTTTTACGTAGTTAGGGACGTTAGAAATGACGCCAACTACCCAGTCTACCCTCGACATAGGATAGATAGTTAGGGAGTCAGGATTTCACCATCACTCTGAACATCGCAGTTAACTTGTGAGTTACTACATGCATTACTAATTATTCGCTGCCATCCACGACCCTTAGGAAACGTTAGCAAAAAAGATCCATTGCTTGGAAGGCACAGTGGACCGCGCTCACAACACCCCCATATATTAAAAAGGTGGATAAAGGCATAGAACCTGGTCGGTGTTCGCTCTATTACCAAGGGTGGGTAATCTAGCGCCCACACGGCGGAGCTTTGAACCCCCGGAGTGCTATCAAGTTCTAAAGTTGGTGTTAAACCCAACTTGACGGCGAAGCTTTGAACCTCTACCGTGTTTAGTTCCAAAGTCTAGTTTCCAAGACCTTTGTGGAAACGTCCAGAGTTTAACTTCCAAGATATGTAGGTTTTCTTTGTGTTTGGCAAGTCCTATGGTTCCAAGTTTTAGTTAGGCTAGGGTTCCCCAAGTTCTAGTTTCCCCCAAGATAGTGAGTCTAAGTGTCCCCAAGGTTTAGTTTTCCCCCTAGTTTTTTTTTCCTCTGTGTTATTTTTTTAGCCTAGCCTACCCAAAGTTTGCAAGAAAAAAACCAGTCCAAGTTCACAGTCCAGTTCACGGTCCAGTTCACAGCCAGTTCACAGCCAGTTCACATTCAGTCACAGTCCAGTCACAGACAGTCACAAGTCCAGTTCAGAAAAATAGAACGTAACAAAAAAAAAAAATTATAATTAATTAAAAAATTAATTATTGAACCGACCCTCCTCCAGCCAGCAAGAGGCCGGCCAGCAGGAGGTCGGCTTGGCTCGGCAGGCTTGGTCCAAGGCCCCGGGCTCCACATTCTCCTTGTTTTTTTTTGAATTTTTCCTTTCCTAAACAAAAAAGAGGTGTTGGATTAGATGGGCTAGGGGTAGAGTAGGGGAGTAGGAACTAGGGAAAAGAGTCTAAAAAGGGAAGAGGGGGAAGAGAAGTAGCACCTCCACGCACACACTTGCAAACAAGCCCTCCCAACTCTCTCACCACCAACACAACACAAGCAAGAATGGAAGGAGATTAGTGAGAAAAAGTTGAAATAGGTGGAGAAGGTGAGAGATGATAAATAGTGACCTAGGCTTAGGCTTAAGTAGGCTTAGAAAGGAAATCTTGAGAATACGTGGTGACCGTTGGGAGGAGGATTAGGATGACACAAAGGCAAAGTTGTGTAAGAGGGTAGGAGGAACCTTTAAACCCTTCTTGAAGTTTGAAACTATAGTGTAAAACTCATAAAAGCTTAGGTGGAATAGTGCTAGTGTAGAAGAAAGAGGAAGAAAGAAAAGAAAGGAGGAAGGGAAAGAGGGAGTTTAGATCATCAAAAATTGTAATATTTTCTCAATAAGCGGTGAGCTCGAAAAAAATTCAAAACAAAGCCAAAGACTACCATGGAGCGTGAGGATGTACACGTGGACGTGGACGAAGTTATTTCCGACACCGGTAGTGAAGAGGTGAGTTTTTGATTTAATCTTTGATGTTTCTCCCTAATTAGCATTTATTTTCCTAATCAGCCCTTAGAGCGTGATTAGCATCCGAGATTAGTGCAAATCAGAAGTTTAGATTCAAAAAGTTATAGATTAGTGATAGAGGTTTCCAAAAACATATTACACTTAAGATTCGACCGTAAACTGACCGCGTTAGGCTAAGTTAAGCGGTAGGAGGTAGAATGGAGGAATATTAATTAAATTTCATCCACAAGGAACAATGGACGGAAATTAGGATTAGATTAGAAGGAGAGTTTAGGATTAAAAATTAAAGATCAAATAACGGTTAAAAACCCTAGAGTTAAAAGTTGGAATTAAATTTAGGAGGGTAACATTTAGAATTAATTTAGGATTAAGACGACAGGATTGAATTTGGAAGTAGAAGTTAAAAGTCAAAAGTCAAAAGTTTAGATCAAATTTAAAGGTTAAATTTTAGAGTTAGTTGGAAGTAGAAAAAAACCAGAGTCAAAGTGGAAATGTAGAGTTAAACCCGGAGGTTAAGATTGGGGATTAATTTTAGAAGTAAAAATTTAGAGTTAAAAGTCAAAAACCTAGAGTTAAATTAGGAGTAAAAATCTATAGTAAAAAGTGAAAAGTTAGAGTTAACTTTAAAAGGGTAAATCTTAGAGTAGTTTAGAAATAAGAATATAGAATTAAAAGTGAAACTTAGAATTACCCTAGAAGGTTAAAACTTGGGAGTTAGGAGTTGAAGTTGATTTAGAAGTAAAAACCTAGAGTCAAAAGTCAAAACATAGAATAGAAGTCGGTAGTTAGTACCTAGAACCAAGCTGAAGAAGTAAAATCTGGAGTTACATGAAGAAGTTGGAACTTAGGGGTAGCTTTTAAAAGTAGAACTTCTAGGTGGAGACTTAGAAATCCAAGATAGTCTTAGGGGTTCATGGAAGGAACATAGGGGTTCCCCTTTTTACGTAGTTAGGGACGTTAGAAATGATGCCAACTA
Source organism: Pseudisothecium myosuroides (assembly GCA_951799445.1). Lineage (NCBI taxonomy): Eukaryota > Viridiplantae > Streptophyta > Bryopsida > Hypnales > Lembophyllaceae > Pseudisothecium > Pseudisothecium myosuroides. The sequence continues at coordinate 32,246,915 of OX637287.1, read as the reverse complement.
CCCAGTTGACCCTTGACATAGGATAGATAGTTAGGGAGTTAGAAGTTTACCATTATCCCTGAGCTTGCAGTTACCTTGTGAGTTATTACATGCATTCTAATTATTTGCTGCCATCCACGACACTTAGGAAACGTTAGCAAAAAAGATCCATTGCTTGGAAGGCACAGTGGACCGCGCTCACATCACCCCCATATATTAAAAATTGTGGATAAAGGCATAGAACCTGGTCGGTGTTCGCTTTATTACCAAGGGTGAGTAATCTAGCGCCCACAGACCCCCCTCCGGGACGGTGAAGCTTCGACCCTATGTGTGTTCTCTTTAAACGTTTAGTTTGTTCCCTCTTCTAAAGTCTCTCTCATTGTGTGGACCCCCCTTGGAAACGGCGAAGCTTTGAACTAGCGGCAAGGTTGAAGTCCTAAAGTGTGTGTTAAAAGTGTAGATGGTGGAGCTTTGAACCCCCGAGGTGTCAAGAAGTCCTAAAGTTGGTGTTAAAACCAATCTAACGGCGAAGCTTTGCACCTTCCCCGTGTTTAGTTCCAAAGTCTAGTTTCCAAGACCTTTATGGAAACCTCCAGAGTTTAGCTTCCAAGATATGTAGGTTCCTTTGCATTTATTTAGTCTAGTCGTCTCCCAAGGTTTTATTTAGTTAATTGTCTCCCAAAGTCTTAGTGAGTTTAGTGCCCCCCAAGTTTTATTTCTCCCTAGTTTAGCAACATCCCGTTTTTTATTTAGCCTTAGCAAAAATCTAGTCTTAGTTAGCTTTAGCAAAAATCTAGTCTTATTTAGTTTTTAGCAAAAAATCTAGTCTTAGTTAGCTTTAGCAAAAATCTAGTCTTATTTAATTTTTAGCAAAAAATCTAGTCTTATATAGTTTTAGCAAAAATCTAGTCTATTTAGCCTTAGCAAAAATCCAGATCCAGTCTAGCATCCAAAACCAGCATCCGAAACCAACATCCAATCCAGCATCCGAAACCATCCAGCATCTGAAACCATCCAGCATCCAAAACCAGATCCAACCAGCATCCATCAGAGTCGGAATTTTATTAAAAAATAAAAATAAAAATTTAATTTAAAAATTCCCGACCCCCCCAGCTAGTCGGGAAGGGCCAGGCAGGCTCTCGGTAAGGACAGCAGGCTTCGGTAAGGATAGCAGGCTCCGGTGGGACAGCAGGCTCTCGATGGGGCAACCGGGCTCCTCCCAAATTTTGATTCTTTTTTTTTGTTTCGATTTTTCTTGGTATTCTCAAACCAGAACACAAACAAAGACAAAGCAAACTAAAAGAATGTTGGACTAATTGAGTATTAAGCGGGGGTGAAGTAGAATTAGGGCCAATAAAATACGAAAGGGAGGAGGAAGAAGAGAGCGGAGCACCACCGTACCTGCACACAAAATCGTTTCCTCTCACCACTCACACCTACACACAATGGAAGGAGATTAGGAAAGGAGAAGAAGAAGTAGGCAAGGAAAGAAGAGAGATGATAAATAGTGACCTAGGTTTAGGCTAGGTAGGCTTTAGGGAGAAATCTTGGAAATTTGTGGTGACCGTTGAGAGGAGGATTAGGATGACACAAAGGCAAAATTGTGTAAGAAGATAGTTGGCATCTTTAAAACCCTCATTGGAAATTGAGACCATAGTGTAAGACTCATAAAAGCTTAGGTGGAATAGTGCTAGTGTAGAAGACGGAGGAAGAAAGGAAGAAGGGAAAGAGGGAGTTTAGATCATCAAAAATTGTAATATTTTCTAAATAAGTGGTGAGCTTGGAAAAAATCAAAACAAAGCCAAAGACTACCATGGAGCGTGAGGATGTACACGTGGACATGGACGAAATTATTTTCGACACCGGTAGTGAAGAGGTGAGTTTTTGATTTAATCTTTGATGTTTCTCCCTAATTAGCATTTATTTTCCTAATCAGCCCTTAGAGCGTGATTAGCATCCGAGATTAGTGCAAATTAGAAGTTTAGATTCAAAAAGTTATAGATTAGGAATAGAGGTTTCCGAAAACACTTTATAATTAAGATTCGACCGTAAACTGACCGCGTTAGGCTAAGTTAAGCGGTAGGGGGTAGGACGGAGGAATTTTGAGTAAAATTCATCCAAAAAGAATCATGGACGGAACTTAGGGATTTAAATTAGAACGAGAATTTAGGATTAAAATTAGGGATTAATTAGCGGTTAGAATTAGAATCAATTTACATTTTTATTTCTTAAAGTTAAAATTCTAAGGTCAAAATCTAGAGTTAACTTGGGAAGTTAAAAAGTAGAATTAATTTGGAAGTGCAACTTAGGGGCTTAAAATTCCCAGTGAAACCGTAGGGTAGTTTAGAAAAGGAAGTTAGGGTTGATTAGGAGTAAAAAATCCAAGTAAGAAGTAGAAATTAACAGTGAAAACTTTAGACTAAAATTAGGAGGTAGAAATCACGAGTAGAAATAGGAGTTAGATCTTGAAGTTAGAAATTCGAAATTAGAGTGAATGTTAGAGGTCAAAAGCTAGAGTAAAATTTACAGGTAAAACTTGAAGTAACATTTAGAGTTAACCTAGGATTAAAACGATAGGATTAAATTGGGAAGTAGAAAGTCAAAAGCCTAAAGTCAAAAGTTAAGATTAAATTTAAAGGTTAAACATTGGAGTCAATTGGGAAGTAAAAAGTTAGAGTAAAAAGCTAAAGTGAAAAGTGAAAAGTTATAGTTAGATTTAGAGGGTAAATCTTAGAGTTAGTTGGAAGTAGAAAAATCTAGAGTCAAAGTGAAAACGTAGAGTCAAACCTAGAGGTTAAAAATTGGGATTAATTTTAGAAGTAAAAATTTAGAGTTAAAAGTCAAAAACCTAGAGTTATACGTAGAAGGTAAATCTAGAATAAAATAGGGAAGTGAAAACTTGAAGTTAAAGTCAAAACATAGAGTTAACTTTAGAAGGTAAATTTCAGAGTTAGTCTAGGAGTAAAAACTTGGAGTCAAAAGTCAAAACAAAGTCAAACGGTAGCATTAAATTTTGAAGTTAAATTCTCTAATTAATTTGGGAAGCTAAAAACCTAGAGTACACTTAGAAGTTAAAAGTTAGAGTAAGAGTTGAAACTTTAGGGATAGCTTTTAAAAGTAGAACTTTTAGGTGGAGTTCAAAAACCCAAGATAGTCTTAGAGGTTCATGGAAGGAACATAGGGGTCTCCCTTTTTACATAGTTAGGTACGTTAGAAATGACGCCAACCACCCAGTCTACCCTTGTCATAGGATAGATAGTTAGGGAACTAGGATTTCACCATTACCCCTGAGCATTGCAGGTACCTTGTGAGTTACTACATGCATTCTAATTATTTGCTGCCATCCACGACACTTAGGAAATGTTAGCAAAAAAGATCCATTGCTTGGAAGGCATAGTGGACCGCGCTCACATCACCCCCATATATTAAAAAATGTGGATAAAGGCATAGAACCTGGTCGGTGTTCGCTCTATTACCAAGGGTGGGTAATCTAGCACCCACAGGTTGCTATTTTGTGAGCGTGCAAGCATGAGCTTGTGAGCCTGTGAGCTTGTGAGCATAAATTTTTTTAGAGTGAAGATCCATGATCGTGGAGATGAATGGAGATGAATGGAGTTGGATGATTTTTTTTGCAGATGAATGTGGTTGGATGAATTTTTTAGAAATGAATGCAATTGGATGAATTTTTTTTTGTAGTCAACTTTGTTGGATGAAATGCATTTGTTGTATACATGGCATTGAATGAGAAGGAATTTAGATGATAGCTAAACGGTTAAAAAAAATCAGTTGTTTAGGATAAAGATTAATTACCAAGTATCTTAGATCTAAGGTTTAGAGTGACTATTTGGAAACTAGCAATATATGTTTATATGGTGTTAGGAAACCATTTCAAGAAAGGTACCGTTTCCAATTAAAATTTAGAATTCTTTTCAAGCATTATTGAAATTCACCAAATTTATTTCTATGCTAACACCAACATTAATCCTTAAAGGACGAAGGGGTGACCTTCAAAATCATCCTTTTGCATTACCGTGTGAATCATTGGCTTCAAAAATTGCAATAGCGCTCATTGGAAGTCTATAGAAGATCTTTCCTTTTTACAACAGATTTTAAGGATGAATAGTTGCAGTTTTGGCCTACACAGTTTGACTTTCTTTCATCCATCGACCATAGAATGGCTGTGTGGACATTTAAAAGTTAAAAAGTTCTAATTACATATTTCCATCTAAGAGAAGCCACATGTTGCTAATTGAGAGAAATAGATTCAATCTACAAAAATTTCCATTAATTGACCTCTAAAATGAAGATGTTTTCTAAAATGATGTCCTGTAGAATGATGATAACCATTAATTCCCACCATTCCAAAAATCATAAAAATGCAAAATAACTCTAGAATAGAATAAGGTGCAAGAATGTAGTGGTCCTTTTAGTCTCACTACATGCATTAGAAGAATGATCACTAACTTGACTACTATCATTGCATGTAAGCCCTGGTGTTTCAACATCAGCTTCAAGGTCTAAAAACTTCTTGACAGCAACATTGTATGAACGACGTTTGGTAATGGAAATGGGTGATGGAGCCTCTGCCATAGCTGTCGTTAGAGTCTCAATGTAACATGGCAAACTCTTGGGACTAGGAGAAGGCGATAGCACAAAATGTCAGAGAGGATTGCTTCTATAAGATGCAATGAATAAACAATTAGAAATTAAATTAATTTTGAGATATTACACAATACAAAAAAAACTTAGATATGCTTAAAAACAACAATGGACTTACTTACAACAACATCTCTTTCGGGGCCTTGTAGAAGGCCTCACAACGTCCTCGTCGTCAGAACCATCAAGCACTATAGACAAAGGGCGCTTAGTTTGGATGGTGGCAGTAGAAGCAAAAGGTTTGTTCAAAGGTTGAAGGACAACTTTGAAAATCTCACTGTCGCTCTCCAAAGCCACCAAATGACGTCCAATATTGCAGCATGCATGAATGGAGGCCCCTGTTCATTGCATGCAACATCATTAGTTTTTGGCTTCAAAAGCCAAAATATCCAAAGCAAATTGGACCCACGGACCCAAACAAAAGTGAGGGGGTGTTTTAGAGAGAGAAATGGGGCCCTTATATAGGTTTCCCAAGGGCTCACCCCTCCCTCTAAAGCTCTAAGGTAACCTTATCAACAAAGATTTTCATCCTCATCCTCAAAGATTTTCATCCTACATCCTAAAAATCTACTTCTACCATCTATGCTAGACCAACATCCTAACTTTTGGAGATTAGTTCCAATCGCTAAACGGATTGCGCCGTTGGATCCAGATCGCTATGTTTAGTCCTAGACCTCCCTACCCCCCGTACCGAGGCCAAAAACCCATCGTAGGCTAATTTAGTTTAAAAATCAAATCGTGGTAAAATCCTAGATCTTGGGGGTCTCCTATTTTGAGAAATGTGAATAGCCTAGGGTCTCCAGTAGGTGCGAGAGAGTCGGGAAGGACTTTTGGTTGACTTCGTTTCGCCATCGTATGGTCCCGGATTGCCGGTCAACGCGGCGGGGACCCCGCCACGTGGTTAATTCCCGAGGAATCTCGCCGGTTTGGGTACTTGCCGCTATCGGAATGTTGTAAAACTTCACAGAGCGCATTATTAACATAAGACAAGCTAGTCTAATTTTTAGTGAGATTTTATTGTAACCTGGGTAATTTCCATGAAATTCCCGTTGGAGGTTAGGAGGGTTGACCACCCGGAAAAGGTTCTTCTGCAAGTCGGAAGATGCCGGGATTTTTCACGTGACCTCTCAGGGAGTTGCATAAAAGACGTGCGTGTGTGTTTCCGTACCTGGCACGATTGGTCAATGGAGATTTAAACTGGCCATCTCCTTGAATCAGCGACGGTGCGGGAATCTTCTGCAGGTGGAGGAATCTTGGCAAACCGATTTTGCCGTTGGACTCCTGGCATGGGATTCACCCTAGAACACCATCCTTGGGCCGTAGATTCCTCCACGGGCCCGGTCTTGCGTGAGTGGCTCCTGCATGCTAACAATCGGGATTTTGGGAATTCGTCGATCTAATGGGGAATTCTAAATCTAACTCTAGGACCCGACCTAGTGGCCTCGTTGTGGATCCCTCGGACCGACCTAGCCATGAATCGCCACATTCATGGTGGGATTTAGCCCTTTTGGGGCTGTGTGACTCGAATCCTCCAAATCTAACCTTTTTGTTATTTCTATACTATTTTTAAGCAAGGTTTGAGGGATTCTAAATAAAAACACAAATCTAGACCAAATACTATAATGGGTATGACACAACCCTATTTCGGTTTCTACACTCTTTTTATGGATTTTTCTATACTTTTATCAACTTTAAATTGCAAATTTCCAAAAAAATAATTCTACGAGTCCCAAGTGACAAATTGGGAGCTCACAGGGTCCACTCAACAAGGAGAAGATTTAGAAGAGGGTTTGGGATAACTTTTAGAAAACATGCACCAAGAGGTTCAAAACTTCGCTGTCCCGGAGGGAGGTCCACTCAACAACGAGAAGGTTAGAAGAGGGTGTAAGAAAAAAAACACAAAGAGAAAACACACAAGTTAGACCATGTGGCAACACAAAGCTCACACGCTAAAGGCCCCCCAAAGCGGCATCGCCAAGATACGGTGGGAGGTGACTTTAGGATTAGTGCAAGATACAAAAAAAGACTCTTAAACTTCACAAGTTAGACCACAGCACGTACAAGAGGAAGAGAGAGGCTCTCCACTTACAACAAGGTACCAAAAACTTCACAAAGAGTACACAAAGCAAGGTAGAAGGACCCCCAAGGACCTTCAATGCTTGAAATCTAGCAACAATGGAGCAAAAAGTGCTCCAAAAACACCGTAGAGGTTTTTGGCTTCAAACGCCAAAATATCCAAAATAACTTGGACCCACGGATCCAAAACAAGAATTGGGGGTGTTCTAGAGAGAGAAATGGGGCCCTTATATAGGTTTCCAAGGGCTCACCCCTCCCTCTAGAGTTCTAAGGTAACCTTATCAACAAGGATTTTCATCCTCATCCTCAAAGATTTTCATTTTACATCCTAAATTTCTACTTCTACCATCTATGCTAGATCAACATCCTAACTTTTGGAGATTAGCTCCAATCGCTAAACGGATTGCGCCGTTGGATCCAGATCGCCGTGTTTAGTCCTAAATCCCTCTACCCCCCGTACCGAGGCCAAAAACCCATCGTAGGCTAATTTAGTTTAAAAACCAAATCGTTGTAAAATTCTAGATCTTGGGGATCTCCTATTTTGAGAAATGTGAATAGCCTAGGGTCTCCAGTAGGTGCGAGAGAGTCGGGAAGGACTTTTGGTTGACTTCGTTTCGCCATCGTATGGTCCCGGAATGCCGGTCAACGCGGCGGGGACCCCGCCACGTGGTTAATTCCCGAGGAATCTCACCGGTTCGGGTACTTGCCGCTATTGGAATGTCGTGAAACTTCACAGAGCGCATTATTAACATAAAACAAGCTAGTCTAATTTTTAGTGAGATTTTATTGTAACCTGGGTAATTTCCATGAAATTCCCGTTGGAGGTTAGGAGGATTGACCACCCGAAAAAGGTTCTTCTGCAAGTCGGAAGATGCTGGGATTTTTCACATGACCTCTCAGGGAGTTGCATAAAAGACGTGCGTGTGTGTTTCCGTACCTGGCACGATTGGTCAATGGAGATTAAAACTGGCCATCTCCTTGAATTAGCGAGGGTGCGGGAATCTTCTGCAGGTGGAAGAATCTTGGCGAACCGATTTTGCCGTTGGACTCCTGGCATGGGATTCACCCTAGAACACCATCCTTGGGCTGTAGATTCCTCCACGGGCCCGGTCTTGCGTTAGTGGCTCCTGCATGCTAACAATCGGGATTTTGGGAATTCGTCGATCTAATGGGGAATTCTAAATCTAACTCTAGGATCCAACCTAGTGGCCTCGCTGTGGATCCCTCGGACCGACCTAGCCATGAATTGCCACATTCATGGTAGAAATTAGCCCTTTTGGGGCTGTGTGACTCAGACCCTCCAAATCTAACCAATTTGTTATTTTTGTACTATTTTTAGGCCAAGTTTGGGGGGATTCTAAGTAAAATACAAATCTAGACCAAATACTATAATGGATATGACACAAACCTATTTTGGCTCTACATTCTTTTTATGGAGTTTTGTATACTTTTATCAACTTTAAATTGCAAATTTCCAAAAAAAATAATTCTACGAGTCCCAAGTGACAAATTGGGAGCTCACACAACCCTGATTCTTAGGATGCAGTATTAGATGTAGAATTTATAGTGCATTCTCACTTGCATTCTTTGGTATCCATTGAATTTACGTGGCATGTGATGTGGCATGAAGGTAAAAGCAATATTACGGCTATTAAATCATCTGCAAGCTTTGGCCCACCACTACCAAAGTCGTTGGTAATTAAAGCTATTGTATCTTTGAAAAATTTGGATTTCAGAAATTTCAAAGCGTTCTTATGTATTGGAGCTTTGCACGCCCCATTGCAAAAGACCACTCTTGTAGGACCGGCCAAAGTTACGGGAAAGGGGAGCACGATCTTTGGTAAAGGCTGGCATGATGCCAAAGAAAATGAAGAAATGCGGGCGGCAACTTCTTGTAGCATTCTTGTGATCTACTGAACACAGAATTGAGCCATTGTTTTTTCAAGTTTGCGTCATTGGTATGTGAGCACCCTGTGCATGTTGCCGCACAAGAGTGCAATTAGTGCTTCTTCTGTTGCCTGCAAGTTGCAAGGGACTCCTACTTTCATTTTGTTACAACTTTTTTCATACACGTGTTGGTGGATTGGACATTCTTGTGGAAGTCTTGTGATTTGATCAACTCAAAATTGAGCTATTGTTTTTAAAAGTGTGCTTGATTGGTATATGAGCACCTTGAGCATGCTGCGTTGCTGGAGTGTTCCATCGCATTTTTTAATGTATACTACAAGTTGCAAGCAATGGGAACTTGTAGACAGATTGGCACTATTTTTTTTCATGTGTTGACGGATTGGACATTTTCTGTAGAACTTCTAGTAGCATTCTTGTAGTCTAATCAACATAGAATGGAGTTTTTGTTTTTCCAAGTCGGCGTGATTGATATGTGAGTACTTTGTGCGAGCATGCTGTGTTGTAGGAGTGTTCACTTAGTGCTTTTTCTAATTTCTGCAAATTGGAGGGGATTGGGACTCGTTAGTAGATTGTTACCATTTTTCTTCTTGTTTTGGTCGATTGCACATTCTCTGTGGAACTCCTCGTAGCAGTCATGTGATTTGATCAATACAAATTTGAACAATTGCTATTTGCAAGTGTTGAATATCACAAAGTAGTAGTTCTTTGAAACCAATTCTACTAACTTCTTGTAACTGAAGTAAGGATGTGAGCCCTCAAGTTAGCACTTGGAGCTCTGGGTTTATTTTTCGCGATTTATTGTTAGTTTTTAGTATAAATTCATGCAAAATAATATGAATTAGTAGTTGAGAGGAGTTTGGTAGAAGTCCCTACCAGATTAGTGAAGGATTGTCCTAAAATCATGGAAAGCACAAAATACTCCGCTTTTCTATGTTTAGGTCTTAGTTAGTGTCTAAGAGTCCATATGTACGTTTTAGAGAGATGTGAGGATGTGAGAATTAGCCAGCTCTAGTATCTTGTCCATGTAAAACTCGACATGTGAGCACATGTGACAGCCTAGCTAAATCATAAAAGTCTATGTTCAGGTTTAGAAGTGTCTAGATCCAATTCGTGTGGAATTTGGACTAGTTATGTGAAGATCTACAAATGTTGAAGAATACGAACCAGAATGCAAAGTAGAAGAAGGGCGAGGTGACTGGAGCTTACAGAAAGGTAATTTTAGGGTAAAAACATGCCAAGAGATCAACAGCGGAGCTAATCAACAGCGGAGCATCCTTATTGGAGGTTTGGTTTTGCCCGTAGCTTTTGGACACTTCCTAGAAGATTACCCAAAAGTTTCGGGATTTTACAAAACTCCACGATGACTCCATGAGAAGTCAACCGCCTTTGAAATTGATGATAAATTCATAGAAATTACGCAGAGTGCGGTAAAATCTCACTAAAAATTAGTTTAGAGTTTTATATATAAAATAAGTGACCAGTCAAGTTTGAAGACTTTCTGATAGTCAGAAGTACCAAAATCGGCAACGACATTGAATTTAACAAGAATTTACAACATGGCGGCGGGTTGACCGGCAAACCAGGAGTTGGCGGTGTCCGAATGTCATAAACAAGGAATGTTTTCTTACTCTCACAAACCTTCCAGGCAACCCTAGCTAGTTAGTTTTCTCGGGAAATTCAAATTCCATTAGTTGGGATTTTGACTTTTCTTTGAAATTATCGTTAGTGGTTTTTAAGAGTATTTACAGTCTGGAAATGGGGAGTAGGGGATCCCGTAGACTAATTGGGGTCTTCTGAACGCGATGGCGCAATCGGTTTTCAATTTGGAGTTGTTCTCAAGAAGATAGGAAGAGTTTAGCCGTAAGTTTGACATTTTTAGAGTAATTAGCGGTAATTTAAGGTTAATTGACAAAATATCTTGGTGGAAATTGAAGATTGGATTTAGTTAAGATTTCAAATCTTTCCTTTAAAAGCCAATTTAGATTAAACTAAGGAAATTTGAAAATATCCTAGGGTTGTTTGCAAAATATCTCAAGGTCAAAATAGTTAAATTCCTAAATATCTTCGGGAAAATCTTAGATTTTATTTTGGAGAAGATTTCCTTTCTAATTAAGGCTTGTTCTAGAAAATTCTAAAGATTAAACAAAGATTATTTAGGAAATATCTTAGGGTAGTTTAGAATTTAGCTTAGGGTAGTTTTTGAGTAAAAAGACCAAATATCTCATGGTAAACTAAGTGGTGGGGCCTTCTAGCGAGTATATAAGGCCTCCCCGCGAAGTTTTCCATACCCCATTGTTTCTTTGTCTACCTACCAACACTCTGTCGGAGTACAGACACTCTCTTGTCTTGTTCAAATTGCTTACCGGCTTTGTCGGAAGCAACTAGTTAGGCCAAATTTTGGTCATCTTTGTTCATTTTTGCTTGTTTTTCTTTCTCTTAGTGGAGGATCTGATTAAAGGACTCGGGGTTCCCTTTTGAACCATCAATACCACACTAAAACCGCACTTTTGGGAGGTTTTCATCCCCCAACACTTGCATACCTTGTTCATATACTAATTTCGTGTTTTTGCAACAGCCATTGAGCTAGAATTCTTAAAGCGGTGAAGCTAGTCCTTACCAAAAGATTCTAACACTCAAAACACCGGCCAAACTTCGTTGTATAAAAAAGTTTGGTTTGACTTGATCCCTAATTTTTGGTTTAAACACTTTCATGTGTACCTCAATTAGGAATTAAAACCATCTGATACCTTGGGAATTATTTTAATCCTTAATGTTCGGTTTAAACACTTTTATGTGTACCTCCTTTAAGAATTAAAACCTTCCTATAGCCACTTGGAACCATTCTTGATGAGTTTAGCCTGGGGTTGCTCCGACATGGCAAAGCTTTCACCTCAACTGGAATTTACTTGAAACTTGAAGGAATAATTCGGAAAAATACCCTCGGTGTGTTGGTTACTTAAGCCAAGAACCCACGCCCAGTGGCTCCTTTTCTTCTGCCGGACTTTGCTCACTTTGTTTGTTTTGCTTATTGCCAAATTGTGGATTTAGTTGATAGTCTAGTTTTGCCTTAGTTTAGTTTATCTTTGCCTTTGTTAGTTTAGATCACTTTGTTTAAGTTTATTCCAAAACCCAAAAACAATTAGTTAGTTTGCTAGTTTAGTTATTCTCTAGAAAATCATAAAGAACCTTAGTTTAGAGCCCTATGCTTAAGTTACCAAAAAACCCCAAAAATCATTTAGAATTGCTTCAATTAGTTAAATTTTTAACACTCTTAGATTTAGTTAGTTCCTTTTATTTTTAGTCTCAAAAATACATTACCGTTAGTTAGTTAGAGTTCAATTATTTTCCTAATAGCTTAGTTAGTTTTCTTTTTTTGTGTTTAGTTATTCAAGCCAGAACGAGCCAGTCAACCAAAAGCCAGAACGAGCCAGTTAACCAAAAGCCAGAACGAGCAGTTAACAAAAGCCAGAACAGAGCAGCCCATCAAAGGCGGGGTACGAGGCGGGTACGAGGCGGGTATCGGGCGGGAGGCAGCCAGTGACGATGCGCCACGTGGCACCCCTACATATCCCGACCCAGCAGCAGTGGTGATGACTGGAGGTCCAGCCTTTGCAAATTCAAGCCAAAGTCCAGCCTTTGCGAATTCAAGTCCAGAGTCCAGCCTTTGCGAATTCAAGTCCAGAGTCCAGCCTTTGCAAATCAAGTCCAGAATCCAGGCTCCAAATTTCAGACCATCAAGCCATCAAGGTGATCTAGTTACTCAAAATTAATCTTTTGGAACTCACATACCAAAACTTTGAAACAAAAATAAAATACTAAAGGTTGGCCATTGCTCACCACACCAAAACATTTTGACTTTTGTCCTACAAATTTTGGGATTGACAACTAAAAATTCAACTCACTTCGAACATTCCAACTCACAACTCTCCAACTCCATAGCCAACTCCAAATGACAACAAAACTCAAAGCAAAACATACTTAAAGAAGACAAAGGGGCGGCTTGGAAATAAATTAGATTAAAAAACTAATTTTTCCTAAAGAATCTAACTATTCACGTGTGCTTGTTGTTTTGTTTTTCACTATTCATTTTAGATTTGGCACGGTTTTTTATCATTTTCTATTCATTTTGTTTTGTTTCGTTGTGCTTTTACTATTCATTCTAGATTTGTTTTGGTTTTTATTCCGTTACTATTCATCTACTATTCATTTGAGACAAATTGTTTTTTGTTTTTATTCTTTCTTTACTATTCATCTACTATTCATTTGGAATAGTTTTTCGGTTTTATTCCTTTTACTATTGAAGTATTTGGTTTTTTCTATCAATTAGTATTTTGGAAGGAATTAGTTGGTCTTGTTGACTTGGGTTTTGTTTTATTGGCCTAATAAGCCAAATAGGAAAAGACGAAAAGTCAACAAAAATAATAGATTAATCCAACAAAAATAATAAACTAATGAATAACAAACAAAATTGACTATTCATTGGAATACTATTAAAATTGGACGATATTAATCTTTTAAATTAATTTCTAATTAAAATAAAACTCAAGGTAGTCGGAAATAGGGCCTTGAAGTTTATTTTAATTCAAAGAATTGTTTAAAATTCAACTAAAAACCATTAAAAATTTAACGTAATTCCCTAAAACCAAAGGAATTAAGTTAAATATTTTAGACTAACCCCTTTTTGTAGGAAATTAGCTATAAAGGATGTAGGAAGGAGATTTCCCACATCTTTTGACACCAAACTCTCATCCAGCAGAAGAAGCACACATGATGGAGGACGACGGCTATCTTGAAACCATTATGCTAGTGATCTGCGATGACGGGACTATGGACCCAGAAGTACGCTAATTTTACCCTTTTGTTTTGTCTTGTTTTTGTTTTCAAATTGAAATTAGAATCTTTGCTATTAGAAGTTAGTTTTTAGATTAGGATTTTAGAATTTAAGTTAGATTTAGAACCTAATAAGTAATTTAGAGGTTATAAAACCAAACCATACTTAAGACTTAACCCAATAACGAGAATTACTAATAATTAACCATAACCCTCCACTGGACGATAATTTAAGATTTTCATCCAAAGGAATCTTTAAGGAATCTTTTTAAGGAAGGAATCAAATAAGGAATCTCTAAAGATTCCAAAATACCTTTTTACTTTTGAAAATACTTTATTTTTGAAGGATAAAAGGTTGGATGAAGTTTGAGACCAATTTCGGATGAAAAACATCCAATTAGGTCAAAACTCCGATTAATCTTAAAAATCCGTAACTTAAAGGAACTAATAACTTAACCTTAGAATTTAGAATTACTTTGGATTGATTTGTTATTTTAGATTAGTGAATGAAGGTTAACACAACTAAGGGGCCGAATTTACCTCGTGGTAACTTTTGCTAGAAATCTTGGAATCTAGTTTTCTTCACCATTCTGGGAAGGGGAAATTATATTCTAAAAGGCTACTTAGATACAATTTTAGTTAAATTAGATTTTGTTTTCTTTCTTTGTTTTTACCTAACCATAACGTTTAATTAATTAACCCATAGTTTTTTCTTAGAGTTAGTGGAATTTTACAGGATTATCAGTCACAAAAAGTGTCCATTGCTTGGAAGGCGAACACTTAATTAGGAACCACCCGATCAGGAGTAAATCTCCAACAAAACAGCCGCTAGAGTCCGTGTATAACTTTCTGACTCAAGGGTGGAGTTAGAAACACTCATAAAGGACAATCCAAATTGCCACTGCATATCTAGTTCGTACTTTGAGACTATTCAAAAATTTTGCACGTTCTTGATTGCTAATGAAATCGGATTGCAATATATGCACCAAAGATTGAGTCGTTTGTAAACTTATAGAAAAGTTAGGAAGGATCAAAGTTTTATTGATAGATGCTTCAAAATTATTGTTCACAAATCACCAATTGTTCACTTGCAGATGAATGTGTCAACATTCCCGAAATTGACATTGCTATTATTAAAGCCAATGACAACGTGAATGGATTGTGTGCGGTCTATTTTTTGCAATTTCCAAAGACGAAATAGCACAGTACAAGAAGTTGCTTCACATATGTGGACACATGATAACTTTTAATGACTCAATTTTTATCTAACCAACACAATAAATGCGTTTCCATAAAAAAAACATGTCTTTTGTCTTTGTTACCATAATATTGGAAGTTACCAAATGCCAGGTGAGAACATACCCTAATACAATCATTACTAATTAATTATTGACTAATAAACTAACACAGTATTTTGATGAGGTCTGTACACAAAGAATTAGAAGACTGTAGATCCAACAAGATCTTGAAGGAGAAATCAGAGGAGAAATAATTGGAAGTTTTGCACCAAATTTTTACCTAAGAAAAATTGCATGATCATATTATTTTCCACTAATTATCATTTAAAAAAAAATTTAAACACATTTAATTTTTTTTACTTGCTATTGTTTAAAATAAAATTAAAAAATTCATTGTGCTAATTTTCAAAAAATTGATGCTTCAAAGTTCAAATTTGACTTGCGAAAGTAATACCATATAAAATCTAGATCCATTGATTCAAGTTTGGAACAAAAGATTGCAACTTCTAATTCATTGGAATTTTTTTGAGAATTGCATAATTTAAAATATATATACACACACACAGATATATATATATATATATATATATATATATATATATATATATATATATATATATATAATTTAAAAAATTCCACATTTATAGAAAATAGATGTAGCTCAAATATTCAATTGACCTTTTCAAATATTTGAAGGATCAAATTGCATTTGGGAATGATAATTTCCTAAGCGTGCATGTCTACAATTCTAGTCCTTGGAGGCTTAGAGCATCTCCAAAGCACTCTATAAAAAGGGGATGATAAAATCTCGAGGGATTTACTTCTAAATTTTTAGAAAACTACATGAGATGAAAAATAGGATTAATTTAATTTGGTGAACAAAAAATTTATACCTTTCTCAGGTCTACCATAGCATTGATAATAAGTGATGTGTACAATTATATATAAAATAGGATATAGGATAAATCCTCCATTTTTGTCTTTAGTAGGAAAAAAAATAGGATGTTGAACTTATAGTTCCCCTAAACCTATGTAGTAGGTTCAATTCTATAATTAAAATCTAATGAGGTTTGATGAAAAATTTAAGACTTTTCCGTCCATTCTTGAATGCTGGAAGAAAATTCGTTTTTTTTTTGGTGGGTGGCCGGGGGTGACATGGCAGCTTCAACTGCATTAGGGTTTTGCAAAGCGTGCGCGCTCTAGTATTCGGCTATAGGATGGCCTCCAAGGTTTAGGATGCCACTTGTGTGTATCGCCATTGACATTTTTGGGAGCAATTTGCATTGCAGGAGATAGATTTTGATAAGTTTGACCTTCGACGAGCTTACTATAGCAGATTTGCATCAACTGAGCATGGCTTTGGAGATTGGACAAGAATGTATGAGCTGTGTCTTTGGATCTGTCCCGATGATTGTGGTGCTAGTCAATGAAGGTTGTCTTTACCTTCCTTTTTTCTAGTTGTATTTTCCTTGTTGTTTCCTATTGTAGCTAGCAATGGATTTCAGTGAACCGCATGCTAATAGTTCTGTGGCTTCTTTTATGTTTGGTTGCAACTAGTTCCATGTGCATTTTGACTGCATGAAATGGTGCCTAATATAAAACCACTACCCTAAACTTGAACTAGTAAATTTTTGATACTATGTTGGGTTGCTACTAGCAAAACATGTATTTGTAAACACAAATTTTATATTGAATTTTGGTGTATTTGGCTATCTTGTTTGTGAATGTGGTCTTACTATTTGGAATTCATACAACCTCAACTTTCATATGCCTTGTGATGGGTTTTGTATTTGAGAGTTTGTTTTTCCTGTAAATGGTAGTTTTTGCATGCCGGTTGTGTTTGAATGTGGTTTTCTTTATGGGATACAATGACTGTAGGTGTTTCAATCTATTTTTTCTTTAGGAATTGCATTGTTGGAGGTCTGTCAATTTGGTTTTCTCTTTTGAAATTGAATCAATACAGGTGTTTCAATCTAATTTTTTGGTTGAGAATTGATTGAATTTGGTTTTCTCTTTGGAAATTGAATCATTGTTGGTCTCCCTTCTAGTTTTTTCTTTAGGATAGAATGACTCCACGTATTTCAAGCTGGTCTTTTCTTTGGGAATTGAATCACTGTTGGTCTGTCAATCTGGTTTTTTCTTTTGGAATTGAATGAATTCTTTGCAAATTGAATCACTACTAGTCTCTCATCTAGTTTTTTCTTTGGGAATTCAATCACTGCAAGTGTTTCAAGTTGATTTTTTCTTGGTGAACTAAATGCATTTTTTTACTTTGGGATTGAATCATTGCTAGTCTTTTGATCTGTTTTTTCTCTTTGGGAATTGAATCACTGGAAATGTTTCAATCTAGTTTTGTCTTTGGGAATTGAATCACTGGAAATGTTTCAATCTAGTTTTGTCTTTGGGAATTGAATGAATTTGGTTTTTTCTTTGGAAATTGAATCACTATAGGTGTTAATGTAAAACCATTGCAGGTATTTTGTTTTGTATTCTAGACTTGATTCAATTATCACTGCTTCTATTTAGATTTTGGTTGTGTACTTTTACTTGAATGTAGTCTTTTCTTTTTGAATTTACAACACTATAGGACTTCATGTGGTAGCCTAGTGGTTATGTATTTTGGACTTCCATATTTTGTCAATGGCATTCTTCACAAATTGGTAGTGTTTTGAATGGCTCTTTTAGTGGAATACAATTTCTCTTATGTGGATTGTTGTAGCAATTTCAATGCTATGCAATGCTTGCCACTCATGCACTTGGTTTTGCATTGCAATAGTACTTTTCTTGGTATCATTTACTTCTACAACATTAAAATAGGGTGCCAAAAATTAGTCCCTCTACCCACTTAAAAAAAATAGGGTGTTGAAAAATATCCCTCACTAACTTTTTTTTCTACAAATAGGGAGGAATTAAATACTTCCAAACACATAAATATCCCCCATTAAATACCCATTATTGCACATGGTTACCATTGAATGTAAGGGAAAATAAATCCCCTGAGGATAAAATTTAGTATTTTATTCATATAAAATTAAAGCATAGCATCATTGAGAGTGCATTAAAACTAAAGCTTAGCATCATTGGAAGTGCATGAAAATTTTACATGAATTGATAAATCCAAATTTGTACATTGGACAACCAAAAATATATTTCTCAACTTGCAAGTATGCCATCTTTAGTCCACTAAGGGCCTCCTTCTATGTGAGTTCGGCAGGCAAAAAAAACATTAGAAAACAAGAGTATCCTACCGATTGTCTTGCTAGCCTCATTGAGTGGAAAAGAAAGAATTTGTGCTTCACCAATCATCGGTGGACAACCCCATTGGTGGAGATTGGTCTACCTTGAAGGGAATAAATACATGTGCTATTCTTACTTGATTGCTCTCCATCCACCGAGCCCACATGTCAATGCAATAGCCCCAACAGACCGTATTGCTCCCCCTGCAAAGTTTGCCTGTCCAACTCATATAGAAGGAGGTTCTAAAAGCCTCATGTATATTTTGATAAGGTGCCTTATTCATCCAAAAAACTTATAGAAATTCAACAAACAACTCACACTAGGAAAAATCAATACTAAGTTGAATATGGCATTTTAGTGCTCCTTAACCCCTAAAGGATCAAACAACGTTTTTTGGCAACCTAGCAGTTTTGGGCAGCTCACTACAAACAGAAATTTTATTTTATTTTATTTAAACATTTTCCACAATATGTACCCAAGGAGTAGCTTTATGGCCCAACAATTCTAATAACTTTTGACTACATGGTTAAAAAGTTATTGTATGATATGTAATTTTTATTGATTTGCAGGCAACTTAAATTTTTTTTAAAGAATCACTTTTAAAAAAATAAAATTTTTGAAATTGGTTTTCTAGATTTATACATACGTGGAAAGCTTTAAATCAATCCATTTTGATTAATGAAATGAAAGTTATGAGGAGTTTTAGTTTGAAGATAGTTATGGAATCTCTACTCTAAAATAAACTTTGAAGTCCTTTATTTAACTTAAATTTCAATATTTTTGAAAAAAATTGGATTTAGATTGTTTATTACAACATTACAACCATTGGGATTGGCATTTTTCAATTCCATAACTAAATTTTTAACAATTTAGTGTTTTGAATCATTCTCTACTTCTTTCTACTTACTATTTTTTTCCTATATGTTGTACAATTCCAAATGATTTGAAAATTTTCAAGCATGTAGCCAACTTGCCTTGAAGAATGAATCCAAAGAGTAACCACCATTTTGGACATTTTTTCATAAAAATCTGACCTTGTGAAGTGCAGCTGCCCGATTTTTCGTAGGGCCAAAAGAGTGGGGTTGTCAATTCAAATGCTAATATCTTGTAATCTACAAGATGGAAATTTCTAAAAAAATTTCCATGTCTTCTCAAACCAACATACTACAAGATCCTATGGTTACATGTGTCCAAAAATGTTAAAAAAAAATTGGTACTTGTATTAGAAATGGCAGTTTTTGAGCATTTATGGTGAAAACATAGTCTAAAACGTTTAGGGGTGTTAGATGAGACACGTAACACTAGTAAGATGGAGTGATAAAACTCCTTAGCTAAAGGAAAGATAATGAAAAGACGACGTACAGAACATACATTTGTATGATAAATAATTTTCAGTAGGCTTAGAGACATAAGAATATATTCGACTTCTTTGAAGAATCAAGCGAGTTCAAACTATACTCCATGCGCATACTCCATGCTCGCTCTCAATCGCTCATCAAAATTTCGAATCCACTGCTGCCAATTGAAAACAGAGCATGAGTAAATCCACTCACCACCGAAGAGGAACCCCAAGAGTACAACATCCAAAGTCTCATTCACTTGACCACCAAAAATCATGCGCTTGACGTCCCACACATCTTGTTGAGTGGAAAACAATAAAGACACTGAAAACAATAGTAAAGACACTGAAAACAAATATAAACAAAATTTTGAGCTGTGAAGAAACTTACTGATACAATTAAAGAACAAACCCCAAAACATCACGTCCAGATGAAAACAACAGGAGACACACTGTTGCACTGTAGTTATAATACCCCAAGAAGTCAAGTAAAAAAAACAGGTTATAAGGTCTTCCAGTATGGGGGTGACATACAGCCGTGAAAACAGCGAGCCAACTCCAGAAAAATTGCTGCTGCTGATATGACAAATTTATACCGGAAAGAGATTAGCCACAACTAAGTAACTTCTATGAAAAAGCACACATCACTGTCTTTACATACTGCACTGTCTCCTAACCCAAAATCGGAATTCAAAGACGAAAAAATGAACAAACTTTCATTCTAGACCTTCACACTCCTGAACAATGAAAACGCACCACTTAGTGTCCTAGAGACTTGGAATAAAAATTGAGAGTGGTAAGAAACTTCCATAGAACATCAAAATTAAGCCAGTATTTCACATACTTGAAGTATGCTCTGCAAATTCTCACTCTCGTACTGCAAAATAAACAAAGATTCAAGTTTACACAATCTTGTCATCGGACAGATAATGCTCTCCGTATCCATATCAAAGGCAAAAACGACTTGAGCAGAACTAAACATAACATTCTTGAAATCAGCTCCTCACACTTTAGGTCCATCTGCCATTCAAGGGAGAATCAAGGCATCAAGATTCAGTGATCCTCTGACATCTAATTTCTTTGATACATTTCTACTAAGATGTTAAGTTCCAACATTTTAACCCTTAACGACCAGGGATTCATGCGTTTGAAATGACCATTTTGACTGATCATATTGTGGAAAGTACAATTTAAATGTAAGCAAATTTTATCTCACTAGTTTGAGTGAAGAACATCGCACGTGTTGCTTAGTATAAATAATTTTCGGAACAAATATGAGTCCCTGTATGAACTTCTCGAAACTGCTTAAAAAAACAAGAGGCTAAATACGGCTTCTTGGTCCTAAAACAGTTAAAAGCAAACATCCTGACCCATTCGTCACGAGCCATGACGGTCCTAAAGTTGCACTCTTAGAATACCTGCCACATGGTTCTAAATTTGTGCAGTCTTGAGGACATTACTGGAACTCTCATCATTTTTAGTGATCTATGTGTCTGAGTGCTACTCTGGAAAAGGGTGCAAGCCCATCCTGCAAGAATATTATGAACATCAAGCGAACAATAAGATCTTTGATCAAACTAAAACCCTAATCCCTACTTCCTTAAGTAAGCCCAATGATATGAAACCATTGTACTCACAACAAACAAAAATGTACTGCAATGCCCAGGCAAACCAAGAAGACCACCTAGCAGACCCTTCTTCTGCACAAATTCAACACCAGAAGCAAATACATATCCCTAGAAGAATGTATCAGTTTAACTCCTCATGGCTTCTACCTTTCTATTGCGAAAATCTGAAATGATCCCTTCCAAAATGCACCGTAATTTGGAGTTGAGATATGAATAGACGTCGCAGTTTGAATCGTAAATTCTCTCCGTATGTGCCACGTCTACCATTGCCATGTAGACATTAAAAAAAAATTTAAGTGACAAATTTGAACTTCAAATTCATAATTTTTTCTAAAATTGATTGTTAACAAAGTGCAGAACTAACAAGTTTCGAGTCAAATCAGTTTGAATTCGATTGAAATGTAACATTCTCACTCATGAATTTTTTAAAATTCTTTTGTAGCTTAAACCTATGAACTCATGTATTGAACTGAGAACCAACTAAAAAAATTATCACAATCCTATTCCCATAATTCTAGTAGACTAGAAACTATAGATTTGCACACTGACTGGAGCATATTAGAGTAATCTAGATTGATTGATTGAAGAAAGCTCGCAGTTGTTAGTGACATAGTTTGAAAAATATCCATCAACCCGTTCGACTGAACCTGCAGAGTTACTGTAAACCTCGAAACCCTAAGCTTTCCATCGCACCGAAACAGTTGATCAATGTACCATTGCGGAAAGTGATACTGACATGGCCGACACCAATTACAGATTCGTAATTCCAAGTCGCCGAAGATGGCTTTTCCTCGACTAGTCACACATGTCCTTTCCCATCCACATGAGAGAATGTTTTTTATTTCATCACCAGTGGGGTCAGGATCGACATTTCATGCCTAATTATTAATTAAAGTTGGAAAAAGGTGGTTCAGCACTTGCTATTATTTAATTTTGGCTGACCCTGATAGTCGGGTATTGTAATCGTCGGAACAAAAAGAGAGTTGATCACCCGATGTCTATGCCTCATGACAGGCAATGGAACTTCGACAAATGGTTAACGATAGATGCTAGAATTCCTTAGAATGAGTCAAAAGACGCAGCGAGTTTCGGCTGTCTTATACTCCCCAATGGGACACGTGTTTATAATGAAGTACTCCGTACCAAGCACTGGTGACGCACTTGTTTCTTCTTTCTCCATAGCCGTAGAGATTTCTAAACCTAAATCCAACTCTACAGAGCATGCATGACTTGACACACTAATGAATCATCCTGCTTCCTGCATACTGCCCAAAATGGAAATGCAAGCAATGAGCTTTCTAATTTCATTCCCAAGTGCGGGTGGTAAGGAATGGAACTCCGACGGACAGAGAAATTACGGTAGAGGACTCTAATACGATACCAAACAGTTAAGCACAAAACAGTAATGTGTCACAGAAGCTGGGTCCTATATCCCTTTGATACAAGTCCTGAGAGATTCCAAGACAAGTTCACAGAAGTGAATTTCAGCATTCCCTAAACCCATCCCCCAAATACACGAATCATTCTTCACCTTGGCATCCAAGGAATTTCCCAGTCTCTAAGAGCAGCTCACATTTCCACCACAATGTTAAAACAAGTCCACCAAAGCCCTAATTGCTAAAACGGTAAGGCGAAACGAAACCTATTTCACATGGACCATCCTACTAAACCCGTCATGCAGATGTAATTCCTTGCGAATTGGATCAGTTGCTACCTCAAAACGAAAAACTCCCAAAGTACTCCAATATGGTATAAGGATAGCACATACAAAACAAGCCTCGAGCAGCAAATGGAACTCCGAATGGCAAAGAGAGAATCCTCTTCTCAGAATGAAACCTCTGCAAAAAATGAAAAAGAAAACCTAGTCTACATACAAGAAGAATAACTTCTTTGCAATAAGAACTCATAATAACAGCGATGAGCACGAAAATCAAACCGACAACAACTTCGCGGAAAAACAACGCGAGGATTACCTAAACAGCAATTAGGAACGAATAAATTGGCAACTAAGCACCCCACCGACACAACGCACGAAGAACGCATTCCCAGCCGAAACGAAATATAAATCCCAGCAATTCTTTAATTCCCAACCGAAACTGAAATTGGATACTAGGAAGCTCAGAGAATCTATACACGAGAAACACAGTTGAACCAAATACAGCAATGTGCAAAATGCCGGCAATTCGTCTACTATTGATAACTGAAATTGATGCACAAGTCTGGGAAGGCAAGAATCCTCAAATCCCAGAGCATCAGGCCGCTGTACTGTACTGCCACCTTTGATTTGATTGACCAAACTAGAACCCACCGACCGACCGACCCTTCCTAAGAAAATAACACCCCCACATGAACCAGAAGAACAAAGATTCGCTCCTACTACTCTCTACACCTCAACCAAAGCAACCAAGCCCTAATCCATTTAGTTCAACTCCTCCTCCTGGTGGGTGGTGATGGTGCAGTCGCTGGTCGGGTACGCCACACACGTCAACACGTAGCCACTGTCGATCTGTGCCGAGTCCAAGAAGCTCCCGTCGCTCTGGTCGACGCTTCCGCCCTCCATTTTCCCCGCGCAAGAAGAGCAGGCGCCCGCACGGCACGAGTACGGCAAGTCGATGCTGGCTTCTTCCGCGGCGTCCAGAATGTAGGTATCGTCCCCACACTCAATCGTCTCCGTCCCGGTGGGCGTCTTGAGCGTCACCGTGTACGACGCCATGCAGGTGACGCGGCCCTGGAGGCAGCGGCGCGATTGCAAACCGAAAGCCTGGGCGACCGACACCGAGGAAGACTTGACGGGGGTGGCCACTCTCAGAGAAGCCACGGTGGGCACAAGGGTCGTGGTGGTCATCGCGGCGGCGGCCATGGTTGCAAACGGACTGCAAACTCAAAGATGGGCGCCAAATCCAAATGTGGGTTGCAAGCCAAACGACGGGAATTGGCAGCAGCAGAAGCAGAAGAAGAAGGTGAGAGTGTGAGTGAGTCGGGGTTGTGGAGAATTGTTGGATAACTGCGGGGGCTATGGTGGAAATCTGATAAGAGATGGATGCGAGGACGGTGAACTCGAGCGAGAGAGGCAGGCCAGAGGAGGAGTGGGCCAATGGGACTGGGAGCTGCCTCATCCACATATCGTCTGCTGGCGACGTCCTGTGCCGCTCACACTCCCGGCTGCCCAACGAAAACGCCGTCGTGCGCTGGCGAACCGAGTTCGGCTTCAGTGGCTCGCAGTCCTTGGAAGAATTT
The DNA here is from genome assembly GCA_951799445.1 of Pseudisothecium myosuroides. Lineage (NCBI taxonomy): Eukaryota > Viridiplantae > Streptophyta > Bryopsida > Hypnales > Lembophyllaceae > Pseudisothecium > Pseudisothecium myosuroides. The sequence goes on along the minus strand of OX637287.1, from coordinate 32,222,787 downwards.
CCAAGGGACAGGTGCCCCTCCGTGGAAATCAGTTGGAGAAGGAAAAAATAAAATAAAATTGAACTTAAAAAATTAGCAGGGGAATAAGGTAGGAGGCTCAAACTCAGGTGTGTTTTTTATATTTAATTTAGGCAGTTCCGAAAGCGATAATCTCTGGAAGGATGAAGCTATTTACATCCTTAGAAATAGATGAAACTTGCAATCCATGGATGAAATTTCATTAATTAATCAAAATGATGTACATTCATCCAAATTTGAGTGATACCGTCCCGAGATTTGGTAGCAAACATGCGATTTCATCCACTAAAAAGCAAGAATATATTGCCAAAGATTCCCTAGAAAAAAAAATTATTGCTTTTGAGCAAAAATTTGCTCAAAAAAAACTCTGCTCAAATTCCGACCGGGCAATAAAAATGAACATGACTTAAAGGTACATTTTTCTTTCTCCAATGTACCAACTATGCACATTTCAGGAGGTGGTCGCCTTTGATGACCACAAATGACCACTTTTTTCCAACTTCAAAAATTTGTAACTAATTCCACAAAGGTCCAAAAAATATGAAACGACTTGGGTTAGATGTCAATTCCACTTGTCTTTCAAGGAAATTTACTCAATTTTTTTTCAAGATGTTTAGCCTCCTCTAAATTCAGTTCTAGGCCTTAGATGGTCCATTTATGGACCTCCTACCTTAGGAGAAGGTCAAGGATTTGGATTCACACCTATTCTTTGGGCAAAAATTATGGCTGGGGGGCAAGAAAATGGCACATGTTATCTTATGATTGGTTGAGGATGATGTGGACCTCTTAAAATTTGATGTAGAAATTTGATTTTTTGTTGAGTTCCAGGACCTTCATGTAGGAAACCAAACAATGAACTCTTTGAAGCAAAAATTAATTTGCTCATAGGAATATGTAATAGGGGGCCAAAGTTTAGCAAGCCTATCATGTGGGAGGGTCAAATTTGGTATGGATTAAGTGTGTGTGTGTTTTTTGTTGGAAAAGGAGTGAAAAATATTATCTTGTGATTGGCTTAGGGTGACGTGCACCTCTGAAGATTTGATAAGGAAATCTACAATTGACATTTCTTTATTGGATTTGTTTAAAGTAGTATAGGTTGGAATGCATTTTTCCTCTCACTACTTTGGAGGAGTTTCATTTCTTTATTAAAGAACTTATAAAGTGATCTTTATATGAGCTCTTCGGGGCTAATTATTCCTTCATTACTCAAACTAAAAATAATAAGATTAGATTTTTAAAATATTAACAAAAAATATTAACTCCTCCAAAGTATCTATATCATTGATTCTTGTTGAGTATTCTTTCTTTTCACTCATATATTATATATTTTATTTTAAGTATAATCTTGAATATTAATTGGATGAAGTGCACTTTCCAACAATTAATCATCTACTAGGTCAATATTTGAACATATATGTTAATAATGAGAATGTTGAATTTTTCAAAATTATAAAATATGATTTTTTAAAAGTATAAAAATGATCTATTTATCAAAATGGATGAAAACTTCTTCAAATAAATATGATTTTGTTAAATAAATGATAAATGATCCAAATTGATGAAAAATTTGGAGTTCCAAAAAAATTTGGAATGTTGAAATCTAGATTAACTTAACAATAATTTGTGTTTCTACTATATATTGAAACCTACCAAGGGGTAGTGTAAACTATGTTTCATTAGGTCAAGGTAGGTATAAGTTAATTATCCCTAAAGAGATTGATAAAAGTTTAGAGGAATATAATTATGAAGCTTTTGAGGCAAATAAACTTTAGCTCGACTCGAGCTGATTTTTGCCATAGGTTGTATGTAGTTGTATGTAGTTGTAGTCGTTTTGGAGAGACTACAATCATTTTGCTCGAACGGAACTTCCAGTGGACTGAACCATGGAGTTCCAACATTTTGCAATTCATTCATGTATTTATATCTCATTTTATGAGTCTCTAATATACGGATTTCTCACGAATATTTTCTTGTACATTTGTGGCATGCAGGCACTGCAAATATTGTAGATTCTGTTTCTCCTCCCGTCCCTGATCCTGTGAATACTACTGCTCAGCCTGTGCTTGGTCCGGTGGAAAGTGATCAGACTATTCCCATTGAATGCAATGTCCTCGTGGCCGTCCTTGAGCCTGGACCGTCCACATCTCTTACACCGGTGTCAGATGACGTTGTCATCTCAGATGCGGACCTGCTGGAGGTTCGCATTCCAGAGCCGGCCGTCGTAGCGACAGATGCTTCCGTGGAGACTGGAGAGGCGTCGCAGCAGAAGGTATAAATCATGCTGCTCATTTGGAACCTTTTGGGGTACTCTTTTTCCTGTGTGCATTTTGGTTTTGAGAATGATTTAGTCAACTCGAACATGAGCGTCCCCGTCATTATGTGTGAAGTTCCAAATGTGCCAGTACAGGGTAATAACTGGCTGCACATTTGTCTATTGCCTAGCAGGAATCCGGTCCTTCTTGTGATGTAGGAGGAACTTCGGAGGCAGTCCATCGTCCATTGACGTCCAGGGTGGTGGAAAAGTGGATCAACGTCGTCCTGGACCTCAATGGGATATTATGTGTCTGCGAAGATTTGAAGTTTAAGGGTTGGTCAAAACGCATCCCCGATGCCGTTCAGCCGCACTCGGCTATCAATCCCGCCGTAGTGGGACCCAAGTTAGTTTACGTTCGCCCAGGATGTTCCGAGTTCCTACGTCAATTAGGCAGGATTGCATCCATTTCTATGTGGAGCTCGATGAAGAAGTCCACCATCGAAGAGGTGGCGAAGTATCTCTTCGACGGACTAGATAGGCCTTTGCTGATTCTCGGACAAGACTCCTGTAAGACGCTTAAGTGCAGAGATAGGACGGGAAGACCGTCGACGTACAGGGAGCCAGGCACGGAGAAGGAGTTGTTTCTAAAGAACCTAAATAACCTGTTTACTGGCATCCGGGGTAGATTCAGTGCTGAGAACACAATCATCGTGGACAATAGTCCAAATAAACACATTCTCAACAGCTCTGAGAACGTCGTTTTGCCTGAAACGTGGACGAATAGGGGACATGGTCCAAAGGACACGTTTCTCCTGGAAGTCCTGCTGCCTTGGTTTCAGGGCCTGCACCTAGCTCGAGAGGAAGGACTGAAGGTGTTTAGGGGAACGGCGGTTGCTAGAATTGGTCGACGGATGCTCTGTGACGAGAGAAACCATCGGGAATACGACAAGCTGATGGAGATCGTTACAGCGTCGCCATTTATTCGCTAGAGCTAGAGTGAGGGGTTTGTAGCTTAGGACGTACGGATGTGCGGGTATTTAGATTCTCATGTAATTCAGCTCGAATCGACCTGATTTGCACATTTGGAACTGCCTGATGGGTTGCTTTCTTCTTAATCCAGGAAATAAAAATATTATTCTAAAGTTTTGCGTCGTGAACTCTGTGCCTCAATTTAGCTCGGATCGAGCTGATTTGTTTGTTGTTTTTGGCTACGTGATTTCTGCATGTACGGATGGTTGCTGTTTAGAATTTATGGCATTACCTGTGCTTTGTTAATATGTTTTACCTGATACTTGATTCTAGATTGTGCGCACATCAATTTCGCATGATGAGGATGCTCATCTGCCATGCGCCGCGTCTGTGGACTCCATAATGGACTACGGGCAATACAAAATCTTGAGTAGAGGAAACTTCCTCTGCTCGGCGGCCACGGCAAACTCCACTATGGACTTCTCCTCCAGGCCCTTAGAAGATGGAGTGGTCGACAGCTCGCCAAGTGGAGTTTCGCGTCAACTAGCCTCTCGATCCCCTTCTCCGCCGAGGACCCAGGGACCCCTTGCTTCTCAATTGTCGCCGGCTGTCTCGGACAAGGCGACGCAGAGAAGGCTCTACCAAGACGCTGTAGATACGTTACCCACACCGGTGTTGATGGCCACATTTCCGGTTGGGTCGCCTGCCTTACAAGGAGGGACTCCGTATCGTCGGAGAGTACTTCCTCGTCGAAGCGTCTCGTCTGGAGGTGTGCAGAAGTTCAAAGCACCTCATAGAGTCCAGCCAAGTGGATGCATTCCTCCAGTGCATGATATGTGGGACCGAAAGTTCCTAGAATTGCAGAGGCTTCAGAGCAGGCGGGAGTACAATGGGACTAATACTAGGTACAGTCGGGGACCCGAGATTCTGAAAGCGATGGAGATGCAAAAGTGTAAATCGCACATGTAGGGTCTGTTCATATTGTAGATTGAGTGTCTATAGGTACATGCATGATAGCATTGTGTAGATATTATGTAGAACTCAAGTGCTAGAGTGAATCACACTCATGACAATTATATACGTTTCTCTCGTCTTTTAAGGATCGGTAAGGAATTGCCCTACAATTTTATATTGGTCCAAAAATTTACTATAAATAGATGACCTTTTCATAATGAATGTTGTACTCCTGTCCATGTTTCAGCAAACACTCCTTGTTGTTGGTATTCTTCTCTTCTATTCTAATAGTTTTGATACGGTATTTGTCCATTATTTCTCTAAAAGTTAGCTCTTGCAACTCTCATTTCACTGGAAAACCCTCATTTTAATGAATATAATGTTAAAGGAATTACTTTATTAATAGATAGTGAGAATGAAAGGTGGAGGGGACGTATTTATAGTAAAAGTCATTGTCTGTTCATGGTTAGACAAAAGATATGGGATAATTTGAAGATGGAAACTTGGTTTTTGGACATGTGGATGTTGTTTCAAACATCTGGATGCTATTTCAGACATTCTACATTGTATACAGTTTTTGCTTTACATATCCCATATGGTTTGATTTACTTCCTACCCCCCTACTTGTATAAAGAGCTTATGTTTTCATCCATGGTATACATCCATCCTTTTCTCATTTTTTGCAAAGCATGCCACGTGGCTACCCTTCTCCTAAATTTTTCACATTTGGTCAGCATTTTACCACAGCCCACAATAATTTGTACAGACTTACCCTTAGTCAAAATTCATTTGCTTGCTGACGTGGCAAAATTATATTTTTTGGATGTTCAAAAAGACATCACTATGTTTGAGTTTATGTCAAATAAAACATAGTTGTCAATGATAGCATCAACATGTTTCAACAGTAATTTACCAATGTTCTTCGCGACATCCATGGAAATTTGCCTTCTCGGGCCATCAACACTCTAACATCATGATGTCTATAAAAACACCACATGTCCAAGGGCTGACATAAAAAAAAAACGGGTTTCTTCTAGTGGCGCCTTCCTACTTCGGCGCTCCACCGGCGGAAACCCTAACGGCAATTTTGAAATTTTCAAACCTGACGCCCCCACACCTATCCGGGTAAGCAAAGATTGGCTCTCTCACCAATTTGCGAGTACAAATGTGACATGCCCAGGGGAATTAGGGCTCTACATATCCTCCAGTTCCACATTAGACTATGGCAGTGTAAAGTACATTGTGAACCTGGGAGGACAAATCATATCAAAAGTCCCCTCTGAATGCTTACAATTCATCCTAAGAACTAAAGACACTGTAGGTCACGACACTGTGCGCAGTGCAAATGGTGATTGGGTAGAGGGGGATGATTGTCTTGAGTGTGGAGCCAATTCTAGTGAGGAGTTGAGCAGCAGTGAGGACGAATTGCCCAAATCCCCCCCTTGATTGCTAGTAGAAAGGGAAAAGCCCCTAAGGAACCTGGAATTCGTGAGTTGTTTCAAGATAATACATGGTTGAGTGAATTTGGAACTTATGATCCACCTCCTAAAAGTTGGTGTGGTCCTTCCCCTAGTCCTACCCAATTTCCTGGGCATTCTCTTTCTTTGGATCAAATATGGTCACAGTTTGGCTGGATCGACCCCTAGAACGAATAGTTAGGGAAACTAATCATTATGCTAAAATGAATTGGGAGAAAGATGCAAAAAAGAAGAGGTCATTAGAAGGGATGAGAGGGGGTAAAGAGTGGTATGATGTCACGGTATTGGAATTAAAAGCATACGTGGCAATTAATTTATACATGGGCATCAAACGGTTACCAAATGTACAAGCATATTGGCAAAAGTCCTCCTCATTTTTCTGGTGTTCCACCATCTCTTTTCTAATGAGTAGAAATAGATATGAGATCCTTACACGATGTTTACACATTACCAACCCAGAAGAAGTAGTAAATACACCAAATATTAATGGGTATGATAAATTGTAGAAAATTAGGTGGTTACTGGATGACCTTAGAGATCAATTTAGTTCTTCTTGGAATTGTGGTCAATACATTACGTACCGTGGATGAAATGATGATAATGGGTGATTGCACAAAACACCAGTCAGTATTGTTGCATTTTGAACAGTACTCATGATTTTTTTCTAGAGTACTTTAAAAATAGAAAAATAATTTCTAAAAAATATAAAAAATATAACTAATGTATACATCTTTAAGATAAAGGTAACCACCAAAGGAAATGCATAGAAAAATTCTCTAAGTTGGAGAACTAGAAAAGTGCCAAATCTCAAGAAAATAGATATTTGGGTGTTTCAATTAGTTAAAAATAGGAAATAAAATAAAATAAATAAAATAAAAAATTTCCATTTGTAACATCTCTATGGAGATGGTCATTCACCCAAAAAAACACCAAAATAATGTTTTACGTGTTTTAAAATGCAAGCATAAAGAAGCTCACTTTGTGGACTTCCACACAACACAAAATTAATTATTTTTATAATTCCTTTGTACAATAGCTACAAATATACTAGAAGACCATCCCTACCAAATTTCAGCTCCAAATTCGTTTTTATGGGTACTAAATAGTACTAAAAACCTCCAAATTGGCAAGTGTGACATATTATCGGGGGCTATTTTTAAATAGTAAAACATTTTTTTTAAATTCCAAAAAAAAATTCAAGTTGTATAATAGTCATTAGTACCTTGTCTATAAATTTCAAATCATTTGGAGCCAGATCGCAAAAATTATAGCCAAAAGAATAATCAGCATGCATCGTGTGACAGAAAATAGTACAAGTGTTTTGTGCAATGACCCTAATGTATAAAGGTAAATATTGTGCCATTTGTCGATATTTGCCTTTGAAACCTATGAAATGAGGGATAAAAATTTGGTGTCTTACGGATTCAGTGACAAAGTATGTGTCCAATTTCGATGTTTACTGTGGAGGGGGGAGCAATTATGAAAAACCAAAGGGTTTCAAGAAAGGGGATCCAAAGCAAGGCAAATTTGTTGTCTTGAATTTGGTTAGGGGCTTGGACAAGATAGGGCATGTGATCTTGATGGACAATTTTTTTTCATCAATGGAATTGTTTATAGAGTTGAGGGGTTTAGGGTTTAGTGCAACTGGAACAATGAGGTCTAATAGAATTGGTTTACCATCCGCTCACACTAACAAATTTTTTTTAAAGAAGAGTGCACAAGGCACAATATTTTGGAAAATGCATTCTTCTAGGAACATTTCTTCGGTGGTTTGGATAGATAGGAAACCTGTAGTTTTATTATCAACCCATGTCCTTCCTTTGCCCAATAGTAGAGCCAAAATGACTGTTCCCTCTTGACAAGGCTTTGAGAGAGTTGATGTGGACACTTCACCGGTGCATCTAGAATACACGACCTACATGCGAGGAGTGGACATGGCGGACCAACTTCGGAGTATGTATACGTGCCAAGTTTGTACACATAAATGGTGGCACCGCCTCTTTTTCTTCTTATTGGATACCACTTGTGTAAACATGTGGATCTTACATAAACAAGAATGCAGTTGGAATGGTGTGTCTTGGAATACACATCTAGATTACCAATTGGCAATAGCATCTATGTTGCAATTAGGATATATGCGCATGAAGGGGTCTACGTCAAGTAGGATCCCTCCAACTTTAATGATTCATGGGTTAGTTAAGAGCATTAGAAGGAGAAATTGCCAGTATTGCAATAAGAGATGCAACACAATGTACCCTATGTGCGGTGAGGTGTATTTCTGCTTTGGTTATTGCTATTTTGTTTTCCATGAGGTCCTCTAATACACTAAAATTGGTAAATAGTGTTGGGTGATTGTGGGCGCTAGATTACCCACCCTTGGTAATAGAGCGAACACCGACCAGGTTCTATGCCTTTATCCACATTTTTTAATATATGGGGGTGATGTGAGCGCGGTCCACTGTGCCTTCCAAGCAATGGATCTTTTTTGCTAACGTTTCCTAAGTGTTGTGGATGGCAGCGAATAATTAGAATGCATGTAGTAACTCACAAGGTAACTGCAATGCTCAGGGATAATGGTAAAATTTGAACTCCCTAACTATCTATCCTATGTCGAGGGTAGATTGGGTAGTTGGTGTCATTTCTAATGTCCCTAACTACGTAAAAAGGGACCCCTATGTTCCGTCCATGAACCTCTAATACTATTTTGGGTTTTTGAACTCCACCTCGAAGTTCTACTTTCAAAAGCTACCCCTAAAGTTTCAACTCTTACTCTAACTTTTAACCTCTAAGTGTACTCTAGGTATTTTAACGTCCCAACTAATTAGAGAATTTAACTTCACAATTTTAATGCTACCATTTGACTTTGTTTTGACTTTTGACTCCAAGTTCTTACTCCTAAACTAACTCCAAAATTTACCCTTGAATTTTAACTATATGGTTTGACTTTTAACTCTAGGTTTTTACTCCTAAATTAACTCTAAAATTTGCCCTTGAATTTTAACTCTATGGTTTGACTTTTAACTCTAGGTTTTTACTCCTAAATTAACTCTAAAATTTAACCACTACCTTTAACTTTTAACTTCTACTTTTAGCTTTTCACTTTAACTTTTTACTTCCCAATTGACTCTAAAATTTAACCTTTAATTTTAATCTGAACTTTTGACTTTAGGCTTTGACTTTCTACCTCCAAACTTAATCCTATTGTTTTAATCCTAGGTTAACTCTAAATGTTACTCCAAATTTTACTTCTAAATTTTACTCTAGCTTTTGACCTCTAACATTCACTCTAATTTTGAATTCCTAACTTCAAGATCTAACTCCTATTTCTACTCGTAATTTCTACCTCCTAAATTTAGTCTACAGTTTTTACTTTTAATTTCTACTTTTTACTCGGATTTTTTACTCCTAATTAACCCTAACTTCCTTTTCTAAACTACCCTAAGGTTTCACTGGAAATTTTAAACCCCCCTATGTTAAAACTTCCAAATTAATTCTACTTTTTAACTTCCCACAGTTAACTCTAGATTTTTACCTTAGAATTTTAACTTTAAGAAATAAAAGTGTAAATTGATTCTAGTTCTAACCGCTAATTAACCCCTAATTTTAATCCTAAATTCTCTTTCTAATTTAAACCCCTAAGTTCCGTCCATGGTTCTTTTGGGATGAAATTTTATTCAAAATTCCTCCGTCCTACCCCCTATCGCTTAACTTAGCCTAACGCGGTCAGTTTACGGTCGAATCTTAATTATAAGATGTTTTCGGAAACCTCTATTCCTAATCTATAACTTTTTGAATCTAAACTTCTAATTTGCACTAATCTCGGATACTAATCACGCTTTAAGGGCTGATTAGGAAAATAAATGCTAATTAGGGAGAAACATCAAAGATTAAATCAGAAACTCACCTCTTCACTACCGGTGTCGAAAATAATTTTGTCCATGTCTACGTGAACATCCTCACGCTCCATGGTAGTCTTTGGCTTTGTTTTGAATTTTTTTCCAAGCTCACCCCTTATTTAGAAAATATTACAATTTTTGATGATCTAAACTCCCTCTTTCCCTTCTTCCTTTCTTTTCTTTCTTCCTCCGTCTTCTACACTAGCACTATTCCACCTAAGCTTTTATGAGTCTTACACTATGGTCTCAATTTCCAATGAGGGTTTTAAAGATGCCAACTATCCTCTTACACAATTTTGCCTTTGTGTCATCCTAATCCTCCTCTCAACGGTCACCACAAATTTCCAAGATTTCTCTCTAAAGCCTACCTAGCCTAAACCTAGGTCACTATTTATCATCTCTCTTCTTTCCTTGCCTACTTCTTCTTCTCCTTTCCTAATCTCCTTTCATTGTGTGTAGGTGTGAGTGGTGAGAGGAAACGATTTTGTGTGCAGGTACGGTGGTGCTCCGCTCTCTTCTTCCTCCTCCCTTTCGTATTTTATTGGCCCTAATTCTACTTCACCCCCGCTTAATACTCAATTAGTCCAACATTCTTTTAGTTTGCTTTGTCTTTGTTTGTGTTCTGGTTTGAGAAAACCAAGAAAAATCGAAACAAAAAAAAAGAATCAAAATTTGGGAGGAGCCCGGTTGCCCCGTCAAGAGCCTGCTGTCCTTACCGAAGCCTGTTGTCCTTACCGAGAGCCTGCCTGGCCCTTCTCGGCTGGCTGGGGGGTCAGAAATTTTTAAATTAAATTTTTATTTTTTTATTTTTTAATAAAATTCCGACTCTGATGGATGTTGGTTGGATCTGGTTTCGGATGCTGGATGGTTTCGGATGCTGGACTGGATGCTGGTTTCGGATGCTGGTTTCGGATGCTGGACTGGATCTGGATTTTTGCTAAGGCTAAATAGACTAGATTTTTGCTAAGGCTAAATAAAGACTAGATTTTTGCTAAAACTAAATAAGACTAGATTTTTGCTAAGGCTAACTAAGACTAGATTTTTGGTTAAGGCTAAATAAGAAGACTAGATTCGTGACTAGGGCTAAAAAGACTAGATTCTTGCTAACCTAGGGGGGGATAGAACTTTGGGGGGTGCTAGACCCACTAAGATTTTTGGGATACAACTAACTAAATAAAACTTTGGAGAACCACTAAACTTTCTAAACTTTGGGAAATGACTAAACTTCACTAAATGCAAAGGAACCTACATATCTTGGAAGCTAAACTCCGGAGGTTTCCACAAAGGTCTTGGAAACTAGACTTTGGATCTAAACACGGGGGAGGTGCAAAGCTTCGCCGTTAAATTGGTTTTAACACCAACTTTAGGACTTCTCGATTCCCCGGGGGTTCAAAGCTCCGCCGTCTACACTTTTAACATACGCTTTAGGACTTCTACTTTGTCACTAGTTCAAAGCTTCGCCGTTTCCAAGGGGGGTCCACACAATGAGAGAGACTTTAGAAGAAGAAAAAAAACTAAACTTTTAAAGAAAACACACACGAGTTCAAAGCTTCGCCGTCCCGGAGGGGGGTCCACTCAACAAGGAGAAGATTAGAAGAAGGTTTGGAATAAACTTAGCAAAAACATGTACAAGGAGGTTCAAAGCTTTGCCGTTCCGGAGGGGGGTCCACTCAACAAGGAAAAGATTATAAGAAGGTGTAACAAAACACCAAGATAAACACACAAGTTAGACCACGTGGCAACACAAAAGCTCTCACGCTAAAGGCCCCCCAAAGCGGCATCGCCAAGGTACGGTGGGGGGTGACTTTAGGATTAGTGCAAGATACAAAAGGACTCTTAAAACTTCACAAGTTAGACTACAACACGTACATGAGAAAGAGAGAGGCTCTCCACTTCCAACAAGGTACCAAAAACTTCATAAAGAGTACACAAAGCAAGGTAGAAGGACCCCCAAGGACCTTCAAAGCTTGAAAATAAGCAACAATGGAGCCAAAAGTGCTCCGAAAACACCGTAGAGGTTTTTGGCTTCAAACGCCAAAATATCCAAAATAACTTGGACCCACGGACCCAAAACAAGAATTGGGGGTGTTCTAGAGAGAGAAATGGGGCCCTTATATAGGTTTCCAAGGGCTCACCCCTCCCTCTAGAGTTCTAAGGTAACCTTATCAACGAGGATTTTCATCCTCATCCTCAAAGATTTTCATCCTACATCCTAAATTTCTACTTTTACCATCTATGCTAGACCAACATCCTAACTTTTGGAGATTAGCTCCAATCGCCGAACGGATTGCGCCGTTGGATCCAGATCGCCGCGTTTAGTCCTAAATCGCCCTACCCCTCGTACCGAGGCCAAAAACCCATCATAGGCTAATTTAGTTTAAAAACCAAATCGTGGTAAAATCCTAGATCTTGGGGGTCTCCTATTTTGAGAAATGTGAATAGCCTAGGGTCTCCGGTAGGTGCGAGAGAGTCGGGAAGGACTTTTGGTTGACTTCGTTTTGCCATCGTATGGTCCCGGGATGCCGGTCAACGTGGCGGGGACCCTGCCACGTGGTTAATTCCTGAGGAATCTCGCCGGTTCGGGTACTTGCCGCTATCGGAATGTCGTGAAACTTCACAGCGCATTATTAACATAAAACAAGCTAGTCTAATTTTTAGTGAGATTTTATTGTAACCTGGGTAATTTCCATGAAATTCCCGTTGGAGGTTAGGAGGGTTGACCACCCGGAAAAGGTTCTTCTGCAAGTCGGAAGATGCCGGGATTTTTCACGTGACCTCTCAGGGAGTCACATGAAAGACGTGCAGGTGTGTTTCCGTACCTGGCACGATTGGTCAATGGAGATTAAAACTGGCCATCTCCTCGAATTAGCGACGGTGCGGGAATCTTCTGCAGGTGGAAGAATCTTGGCGAACCGATTTCGCTGTTGAACTTTTGGCATGGGATTTATCCTAGAACGCCATCCTTGGGCTGTAGATTCCTCCACGGGCCCGGTCTTGCGTTAGTGGCTCCTGCATGCTAACAATCGGGATTTTGGGAATTCGTCGATCTAATGGGGAATTCTAAATCTAACTCTAGGACCCGACCTAGTGGCCTCGCTGTGGATCCCTCGGACCGACCTAGCCCTAAATCGCCACTTTCATGGTGGGATTTAGCCCTTTTGGGGCTGTGTGACTCAAATCCTCCAAATCTACCCTTTCCGTTATTTTTGTACTTTTTTTAGGCCAGGTTTGGGGAGATTCTAAGTAAAACACAAATCTAGACCAAATACTATAATGGGTATGACACAACCCTATTTTGGTTCTACACTCTTTTTATGGGTTTTTGTATACTTTTATCAACTTTAAATTGCAAATTTCCAAAAAAATAATTCTACGAGTCCCAAGTGACAAATTGGGAGCTCACAGTGATAATTAGTGTTGTTCCCTGTTTTTTACCCCCAACACTATTTTTCAACTTATGTGTAAATAGTGTTGGAGTACTTACCTCTCACCGTCAAACTCTGCCCCTTCCCTGGCAAACTGTGTGTTCCGCCCCTTGCCGTCAGATTTTGGCCCTTCCCTGGAGAACTGTGTTTTTCGCCTCTTGCTGTCATACTCTAGCCCTTCCCTGGATAATTATAATTTCCGACTCCCATCGTCCAATTTTGGCCCTTCCTTGGGGCACCCTAAAACTGCCTCACATCGTTCACTTTCTTCTCTACAGAAAACTTTCATTTTTGCTTGCTTACTTGCCCCACTTTTCCCTTGTCCGGTGGCCACCTTGGAGAGATTGTGAGAGAAGAGGTCGAGGAGCTCTCCGGTCCATCATTTGAAGGATGTTCCTTCCACGGAGGGGGGGAGATATACTCCGTGGTTTCCAGCTCCATGGTTTCCCGCCGCTTGATTTCAAATTCAAACTTCCATCGCCTATACTTTTTTTGATGTATGTGATTGAACATTGGATGACACCATTGGATTTGTCTTTCTCTCCTCTATTTCCTCTGAAAAATAGTTTTTTTTTTTTTTTTGGTCGCCACTTTTTTTTTTAGCATTTCCACATTTTTCCGCATTTTTTCAGCAATTCAGCATTTTTTCCCAGCAATTCGGCATTTTTTCAGCAATTCAGTATTTTTCAGTATTTTTCAGCATTTTTCAGCATTTTTCAGCAATTCAGCATTTCATTTATTTATTTTAGCATTTCATTATTTATTTCAGCAATTCAACATCTCATTGTCTATTTCAGCATTTCATTTAGTTCCCATCTAATACTAAATGCACTCTCATAAAAATTCTGACTCTCTGTCATTCATCAAATTTTACTATAGAGCTAAAATAGTATTAGATTGGGTAAATAATGATCTAACACTAACCTTGCAAATCACAATTAGTGTTAGATGGGACAATTAGTATTGCCAACATAAAGTAGCAGTTGAAGCATTATCTTTTTTAGGGCAGAACTATGAGGTCCAATATGTATTTTTACGGTTGGAATTTCAAAAGCTTCTTATGTCTATTTTGACAGGAAGACTAAGTTTCCCCCTACCAATGATTGAGAATTCCATTTCAGTCTATTGAGTTCACAGTCTTTGAGTCATTGAGTTTTCCCTATCAGGTTTCCATTTTAGTGACTTGTACAGTCAGGTACTGAAAGCTTACAAACTGCCTTTGTGAGCCATTGAAATTTCTTTATACAATGTGGATTATAATTGATATTTTTTTTGTAAACATAATTTTCACTACATCCTTACGCAATCCTGATCCAGCATACCAAATTTCAGTTTCAAAAAAAAAAAATCCCATTTTTTGTGAATTTTTGAAGTCAATTTTCATTGTTTTACAAAATATTTTATTGAAAACAATTGGTGGTGAATTTTTGTAATTCAATTGCATGATTACATAGGGAACATCCATACGCACATCTTTCATGTTAACCCCTAAAGGACCAAACACTGTTTTTTGACAACATAGCGATTTTGGGCAGCTCACTACAAACGGAGTTTTTATTTTTTTTCTTTGAAAATTTCACACAAGATGTGCCCGAGGAGTAGCTTTAAGGCCCAACAATTTTCATAACTTTTGACTACGTAGTTCAAAAGTTATTGCATGATATGTCATTTTCATTGGTTGGCGGGCAGCCCGGGCAGCAAAAAAAACTTCTTTAAAAATCACTTTTTTTTAAAATAAAAATTTGAAATTGGTTCTTCAGATTTATATGTAAGTGGTAAGCTTTGAATCATTCCATTCCGATCATTGAGTCAAAAGTTATGAGGATTCTTAGTTTGAGGGTAGTTATGGAATCCCTACTCTAAAATAAACTTTGAAGTCCTTTATTTAACTCAATTTTCAATATTTTTGAAAAAAAATAAAAACATTGGGTATATATTGTTTATTACAACATTACAACCGTTGGGATTGGCATTTTTCAATTCCATATCTAAATTCTTAACAATTTGGTGTTTTGAATCATTCTCTACCTCTTTCTACTTATTATTTTTTTCCTATATGTTGTACAATTCCAAATGAAGTGAAAATTTTCAAGAATGTATCCAACTTGCCTTGAAGAATGAATCCAAAGAGTAACCACCATATTTAACATTTTTTCATACAAATGTGAGCTTGTGAAGTGCAGCTGCCCGGATTTTTGCAGGGACAAAAAAAGGATTTTTGTCAATTAAAACGCTATTATCTTGCAATCCACACGGTGGAAATTTCTGAAATTTTTTCCTCAACTTTTCAAAATAGTGTACTAAAAGATCCAATGGTTACATTTTTCCAAAAATGTTTTTTTTTTTAAATTTGGTACTTGTATTAGAAATGGTAGTTTTGGAGCGGTTTTGGTGAAAACATAGTCTCGGTCCTTTAGGGGTTAAGAAACACCCCCTTAAGTAAAAAAATTATAGTCTATTGAGAATTCAATATGAAGTGGCATATGCCCAAACTTTATGAAATAGCTATCTTTATATTTTAACTAAATTTTGGCAAAGTAATTGTACCATCATGCTAAAATGTACAAAATTAGATATAGTGTGAGGGTGAAATGCCAAAATCTAGTTGCAATATAGAAATATCCATTTGTTCAAAGTTTGGTCATACGACACTTTTCATTGAACTCTTCATTGATCATATTTTTATTCCTTAAGGGGGTGTTTTTCAATATGAAAGATGTGCATATGGATGTTTCCTACGTATCCATGCAATCAAATTTAAAAATTCACCACCAATTGTTTTCAATAAAATATTATGTAAAACCACAAAAATTGACTTAAAAAATTCACCAAAAATGAAAATTTGCATTTTTGAAACTGAAATTTGGTATGCATCATTGGGATTGGGTAAAAATTGAGTGAAAATTATGCAAGACAAAAAAAGCCTATTTTATTCTATGATTGTGTACAAATCTTTGAATGGATCAAAAATGCAAATTGTAAGCTTTCAGTATCCAATTGTACATGCTAGTTGGTGAGATCAGAGTTAGTAGGTGGGCAACTGAGCTGAATTTACTTTGTAAGGAGGAAAAGAGTGTCAGTGCATTGATGTGACAATGGCACTTGTGAAATGAAGGAACTTCATGTCGGAAATTAGTGGTAAGCTTAGTTCACGCAGGTGGAAATTTGATAAGGGTGTGTTCCCACTTGCTATTATGGAGGCTGTAGTAGCATAGGAGCAGCCTAAGAGTTGTGAGTGCATTCCCACCTGACACATTCAATAAATACCGAACCTACGTGTGAGCTGAGGTGGTGCCATGGTAACAGCGCTCTTTTGTGTAGTAATAATGACCACCAATTTTTTAAGGAGCACGTCTTACGAGATACAGTAATTTCTTGCAAAAATGTAGATTTGACGATGCTTTGGGCAGTGTTACGTAGTGGGCCTCAGTGTGGGCCATTATGAAAGAGCTGTCTCTAATTATTATGAGCCTGTACAAGCGCCTCCTGCCTGGAAAGTTGCTGTGGGTCAGGGTTCACAGTGGTGAAGAAGACGAGCTTTGCAGATGTGATTCCTTGCGCAACTGTTTGAAATTCGTGAGAGTGTTCAGTGACTTCACTTTTGAGCTGAAAGCTAGGAGCGAACGGCGAGTAACTGCACAGAGTCCTGGCGACAAGTGACAACATTCACAAAGAGCAGGTAAAAACTCTTTCACTCAATCCTGATGCTTTCGGAAAACGAGGACTTGAAGGGATTTCGTTGAATGTTTCTTGTTAACGTATGGAGCACACTCACGTATGGTCAACCGCCCCTGTAGCTCCTGACGTAGACATGTGTGCTGCCATATCTGTATCGTTGCGTGACCAGTACCTTGGATTCGTTACAATTTAGGGAGGGCCAGCATGAGCAGTGACGAAAGGCCCTTGTCGTATCCGTCACCGCATGTGCAAGTCCAACTACAGCAATTCCGTCAGAAACATATATTATCATGCCCTATGATCGTCTCCCAAGCGTCCTTCTCTGCAGGTCTCACCGATTTAGCATGATCAACCGCTTCCAATAATAAATGAACGTGATTGGAAAAGAAATTACGGTGCAAGTCTCTTACCTGCGAATCATTCACATAAATTCAAGAGAAAGTGCCTTGACTTCGTCTGTCGTGTACTGCAGGCCAAGAGCGTGACCCACCATGGAGCAACGTGTGGCTGGAAAGCAGCCGGCTGGCCTCCGGAGATCAAATGTTTCCTCAACACCAGGTAAGTTTTTAATTTTGTTATCCTCTTGTCGTTCCTGCAAATGTGACGACGAAATGTTCCCCATAATACAGGCCTTTGAACATGCAATAAGACAAAAATCACTTTAGCAAAAGCCTTGTACGTGGCTCACTTACATGCTCTTCACTGACAACTACACTCTTTCAAAAGTAAATACAGAATTCCCTGAGTCTTCCGCATGTGCTGTATTGCTCGTCAAGCAAGTCAAACATGTGCTAACACGGATGTTCCTCTGTAGCAAGTGCAGGCACTTCGGTTTTCACCATCGTGGCTCACAGTCGAGGAACTGAGCCTTCTGACCAACACCCTGCACAGGCAATGACCACGACACAACAAACCCCAACGCAACATACGAATGCTGGACCTTCGTCAAGCAAACGAGCCAGAAAGGACCGCGGACCCAACTGGGGTCCTCAGGAGGTTCTCCTACTTATAGCCGCTAAAAGACAACTTTACTTGCAGGAGCTCGATATTGAAGACAAACGGGACCTCATGACAACCGACAGTACAAAATGGAGGCACATAGCGGAGCAAATCCAGCTTGGAGGTTGTTCACCGTGTCCACGAGATGGGGTTGCATGCAAAACAAAGTGGAATCAACTCCTCCTCGACTACAAAAAAATTGCTGACTTCTGCAGCCGCACGGGGAGAAGCACTGCTGAGTACTGGACTTTGTCCACTGCATAGCGGAAAGAAGAAGGGATGCCACGTCAATTCACTATCGAATTCTTCAATTCCATTCATGAATGGTTCGACAATCGTCCCCAAATCCAACCACCACACGTTCGAGACCTCTTGTCCCCCACTAATGCAAATTATCAGCCACCCCAGACTACCCAAGACGATGGCATGGAAGAAGACAGCACCGAACCTGATGCAGATGCTGAACTTCCCCCCTTTGGCCGCGGCACTCCTATCAGCACCACGGACAGTTCAGCTGGCCAGTCCCAGCTGCCCGTCACGCCTTCTTCTTCCCGCAGCAGATCAGCACCTCTTGAACCAAGCGCATCAGCAAGGACTGCTTTCTGCGGACTACCTCCGGGCATGACTCCTCAAGTGTTGAGCTCGACAGATTGGAGTGACACTGGAGGACATAGACACTATGGCAGCACGGGCGTCAGAAGAAAGAACGTGTCGAGGCATGCCGTCATTGCTGAAGCAACAAAAACAACTGGAGCAGTGATGGCTTCCCAGATGCAGGGAATTGCAGACGCCTCATTGATGTTGGAGCGCTCTAAGATGGACGTGCAAGCTCGTATCTTCTCAAAGCAGATGGCTTACAATTGTAAATGAGATAGAAGACTTTACGAATCAGCCACTGTAGCGAATGACCATGCAAGACTTGCAATCATGAAGCAGACACAAATGGTGCAATGTTTGTCACAATTGACTCAAGTTTTAGGTAGGGTGCTCACAAGCAGAGGCCCTCGAAATGTGCAGACCGGCCAAAACTGGAGGACTGCTCCTACTCAAGCTAGACCCGACAAAGTACATGCCAGAGCTGCTGTGAACTCCCCTGCCCCTCAAATGGGCCCTACCAGCAACCAGTCAATCGCTGGTGCTCCCAATGCCCCTACCAATAACCACGTAGTGCCGACTGCTGCAGCTGCTGCAGCTCCCACTCCCAATGTAGAGGCCGCCAACTCCGCTGCTGACCACGACAACGCCAAGGAGCCCGGCCTCCAGGAAAACTAAGTCCACACAAAAATATGTACAGAGTCATATTGTTTCTTCTAGCGTTGAGGCCACACAAAGCGCCTCTCTTCGCCTCTCTTCCTGCAGTAGAGACAAAGTCTATTTCAGCAGTAGCAGTCGAAATTGCTCGTGACCGTCATAGTCAGCACAAGCAATGTACAGTATAGCTAGTTTCATATTCTGAGAGCAAGCAGTCGTTAGTTTAAGCAAGGACGATTTGTGGACTCTAGTGTGTGTGAGCTGGGCTAGCTGCCTCTCTAGAGTGCAGCTTTCAACTTTTATGATGTTGGCAAACATTGACGCTATGGTTTAGCGTCCCCTGTAAAATTTACAAATAAATAAGACGTATTTGCCGCTCAAATATGTCCCCACAGCTCTAATAACAGCAATGGCAGCTCTTACGTGTACATGGGAGCCACAATTGAAATGACAAAATTGCTGAAGTCAACGGAAGTGACGCACATGGACGTTGAAAATACTTCTTACCGTCACTTTAGATGGTGGGTCGTTGACGAGTGGTGAGGTACACGCCAAGCTGCCGACGCTTCTCCAAAGCCGCAATGGAGGCCGTCTCCTCTGCAGGCACAGCTGGTCCCCACAGCAAGTGGGGAACGTCTTTGGCCTCATCCATTTGCAGACCCTCCTCCTGTAGCACTTGCAGGAACTCTTCTATCTCCTCGTGAGATTGGCAGAGCAAAATATTATGTAAAATTCCACAACATACTATAACATCCAGGAGGAAAGCAACTTGTAACTCAGATTTTCCAAGAAGTTCACGAAAAGACTGCTTGAGAATGCCAAAGGCATTCTCAACTACGGAGCGGCCCTTCCGCAACTTCCGATTCAAAAGTGTCTCTGCAACAGACAAGTGCGGTCCGTCCCTATGGGGAACCATAGCCCATGGTAAGAAGGGGTATCCAACATCCGCAAGGAGGTAAGGTGAAAATTTATGCACTGATCCCGAAGCATTCAAGAGATTACCATGTGTTGCCAAGTGATAAAGGCTGGACCGCCTTAGCATGCGGCTATCATTGGTGGACCCGGGCATGCCTACATACAAATCCAAAAAGCGTTTGTCGCTGTCGACGATGGCTTTACAGTTCATGGTATATCCTCCACTTTTGAAGTAGTAGTAGTCCGCAGAAGAAATAGGGGGCTTTGAGATTGAAATCTGCACACCATCCATTGCACCACACACAGCTGGAAGGGAACACAAGTCATGGAATTTGCGCTGAGTCTCCCGCATTCTTTCTCCCGTGGGCCATGAAATCTCTTGTCGCAAGCAATCGTTAATGGCATGAACCACCTCCCTTAACACTTTAGAGACTATGCTACGGCCGATGGCAAACATTTCGCTACAAATCGTGAAATTTGCAGCATGCGTTAGCTTGAAGAGAGTGCATGCGACACGCACTAGGACTGGAACAGCCATTCTGTATTTTGTATTTTTCTTCTGCACGTGCGGCCTTATCACTACTGCCAGAGCAAAAACTACTAGTTTAGTCATCCTGAAGATTGAAATCCATCGAGAGTTGTCATACTCTTGGAGTAAGAATCTCGAAAACCACATAGTGGACCGAGGTTTCACCCAGTACCTCAACTCATCGTGATACTCAGCAAGAGATGAACAGAGCCTGAAATTTAGCAGAGTGGACCTCATGAGTGATGTTGTGTCAGTGACAGGCTCGTCTTCCTCTTGCGAGACACTTGGAAAGAAGTCGTCTTCTTCGAGATCAGGCTCCACTAGCGCCGGCAATAGGCGTGAGTCATCTGCATTCAGCAGTAGGAGCAGGAGCCACAGCGTGAAGGTCAATGCTGTGTTTGGGTTGTTCCAGGGTTCCATCTCTGAAGTTTCACTCTGTTCACCAAAAGCACGGAGCTCCTGCAAAGCAAGCGTCCTATTCAACAATGCTGGACTGAGTAGTGACGGAAAAATAAAGGCAGAAAAACATCGGGATGATGATGAGACCCGAACATTGTTCAACACAGTGACGAAGAAAAGTCACCGTAAGTGATTGCCGGAAATGGAAGAGTGAAGCAGGTATTCATTTCAATATTTTTGTACTCCCACTTCAGAAACTAGGACGGACAATTTCAGCACTTCTAGTACACGTCCATTCTCTGCGACAGTCCACTGCTTCCAAACTCGGGGGGTGCACTTAGCGGTAGAAGTAGAAAGATAGGTGCGAACAAATGTAGGGTGCCAAAAAAACATTGGAGCTAAAAATTATAATTTGATTTTATATACTATAGAGCATATAAAATAGCATTGGACGTCTTATAAATACTATAGGGTGTTTAATAATGGGTTCCATTAGCAAAAAAGTAGACTTAAGATACCCCCCCATATATTAATTTTGTGGGACAGAGTTCTTAAGTAGTGTTGCCGTATGAGCTGGTTTAGTTGGCAGTATGATAAATTTTAAGACCCTCGAACAGCTGTTCTATTTTGGATGCCTGTGGCCGTCGGATGGATTTTGGGGCAAGTTCAGTAAATCAACGATCAGGGTTTAAAGGTGGTCGGGTTCAGGCTGACATCAGCGATCAGTGCCGTTCAGCTAGGGTTTTGGCTTTGTTGTATTTCCAGCCTAGGGTTTCCTGCTCAGCATTGTTGATTGTGTTGCTGAATCCTGGAGTGCTTGACGATTAGGGTGAAGGGTTGTGTCTGATTGTTGTTCTGCCTTAGGCTAAGGGCTTGGGTTGGTGGTCGCAAGATGACGTTGAATTTCAAAATCAAAATCTACACGCTTGTAGATGAGAGCGCGCGGCCGGAGCTTCTTAGCCTGTTTTTCTGCCAAAGTGGTGACACTTACGCAGAGTTGCACTCGCGTTTGGAGAAGGGAGGTTGTGTGGACTGGCCGTTCCAATTCTGGGACTTCGATGACCAATGTCGCATCCCAATCAAGTTCGAGACAATGAATCTTGTTTGTGAGCATGTTTATGTTATTCCTAAGGAGGACGAGGACAGGGGACGAGTTCAAAAGCGAAGTTGCCTTCCGGATATTGTAGAAACTGGGAGCAATGACTTTGTGGCACCCACAAAATTGGAATTTCCCATTGTTGACGTCAAGGACTTCGAAGACGTTGTCCCCCCGATGTTGGAGGAGGTGGAAGTGACTTTAGGGTTTGATACACCTGAAGTGGCTGAAGAAGAGGAAGATTTGCTGCAGTCTAAACTCATTTCCAAGGATAGTAAACACCATATTCAATATTTTGAGAGAGTCGGCCCCTCTCAAAATACCAGTATCCATATAGACGTCCAAAAATTGAATTTTGAGTTTAGCAAATTTAGAGTGATAAGCACTAAGCTATTAGTTGTAAAGTATAATTTCTATTAAAATGAGAGTTTACTGTACTTAGTAGCTCTTTAAATATAATACAATTCTATGTAATAATCGTGTTTCAATTTATATATGTGAAGATCATACCATCTATTGAACACCAAGTCATGAGGTCCAAAGTTGGTTGTACAGGAATGTTAATCTCATTCAAGCGGTCTAAGTTCGATTCTCGTTGAGTTTGGACGAGCACCTATGAAATATACATGACTTGGTACTGCTAAGTGAACTTTGCAAGCAAGAAAGTTGTAACAACATAGAAGCCCCTATCCAAAAATGTGACAAGTGCTTCAAACGTTAACAAAATAAAAAGTGGTAATACCCACTACTATTTTTTTCCAATTCTTTCAGATATTGAAATGCATTTTCTATAGTAAATTTAGAAAGAAATTAAAGTCAATCATAAAGACATGTAAAGGTAGAATGCAATATTAAAATATATTCATATCAAATATAAATGCAATTGCTTCATAAAAGCAATTAATACACTTGGAACTGTGATTCCAATGGAAATCCATAAAATTAAATCAAAACATACAAACTTATACTATTTATTGTATACCACGTGACATAGAATTTCTATTGCTTATGTAAAGCAAATCTATAGTATAAAAACACTTAACACATAAATATATTACGTCTCTTGTATAACGTACAATACAAAATTCTATAAGAAAAACAGAAGTATTACCTACACAATATAAAAACAAAGTATTACTATAGAATGAACTGAGTAGAGTAATATTTATGCTCAAGTGGAATTCAAGGCAGCTAGACTGTCGTGAATCACTTCAATTTGAGCGGCCGGAATCTTCAGCCTACATTGAGTCGTGTCCTTCTTGATCTGTGACTTTCATGCAGTCATCAAGGAATCTATATGCTCCCAAATAGGATGGAGAGCTTCGTCAACCTTCCACCGTAATCCTCTTGTAGAATCCCAACTAGTGTAGAATTCTTGAATGTTTTGGTTTCTTGATGTGGGCTTGAAATACTGAATGAGCACAGAATTCGGTTCTTCGGGGTTGCTATTAGGATCAAACAAGGCTCTTGCAATCCAAACGGGCCTTGCATCGCCATCCGCGGGACGAATAGCAAGAAAGTATCCTGCATAGACATCACGCATTACCCAAAAGGATTGTTGTGGGCGATCGCGTAATTGCCCAACATAGATGTCATCCTCTACAAACTCTTCCCGAATCTCACCATTATCTTCAAACTGATCTTCAATCGTCGGTACAATACGAGTGGATGGCCAAAAGCCATCTTTCAAAGAAGATGGAGGTTCAATTGGTTCATGCAACACTACCTTCATTGCTCGCCAGTAGTATATTAAGTGCTCATACCGTCTTCTGTACTCCCCAGTTTGGTCTTCATTGGACAATTTCTCCCAATAATTTATGAATCCCGTTAAACCCTTGAATATGTCATCAATACCTCTCATGGGGCGTGAGAAAACGGGGACTGGCTCTCCACGTGGCCACAAACTCCGACCTTCAAAGTCTTCTTGCCATAATTTAATGCCTCCACCTTCTTTAGGCAGCCAGTCTACATCCGTGCACAAAAGCTTGTACTTCATGACTGGACAGTCATTTGACTCCATATAGAACTTGAATTGTGGAGCCTTGGTGTGCCCAACAAGTGACTCGTCTCCCTCCATGATGAACCCCTAAATGAAAGCCTTAAAATCAGGCACTTCTTCTACAAGATGGGGAATTGTAGGAACCGATTCTACGTCCATGAAGGACTTCATGAGTGAAGGAATGGTGGAAAAGTTTTCCTTCTTCAGCAACATGCTCCACCTCCCAAACAATGCATCGATGTCATCGTGAGTATGTCCCACAAGCATGAAATTCACATACACTTCCCGGAAAAAAAATTTGGCAACAAGAAGGGACCAGAAGCAAAACACAAATCTATTCTTATTGTCACCAGTAGCATTGTCCATCTGAACATTCAAAATCAGAGGGAGTGACAGCCCTAAAATTGGGATCTCTGGAGCTGGTCGAAGAGATGTTTTGCAAATGTGATCTTCTTGTAGAATTGCATCGAAAAGAGGAGCTGACCTAGAGCCAACAAACAATTCCCTGGAAGAATACTTTGGGGGCAATTCCAAATCTCGCAACAACTTAGCAAAGGAGCCGACTGTGTAGTTGGAATCATGAGAGAAGATGTCCAAGCCATAATGGGCATAACGGACATCACCATGACCGTGGGCTATCATACCGGTTACGGATACAGGCAACTTCTTTAGACCATCAATAGCCTTATGTTTGTGGGAGAAAACGGGGAAAGCGGTCTTTGCATGATCCATTTTATCATGCATGATCGTCAAGCACTCATGTGGGTAGGAACTTGACCTGTAACGATTTGCATAATACAACTCCCTGTGCGCCCTAGCAACAATCAAATGCAAATCTAACTTCTTGGCCCATGTTAAAGCTGATTGAGACCCAGCAGGTGCACTTCTCCTAAGTGAATGGTATCTATCACATGTGGAACAACGTGCAAAATTGTCTCCAGGTTTCTTGGCGTTAAACTCTGAGAAGTTCACCTTCCTGATCTTGCTCAAATTGGATGTAGATACTTCCTTCAATCCAAACACCGTGTTTACAGAGTTAATTTCAAGAATGGCTTCCTTCCATTTCCAAGTAGCCGGAAGAATCATGGAGACTGCCTTCTCGCCCGACTTCAGCGTCCGAGTATGGTGAGGCATGTGATCAGCGTTCTTCTCTAGAATGCACCTCAAAGTGGCAGTGGCTTGCTTAGTGTGCTTTCGAGGCTTCCGCAGACCAGTATTTCCGTGGGGCTGGGCATTGAAACCATGGTCCGCATATCCTTGGAAACGATGAAAAGTTGCTTCCGATACTCCAGCAATATGCCTCCAAGCAGACATACAAACATCTATACCCTCCACAGTGACCATCCTCTTTCCTTGCGTATCACGATGAACTTGTCTATGAACATCAAGCTTCATGTGATATCGAAATTTATACGATGTGTCATGATACATACGCTCTCGAAAAGCTCTAATCTTGTCTCTAGAAAAAGGTTGAACGCAATTGTTGACACAACAAGTGTTGCTTGAAACACTATTTATGGAGTCTTGAGTGAGAAGAGCTTTGGCCTTCACACATGTCTCTCTTGGCGGGTTCCTCACTGTACTCATATACCGTGTGCTCCGTGTTGACGGAGGAGCCAAAAGAGCTGCCTGATGACAATTGAAATTGTAACGAAGCTCGTGATTCCAAAGACTTGTACCATTATAGAACACGTTCTCAATCGGCCACGCACGGACGGAAAACCTCCATTCATCTGGAACATGATCGACATCCAAGGTCTTTGAGATCTGGACGGCAACATAAGAATCGCCAAGTGCACCTGTAGCACCAACTACAAGCTTGGAGCTTACACTGTGACAAATCCCTTCGGCTACTGCAAGACCACCCTCATTGAAAAGTGTTACTAACTTTGTGCTCCAAAGACTTCGTAGAACACCTTCGCATTTGAGAATGTCCAATTCCTCCCTGGCTGAATTTGAACATTGTCATCTGAATAGTAATCCTCTGCTTCGATAACACTTGCTGGGTCCATGATCTGTTCATCATATGAAAGACGATGTCAATAGCCTATTTGACAAAAACAAATACAAGTGTTCTACTGGCATAGAGTTTTTTTTTTTTAAACAAGTCAAACATATACTCCATAAGTCGTATGAAAAACTAGTACTCACAATAACTCACTTACAATGAAGGTGAGTAAAGGTGAAATAGATACTTCCTAAAAGTGCTATCCTATTAGCAGTCTAACAAAATTAAATAATTTGATCAAGTCGTTTTCACTTCAAGCACAATTAGTTGAAAATAATATTCAAGTCATATTTACCTCGAATAAAGGTAAATCAAGAACTTCCAGAAAAAAGTTTCAACTCTAATATTGGAGAACCGACTTTCATTAGGGTGTGATATTCAAATGGAATGTAGGTGATTTAAGAAAATGACCTATTCGTTTTCAACTCAACCAACAAATAAACAAAAACTGTCTTCAAGTAGCATTCACCTTCTTCGGAGGTGAATTACAAGCCCTATACAAGATGTAGAATTTGCAAATACAAGTAAGTTGATCAAAATCTATAATTGATATTCACCTCGAGTGGAGGTGATTGACGAAATGACCTTTTCTTATATACCCAGATTGAATTTAAGTAAATCTACTCTGCCTCATTGATTGTTAGGTCATCATAGTTTCAGACCCTTATATAATTTAGTTCATTGAAAAAACCTATTCCCAAGACAGTAATTTGCAAGGCAATTTGGAGGGCAATTACAAACCACACAAAGGATGAATTCTGCACAAACGGAAGCAGCCTGAGTACATTCTAGAAGTGCTTTTCACCTTGAGTTAAGGTGAATTGAAAAACCGTCCAATTGATATTTACCTCAAATTGAGGTGAACTGACAAACTATCCACCTGATATTCACCTCGAGTGGAGGTAACCTGACAAACTATCCACCTGATATTCACCTCGAGTGGAGGGGAACTGACAAACTATCCAATTGATATTCACCTCGAATGGAGGTAAATTGACTAACTCTTCTATTGATGTTCATGTGGACTGGACGAGAGTTTTAAACTTTCTAAGATATATTCCCCTCAAATGTAGGTAGTCTGACTAATATCTACAAGTGATATTGAACTATACTGGACGTATACTTGCAAGCATATAAAAGTAATATTCATACTCAATAAAGGAAAATTAAATACAATGCGTATATGATATTTAGAGTTTGGGTAGGGAATAAAAACCCTATATTCACGTGGTATTCACCTCGAGTGGAGGTGAATTGGAAACAAAGTATCATAGATATTCACCATAAATGGAGATGATTCATAACTAAGTTCAAATGATATTCACCTCGACTGGAGGTGAATTAGAAACAATCTGTCAAGGATTTCACCTTGAACGGTGATGAATTTATAACTATGTTCACGTGATATTCACCTCGAGTGGAGGTGAATTGGAAACAATGTGTCATAGATAATCACCATGAACGGTGATGATTCATAACTATGTTCAAATGATATTCACCTCGACTGGAGGTGAATTGGAAACAATGTGTCAAAGATATTCACCTTGAATGGTGATTAATTCATAACTATGTTCAAGTGATATTCACCTCGAGTGGAGGTGAATTGGAAACAATGTGTCATAGATATTCACCTTAAACGGTGATGAATTCATAACTATGATCAAATGATATTCACCTCGACTGGAGGTGAATTGGAAACAATGTGTCAAAGATATTCACCTTGAACGGTGATGAAGGCGGGATCTATGTTCAAGTGATATTCACCTCGACTGGAGGTGAATCAAACTATTTCATTGACATTCACCTTAACCAAATTCTATAATTATCCTTATGACATACAGAAACCAGAACTGGACTCATTGATTTCAACAACATTGAAACTTGATCACCTCAAATTGTTAGGAATAGACTATTCGTAGAAATTCACGCCTGAAGATGATTGTTGTCATCTCTTATTCTACTAGAAAGCAAGAAGGCGGGATCGTAACACATTCATATTGTGAAATATATATGTCTGTGAACATCATTTGCAATATCAAATCCAAATTTATGGACTTTCAGAACGTCTTCTAATCCTGTTTTCCGATCAGATTAAAAAGCGGTACATTCAGGTCGACTGTGAATTCATATCGTTCACAGCAAATTCCTTTCAATTGAAGAATTACAAGTATACCACTTGCAAAGTGTACTCTGCACAGTGAGACGTGCTAGAACCTGCTATCACTTACTAACAGAACCCAATACAAACAACAAGACTAATAACAAGAATCATAATGGGGTGCAATTTTGCTTGCAATTATCAATCAATAAGACAATTGAAAACATCAATTTCAATGTAGACGCATGCCTCCCAGAACTCCTCTGTATAATCTTCAGAGTTCATAATAGAGCAGTGAACACAGAAGTTCAAAAAATGGGTTCAATCGCTTGAAATCTCTTTTATACAAAGACATTCAAACAAGTACAAGTGACAACAACTGAGACCAACCTGTTGCAAGAACTATGACTGAAGACAGAACTGTCCCTTACGATTGCACAATTTTCGCTACTCAAGCTACATCTGCGGTGAATTGCCTCACACATTCTAGATTGCAATTCAGAAAATCAAAAGATGAATGGGATTCAATTGAACAACGCAGCGCATGCAAAGCAACTCTACTTTCGATCCTACTTTTTAAGGTTTAGGATTCTCTTATTCACTAAACCCTAAACCCTAAACGAGAAATCTAAGAATTGGACATAGCTTTTCCTAATGCAATTGCTACCCAATTTTTGCTCAACTGAACATACACTTGCACTGAATTGAAGAAAACTAACAAAGTTACATCATAATTACGAATTACAAACCAAAATCACAACCGTTGACAGGATGAATGATGCAGGCCGACATTTTTGTGGAGTCCGCACAAGCAAGAAAAGAAAAGCATATTGCACGGCACAATGAGGATCAAATTCAAAACAAAGGGATACGTCATACCTCCATGGAAATTGTCTGACTCCTTCGACCGCAACCTGAACACGAGCGCCGCAGCACGACTTCAAAAAGTTGCCCACTTGCCACGACTCGTCCACTTCCCCTCCAGTCTTGAAAAGTTGAATCGCAAACACTCATAAGCAACAAAAGTTGAATCGCAAACACCTCAGGCGCAAGAGCAAAGAGACCTCACAGGAGTAGACAAACAAACTTCGTCAAAAAATTTGGAATGGACGCAACAATAGTCACTGAGGCGGGAAATTTTGGGAGGGAAGTGAGTTTCCAAAGTCGAAACGGTTCTCCTCGAATCTAGAGCGCTTACAACAGAAGAATGACAGATCCTTCTCCACTTGCAAAATCTAAATCCATTTACTACTTCGAAGGCATTCATGTTGCCGTCACTTTATTCCACCGCCTCTAAGCTTGCAGGTAGGCGACAGAGTGGGAAAAGGTCACGTTCACCTACTTGCATTTATGAAAACAATCCTCTCAGGGAATTTCAGGAATACAAAGTTCAGGAGTCAGATCCACGTGAACATACTTTTAGCAGGATCCGATAATCCACACATTATGCACCTGACATGGCCAAGGCCTACCCTTTGCATAGCTCATCCCACCCAACCTCAATACATTCGGCTATTTAAAACACATCCAATAAAATTGGATCCAGTGCTCAAATGAAGGTTCTGATAATCTTACATTGGGTATTACATTTGGAGCAAATTATCAATGGAAATTGATGAAATTATCTTCATATGGATTTGTTTGCCATATATTCTTCTTCCTAAAGTGGATGACAATTCGAATTGCCAGCAAACTTTGGAGCAATAACGCTCTATCCATACCATAAAAGAGGCTACTGGTTTTGTTTTGTTTGGGTTAGGTTTGTTTGTTTGTTATAGTGAAATCTCAAGGATCTTGTTTCCATCGATTCCGTTTATAGTACCATTTGAAAGCACTCTATGACAAGGGGTGCATGGGCTTTGTTTTGTGGCACTTGCACATACGGTGTGAAAAATATTGAAATTCAAAGTATATATAAAACACAAAGTTAAAAAATTAGTTTTGCTTTTACTTTGAATGTAGCAATGTCGCAAGGTAAATTTTTGGTTTTTTGTAAGTTATCTAAATCTTGGAACGGAAACCGTGACCTGGGATCCGGATTCGAGTAGGAGGTAACCGATAACCGGAAATTAACTAATGGAACGGAATAGATGACAATCCGGATTTGATCTGAATCTGAACCGGATTAGAGTTAGAACGGATCTGAGTTGGATCGGAATGGGTCAGGAACGGATTTGGTCATGATGACAGATTAGACTATATATGGGCTGACCAATCTAGTGGCCACTCTTTTTCAATCTTCATTTGTGGAAATCTTGCTCCAGCGCGTACTTAGCCTCTCTTCCCAGCGTTTTGCTTTCTTATTTTGAGTTGGTTTGTGTGTGCGTGTTAGTGTGTTAGGGCGCGCAGCGCTTTAGTGTGCGTTGCAGGTTTAGAGGTATTCCGGTTGAGATCGGAAGAGCGAAGGTGAGAAACGGGACGTGCGGCTAGGAGAGGGAAAGGTAGCCACAGTCAAGATCCGGTTAGCACAGTTCGTGTCCATGCCTCAGCTCCGTAAGAGTAGAGCAGGGCCGTCCAGTTCCTCCGCAGCAGAAGTAAAACTCCGGAAGGTGTGTCCGGTTATTCCAACGGACGAGAAGGAAAAGGACAACCTGATGGAGGATTTGGCCAAGATGGGCTGCGGAGGACTGATCGATAAACCCTGGGGATTTCGGGAGGAGCAGATGATTCGAGAGTTACTCGGAAAGCTCTCCAACCAGTTTGAGAGAACTCTCCGCGGAAGTCCGGGCAACTGGACGGAGGAGATGTGGAAGGCCGTGTATGAATTCCGGTCTGGAGGTCGAGGGATGGCCTCCTCGAAGGAGGGTTACACTCGGGGGAAATTCCGGTGCGACGTGGACTCCAAGGATGGGCACGCGGTGGCAGACTGTCTGGACGACCGGCATCGGAACCTTCTCCAGTTCCTGGTTCCGATCATCCACCCGGAGAAGCCGACGAGGGTGACCATCGCCATTGGAAACCTCATTTTCGGAGCCCTGAGCGGGGAACGGAAAGTGGACTGGGCCAGGATTTTGTTCGACCTGGTCAACCGGCTAATTCCGAAGATCGGAGGAAGTAGACCGACTCCGTTGAGTCCCTACCTCGTCCATTTGTACAAGCACCATCAACTCCTCACGGATACGGAGGAGAAGGAGTGGAAGATGCATGAGTCACTCCTGAAATATGGGGAATCGGAATCGGAAGAAGAAGAACAGGAAGAAGTATCCGGTTCCGAGGAGGAAGAAGAGGAAGAGGAGGAGCTACACCGGCCGCAGCACAAGCGGCAGAAGACGACGCCTCCTAACCGGAGAGGAACCCCAACCCCTCCGGTTGAGACCTCCAGCCCAGGGAAGAAACCGGTTTCTGAAGAACCGGGTCCTTCCGGATCGGATCCGACGGATCCGTTCAACCAGCTGGTCAACATCCTGAGTGATGTGCGAGCAGACTGGACGGTGAAGAAGCTGATTCTGAATCAGATCAGCGAGCTGGTGGGAGCACCAGTAAACAGCAACCTGGCAGGAGTGGTTGCAGATTTTATCTCCAGCCCGGATGAGATCCGGAAGCAAGAGGCGGAGATCCGACGACTCCAGGAGGAGAACGAGTCGTTGAAGACGGAAATGTTGCTCCTCAAGGAGGACATGGCTACCACCCGGGAGATGGCAGAGGCTACCCGGAAAGTAGCGGAGGATGTGAAGGCCACATTCGGAGCGACCGGAGAGGCTTTCACCAAGTCAAAGTTGTTTGACGAGGGAGTCCTCAAGGAGAAAAAGAAATCCGGGACCAGGTTGGTCCGGATTTTGACAGACTACTCCGAAAAGGTGGAGTTAGTCATGATGGACGCGCGAGAGGCTGCAAACCGGATGGAGGAGAGCAGCAGGAAGCTGAACGGAGTGACGTTGTCACGATCGTTCCATCTGTCCGACCTTTCAATGCCCGGATCTTTTCCGAACGTGGGCATTCCAACGGAAGGAAAGGATCGGACTCCCCAGTCAAAGAAGAGTGGGAGGAAACTCGCGCACACCATCAACCTGGATTCGTCACCGGATCTCCCAGAACGTGAAACAGGGGAGCGGAACCGGAACCTGACGGACGTTTTCGAGCAGCTTGGAACGGAACCGCCGAGAAGTCCCACACTGAACCCGGGGAAAGATCAAAGTATGGATCTGACCCCAGATCAGGGTGAGGATCAAGAACAGAGCGTGCACCAAGGCAAAGACGAAGTCATGGACGAAGGAACGGATCAAGGAGTAGATCCGGTTATGGTAGGGTAGTTAGGATTTTAGTTGTAAATATTTGTTAGTTAGGACCGGACCGGATTTGATCCGGATGTGTCTGGTCTGGATCGGATGTTTTCCGGTCTGGCCGGCTCGGCGGGGACCGAAAGTTCCGCGCGGACTTTCCGGGCCGCTTTATGTTGACTTTTGAGTTTTAAAATGTATATAGTCAGTCTCTGCGAAGGAGACTGGGAGTCTTTTCCCTTGAGTTTTTCATGCATTTTCTATTGATTGCTTGTTATACGTCTCTCCCGCGCGTGGCAGGGCTGTTTTGGTGAGGAGTTAGGAAAATGTGTGCAGATTCTAGAGAGATTTCTCCCCTTGGCGTGTTTGTTTTGCTCTTATGTGCATGTGAGTGGGTTTTCTAAGTGTTGGGAGCGGATTTCAGTTCCTCAGCGTCTCTACAGTTCACGATTCCGGGCGAGAAAGCCGTTGTTAGGCTAGGCGGATAGGGAAGGAGTCCTTAAACGCGCTAGAACTCCTGGATAGGAAATCCGGTTGAGTGCCCGATCTCCCGTGAGGTCTCGCTGCCCTAGTTGGTAAACGGAAGAACTTTAGTTGATGTTGGAACGGACGAGTTCGCTTGTAACCACCTAACTCCGCACGGAGGGAACTTGGCATCAAGGTCGTTGTAGTATGAGAGGATCGTACGGGGGGTCTTTGTGTGACCTGCAAACCGGATCGCTGTCCGGGTGGCTGTGAGAGATCAAACCGGATCCGCGCTAGTTTAGGAGGTAGTGGATTAGAGAAGTGGGTCTTCAGCCACTATAAGTCACGAAAGGAGTGGCGGGCCTGCCACTCTCAAAAGCAAGCGGCGAACCCTCTGATGGTGAAACAGAGGCAAAACTAAACCGGAGAGGAGTGAGAGTATGTGTGAGAGAACCGGATCGGATTGGTCCAGAGGAGTGCCAGGATCAGAAGTGTTAGGATCCTGGGTTGTGGAAGTTTTACGGGACCGAATAGCTTGACAGACCGGAAGAAATAGAGAGAGGTCTGGTCGTTGTTTTCGGTGTGTTGTTGTTTCCGGTTTTAGATCTAGGACCGGAAAGGAGAAATTAGATACTGGCTGAGCTTAAGTTGGGAATAGTGCTAGACACTTCACAGAATCTCGTGGGTTCGATCTTTAGAGTCATTTTGTTATGCTTTAAAGTGGTTTTTGGGAGTATAACAGGGAATTCGCTTACTCTGTGCTGCGACAAGCAACAACACAAGGCAGAGTAGTACCTATCCATACTTTAAATTTGTTTGTTTGTTTGTTTGTTTTGCTTGTATGTCACTTTGAGATCTCCCAGACCGTGCGTCCACCAATGCTATGCTTCGTACCGTCAGAAAGCCCTTGGCAAGGAGGGGTGCACCGGCACCGATTTTGTGGGGTTTGGACTCACGGTGGGGAAGTTATGGATTTATGAGTTCTTCTAGATTCTTAAAAACTACTAAATTATACTAAATTATGTATCCAGTGAAGTGTGTGTCAATTTGTTACGTTGTTGGTACTGCTGAAAAGCCCTGGGCAAGGAGGGGTGCTCAAACTTTGTTTTGTGGCGTTTGGACCTACGGTGGAGAAGTTATAGATTTTTTATTTTTCTTTGGTTTTAAAAGTGACTTTTACTTTAGGTCAAAAAATTAGGAAAATACTTTTACTTTGATTTTGGTCGCGTTCTTGGTACCATTTGAAAGCTCTCGGCGAGGAGGGGTGCAAGGACTTTCTTTTGTGGTGTTTGGACCTATGGTGTAAAAGTTCTGTATTTTTAAGTTATTTTGGGATCTTAAAAACTACTAAATTATGCTAAATTATGTATCTGCTGAACCGTGTGTCAATTTGTCACATTCTTTGTACTATTGGAAAGCCCTTGACAAAGAGGGGTGCAGAAGCTTTGTTTCGTGGCATTTTAAGCTACAGTAGAAAAGTTCTAGCTTATTGAGTTATTTTTGGTTTTAAAAATGACTCTTCCTTTTGTTTAGGCTGTGGCAACGACACAGGGCTACACTAGTTAAAACTAAAGAAGGGCACTCAGAGTGATTTTATAGGAATTATTCTAGAAAAGAAGCAAACTACTTCCTCAATACTCATGTGATACTTAAATCACACTAAAGTGATATTTATTGACTGGAATAAATATCAAGAGTAAGTGATACATACTTAGGTGAAATTCAATATTAGTTTTAAAAAGTAATAGTGATTTGATCATTTTGAATAAAGTAAATTAAAGTTTTTTTTTAGTGAAACTAGTCAACTAACTAGCCAAAAATCATGCATAAAA
The DNA here is from genome assembly GCA_951799445.1 of Pseudisothecium myosuroides. Lineage (NCBI taxonomy): Eukaryota > Viridiplantae > Streptophyta > Bryopsida > Hypnales > Lembophyllaceae > Pseudisothecium > Pseudisothecium myosuroides. The sequence goes on along the minus strand of OX637287.1, from coordinate 32,188,307 downwards.
AAACATTTTATATTGTAAATGAAAACTTACCACACACGACAAGAGATTCATCAAATTTTACAATGAATACTCTTTATTTTATCCTTTCTGATGTTAGAATATTACGTTGTAATAAGTCTCAAACCATATAGAAATGACATGCTTGTATTTGCTTGTGAGTCAATCAATTTCTTTAGTTAAAGTAGAGCGCACAAAGTTAGTGGTACTGATTTGTACTTCTCAATACATCGAAGTAATTATTTTAAGTATATATTTATATCTATGCCTTTCCAATGTAATGAGACTAATATTGTAAGTGAAGATAAAGGGTGGCACATCTTTATTTAATATTTAATTATTTCCAAATTGTAAGATTAGATAAAAGATAAAGATAAAAATATGACTCAAGGTAGATTTTTTTAATACATTGGAATTTACAAAAACAATGTAAATTTTTGGGGATTATTTTGTATTCAATCTATCCAATACGTACATTACTAATCATGATTCTAATTTTTTTAATAGGATATTTTTAGCATAAAAATATAACATTAATTTAATTGGTCCTAAGAGAAAAAAATGAAGACTGCAATTTTGTAGTATTAAAAATTATATCAAGGTTGAGAAGTCTATAAATTCAAACTAAGTAATTCAATAATTTACAACAATTGAAAATTCATTCATTTTTTTTATAATTTCGTATGTTGAAAGAGTATATTAGGTTACTAGAGTTCAACTAGTATAATGTGCTAAAAAAATTATCCTTAACCACTTTCCCAATAAATGCAATCTCCAAAATTAATTCACGACATCTATAATTTAGTAATAACTTAGAGCTAATATACGGTGCACTAAATCATATGCACTCTAATTATAAGTAAGATATATAGGTAAGTACTACCACATATTTAAAAAATTGTACCGAATGTAGGATACAAGATATAGATGCTAGAAATTTATTGTTACTATGTTCAAACTATAGGACTACTGATCTATTCAGGGAAAGAAGAAATATTGGTATTGGTCAAATTTGGATGGGCGATTTTGCCCAGTAGTATCTGTTCCTTAGTGACGTGCCAACTTTAGGGTGGTTAGGATTTTGGGTGCAACTGAACTGGTTTGGGGATTCCTGTGCATATTGTAGTATTCACATATCGTAGTGCATATTGTGCTGCATACTGTAGTATTCACATATTATACTAGACAGTACATGATTTGTGTCTGTGGCTTTTAATTTTTTAAGCCTGCTTACAGTATCAGTTTAAATTTTCAAACTTTGAGTGCAAATTCCAAGGTTCTTCTACTGATGTTGTTTGAACTGGCCGGTTACAAATTTAGGAAGTGCTAGCCAAGTAGTGAATGAAAAACCACCGGAATTTTGTTGCAGCCAGTTTGAAGTTTTTACTCCTTTATAGTTTTCTACCTCCCCATTTATTTAGGTTACGTAAGTTTACCATTTATTATTTTTTCCATTTTTCTTGGCCGATATTGCCTAAAGAGTTCTTTTCACCTTCTAATTTATTTGGTTTGCAAGCAATTTTGGCATGACTTTTGGAGAGCTCTTCCCTTCCCATTTTTTTGGAGTTAAAATTAGTTTATGGTTATTTTTCATTCCCATTCTTTGGGGCTGAACGTAGTTTTTGATTTTTGTCCCTTCTCATTTTTTTGGTGATTAAGGTAGTTTACAATTTCTTCTACTTCCCATTTTTTTGGTGATTAAGGTAGTTTACAATTTCTTTCCCTTCCCATTTTTTTGGTGATTAAGGTAGTTTACAATTTCTTTTCCTTCCCATTTTTTTGGTGATTAAGGTAGTTTACAATTTCTTTCCCTTCCCATTTTTTTGGACTGAAGGTAGTTATATTTTCCTTACCTTCCAATTCTTATGATACTTTAGGAGTTTAGGTAGTTTAGGATATTTGTTTCAGTTCCAATTTGTTATAGATTTTTAATATTTGATTAATGTAGCAAGCATTGCAGTAGGTCCAACTTCGGAAAATTAAAATTACTTTCTACAATTTTATACATACTAATTGTTTGAATAGAAGACTTCAAAGAAATAGACAGTGTTGGTCAATGTTTTCAATTTCTGGAAAGTAATAAACACATTCATAACAATAAAACATGAAGTAGACATTCTTAAACTTTTTGAAAATGAGGTTCTACCCACCAGTCATTAGTGACAACAAATGTCTATAAATATGTACAAGAGGCCATGAAAAGTTTGCATTTGATTTTTTCCTATTCTAAATGTATATGACTGAGGTAGATATATAGGTTCAAACCACAGTAATAGGAGCTAGTATTGGACGTTATTGAGGTGCTCATGCAGGTTCTTATTGGAATATTCTAACATAAATTGTTGCTTATTCATCTGAAATACCCCTCAATTGGATGAATTGAAGAACCGTTAATATGGATGACTGAATGAGTACTTACAACTACATTTTTGTTTAATTTATTCAAACTTAGAAACTTAACATCATTATTTCCTTTTGTATTATGTCAAATAGCCGTAAGTAAAAAACACAGCACTACCAAAAAATTTCATGTTTTAAGGCATACTCAATAATTAGAACAAAGATTCTTTAAAAAAAGCAGTGGTTATGCCAAAATTGTCTCCTATTAATTTGTTGGGATCTTATAGCCTTTTTATTACAAAGAGTGCTTTCTACCTGAAGGTATGCCTCGCTAAGAAAATCGATCAATTTTTTGGTCACCCCAAAAAATCACAAAAACTAAAATTATAAATTGAGAAGTTTACCTTTCTCATCAAAAATACTCTGTACTATTGTAGGTATTAAAGAACTTCATTCATCCCATTAATTTTGGACTAGTGATGAAAAAGTTATGGAGTGTTTTATTTATCAAGCAATCTCATCATCTTCTTCAAAAAATAACTCATGGTTCTTTATTGAACTCCACTTTTACATTTTTGTAAGAAAAGAAGTTGCATGTGGGTAGGTTGCTAGCTAAAACAATGTCATTGTTGCAATTAGTGTATTTAAATTCCATCTTACAGTCAAGTACTGAAGAGTTCATTTTTTCCTTGATTGTGGTATTTCATATGGAGTATTTGCTTCAACATTTCAATTTCTTGAAGAATTAAAATGAAGTGTGCTTTTAAAACAAAAATATAAAATGACCCTCAATTGACGTCTTCAACACAATTTTCTTATTCAATACCTATAGAGCTGTGGTATTTTAGTTAAATAGATTCAAAGTAACAAAATCAAATCACGGAAGGTGCCAAAACAATTGGCGTCCTTTACTTTAAATGCAAAGATCTTGCTAAACATGTGGGAGAAGTTTTTTAAATTTCTACCACACATACTTTTACTTGTGTACTGCACGATTGATTTGGTGTGTCAAACATTAAGAATATTTGTAAAGCCTATAAAGGAAAAGTGTCACAAAATCTGAATTATTTTAGTGGAATACAATGGAACACCTAATTTAGTTGCATTTTGGCAATCATTACACAATTAACTAGAATAAATGTTTACAATGTTACAATGCGCAATGGTGGTTGTCAATTCAACGTTTGGTTAAGTTCATGATTATTTTGCATTACATGAAAGTGTCAATATTAGTTGCAACAATAACATAAAGGGTACTAGAATTTAAAGCATGAATTACTTACAACCGCATTTTTGTGTTAACATGAAATATGAAATGTCCATTTATAAACTATAAATTTTTTTAGGAATATATACACTTTACTATGCCACAATATTTCCATTATGACCTCTAAATATAATATTTATTGCTTTTAGAATAAAATCATTCAATTAAACCCGTCATTGTTGGGTACTACCTCAAAATCTCTAAATAGCAATCATTCTCTTCAAGGCCATTTCATCATCATTCTACATTAAAGCTTCTAGAAAGGTTAATTATGGAGGGCAATGATCAACGCTTTTAAAAATTACCTTGTGTAAAGTTTTGACGATTTCTTTTGAGCTTAATATTGGAGTAAACCATTCTTTGCAAACATCCAAAATCGTTTTTTTTTTCTCTATTTCTTAGAAATATTAATATATAGTCAAATGTGGGACCAAAGAAATGTCCAAAATATTCACATTCAACATCTCTTTTTGAATTTAAACTTCAAAAATGTTGAGAACATAGTACAGTGTACCATGTCTGGGTTTTGTCCCAAAATCTTTTAAATCAAATCTTTCTATGCAGTTAAAAATACTTTGTATAAAAAACAAAGTTCTAAATTGTTTTGAATTTTTTTTAATGTGAAAATGATTTCAAGTCTTCCTATCTTCTTGTCACATGTCAAATTTCTCACCAAAAAAATATGAAGATGAAGAACATATTATACATAATTCAAACCAGTTCATGTCTTTTCAAAATGACTCTACAATTTTTTTAAATGATTTCTATAGTCATTTTTTCTTACAATTGTAGTGCATTTGAGGCTTATTTCTACAAGCCCTAAACACTATAAAATGAAGATTTTAACCCCTAAATGCCCAAGGCCTGTTTTGGGCTTCCTGGATTTTGCTCTAAATTGAACAAAATGCCAACATTTTGAAAAGTTGTATCAATTTTTTTGGAATTGTAACCGTATAAATTCAAACTAGGCATGTTAGAGATCTTATAGGAAAAGAAAACACAACAATATCACTTATGGAGTGAAAGATTATACTATTTGACCATGAGGGTGCTAAAATTGCAAAAATATTTCAATCTTCTTTACATGAGTCAAATCTAAAAAGTTGGTGATAAAAAAAATATGAGGTTAAAGGGCCTAACTTGTATAACCCCGATCAATTTATGGCTTCGTAAAATCTACTCCACAATTTTTTTAAATGGATTTTGAATGTGATTTTCTCTCCAAGATCTAGTGTATTTGAGGCTCATTTCCGAGAGCTCTCAACACTACGGGAAGTCAAGATTGCAATGGGTATCCTTGTACATAAACTTGAATAGAAAAATCACTATCATTTATTTTCAAGATTGGATTTTTGGTACTAAAATTAGACTTCAAGAAGAACTTTAAAAAAATATAAACTACTAAAAATAACAACTTGGTTAGGTTTTATTTAACTTCAAAGTTTTGCAAACACCAGAATTGGGTGCCTTGGGCATTTAGGGGTTAAACAAGCACCGTTGCACAACATCTTGAATACAATGATCAAAATCATTCACATTGAATTGAGTGTATATATATATATATATACACTAGCGTGCCCTGAGCCATTGCCACAATCCAAAAAATAAAAGTAACAGTATTTTTTTATTTTTTTTATTCAATAAATACTTCGAAATTCAATAACTTTCACATTGCAGGTCCAAATGCCACAAAATGCAGCCCGTGCACCCCTCCTAGCCAAGGACTTTTTGACAATACCAAGCACGCCCTTAGGGAACACACGGTCCGGAAGATCTCAATGTAACAACCAAAGAAACAAAATAAAACAATCAAAACAAACAGCCAAACTTAAGGTATGGACTTATGCCGTTGGCACAATAAAAACAAAAGTAAAAGCTATATTTAAAACCAAAAATAACTCAAAAATCCATAATTTTACCACCATAGGTCCAAACTCCACAAAGCAAAGTGTGCCCTATGTTGTTGCCACACCCAAAAAGTAAATTTTTAATTTTTTAATTCAAAAAGAACTTTGAAATTCAATAATTTTTCCTTCGTAGATCCTAACGCCACAAAACCAAGCCATCCTTGCCGAGGGCTTTCCAGTGCTACCAAGAACATCATAATTTGACACACAGTTCAATTTTTTTTTTAATTTAGCATAATTTAGTAATTTTTTGATCCCTAAATATTTTGAAATTCAATAACTTTTGCACCATGAGTCCAAACGCCACGAAACAAAGCCCGTGCACCCCTCCTGGTTGAGGGCTTTCCGACGATACAAAGCACGCCCCCGGGGATGCACAATCTGGGAGATTTCAACGTGACAAACAAACAAAATAAATAAAACAAAACAAACAGCCTGTTTTGAGGTATGAATTTTTTAAAAGTAGATGATGTCACAAAGTACCGAAAAGCATGATTTCTTTTTTATCACTAGTTTGGCGTTAAACATTTAAAGTGTATGTTTGTTGTCCACTAAGGTAGGAGGCTTGCACTATGATTAAGCATTTTGAACCGAACATGACACAAAGGTACATTTTGCTTTCTTTAATGTACCAAAATGTACAGAAACTGTACATTCTAGGAGGTGGTCGCTTTTAGAGCCGTATGGCATTTCAACTTCAAAATTTCTTACCTAATTCCACAAACCTCCAAATAATATGAAACAACTTGGGTTAGATGTCATTTCTTATTGTCTTTCAAGGAAAATTAAGAAAATAAATATTTTAACCTCTCCATAATTCAGTTTTTGTTTTAATAAAAAATGATTTAAAAAAAAAAATTAAAACACGGCCTGGGTCGGGTAGGGTGACTGGGTCGGGTAGGAGGCCTAGTCCCGGGTATAACTAGGGTCCGGATTTCAGTAGGGGCCTTATCTTTTGTGGCTAGGGTTTCTGGGGTTTGGTTTCCCGGGCTTCCGCTTGTTCGTCGTGCTCGATGTGGTCGGCTTGTTCCTCCGTGCAAGCGCTCCTGTGTACCGAGGGTTTTTTTGAGTTCTATTGCGTTGGCTGGGTGTAGGCGTGTAGTCGCTTTTCATTGAGAGTGTTGGAATCAAAGCGTTGTGTTTTGACCGTGGTGCTGCCTGTAGTATATTTTTCGGAATCTAATCTTATTCAACTAAATCCAAGTTCGAACACCAGGGAATGAACTATGTAAGGCTAGCGTAATGTGTTTAAAGGTCACAATGTATAAATGTGCAAAATGCAGAGACTTATTCGTTCTTAATCCCACTAAAACCCAAGGCAACACTCAAGCTGTCCATTAGTAGATGCTATTGACTGATGTATGCAGTCACAGTCCTGTCTAGTGTACTACTGGCTCGTGACAATAGTTCTGGGACAATAGTTCAATGTGGACTGACTTGGCCATGAATGCATGTGCAATGCGGGACTTATATTATAGTACAGACCACTATAGTACTTTGAAAATAGTACAGATATATGTATTTAATATTTCAAAACAAATTAGAGTTGAGGATTTGGAAAGGCTTACAATAAATCACCCCAAGGCTCTAGGACAATATGGCCAATATCAAGGATTAGCAACTACCTACAATATCCAAAATTCGAATTTACAACATATACATGCAATTTCCAATACAAACTCTAATCACATTGAGGCAGAATAAATAACAAGATTTTGAATCTAATTCCCAAATTAGGGGCCACGGCCCAAGGGCCATTCGAAAAATTTGACCGTTTATTTTAATTTGTTTTATCCATCACTATCCTATGGCCGTGCGATACCCGGTTGATACCCGGCCTGGATTACCCCAATACCCGTATCCCAGACTGGCTGTGTACTCGTCGGTTCTCAACTTGTCGAAGCCGACGGTTCTTGTTCCAACCTCGTCGGGACTACTCCGACGCCTGGTTCGACGCCGCAGCTGCTTCGGCGCGGTGAGTGTTTTTGTTGTCGTTGTATTTAATTTATAATTCTTCCGATTTCTCACCAATTTGGGATTCTGCTATTTCGCTCATCTCGTGATCACCGAGAAATTTTTATTTTTATTTTTATTACAGTAGATTATTCGGTACCTTCAATCCCGAATCCCTCCAAATTTCAATTCACGATCTACTTGCCAAATTGCAAAATTTGAGCTTGCTCCTACTTCAGCAACGCTCGCCTTCTTCTGCTCTCCTCTGGTCACCACCAATCCAGGATTTACAACCCAAATTGCCTCCAAATTTCTCACGGATGCCAATCTGCCGGCCAATTTTTTCAGTCTGCTTCTCCAATTCTGATAACTGGTCGCTTCCTTCCCAAATTCGGAGAGAAGAAACTCGAAACCAGAAAGCAACGCGGAGTGGGTTGCATCACGAGAGGTTCCAAATCACTTACTCCCAGTCTGAGCTTCTACCGAATTCACGTTCGGATCTTTTCTGACACCTTAAAAACACTCCGCAAACCCACTTTTGTCTCAGAGTACTTTCTCATGAAGTTTGCACACAACAATTTAGTCCAAGATACAAGCAATTTTGCAATAACAATCTCTCCAGCACTCACGAATCCATCACCATTTGCAATTTACACAACAACCTCAAAATCGCAACTGAATCACTGCACAACTTTCCAAACTACAAACAAACATACAGTGCACAATTATCCTCCCAATTTTATTGCAATACGCACAGAATCGCGCAAGTTATAGTAAAAATTACAGCACAAGACAAGCGCAGAAAAAAAACAAGAGAAAATACAGCGCAGCCCAGAATGAGAGAGGAGAGGAATTAAGTTAAATTCCCGGGGTGATCAGAGTGGTCACAGCGCTCACAATCGTCGCGACGTTCATGCGTGCCTCCGAAACCCTAGGTTTCCTTTTCCTTTTCTTTTTCTCACTCCTTTTCTTTAACTTTTTCGCTTTTTCTTTAACTGGATTGTCTTTTATTTTATTTTTAACTACTATTTCTACTATAAACCAAAGTATCTTTTGACTTTTTGGAACTTTTAGTGTACTCTGGACTACTTTAACACTAAATATTCAAAATATATCTAAATAATATAGGAAATGTCATAGAAACTCAAAAAAATTCTACAAAAAGCTGAAAAGCTAGACTACATTGCCACCGAGGTCTCGTTCCCTGTTGCGGAGAAGACGAAGGCATACCGGACTAAGCTAGATTGTGGAGCTGCTCGGCGCCTGTTGCGGCATAATCCACGGACGTCCCTATAACCACGTCAAGGAGCGCAAGCAGTTAGGTGATTTTTCTGAACTTCGTCGTTCTTACTGCATGGCTGGTTGATCTAGATTTGTTCCTGTAGTCTTGCGGTTCCGTACTCTTCTCTGGGTTTGCCAAACAGCTACCTAATTTAGGAGAAACGACACCAAGATTAGTAAACCCTCGTTGATTTAGATAAGCCCATCCCTCCTTGCATCCCCGAGTTCCGAGCGTAGCTGGCGTCCCCGTCTCCCCTCTCCATTCGCAGGACCACGCATAGAGGCAGCTTGGTGGCTGCGGGTTTGACTGGGAGCTTGGAAATCTGCTGCCTTGAGGGGTTTGGTTTGGTGGTCTCATTCCGGGGAGAATTAATTAGGAGTTGCCGTCTTGCTAGTTTAGTCTCGTCCTGGGGAAAAATCAGGAATTTTTGGAACCAGAAGCAGGTCCGGTCCGTATACATTTCGTTGTGGTCGTAACTGCCTGATTAAAAGAAGTATCCGAGCGTGTCATGGAGAAAATGATTGTACAGGTTTGTAAGAAACGGTCGAGGATTTTCGGTGAGGATTTTTGTTGAGAATTTTTGTTTCAGAATTTTTGGTGAGGATTTGCTAGGCTTGTTTATTGACTTTTTGTTTCATCGATGGTGGTTGCCAAATTCTGATTTGCAGGAGAGAATCTTGATTGTCTTTGCTTGTAATTTTTTTTGGCTGCCTTGATGTAGATCAGTATATTGATCTGTGGGAGGGCAACGTTAATTGAGCCTTGCGCTTTGGGATGAGCTTGTATTGCCAAAGGAGTCGAAAGAGACTTTGTAACATGCCTGGTTTTGAATTTTGAACTGGTCTGAGTTCTCTGTACTCTTCCTTGGAGATCTGGATCTTCATTCATTCTTTTCAGATTGTAAGTTGACTAATTCGTAGCTAGGTTCATCTTGTGATTGTTTGATGGCCGATCAGATTGTTTCCGTTTCCGATCAGACCGTTTCCGAATTCTTAGTTAGATCGATCTAGTGATCAAGCCTGAACCGATCAGATTGCTCCGATGAGGTTAGTCCGATTGCTCCGATTTGGTAGCTGCATTGATCTAGTGATCGAGTATGTTTATGAATCTAGTGATCGAGGATGTTTATGAATCCAGTGATCGAGGATGTTATGTTTAGCTGCATCAATTCAGTGATCGATTGATCGGTATGTTTATGGATTTCGAGATGGAGGAAGACCCGAAACCAACATGTTTATGAATTTCAAACTCGAGGAAGCTCACTGTGCATTTTAATGATTTCTGAGGCGCTTTATCAATTTTGAGTGAATTGTTGTGAACACTTGAGGGTTTAGGACCGTGAGTATACCATGTTGCCTTTGCAGTCATCGTTGATTCTTTGTGAGCTTTGCAGTCATTGTTCATTATTCATTGATTATTTGTGACCTTTACAGGCATTTGAGTCATTGTTGATTCTTTGTGAGTTCCTTAGGCAGAGTTCAAATGAGCAGTTTCAAAGCCAGAGTTCAGAATTAGGTTCCAATGAGTAGTTCTAATTATTAGCTTTCCAATGCTTTCAGTTCTTGAGGCTGTAACTATTGTAACATTGTGGATGTGTCACTACTTTTTGAGGAATGTCAATCTCACTTCAGCATGTGGTTTGATTGTTTGCAGCGTGTACAACATCCAAATTTCTGGAAGACTTCCGTGGCATTTTGGCTATATATCTTCATTTGTGAAGTTAGAGGTGAGCGATTTTAATGGATGTTAGTCTTTCCCTTACATAAAATGATTTTTCCCTTCTTCTATTCTATATCTAGAACAAGTATTCCAAACTCAAATCACCTTGATTCGAGGTGAATCAAAGGCCTCTTTGTCTTTCTTGTAGAACTAGTATCCCAAACTCAATTCACCTTGAGTGGAGGTGAATCAAAGGCCACTTTGTCTTCCTATAAAAGTTGTATTCAATCCTCAAATCAGCTTGATTCGAGGTGAATCAAAGGCCGCTTTGTCTTCTTGTAGAAGTAGTATCCCAAACTCAATTCACCTTGAGTCGAGGTGAATCAAAGAACGCTTTGTCTTTCTTGTAGATGTAGTATTCCAAACTCAATTCACCTTGAGTGGAGGTGAATCAAACAATGGCCACTTTGTCTTGTTGTAGAAGTTCTATTCCAAACTCAAATCACCTTGATTTGAGGTGAATCAAAGAACGCCTTGTCTTTCTTGTAGAAGTAGTATCCCAAACTCAATTCACCTTGAGTGGAGGTGAATCAATCTATGGCCCCTTTGTCTTTTTGTAGTAGTATCCCAAACTCAAATCACCTTGATTCGAGGTGAATCAGTGGCCGCTTTGTCTTCTTGTAGAAGTAGTAACCCAAACTCAATTCACCTTGAATGGAAGTGAATCAATGGCCGCGTGGTTTTCTTGTAGAAGAAGTATCTCAAAATTCAAATCACCTTGATCCGAGGTGAATAAATAGACGCTTGGTCTTCTTGTAGAATTAGTATCCCAAAACTCAAATCACCTTGAGTGGAGGTGAATCAATGGCTGCCTTGTCCTCTCGTAAAAGTAGTATCCACAATTCAAATCACCTTGATTCGAGGTGAATAGCTGGTAGCTCCATTCAAGGTGAACTATATCTATTTCTCATTTCTGAGGTTAATTAATTCAATTACATTATAGTATAGAGTGTTCATTTAGGCGCTAATGGTAATTGGATTACTATTACTACTAAGAAAAAGAACATTCGGGTCTCAAGTTGAATATCTTTTCTAATTGAATTCTTCTTGTATGATTGACTACAGATATGGATGAACATAAAAAAAAACTTGACTTATACTTCGATCAATATGAAGTACTAGAAGACTTGGTCGAAGAATTTGGTGATGAGGCTGACAATGGGGATTATTGGAAACTAAAAGAACCAGAGAGCGTTGAGTTCTGGAGCATCATTCTTTATCCAATGACTCAAAACGTTGGGTTCATGAAGAAATTCAAAAACGGGCCTGACGCCACACTTCCAATTTCTCACTATGAAGAAGTTGTTGATAATGCCAAAGGTCCTCCAGGAATGATTTTGGTCACGTGCTTGATCAAGAATGATCCAGACATGCCGGAAGAATACAAGTACACTTATGCCGTCAATCCTCAAGAGATGCCATTCAGTATTCAAGAATGTTGTACGTCTCTCATGAACACCCAGTACGAAGGCCTCTATAAGGAGCTCGAAACACAAATCCAGAAAGGAAGGTGGATGAGTAAGGATGGAGGACCGTTGCCTTCAGCAATTCTGGCAACTCGATTGAAGCAGTTGTTAGTCTCTTTTCAAATTGAGACAACAACATTACGGATTGGTTACAAGAACATGACCCCTCAACATTTGTCTCGAGAGTCAAGTGGCGTGGTCGGGAGTCAGCAGTCCCGCCTAAATCTCATCCCTGAGACAGGCAGAAGTGAAAATAAAAAACGTCGAGCTAGTACTTCAAGAACGGTACGTGCTAGTACGCCAATGAAGACGTGGGATACTACAACAGCTGAAGTCGATGACCAAGATCCCGAGTCTAGCTCACTCTCAGGACTTACAAACATACTGTCGCAAGGTAAATTTTTGGTTTTTTGTAAGTTATCTAAATCTTGGAACGGAAACCGTGACCTGGGATCCGGATTCGAGTAGGAGGTAACCGATAACCGGAAATTAACTAATGGAACGGAATAGATGACAATCCGGATTTGATCTGAATCTGAACCGGATTAGAGTTAGAACGGATCTGAGTTGGATTGGAATGGGTCAGGAACGGATTTGGTCATGATGACAGATCAGACTATATATGGGCTGACCAATCCAGTGGCCACTCTTTTTCAATCTTCATTTGCGAAAATCTCGCTCCAGCGCGTACTTAGCCTCTCTTCCCAGCGTTTTGCTTTCTTGTTTTGTGAGTTGGTTTGTGTGTGCGTGTTAGTGACTTAGAGCGCGCAGCGCTTTAGTGTGCGTTGCAGGTTTAGAGGTATTCCGGTTGAGATCGGAAGAGCGAAGGTGAGAAATGGGACGTGCGGCTAGGAGAGGGAAAGGTAGCCACAGTCAGGATCCGGTTAGCACAGTTCGTGTCCATGCCTCAGCTCCGTAAGAGTAGAGCAGGGCCGTCCAGTTCCTCCGCAGCAGAAGTAAAACTCCGGAAGGTGTGTCCGGTTATTCCAACGGACGAGAAGGAAAAGGACAACCTGATGGAGGATTTGGCCAAGATGGGCTGCGGAGGACTGATCGATAAACCTTGGGGATTTCGGGAGGAGCAGATGATTCGAGAGTTACTCGGAAAGCTCTCCAACCAGTTTGAGAGAACTCTCCGCGGAAGTCCGGGCAACTGGACGGAGGAGATGTGGAAGGCCGTGTATGAATTCCGGTCTGGAGGTCGAGGGATGGCCTCCTCGAAGGAGGGTTACACTCGGGGGAAATTCCGGTGCGACGTGGACTCCAAGGATGGGCACGCGGTGGCAGACTGTCTGGACGACCGGCATCGGAACCTTCTCCAGTTCCTGGTTCCGATCATCCACCCGGAGAAGCCGACGAGGGTGACCATCGCCATCGGGAACCTCATTTTCGGAGCCCTGAGCGGGGAACGGAAAGTGGACTGGGCCAGGATTTTGTTCGACCTGGTCAACCGGCTAATTCCGAAGATCGGAGGAAGTAGACCGACTCCGTTGAGTCCCTACCTCGTCCATCTGTACAAGCACCATCAACTCCTCACGGATACGGAGGAGAAGGAGTGGAAGATGCATGAGTCACTCCTGAAATATGGGGAATCGGAATCGGAAGAAGAAGAACAGGAAGAAGTATCCGGTTCCGAGGAGGAAGAAGAGGAAGAGGAGGAGCTACACCGGCCGCAGCACAAGCGGCAGAAGACGACGCCTCCTAACCGGAGAGGAACCCCAACCCCTCCGGTTGAGACCTCCAGCCCAGGGAAGAAACCGGTTTCTGAAGAACCGGGTCCTTCCGGATCGGATCCGACGGATCCGTTCAACCAGCTGGTCAACATCCTGAGTGATGTGCGAGCAGACTGGACGGTGAAGAAGCTGATTCTGAATCAGATCAGCGAGCTGGTGGGAGCACCAGTAAACAGCAACCTGGCAGGAGTGGTTGCAGATTTTATCTCCAGCCCGGATGAGATCCGGAAGCAAGAGGCGGAGATCCGACGACTCCAGGAGGAGAACGAGTCGTTGAAGACGGAAATGTTGCTCCTCAAGGAGGACATGGCTACCACCCGGGAGATGGCAGAGGCTACCCGGAAAGTAGCGGAGGATGTGAAGGCCACATTCGGAGCGACCGGAGAGGCTTTCACCAAGTCAAAGTTGTTTGACGAGGGAGTCCTCAAGGAGAAAAAGAAATCCGGGACCAGGTTGGTCCGGATTTTGACAGACTACTCCGAAAAGGTGGAGTTAGTCATGATGGACGCGCGAGAGGCTGCAAACCGGATGGAGGAGAGCAGCAGGAAGCTGAACGGAGTGACGTTGTCACGATCGTTCCATCTGTCCGACCTTTCAATGCCCGGATCTTTTCCGAACGTGGGCATTCCAACGGAAGGAAAGGATCGGACTCCCCAGTCAAAGAAGAGTGGGAGGAAACTCGCGCACACCATCAACCTGGATTCGTCACCGGATCTCCCAGAACATGAAACAGGGGAGCGGAACCGGAACCTGACGGACGTTTTCGAGCAGCTTGGAACGGAACCGCCGAGAAGTCCCACACTGAACCCGGGGAAAGATCAAAGTATGGATCTGACCCCAGATCAGGGTGAGGATCAAGAACAGAGCGTGCACCAAGGCAAAGACGAAGTCATGGACGAAGGAACGGATCAAGGAGTAGATCCGGTTATGGTAGGGTAGTTAGGATTTTAGTTGTAAATATTTGTTAGTTAGGACCGGACCGGATTTGATCCGGATGTGCCTGGTCTGGATCGGATGTTTTCCGGTCTGGCCGGCTCGGCGGGGACCGAAAGTTCCGCGCGGACTTTCCGGGCCGCTTTTTGTTGACTTTTGAGTTTTAAAATGTATATAGTCAGTCTCTGCGAAGGAGACTGGGAGTCTTTTCCCTTGAGTTTTTCATGCATTTTCTATTGATTGCTTGTTATACGTCTCTCCCGCGCGTGGCAGGGCTGTTTTGGTGAGGAGTTAGGAAAATGTGTGCAGATTCTAGAGAGATTTCTCCCCTTGGCGTGTTTGTTTTGCTCTTATGTGCATGTGAGTGGGTTTTCTAAGTGTTGGGAGCGGATTTCAGTTCCTCAGCGCCTCTACAGTTCACGATTCCGGGCGAGAAAGCCGTTGTTAGGCTAGGCGGATAGGGAAGGAGTCCTTAAACGCGCTAGAACTCCTGGATAGGAAATCCGGTTGAGTGCCCGATCTCCCGTGAGGTCTCGCTGCCCTAGTTGGTAAACGGAAGAACTTTAGTTGATGTTGGAACGGACGAGTTCGCTTGTAACCACCTAACTCCGCACGGAGGGAACTTGGCATCAAGGTCGTTGTAGTATGAGAGGATCGTACGGGGGGTCTTTGTGTGACCTGCCAACCGGATCGCTGTCCGGGTGGCTGTGAGAGATCAAACCGGATCCGCGCTAGTGTAGGAAGTAGTGGATTAGAGAAGTGGGTCTTCAGCCACTATAAGTCACCGAAGGAGTGGCGGGCCTGCCACTCTCAAAAGCAAGCGGCGAACCCTCTGATGGTGAAACAGAGGCTAAACTAAACCGGAGTGGAGTTAGAGTACGTGTGTGAGGACCGGATCGGATCGGTCCAGAGGAGTTCCAGGATCAGAAGTGTTAGGATCCTGAGTCGTGGAAGTTTTACGGGACCGAATAGCTTGACAGACCGGAAGAAATAGAGAAAGGTCTGGTCGTTGTTTTTGGTGTGTTGTTGTTTCCGGTTTTAGATCTAGGATCGGAAAGGAGAAATTGGATACTGGCTGAGCTTAAGTTGGGAATAAGGCTAGACACTTCACAGAATCTCGTGGGTTCGATCTTTAGAGTCATTTTGTTATGCTTTAAAGTGGTTTTTGGGAGTATAACAGGGAATTCGCTTACTCTGTGCTGCGACACATACCAAAGGATTTCAAGTTTATACCCAAGGATAAAGACTCTAGGAAAGCGAATTACGAGGAGTCCTTGAAGATCTATGATAGTTATTGGTCTGAATGCCAAGAAGCATATTGTTTTGGTAGTGATAAAGTTGAAGAGATTTCAATTGATCAGTTGATGGTACCTCTCCCTGACATGAACTGTCGCAGTCTAGAGCCGTCCGGCATTGACCACACCATGCATTATTTGATGGAAATGCCTGACAAAGACAGAAAGCAAGCCCTTTGTGCTATGCCTATCGGATTGGAGGAAATGCCAAAGGATTGGAAAGACATAAAAGATTGCAAGTTCTACATGATCAATGGCCAGCACAGTGTCGAGGCATCAAAGAAATTGAGGACCGAGGCATCTGCATCCAAGATTGTGGAGAAGTTTGAAAAATGGCCATGCTTCATTGTTTGGAGCAAGGACCACTCCATTCTACGACGAATTTCATCTTACTCTAATCGAGTAAATCACTTCGACAGATATAACCCTACCTGGGCAACTAATATAATTGGTGCTCGTGGAGTGTGGTTAAGGATGGGAGCACCAACTCCTCCGAAACAAGCGTCCAAAGCGGGACGATCAGTTTCAAGATCAAAGTCACAATCCAAAGGCAACAACGCCGAAAATTGGAAGGTATATCATAGGAAAGTAGTTTGATATTATTCAACTAAACTCTTTCTAATACATATAAGTTAGGAGGTCATCTGTCTATTCTTAAAGCTTGCAGTATGCAATTTTCTAGTTCATAATTCACCTCCATCCAAGGTGATTTTTCTATTTAGTGACTAACTTGTTTACGTTATCTTTGAGTGTAGAAATTTGACGTTGCTTGCCAGCTACGGTTTGGTATGATTGACATTAAGAAGCAACAGAGAACCAAGTCTGGCAAGCCCGTGAAGGTTGACATTATAAACGAGCTCAAAATTATTACTGCTCCAACAGATGTCTATGAGTTATACTCTGAACTCATTTCCGCTGCCTCAATGGGAGAGTTGATCGATCCCGAGTCAAAAACTTTGTTCAAGAATACCAAGGGTTGGGTTCCGGTGAAGGATGGCATCATCAATAAAGAGTTCTTTAAATGGCTTGGGGCAACCTTTCCAACGCAAGCCTCAAGCGACTTGCAGAGCATCTATTGATGAAGCCTGACCGACCAGAGAAGAAAAACAAGAGAATGGAGGATTATCCAAAGGTGACATTTAAGAAGCTGAAGAAGGTTGTACCAAATTGCTGTACCTATCGACAATGGTGTGAGAGGCGCAAAAGAAAGCAAATTGTAAAGGTGCAGCTCAATGATATGAAGCCCGAACTTGATTTGTTAACCACGACAGGAGAGACTAAGGACATGTGGAAGAAATTCAAAGAGGATTACAAGATCACGGACGCTGCCATGCATGTCTTCATCACAGGTCCATCTGAGATATTCTTCACTGCATCAAAGCTTTTGTATAACATCAACAAGAGCATTGGAGAATTGTCACCCTATGCCGAGGAATTTTTGAAGGTCTTCTTGAGAAATAAAGGAAGATTTACAATTCCCACCGGTCAAGCATTCTACCGTCCATTCAACAAAAACACAGATGCCTTAGCGAAGTGGGCCAGAGGTGATTGGGATCATTTGGATGTTGACCGTATAAAGATGGGATTCATGGACTTCAGAATTTTTCCAAGCAACAAGAAGGAGGCTGGAGGGATGGCAACTCCGTATTTTTATTCTTTCTTGATGTTGCTAATGCGGCTAACCGATCCTGCAATTCTTGATATCCCTGTGTGGGTGTGGTTATCTAGAGATAAGAAGACCGACTCCAGTCTCATACACCATTTTTACCATTCTGTATTTACAGATAATTATGTCCTTCATCACGCAGAGTACATGCCGGCGAAGTACGAGCGACTTGAGGATCTTGAGTTGAACAAGAAGAAAGTCAAAGCGAATGTCCACATCATGTTCCTCATTAAGAAGAACCACAAGGCAAAATGCAACTCCTTGCCAACAAAATTCAAGGCTCCGGAAACTCATGAATTCCTTACCTCGGGAGCTTACAATGAAATGCAATACCGAATCTATGAGAATGAATTACGGATGGAGTTCTACATAAGCATTTTGGCTTTATTTTGCAATCCTGGAGACGCGGTCTTTATAATATACGGGGGTGGAAAAATCATCTGTGCGGCGTTGGTGAGTATGTTGTTCTTTCTAAGTATTCACCTCCATTCAAGGTGAATTGACATGTTTGTTTGTTCTTGGAATTTATTATCTAAAATATGTTATTCTAACTATTTTTTCATCTTCTTCTAGATGAATTCGCTAATAAATTATATCATTGGGGATTCTGACGAGACGAAATCTTTTAGTGAGCTCTCGCAATTGTCTGTGGACTTGGACAAGGCGGATTTCCTTCAGTCAGGGTACTATGTTGATGAAGAAAAGTATCCAAAGACGGTCGATAATGACACCTCGTCATCCGGTAGGGGCAAGAGAGATCGTATTCAGTTGGTTGCTCAAGATTCGGAGCACGACATGATTGACCAAGGAGAAGGTGACGAAGTCCATATGATCAATCCTCCCGCGTCCCAAGAATTTAGCACTCCACATGCTGGAACAGTCGCCCCTATGAATCCACCAGCAAGTGAACGTCGTGGTTCATCGTTCACTTCTCCTTCCCCTTCTTCAGAGCGTGATCAAGGAAAGAGGAAGTTGGATGAAACAGAAGATCTTACTATGAAGGATTATATGAAAATGATGCATGAGAGGATGCAGAAGTATGAGGAGGAACAATTTGAGGAGAGGAAGCGTTCAAGGATTGAATATGCTCAGCTGATGACTATCATCAAGGGAACTCTACCTTCTGGAAACTCTTCCCCTCCAACTATTGAGATGAGTGAGCCGGCCCCTCATGTGTCGTCAGAGAACCGTGTATCGATATCTTCAGGTAGTGGAGCTCATATTCTTCCTAGGACATCCATGGAACTGGATCCAGCATTGCATAGTCCTTCCGAGGCACTGCAGCAATCAGATGACCTACAGACTCCTGCAATGAGTTCGGGGGTTGGAAATGAGGAAGTCAATGATCCCCAAGGTTCATCTCAGTGAACTCTCACTGTAATGATTTGGGATCTTTTGAAGTTGCGCTATTTTTATTTTTTTAAGTATGGTTTTTTTTACTTTTACATGATTGTTTTGTATTGTTGAATGTAATTTTGAAGATTGCATTTACAAATATGAAGTTGTAAATATTGCAATCATTTTTTCAAGATTTTTAATTATTTTCAAAATGTATGTGTATAGAATTGCAAAAGTATTCCATCTTTTTTTTGCTTGCTTCTATATGTAAAATCCAATTTCACCTTTAAAAAATTGTAAGTGTTACATATTTTTTTTCAAGATTTTAATTGTGAATTCATACTTAACTACTTGTGTATGTAAATATGAATATTGGATTTTTTTTCATTTATATTATAAATGTAAATCCATAGTTACATGTACATAAATTATAAGTGTGACTTTTGTTTGGTGATTTTTGATATGAATCCACACTTATGTGCATTAGATTGTGAACATAATATATTTTCATAAGATTTGAAGTGTAAATCTACATTTGTTTTGGAAACTACTCATTATCCACTTGTAATAATTCGCAAGTTCTCTTAATGAGGACATAGTGCCCCAACATCTTCCACCTTCTACCATTGATCCCTCGAATGTGTCCTTCCAAAAGAGCCCTTCATGTGTTCCAAGATCAAACCATCCAAATTCTGGTGGAAGAATCGACCCTAACCTGAAAGTGTCACTTCAAGGAGTCCAATTGCAAGAGGATATGGAGGTTGATGTGAATATTCCAGATGATGTTCTCATGGAGGTTCAGATACCGCCTCCAGCAAATAATGCATGCACTAAAGAATCCTTACAAAGTCCTACGTCTGAGGAAATTGTAAGTAGTCAACTTTTCTTTATTTTAATGTGCATCTATTGAGGTATTTGTTCTTGTGACTTGGATCTTCTACTGTTTGAGTTCCTTCATTTGTGTTTCTATTTTGTGTTCAAATGTTTACTATCAACTGTTGGCGTATTTCTCTGCCTTGATTTTAACAGAGGAGCGATCTTTCAAAAATATTTATAGGTGCAACACAGGAGCCTATCGTTCCTCTACTTGCTTCCAGGCCGAGAAGAAGGTGGCTCAATGTCATTCTAGACCTGAATGGGATCCTTTGTGTATCTAAGGAAAAGAAAAATCTTCCTAAGGGCACAGTCTACAATGATCTCTCGGAGCCACATTCTAGCGTTTTTCTAGTATCTATTGGTTCAAAAGCTATATATGTTCGTCCTCATTGCGAGGAATTCCTCCGACAATTAGCCACAGTCGCATACATTTCTGTTTGGAGTTCCATGATGACTTCTACAACAAAATTCATATGCGAGTACCTATTTAGAGGATTAGAGACACCATGGAGTATCCTTGGGCAAGAGTTTTGCGACAATCTGAAGTGTAGGGGTCCGCGAGGAAACATCACAACTTTGAAAGTGAAGGGAACCGACAAAGACATGTTCCTCAAACCTCTAGACAAATTGTTCGATGCACAGAACTCAAAGTTTACTATTGGCAATACTATTATGGTAGACGACAGTCCTGAGAAGCATGTTCTGAACGAGCCTGAAAACGTTGTGCTGTCAGATTTGTGGTCAAAGGAAGGAGATGGTTTTAAAGACACTTTCTTGTTGGATGAGCTTTTGCCTTGGATTACACGCTTGCATGGCACCAAGGATCGTGGACTATTGTCCTTTCGGAAGAATGACAACATTGGACGGCGGATGCTTGTTGAGGAGCAGGGTACGCGAGAATACGATGAACTTATAGACGCCATAGAGGAGTCTAGGATGCTAGTTAAGGATCATTCCAGTCGTCGCTAATACTGAACAATATTCCTTGCATTTGTGCATTTTATCTATTGCTATGGTGTTTCATTAAAGACAAGTGTATCGATTATAGTTCTATCATAGTCGTCTTGCAAAATGGATGATTGTTTAATTCATTTCGAGTTGTTTTATTGTTTATATTCCAATTGTCTATCCTTTATTCTTTGTAATCACACTGACTTTTGTGCCCTTCAGGATTTGCGTGATTGTTCCGTACCATATACTAGTAGCGTTTCCAAGTGTAATGCGTCGGTGGATTCCATTTTAGAATACGGCCAATATGCATTATCTCAAAGCGGTGTGGGTCACATTATGGTCTCGGCAGCTACTGCACTATCTACTATGGACTTCTCTACAAGACCCATTAATGATGGTGTGGTGGATAGCCCACCAAGCGGGAGAAAGCGATTGTTCCCAGTGAGCTCCCTGTCGCCACTCAAAATTCAAAAAATAGCTCCTTCAGCTTGTCTACGTTCAACTGATGTTATTGTTCCACAAAGAAAGTTGTATGTTGACAACAGACACATTGCTACAACTTCTAAGGTATGAATGAATTTGGTTTTTTATCCATTTGCTACAATTGTGTTCTATGCATGTGTTGGATTACTTTAACACATATTATTGCAATTATAACTTTTTCCTTTATTGTCTTCTTTATTTTATAGGTATCGAGTGGATCCCAAAGAAAAGAGTGTATAAGCACAAAATCCATTCCAATACCTCCACGACCTATCAATTCAGCAAATGCTGAATATCCGAGGAAATTAGGATTACAAGTTCAACCTGGTCTACTTCCTAAAAAATTGGTACAACATCATCGTCCATCGAAGTCACATGATGAACGACTCATGCATTGTACTCGTCGACCTTGGGATGCATGGGAGAGGAGGTCCTTGAAGATGCAAGAACTACAACATCCCCACCAAATACGCCCTCAAGAATGTAGTCAAGGACCTGAGATATGGAAAGCAATGGTAGAGCTAAGGAGTAGATCTCATGCATAAAACTATGTATAGCTATAGGGATTTCATGGATCAAGTAAGATGAATAATCTGTTATATATTATACGGTATATATTATACCTTTATATATATATATGTTATATACCTGCTATACCTGTTATGTATTATATGGTATATGTTATACCTATATATATTACTATAAATTCTATACAATCATTTGACATTTGGATGCAAGATTGAATCACATTATTAGATTTACAGTGAAATAGGCATTCTAGAAGTCCAAAACTAATGTAATGCTTGTCATATTTGGCAATCTTACTATGAATATATGGACCATCAATCTCCAATTGTTTTTTTAGTTTATATTGCTCTTACTGAAAGTATTAATGTTACGATTTGATTATTGACTATGAATGAATGACTTCTGCATTACAAATGAATGATATTTTTCACCATGATTGTATGCAATTGTAGCATATAATTGGATTGAAAACGGCTATCAAAACTCTCATAATCTGAGAATTCTCTCAAATTAATGAATATGGTGTTGTAGGAAGAAAAATAGAATTGGCATCAAACCCAAATCGTTTCATATTTTTTGAACCTTCGTAGAATTAGTTATGAATTTTTGAAGTTGAAACCTAGTGGTCACTAAAAGCGATCCTCTCCTGGAATGTACACTGTGGGTACATTGAAGAAAGCAAAATGTACCTCTGTATTAGAGGTTGCTTTTAGAACACCCTACCTTAGACATAACTTGAGATTGATTGGTCCATGATGTAAAATAATTTGCGGAGCCACGAGGTACTTTCACATTAGTAGACATAACCTTGAGTGAACCTGTACTGCAATTGGAGAACATCACTGTAGACTAGCGTTCACAAAACTAGCTAAAATTCACTCCATTGCTACTTAAAATTTTCAGTAGCTAAAAGTATATTGGAGAAATTCCTCAAAAAAATTATATTTTAGCCAAGACTGCAACAACCAATAGAATTTGATAGCCAATTTGTTACTTCCTCTACAATGGAATTAGCATCTATTTAGTCAAATTTGGATTATAGTACTCCCAATCATCCCTTACAACTTGCAAAATCTTTTTTTTTAATACCACTTACTTTCAAGGTAGCCAAAGTTGATGTTTGTTTGTCTTGAAGGTAGCATGTTGCACTAAATTCCCTAAACTAGGTAGCATAATGCACTAAATTCCATAAACTAGTTCTAGGATCACTGCTGTAGACTCCACCCAATTGAGTTGAAAGTGGGATTTTGCTCTATCAAATTCTTAGTACAGTAGAAGGTGCTCTATGTTAGTGTATGCATGTGGGCGCTAGATTACCCACCCTTGGTAATAAAGCGAACACCGACCAGGTTCTATGCCTTTATCCACATTTTTTAATATATGGGGGTGATGTGAGCGCGGTCCACTGTGCCTTCCAAGCAATGGATCTTTTTTGCTAACGTTTCCTAAGTGTTGTGGATGGCAGCGAATAATTAGTAATGCATGTAGTAACTCACAAGTTAACTGCGATGTTTAGAGTGATGGTGAAATCCGAACTCCCTACCTTTCTATCCTATGTCGAGGGTCGACTGAGTAGTTGGCGTCATTTATAACGTCCCTAACTGCATAAAAAGGGGAACCCCTATGTTCCTTCCATGAACCCCTAAGACTATCTTGGGTTTCTAAGACTTCACCTAGGAGTTCTACTTTTAAAAACTACCCCTAAAGTTCCAACTTCGGAATGTAACTCTAGATTTTACTTCTTTAACTTGATTCTTAAATATTAACTACCGACTTGTGCTCGATGTTTTGACTTTTGACTCTAGGTTTCTATTCCTAAATTAACTCTAAGATTTACCCTTGAATTTTAACTCTATGTTTTAACTTTTAACTCTAAGTTTTTACTCCTAAATTAACTCTAAGATTTACCCTTGAATTTTAACTCTATGTTTTAACTTTTAACTCTAAGTTTTTACTCCTAAATTAACTCTAAGATTTACCCTTGAATTTTAACTCTATGTTTTAACTTTTAACTCTAAGTTTTTACTTCTAGAATTAATTCTAAATTTTAACCTCTAGGTTTGATTCTATGTTTTCACTTTGACTCTAGATTTTTTCTACTTCCAACAACTAGCTCTAACTTTAACTTCTACCTCTTAACTTTTAGCTTCTACTTTTAGCCTTTCACTATAACTTTTTACTCCCCAATTGACTCTAAAGTTTAACCTTTAAATTTAATCTTAACTTTTGACTTTTGACTTTTGACTTTCTACTTCCAACTTTAATCCTATCGTTTTAATCCTAGTTTAACTCTAAGTGTTATCCTCCTAAATTTAACTCCAACTTTTAACTCTAGGGCTTAACTTCTAAACTTACTTCCACATTTTACTCTGAGTTTTGACTTCTAATTTTAACTCTATTTCTAACTAAAAATCTACTCGTAATTTCTACCCCCTAAATTTAGTCCAAAGTTTTACTTTTTAATTTCTACTTCCCATTCGAAATTTTTTACTCCTAATTAACCCTAACTTCCTTTTCTAAACTACCCTAAGGTTTCACTGGAAATTTTAATCCCCTAAGTTAAACTTCCAAATTAATTCTACTTTTTAACTTCCCAAAGTTAACTCTAGATTTTGACCTTAGAATTTTAACTTTAAGAAATAAAATGTAAATTGATTCTAATTCTAACCGCTAATTAATCCCTAATTTTAATCCTAAATTCTCTTTCTAATTTAAACCCCTAAGGTCAGTCCATGATTCTTTTTGGATGATTTCTACTCAAAATTCCTCCGTCCTACCCCCTACCGCTTAACTTAGCCTAACGCGGTCAGTTTACGGTCAAATCTTAATTATAAGATGTTTTCGGAAACCCCTATCACTAATCTATAGACTTTTGAATCTAAACTTCTAATTTGCACTAATCACGGCTCGCTAATCACACTTTTAGGGCTGATTAAGGAAATCAATGCTAATTAGGGAAAATACCAAGGGTTAATTTCAAAAACTCACCTCTTCACTACTGGTTTCAGAAATCACTTCGTCCACGTCCACGTAGACATCCTCATGCTCCATAGCAATCCTTTGTTTTGTTTGATTTTTCCCAAGCTCACCGCTTAATTTGAGAAAATATTACACCCTTGCAATCTAACTTCCTTCTTTCCCTTCCTCCTTCTTTTTTTTTCTTCCTCCCTTCTTCTACACTAGTACTATTCCACCTAAGCTTTTATGAGTCTTACACTATGGTCTCCAATTTCAAGGAGGTTTTTAAGATGCCAACTATCCTCTTACACAATTTTGCCTTTGTGTCATCCTAATCCTCCTCCCAACGGTCACCACGAATTCTCAAGATTTCCTTTTCTAGTCCTACCTAAGCCTAAGCCTAGGTCACTATTTATCGTCTCTCTCACCTCTCCCCTATTTCATTCGATTGTTCTCTATCCTTCCTCCATTGTGTGTAGAGTGTTTTGTAGTTGTTGGTGAGGGTGAGACTTCCTTGTGTGCAGGTACGGTGGTGCTTCGCTCTTTTCTCCCTTCTCCCTTTTTGATTTTAGACCCTAATCCCTATTTAGCAATAGGTCAGCCCCCCATTTTCCTTTGTTTTGTTTATCTAGTGTGAGAGAAACCAAAAATCAAGAAAAAGGAGTTCAAAAATGGGGACCGAACTGGGGCCCTAACTACCTGCCGGACCAAGCCTGGCCTCCCGGCTGGCTGGCTAGCTGCTGGGGGGTCGGGTTCAAAAATAAATAAATAAATAATTTATTTATTTGTTTTCTTTTGATATTTGGATGATGTGACCTGGTCTGGTTCGGTTCTCGACTTGATCTGGTCTGTTCTGGCTCCCGACTTGATCTGGTCTGTTTGGTTCTCGACTGATCTGGTCTGTTTGGTTCTCGACTTGATCTGGTCTGTTTGGTTCTCGACTTGATCTGGTCTGTTTTGGCTCTAGACCTTGATTACTAAGGGAAAACTGGATTTTTGGGCAAACTGGATTTTTGGTGAACTAAAGGAAAGAAAACTTGGGGAAAATAAAACTTGGGGAAAATAGAACTTGGGGAAAACAAACTTGGGGAAAATAGGACTTGAGGGAAATAGAATTTGGGAAAAACAAGACTTGGGGAAAATAGAACTTGGGGAACATAGGACTTGGGGAAATAGAACTTGGGGAAAATAAGACTTGGGGAAAATAGAACTTGGGGGACAACTTAGTCACACTAAACTTGGGGAACACTCAGACTCACTAAACACTTGGGGAGCAACTTAGACACACTAAAACTTGGGGAACACTCAGACTCACTAAACACTTGGGGAACAACTAAACTAAAGAAAACGTTGGGATTAACTAAACTTCACTAAATGCAAAGGAACCTACATATCTTGGAAGCTAAACTCTGGAGGTTTCCACAAAGGTCTTGGAAACTAGACTTTGGAACTAAACACGAGGGGGATGCAAAGCTTCGCCGTTAGATTGGTTTTAACACCAACTTTAGGACTTCTTGGCACCTTGGGGGTTCAAAGCTCCGCCGTCTACACTTTTAACACACGCTTTAGGACTTCAACTTCGTCACTAGTTCAAAGCTTCGCCGTTCCGGAGGGGGGTCCACTCAACAAGGAGAAGATTAAAAGAGGGTTTGGAATAACTTTAGAAAACATGTACAAAGGAGGTTCAAAGCTTCGCCGTCCCGGAGGGGGGTCCACTCAACAAGGAGAAGATTAGAAGAGAGTTTGGGATAACTTTAGAAAACATGCACAAAGGAGGTTCAAAGCTTCGCCGTCCCGAAGGAGGGTCCACTCAACAAAGAGAAGGTTAGAAGAAGGTGTAAGAAAAACACAAAGAGAAAACACACAAGTTAGACCACGTGGCAACACAAAGCTCACACGCTAAAGGCCCCCCAAAGCGGCATCGCCAAGGTACGGTGGGGGGTGACTTTAGGATTAGTGCAAGATACAAAAAGACTCTTAAACTTCACAAGTTAGACCACAACACGTACAAGAGGGAGAGAGAGGCTCTCCACTTACAACAAGGTACCAAAAACTTCACAAAAGAGTACACAAAGCAAGGTAGAAGGACCCCCAAGGACCTTCAAAGCTTGAAAATAAGCAACAATGGAGCCAAAAGTGCTCCGAAAACACCGTAGAGGTTTTTGGCTTCAAACGCCAAAATATCCAAAATAACTTGGACCCACGGACCCAAAACAAGAATTGGGGGTGTTCTAGAGAGAGAAATGGGGCCCTTATATAGGTTTCCAAGGGCTCACCCCTCCCTCTAGAGTTCTAAGGTAACCTTATCAACGGGGATTTTCATCCTCATCCTCAAAGATTTTCATCCTACATCCTAAATTTCTACTTCTACCATCTATGCTAGACCAACATCCTAACTTTTGGAGATTAGCTCCAATCGCCGAACGGATTACGCCGTTGGATCCAGAACGCCGTGTTTAGTCCTAGACCTCCCTACCCCCCGTACCGAGGCCAAAAACCCATCGTAGGCTAATTTAGTTTAAAAACCAAATCGTGGTAAAATCCTAGATCTTGGGGGTCTCCTATTTTGAGAAATGTGAATAGCCTAGGGTCTCCGGTAGGTGCGAGAGAGTCGGGAAGGGCTTTTGGTTGACTTCGTTTCGCCATCTTATGGTCCCGGAATGCCGGTCAACGTAGCGGGGACCCCGCCACGTGGTTAATTCCCGAGGAATCTCGCCGGTTCGGGTACTTGTCGCTATCGGAATGTCGTGAAACTTCACGGAGCGCATTATTAACATAAAACAAGCTAGTCTAATTTTTAGTGAGATTTTATTGTAACCTGGGTAATTTCCATGAAATTCCCGTTGGAGGTTAGGAGGGTTGACCACCCGGAAAAAGGTTCTTCTGCAAGTCGGAAGATGCCGGGATTTTTCACGTGACCTCTCAGGGAGTCGCATGAAAGACGTGCGTGTGTGTTTCCGTACCTGGCACGATTGGTCAATGGAGATTTAAACTGGACATCTCCTTGAAGTAGTGACGGTGCGGGAATCTTCTGCAGGTGGAGGAATCTTGGCGAACCGATTTCGCCGTTGGACTCCTGGCATGGGATTCACCCTAGAACACCATCCTTGGGCTGTAGATTCCTCCACGGCCCGGTCTTGCGTGAGTGGCTCCTGCATGCTAACAATCGGGATTTTGGGAATTCGTCGATCTAATGGGGAATTCTAAATCTAACTCTAGGACCCGACCTAGTGGCCTCGCTGTGGATCCCTCGGACCGACCTAGCCATGAATCGCCACATTCATGGTGGGATTTAGCCCTTTTGGGGCTGTGTGACTCGAATCTTCCAAATCTAACCTTTTCGTTATTTCTACACTCTTTTTAGGCAAGGTTTGGGGGATTCTAAGTAAAAAACACAAATCTAGACCAAATACTATAATGGGTATGACACAACCCTATTTCGGTTCTACACTCTTTTTACGGATTTTTCTATACTTTTATCAACTTTAAATTGCAAATTTCCAAAAAAATAATTCTACGAGTCCCAAGTGACAAATTGGGAGCTCACAATGCATACTTGTTGAATTGTTAAATCTAATGTCACTGTGCATGTTTTTTTGAGAATTTCAAGCAATGAAAAACATTAGAGCAAAATTGGGGCCTCTATAGATGTCTAGTATTTTTGGCCTCAAAATTAATTTTTTGGTATTTAGAAAAGTAGTAGTATCGGGATTTAAATGGTCAAATGTCACAAGTTGCCATCAAAATTGTGGCTCAATTGGAAGCAAGAGAAGATGTGCGGTACATGTTCAGTTGGCTCTTAGTGCACTCATGCCAATCTGATGTGGCAATAGATATGTGCCCCCATTGCTGTATTATTAGGGTCCATGTTGGCAACAAATCACTCCAAGCAATGAGGATGGGTTATTAAAAAAAATATTTTGACATGCGAGACAGTTCCACTGCAGTATAGGCAATTCCCAACCATGTTTTTTCAACTTGGCCTGAGGGACAAATAAATGATGCTACATTAATGTCATTACCTAAGGTTCAAAGCTTGCAACAACAAAGTGGCATTTCCTCCTAATTGCACCTTTGCAATTTAGGCATCCATGGACCCCAATTTTGCTCTATTGATGACTTGTAGCAGTTTAAAATTTTGGCACAAAAATATTAATTAATTTTTGCCAATGTAGAGAGTCATATATTGAATATTTGTTGCCATGTAATGCACACAATTGTAGTCAAGAATCATCTCCTAGAATACTTTGTGGGGAACTTAACTAGGGCTATTTTCTAACTTTGTAGTAATATAATATTAGTTAGGACTTATTAGTATAGAATGCTAGTATGCTTAGTTTATTCTATAATTACCAATCTAATATGAATTTTTCTATCAGTGATTTCCTATTTAAAGAATGTAGAATAAGTTGCCTTGATCATATTTCAATTGCTTTAAAATTTAGTACATAGAGCTCAAAAAATTCTAAAGCATTGATGATGAGGTTTTACAAAGCGTCAATGACTATAATCTTAGTCTCAAGATTTTATCTTAAATGAATCTTAGATACTATTAAGAACAATTTCAAGATTTTTAAATTCTTTTTTAAAACAATTTGAAGCCTTAATCATACCATCCTATGACAATCTAGATATACCTAATTAAGACTTTGAACCATTTTAGACTTAATGTATGATGGATTCATTTAACCCCTAAAGGCCCGAGGCCTTTTTTCTGCCAAAAAACCATCAAAA
Source organism: Pseudisothecium myosuroides (assembly GCA_951799445.1). Lineage (NCBI taxonomy): Eukaryota > Viridiplantae > Streptophyta > Bryopsida > Hypnales > Lembophyllaceae > Pseudisothecium > Pseudisothecium myosuroides. Next base: position 32,158,881 of record OX637287.1, on the reverse strand, counting down.
CTGCCATTTCTATAGCAAGGAGCAAAAAAAAATTAAAAATGTTTTTTTTTTCACATCTAACCATAGGATCTTACACCTAACTAGTATGAGAATGTGTGGAAAAAATTTCAGAATTTTTGACCGCTCAGATTGCAAGATATCTGCGTTTAAAGTGGGAAAAACAAGTATTTCAGCACATTGCGGGACTAGATTTTTTGACTTTAAACATTTTTCACTTAAAATTTTTGCACTATAGAGTTTTGTGCTTCAAATCTTTATAGTGGAGAATTGAGTTGAGAGTCTAGAGAAAAAAGAAATATTCAAAAAACTTAATTATCATTCCTAAAAAATTTATTAAGTAGAAGTAGGTACGAGATAGAAGGAAAATTTAAAACATTAATATATTTTAGATGGAATTAAAATACACTAATCCCAATGGTGAGATTGTTCTAGCAAGTAAACTAAACCATGAGATTTTTTTTTTTTTTTTAAATTGCAAAAACAGCATTTAGAAATGAATCCTACAAGTTATTTTTTTCAAGAAGATGCTCTAACTGCCCAAAAAACAAGAATGTCCATAACTTTTTCATAACAAATCCAAATGAAATGAATCAAAGCTTTCCAGATAGACAAAAATATAATCTACAAGAAAAAAAATATTAAAAAAAAAATCAAATTTTGCCAAATTTTTCTTGCTGCCTAGACTGCCCAGTTACGAAAAAAAGTAACATATTTGGCCATAACTTTTGACTCCTATTTCCAAATGTGCTGAAATTTAGTACATATGAAAGATATTCCTTGCGCCCACCTTCTATTAAAATTTCAGCTTAAAATATGGAAATCTCTAGTCACACGGACCTGCCCAAAATTTCTATACAGCCAAAAAACGCATGCCGGTTCTTTAGGGGTTAATTTAGCATACAAAATTAAAAACATCTGAAGCATCTTCTTCATTTACTTAAAAAATTGTAAAAATTCTTGATGTTTGTAGGATTTTGTTTTAGGATGAGTGCGTGGTCTATATTCTAAAAAACTATATACAACAAAAAAAAGTGATGATTTTAGGTGTCCTAATCTCTAGGGTGGGAAGAAAAGGAAGACTTGCAAAAACTAATAGCCACTTCACACTATATCTCAAATTTGAAGTCCCTCTTCACTCCAAAACGCCTACATGGCAACACTTGGAGGGAAGTTTTGGTACTGTAGAAGTGACAAGGGACTTACCAAGGCTGAATTGTGATTAGACAAAATGCAAACCTAATTCACCCTCTAAATCCAAATAATTTTTTTGGATATATAATGAGGAAAAAAATGCCATTGCAAAGTATTTTGGTGGTGTGAATTTTTGTTCAAATCTATGTAATACAAATTTGATGCCAAAAGTGCCCCCTAAATGACTTTTTGACTTTTTGACCATATTTTAGGCACGTCATTGTTTCATAATGTTATATAAGAGATAAGTTATAACCTAAAGTTGGAACCTTGACCTTCTTACTATGAAGTCCCAAATTCCATATCGATATATTTTATTCACCTTTCACAACCCAAAGAAGTTGGAATATAGCCTGCAACTGGGATTTGAAGAATTGAGACTTTGGATGCAGTGCTTCCAAGATATCATATCTAGATTCTTGAGGTATGTTTGCACTTGGTATTGGGAATGTGTGAATCTGGTCCTGAAGTAGGTCTAAATTCATTCCTAAAACACTCACTAACAACACTCTTTTACACCAAGTGCAAACACACCTTAAAGCATGATATATTTATGACGAAATCTGCATTCCCCTCCCTATCAGAAACTCTTGCGGGATAACGAGTATGCCTACCTATCATAATCTCATCAGCGCCGCAGAAGCAGATGGCGAAGCACAGGAAGCACAAGTGCACATTTGGCAGGAACGATTCTCTGCATGCACAGTGTTTGCAAAGGAGGCGCCACAGTTTCCTCTGGAGCTTCTTCTAGCATGGGCCACAACACCATAAGTTTAGAAGCAGCCATGGTCAATCGCCATGGCCGCATGCACAATGCAGAAGTGGGTTCACCTCGCAGCTTTGCACTCTTCCATTACTACTGCTCCGTTGGGTCTTGGTTTCCCAGCAACTCTGCCTCCCAAACTCTCTGTGCTTCGCACGAGTGTGTCCCGATTGTCATTGTGTGGTAACAATTCGAGGTTGGGGAGGATTGTGAGATCTTCGTCTGCGGGTGCGGGTGCGGGTGGGGTCAGTGGATCTTCTGCGTTGAGAGAGGCCGGAGGTGTGGCTATGGCGGCAATACCGAATTCTCACGGCGCATGGTTGTACCATGAGTATGGGCCGGTGAAGGATGTGCTCAAATTCGAAGAGATTGCTGTGCCGGAGGTGAAGCCGGATCAAGTGCTGGTCAAGGTGAAGGCCGCGGCTATCAACCCTGTGGACTTCAAACGCCGCACGGGCTATGTCTCTCTCGACTCACCGTTTCCGGTATGGCACTCTCTACTTGCATAAGTTTTGCACATTTTTCTGGTTCAAGGAATAGGGTTGCACTGTGATGTTATATCGCTCGTGGAAGGGGCTCCTATCACCTTGAACCCTTCTGCTAATTCAAGGAAGAATCGTGGTATCCAAGATGCTCTGGCTATTGGATTTTTACTTCCTTGAAACTCATCCCTCTTACATCTCGTGTTCAAGAATTTTGGAGTCGGGAGCCCCTGACATCAAGAGCTCCAGTAGCATTATGAGAGAAGCGTCTAGATTGACAGTCAGCTGAAGGAGCGTGCTGTTGCACACCGTTCTCAGTCATATGAATTGAATCCATTGATGTGGGGGCGCTCCCCTTTGTTTTTGCCTGTGGGCTTTTCATAAGAATTGAATTGAATAAGAATTCTTACTCTGCTTTCGTTTATGATACTAATTAAATTATATAATGAGTCTTAACGTCGCTAATAGTACAACTTCAGAATGTTATGGTCGAATTTGGTGAAGCAGGAGACACTCTATTTGAGGTTGTGCTGATTGTTCGTTCTTTGAAATCTCAGACTGTGCCTGGGTTCGATTGCGCGGGTGTGGTGGTGAAACTGGGCGCCGAAGCTTCGAAGTTCAAAGTGGGTGATGAGGTCTATGGCTTGACGTCGGATTCCCCTGTCGTGCATCCCAAGCAGTGGGGCACCCTGGCCCCGTACACAGCCTGCGAGGACAAGTTTCTGGCTCTCAAGCCCCAGAACTTGAGCTTCGAAGAAGCGGCCAGTTTGCCTCTGGCCATTCTCACTGCCACCGAGGGGCTGCAGAAAGCTGCCTGCGGAGAAGGCAAGACCGTGCTTGTTCTCGGCGGAGCGGGCGGTGTCGGTACTAATATCATTCAGGCGAGTGTTAAGTTTGGTGCACAGTAGTGTTCTGTTTGCCGTGGTGCACTTCTGATAGTCTGAAAGTACTGCGTGGTCCTCGTCAAATATGTGCTCTTCTGAATGGTATTAAGGCAGCTTTCCAGCTTTGCATCTGTGTGAACACCGCATTGCACCCTTCATTGGATAAAGTGAGGGTAAGTTGTTATTGTTATGTATTAGGGCTTAGATTCGTGTAGTCCTCACTTTGTGTTGATGTCAAGTTAGTGTTGCTATAGTGCAAATGATGTTGACTCAATTTGCTGTCAGTGTCGCTGGCATGAACTTCATATGTCATTGACCACAAAGTGATTATTACGGAGTAGTAACTTTGTAATCGAGTTGAATGGATCTTTTGAGAAGGTATTTGCAGGGATGGGTGGTAACTAGCTATTTATTATTTTCTATTACAGGTGGCCAAGCATGTGCTCAAAGCTGCTCATGTAACAGCGACAGGAAGTGCAAGCAAAACAGACTTTCTGAAGGGACTCGGAGCAGACGAGGTGATTGACTACCATACGGTGGACTATACTGCGAAGCCTGAACGTTATGATATTGTCTACGACACTGTTGGTAAGTCGTTCAGTCCCTTCTGCATTTTGTTTCAGTGTGCTAGTGGGAAATCTCCCCCTCTCCACCCAAATTTTACAAGAGAACTGAACTGCTATAATCGCTTTCAATTGTAATACCATTTAAGATAGTTTCGGTTAAAGGCAGAAGCTATTTGAATTTTAATGCGGTTCGGTTTTCTAGAATACCTGTTCTACTTGTCGCGTAAATATCCAGTCTTTTGACTTAAGGTACAGAATTATCCATGGGCTTGGGGTTCCCTTTCCATGAGTTGAAAAGTCACACAATTACAATGTAAGTGTCATCCAAACATGCCTAATAGAAATACCATACTTCTAGCTATTTTCTGTCACGGTAATGATTCGTCAATGAGATACATTGTAAATACAATGTTCACAGTACGTGGGTAGCCTGGACTCGTCAGTGGGACCCTACTTCTTCAAATTTCAACAGTTAATATCATATGCATACGATATCCAAATAATGCATGTTCTAGTGTGTTGGAATCCTCGTAATTTGACGAGACTCACAAAATATAACTCCAATCTAATTATGAAAATCACTAAAGATATCTGAAAACCAGGAGAATTGGTTCCGTATCTTAAAATTCTTTCAAATGTGAGTAAAGGTCGATGAATCTCATACTGAAACTCGGTTGCCAACTGTGGACAGGCGAAGGCCCAACGAAGGGAATCAAAGTCCTGAAAGAGGGAGGTGTGCTTTTGTCCATTGCGACAAAAGATCCTAAGTACAGGCATGTTGTGCAGTCGAAGGCAGAGGTGCTTGAAATGCTGAATCCGTACCTAGAGAGCGGAGCAATCAAAGCCATTATCGACCCCAAGGGGAGGTTCAAGTTCTCAGAGGTTGTGCAAGCTTTTGAGTACTTGGAGACTGGGCGAGCCACTGGAAAAGTGGTCATCGCTCCAGTTGAGTGAATCTTGGTTACGTTTTGTGATATTCGGAGTTTTCAATTTGAAGACGTGCCAACAATGTACATGATGTAAACACAAGTCTTTGAAATTGATAGTGGTGGATTTGAGAATGATGCCGGGTCGGCTACGTCGGTAATTTCCTGATCTTGCTGTAAGTTGTACTGAATAGATATGCGTGCAACCTCTTTTAGATCATGGACGCATACAATATAAGAGAGTTTGAGTGCTTGGTAAGTATTTTATTTTGCCCAATTTGGTAATCTAAATGCAAATCACGAAGAGGGAATGTTTGCGTCTGACACCCCTAATTTATGAAATTGTCAGTTGTTTCAAAGTACGGGTATGCTGAAGTAAAGCTACAGGGACTCCATGGCTTCCTTTCAAACCTGCCACATTTCATTTTCTCTGTAAATTATCTAGAGTTTTAGATAGAAGGCAGACTTCATGAGTTCCAGTCGTTATAAGCATTAGGGGAACTCTAGGGATTTCCAATGAAGCTGCTCCTGTTTCAGAATCTCCAATAAGAGGAGCTGTGCAACATCTAAAGTTCTTCCCGTGGTCATTCTATCGCCATCAACGACTTCTGGCTTGACAAACTATCAATACATAACATATCATTAAAAGTCAGTATTTTATCACAAAATTAGGCCATAGGCTCCAACTTGAGCCGATGGAAGAGTGCTGCAGCATCATTTTCTTAGAAGGATCTCGATTTCATCACATGCTCGTTGGAATCAATAATTTTAGCATAGCTACTTATGCACTACCTGAAAAGGATGTTGTTTTTGACACTTTTTTCAACACTAATTTCGATTCTAAACTGTTGGAAATGAGATGTAATGAAATTTAGAACATTTTGATACTTCTTTCGAAGTGTCGAAAATTTCTAATATAAAAAAGAATGTCAAAAAGAGTGTCAAAAATAGTGTTGATAAAAATGACAAAAAAAAGAGATTCACTTTGAAAATTCATAACTAATTTTACAAAGATCCAAAAGATATGAAACAACTAGAATTTGATATGTCTCCTTCTTGCCTTTTAACCCCTAAAATACCAAGGCATTTTCTAGCTCCGGAACCACTGAAAACTGCCATTTCTGCTGCGATCACTCCCTAAACCCAAAAAAACTTTTTTTTAAGAATCTAACCGTAGGATCTTGTACTTCACTTGTCTCAGATTATGTGGTAAAAATTTCAAGACTTTTGACCGTTCTAATTGGAAGATATTAGCATTCAAAGTTGAAAAAAAAAGTTTTTTTGAACTGTTTCCTGCAATTTCAGATGACTTTGACGGCCATTTGTGAATTTTTTCTGCACTACACAACAAAAAGTTGTAATTTTTTATGTTGAACATTTGAGCTGAGAGTCGGGGAAAAAAATTTCAGAATGTCAAACCTTGATTTTCACATATAAAAAAATTGTTAAGTAGAAGTAGGTCCAAAATTGAATGAAACACTAAATTGTTAATAGCTCTTAGGTGGAATTAAAACAACATAATCCCAATGGTGGGATTGTTCTTGCAAACATATTTGACCTCGTCAAAAAAAAAAATTGAAAAAAATTGAAAATTGCATTTAAAAATGAATTCTATAAGTTAGTTTTTTTGAAGATGCTTAAATTGCCCAAAAAACAAGATTGTCCATAACTTTCTCATTATTAGTCCGAATAGAATGAATCAAAGCTTCAGATGTAGACAAAAACATGATCTTTGGGGGGGGGGGGGGGGAACTTTTTTTTGTGTTTTTTTTTTTCTGCCCGCCGAACTGCTTTTTTGCTTTAGGATGGCATAACTTTTGCTCCCGGGCACCGATTGAAAAAAAAATTATATTTTTAGAAAGCTAATGTGATTCCCTATCTTCAATAAAAGTTTCAAAAAATCAGATCAAAATTTGAGGCCACACGGGCCTGCCCGAAATCTGAAGTGTCCCCCGAGGGGACTTTGGTACTTTAGGGGTTAAGGAGATTTAAGTAAAAAAATATTTTAAAGAGTTGCAGATCTTGAAAGCAAGAGATCATTGGTGCAAGAAGTACTAAGTAGACACATACTTTCATTTAAGTTACAAAAATCTCCAGTTTCACCCTTGTTGTAAGCTAAGACATTAAGAATTACCCCGACTAACTAAGAGGTGAGGGTTTCAAATCCCATTAGTTATCTAGGGCTACTTGGATTTTCCATCAATTTGGTCAAAGCCGTAGACAATCTACTTAAGCAATCCTCAAAAAAATCAAAATTCACATACACACACACACAGATAGATAGATAGATAGATAGATATAATTTGGCCAAGTTTTTTCATTCTTTGTAACTCTCTTTTTGACATTCTTCCTGACATTCTTCTCGACATTCTTCTCGACATTCTTCTCGACATTCTTCTCGACATTCTTCTCAACATTCTTTTCAACAATGTCAAAAATAGTGTTAAAAATGAGATTTTTTGTGACAGAGATTTAAATTATTTGAGTTGTAAAGACCATATTGATCTAAATTGTTGTATAGGTTATAAGTATTATGTCTTTTTAATAACAAAATTTCCTATTACAACAATTCACTTTAAAAAAATTTAGACTAAGTGAAAAATTCCTATCTACCTTCACTATGAATTTCAGCTATTCAAGGTTATTTTTTGGCTACACATGACAGTCCATCCAAAGCACAGAAGGATTAAATATATAATAAATAATTTGAAAGTCATTAGGCTCATTTTGAAGGATAATGGAAAGTCATAATTTCTTGAAAAATTTAAAGGCTTTTTGCAATAGATTCTTCCATCAAATTTTTAATTAAAAAAATATGTTATTTAATTCTTAAATGGTTGAAGTAAACCAATGAATAAAAAACTTCATCTAATTTTTATGAAATATGTACTCAAATATGGCACGTCATACATCACTAGATTGAATGTTCAACAATTAACATCTTTTGATTGAATGTCATTTTAACATCTAAAATTTATCTTGCTCAAATATAATACCATTCAATAGAATACATGAGATAATATGTAAGTACATGACCATACTATAGCTTTTTAGATATGTCAGAGGTGCATCAAAGATCCAAATTGGAGGTATCACATGTTCTTGGACCCAACACTATATGAGAACAAACTTTTATCACTTTCATATACCTCAATTCATTCACTTTCTTTGTCAAATACACCAAAAAACCCACAATATTGCAACTATATTTGGACTCCCTAGACATGAAGTAAAATAGTAGTAGCCTGGTGATCACCCCCAATCCAATTGTGATCCCAATTGCAACTAGTACTTTTGAACCCAGTTGCACCTTGTTGTAATCTAATGTAAGGTAAACTACCCCATTACAGACAGAATGGGAACAAACCCATTGTGGGCAAAATTGTAATGGTGGTGTACATTCAAGTTCTAAATTACACCACCATTACAATTTTGCCCACAATGGGCTTGCTTCCATTTTGTCCATAATGGGGTAGTTTACCTTAGTGAAAATTGTATAAGGGTTTAAATTACAACAACTCAACATGGAATTGGATTTACAAGGATTGGAATTCGATTGAAAAGTTACAATTTCATAATTTCAATGAATACCTTAGTGCAAGTTTCTATGTATGGCAAAAGGTTCATTCATTATTCCATAATTATAAGGGACACTTTTAGATAAACATTGCAACAAATTAGGGAATTAACCCCTAAAGGACCAAGGCATTTTCTGGCTCCAAAACCACTGAAAACTGCCATTTCAATTGCGATCACTCCCTAAACCAAAAAAACCTTTTTTGTTAGAATCTAACCATAGGATCTTGTAGTTCACTTGTCTCAGATCATGTGGTAAAAATTTCATGAAGTTTGACCGTATGGATTGGAAGATATTAGCATTTGAAGTTGGAAAAAGAAGTTTTTTTGAAGAAGATACTTAGATTGCCCGAAAAACAAGATTGCTCATAACTTTCTCATTTTGAGTCCAAATAGAATGAATCAAAGCTTCAAATATAGACAAAAACATGATCTTTCAAAAAAAAATTAAAAATTAAAAAATTTCATTTTTTTGTGGGTTTTTTTTCTGTCTGGTGAACAACTTTTTGGGCTTAGGGTGGCATAATTTTTGCTCCCGGGCATCGATTGGAAAAAAAATTATATTTTTAGAAAGCTACTAACATTCCCTATCTTCAAAAAAAGTTTCAAAAAATCAGGTCAAACTTTGAGGTCACACGAGCCTCCCCGAAATCCCGAAAGTCCCCCGAGGAGACTTTAGTCCTAAAGGGGTTAATGGAGACACATTAGCAACCAAACAGACAAGAATAGCCTCTAGGAACAACAACTCAAAGCAATATATTTTTGTGTTGACCAAAATATTGGCAGAAATTTCTATTGCATAAAAAAAATTTGGAATTCGATTAGACATGTGTGCAACAACCAAACGGACCACAATGGGTCCTCCTAAGTTACAAGAGTTGAGCTTGAAAATATTTGTTGAAAAATTATACGGAGTACAAAACACCGGTCGTTGAGGAGTGGGGTCGATGAGGAAGGGAGTCGTCGTCCAGACTCTTACCATGGAAGGTGAGGTGCGATTTTGCCATTCCATTTTCCATTCCATTTAGGGTTTAGGGTTTAGCTCGCAGGTTCTGGGTGGAGCTCTGGGCGTTGTCACGTTGCCGCAACCGTAAGGCATCATTATCGTCACATCTGCCTTTCATTGACAACCTTTCTCAATTCCGTTTTCAAATTCGTGAAATTTTCATTCAATCGTGTCCTGAATTGTGTCGATCGCAGGAGAGAGGCGACCTGCGATGTGATGTGATGTTCGCCCGATGAGACGGTTGCCGGAGACGTGTTGTTGGGCTTATAGCTGACCATCGAATTCTGGGTTTCCTATTTAGGGTTAAAGCAATGAGGGCCTTGGTTGATCGGCGTGCCATCGCCATTTTGAGTAGATCTCGAGCACCAGGTGCGTATTTTCAGAGGCAGTGCTTCTCAGCAGGGCGAGGGCGCGGACGCACTGATGTGGAGGATGCTCCGAGTCCTGAATTTGGAACTGGCGGTAGCGCTGCGACTGATGGAGCTGGACAAGGGTTAGGGTTAGGGAGTTTCGGGATAGGGCGCGGACGAGGGAGAGGCAATGTGTCTCCCCCCGTTTCTACCCAGCCTCTCCCCCCTTTCAAGCCCTTCACGTTGAGTCCCGCCGTGGTAGCTGCGGAGCCTGCTCGTGTGCCAGAGGCTGAAAAGAAAGATGTGGCAGACAGCCGTTTTGAGGATGCTGTTGAGGAGAAAGATGTCAAACCCCCTTTCAAGCCCTTCACGTTGAGTCCCGCCGTGGTAGCTGCGGAGCCTGCTCGTGTGCCAGAGGCTGAAAAGAAAGATGTGGCAGACAGCCGTTTTGAGGATGCTGTTGAGGAGAAAGATGTCAAACCCAGTGAGTCCCCACTTAGTGCGTCACCCGATGGTGGTGGCGGTGATCTTTCGAAAGTTGATGGAGATGATCTTTCAAAAGCTGGTGGAGGTGATCTTTCTAAAGCTGGTGGAGGTGATCTTCTTTCGGAAGCTGAATATGCAGAGTCTAAAAAGCTGCTCTCTTTCAGGGGGCTGCTTAACATCGCACCTCCAGGGGACTCTTCACAAGTCGGTCCAACAAAGGTACCCTTCAATCCGTTCAATTTGCCAACAACACCTTCTCCCAGCATCTTTGGGGGAGTTGCTGGTCGTGGTGGAGGAGTTGCAGGCCTTGGGAGAGGAGCGCCTCTTCCTCGGGGTGAGGGACGAGGACGAGGAGCTCCGAGGCCATCACGTGAAGCTCCGATTAAAGCTGAGGAGACGCCAGTTCGCGTGCAACTCTCGAGGGTGGAGGCAAGGTCCAGGGCAATGGCGTTGTTGGCTAAAGCAGAGGAGCAAGCATCACAGAGGAGAGCTTCTCCACCACCATCACCTCCAGCTCCAGCAAGACCTCAACTGTCAAGGGAAGAAGCAGTGGAGCGGGCTGTGGCAGTGATGCAGGAAGGTGTGGAAAGGAACCTGTCTCGGGAGGAAGAGAGACGACGACGGGGAGGTGCGGTTGATAGCTTCTCAGATGCCGCGACTATGGTCGCGGACAGGTTTCGGAGGAGGGCAGCTGCGACTTCATCACAGCAACCTCGAGGCCCGCAATCAGCAAAGGATAGGGTCAAACGTCAACCTCGGTACTTTCAACGCCGGGACCAGGGAGAGGAGCCTCAAGTTCCATTAACGCTGCGAGAGATGACACCCGAGGATGAGCAGAGACTCATCACTTTGGAAGAGGAGGAGCAGTTCAAGAGTTCTCTCCACTCCAAGTTTCTGGTGGATTTTGAGCCTGAATATGCTATGGAGTATTTCGGCATCAATCCTGACATTGATGAGTTACCTCAAAAGTCATTACAAGAGATCCTTGCCGAAGCGAAACCGTTTATGATGATTGAAGGCATGACGGACGCGCAGTGGGACGGAGAAGTGCAGGACGTGTTGGAAAGAGCACCCCACTTGGAGAACCTCGTCAACATGTATGCAGGACCGAACCGCCTCACAGCAAGGGAACAGGTTTCAAAACTGCAGGCCGTTGCTGACACTATGCCTGCTCATGTTGCTCCAGAAATCAAGGATTTCATGTCGCAAGCTCTGCTTACCATACAGAGTAATCCAGGCATTCGAATGAAGGAGAAGGAGCGACTCATGAACAAATTTGTATCAGGTCTTTCCTCCTTCTGATGATTTCAAGAGTACATGATAGTCCAATTGGTTTTGAAGTAACGAGTGAAGGGATTCATGCACTTCTCCATGACGGTGAGGTGATGCAGGTTAAACGTGGCATCGAAATAAATGAGCCACAGAGCTGCGATTACTGCTTGCTCTACATTGGTTTTTGCCCTAGCCTTGTTTCATGCAGTCTTCGTTGTTTCGTACCTGTACTCTTCCTCCTGGGCTGTCAAACTTTTTCTCAGTGACACATTCCAGATCAGTCAACTTTCCATTTCAAAGTTTTCAGTTTTGAGTATTTAATCAATGTGATGCCGAAGCTTTGGCTGGCTGTCTATTTGATTACAGCACAGGTGTCATGGTGATGCATAGACATCCTCCACAGGCTAATGTGTCAAAGGAGAATATGAAAGACTAGAACTAGCGTCAATGATGACTTAAGCACGGGTGGGATACATCAACCAAGCCTGTGCTTGTGTGTTACAATAGCGATCTTCATATCTCGACTCCCTGGCTGATTGAACCACCCCTTTTTGCACTGTTGAGACTTAGTTCTGTGTTCAGTACATAGGACACCACTGATCACACCAGTGGATGTCATACTTCACAGCATTTGCTTGGTACAAGAATAGAAGGGAAATTGGCTGGTCTAATAGTAGCAACTACACTCAGTTCTGGAGTCGATGTGGTTTAGTTGTTACCTTTATCCCTTGTAAAACAGGATCACTCAAAACTAGGGAAAACTCTCTAATCATTCCTGATTGCCTGTCAATGAGTCCATTTTTAGTGACATATCAAGAAATTGGTGATAAATTTTGGTGACGTTTATGAATGGCATTTGAATATTAGAGCCTGAAAGCCCTTTGCGGCCATATAGTATGTTATGAATTTGGTGGTATTTGATCAGGAAAACATTGGCCAAACATTTTTCAGTACAAATTATGGAGTATATGATAGTATGTAGATAACAATGTATGGAGTATCACAATTCATATATTAAACCACAATTGAAGAGTTATAAAGCCAAAAATGGGTTGTATAGAGGGACCCCAAGGGCCTTTCATGACTTAATCACAAAGTGTGAAATGAGGGATTAGGAGTTGGAGTTTTAGAAAAATATAGGACGAAACTCCTTGAATTTGAAGCACCAAAATTGGAGTATGATGGAATTTGGTGCTATGATTCGCTTGTACTATTCTTAGTTAACCCAGTAAGGACGCCGCGGACTATAAGTGTCCGATGAATGACAAGAGATTATCCAATGTAGGACAGAACTACAACTATTCATCCTTGGAGTTTTTTGTGGAAAGTGGAGAACATCTACAGTAGCTTGACTTCCAATGAGTACTTTTGGATTTTTTTATTCCAATGACTCTCACGGTTATACAATGCATGATTTCCAGGGTCACCTCCCGCGTCCTTACAGGGTTAAGCTTTCTTCTAAAACCCTTGTTACAAATTGGGAATACCTTTATGATTAACTCTACTATATGCAAGAGTTATAAGACGTTAAATTTGAATTGGTCTATTTTTTAAATTTTATATGTTACTTTCAATTTTAGGAATTTTTATTTTAGGCACTTTGCAAAATCACAATTTATTTATTCACACGGTGTAAAAAAATGTCTCTTTCAATTGCAACAAGCTCCAATGAAAATGAAAACAATTCAGTAATAGGAATCATGCACAGATGCATACTTGGAGCATTTTAGGTGTAGAAAAGTCATGCTTGACTCAAGAAATGGTTGATGACATCATCGTTCATGAGGCATCAGAGCAACAGTCCAGCCAAATGGCGACACATGGTAAGTCCCACGCTGAAAACTGATGCAAATATTTTCCAGGCTGCCCCCGCATCGCTAAATTTAGCTAAACTTCTACTCAGAATTTTTATTGCTACAGAAAATTTGAATAACACTATGTTAACCCATACATGCTAAATCATCCAGCATACAGATGAAAAAAAGTGCATATCATCCAATTAATATTTGTTAGTAAACTGCAAGAAAAATCATACAATAAAATTAATCATAAAGTATGTGTAATGTGGGAGTAGGAGCTGGAGTTTGAGAAAAACAGACAACAAAATTCCTTGGAGCATCCAAATTGGGGTCTGATGGAGTATGGTGTTATGCTTTTTTTGTAATATTTTTAGTTAAACCTTCCTCTAACACCACTGTTACAATTGGGGACAACCTTTATTATTAATTCTAATGTATCAATTAAAATTTGAAACGGACTACTCTATATGAATCAATGATATATTTTAGATATTTTGGAGGAGTTAAAGCAATCTCATTTGTAAAGTGAATATGTACAAAACCAACATTGCACCTAAAATCAACATTATGTATTCCTGTTGTACATTTGATGTACCTACATATAAGATTATTGTATACAATGTCGACTTTCTTGGTTTGATAGTTTTGGATATACTGACAAACATTGGCAAGACTACAAACTCAATTGGAAACTCTTTATAATCTACCATGAAAGGTCAACAAGAAAATACTTACTTCATCATTACTTCAAAAAATTATAGTGGCTTTCATAAGTTTTTATACACTTCAAAAACTGCCATAACTAATTGAGAAATTAGATTTTTTTCAACAAATTTTAGGCATATTGAGGTACAAGTAAATTAAACACTTCACTACAAAATGATTTAAAATGTTTTAGAATGATTTTTGATGTAAAATTTTTTTAATCAAATTTATTAGTGAAAAAAAAACTTTTAATACAAGTAAATTTTTTTCAAGATTCTTCAGTAAGTAGAATGAGAATTCTTTTTGGAATTTTATGGTAAGAAAATTTTTCATTACTTTAAAAAAAATTGAGTGAAAATTACTAACTTAGATATGACTCCAAATATTTACTCCAAAAATCTCAAAAAAACTATGGAAAACTTGAGAAGTGTATAAAACATTTATATATTATTTTTCATGAATCTTTGGAGCTTTTTTGAATAAACTATAAAAGACGTACATATTTGGAGTTATAGTTTAGTCAATAATATTAACTACAAAATAATTTTAAAAGTCATGGAATTCTTACCACAAAATTCCAAAAAGAGTTTTTATTCCACTTACTACAGAATTTGGAAACAAAAATGTTGTAATTAAAAGTTTTCTTCACTAATAAATTTGATTAAATTTTTTAAATATAATTTTTTTTTTTTTTTTTTTAAATCATTTTTATACATGTGTTACTTGTACAACAACATTTCCAAATTTAACTGAAAATCTTTGATTCCTCAAATAAGCTATGGCAATTCTTATAAGTATACAAAACATTTCGAGTGCCAATGTACTGTACAATGGGGTTTAATTTAAAAAATTTAGCACATTTACCTTGGAGCTGTACAAAGAAACCACATTCGGGGCTGACTCCATCTCCAGCATCCCTATGCACTTGGTTGTGCCTCCCGAGCTCCGATCCTTTGCAGCAGACTTCAACATACCTCTGCCATCGCCATCTTCCAAGGTAAGGTAGGAGGTCCATAAATGGACCATCTAAGGCCTGGAACTGAATTTGGAGGGGACTAACATCTTGAAAAAAAATTGAGTAAATTTTCCTTGAAAGACAAGTGGAATTGACATCTAACCCAAGTCGTTTCATATTTTTTGGACCTTTGTGAAATTAGTTACAAATTTTTGAAGTTGGAAAAAAGTGGTCATTTGTGGTCATCAAAAGCGACCACCTCCTGAAATGTGCATAGTTGGTACATTGAAGAAAGCAAAATGTACCTGTAAGTCAAGTTCACTTTTATTGCCCGGTCGGAGTTTGAACCTCCTACCTTAAGCTTGCACTATATTTTGCAGCTCTCACCAGTTTACAAGCTTTTGTTGGAAAGTGCAATTCATTCCATTGAATTTCAGGTAATGCGTGACTCTTGGAGGTTTTTGATGTTGGGAATGAAATGTGGGTGATTGTATGTGCATTCAAATCTTTGGGGTCTAGCATTGCGAATCTGAAATTGCCAAACTGAAAGAGGAAATTTGAGGATTTGAGATTCAAGGAATCGATGTGTTCACTACAAGAGAATGGGGCATTTTAAGTGAGTTTTAAAGTATAGTCTTCAACATGAGATTATAAGTAATGACCTTTAAGGAGATTTTTAGTAAAATTTTACTAGAAACACATGTATTTTTAGTAAATTTTTATTGAAAATCTCCTTAAAAGTCATTACTTATAATCTTATGTTGAAGAATATACTTTAAAACTCACTTAGCCCCTAAATGACGGACCCATGACCATGGATTTCAAGCCTCACTGCTCATTACTTAGTTTGCTACTATTTTGCAACTTGATATGTATGAAAGTTTATATATATATATATATATATTAGAGATGAAATTACATGTCTTCTTTACTTCAAAAAAAATTTAGTTTTTTTTGAGCAAATTTTTTTTTCAGAATTTAAGGAAAAAAGTGAAAAAAAATCACATCAAATAGGAAATTGTCTCAAAAATCTGAAAATTTCACCATCTGTGCATGTTACAATGACAAACATCATGGTGCAAACTCAATTCCGTATCATTCTATTATTAGAAAATAATAGACATTGAAAATACATCCAAAGTTCAAATTGCAATAAAATATGCAATATTAGGAATTTCTTCAAAATTCAAATTGGAGTAGAAACTAGAGTAGATGACCTTCATTTTGTTAGTTGGACTCAAACTCAAAAAATGTAATTTTTGTGGAGAAATTTCAGATTTAAGGCAAGGAGCAACAACTTTCCAAAATTCTCTAAAATAGCATATTTTGTGATCCGTTTTTTTAATAACTTCTTATTTCTATGAAGACAAACATTGGAAAGAGTACAAACTCAATTGGATACTCTTCATAACCCAATATGAAAGGTCAACAAGGAAAAGGAGGATGAAAAAATGTTCTTGAACATGTCTAGTTTGAATTTGTACCGTTACAATTTAAAAAAATGTTGACTTTTTGTTCAATTTAGAGCAAATTCCTAAAAGCTCAAAAAAGGCCTTGGACATTTAGGGATTAAAGTGCCATTAGCTTATCAAAGTACATATATTAATGTAAATGAGGACCTTCACACCTTCATTAGAAAAAATTTCAGCCCTCAAGAATGTCGTTGGTAGTTTTGATTTTCGGGCCCCTTGGGGTGCAATTATAGAAAAAAAAATTAAAAAAAACAAAAAAATTGAAAAAAAATTGAATTTTTTTTTCAATATGACGTGGCGCTGACGTGGCACCAATGGTGCCACGTCATTTTTTGAATTTTTAAAAAAACTTTTTTTCTTTCTTTCCCTAAATGCACTAGGGGGTGTGTGCAAGACTCGTGGCCTTCTTGAGGGCTGAAATTTTTTCTAATGCTTTAAAGGGCCATCTCAAGGATCCAAACATCCTCTAATGATGTAGTGAAAACTGCCATGTTTTTTGTTCCTACTAGGTGGGTGGTTTAAATAATGATTTTTATAGTTATAAATAACATGAGCATCCTCAAGAGAAATCCAATCCAAATCGTTTTGTAATTTTTTAAGCTAAAAGCACACAATATTTGAGGAATCTTCAAAGCTAAAAGTATAAGGTACCTATTCATGCCACTAGACTCCTTTAAAATGAACATCTTGGTGGCAGTTGGAGTTCAACATGGGTGCAATGCAGACTTTTCCCAACATACATTCCATCAAATTGAATTAAATGGCAAAATTAGAAGGACAACTACGTTGGGTAACCTTATATGTTTTGTCATGCGGAAATTCCTTGCAACCATTTCTGCGTAGCTTTGTGGTGTCTACACTCGAATTAGTCCATGTTATTGGCCGAAGATTCGTTTGGTCTCACTATCCAAATCGTGCGTGGTCAGGTACCGGCATGTAGTTGAGCCGCGACAGCAGCGAGGCGACGGGTTGGTAGCTGACTCTGTCTCGACGGTTATTGGCCGTAAACAGCCCGGGCACAAATCAAGCAAACCCTAATTTTCCTACCTACCTCCCTACTTCATCGCCTTATACTTTTCGGTGAGACACGGTGAAGGTCAACATTCTGGGATCAGTGTTTCCGATCCGCGCTGCTCTTCCCCTCATGAAGACCCGCAGCAGCTTCACTCCGCAATCTATCCTCTTTGTCAGCTCTGTTGCAAGCCTGGTACCGACTCTCCTTTCAGTACTCTAAAAAACTAGATTGACGTTAATATTCCATGCTAATTGCCTACCTCAAATTACAAATGAGACTCTAATTTCGAATTGTGTTCATCGATAAACTGCAATTGAACTCTGATTATTCAGAATCTGTTCTGAAATCACCAGGATACTCATGTCTCATTTTGCTGCTTCTGCAATCCATGTTTAATTCACTAATCTCAATATTGGTCCTGGCAGTATCAATGGTATGGGGCCATGGGGCCAGTGTGTATACATCAACAAAGTACGCTCAATGTGGCAAGTGGGAGCTCCTTCCATACAACACACATGCATGTCGTTCGCCCAGACTTTGTAAGGTAGGAGGTCCTGAAATCGCTCATTTAAAAACTGGAATTGAATTTTGGGGAGGTGATACGTCTCAGAATATTTTGAGTAGGGTGGACGATTTTAGAACCTGTGCGATTTCAGGACCTCCTACCTTAGATACCCCCTTAGTACTGACTCTCATTATTACTTTAGCCCGCCTGGAACGTGTCCACCATTGCAATGAGGACTGTTAATCTATTGATGGCAGGCAACCAATAGAAGAGGAGCTGCATTATAAACCGTGTAGACACTCTCTTCTATGACACTCAGTTTCTATTATGAGTTTATGATGCTCTGTTTTCTTAGATTTTTCTTGAATATCTCATAATTATAATGTACAATTTGAGATCATAAGCGACATAGTTCATTGGCTAATATGTATGGCTTACTCTCAAGGGTAGAAATCACTATTTGCGACCATGTGAAATAGTAAGAACATATCTACTCCTTTTCTTTATTTGCATATGAAAAACATGCTCTACGTGATAACTTATCACTACAGTTCATGAGTCCCAGAAATTAGAATTTTTTTCTTTTCAGAAATCTATCTAGAGTCTGAGAAAACCAGCTCTTTAATTGGAGACAAATGCTTGCTGTATTTATATCTAGAAAGAAATTGATAAATGAGATTTGAGACCACTTCTCTATATACAATCTGTACAATAGCCAATAGGAATGCCCGGCATAAGTGCAAATTTGGTACAGCTTGAAACGTAAATCTCTACCAGTCCTAGTTTTTGTGTTTGTGTAGATGAATGATACAATTCTGGACACCAAGTTGCACCAATTAAACGAAATTGACAGTATTACTAACTCCCACCATACTCTTCATTGACATTGGTCTGAGAACCAGAGATGTTTTTTCCTTCTCATGACTGAACCAATTGAAAGTTCGTGTTGATGGGGAATTGAAGGCGCACAGCAAGAAGCGACCAGAGTCTCGCAAGAGATGAACTTCGTGGATACCAAATATTCCAAATAATCAAGCTCAACGTATACATTTGGAAATATTCTTGTGTATATGATACAATTGAATTTATTGTTGATTTGGCAAATGAATTTTATATACTGGGAGTGCGATGTATAGTTTGTTAACGAGCAGCTACATTATAACAATTTCTTCGTTAACGAGTAGACTAGTTATGAACGAACTGACAGGTTATGCGGTACTTTGTTAACGAGCAGACTCAGTTTGGTGATTAGCAACTAGGAAGGTTGGAAATGCAACCAGCTGGCTTCAAATTCCAAACAAAGGTTTATGATTATCATGCATAATTGTCCTGCCCTAAACCAATGTCCAAGCAACACGTGTGCGAGATTTGCCTCCCGATTGTTTACGTATTAGATAACCGATAAGCCGTCCTAGTGGCGAATAGGTTATTGGACATAACCGGTTGTACATTTTTCAATCACAACTTTTGATCTTCATGATCCAAGGGTGTAGGAAGCAAGGTTAATTTAAGAAAGAAGGTTATGAGTTGCAACTTGTAATGGCAATGGTGACGGGTTGCAAATGAGAAGGTGCCACGGTAGTGTTGAAAAGTCAACAACCGGTTGTGTATTGGACCAGGGCACGATACTAGGGATAATAGTGCCTGGCACAACTATTCTTCAAGCGGGCAATTATTTCTCGAACACGCCATCCAGGCTGGGGTGTTGAGGGATTACTGCAGTGGGAAGCCTCGAACTCTGCCCTCGCCCTCTAGGCAAGGCCATCACAGAGAGGAACGCCCTCGACCGGAGGCTTCCCACTAAACAATATTCGTCACATTCGTCGCCCAGGTCAATTCCATCTTGGACTGTCTCCGATGTCCCACCCAGACCTAAATCATACAACCTTCGCACAACCTGATGCATCAAGGGTCTCTCTGCGCTTCTGATCCTCGCACACCACAATGCCAACTCCACTAAGCCCACAAGCTCGTCGCTCTCGAAATCGTCTCTCAAATTGAAATCTGCTAAACCAGCAACTTGTTCGTCTCTCCAAGCTTCGCCAACCTGCCCATCAGTGCCAACATATGCACGCATTCATAGTCTGTAGCCTTCCATTCAACAGAGGCACTAATGGAAATCCACACACTACATTAATGTTTGTTGCAACGTTCTACAAATGGCTGAAAACAATAAAACATGATTCCAAAAATGACCTTCAACATCCGTACTGAACATTGTCCAAAGTGAAGAGCGGTTTTGAACAAGCTGGCTGAAAAACGTGGCATGTTTGCTGTAGTATGTTTCAAAAAAATTCATGTTTCCGGCTACCAAACTTTGCGCGAAGCAAAACAAACACTGCTGAGAACGTCGCCAAACCGTCCAGATTCGAGTTGGGATGTAGATTATTTCTCTAATGCCATTCCTCTCTATTCAACCTAAATACATCAAGCCTAATCACCAGCTCTTTCCAAGAAAATGTTCAGCCCGGGGAGCTAACCTTCTGAGCAATGTACATGTGGGGTAGTCCAGTGAGAATCTCCATCAACACAACTCCAAATGCGTACACATCACTCTTCTCTGTTAGCCTTCCTGTCTCATGGTATCTGCAATCCAAGTGAAACCACCACACTTGCCTATGTCAGCATCAGGAATGTGGAACACCATGATGGTGGGATAGCAAACATTGAATCTAGTCCACTCGGAGAGTGTCAAGGAGAGCTTGCACATAACCTAGCCAAATGAGGAAAACGAAAGGATTGGGGAAGCTGCAAGTCTCACTCTGGGTCGAGATATCCCGGAGTGCCTCTCACCAACGTTGTGACATGAGTCGCATCTTCCTGTCTCAGTTTGGACAGCCCGAAATCCGCCACTTTGGCCACCAGTTGGTCGGTGAGCAAAATGTTGGTGCTCTTCACATCGCGGTGGATGATGGGCGGAGAGCATTTATCATGCAGGTACTCCAGCCCTGCAGAAGAGCAGTGTTCAGAGACCATCACCCAGGGAAACTTGCACACCATCTGCAGTCATGCACTGAACCCTTAAAAAACTCGACACCCACAATGTAAATGACGCGAACAGTAATTTACCTTCCGCAACTTGAAGAACGATGTCGGTTCTCTGTCGCCAGCTCAAGGGATTTTCGGCACTGCTCTCTGCTCCGGACCAAATGAGGAGTGTCGGTCAGTTTGGCTGCGATTTTAGAATCAGTGCAGGAACATGAAATTGGCTTCAATGCAGAGCACGTCATGAGACAGGTTTGCACTCACCTTGCAATCGGTAGCGAAGGTCTCCGCCACCCATGAACTCGTAGATCAAGACCTGGTGCGTGCGAGTGCAGCTGAACCCAACCAGAGACACCAAGTACTTGTGATGCACCATGGACAGCAGCTCGATCTGCAGAAGCACAATGCTCATGATCCCTTGGGTTTCAGGTCATAGCAACTTCCCTGGCTAGACATGAGACCATACTGAGCTTGATTTTCAAGCAAAATGGAACTCAAGTTGATTATTTTGGATTGAAGAATGTTCAGGGGTCCGTTACTGAGCTCCGAAACTACCTCATTGAAAAACTCCTGCTTGCTTTGATGCGAATTCGCTGTCAATACTTTGGCTGCCACCTCTCGCCCGTCCGACAACTTCCCTTTATACACGACGCCGAATCCCCCGCTCCCAATCACGTTCTCGTAGTTCTTGGTTGCTTGTTTAATCTTTGCTTGCGAAAATGCGTAGGACGTCCCCCCTTTGGCCCTCAGTCGCGCCTGGAATGCCTTCTCCGATGGGTCAAGAAATCCTGATGCACGAAACAGGAATACCCGTGGATACAATTATGATGTGCATCCCTTCCCTTGCAGGCGTACTTGATCAGTAAAGAAATCGACGACTACAAGGAAAGTGAGCTGCAAATATTTTGGATTCAAGAAATCACCAGGCTTACTTTCTCGTGCATGGAAATACAACCCCAAGACGGCCAAGACCAGAAGTAAAACTCCACCAACGCCACCAGCTAGGACACTCAAGATCAATGTTATAGACGACTTCCCTGAACGCGAGGGCGGGGCAACGGGGACGGTTTTCCAAAGGACATTACTAGCGTTCGTGATGTCATTGATGTTCCAAACTCCGGTGTTCGGATTCCCCTTCAAAATCCAATGTACTCCACTGATGCCAGATCCGGGGCTGCTCCAGTAAATGACTGCCGAATTGACGTCAAGAATTTGTAGGGAACCATTCGGCTGGAGAGTCAGCTGACAGACACTATTGTCCGTCTTGGTCGAATCGGAGTCCCACAGACGCTCATCAACACTACTTTTGGATTGCAAATTGCAGTCCGTTCCAAGCTCCAGAGTAAATATGAGATTCGTGGTTTGCAGTTTTTCTCCCGCGGAGAGGAAGTAACCTACCGGCATGTATGGAAAATCAGCAAGAGAGCTATTCGGTTTCCATGCCGTGTAGTTGGTAGTCGAACTTACTTGAAAGTCCGAGTAGACTTTAATCCCCGAAACATCAGGGAACGATTCTTGAATTGCATCAAAGAGGTTGCTCTCCAGAACACGGGAGCAGTTGGAGTCGTAGCTGGCCGAACTGCCGTCGTCTCCAAGAAGCAGAAACGAACTGTCCTCTGTTACCGCCGTGACACTGCTTAGACCCCATAGTGCAATTTTGCCTGTTAGCGTACGATTGGCTTCTGTGAAATTGTAGATGACGATGTTTCCATCTTGTTGCATCCAGAGGGAGCAATCAGGCGTCCGTTCGTGGTTTGAGAAATTGGTGCCTAGAAAAGGTTGAGAGTCATTATAAACTACAAGATTGCAGTCGGGCCGCATCACTAAGGAGTACTGGCCGTTTGCGCTTGTGAGGTATTGTTTAGGCTTCACCTCAAGGTCATTGCCCACGAGGACATTTACTGCTAATACTTCTAGAACCCATTGCAGAGTAAACAGGACGAGAACAAGAGGCACGAACCAGTGACTCATCGTCTTCGGATGCATGCGCTTGAGTGATTTAACGCAGGCGGGGGCTGCGACTTCACATTTCACACTCGAGCTTGCAAACAACTTGCCTCAACTGGAATCCAAACATCACACACGGAGTCAGACTGAATATCGTTAGTCCTTGTAAGTAATACTCCGTACAGTTCAACACTTGCTCTTCTCCTGTCCGAATCTCTGACCCAATCATCCATGGCTAGCATCAGTTGGGTGGCTAGCTGAACCGAGTCTGATACATTGCTTTGCGGTGTCGGTACTGTAGTTTTATTTCATAAGAGCATCTCCTGCAGCCCTCAACATTTCCCCGCTCCGTGATTCAAGATCTGTCCGATGAAGAGGAGAAGGTCACTTGTATCTCCAAGAGTGCAACTCCATAAAATATACTTCCAACCAATCACAAATCACACAACTCCCCAAAATATACTCCCAACCAATCACAAGTCAAACAATTTACATTTATTAGGACAACTTGCGAATCCCAAGCCATTTTGGTACCGGAAGAGGGGTTAGTGGCCCCTGTAGAAATTATTTTTTTAGAGGGGAAAGAGAAGGCCGAGCCTGACAAATGTTAGAATTATTTGCTTTTCATCCAAATTCTAGTTGGGAGGAGATATCTGGAGGGCTACAGGAGATGCTCTAAGAGCATTGCCATAGCTCACATGCCAAGGAGCCACGACAAGTGCTGCTTTGGCGGGCACCTAGCAACCCGGCCCGTGTCTTTAGCATGTGCCCCACTACAAGAAGGGATGGGGGGCATAAAATGATATGCATAGGGCCTAAGACCTCTCATCTCCCTTCACGTACACCTTTGTGTCTCCAATGCATACTTCCATGCCGCCTAACGTTGAACATTCAAAGCATACCTTTAATAACTACTTTGAAAGGATAAAAAGAGCCAATACCGAGACACTTTCAAGACTCTCCATTTGCCCGAGTATTCTTCAAATTTGGCCATGACTAGTCATTTTTTTCTCTTCCCCGTGCATGCCGTGGAGTACTTCACCAACCCTGGCTCAACAACTCATCAAGTTTGCACTACTCCCTAAGCCGGCGTCCGGATGCTCTAAAAACACGACCACCGCTACACACTTTAGGTTTGGCACTCTTCAAATTGGATAAAAAGCTTTACAAGTCCTTCACAATATTCTCTTGAATACTCAATCCTAGCATGTCAAAAATGGCCCTTGAAAGCACTATTCATCCAAATTTAGTTGTTTTATCCTTTATTCTACTTGATAAGTGGTCATTCAACTATTTATGGACCGTGTTTGATGAACAACCGTGAAGGACAAGGAAATTGAGGACCCTTCAAAATTAAATGAAAAATTTGAGCTTGCCAAGTTGGATGTGTAGCGGTGGCCATGCTCTATGCAGGACGTTAAATCCATTCCATGAAGTGGGATTAGCAAGGTGAAAATATAGGAATTTAATATTTTTGAAACATGATTTTTTTTTGCAATTTTTGAATTTATATTTGAAATCAGAGACCTCAAATTAGATACAGAGGAGAAGAACACAGGACTAATACAACTTAAAATAGGGGGCTTATTTTTCACATTTATCCTAGATTTCATGCATTTTCATCCAATTGGGCCCACTTGGTGTGACAACTTCAGTGTCTTGCTTTCATAATTATATTCTTTGTTTAAACAAAATACTAAGCAACTATATTTTTGTAGGCCTTAATCCTTAACAACGTTGAAACTGTTTTCTGTATGACAAATGACAAAGAATCCTTTTATGTAGGTCAGAAGTGCAACTATTCATCCTTGGAATTTTGTTGTGAAAAGGGGAGATCTTCTAAAATAGTTTGACTTCCACTGAGTATGTTAAGTAAATAAAGATCTTAGCACACAACAAATCAAGTGCTACAACCAACATCAAATATGTAACCAAAAACTAAGAAGGAATGCATGACAAATGCGCCTTCAAATGCCCCCCCAACAAATAGAATCATTCAAAACCAACATATGCATACATTGGAGAAATAAAATATCATTCAATTGAGGGCCGCTTCACACTATGCCCGAAGGTCGAGAGTCCGTCGGTTTCCACCAATGAAATTTTAGGAAACCAAGAGTTTGGACTCTCGACCCTTCACACTATGCCCGAAGTCGAGAGTCCGTCACCCTCAAAACTACCTACATGGCAGAGAAATGCCTACATGGCGACGGACTCTCGATTAGAGTTTGGGTCTCCATTTTTGGCCGACCCAAACTCTAATCGAGAGTCCGTCGAATTTTTTTCAGAAAAATGTCAAAAATGACAAGACTGGATTTGCAGTTTTGGCAGTAGGTAAGTAGTAGTACACCCCTTTTGTTATTTGTTATTTGTTATTTGTCGCCGTTGGGGTTTGAAACCTAGTCTCTACCATGACAATGGAGACTCTTTGCATTCAATGAACCTACTTCCCTTCAATTATCAATGCCACCCTTTTATTCCATTTATATCATTCATATTCCTTGTTTGATGAGAAGAGCATGTGCTGTGATTTTTTTTCCAAGATCATTTTGGACTCCTTTCTCATGTTTTTTTTATCTTTTACTTGAAAAAATTGACACATGGGTGGGGTTTGGACTTTGGGCTTGGCCTTTGGAGGCTTCACACTATGGCTGGCCAAAGGCTCCAATTCCTAAATTTTGGTGCCTATTTATTGCCAATTTCCTTGGACTCTCACCAAAGTTTGGACTCTCACTTCCACGGACTCTCGACTTGGTCGGGCATAGTGTGAAGCGGCCCTGATTCATTGTGTTTGCAAAATGGCTTTGAGATGTCAAAAAATAACAAGAAAAATTGAACTTCCTTCTACTAAAATGTTTCTCAATCACTACAATAGATGGGTTTTGGGGGGTTGGGAGGGCTGTTTCAGGCCCGTTCCCGACGCTGGTCCCCCCGCCGCAGTTTCAAAGAATGGCTGTTCCCGACAAAAATATTGAGCTTATTCTGGTACATCCCTTATTCAAGGCATTATTCTATTTACTGCTAGTCGGTTCGTTTCTTATCTAGAATGAGTTTGCATATCAGCTTTCAGTCATAGTACAGATAGGATCATTTTAGTTTAGATCCTATACTTAAACAACTTCCTATTTTTTCCTGAGACATCAGTCATTGCAGGATACTTGTCTATTCGGTGCTATCCAAGCAAAGGTAATGCCATACCATATATTGTATTTTTCAGTAGAAGCACTCTAATTCTTTCAAAATAGACATTATGTGTAACCATAATTTTCCTTGGGAATCAGATTCTACCAAAGAAATTGTTTGTAAAAGGCTTGCTTATAAGAAAGTCTGCCTACTCCAAACTCTTCATTTTCCATCATTCTCATCTAGACTTTTCTGTGACTAGTCTATGTATCGTCAAATATTTCTCAGTGGCCTATATTTATCCACTTTCATAAATATCCACAGCATTTTGCACTAAAACATAACTAGATGCATTGGAAGTACGAGGTTTTGCTAACTAAGAATAAAGAGTAACTCCAAGAGGTTGCTGCCCTCACCTGCACCCATGACCACCAACATCAAAAAATGAGGTTAGTACGCCGTATGCGAGGTGTCTACAGGCAAGCAACGCGTGTTATAGCCTTCACTTATCGTAACCCAAATTCTTAGAGCAAATAATCCTCAGAAAAGACAACCAACATTCATGCAATCATAAGAGTTTCTCTTCTGAACCTGTGAACAGCTCGGTCGCTGCGATGATGCCATGCTTCTAACTTGTCCAGCCAAAGCTACTGTTCACTCCTTGGCTTACTCACAAAAAGCACAGTGCAAGGTAGTATTCCCAGCAAACAACTTGAGTCACTATAGCTCTTGCGTTTAACCAAAGCTGAAATTAGTAATCCCAGTCTTTAGCTTACTCAGTTTGAACAGTATGTATTCAGGTAGTTGGACCGACTATGAATCATCCATTCGTCCTGTGTAAGTGACGACAGTAACTGTATCCAATCAGTTACCTTGGAGTTCTAAGGATATGTGGTTTTTTCTGAAGTCTGACTCCATCCAATACTGTGGAGATGTAATGTCAGTAGCCGTCCATAAGTTCTTTTGCCGTCATCAAGTTTTACTTGGGCATAACTGGCAGCAAGGGCCCAGATTTACCTAAATCGACTTGAACGGTATTGTTTTAATTTCCATATTCACTCACCTGATTCGTTTCTGAGTAATTCTATGTATCTTTTATCACTACTGTGAGCTGGTACTGCACCCTGGCAGTAGTCTCAGTAAATATTTTTGGTAAGCAAGAAGCTAGTACTGATCTCCATAGATTGCCTGTACGTATGTCTATTATGCCATATATTTACCATCTATTATTGCAGGAGATAGAGCTATGAGCAATTCTCTCCATCGTTTGTATATTTGGCTTTTTTGGACAAAATAAATAAATAGTAAAAAGCGTTATCATCATTGATTGTTCCCTGGTCAGGATACTGACACTGGGATACGAATTCTGGAAAAAAATAAAAAAAATAAAAACAAATTTAGTCTTGAAATGAAAAAAAAAAATAGAAAAAAAAATTCATTTTTTTTTTTGAATTTTTTTTTCCCGACGTGGCAGTCGCTCGGCCACATTAGTGAGCTGCCGCGGCCCTGAATTTGGCAGTTCCCACAGGCTGAGAACACGCAGCCCTCCACAGGTCTGAAATCTCATCTAATGATTATAACTTCTTGGATTGATATGAAAATTTAGCCACACAAAATAGACTAGTGTACACAACTTTTCCAAAAAACTTTATTAGAAATAGACATTGTATGAAGAAGAAACAAGTCGCCAAAGTTTAGTGAAATCTTAAAATGTAAGGCTTTTGAACTTCGAATTGCTCCCAAACATTCAAAAGAACTTGAATTGACATAAAAGTTTAACCACAATAACTAGACTTCAAGGAAAACATGATACAATAAAATTGATTGAAAACAAACATTAGAGAAAGGAGATACAAGCCCCTGAAGTTGCAGCCATCAAATGCACTTTGGTGAACTCAAATTGAACTTGTGAACTTTGATTGGCTTCTAGAAAATCAATACATCTTGGATTGATATGAAGATTTTATTACACAAACTAGAAAAAAAAAACGCAAATTTCTCAACAAGTTTTATTGAATTCGGCCATTGGATGCAAAAGTTATAGCACTTTGAATTGGACTTGGTCCCCTTGGGCGGTGAGGAGTTAATGGTCCCAAAACCACTTTCTGAAGGAAAAAAATTGTGTTGTACAATGCCCTAGGCAAAGTAAGGTAACCCCCAATTTCGACTTACAAGATTATCTTTCAAATTTTGACCTTTTCGGACCTATTTTTCAAAACTAACCTATTAAATTGATTGTTTTAAGCAATCTTGATCAACACAACAAATTTCAATTTAAGAAAACAAAAATTCCATTTTTGGTGAGTTGTTTTGTGTGTTTTTCATTGTATTACATAATAATTGATTGAAAAATACTAGAGATGAATTCTTAAAATTTTATTGTGCAAATATCTAAGAAACATCAATGTGCAAATCTCACTTTGAGGGAGAAACCACATTACCTAGGAAAAATTTTACACTACGGAGAGTTCAAAGTCAAGGTATCACGAATAAAATATTTGTACAACAATTTTTTCTAAATTATAATTAATATTTTAGTAATTTTAGTAATTATAATTATATTTTAGTAATTCATCTCCAATATTTTTCAATCAATTATTATGTAATACAATGAAAAACACACAAAACAACTCACCAAAAATGGAATTTTTATTTTCTTAAATTGAAATTTGTTGTGTTGATCAAGATTGCACAAAACAATCAATTTAATAGGTTAGTTTTGAAAAATAAGTCTGAAAAGGTCAAAATTTGAAAGGTAATCTTGTAAGTCAAAATTGGGAGTTACCTTACTTTGCCTAGGGCACTGACTTGGATCTCATTCAGCGCAAACTGAGAGTTTTGATGCCAGGGCTTTTGGGTTCCTCAATTTTTTGGAAGTTGGGTAAGGACTACCGGTAGTAATTGGTGAAATTGAAACTCAATGAATCATAACACACACTTACACCGGTAGTGAGTACTGTACTGTACATTGATGTCAAATGTAGTGCTCTAGTTAGTACCTACTAACGGGCGGCATTCCACGTTGGTTTTAGGGCCATGAAACATTAATACTTGTTTTCTAGAGATTTGACTTGTATTTGTGGAAATGAATAATTTATTGTACACCGTGTAAAATCAACTATGTGTAGCAACCAATCATGTTCTCTACACATTCATTTGTGAGATTGTGAGATTGAAACCCATCAGATTGTGTAGTATAACATGCATCATGTGGCATTCTGAACAAAAAAATTAACTTTTTGTCAAATCTGATAGCTGAATAATCAATCATGTGTTGAACTTGCCATCAGAGTACAGTCGTCTAATAAATTGTGTGAAGCTTTTTGGTTGCACATGTAGTGTACATCAATTTCCATTTATTATCACCTTAGTTTACAGAAGGCTAAATGTTATTAAAAGTTTCTAGATTGGTTTGTTATTGACATAGATAGCAAGACCCCAACTGCATTCTTAACTCAAATTGAACCATTTTGCAAAATATTTGACCGTGAAGCAGTAACCCACTTCTGTACACTCATTCTTTCTTTTTTTTTTTTTTACACAAATGAAACGGAATTTCATTGCAGGGGAGAAAAATACAAACCAGCCAGCCACACTGTACACTCATTCAAACAACGCACATCTTACCCAGTGCTTGGTCGCAGTCTTGTGTCGTGGTGGGGTGGGGTGTCTGTGTTTTATGTGCTTGCGACCCCCGGCCAGGCCACTTGTGACTGGTCGGTTTTGTATTCTTACTCTTTGCAATGAAATTCCATTTCACTTGTGTAAAAAAAAAAAAAATGCACATATGTACAACTTCGTTGCGTAATAAATACGTCAGCAAGTAGGTATGTTGTTTCCCTTGAAGTCTAGTTATTGTGGTTAACCCCTAAAGGATCAACATGCCTTTTTTGGCAACATAGATATTTTGGGCAGGTACGTGTGACTGGAGATTTGCATATTTTGGGCTGAAATTTTTATAGAAGGTGGGGACAAGGAATATCTTTCATATGCGCCAAATTTCATGACATTTGGAAATACGAGTCAAAAGTTATGGCCTAATATATTGTTTGTTGGTCAACTCGGGCAGTCCGGGCAGATCAGAAAAAATCACTGTTTTCAAAAATAAAAATTTGAAATTGGTTTATTAGATTTATATATACGTGGAAAGCTTTGAATCATTTCGTTCTGATCAATGAGTCAAACGTTATGAGGATTTTTTGTTTGCGGGTAGTTATGGATTGTCTACTCTAAAATAAACTTTGAATCCGTTTATTTCACTCAATTTTCAATATTTTTCAAAAAAAACAAAATTGTAGGATGTAGATTGTTTATTACAACATTGCAACCATTGGGATTGGCATTTTTCAATTCCATAATTAACTTCTTAACAATTTAGTGTTTTGAACCATTCTATTCTTCTTTCTATTTACTATTTTTTTCCTATATGTTGTACAATTTCGCATAATCTGAAAATTTTCAAGCATGTAGCCAACTTGCCCTGAAGAATGAATCCAAAGAAGCACAACCATTTTGGAATTTTTTTCATAATAATCTGACCTTGTGAAGTGCAGCTGCTCAGTTTTTCGCAGGGCCCAAAAAAGGACTTTTGCCACTTCAAACGCTAATATATTCCAGTCTATACGATGGAAATTTCTGAAATTTTTTCTACATATTCTCAATCCAGAATACTACAAGATCCTATGGTTTTTATGTGTCCAAAAATGATATTTTTCAAAAATTTGGTACTTGTACTAGAAATGGCAGTTTTGGAGCATTTTTGGTGAGAACATAGTCAAGGAACTATAGGGGTTAAACTTTCATGTCAATCCAAGTTCTTTTGAATGTTTGGGAGCAATTCAAAGTTCAAATGTTCACATTTTTGGATTTCACTAAACTTTGGCAGCTTGTTTCTTCTTCATACAATGTCCGTTTCTAATAAAGTTTTTTGGAAAAGTTGTGTACATTAGTCTACTTTGTGTGGCTAAATTTTCATATCAATCCAAGAAGTTATTAGTGATTGAGAAACATTTTAGTAGAAGGAAGTTCAATTTTTCTTGTTATTTTTTGACATTTCAAAGCCATTTTGCAAACACAATGAGTCAATTGAATGATATTTTCTTTCTCCAATGTATGCGTATGCTTGTTTTGAATCACTTTATAGTTTAAAGTTTTTTCATTTGAATAGGTTTAGAAATCAAATATACCTCTAAATGTGTTGCTAGGAAAAATTCAACATCCTTTTTCAACACTTCAACATTTTAATCTTGAAATCTATGCAGCCAAATGACTGCAAATTTTTTTTTCACGTCATCTAAAGTACATACACTACAAGATTATACGGTTGAGATCTCTATAACTTAGTGACGTTTAGATTTTGAACACTTCAAAAGCAATGTTGTTTTTCAACCCCAAAAGGCCTTGGGCTTTGAGGAATTAAGAGCATCTGCATTGGTGTCAATCCTTGCATCGGCAAATGTAGGGGCATTCCACGAGGTCTGCATAATGCCAGGTTGTTTTTAGAATAAATTGGTCCAATGGTGTCTCGGCAATCCAAATGTCAAATGGACTTTTTGGCATTAAAAAAAGAGAGAAATACTTGTCAGTCCTATAGCACTTGAGTCACTGTCCGTCGTCTGTTGAGTCTTGTGTGTGTTCCCCAGGCCACTTGTGGCTGGGGTGTTGTATTTTTTATTTTTGCAATGGAATCCCGTTTTATTTGCATCAAAAAAAAAAAAAAAAAAAGAGAGAAAGAAAAGAATCTCCATTAAAAAAAAGACTTTCCATGGAAACAAGGGAACATTGAATCGATTAGCACGCTTTACAATGCAAAAAAGGGTTGACATTCATAATTATTTCTACCGGGAGCCAACTTGCAAGCCTTCCAAATTCTGAAAATTTGCCGGATCCAGAGGATTGCATACCGAGACCCATAATAGTTGCATTGGGGCGCATATTTTGTTCCAAATCACTTGCCACTAGGCAAAGTACCGCTAATGTCACGTTTCCCGAGACCACTGCAGATCAATTGAAGGATCTTGGCTGGAGTATTAACTTATTTGGAGTGATAGTTTATTCTTCTTCGCCGGTGGATTGGACCACGTTTGTGAAGTTGTCAACATGTGCCTCCGTCACCTTCAGTACGGAAATAAAAAGATGTGATTATTGGCTGGTGACCATACAAAGAACACAGGCATTAAATGCACTCTCAACGCCTTTTGAATGGCCACTTGTTATTAGAAGATGAGCTACAGCACTTAGATGCATTGGAAACTTGTATACCCACGTCTGGGCCAATTTTGGTGAACATTTCTTGCTGTGACTCTGGCTGCCTGTTCTTAACCCCTAAAGGACTGAGGCCTTTTTTCTGCCAAAAAACACTGAAAACTGCCATTTCCATAGCAAAGAGTTAAAGAAAATTTAAATGTTCCTTTTTCACATCTAACCATAGGATCTTACACCTAACTAGTATGAAAAAGTGTGAAAAAAATTTCAGAATTTTTGACAGCACAAATTGCAAGATATTTGCGTTTAAAGTGGAAAAAACAAATTTTTAGCACATTGCGTGACTAGATTTTTTGACTTTGAACATTTTTAACTTAAAATTTTTGCACTACAGAGTTTTGAACTTTATATCTTTATAGTGGAGAATTGAGTTAAGAGTCTAGAGGGAAAAAAATTTCAAAAAAACTTAATTGTCATTCTTACAAAATTTGTTAAACAGAAGTAGGTACAAGATAGAAGGAAAATGTAAAATATTCATATATCCCCTAAAGGACCTGCATGCGTTTTTTGGTTGTATAGAAATTTTGGGCAGGTACATGTGATTACAGATTTCCATATTTTAAGTTGAAATTTTAATAGAAGGTGGGAGCGAGGAATATCTTTCATATGCACTAAATTTCATGACATTTGGAAATAGGAGTCAAAAGTTATGGCCAAATATGTTATTTTTTTTTGTAACGGGGCAGTCTGGGCAAATCAGAAAAAATCACTTTTTTCAAAAATAAAAATTTGAAATTGGTTTTCTAGAGTTATATATGTGGAAAGCTTTGAATCATTCCATTTCAACCAATGAGTCAAAACTTATGAGGGGTTTTAGTTTGCGGGCAGTTATAGATTCTCTACTTTGAAATAAACTTTGAAGTTATTTATTTAACTCAATTTTTAATATTTTTTGAAAAAATAATATCATAGGATGTAGATTGTTTATTACAACATTACAACCATTGGGATTGACATTTTTCAATTCCATAATTAAATTCTTAACAATTTCGTATTTTGGATCATTCTCTACTTCTTTCTACTTACTATTTTTTTTGCATATGTTGTACAATTCCAAATGATTTGAAAAATTTTAAGCATGTAGCCAACTTGTTTAGGAAAAAGAATTCAAAGAAGCACCACCATTTTGGACATTTTTTCATACAAATGTTGAATGTTGTGAATCATAGTAAGTAGGCAGGTACTGCCTATTTTGAGTGGATAGTGACCTTGTGAAGTGCAGCTGCCCTGTTTTTTGCAGGGACAAAAAAAAGATTTTTGTCAATTCAAATGCTAATATCTTCCGATCCGTATGGTGGAAAATTCTGAAATTTTTTCTTCATCTTTTAGAACTAGTTTACTATAAGATCCTATGGTTACATGTGTCAAAAATAATTTTTTTTCAAAAATTTGGTACTTGTACTAAAAATGGCAATTTTTGAGTGTTTTTAGTGAAAACATAGTCATGGAACTTTAGGGGATATTTTAGATGGAATTAAAATGCACTAATCCCAGTGGTGAGATTGTTCTAGCAAGTAAACTAAACCATGCAAAAAAAGAAAGTTGAAAAATTTGAAAAATTGCATTCAGAATTGAATCCTACAAGTTATTTTTTTCAAGAAGATGCTCTAACTGCCCGTAAAACAAGAATGTCCATAACTTTTTCATTACAAATCCAAATGAAATGAATCAAAGCTTTCCAAATAGACAAAAATATAATCTATCAAAAAAAAACATTAAAAGAAAAAATTCAAATTTTTGCAATTTTTTTTTGTTGCCCAAGCTGCCCCCCGTCCCTTGTTTTGAGCTTATTAGGTCATCACTGTTGTTCCCGGGCATTGATTGTGAAAAAATTATATTCCTATGAAGCTAATCAGCTTTTCTACCTCCAAAAAAAGTTTCAAAAAATCAGGAGAAAATTTCAGTCACTGGCACCTGCCCGAAAACACATTTGTCCCCCGAGGGACAACGGTCCTTTAGGGGTTAAAAAGGGGCTCCATACTGAGTTAACCCGTAAATATCCGAGACACCAAATTTTGGTATTGACAATAAGGTAAAGCACCAGTAACCAACCCTGCCCAATATCCAACGTGTAGGGTGCACTATTTCCAACCGAGGCTGGAACTCAAGTTTGGAATGTTTTTTTTTGTTCTTTTCAAGGTAAAAAATATTAACCCCTAAAGGACCGGAGGGGTGTCCAGATTTCCAAAATTGTGACGATCTATTATAAAATGCAACTTAGAAGAATATTTTATGATGACCCTCAAACAATAGTTGTAAAATGCTATTTATAAATCACATCCTTACGGTTAGATCAACAAAAATACAGACCAATATTTTACAATAAAATTTTAAGCCAGAAATTGGAAATTCCTTCTAAAATCAATTGTAGATTGAATATTTATGATTTTTAAAATATTTTTTTTCCTATAAGTTTAAAACATTGAGTTTTAATTATAGTGATTTTTGAAGATTTTTATTAGATTTTTTGATTCAAGTCATTTTTGAAGGGTTAATTTTTGAACTGAAAAAGTTACTTTTTGAGGCTAGACCTCACTTTTAACTTCTACTTTTAGCTTTTCACTCTAACTTTTTACTCCCCAATTGACTCTAAAATTTAACCTTTTATAAGAATCTTGACAAAAAAATTGATGGATGAAAAAACGCATTTCGGTGAGTTTGGGACATATTTCCATTCATTCATAGTTCAAAATCTGCACTCATGGTCCTTTAGGGGTTAAGGTCATGACACATGCCCCCCAAGAAGTGAGCACGAAAATAGTTAGGCTATGATTGGAATTGGAAGACTCTAGACATTGACACTTTCGTAGTTTTAACAACCTCATATTCAAACATTATAATCTTTCAATTTATAAGTGATGTTATTCTGTTTTCTTTTCCTATGTGATCTCTAACACGTCTAGTTTGAATATGTACGGTTACAATTCAAAAAAATTGACACAACTTATCAAAACAAATGTTGGCTTTTTATTCAATTTAGAGCAACTCCTAGAAATTCAAAAAAGGCCTTAGGCATTTAGGGGTTAAGTTGGTTATTAGCTGTCTGAAAAAGTAAATATTTTGCCAGGGCTTTGCTTCTGGTCCACTGTATTGTTTCCCTCTTGCAATGGAAATCATCCATGTATTTCATTTAAGAAATAAATAAACCCAATGATTGCAAGTGTTTAATGATGAAAAGAATAGATATTTATACAAGTGGGTCATAGAAACTAGAACAAACAATGTGGAATATGTACATTAGGAAATGTAAATTAAGATTAGTAGGAATTCAACCGCTCAGAGTTAAGTCAACATCACAAAGTTTAGACCCTACAATTTGGCAACAATTATCGTGCGGTTATCATTGTTTCATGGGTTCGTACCATAATCGAACTAACTCAGTGTATTTTTACGCACTGAATCAGTGCGAAAACAATGAATATCAATAGCGTATAGTTTATGTACTTTAATTATATGATTGCTGTGCAGTTTTGACACAACAATTGTATAGTTAAAGTACATAAACCGTACGCTATTGATATTCATTGTTTTTGCACTGATTTAGTGCATTAAAATACACTGAGTTAGTGTGATTATGGTACAAACCCATGAAACAACGATAACCGCACGATAATTGCTGCCAAATCGTAGGGTCTAAACTTTGTGATGAAGAACAAGAATTGTGTTCAGAGTATAATTTCAAACCTCATTTAGGCATAGTTAAATAATTCTTTTCAAAAAACTTTGAACTAGGTTAATGTGGAAAATCAAGCTAACTTTCATCTCTAAAATCCATTTGGGATTTCAAGCCTCCAAGCAAAAGTTACGGACAAAGTTCAGAAAGGATTAGATAGTGTTTAGTTACAAACTAGTTTCTTCTGTAGGAAGTCTCACAGGAAGATACAATGGAACTTGGCTCACTCTAAGATGGGAAGTTTTGCTTGAGTCTCAAGCTTCTTTCTTCTGGCTGTCTCGAAGCCCGGTTGTCTTCCTGTGGTGATCTATTGTGGTGGAGTTTATTATCAAAAAATAGAAAAAAGCCTAAATACTTTTGCTGGGGACTTTGTCTCTTGGTTCGATGTACTGTTTCCCTTATCAATGGAAATTGTCCATTTGTTAAAAAAATTAAAATAAAAGTTCAGAGAAGATTGAAAGGAATTTTTTCTTTGACATTTCCAAAAATCCACTTTGAATTTTGTCCAAAACTTTTTTTGAAGGCTCTAAATTACAAGAGGGTTTTTGGAGATGAAATTTCCCATATTTTCTTAGTTCAAAGTTTTTTGGAAAAACTATTCCACTATGCCAAAATGAGGTCTAAAGTTCTGCTTTAAACACAATTTGTGCGTTTTTGACAATGAGCGATCAAGCTCTCTTCTTCAAATTGTCCCGTGCCCTTTGAGAATTCATGACAAACAATGAATTTAATGATAAAAATGACCTCTCCATTCTCCATTCTCCATGCTTGATTATAAATGTCAACAAAGTAATTCCTTTATTTGGTCATCCAAAATTTTCTTGATGCTAGCTTGTCAAATGATAGACTCGTATTTGGCTCAATGAGTGGATTGTTATTGGATTCTTTTGGATTTACAACAAACATTCTTTATATCTATTTATAGATTCAACTGTCTGGTCCTAGAATTAGCATAAAAATGTTATACTTTTTTTTTCAGTTAATTTAAGTTGAACATGCTATCCAAGTACGGTAGTCATGGCATGAATTGATGTGGGGGTATCAAAGAAGAAATGCCCCAAGTAAATACCCCTTTATTGGCATGATTGATTGTGTCAATGGTAGTACAACAACCTCCTATAAAGACTTTTGCAGCTGAATGGACTGCCTGTTACAACTTAACTACACTAAAAACTATATTTAGTATTGGATTGCATTTAGTATATTTACCAGCCTACCCCATCCAACACTAAATCTGAACTTTGGAGTAATTAGTGTAGTGTTAGACTGGAATGCGCCGCCTTTGCCTTCTCTTCCTTTCTACCTTCCTTTTAATATGTTCTAACATTAAATGTAAACATTTTCGGATTTCAGATTTACCATAGAGTATATTTAGTGTTAGAAATTACATCTAATGTTACTTACTTCAGTAGGCTTAATGATATTTAGTGTCATGGTTCGTAAATAGTGTTGCTAACACTAAATATAGTTTTTAGTGTAGTGTTCCCTGTTTTTTGTTTTTGTTTTTACACAAATGAAATGAAATTTCATTGCAAAGATAAAATATAAGACCGCCCGCCACAAGTGGCCTGGCCGGGGACACAAACCAATGTTCCCTGGTTTTGTGGGGTGTGGAAATGTGGGAGGACATAAAATCGTGTCATCGAAAGTGGGCCCTATGGACCAAATTTACCTCGGGGGAAACACATTAATTTTTTAATTTTTAATTTTTTTGCAAAATTCTGAATTCATATTTGCAATCAAAGACCCTAAATTAGCTAGGAGAGGTCTACAATATGCCCTAAGTACGGCACAAATAGGAGGCTTTTTTACATTTACCCCAGAGAACACAAAATTCATCCCCCACGGCCCACTTTTGATAGCACGATTTAACGTCTTGCATAAATGTGGAGTGGACTACGGAGGGCATCTTTTGCAATGGATGGATGGAATCCGGTGATTATGGCTCCTTGATAAATGAATAATAATAATAATAATAATAATAATAATAAATAAAATTTAAACAAATGGACAAATTCCATCGATAAAAGGAACAAGTACATCAAACCAAGGGAGCAGGTCCCCGGCGGCAATTTTTTAAATTTATAAATGAATCATTTTCTCCATGACAATGTGTGACATGTTTTACTTGAGTCATGTTTGTGATGTAGTGGACCATCATAAGGTCAGTTTATTTATTTATTTACTTTTTGCAAATACATGAACGATTTCCATTGATAAGGGGAAACAGTACAGTGAACCTGAAGCAAGGCCCTGGCGACATTTTTACATTTTCAGAAAACTAAAATCCAAGAGGCCCTCACACTAGGGGCCTAGACGAACCTGACACCCAAGTTTACTGGAACTGCCCCAATTGGGGACGTGTTAACATCCAGTGCATCTCTAAGTGGGAGGTCAAATTATTTAGATATTCAGTGGGCAACCCCCCAATCGTTGCATGTAATCTTCAGTTGCACTTAATCTTCCATTCAAAACTTCTTGATTTAATTATTCTCACAAAATTTTATTTTAATTCTCATATAGATCTTACTAATAGGATTCTAGATCCACAATACATTTTCATATGACTTTTATTGAATAGTATTGTGGATGTACCATACTAAAAATTATTTTGGATTTTAACTATAAAACTATACAATCTATATTCAATTATATTCAATTATCTAAAGCAATCCACATAAATAATTATGCAAACTTCTAACAAAGGTTTACACAAAGAGAATTTTATAAATAGGGAATTTCAATCACAAATCTTCTTCAAAGTGAGCGGGACTGAATCTATTATATAGAGCAATTCTATAATTTTGTGTCTTTCACATGTATGAAAAGAGCATTATATGAGAAAGATAAACTACGAGTAAGAAATATAATGCAAAGAAATATAAGTAAATCTAAAGTATTAAAGCATACATCTGCAAGTTAAAATCTAAAATCAAAAAGGGTTCACTCTACAAAAACTCCATTCACTCCAAATGCAAAAACTTCCACTTCAAAAATTTGATATTCTACATTTTTTGTAAATCCTAAATTCTAAACTCCAACCTTTAGTTTTGTTACATTTGTGTTTTTAATTTTTCGTTTTGAAACAGGTGAATGTAGATTTATAACCCTTTGGAAAAATGACATGTTTATTAGGTGGTTGGGCCCCTTATAAATATATTTAAGGCAATTTAGTAGCCTATGTTCATAAGCTATTTGTTTGTTTACGGAAAAACTTTGATGGAATAAGTTTAATGTATTTATTTACCATTAGAGTTTTTTGGCATGTAGGCCCCTCTCATCCTCTTGTCTTTTTAGTGCTCTAATTTCTATAGACTTTATGGCTTTTTTCTTCATTTTAATTATAGTACCAAGTTATGACCTTTCCCATATTAGAATATCAATTTTAATTCTAGCTAAGATAGGAGGTGGTTTAAACATCACATGGCTTAGTTAATTATACCATACAAATGGGATTTTATAATAATTTGTGTGCCTGGTCCTAATTTAATCTTAGGATATGTGGTTTAAATTAAGATTTTTGAAGTAAACACTAGTCATGAACTCCGCTACACTTCTTTTGTATGATTCTAAACTCTAAATACTACTTAGTTGTCTTTAAAGGATTCTAGGTTAACATCTATATCATTCTAAAGACTCTAGACTCCTTCTGTTAGTTTAGCATTTTTAGCATTTTAGCATTTGTTCCTTGTAGTGCCTAAAATTGACTATTCAAAATGCTAAGACACGTGAGAATTAGACTTTCCTAGTGAAAGTTATGAGTGGATAGAATTCGATCACTAATCGGTACTTCAAAACTTCATCCGCTATTTTCTTCTAATCTATAACTTGAAATTAACTATTCATTACACATTTAGACTTTGGATTTTTACTTCCCTCTAAATTTCTATTCTTGTCTTCTTTGGATGACGTATACTAATTTTCATCTAATTTTGTTCCTAAACTTCATCAATTTATTCAATTAATATCTTACTTGTTTTAAGTCTATTTTCTAAGTGTTATATGTTTTTGGAAAGCTTTGAAAGTTTTCTACGAGTATCTAAAATGAAACTTGAAATAAAAACTATGATGAGGTTTGAATCTAAATTGTAACTTCGGCTATGGTTTTAGATTCTTAATCCCTAAACTTTTCACTAAAAATGCTCCAAAATTGCCATTTTAGTTTTAAGTATCAAATTTTAGGAAGAAAATATTTTAAAACACATGTAACAGTAGAATCTTGTAGTATGCTAGTTTGAATAGATGTAGAAAAAATTTCAAAAACTTCCACTGTGTAGATTGCAAGATATTAGCATTTGAATTGACAAAAATCCTTTTTTTAATCCTACAAAAAACCAGGCAGCTGCACTTCACAAGGTCACATTTTGTATGAAAAAATGTCTATGTTGGTGGTTCTTCTTTGAATTCATTCTTTAAGGCAAATTGGCTACAAGCTTGAAATTTTTTAGATAATTTAAAATTGTAAAACATATAGGAAAAAAATAGTAAGTAGTGAAAAATAAAGAATGATTCTAAACACTAAATTGTTAAGAATCTAGTTATGGAATTGAAAAATGCCAATTCCAATGGTTGTTATGTTGTAATAAACAATCTATACCTAATGTTATTATTTTTTTCCAAAATTAATTGAAAATTGAGTTAAATGAAAGGCTTTAAAGTTTACTTTAGAGTAAAGAATCCTTGACTACCTTCAAACTAAAACTCCTCATAACTTTCATCTCAAAATCAAAATGGAATGATTCAAAGCTTTCTACATCTGTATAAATCTAGAAAACTAATTTCAAATTCTTGTTTCTGAAAAAAGTGTTTTTTTAAGAATTTTTTGAGCTTGAAGATCAATGAAAATTACATATCATACAATAATTTTTAAACCATGTAGTCAAAAGTTATGAAATTATTGCACCTTAAAGCTACACCTTGAGCACATTTAGTGTAAAAACTTCAAAGAAAAAAAAAAAAAATTCTTTTGTAGCGAGCTACCTAGAATCGCTATGTTTTCAAAAAAATGTTGTTTGGTCCTTTAAGAGTTAATCAAAAGACTTGGAGGAAATTAGTGGAATTTGGCATTTATCTCGGAATGAACCTCATTCAAGAGGTGTTTGAAGACGCCTTCTGCATCCTCCCTTGTTCTCCATCTTCTTCTTTCTTGATAGTTTGCTTATTGCTTAATTGTTAGGTTTTTTGATATAAGTTGCAAAATTAAAATCCTAGTCTATTTTTATTTGTCCTTCCAAGTTTTCCTTCTATTTTCTTTCTAGATTCTTTTATTTCCTTCCTACTTCAACTTTCTCTCTATCTTCCATTTTTTCTATTTTTAATGATTGAAGTCCACCAGTTGACTTTATCAAGGAACAATTATTCAATTCCAAGACAAAAACTTCAAATAATGCAATATTCTTGTTCCCCTACTTGATCCACAATTCAATAATTGTCTAATGCAAATTTTCTATGGACTATGGTTAATAGAAATTCATATTTAGATTTCTCCTTAATTTTATCATCCTTTGGTCACAGATACAATTCAATTCCTAAGTTTTTGCACTTCTCATTCCAAGGCTCCTTCTCCCTTTCTTTCCTTTTACTAGTTCTATCTTTATGAGATTCTTGCTTGTAATTGCTTTGCTAAACTTTAGGTAGCTTCAGGTATGTAGAAGAAGGAGAATATGGCTTCTAAATTTTTATTTTTAGTTGAAACAATTGAATTTTTTTACTAAAAAATGATTCTCTAGATTTATTGAGCTCCTCTACGCTTTGTCAAACTGACCCCTCACACTACCTTAATTGAAAATGATCCACGCTTGATTTAAACCGTCAAAAAGAGGCCAAACCTTGGCTCTATCTAGACCGTCAATTAGATTATCAATCTGTGCCTGATTTAGACTGTAGATCGGGCCCAAACTTGCATCAAATCTCGACCATCAATTGGGGGCCAGTTGTAGGCCTAGGTGTTGGACTATACTTGCTCGCTAATATTTGGCCTTGGTGCAAATTTAACCTTTGGAATTTGGATTTTCAAAAATTAGGGCTTGGAATTTTTAACAATTTGAAATTTGAAATCTTAGATGAATTGGAAGTTTAGAACTTCTAACCAGAAGCTTACAATCTATTTTCAACCACTTAAAGATTTCGCCATAGTTGTTGGTTGGGTTTGGTGGAGGAAAAAAAAATTGTGAGAGAATATTGACTTCAGATGGATTTAAAAAAATTTGGTATTTTTTAGCCCAAGAATAAAGTTGTTGTAAATTTTTTTGTCAAGATTTTCTGAAATCCTATTTTGTTAAATAAGTATGTCTAATTTCAATTATAGACTGGTTAAAAAATCGACTGGAAATCAACGACTCATAATACCTATAACTGTGCACTTACACAAATCTACTTGAATGATATTGCATTGCAAATGCGTGCATTATCTAAAATATGTGTTGATATGAATTTTGGATGGATTTCATTACAATAATATAAAGAATAAGATGACATCATTTGAAATGGCTTCAAGGTGACGCCTTTTCATTGAAAAGTTTAAAAAAGAGAAAACCATCTATGAACTTTATCAATTTTTTTCTTTGTTTTTCACTTTAGGTTTAATATGTCGAACTGGAGAATTTGAGTTTTTTTTGTTACAATTGCTGGATTAGTCTCTTTTGCTGCTGGGTCTTTTAACGCCGCATGAGCGTCTTCAAGATATAGTTGGGCCTTTTTGACCACCAACGCAATCTTGTGTGGAGCAACAATGGCATGGGAACCTTCAGCATGATACTTGAGTGTTGGTGATCTTGTTGTAAGTTGGATGTGTTGAGCTCGGTAGCCAAAAATGACATTTGAAGGGTGTTTTGAAGGTCTAAACGACAATCAATATTTTTGTATGGTCAGATCTAATGAAAAGAAGTCGTGGCCACTAACATTGGTCAATCCTTTAACCAAGGCAGATTTTGCAGAATACATTGCAGTCAGTATTAAACGCATTCTCATATTTTGCAGATGGAATGATGCTTCTCTTGAAACTTTGATTTTTGACCTCTAGTAGATGTCTAGCAGACATGTTAGTGATTTCAAATTTTTATTTTGTATATTTAAAGTCTTAAAAAGAAAAAAATAGAAAAAAATAGTCTTTTAGTAATTATAAGGTGGTTTATCTTTTAGTAAGAAGGTGGATTTAATTGTGTGGTCAAATTTAATGAACAATGGGTGATAGTGCAACCTTATGTTCAAGGTATAGGCTGAACTTCACTTGATTTGTGTGGTTGAGGAGGAGATAAGGTGGAAGATAAGAAGGATACTGCCAGAAATTTTCATGGGACCTCTCAAAGAGTCCTACAAAAGATGTGTAGGTGCATTTTCATACCTGGCACAATTGGTCGGTAGAGATCCAAATTGGCCGTCTCCTTGAATTGTCAATGGCGCGGGAATCTT
Organism: Pseudisothecium myosuroides; assembly: GCA_951799445.1. NCBI lineage: Eukaryota > Viridiplantae > Streptophyta > Bryopsida > Hypnales > Lembophyllaceae > Pseudisothecium > Pseudisothecium myosuroides. The sequence goes on along the minus strand of OX637287.1, from coordinate 32,115,526 downwards.
TTGCAGTTGAAAAAATCTTGGCAAATCGATTTTGTTGTTGGACTCCTGGCATAGGAATTATTTTAGAATACCATTCTTGGGTAGTAGATTCCTCCACGGGCCCGTCTTGAGTTAGTAGCTCATGTATGCTAACAATCGGGATTTTTTTGGAAATTCATCGATTTTATGGGGAATTCAAAACCTAACTTTAGAACCCGACCTAGTGGCCTTGTTGTGGATCCCTCAGATCAGCTTAGCCATGAATTGCCACATTCATGGTGGAATTTAGCCCTTTTAAGGCTATGTGACTCAAATTCAATAAATCTTGCTATCTTGTGGTTTCTACTCTATTTTCAAGTGAGGTTTGGAAGAGTTTTACATATAAAATCAAAACTAGACCAAATACTATAATGGATATGATACAACCCTATTTTGGTTCTACACTCTTTTTATGGCTTTTTGTACATATCTTTATCAACTTTAAATTGCAACTTTCAAAAGAAAAAATCTATGAGCTCCAAGTGACGAATTAAAAGCTTATAAGGTCTTCTAGTGTTTTGTTGTAAGTTAAGTGTACAATAATTTGGATATACTAACACATTTTGTACTAAACTATCTTAACCCCTAAATGCCCAAGGCACCCAAATGTAGTGTCGAAGAAACTTTGAAGTTAAATAAAACCTTACCAAATTTCTATTTTTAGTAGTTTATATTTTTGAAAGATTCTTTTCAAAGTTTAGTTTTAGCATCAAAAATTCGATTTTGAAAATGAATGATTATGATTTTTCTATTCAAGATTTTGTGCAAAGGTATCCATTGCAATCTTGACTTTTTGTAGTGTTGAGGGCTCTTGGAAATGAGCCTCAAATACACTAGATCTTGGAGAAAAAATCACACTAGAAATTCATTTAAAAAAATTGTAGGGTAGATTTTGAGAAGTCATAAATTGATTGGGGTTATATTTTTTAGGCCCTTCAACCTCATATTCTTTTGGTCTTGAACTTTTTAGATTTGATATGCAAAAAGAGAGCTCAAAGATTTTCATAGTTTTAACACCCTGATGATCAAACATTATAATCTTTCAATCCTTAAATGATATTGTTGTGTTTTCTTTTCCTACGTAATCTCTAACACGTTTAGTTTGAATTTGCACGATTACAATTCAAAAAAAATTAATTCAACTTATCAAAATGTTGGCTTTTTGTTCAATTTAGAGCAAATTCCAAGAGGCTCAAAACAGGCCTTGGGCATTTAGGGTTTAAGCACTAATTTGTATTGTACCACGTTGCCTTGCCCAAAGTTTTATTATAATCGCCTAACTCTTATTGTAGATAGCAAAGCTTTGAACCTCCTTGGCTTAACCCCTAAAGGACCAAGCTGCGTTTTTTGGCAACATAGCAATTTTGGGCAGCTCACTACGAATGGGGTTTTCATTTTTTTCTTGTGAAAATTTTACACAACATATGTCCAAGGAGTAGCTTTAAGGCCAGACAATTTTCATAACTTTTGACTACATAGTTAAAAAGTTATTGCATGATATGTGATTTTCTTTTAACTTTGGGCAGCCCGGGCAGCTCAGAAATTTCTTTAAAAATGAATTTTTAAGAAAATAAAAAATTGAAATTGGTTCTTTAGATTTATATATACATGGTAACTTTGAATCATTCAATTTCAATCAATGAGTCAAAAGTTATGAGGAGTTTAAGTTTGTGGGTAAGTATGGAATCTTTGAAAACCATACCTACCCGTAAACTTAAACTCCTCATAACTTTTGACTCATTGATTGAAATTGAATGATTCAAAGTTACCACGCATATATAAATCTAAAGAACCAATTTCAATTTTTTATTTTCTTAAAAATTCATTTTTAAAGAAATTTTCTGAGCTACCCGGGCTGCCCAAAGTTCAAAGAAAATCACATATCATAAAATAACTTTTTAACTGTGTAGTCAAAAGTTATGAAAATTGTTAGGCCTTAAAGCTACTCCTTGGGCACATGTTGTATAAAATTTTCAAAGAAAAAAAAATAAAAACTCCATTTGTAGTGAGTTGCCCAAAATTGCTATGTTGCCAAAAAACGCAGCTTTTTCCTTTAGGGGTTAAAAGTCTTAGAGTTTTGTATTCACACTAACCCAATACCAAAGCTTTGAACCTCCTTGATTTAATCCCTAAAAGACCAAATAGCGTTTTTTGGCAACATAGCGATTTGGGGCAGTTTAGTAAGAACAAAAAAATTCACTAAATTGCCTTATAAAAAGTTATGAGGGAAAATGTTGTTTTCAATGGATTGGGGGGGGGAGGGGGCAGCACGGACAAGGTTATTTACAATAGAATGAAAAAAGCAATACTATGCCCAAAAGAAATTGGATAGGGCCATGGGCATGCTTTCAACCCAGGTTCAAACCGGGTACTTCACTGACATTTTTTGAACTCATAAATTTGTCACAATGTATATGGAAGTGGTGGCAAGAAGTGAATTGCTCCATGGCTTCCTTTGGCTTAATTGGGTTAACGGGCATAGGATCCTAATTGTCACATCTAAAAATAAAGAAAAGATAACACCCAAAGAATCCATTGAGACAACTACAAAGTTGTCATGTGACAAAGTACCATCCAAGAAAAATTGTGGTGGCAAAATGAAGAAACTGATTCATTGATATTCAAAGGATTGGAGGGTAGAGAGGTTCTCTTTATAATGAAATCCATTTTCCATGATGAGTCCTTAAAGGGTACATGATAATTTGGAGATGAGGTCTTGCCCGTTCATTGTCAAAATGTAGGAATTGTGTTCGAAGTAAAATTTTAGACCTCATTTTGGCATAGTATAGTAACATCTTTTAAAAAACTTTGAACTAAAAATTGTTTTGAAATCAAACTAAATTTCATTTCTAGAAATCCTTTTGTGATTTTGAGCCTTCAAAATAAATTTATGGATAAAATTCAAAGAGTATATTTGAAAATGTCAAAGAAAATGTCCCTTCCAACCCCTCTTTGAAATTTGTCCATAACATTTGATTGGAGGCTTGAAATCCAAACGGTTTCTTCGAAATGAAGTTAGCTTGATTTTTCAACTTTTTTTAGTTCACAATTTTTTCAAAAAAGTTACTCTACTATGCCTAAATGAGGTCCAAAATTATAATTTGAACACAATTCTTAATTTTCACATAACTATGAGCGATTGAAGTCTTAAGAATTCTAATTTACATATCCCACATGGGTTGTTTTACCTCATATCACCTCACTTGTATAAATATATTTTCTATTCATTTCTAAGCTCACAAAATAAGTGGATCAAAAAGCTACGGGAAGTAACTTCCAAATGTTTTGATTCCCTTGAAATTTAATGTCCACTAACCAAAAAATTTATTTCATGGAGCAACCGAGCAGGGAACATCTTTAAAATCAAGGAGAAGGGAAACATCTTCAAAATCAAAGAGAATGTTAGAACTACTATCCAGTGTCAGTGGTTGGCAAGATGAATCCGGCTTTGCCAACTCTAACCCAACCTCCTCCTATAGTAGGTCCAATATGCCAAACTACCCTTTCCTTCAGCTTTGACATAGCATTAGAGGAGATTTGGGCTTCTAAGAGACTGCAAGTTCCCGTACTATGGGAACTTTGCAAGAATGCTGGAATGTTGCCAAATGGCCAATCTAACGTCGCCAAGCGACTGCCACGTCATTTTTTTTTTGAATTTTTTTGAATTTTTTTTAGTATTCTTTTAACATTTTAATAACTTTTTTCTTTTTTTTTTTAAACTTTTTTTTTTCTGACAGCAAGGGCTGGTTCCCAGCATTGGAGACAACCCTAAAACGGTCTTCCGAAGGCTCAAATCTCCTCTAATGATTTATCAAGGTTGCCAAAGTTTAATATTTTGGACGATTTTTTTCTTTTTTTCTTTTTTTCTTCTTCTAGGTTTAGCTGAAATCTAAAACCTCGTCCTTTTTATTTTGAAGAAATTATTGTATGTATAAGCCATAAATTGTTAAAAAAAAGACTTTATATGAGACTTTTCTTGAAGCTAGTTCCTTATTGAAATTTCTTGGTATATGTTTCCCAATTTGAAATATTATGAAGTTTTTAAACATGTGACCAACTTTGTCACAAAAAGAAAGCAAAAACATTTCAAGCAAAAAACAAAATAAAATTGTGCAAAAGCCTCTCTAAATCAAAGCTGCCTAGAATTTGGATGCCCCCAAAACATTTTTTTCAACTTCGAATGCTATAATCTTGCAATTTGTGTGATCAAAACGTCCCATTTTTTTCCTACAATATAATGAAGTAATCTACCACTAGATCTTATGGTTAGATGCAACAAGATTTCATTTTTCATTTTTTGGGGGCCTTTGCCATGAAAATGGTCTATTTTTAGTGTTTTCAAATGAAACATAGTCAAAGAACTTTAGGGGAACCAACATGACGACAAAGCTTTGAACCCCCTTGTGTTTATCTCTAAATTTTAATTTCCAAAACGTGTTTGGGAACAACCAAAGATTAGCCTCCAAAAACATAGAAGCCTTAGCACTCCAACCAAATTAGAAGATCTATAGTTAATTTTGTTTAAAAAAGATTCAATTTCTCTTAGTCCCCTCCAGATCGTAAATTCTTCTTCAAACTAAGTGCCAAGGTTTTGTAACTCTCCCCATTTGCCCAAGGCACCCCAATCACCTAACAGACCCTCAATTTGCCCAACAGATTTCCTAGTCAACCCCAACAGACAATAAAAGAAATTTGCGTTTTTTCTGACAAGCCGGTGAACATAGTCAGATGTTTAGTCAAACAACAGGCATGTCTCTTGTGGATGTCTAAAAAACCCTGTCAAGATTGACATGGCAAAAATACAAGGGTATCTAAAAAAATACCTTTTTTTAGAGCGACATCACATCAAACATGACATCAAACATGGTCAAAGAAGGTGCCAAAAGTGCGCCATGTGGCAGACAAGTAAGCGCCATATGGGCACGCAGTGCCACATGGAATTGTTTACACTTGATTTGGCAATGATGTGGCACCTAATGTTGCAGCTGTTGTCACGCCGTTTGAAAAAATCAATATTATTATCATCAATGTCAACATACTTTTAACTACATTTAACTACACAAAAGAATAATGAATAATAAATAAAGAATAATAATAATAATAAAGAATAATGAATGATAATAAAGAATAATGCATGATGTTTAGTCCAAAATTCATTGAATAGTCCAAAAATAGTTAAATATGGCACAAAAGAATTAGATGTCTAGAAGAATTTTAATATTGTTTTTAGCGACGTCAACTTAGACGTCCAGACATTTTGCAACATCAATGTCAGCTTAGATGTACGCCATACACATGACACCATACAAAATAGGCCATACACTATACACCATACACAATATATTAAACATCGTGTACAATATGCCATACATTGTACACCATATCAAATACATTGTATTGGTAGTTTTCTTGCATGGCTTGAAAAGATACTTATTGTAAGTATGTTGACATGACAAGACAAACTATTTATACTGTAAATGGGGTGGTAGGAGGGAAGACAAACCATATGTAAAACCTACAAATTGAATTAAAAATAGAATTTCAGACATAAACATCCTGATGAACACGATGTTGTCTCTAAAAACAAGTAGATGTCTTAGTTGACATCACAAAAAACATCTAGACGTCTACAAAAACAAAGTTAAAATTCTTAGATGGCGTCAAAGTGTGCTAACGTGGCATGCCACTTCATCCTCATTGGATGTCAAGTCACTGAAATGCCACGTCTAATATCATTTTTTTTAAAAGCGTGCCTTAAGGCTGCCTTTTCCTTGTTTTTCACATGTGGTCAGCGTTTTACCTCAGCCCCCAATAATTTCTAAAAACTTATCTGCAGTCAAACTATAAGTCCTTGCTAACATGTGCAAATCATTTATAGTCTTTCAATCATTCTTCTTGTCCCAGGTCAAATCCAAGTGTTGGTTCCAGCAAAACTATTAACTCTAAGAATTTCCTTAGTTTCTTTATATGCATTGTACATCTTGTGAAAACAAATATCTATTGTGATTTTCCCTCTAAGATGTATTGTACTTCAAGCTAATTTTGAAGAGCCCTCAACAATAGAAAATGAAGATTTGCAGTGGACATCCTTGCACAAAATGTTGAATTAGAAAATCTTAGTCATTCATCATCAAAAATCAAATGTCCAATGCTAAACCTACACTTCAAGAAGGCATCATTCTTAAGAAAAAACTAATTAAAACACTAAGCATTTTAGGATTTCTATTACTTCATAGTTTTGTCAATACCAAAATGTGATGCCTTTTGTATTTTGGGTTTAAATGTCATTGACGTAACAGTAGAAGGTGAATACCTACTTAAATTACAATACTATTACTTTAATTATTACACTATCAAGATAATTTTTTATTAACAAAATAATGAAATTGTATAGAACCTCAATTTATGGAAGAAGAGTTGCTTCAAAGAATTCCAATTGATAGTAAAATTGTTTCTGAACATGCAAAGATCAAAGAATTTGCACTAGAAAGATTGACCATGACTATAATATGAAGAGTGCAATGTCTTCTAATCTATTTGCAATCCAATTATTTTGAAATCTTCAATAAAGAAAAGAATGAGTGCAGCATACAATAGAAGCAAGTGCAAAATCATTGATTTATTTCTAATATTCCTTGTTTTTTAGAAGAAGATATGAACAATAACTACAACAAAAAAAAGAATTTCATTTGCAACGCAGTCAGGAAATAAATCTTCATAAACTTACAACAAAATATGTTTCTTTTTGAAGTATCATGAAGCACAAAAACATATATTTATGGATAGTATATATGCTACAATGCATTATACTAATTTTTTAGGACTTGTTAATACAGTTTGTGCTATATTGGAAGTACAATGGAAATGAAGTCATTTTGCAGCTTTCCCATCTATATATGCAAGGTTTTTAAGAAAGGATGCCAAAGAGCTGCCCCTTCTCTATGTTTTTACATGTGGTCAGTGTTTTACCTTAGCCCACAATAAATTTCAATAATTTACTTGTAGTCAAACCAAAACCCCTTGCCAACGTGGCAAGTCCACATTTTCTTAGACATTGTACAAAACGCGCCTATGTTTTTTTCAATGCCTCCCAAAACATTCTTGACGCACATGACATGAACTCGTTTTGCCTGTGATATTCACACATTTGGAACATCCAACTGAATTCTGCCTCCCATAGCTACAATCCCATTTTTCTGCTTCTGTTCTAAAAAATAATTTTGTTTGATGCTAACGTTAGAAGAAACAGGGGCTTCTACTAGTAAGACCTCTAGTCTTCCTTAACATACCCCCTAGTCATCCCCAATAGACCCTCCAGTCTCCAACAAACCTCTACTTGACCACCAAACCCACGCACAATATCCGGGTGGCCAAGCTAGTTAGGTAGCCAAGAGTTGGATTGCTTAGTTGCGGTTGGGTCGCCAGTTGGGGTTGGGTCACTCAATTGGATCAACCACTCAATCCAAGGAAAATGGAGGCAAAACTAGAGCCTTCTAGAGCCTAAAATTGAGTTGCCAAGGTCTTAAATTGATTGCTTAGGCTCAAAAAATCACCAACAAAGACAAGTGGGAGAAGGAGTAGAGGAGAAGTTAGAAAGTGGGCATTAGAGAGAATTTGGGCCCTCTAAAGGGCCGCGAGTTCCTATAAGTTCTCCACAAGTTTTGCTCAGTTCCTGACTGCTGGAACTGCGCCACCGCAGCAGGGTGACATGGCCAAACTTTGGCCACATCAGATTTTCAATTTTTTTCTTCTGAAAATGAGATTTGGATTATTATTGTTGTTGTTGTTGTTGTTGTTGTTGTTGTTGTTGTTGTTGTTGTTGTTGTTGTTGTTGTTGTTGTTGTTGTTGTTGTTGTTGTTGTTAAATAAAATTTTCTAACAGCCCGTACCACTGTTCACAGCATGGGGACAAATTGGGGAACGGGCCTGAAACGGCCCTTTCTTGGCCCCAAATCCCTTCTAATGTAGAAGATCAAATTAAAATTTGAAAGAAGAATAGACCATTTTAAATTCCATTGCAACAAAACTAGAAGGAAGAATCAAGCAATAAGTGTTGATAGACAAAAAGTGAAAGAACTAGAAGGAATAGGAGACATTAGTTAGAGGTTGAAGGAGAATCTCAAATTAGGAAAAATTCTAAGAGTATTCACAATTGGCCGTTAATAATTCAATTAGAAAATAATTGAAAGGAATAGGAGAACAAATGAACAATCATCTCGGATTAGTCTATTATTTTATTGGGATTTGTTGAAGTATTCTATTCCATCCAAGTCAACCATTAGAATATAAATAATGGAGTAGAATAGTATTGGAAGGGGAAGAAAGAGGGAGAAAGAAAAGGAAAAAAGGAAAAAAGTAGTTGGAAGTTAAAATTTCCTAACTTGTATTGAATTCCACAAGTGCAAGTGGTGAGTAAAAATTCAATAAGAGACAAAAAAAATGGCAAATGAAGATGGATTTGAAGGCGTCTTTGACCATCTAATTGATAAGGCGCAGTCCAAGGTAAGTAACTAAATCTTCCTTTTTCCATTTAATTCTCTTGATTAGCGCCTTTAAACCTTAGCCAAAATACAAGTTAGATTAATACCTTCAAGATTAAATTTGTTTTTCAATTTTAGTTTAAAAAACTCATAGAAGAGGTCTAGAGGTTTCCAAAAGCATAAGACACTTAGGAAATAGAGCTAAAACAAAAAAGATATAGGCAGATGAAGTTTAGGAATTACAATAGATGAGATTTAGCAAAAGTCATACAAAAGGAACAAAAAAAAAAGAGAATTTGGTAGTAATACCAATTCAGACTCTGAAAGTAAAGTTAAAAATTAGTTTTGATTTTTTGTCTAATAGAAAATAGTAGATGAAGTTTGAAGCACTAATTAGTCGTCAAACTTCATCCATCAACAACTTTTACTAGAAAAGTCCAACTTTCTGAGTATAGGCGGATGAAATAATATAATAAGTTGTACAGGTAAAATAAAACTCTTTAAAGAACAAATATTAAAAATTTAAAAGTAACTAACTTGAAGTAATTCAGCTCCTTTAGTGACAATGAAGTAGCAATTTCAACCATCTTGAAAATCACCAAGGACAAATTTAGGTTTAGAATCTGATAGAAGGAACTTAGTGAAGTCCAAAACCAAGTCAAACTTAAGAAAATGTTTAAAAATCTAGAAGAAATAGAAGGATGAAAGTTAGAACAAAGAATGAATGAACCAAGTAGAGTCTATTTTTAGAATTTAGATAGTAAATGTAAACTTAATCTTTAGTTAAAATCCCAAGTCAATTTGAAATTAGGAGTCAATAGAAAAGAATGGATGAAGTTTAAAGTGCCTTTTCAAGGATCAAACTTCGTTTGGTCATAACTTCTCTTAGGAATCTTAGGAATTAGAACAAATTTTGTATTTTAAAAAATGGACTAAATTGATATTGAACTTAGTCTTGCTAAATTTAGAATATAAATTCTTTACCTAAAAAACACAATGGCCTTGGTTAGTTTGGCTATATGGGCTAATTATTGCATTTAGGTTAGCTTTTGTTGATTCTTTTGCAAGTTTATGACATTTGGGCATGTAAAAAAATTTGTTGCTTGGAAGTCATAATGGACAACACCTAGGCACCCAATTAGCATAAAATATTACACTACACTAGAACCAAGTTATGTTCATTAGACTATCAAGGGTAGGTAAATAAAAGCCCACATCCCCACAATGATAGAACAAATTAATGTAGCCTTCATTCTCATCTATATATTATGCAAGTAAAATTCCTGTTTTGAAGTGTTATTAATATGATTTCATCAAACATTGTCTTCCATTTTATCATTTAAATAGGTGCTTTTTGAAGTGTTATCAATATGACTTTATTAAAAGTATCTCTAGTATTTTCCTCAATTTTGTTATACAAGTGTCTTTTGATGTTTTATCAATATGATTTTAATCTGTCATTGTGGAATGTCTTTAATTTTTTTATCGGGTGCAACATAGTTGTGAAGTATTAGAGCCATTGGTAAATGGATTCAATCTTTTTGAAGCCATAGATGAGAGGATATTTGGACCTTTAAGAAGGTCCTTTGACTTTGATATGTCAAACTATTAAAAAAACCCATAAACGGTTCTACTAAAAACACCTCAAAATTGTTGTTACCTTGTGTGATGTACACTTTCAAGCCTCACATGCATATGTCACTTTATACATCTTTGGGTTCATTGGAAGTTGTCTACTTTTCAATTCTCTCATGTGAAGGCATATGATTATAACCTCTTAGATGGTAAAAATGGGCACACAAACAAAAAGGACATGAGTAGATATTTTATTGCAAGGCCAATACTAAATGTCATTCTTTAGTATCGGTGGTAAGACCTTAGGACTCCCGTATACATGATATAAAAAAATATTACTTTTAATAATAAAATACAATTAAAAAAATGCTATTAGGCTTGATAAACGTACAAAAATCAATATAGCATTTGAATAACCCTCTCTTCTACATCCAAAAAGGCAAAGCCAATGTAAAACCATGATCATTATTTGTATGAATTGGATGATTGCAAAAAACACTTGCCCTATTTTGCGTCATACATTCAATATAGAAGTAGTTTTGTGCCATTACTATTGTAGAAATTATTCAATGAACCTAAAATTCAAAATGAATTCAAGCTTCTTGGGGCAATAGAGAATGTACTTGAATTATTTCAATTCTTCTAAAATTAATTAAGTAGGTGAGCTTGAATTTTGAATATATGTCATACATACGGGTTTGGAGGTTTTTAATATTATTTAGTATCCAACATGATGAGTTACAAAGCCAAATTTGGTAGGCTACTTCTTCTAATGAAAATACACCTTTGCAAGGGAGGGATTTCTGATAGTTTGCTCCAAGTATGTTCTGCATTAGCTTAAAGTGTGCTACATTCAACATCAATTTCAAATAACTAAACATGGTATTTTAGTTTTTTCTTCACGCTTCCCTTGTTGTTCTTAGTTAGCAACAACTGCAACTTTTAAAAAAAAAATTCCAAGTGCGATCTCTAATTTCAAAAAATAGAAATGTAGAAGTCTCATTTTCCTGCTTAAATCATAGCTTGTGGCTTAGAATAGTATTTTTGGATATACCAAAGGCCTTCAAAGTATCAGTGAGGCCTGATGTGGCTCCAATTCACCAACGTGGACTGCTCCTATAACAACTTTATTATTGCAATCCATCCCTTTCATCGAATGATCATGTCACTAGAGCGTTAGATCTGGAATCTAAGCAACAGTCTAGAATTCATATTCCATGCCCTCGATAGTACTTGCTATGTAAAAAGAACTAACAAATAGAAAATTGAAAGTGCCACAAATAGTACAAGTGTTTCTTGCAATCACCCAATTGCATGGGCGCTTGTAAGGAATTAAAGTGCCTTTAGTTTATTAAAATATATATATTAATATAAAATGAGGGCCTTCACACCTTGTTTAGAAGGCCATCTCAAAAATCCAAATCCTCTCTAATCATGCCTCCCGAACTACAATGTTCTTTGTCCCTACTAGGTAGATGGTTCAAACAATGACTTTGGTATTTATTAATGAAATGAGCATTCCTCAAGGGTGATTGCAAGAAACACTTATACTATTTGTTGTGTTTTGCATTTTTGAACTTTTAGTACTTTTGTACTATGAGTCACCTTTAGTACTATTGAAGGCATGGAACATAAAATCTGAATGGTCAATTGGATTTAATATTTATTATTCTGACAACATGTGATGTTCATCATTGGATGACAAAAATGGATGGATATACTTAATTTGCCATTAAAAAATAATTTTCATTGGCAGGTAGAAGGTATTATGGCCCCAACAATACTATTGAGTCTTTTTGTGTACCCTGAAGTACTATTTTGAGCCACATGCTACAATTTATCCTACAAAATGAGCTTTCATGTTTCTATTTTTGAAAATTAGGAAATGACTTTTATTTTAAAAATGGTCACTGTTGCCAACTAAGAGCAAAGTAGGAAGATCAAAATTAGAACTAAAAAACCATTTTTAATTCAACATAAATTCAGCCTGAATATAGCACACTTTAGGCCAATATAAAACACACTTGGAAAATGTTTTTGGAAATCCCTCTCCAAAAAAGGTATATTTCTATTAGAAGAACTGGCCTACCAAATTTGATGATGTAACTCTTCAAAAAAGGTACTCGATAGTACTAAAAACCACCCAAACCGCATGTGTGACATATATTCAAAATTCAATTTCACCTATTAAATTAGTTTTAAAAAAATTGAAATAATTCAAGTGCATTTTCTATTGCTATAGGAAGCTTGCTTTCGAATTTCATGTTCATTCAATCATTTTTGCAATACTTATGGCACAAAACAACTTCCGCATTGAACGTGTGACGGAAAATAGTACAAGTGTTTCTCGTAATCACCTTCAAGAGAAATCCAACCCAGTTTGTCTTTGTAATTTTTTGAGCTAAAAGCACACAATATCTATGAATTTTTGAAGTTGAAAATATAAGGTACCTATTCATGCCACTAGATTGCTTTGAAACCAACATCCTGGTGGTAGTTGGAGGCCAGCATGAGTGCAATGCACACTTTTCCCAACACACATTCCATCAGATTACAAGTGGAAAAATTAAAAATTTGGCTCTTAAAGGTTATCTGACCTTATTTGTTTTGTCATGTGGATTTTTTTTTTGGTGGGGGGTCACAAATTAAGGAAACCTTTTATTGCAAGGGGAAAGACAACAAGGACCCAGCCACATTGTATTAGTCTAAAATACAAAGACACCGGTGGGGGGACCCCGGCGGCAGCGGCAGAAGCCGCCCTCAGCCGAGGGCGCCGTGCCTCTACGATAGTTGCAAAACGAAGCCAGCTCTGGGGCCGAAGAGTGTCAGGCGGAATTTCTATGCAGCCATTTCTACAGCTTTGTCTACACTGGAATTAGAATCTCAGCGTGCAAATTGCTGGACGAAGATTCGTTGGGTCTCACTATCCAAATCTTGCGAACCCATTGCCGCTAGTTCAACGTTGATGGTGTGACGCTCATACTCGTCATGTTCGTCGCCTAAGTCAATTCCATCTTGGACTGTCTCCGATGTCCCACCCAGACCTAAATCATGCAGCCTTCGCACAACCTGATGCATCAAGGGTCTCTCCACGCTTCTCCTCCTTGCACACCACAAAGCCAACTCCACTAAGTTCACAAGCTTGTATCCGTCGAAATCATCTCTCAAATTGGGATCTGCTAAACCATCAACCTGTTCGTCTTTCCAAGCTTCGCCAACCTGCCCATCAATGCCAACAAATGCACGCATTCATAGTCTGTGGCATTTCTATTAGGCACTAATAGAAATTCACCAACTACAGTGACGTTTGTAGCAACGTTTTGCAAATGGTTGAAAACACTAAAAATGTTTTAGTGTTTTAGTGTTTTCAACCATTCAACATCGCTACTAAACATTGTCGAAAGTGAACAGCGGTTCTGAACAAGCTGGCTGAAAAACGTGGCATGTTTGCTGTAGTATGTTTCAAAAAAATTCATGTTTCCGGCTACAAAACTTTGCGTGAAGCTAATGACACTGCTGAGAACGTCGCCAAACCGTCCAAATTCGAGAGCGATGTAGATTCTTTCTCTAATTCCATTCCTCTCTATTCAACCTAAATACATCAAGCCTAATCACCAGCTCTTTCCAAAAAAACATTAAGCCCGGAGAACTAACCTTCTGAGCAATGTACATGTGGGGTAGTCCAGTGAGAATCTCCATCAACACAACTCCAAATGCGTACACATCACTCTTCTCTGTTAGCCTTCCTGTCTCATGGTATCTGCAATCCAAGTGAAGTCACCAGACTTGGCTATATCAGCATAGGGAATGTGGAATACCATGATGGAGGGATGGCAAACACCGAATCTAATCCACTCGGAGAGTATCAAGGAGAGCTTGCACAGAACCTAGCCAACAGATGAAAACGAAAGGACTGGGAAGCTGCAAGTCTCACTCTGGGTCGAGATATCCCGGAGTGCCTTTCACCAATGTGGTGACATGAGTGGCATTTTCCTGCCTCAGTTTGGACAGCCCGAAATCCGCCACTTTGGCCACCAGTTGGTCGGTGAGCAAAATGTTGGTGCTCTTCACATCGCGGTGGATGATGGGCGGAGAGCATTTATCATGCAGGTACTCCAGCCCTGCAAAAGAGCAGTGTTCAGAGACCATCACCAAGGGATCTTGCACACCAGCCCCAGTCACGCACCGAAACCCTAAAACACTCGACACCCAGAATGTGAATGATGCGAACTGTAATTTACCTTCCGCAACTTGAAGAACGATGTTGGTTCTCTGTCGCCAGCTCAAGGGATTCTCGGCATTGCTCTTCCCTGCGTACCAAATGAGGTGTGTTGGTCAGCTCGGCTGCGATATTAGAATCAGTGCAGCAACCTGAAATTGGCTTCAATGCAGAGCCCATCATGACACAGGTTTGGATTCACCTTGCAATCGGTGGCGAAGATCTCCGCCACCCATGAACTCGTAGATCAAGACCTGGTGCGTGCGAGTGCAGCTGAACCCAACCAGAGACACCAGATACTTGTGATGCACCATGGACAGCAGCTCGATCTGCAGAAGCACAATGCTCATGATCACTTGTGTCTCAGGTAATAGCAACTTTTCTGGCTCGACATGAGACTATACTGTGCCTGATTTTCAAGCAAACTTCACTCAAGTTGATTTTCTTGGATTGAAGAATGTTCAGGGGTCCGATATTGAGCTCCGAAACTACCTCATTGAAAAACTCCTGCTTGCTTTGATGCGATTTCGCTGTCAACACTTTGGCTGCCACCTTTCGCCCGTCCGACAACTTCCCTTTATACACGACGCCAAATCCCCCGCTCCCAATCAGATTCTTGTAGTTCTTGGTTGCTTGTTTAATCTTTGCCAGCGAAAATGCGTAGGACGTCCCCCCTTTGGCCCTCAGTCGCGCCTGGAATGCCTTCTCCGAGGGGTCAAGAAATCCTGATGCACGAAACAGGAATAATGGGTACAATTGTGATGTGCATCCGTTCCCTTGCAAATGTACTTCATCAGTAAAGAAGTCGGCGACTACAAGGAAAATGATTTGCAAAGATTTGAATTCAAGAAATCGACAGGCTTACTTTCTCGTGTATAGAAAAACAACCCCAAGACGGCCAAGGCGAGAACTATAACTCCACCAACGCCACCAGCTAGGACACTCAAGATTAATGTTATAGACGACTTCCCTGAACGCGAGGATGGGGCGATGGGGACGGTTTTCCAAATTACATTACTAGCGTTCGTGGTGTCGTTGATGCTCCAAACTCCCGTGTTCGGATTCCCCTTCAGGATCCAATTTACTCCAGTGACGCCAGATCCGGGGCTGCTCCAGTGAATGGCTGTCGAATTGGCGTCAAGAATTTGCAGGGAACCATCCGGCTGGAGAGCCAGCTGACAGACACTGTTGTTCGTCCTCATCGACCGAGATTCCCACAGAGTATTATTTATCAAACCGTCGTCAACACTACTTTTGGATTGCAAATTGCAGTCCGTTCCAAGCTCCAGAGTAAATATGAGATTCGTGGTTTGCAGTTTTTCTCCCGCGGAAAGGAAGTAACCTACCGGCATGTACGGAAAATCAGCAAGAGAGCTATTCAGTTTCCATGCCGTGTAGTCGGTATTCGAACTTGCTTGAAAGTCCGAGTAGTTAAGCCTTGAAACATCAGGGAACCAATCTTGAATTGCATCAAAGAGGTTGCTCCCCTGAACACGGGAGCTGTTGGAGTCGTAGATAGACGAACTGCCATCGTCTCCAAGAAGCAGAAATGCATAATCCTCCAATTTCCCATCGCCCCAATTTCGAGCCCATAGTGCATTATTGCCTGTTAGCGTACGATTGGCGTCTGTGAAATTGTAGATGACGATGTTTCCATCTTGTTGCATCCAGAGGGAGCAATCAGGCGTCGGTGCGTGGTTTGAGAAATAGGAGCCTAGAAAAGGCTGAGAGTCATTATAGACTACAAGATTGCAGTCGGGCCGCATCACTAAGGAGTACTGGCCGTTTGCGCTTGTGAGGTATTGTTTGGGCTTCACCTCAAGGTCATTGCCCACGAGGACATTTACTGCTAATACTTCTAGAACCCATTGCAGAGTAAACAGGACAAGAACAAGAGGCACGAACCAGTGAATCATCGTCTTCGGATGCATGCGCTTGAGTGATTTAACGCAGGCGGGGGCTGCGACTTCACATTTCACACTCGAGCTTGCAAACAACTTGCCTCAACTGGAATCCAAACATCACACACGGAGTCAGACTGAATGTCGTTAGTCCTTGTAAGTAATACTCCGTACAGTTCAACACTTGCTCTTCTCCTGTCCGAATCTCTGACCCAATCATCCATGGCTAGCATCAGTTGGGTGGCTAGCTGAACCGAGTCTGACACATTGCTTTGCGGTTGTCGGTATTTTCATATCACAGGTACACTATTTGTTTAAACAAATTACTGAGCAATTATATTTCTGCAGGCCTTAACCCCTAAACGTTCAGAGAGTTCTCCAGAATTGGCGATGTGAGAGAAATCATCATAAAATAGCATTTGGAAGATTATTTTGGAATTGATATACAAATGAGGATGTGACTAGTTTGCTATAGAATCCATTGCAAAAAATTTGGACTCACCAAAGGACTGCAAGGGTTTGACAAGTCCGTCTACTTTAGAGCCCTATTGAGCTACTCAAAGGTCGGAATATCTAACAAAAAAGAAATTCATCTTGTTTGAATTATTGGGATTGTCAAGGAGAATATCAATCCATTTCCTATTCCGCAATTGTTAAAGGAGGGTATTTGCGATGGCTTTGTTTAACTGTGATTGAGGAATTGAGAATCAATGGTCTGACATTTGAGTGTACTAACATGATTAGCAATAAGGAAAAGGTTATTGCACAGCCAAGATAAATGTGATCTAGGGGTCCCTTTCAGCACATCTTAGCAGCCTTGTGGAGAGTCTAGGTTTTTTCTAATGGCCACATGTCCCATGTACCTATTGATGGATTTGAAACATTCCACATCATATCATTCAAGGGATGAAATTTAAAATAAATTTCATTTCCAAAAATCTTCTTGTGATTTTGAGCCTCCAAATAAAATAATGGACAAAACTTAGAGATGATGTTTGAACATGTCAGAGAAAATGTTCCTTCCAAATCCCCTACAAATTTTGTCCATAATTTTTGATTGGAGGTTAGAAATATCAAATTGGTTTTTGGATATTAAATTCTTTTGATTTCTCACATTAACTTAGCTCAAAGTTGTTGAAAAAAAATATTCTACTATGCCTAAATGAGGTCAAAAATTCTACTTTGAACACAATTCCTACTTTTCACTTGACTATAAGTGGTTGAGCTTCTACTAATCCTAATTTACATATCCCACATGGGTTATTTTACCTCTTACGATCCCATTTGTATATAAAAAGCTTGTCTTTTTACATCTAAATATAAAAAATAAATGGCTTTTGAAGCTATATAAGATAGTTGTTGAATTTTTTGTTCTCAATGAAATTAATGCTGAATTTTTTAAATTATACTTTAAGACATTAAAACTTATTTTAGTACTTCAATTAAATATTTGGCACTACAATGCTAAAGCTACCATTTGGGTACAATATTGACTAGTCTCACGCTGAATGCTATCTATCCCCTATAGCTATTGATAGGTGTGAAATATTCCACATCATATCATTCGGGGGATGTAATGATGTAAAATATTCTACATCATTATGTTTGGAGAAGGGCAAACTAGCTGATAGCTTTTGAATGTTATAACATCTAAAGCAAGAAATCCATAAAACAATCCTTAAAAATTGATTGCATTTTGGGAGAAGTTAAATTCTTTGAAGCAATTTTCACTGAATTTTTGTTGCAAAAAATGGAGTTGGCATCTAATTCAAGTTGTTTTAAGGTGATTGCATAAACCACCTGTACTATTTGTTGCATTTTGCAACAGTGCTCATGATTTTTTCTGGAGTACTTTAAAATTAGGAAACCAATTTCTTTAAAAATTAAAAAATATAGCAAATTCATGCACCTTCAAGATGAAGGAAACCATTGAAGGAAATTCATTTAAAAAATTATGAGTAGGGGAATTAGAAAAGTGCCAAATCTTAAAAAAATAAATACTTCAATGTTTTAATTAATTTAAAACAGGAAAAAACTTAAATAAAAAAGCAAAAATTAGCCATTTGTAGCAACTGTATGGAGATGGTCATTCACCAAAAAACCACCAAAATAAATTTTCATATGTTTCAAAATGCAAGTAAAAAGAGGCTCATTTTATAGACTTCTATGCCACATAAAATTAAGTATTTTTAGAATTTCTTTAGACAATAGCTACAAGTCTACTAGAAGACCATCTCCTCTAAATTGTAGCTCCAAATTTGTTTTTATGGGTACTAAATAGTACATTAGAGAAAATCTGGGCCCTCCAGAGGGCTGCTCCACAGCCCTCCAAGGGACACTGAAATTTACTTTTTTTTTTCCAAAAAAATTAGTTTTTCCCCTATTTCCGCGCAGCAGTTTCTGCTGCGACAGTGGCGCAGGAAACGAAAACTATGAGGAAATTTATTTATTTATTTTTAATCTTAAAGAAATTATTAAAAATTAAAAAAAAATTAAAAAAAATCGCGAAAGGTAACTGCTCACCGCAGCAGTCAGCTTGGTGTGACAGACCAAGCTTTTAATAACGTGGTTTGTCACATTCTAGCAGCCCTCTAAAGGGTTCAGTTTTTCTCTAATGACTCCCTCAGTCTCAAAATAAATCCATGGTTTCCAAATATACTTGTCTCAAATTAAATTCGGAATTGGCTCTCCAGAACTTGATGGACACAAATTGAAGCTAGTTCAAACACTTTGAAGCAAGGAAATCTGTAGATGTCACACTCCAAAGACTTTATAGCAATTCATTTGTTGCAAAGGGAATCAAAATGCAACTTCTAACCAACAAAAGGCAAAAAATTCAAGCCAAAACTATATAAAAATAGTTACTAGTTAACTTGGAGTTGAATCACAAGACATTATTGGAATTGAATACAATAGACATCAATGAATGTCATTGCACCAATATGAGAGCTCCCAATTTGTCACTTGGAACTCGTAGATTTTTTTTTTTTTTAAATTTGCAATTTAAAATTGATAAAAGTATACAAAAATCCATAAAAAGAGTATGAAACCAGAATAGGGTTGCGTCATATCCATTATAGTATTTGGTCTAGATTTGTGTTTATACCAAGGACTTTTCCAAATCTTGCCTAAAAATAGAGTAGAAATCACGAAATAGCAGGATTTGGAGGATTTGAGTCACATAGTCCCGAAAAGGGCTAAATCCCACCATGAATGTGGCAATTCATGGCTAATTTGGTCCGAGAGATTCATAGCAAAGCCACTAGGTTGGGTCCTAGAGTTAGATTTAGAATTCCCCATTAGATCGATAAATTTCCAAAATCCCGATTGTTAGCATGCAAGAGCCACTAACACAAGACGGGGCTGTAGAGGAATCTACTGCCTATGGATGGTGCTCTAGGAAAAATCTTGTACCAGGAGTCCAACGGCGAAATCGATTCGTCAAGATTCCTTCAACTGCAAAAGATTCCCGCACCATTGACAATTCAAGGAGATGGCCAGTTTCAATCTCCATTGACCAATTGTGCCAGGTATGGAAACGCACCTCCACATCTTTTGTGGGACTCACAAAGAGGTCCCATGAAAATTCCCGGCATCTTCCAACTTGCAGAAGAATCTCTTCCGGACAGTCAATCGTTCTAACCTCTAACGGGAATTTTGTGAAAATTACCTAGATTATGGTAAAATCTCAATAAAAATTGGAATAGCTTGTCTTATGTTGATGATGGGCTCCGTTAAGTTTCACGATATTCCGATAGCAGCAAGTACCCAAACCGGCGAGATTCCTCGGGAATTAATTACGTGGCGGAGTCCCCGCGACGTTGACTGGCATTCGAGGACCATACGATGGCGAAACAAAGTCAACCAAGAGTCCTTTCCTACTCTCTTGCACCTACCAGAGAACTTAGGCTAATTATTTTTTTCAAAATAGGAGACTCCCAAGATTTAGGAATTTATCATGACTTGCACTACAAGAGAAAGGGGTGTTTTAAGTGAGTTTTTAAGTAGTGTCCTAGACACATGATTTTTAGTAATGACCTTTAAAGAGATTTTTAGCAAAATTTGACTTAAAAACATGTGTTTTAAGTCAAATTTTGCTAAAAATCTCCTTAAAGGTCATTACTTAAAATCATGTGTCTAGGACACTACTTAAAAGCTCACTTAAAACACCCCTTTCTCTTGTAGTGTTGGTTTTTAATCTAAATTAGCATATGATGGATTTTTGGTTCTAGTACGGGGAGGAGAGGGATATACAACTAAATACGGCGATTTGGAGCCAATGACGCACTTCGTTTGATGATTGGAGCTAATCTCCAAACGTTAGGATGTTGGTCCAACATAGATGGTAGATAGTCGTTTTTTAGGGATTAGGATGAAAATCTTTGAGGATGAGGATGAAAATCCAAGTTGATAAGGTTACCGTTAGGAATTTAGAGGGAGAGGTGGGCCCTTAGAAAACTATAAAAGGGCCCCATTTCTCTCTCTAGAATGACCCCCAATACTTGTTTTGGGTCCGTAGGTCCAAGTTATTTTGGATATTTTGGCGTTTGAAGCCAAAAACCTCTACAATGTTTTTGGAGCACTTTTGACTCCATTGTTGTTATATTTCAAGCTTTGAAGGTCCTCGGGGGTCCTTCTATCTTACCTTGTGTACTCTTTGTGTACTTTCTCTTGTACTTTTGTTGCAAGTTGAAAGCCCTTCTCTCTTTTGTGCATTCTTGTGAGCTAACTTGCGTGTCTTGAGAGTCCTTTAGTGTCTTGTACTAATCCTAAAGTCACCCCCACCGTACCTTGGCGATGCCGCTTTGGGGGGCCTTTAGCGTGTGAAGTTTTGTGTGCCACTATTTTTCCTAACTTGTTTGTTTCCCTTACTCACGTGTTTTTACCTTCTTCTAACATCCCCCTTGTTGTGTGGACCCCCCTCGGGACGGCAAAGCTTTGGACCTATAATTAAGTCAAGTCCTACAGTGTGTGTTAAAAGAGTCCCAGACAGTAGAGCTTTGAATCCTCGGAGTGTCGCAAGTCCTAAAGTTGGTGTTAAACCCGATTTAGGGCGAAGCTTTGAACCTCCATAACCCTTAGTTCCAAAGTCTAGTTTCCAAAACCTTCTTGGGAAAGTCCAAAGTTTAGTTTCCAAGATTAATCATAGGTTTATAGAAGAAGTGTGACCCGTACCGTAACGTTTAGCTAAGTTTAGCACTCTATCCAAAATTCTGGGCCTATCCCCCCTGAACGGCGAAGCTTTGATCCTGGCACTAACTCCCCACAAAAACTCTGATTTAGATTTGTATTAATGGGTTCTCCTAAGGGAACCCAAGAGAATGGATTTTTGAGAAGAGCCAGCCAGTACATCCGCCAGCATACCAGCCAGCATATCAGCCGCATACGGGCCGACATACCAGCTGGCAGCCAGCTACATATTAGCCAGCATACAACCAGCATCGGGCCAAAGTCGAGGCCACGCCTTGAGTACCCAGTCGGGACTCTGAACTACCATGGCTGGATTCCAGACCATTCCGAAATGATGCCCCATGGGGCCCTAATTTTATTTTTTTTTAAACCACACTAGGACCAAAAATTTGGGGTCTAGTTAAGGTGGGAAAAAATCAGATTGTAACCAAGAGGTAGGAAGGAAGAAGGAAGAAAGAGAAGTCACACCTCCACACGTCACCTGCACAAAAAACTTCCAAATCCTAACTATATCACTAACAAGCACGTCTACAAGCAATAAAGAAGAATTAGAGAAGGAGGAGAGGATATAGGAGGAGAATGGAGAGAGACGATAAATAGTACCTAACCATAGGATTAGGTAGGAAATCTAAAGAACTTCTTGCGACGGTTGGGAGGAGGATTAGGATGACGCAAAGGAAGAGTGTGTAAGGGGGTAGGAAGCCTCATTAACCTGTGGTGGAGTTTGAGACTAGAGTTGTAAGACCACCATCACAACGGTTGGTAGAATAGTTCTAGAGTAGAAGAAAGGAGGGGAAAGAAAAAGAAAGGAAAAGGGAAGGAAGAGAGTTAGATCATCAAACGTGTAAGATTTTTTACAAATTAAGCAGTGAGCCTTGGGAAAAAAAACACAATAACAAGTGATCACCATGGAGCACGAGGATACGTATGCAGACGAGGACGAGGTCATTTCCAACACCAGTAGTGACAAGGTGAGTCATTAAATTAATCCTAGTGGTTTTTCCCTAATTAGTTGGTAACTAATTAGTCCTTAATCCACCTTAGCAAGCCAAAATTAGTGCAAATTAGAAGTTTAGATTCAAAAGTTTATAGATTAGAAGTAGAGGTTTCCGAAAACAGATTACATATAAGATTTGGCTTTGAATTGACCACGCTAGGGTAAGTTGAGCGGTAAGGGGTAGGACGGATGAACTTGATTAAAACTTCATCCAAAAGGAACAATGGACGGAAATTAGGGATTTAGATTAGAAAAGTAGAACTTAGAATGGAAATTAGGAATTAATTAGCGGTTAAAAACTAGAGTCAACTTAAAAGGTTAATTGTAGAAGTTAAATTTTAAAGTTAAAATTTAGAGTTAATTTAGGAAGTAATAATTAGAGTTAAGATTAGGAGTGAAAATTCTAGGGTTAAAAGAAAGTTTATAACTTAGGGTAAGTTGGAAGTAAAAGTTAGAGTTAAACTAGGAGTCAAAAATCAGGGTAAATATTAGAAGTTAAAAGTTAGATTTTTAATAACAAATTTAGAAGTTAGAATTAATCTAGAAGTTGAACAGAAAGTTGAACTTAGAGTTGAAATTTAGGGTTAATTCTAGAAGTAAAACTCTAAGATTGAAAGTTAAAACATAGGGATAAGAAGGTAGAAGTTAAATTCTAGAGTTAGTTTAGAAGGAAAATTGGAAGTGAAAAGTTAGAAGTTAGAGTTGAATTTAGAGGTTAAAATTTAGAATTAGTTTAGAAGTAAAAACTTAGAGTCAAAAGTTAAAACATAGAGTAATTTTAAAGGTAAAAAGTTAGAGGTAGAAGCTAAAAGTTAGAGTTTAGAGGTTAAATTTTAGAAGTAGAAGTTAAAAGTTAGAATTAACTTTAAGAAGTGAAAATTTAGTAAGAATAGAAACTTAGAATTAACCTTAGGAGTTAAAACTAGAATTGTATTGGAAGTTAGAACAATAGAAGATAGTCTTAAGGGTTCATGGAAGGAACATAGGGGTCCCCATTTCAGTTAATTTGGGTTCTTAGGAATGGCACCAACTACCCACTGTCCCAGTCTATCCTAGACATTGGATAGGTAGTTAGGATAGTAGAATTTCACCATTAAATCACTATGACCCCTGATCATTGGCAGCTAGTTGAAAGTCATCATTTGCATCTCTAGTCAATTCTTTTGCCCATCCACAAAAACTTAGGAAACATTAGCAAGATCCATTGCTTGAAAGGTACAGTGGACTACGCTCACAACACCCCTTAAATCAAAAGTGGATAAAAGCTAAGAACCTGGTCATGTTCGCTTTATTACTAGGGGTGGATATTCCAGTGCCCATAGACTGTCTGACGATTTTGGTCGTGGTCGTGGACTTCAGACGTTGTAAGAGTGAAACATAACTTCAGAATGACTACGACAGCACTTCTGTCCACTACTCTGCAACGGCTAAAAAGAGATTGTAGCATGACTTTCAAATGACTTCCTACGTGGATGTCCTTGTTAGATGTATAAGGGGTCTGATGCAACTATAACATGACTGCAGTATGACTAGCCATGTGGCTGTCCACGTAGGTCCCATATTGTGGCACTTTCCATGTGTCAACCCCAGAGTTGTTTCCTTAACCCCTAAAAGACCGTTGTTCCTTTGGGGGACAAATGCGTCTTCGGGTAGGTACCTACAGGCTGAAAATTTTGTCGTGATTTTTTGAAACTTTTTTTGGAGGTAGAAAATTGATAAGCTTTGTAGGAACACAATTTTTTTCACAATCAGTGCCTGTGAACAAAAGTTATGACCAAATAAGCTCAAAACAGGGGACGGGGGCAACTCAGGTAGCAAAAAAAAAAGGACAAAAATTTGAATTTTTTTTAAAATATTTTTTTCTCATAGATTATATTTTTGTCTATCTGGAAAGCTTTGATTCATTTCATTTGGATTTGTTATGAGAAAGTTATGGACATTCTTGTTTTTTGGGTAGTTAGAGCATCTTCTTGAAAAAAATAACTTGTAGGATTCATTTCTGAATGCAATTTTTTCAATTTTTCAAATCTTTTTCTTACATGGTTTGATTTACTTGCTATAACAATCTCACCATTGGGATTAGTGCATTTTAATTCCATCTAAAATATATTAATATTTTAGATTTTCCTTCTATCTTGTACTTACTTCTATTTAACAATTTTTTTAAGAATGATAATTAAGTTTTTTTGAACATTTTTTTTTTCCTAGACTCTCAACTCAATTCTCCACTATAAAGATTTAAAGCTCAAAACTCTATAGTGCAAAAAATTTAAGTTAAAAATGTTCAAAGTAAAAAAATCTAGTCTCGCAATGTGTTGAAAAAGTTGTTTTTTTTACTTTAAACGTAGATATCTTGCAATTTATGCGGTCAAAAATTCTGAAATTTTTTCCACACACTTTCATACTAGTTAGGTGTAAGATCCTACAGTTAGATGTGACAAAAAATAATTTTCAATTTTTTTACTCTTTGCTATAGATATGGCAGTTTTGAGTGTTTTTTGGCAGAAAAAAGGCCTTGGTCCTTTGGGGATTAATCCCTCTCTTTCCTTATCACCAGAAAGGAAGTGCTCTTTCATCCACTCTGTCATCCATCGGACTTCATTGTTAGTGATATTAACCCCTAAAGGACCAACATGCCTTTTTTGGCAACATAGATATTTTGGGCAGGTACGTGTGACTAGAGATTTTCATATTTTGGTCTGAAACTTTTATAGAAGGTGGGAACAAGGAATATCTTTCATATGCACCAAATTTCATGACATTTGGAAATACGAGTCAAAAGTTATGGCCTAATATGTTGTTTGTTGGTCAACTCGAGCAGTTCGGGCAGATAAAAAAAAATCACTTTTTTCAAAAATAAAAATTTGAAATTAGTTTATTAGACATATATATATATATATATGTGGAAAGCTTTGAATCATTCCATTCTGATCAATGAGTCAAATGTTATGAGGATTTTTAGTTTGCGGGCAGTTAACTCTAAAATAAACTTTGAAGCCGTTTATTTCACTCAATTTTCAATATTTTTCAAAAGAAATAAAATTTTAGGGTGTAGATTGTTTATTACAACATTGCAACTATTGGGATTGGCATTTTTCAATTCCATAATTAACTTCTTAACAATTTAGTGTTTTGAACCATTCTCTACTTCTTTCTACTTACTATTTTTTTCCTATATGTTGTACAATTCCAAATGATCTGAAATTTTTCAAGCATGTAGCCAACTTGCCCTAAAGAATGAATCCAAAGAAGCACAACCATTTTGGAAATTTTTTCATAATAATCTGACCTTGTGAAGTGCAGCTGCCCGGTTTCTCGCAGGGCCAAAAAAAGGACTTTTGCCACTTCAAATGCTAATATATCTTCCAATCTACACGATGGAAATTTCTGAAATTTTTTCCACATATTCTCAAACCAGAATACTACAAGATCCTATGGTTACATGTGTCCAAAAATGATATTTTTCAAAAATTTGGTACTTGTATTAGAAATGGCAGTTTTGGAGCATTTTTGGTGAGAACATAGTCAAGGAACTTTAGGGGTTAAAAACTGCAATTGTATATAAACAACTTGTCCGAAATGACTGTAACGTGACTCCAGGGCCCCGAGTCATGTTACAGTTCCTTGTGTCCAAAATGATTGCGAGACAATTGTATATTGCAGTCCTTGGCATAGCCACTTTCTTGTAGTGTTGGCGTTCCTCCACCTACGAGTAGCTGATAGAGGTCGACCAAATTGGAGGAGGCTTTGACAAGATCTAATAGAATATACTACTTTGGCCAGTTGATGATGAGTCCTGTCGCTGTGCCATATCGATTGATTAAAGTTGCGAGTCCCCTGAAGTTGCGTTCTTCTCTTTAGATGGTGAAATTAACGTCATCAGCGTATTGGTTGTTGAGTTGAACTTCCTCCAAGGTAGGGAGAGAGATACCCCAAAGCTCTTTATTGCAATCCAAGTGCTTGGCAGCGGCATTTAAGGCTTTGCCAACGAAAAAGAATAAGTATGGTGCCAAGGGACACCCTTGGTGGCCCCCCCGTAAGATTGGAAATTATGTCGAGTCTTTACCATTAATGCTCACGGTAGCTTCTGCATTTATAAAGAGTAGTTTAATCAAGTATATGAAGCCCGTTGGAACCTCCATCACCTTGTGAGCGTTTATTTATCCACCCTTGGTAAATAATTGAGCACAATCAGGCTCTTATGTTTAGTTTGAATTCTTTTCTAATGGGTGCCTAGCGCCAATCCATTGTGCCTTCCAAGCAATGGATCTTTTTCTAAGTCTTAAAGGTGCAAAAACATGCAACACAATCAAGAAAACAGACCCACAAAAACCCAAGTTTTAACCTAATTGGTTAACTACCTTGGCCGCTGTGATTTTTTGGTCAAAGTGAATTCAATCTAAATTTAGCAATCCTAAGTGATAGATAATCTCATGCCATTTCCAAAAATGTAAAACTCAACTTAATCCACCAAGAATTATGGACTGATGAAATTTGACTGCTAATCGGTTCCTCAAACTTCATCCACTTGTTTAAATACTTAGACTATTTCAGTTGATTTTGAAACTTTATTTCTAATAATATATTATAAATTCTAAGTTTTATCTTTGATGAACTATTCTCAAGTTACTTCATCCGTTCATAACCTAAACTTCATCCATGAATTACTACTAATTTACTTTTCAAATTCACTTGTAATTTCACTTTTGGAATTTGATTTACTTTTACTCCTTGATTTTTAATCTTGTTCTCCTTAGATAATTTTAATTAATTTTCATCCAATTTAGGTGTTAAACTTCATCATTTCATATTTTACTTGTTTTAACTCTATTTTCTAAGTGTCATATGTTTTTGGAACCCTCTAATCCAACTCTACAGATTTCTGTAGATAAACTTTGGATACAACCCAATTTTGATCCTTTGAATTGGACTTGAAGTTCGGCTAAATGTTTCAAGTGCTAATAAATAAACAATTCTAAAGAGAATGGAGGAATTAATAACTTACTTCAAGTTGGGTGTCATTCACCACATTGTAGAAAACCTCCTCAAAATATTCTTCATCCGCCATGTTTAGTGTTGTATTGTAATTTTGCTCACCGCTTGAAAGTGGGGAACTACTACAAGTTTTTGGACTCCTAACTACCTTCTTCTTTCTTTCCTACTTCTTTCTTTTCTTCTAACACTATTTCCCTACCATTGTTTTATTCTAGTAGTTGACTTTTAATGGAATAAAATCCTAATGCTTCAAATTCCCAAATAATAATTGAACTTTGGAAGACCCTTATCCCTATCCAAGTCAATTATTATCTAATCCTAACTCTAATGGTTCAAACACATTTCTTAAGATTTTCTCCCAAATCTTATAAATTCTCAAAATCCTTCCAAGTTCCCAACTAGCTCCTCATTCTTCTATTTGTAATTTGGGTATAGGAGGTTCTATCTATTCAAATAATGGACAAGTTTCTAGTTATCCCTTCTTTCCTCCAATTCCTATTTCCTTGAATATTTTGCAACTTTTAAGAGTTCCTACGGCTTCTAAGTTTTTTTTAACTTTCCCTTCCAATCCTTCCTATACTAATTTGTGTCTAATTCTACTCTAATTATGACTCTCCCCTTCTATTGCAAATTGTAATTTTAGTTTTGAGTAGTTGCCATTTGAAGTTGGATTTTTTTCAAGACAACAAAAAATCAATTTTTTCCCTAGGACTGGCCCATCTCGCAGCCATCATACAGTCCCCATAGGCTTCCGATTATCTCCCAAGCTTCCCATTTGTCGAACCAGCCTTGCTCAACTCCTAGGCTCTCGACTGTTAGACCAGCCCTTATGGCTTCCTAGGCTTCCAATTATCTCCTAGGCCTCGATTGTCGAAGGAGCCTTTACCAGCCTCAACAGGTAGCGTGTTGCCACTGGCCAGAACCCCCTCCGCCGGTGGTGACGGGGCGGCCACGTGTCGAGGCGCTACTAGCTCAAGCTGTTGGGTCTTGTCCTAGTACTTGGTTGTTGGGCTCCTCCAATACTTAGGCTACAGGCTCCTTCTGGTACTTGGCCGCTGGAGCTCCATCTCGGTACTTGGGCTGCGGGCTCCTCCCAGTATTTGGCCGCTGGGGCTCCGTCTCGGTACTTGGCTGTAGGCTCCTTCGGTACTTGAGTTGTTGGCTCCGTTCTGACTTTGGTTGCCTGTCTAGGGGGTCGACGGCCTATATGATTTTCTCTCCCTCAATGTTTAGACTCCTCTCCAACTTTTTAACAACTTGGATGGACTCTTGAAATGCTAATTTTGACTTTCCAATAGTATAGTGTTAAAACAAATATAAGGCACCAATTTTCACTTTATTTGTAAAGTACACAAATTAGGGTTGATTCCTCTTGGAATTCTATGTCCACATTTCTTGGGGTGAGGTGGTACTAAGACTTTTTGAAACTACACTTGGACTTCAAAAACTATGTTTTTGAAACTAAACTTGGTAGGTGTGAGCCCTCAAGTTAGCACTTAGAGCTCTGAGTTTATTTTTCGCGATTTATTGTTAGTTTTTAGTGTTAATTCATGCAAAATAGCATGAATTAGTAGTTGAGAGGAGTTTGGTAGAAGTCCCTACCAGATTAATGAGGAGTCTTTCTAAAATCATGGAAAGCACGAAATACTCTGCTTTTCTATGTTTAGGTCTTAGTTTAGTGCCTTAGAGTCCGTATTTATGTTTTAGAAAGATGTGAGAATGTGTGAATTAGCCAGTTCTAGTGTCTTGTCCATGTAAAACTCGACATGTGAGCACATGTGACAGCCTAGCTGAATCATAAGAGTCTATGTTTAGGTTTAGAAGTATCTAGATCCAATTCATATAAAGTTTGGACTAGTTATGTGAAAACCTGCAAATGTTGAAGAATACAAACTAGAATGCAAAGTAGAAGAAGGACGAGGTGATTGGAGCTTACAGAAAGGTGCTTTTAGGGTAAAAGCATGCCAAGAGATCAATAGAGGAGCTAATCACCCACGACAAACCCCGATATCAGATTAATTTCCCCCTCGGGTGGAAATTATTAAGGAACCACTAAATTTAGCATCCTTATTGGAGGTTTGATTTTTCCCTTAGCTTTTGGACACTTCCTAGAGGATTGTCCAAAAATTTCGGGATTTTACAAAACTCCACAATGACTCCATGGGAAGTCAACCGCCTTTGAAACTGATGGTAATTTTATAGAAATTACCCAGAGTGCGGTAAAATCTCACTAAAAATTAGATTAGAGTTTTATATACAAAATAAGCGACTAGTCAAGTTTGAAGACTTTCTGATAGTCAAAAATACCAGAATCGGCAACGACATCGAATTTAACAAGAAATTACAACATGGCGGCGGGTTGACCGGCGAACCAGGAGCTGGTGGTGTTCGAATGTTGCAAACAATGAATGTTTTTTTACTCTCACAAACCTTCCAAGCAACCCTAGCCAGTCAGTTTTCTCGGGAAATTCAAATTCCATTAGTTGGGATTTTGACTTTTCTTTGAAGTTATTGTTAGTGGTTTTTACGAGTATTTACAGCCTGAAAGTGGGGGTTAAGGGGTCCCTAAGACTAATTGGAGTCTTCTGAATGCGATGGCGCAATCGGTTTTCAATTTGGAGTTGTTCTCAAGAAGATAGGAAGAGTTCAACCGTAAGTTTGACTTTTTTAGAGTAATTAGCGGTAATTCAAGGTTAATTGACGAAATATCTTGGTGGAAATTGAAGATTGGATTTAATTAAGATTTCAAATCTTTCCTTTAAAAGTCAATTTAGATTAAACTAAGAATATTTGGAAATATCCTAGGGTTAATCACAAATTATCTCAAGGTCAAAATAGTTAATTTCTTAAATATCTTTGGAAAAAATCTTAGATTTTATTTGGACAAGATTTCCTTGCTAATTAAGGCTTGTTCTTGAAAATTCTAAAGATTAAACAAAGATTATTTAGCAAATATCTTAGGGTAGTTTAGAATTTAGCTTTAGGTAGTTTTTGAGTAAAAGAATCAAATATCCCATGGTAAATTAAGTGGTGGGGCCTTCTAGCGAGTATATAAGGCCTCCCCGCAAAGTTTCTCATACCCCATTTTTCATTATCTACCTACCAACACTCTGTCGGAGTGTAGAAACTCTCTGTTGTTCATTTTGCTTACCGGCTTTGTCGGAAGCATTTAGTTAGACCAAATTTGGTCATCTTTTGCTCATTTTGCTTTCTTCACTTTCTTTTAGTGGAGGATTTGGTTAGAGGACTTGGGGTTCCCTTTCCACCTTCAAAACCACACTAAAACCACACTTTTCGGGAGGTTTCATCCCCCAAAACTTGCATGCCATCTTTTGTGCACTAATTTTATGTTTTGTAATAGCCATTGAGTCAGAATTCTTAAAGCGGTGAAGCTAGTCTTTACCAAAAGATTCTAATACTCAAAACACCAACCAAACTTTGTTGTATAACAGAGTTTGGTTTGATTTAATTCCTAATTTTTGGTTTATACACTTTCATGAGTACCTCATTTAGGAATTAAAACTGTTGGAGACCTTAGGAATTCTTTTAATCCTTAATGTTCGGTATAAACACTTTCATGTGTACCTCCTTTAAGAATTGAAACATTCCTACAACTATTTGGAACCATATTCCACAAGTTTTTCCTAGGGTAGCTCCCGCACGGTGAAGCTTTGACTTTAAGACAATTACCTCGAAGGAATAATTGGGAAAACCCCCCCGGCGTGTTGGCTACTTAAGCCAAGAACTCACGCCCAATGGCTTCCTTTCTTCCGCTGGAATTTGCTCATGTGTTTGTTTTGCTTTCATGGCCAAGTCACAAATTTTTGCTGTTTTGTTTAGTTTACCACTCTATCCCAAAAAATCCCAAAAAAACCTTAGATTAGTTTGTTTTGCTAGTTATCCCAAAAATCCAAAAATTATCATTTAGTTTAGTATTTTGCTTATTCCTTTTAGTTAGTTGGTTGTTTGTTTAGTTTTGGAAATACTAGACCAGCTTTTAGTTTAGAAACACCAGACCAGCAGTTAGTTTTAGAAATATCAGACTAGTTCAGACACGAGGCTGAAGGACCAGATCGGGAACGGGCTGGGCAGTCATCGGGAACGGGCTGGGCGGTATCAGAACGGGGAAGGGGTCACGAGGAGTGGACACGTGGCACCGGGCTGGGGACTCACGGCAGTCCAGCATCGGGACTCACAGCAGTCTAGCATCGGAACTCACAAAGCAGTCCAGCATCGAAATTTACAAGCAGTCCAGCATTCAGAACTTACAAAGTAGTCCAACATTTGGAATTCACAAGCAGGCAAGCCTCAGAGCCTAATTGAAAAATTAAACTCTGGTTCTACTTGTTCTAAACTCAACGATTCAAGTCAAAATTCAACGATTCAAGTCAAATCATCCCCATCAGGTTGGCAGTTGCTAAGCCACAACCTATTTTGATTTTTGTCTAAATCTTTACAACAAAATTCCTTAAGTCCAAACACAAAGATCTCTTAAATCGCACTCACTAACAACTCTCTCTCCATAGCCAATTCTAAATGACAACAAAACTTGAAGCAAAAAACATATAAGAAGACGAAGTGGCGGTTTGAGAAGGAATTAGGAATAGAAAATTAATATTTCTAACGAATCTAGCTATTCACGTGGTATTGTTTTTTGTTTTGTTGTGCTTTTCCTATTCCTTTCCTATTCCTTTCGGGACAAATTGTTTTTTTTTATTCTTTCTTTACTATTCATTCACTA
Organism: Pseudisothecium myosuroides; assembly: GCA_951799445.1. Lineage (NCBI taxonomy): Eukaryota > Viridiplantae > Streptophyta > Bryopsida > Hypnales > Lembophyllaceae > Pseudisothecium > Pseudisothecium myosuroides. The sequence goes on along the minus strand of OX637287.1, from coordinate 32,083,410 downwards.
TTCATTTTGGATTTGGCGCGATTTTCTATTTTTTTTCTATTCATTTTGTTTTGTTTTGTTGTGCTTTCCCTTTTCATTTACTATTCATTTTGGATTTGTTTTGGTTTTTATTCCGTTACTATTCATTTTCTATTCATTTCCTATTCATTTCGGGACAAATTGTTGTTTTTTATTCTTTTCTTTACTATTCATTTACTATTCATTTGGAATAGTTCTTTGGTTTTGTTCTTTTCACTATTGAAGAATTTGTTTTTTTCTATCAATTAGGATTTTTGAAAAGAATTAGTAGGGTGAATGTTGAATTAGGTTTTGTTTTATTAGGCCTAATAAGCCAAATAGAAAAAGACAAAACAACAACAAAAATTTTAGAGTTATTCGTAAAGTCCTCCCTAGTTTGGGCAGAACTTTTTCTGAAATTGAGAAGGCAACTATAGTTGAAGTGTCAAAAAAATTTGCAAGATACTTATGACACACAACCTCAAAAGTGGGGACCAAACTTTTTAAGGCACCATTTTGATGGAAAAATAAGTTTCATACCCACTTTTATTCTGACTTTTTTAACTCAACCGGCTTTTTCACAAAACTCACGGGTTTAAACCCCAGTTTAGGGTACTTTACGAATAACTCTATTAGATTAATCAAACAAAATTAATAAACTAATGAATAACAAATATTCATTGGAACATTATTAAATTTTGACGATATTAATCTTTTAAAATTAATTCTCAAATAAAATAAGCTTTCAGAGGTAATTGGTAATAGGGCCTTTAAGTTATTTTATTCTAAAGAAATTGGTTTAAAACCAACTAGAACCATTAGAAAATTAACATAAATTCCTAAACTCAAAGGATTGGGTTAAATACTTCCAACTAACCATCTTCTGTAGAAAATTAGCTCAAAAGAATGTAGAAAGAAAATTTTTCCAAACATTCTAATACCAAATTTGCATACAATAGACGGAGCACACATGATGGAGGACGACGGATACTTTGAATCAATTATGCTAGTCATGTGCGATGACGGAACCATGGCATCGATGGACACAGAGGTATGTTAGTTTTCCCCTTTTCCTTTGCTTTGTTTTTTCCTTTAAATTAAAATTAGAATTGTTACTCTTAGAAGTTAGCTTTTAGATTAGAATTTTAGGATTTAAATTAGGATTTAGAACTTGATAGGTAATTTTTTAGAGTTCTCCAAAAACAAATCACACTTAAGAAACAACCACAAAACCAAGAAGTTACTAACAAATTAAACTTAATCATAAAATTGGATGAAAGTAAGTTTTTCATCCAAAAAAATCTTTAAGGAATATTTTAAGGTGGAATCAAACAAGGAATCTATAAAGATTCCAAAATCCCCTTTTACTTCTAAGAAATACTTTATTTTAGAAGGGTAAAAGTTTGGATGAAGTTTGAGGCTAAATTTGGATGAAAAACCTCTAAATAAGTCAAAATTCCAAATAATCTTAATAATCCAGAACTTAATTGAACTAATAACCTAACCCTAGAATTTAGAATTATTTTGAATTAATTTGCTATTTTAGATTAGTGGATGAAGTTTTAGCCAATAAGGGGTCGAACTTTGACCGTGGTAACTTTTGCTAGAAATCTCGGAATCTAACTTTCTTTACCATTTGGGGAAGGAAAAATTATATTCTAAAAGGATGCTAAGATACAATTTTAGTTAGATTAGATTTTGCTTTCTTTTTCCCATTTTACTTATCCATAACGTTTTTAACTAGTTAACCAATAGTTTTTTTCCTTAGAATTAGTGAATTTTTACAAGATTATCAGTCACGAAAAGTGTCCATTGCTTGGAAGGCAAACACTTAATTGGGAACCACTCGATTAGGAGTAAATCTCCAACAAAACAGCCGCTAGAGCCCGTGTGTAATTTTCTGACTCAAGGGTGGAGTTATGGTATGTACACACCTGGCCCTTTGAAACATCGGTTTTAAAAGATAAAAACGTCTGACAGAAGTCTAAATGCGCAGCACAAAGCCTGCTAAAATTCCGGGCGTGGTAAGGTCTCAATTTCTAATTCCCAGTTTAGGGTATTCCTAGTGCTGTTCACACATACTGAAGTGAAGTGATAAAATTGGATGCCACGTCAGGTGTCAAATTTGATTTGAAACTGGTTCGTCACACTTGATGAGATGTTTTACGTTCTTAAAAGTGTACTGTGGGCCCCAACGTCGCACGTCTTGTCGTTAAACGCTCCTTCTTCTCCCTTCAGCTGTTCTTGAGGCGCTCCAGTGTTTGTGCAAAAATCAATTTTGCGCTCTAGTCCTTTTGTGGGGCAGTGTACTTTTTGTCTGTGAACCTTATGTAGGAGACGACCTTGTTCTAGCGATTTTTTCCCACAAATTAATTGGTATCCAGGGTGTTCGAAGGAACTTCGACGTCGTCCGTGGTTCCTACTTCCACTTCCGCTGCGCAGTGCTTGCACACCGAGAACGCGCCCGCAGGTACGTAATTTTTTAACGAAGCCACATCGTCGTCTTTGTTTGAATTTCTGGCTTTAGAATGTCATACATGTCAAATGCTTGTGACGCTCTTGATTCATTGCCGCATTGTCTGAAAGTGGTAAAATTTCTGAAGAAGTACAAGTGTTGCCTTCTAGGGTTTAGATTGCTGCCTCAATTTCTAGAAATGGACGTCTTCTTGTGGGCCGCTGTCTTTGATGCATTTTCTTCTACGTTTCTCATGTAGCGCCTTCGGAATCCGTGAAGCAAAACCCGGCCATTTTTTGTGTGCCAGAGTGTTGAGGACTTTACCTCCTGGTGACTGATTTATGAGTCCACGTATTAGGGTTTAATGCTGCCATGTGCTGGCATGGTAGAGTTGTTGTCTTCGAATTATTTGCTCTCAGCTTCTTGCCCTTCCTTGTCCGTCTTACGTTCTAGCACATTTTATAACACTAGCTTCTGTTGCAGGTGACTGGATTTCCAATCCGCTAGCAGCAATGGACTTTTCCACACACCCAACCGAGTTCATGAGCATGGCTTCCACGATTTTGCTCTTGCTGCTTACCACAACAAAAGTCCTCGACTTCAACAGTGAAGAAGAAATCGAGGAAGAGAGCGCCGATGAACTGGTTCTCATTGGCCATAGCAGCAACGATGCAATCTACTCCATGGAGGCCTTCACGCGTGCCGCACTGCATAATTTCCGTGTGTCCAATTTGTTTTCTCTTCTGGATGAGGAGCTTGGGTACTGGGTTAAACCAAGATTGACGACTTGGTTTTCACGCTTTCTCATGGAGCAATATGATGACGATTGTTGGTTGAAATTATTCAGGATGACTAAACCTGTTGTGTTCTCTTTGGCCGAATTGTTGAAGCCCCGTGTTTCGAAGAAGGATATAAGATACCGTCTCGCCATTCCAATGCTGGTGCGGGTAGCGTGTACACTTTTCAAACTCACGAATGGTGCTAGTCTACTGATCTGCTCTGAGATGTTTGCAGTTGGTCGCAGCACAGTGTCTGTGGTGCTCCGGCAAGTTGTTCAGGCGATCAACGTGGTGTTGCGGTCAGAAATTTCTTGGCCCACGGGTCAGAAAGTCATTGACACTGAGGCCGGCTTCAAGCACCTGTGCGGGCTTCCTGGAGTGCTTGGATCCATCGATGGGACACACATTTCTATTACCAAGCCGAAGAATGCACCGGCTGACTATTTTTACTTCAAGTCTGGCGGCTTTACTCTCAATAGTCAAGCTGTCGTGGACAGCAACAAGAGGTTTCCTTGATCTCTTCCTTGGCATGCCGGGCTCAACCAATGATTCACGTGTCCTGCGTAGGTCTTCACTACACCATAAGGCCATGCAAAATACTCTATGGGACTCCAGGCATTCATTCAATTTTTTTGCTCCGTATTTGATTGGAGATTCCGGATACCCTCTTCACCCTTGGCTGATGGTGCCCCACCGAGGCCATGGGAACTTGCCTTTGGCCGACACACTATTCAACAAGAAGCTTCACCGTGGGCGCGGAGTGGTTGAAAATGCCTTTGGTATTCTCAAACACAGTTTTCGTGAACTTCTTGTGAAATCGGACTTGGAGGTGACGTTCCTCCCTGACGTTATAACAGCGTGCGCCATCCTCCACAACATGTTGTTGGGCCAGTCTCACGAAGATGTGGCAAGATTGTTTCAGATTCTACGTCGTGAAGGGCTACAGGCGGATGGCATGGACAAGGAAGTTGTACCAGCGGAAGTGCCGGACTGCCAGGGCAACGAAGTTGCTGTGCCACAGGGTATGGAAAAGCGGCGAGCTCTTTCTGTATTCCTTGCCTTGGAGCGGAATTTGGGCAACTGAAGCCGGCCTAGATAGAAACGATTTGGACACAAGTAAATTTCTGTGAAGCCTTCACTGTTGTGCTTTGCTTTTGAGTTCATTTCAATTTCAACAATGCTTTATACAAGGGAGAGAGTAACAACAACAACTTTGATTGAATGATTGACACAACAACAGAACATACTGAAAGTGAAACTTCGAACTCACTTTACTAACACATTGAAATTTCCTCCTTCATAGATGGAACGTGCATGACTACCACGTCACAGAGGAGGCTCACAGAGGAGGATTGGTAGGGCTAGTAGATCCATCCTTAGGCAGTGCAGTACTAGCAAGCTTCCTCTAGGAGGTCTTCTACAATTTTGGAGTAGGGCGGTGCCGCTTGTGGCTCTGACCCTGTCTGTTTTCCTATGGGAGGGCACAATCCAACGCTCAACACCAAAGAAAGATCGGAGAGGCATTTGACGACCTGTCCTTGTTTCTCTATGGCTAGCATAGCATTAATGTTTGCTTGGCGTGCATTCTCATGAAGACGCCTATCTCTTTCCCTCTGATACTCCATTTGCTCTGAAAAAAGTTTTAACTATACCTCAATTTTGGACTTCTCTAGATCCTGACTGGCCTCAGCCATTTGTCACATTTGACCTGCCATAACGTCTCCGCTCGCTTTGGTTGCCTCGGCAATGACATTGTGACCGGATAGATGTTTGCGGCGCACTGCTGTGTTGCCCTTGCGACGTCGAAGTGTAAAAGCAGATGTGTCACCGGAGCTCACTATAAGTGGAGTGACACCAGGTGGCAGTCCGTTTCGGTATGCGGAACTCGGAGTTGCTGTCGGGCTGCCGAAGCAAGCATTGGCCGTTCTTGCTGGCGTGCTTGCAGGCGCGGTTGGTGATGAGTATATCCCGTTCATGTCATCTGTGACCTCCACTGGTGCAGATTGATCCATTGGATCTTTGTTCTCAGGTTCACTGGTGCAATCACCTCGGACACTGTGAGCTTGCTGTCCAGGTGCGGTGTAATTGCTATCTTCGTTGGATAGCAAATCCCTAGTATGAGGTGGTTGCATACTAGGGTGGCTACCATACCATTCATGGATGTTCTTGAAAATTTCCTAAGAAAATGATCGGGGTAGACCCTCGCTCTTCTTGTCTGCGATGCTCATATCCCAGTACTCGACGCCGTTTGTGCCCCTCCTCGTGAAGAAATCAGCAATCTTCTTGTACTCTGGGATAATCTGATTCCACTTTGACTTGCATGCCGGTCCTTCGCGGGGACAGGGTGACAAGCCAGCATTTCCGACTTGAACGCTAATACGAATCCACTTCATGGCGTCCGGGTGCATGAGGTCTCGGCCATCGATAACATCTATCTCTTCCAGGAATAGATCATGTTTAGCATTCACAAGAGCTACGATCTCGGCAATTGACCAATTGGGGCCGTGATCCTTGCGGGCTTGTTTTGGTGGGTTCGACGGACCTGCAGTAGTCATGGCACGTGCAGGCGCTGTATTCACTTGCGTGATAGGGATCGAGGTACCTGCAAAACAACTCAAACTTCATGAATTAGACTTCATTGATTTGTCCGTGCACTTACTTGAGCGTCAGAGCCCTTGTTTGTTTTGTGCAGGTACAGGTCCTTGCAAGAAGACGTGCTATAAATGGAAAATTGAACTCACCGTTTGCTCCGACGGGATTATTTGCATTTGCTGATCGACGTCTTCCTTGCGTGCCTGTCACTGTTCATTGCAAAGGAGAATACAAGAATGCATGGTATAGTCATTGACAAATTGAAAGGAATGGGACGTGATACACATTGAACGTGATGAACAATGACAACGATGGCTACATTTGAAAACATAGAAGGTGGTGAACTGCAGCGATCGGTGAGTAATCTAAATTCATTGACAATGAACATGCTAACATAATAGAAGCAAGCATTCGACATGGCAATTCGTACAGTCATTTGAATTGAATGACAACTTGTCAAAGCCTTCATGAACACATGGGAACATCGGAGTTGTTGTTCCGTGTGTACAGGTCAATAGGTTGTCAAGGAATTAAAATGACATGAAGGTGTTGCGGAATCGGTGCTCACAGTCGGTGGGGTTTGGAGATCGTGCAACGCCATTGCCGTAACCTGCAGCATTCAGTTTGTTCTCCATGTTCGAGTCTCCATGAAAAAAAACAAGTTCTTGTTAGTGTGCAGGTCGCCATGTGATCAGACATGCAAACACCGAAGAAGATGACAGGCTTTGCAAACTCATGGACAAGGACAGGGGACATGGAGCGGCACCTCCGAAACGTACAGCAATTCCAGAATTCACGTATAGGACTTCGCAGTATAGGACGTGCAGAGACAGGTAGAAGACAAAGATTAGAACCCTGATTTATACGTGAAGGTGAGCCGCCAATTATTCCATCCTTTAATTGCATGTTTGAATCTCTAGTTTTCGATGAGTAGGAAGTGGGCCCGGTCCTTAAAAACCGCCGGTAAATCCAGTAGCAAATCTGGCGCTGCTACTTAATCGGACCTCTTAACAGCCATTAACTAGAAGCGGTTACTTAACTTTGAAATCTATGTTTTTTGCTGATTCCAATGTTACATAGTACTTGCCAGAGATCTTCCAAAGATTGCTACAGTGCCTCCACCGAATTAATTAACAACGTTGTTTTCTTTAGCCAGGTTGATAGCCATGTAGGCTCAGCATTTGCTAAAGACCAGAGGTGGGAACAACTGCAGCTTATTGCTACTAAATCCACCTTAACACTCCATCGTTAAGGCCAAGTGTATACATACCATTAGAAACACTCACAGTAGGCTAGTTGGAACTCCAACTATTACCAAAATATATTATTTCTTTGAAATTTATAGAACCATACAAATTCAAAGCTCTGCCAAATTTTTGGTTTCTAACAAAATACTTAATATTTCTAGTTTTCTCTAAAGACAAAGCTTTGCCGTACTTTTGGTTTTCAACAAAATACTAAAATTTCTAGGATTCTCTAAAGCCAAAGCTCCGCAATATTTTTCAATACTACTTTAATTTTACCAACTTCTAAACAAAAGGGGTTTCAAAGCTTCACCGTGTGAAGCACAACCAAGACAAAAATCACACAAAATTTGACAATATTAAAGAAGGCTCAAGGTAGAACTTCTAAAGTTTTTCCCAAAGCGGCATCGCCAAGGTACGGTGAGGGAAAGCTTTAAGATTAGTGATTCAAAAACCTCTAAAAACAATTCTAGCAAGCTCAATAACCCCAAGCAAGAGCCAAGGTTTAAAAGAATCCCTTACGTCCTTCAAATCTTAGAAAATAACAACAAGAAAAACTTGAAATGCTTCAATTTTCACACGTTTACAACTTTGGCCTCAAAATGATCCAAAAGTCCAATTAAATGGATCAACATGTTTACAAAGCCAAATTGATGGCTAGAAGGGGTGTTTGTGAGAGAAAAATGAGCCCCCTTATATACATTTCCAAAGGCATTCATCACCCTTTCTTTTCCTAATGGTAATCTTATCATTTAGGATTTTCATCCTAAATTATCAATTTTGACTTTCTACGCTGGTCCAAACTCCTAACTTTTGGATATTAACTCCAAATCAATAATCAATTGCACCGTTGGCTTCAGAAGGTTATTTTTTGTGTTAAAGACCATACCACCCGTTAACCAAACTTTAAAAAACTCAACAAAACCTATCACTAACTAAACACCAAAACAGTGTAAAAATTCAAATCTTAGAGTATGATTTTTTTGAAAAAAGTAACTAGCCTAGGCTCTTTAGTAAATATGGGGGGAGTAAGAAAAGACCTAAATTCAACCTCATTCCAATTTGGAATGCTCTTGGTATGCCGGTCAACTCCACCATAAACTTTAATTTTGCCAATTGTCGGAGAATCTTGCTGGTTCGGACACTTCTGGTTATTAGAATGTCTAAAAATTTGTTAGAGAATCTTATTAGCATTAAAAAATTAATCTAATTTTTAGTAAGATTTTAGTGCAGCCTGGGTAATTTCTAAAAAAATTCCATCAGAGGTTTTGGCGGTTGACCATTTGGAAGGGCATCTATTGTATGACAAAAGATTCTATAGTTTTTTATAGAATCTCTCATGGAATTCCACAAAGGATGTGCAAGCTCATATTCTTACTTTGCACAAAGGTCAAAGGAGAATCAAATTTTACTTTCTTCTTTTAATTTCAGCAACTAGGGAATCTTTTACATACATGAGAATCTTGACAAACCAAATGTTGAGTCTCAAATGTTGGCAAACCAAATCTTAGCAAACCAAACGTTGAATCCCAAATGTGATTTTCACCCTAGAGCATTGTACTCCATTCGGGTCATTGCAAAAAAGACCGGTCATATTTATTAATCACGGAGCGAGTGACTCTCTTGTCATCCGCTATAAAACTTTGAAGTAAAAGTCCAATGAACATGAAATTTTTATTGGAGATACCTAACTTGATGGTAATCAGATCCCTTATTTCTTAGAAATAAAAAAATAATAATTTTATATTTAAAAATCATTTTTGTTAATTTGTCACAATGTAAGGTTTAGGAAGTTTTACTACGTTAGGAGTCCCCAAATTTAATGATCTAGAGCTGAAATTTTCATGGTCTATTTTCATAGTAGAAAAACATATTTCTACTCAAGAAAATCTAAAAATATATTATTTTGTGTCTTCCTCGTGAGTGCAAACAGCACTTCCATAGCATGCAATTTCTGAACAATGAAGATGGTTCTAAGATCAAAATTTTGGTGAAATCTCATCACTTTGAACTATTTACAAATGCCCAATTTTTTATTTTTTATTTATTTTTATTTTTTATTTTTTAAAATTAAAATGTGAAATTCTAGTGCAAGTATCCATTTTCTTGAGATTTTACACTTTTCTAGTTCTCCTACTTAGAGAATTTTTCTATGCTTTTCCTTTCTAGGGTACCTTCTTCTTAAATGTTTATACATTAAACATTTTTTTCACATTTTTTTAAATTTGATTTTCTAATTATAAAACCCTCCCGAAAGAAAAAATGAATACTATGGAAAACGCTATACTTTTTGAACAATCTTTCTTGCAATGACCCATTTGTAGATTCCCCCTATGATTTTGTAACTTATGTAGGCCAACAATCGGGGTTTCGGTTATTTCTTTGTTCCTATGGGGAAAGTGAAACCTATCTTTGGAAATGGACTTAGGACCTCAACGGTGTTCTTTCGCACCAATTTTAGCCATAAAATGTCACATGTATCATAGATTTGGGCAATTTGGGCCAGATTAATCCTAACTCTATTATTTACCTAAATTCCCGTGTTTTAACCTATATATGTACAAGTGGGAATGGGATTTATTTGGGAGAAAACAACTATAAGGGACCAAATGCTATATTGGCATGTGACATTTATTTTGGTTTTACACTCTTTTTTGGGCTTTTTGTATATAAAACTACACTCAAACTCGTAAAAAATAGACAAAATAAAATCATGAGTCCCAAGAGACGAATTTGGAGCTCACACACCTCCATCACCCAGAAAAAAAATAGTAGGTGGATAGTGTTGTAAGCTTTTTTGAAGTCTAGCTTCATCAAGATCATGTCTTGTGAGGATTTCCTCACCCAAAAAATGAATTCATAGAGCAGAAAAACATTGTCAAGAATGTACCTCAAGGAAACAAAGGCAGTGTGGTCAGAGTTGATGACGTCAACAAGGAGGGATTGGAGGCACCTTTGGAGTGCTTTGGCCCAAATTTATTAGGCCGTGTTGAGGAGGAAAATTAGTCTCCAGTTGCCCAATTTATCACATTTCCCTCCTTTGTGTAACAAGGCGATTGTATCCTTATTCATGCCCGGGAGGAAGGACCCATTGAGAATTGACTTGTGGACCATGGGCGTGAATTCTTTGCCCACCACGTCCCAAAATTTCTTGCAAAATTTGTCTATGAACCCATCTGGACCTCGGCACCTGTTTGAGCTCATGGCATTAGCCGCGTCATAAAGTTCCTGTTTTGTAATGGCAATGGAGAAGGCCAACTTAGCCTTGAGAGGAAAGTTGTCTAAAAGATGTACAAGGACCTTGTCCATGGCTTCCGCACGTTCTGGAGTATTCAAATCAGGGGGATGAGGTGACCATAAAAATTTGAACAGACCTTGCTTAGTCCCTCCTGGTCACTAACAAGGCCGCCTTGAGATTTTTGAAGACTAGTAATGGCCGACAATATTGACTTTTCCCTCACTGTCTTAAAAAATTCCGCGAAGACCTGATCCCCGTGGAATTTCCAACAGATCCTTGACCTAACCCTTTTATTGTTTACCAGCTTTGTTTCTACCATTAGAAAAAATTTCAACATTTGGGAGGGCTGCAAGTTCTGGACCCCCCGAGTGCATTTAGGGAGGAATTAAAAGTTGCTAACGTGGCACTTCAGCGACACGTCAGATTTTCATGATTTTTTTATTTTTTATTTTTCATGATTTTTTAATATTTTTTTTTCAAAAAAAAATATTTTTCTATTTTTCTATTTTTGCACCTCGGGGGGCCGAAAAATAAATCCTCAATAGCCATCCCAAAGGCTCAGATTTTTCCTAATGCTCTTGAAGGCAGAGCTTGGCAGCACCATGCAGGTTTTGAATTACAGGGTCATCAAGGGTGGGGTGGAGGATTGTGGACGCAGCGGAGTGTAAGAATAGGGCTGCTTCCTCCTCCACCCTGAACTCTTGAGCTTCTTGTTTACAGAAAGACAAGTATATACTTTTAACACATCTCTAATCTTGATAAAAAAAAAGGGGTGGGGTGGGATGGGGTGGAGTTTGCGCCATGTTTGTTCATTCTTGGACAATGCCGAGTCAAGTCAGAAGCTGCTCATCTTCCACCTACTAGAGCGTGTGGGAGTGGTGTCAAATTCCACCTTAATCATAACCGAAGAATGGTTCGACCAGCCATTATCACCATGGATTGAGACATTGAGTAATTGAGTATCTTTTGCTTGGATTGTCTTGCGCCCAATTTGCACAAATAGAATCGATCCAAACGAGCCAAAATTCAGTATCTGTCACCCCTAAATTTATCCCAGGAGAATGGAAAACTACCCTCTAATCTAGGGTTATTTTCTACATTAAGGTGGTGTTTCAGGCTTGTAAATATCGCCCGTTCCGCCAGAGGCAATAACTTACTGGTCACTTGGGTTGGTTTTGTCCTGGCGGGCCTCCACCATGTTGAAATTGCTTGCTAGGATCCACTTGCAATTGGGAGGCAGCTCACTGATGAAAGATTCCCATAGTTGGCACCACGACGGCAAATCCTTTGGAGCATAGATGTTGGCGATGCCAAGGTCACCACCTGGAATCCCTTGTAGCACAATCCATTGACCACGGTTGCTCATGATGTACTAGATTTGGGATTAAGTAACATGCAAATACCACCTCGCCCCGCCCCTGATCCAAGTGGATTGTTGTTGTAGCCGACACTAGCTAGGGCAGTCTATGAAGTTGCTCCTTTCTATATCTGTTGTCCTAAATTATCAGCATCTTGATTCTTTAGTTTATGCTCTTGGATGAGTAAGATATCTAACTAGGGAAGAGTTTGGATATAGTTTTTAAGTAGAAGATGGATGCTTTGTCGCTAAGCCCCCAAACGGTAAATGACAAGAGTTGTAAAATCATAATCGTTTGTTGAAGAATGAGGTCTAAATGCAGACGCTTCAATGTTGGGAGGAGGAGAGCTGAGTGGTAGCCCCAGTTGTTGTAATTAACAAGTTGGGGTGTTTGAGATCGACAGAGTGGGAGGGGAAGTAGACACTGCTTGCGCTACAGCTCTTGCATTTTGGTCTGAGCTAATTTTCCCTATGATAGAGGGAAGCATGTTGTCTTTGGAGGAGGTTTCTGGGATGGAAGTCACATTTTGACCGAAATTGGGTTGTTGCCAGTCCGTTGTGAGTCAGTATAGGGCTCTATAGGTAAACTCTGATGTTGTCTTGATCTTCCACACTTAGCTGCGAGGGACTAGCAAATGATTTGAGTCTTGGCATTAGCGGGGCATAAAAAGCAATTTGAGTGCCTGACGGGCCTGCCCAAATTAGGTACAACTAGACATTCAACCCATCCAAGAAGGCTTTTTTCTTCTTAGGATGATGGTCTAGTCATGTCTTCTTGTGCGCTATTGTCTTTGGAGTAGTCCTAAAATGCAATGCGGTTGCTACTTGGGGCCGTGATGCCTAGGAAATCCAATGTGATGTGGGCCAGTTCCAAGAGAACTTTGTGCTGAGGAAAGGGAGCGGATTGGGGCGTTGGGATCAGAGAGCTTCCTGGATTAGGTTGTCCCCATTTTTGCTCCTCCACCGGTTGCATCATATACAATTCTATCTTCAATTCTAATGCCATGTCCATGTCTTCACCAGGGCTTGGTTCCTCCAAGATATCGAAGATATGTAAGGGATTATTTGCTGGGAAAAGTGGGGGCCAAAGGGAGAACCAAATTGTCAGATATTATCTGTTGTGGAATACCAAGGGCCAAAAATTGGATAGAAATGGGCAACTCCTAGGAAAGTTGATGCAGGTAGCAAGGAGGATCACTGGCCAGAGTATCCCCCTGAGGGATTGCAAGAGTAGCATTCATAATTGAAGTCTATTGGGAGGCTTTGGGAGATTTGATATCCATGTTTGTTTGGCCATTTGAATCCAAGACTATGGAGATTTGGTGGGGAGGAGGGGGTCGTGTCTGTTTTGGTCGGAGGATTCTTAGGGAAGCCTTGTGCCCCCTGTGAGCCACTCGTATGAATCTTTCATCAACTTGGTTTGAGGGGCTCGGTGGTAGCAATTTGGCTCTGCTAACACCTCTTGAATGTTGGGAGTGACTGGAGTTGAGGTGATGACAGGAGTTGATCCGCAATCCACCAAGATTGGTTGTTGTCTCTGCATAATTTGGGCTAGCTAGAGGTTAAAATGTACCACGTTTGGGGCAATCCGCCTCCGTCTTAAGGGATCAATTGCAATGCAAAAGCGCGGGTCACCATTGGCTCTCTTACTGTGGTCTTCCTTAATGACCGTCCCAATTGCTTGAGCTATTGTCTTCACCTCATGTTGATAGAACTCCAAGAAAAGATTCTTGAGGTAAATCCAACACGGTTTGTCCAGGCTGATTGGGTGACATAGATTGAAGGCGGGTAGCTACTTTTGAAGCAGGATTGTATCCGCCTTGAAAACGCAGGGGGTCAACGAAAGCACTTGTTTTACCAGCTTGTTTGGATTGAGCTTGAGGAAGTAAAACCTACAACGTGCGTCACAATACAATGCCACTCTGGCGTGAATTTTTTCTTCTAGTTCACGAATCCAAGAAGTACTGCTATGAGCTGGAGAGCAAGGGCCAGAAAGTGAACTTGGCTATGATCACATCTTGTTTGAGATATGCAATTTTGCGTCGCAAAGCTACCATATTGAGGGCAGAAGATGGCACCACCACGCGTTCATGTACCAGCAATCTGTTAGGATTTCTCAATGTACCTTTTGGGAGAGGGGCATCTTTGTCCTATTTATTGTCACTTACGTGATTCGTAAGTTCCAAGCGTAAAAACGTTGCCGCTTCAAAGCAGCGTCAGTTCTATGGACGTAATTAATCCGTTGTTGACTTCAACTTGGAACTGTTGCCAGCGCTGCAGAGTGTGATCTCCCAATTCGTCACTTGGGACTCATAGTCTTATTTTTTCTTAGATTGTGCAATTTATGTCGTAATTATACACAAAAAGCCCTAAAAAGAGTGTAAAACCAGAATGGACATGTTACATACCAATATGCCCTTTGGTCCTAAATAGCCTTTTCTCCTTAGAATAGTCCTAAAACCCACTTGTAAATAGGTTGGAGCCATAGAAGTAGTGGGAACTAGAAGGTTTGAGGGTTCTTACCCAAAATAGCCTAAAATCACTATGCAAATGATCAAGCTGGGCTAAATTGGTTTGAGGGAAGTCTAGGGAGCTTCTTAGGCAGATTCCCCAAGAGAGGTTTCAGTTCTCCATCCCATCGACGAATAGTAGAAACCCCAATTGTTAGCTTGTAGGTGTCACTTTCGCAAGACAGGCCAATGGAGGAATCTACAGTCACCGGATTGTGATCTTGGTTGTAAACCATACCGGAAAGTCAAAAGCGAAATCCATTCGCCAAGATTCCCCCGTATGCGGAAGATTCCCTGACTGCCGGTAAACCAACGGAGGTATCTTTTTGCCTTCCGTATCAAGACATGCAAGATCAAGATGTGAACTTGCAAATATCTTGGGAAACCCCATGAGAGGTTCCCCAAGAAGTTTCGGAATTTTCTAGATTGAAGAAATACTCCTTCCAGACGGTCAACCGCTGAAAACCACGATGGGAAATTCACGATAATTACCCAGGTAGCGGTAAAATCTCACTAAAAATTAGGATAGTTTCTTTTATGCTAATAACGCGCCCTGATGAGTTTTGTGGTGTTTCGATAGCGGGAGACGGCCGAATCACCGACATTCCTTCGAATTATCCACGTGGCGGGATTTACGTGGAGTTGACCGGCGTCCCGGGAGCACACGAAGTCGGAACGAAGTCAACGAAGGGTCTTTCCTTACTCCCTAAGACCTCCCAGACCACCCTGGCTAGTCACCTTTGTCAGAAAAGGTAACCTCCAAAAAAATAGATTTTTACCTCTTTTACTAACTCTAGTTGGCGATAGCTTACGGTGGGATTTTGGCGTTGGAATAGGGGGTAGTGGGATCTCAGGACTAAAAATGGCCTTCTGAAGCCAATGGCGCAATCGGTTTTCGATTTGGAGTTAATCTCCAATAGTTAGAGTATTGGACCAGCGTAAAATCCAAACTACGTGAAAATCCTAAGAGATAAGGATGAAAATCCAAGTTGATAGGGTTACCTAGGTTAAAAGAGGGGAGGTGAGGGCCTTGGGAAACCTATAAAAGGGCCCTCATTTCTCTCCAAAACCACCCCCATTCATGTTTTGGGTCCGTGGGTCCAACTTATATTGGATTTTTTGGCGATTTTAGCCAAAGGCACTTCCACGGTGTTTTGAGCACGTGGTGTTCCGTTGTTGTTCTATTTTCAGCTTTTGAAGGTCTTGGGGGTCCTTCTTCCTTTGTGTCTATGAGTTTTGAGTAGTCTTGGGTATTATTTGGCTTATTTTTGAGTCACTTTGGTCACTAACTTGTCAGTTGAAGCACTTTGCTTGAAGCACTAACTTGCTTCGGAGCTCTTTGAGTTTTGTCCTGATCCTAAAGCTCCCCCCGCAGCGCCTTGGCTTTGCCGTCCACTAGGGAATCTTTAGTGTTTAAAGATTGTGTTTTCCAACCCGCGTGTCTAGATTAACCTCCGAGTGTTTCTCTCTCAGTCGGGGAACTCTTTGCTCTCTCTGAGAACCCTTGGCGTGTGGTCCTCCTTCCGTACGGTGGAGTTGTGGGCCCCCCAAGGTGGTTATGTCCTAACGGTTTTCTTCCTCTTTTGAAATTGTTTGTGGTCACGTGGGGCCTCCTTGTTGACGGCGAAGCTTTGACTATTAACCCCCCTTAATCCTAGAGTGCGTGTTAAAAAAACCCGCCATACGGCGAAGCTTTGAACCTACGGGAAGGGAGAAATCCTAGAGTTGGTGTTAAACCCAACTCGACGGCGAAGCCTTGATCTCCCCAGAGACCTCGGTTCAAAGTTTAGTTTCCAAGACAAGCTTAGAAACTCTCAAAGTTTAGCCTCCAAGAAATAGGTTCCACGAAAGGGTAAACTCCTCCTTAGGGGTAGACTAAGTTAGGCTTAGGATTTGGTAAAAACATTATCGTACCCCCCCCCGGGAGTAGACTAGGTTAGGATTTAGAATTAGGTGAAATTATCATAAACCTCGACTCCCCCGACGGCTGGACTCCCGACCCCGGCAAGCAGCTGGACTCCCGACTCCCCCGGCAGCTGGACTCCCGACCCCGGCAAGCAGCTGGACTCCCGACTCTCCCGGCAGCTGGACTCCTGACCCCGGCAAGCAGTTGGACTCCCGACTCCCTCGATAGCTGGACTCCCGACCTCGGCAAGCAGCTGGACCCCGACTCCCTGGCAAGACCCAGACCTGACCCCGGCAAGCAGCTGGACTCTCGACTCCCCCGGCAGCTGGACCCGACTCCCCGGCAGCTGGACTCGACCCCGGCAAGCAGCTGGACTCCCGACTCCCCCGGCAAGACCCGGACCCCGACTCCCCTGGCAGCTGGACCCCGACTCCCCAGCCAGTGGACTCCCGACCCCGGCAGCAGTTGGATTCCCGACTCCCCAGCAGCAGCTGGACTCCCGACTCCCCCGGCCAGATCGGTCCTTTGGTCTAGTTGTTCTCTTTTATTTTGGTACTTTTAGTTGATTAGAAAGGACGATTAGAAAGGATAATTAGGAAAGGAAATTAGGATAGTAGAGGTAGGAGGGAAAAAAAGGAAAACTAAATAGGAAATTAGGATAGCAGAAGTGGGGATATCCTCAAAGTGGAAGGAGAAAAATGGAGAAAGTAGATTAAGGGGTACGTATCGTAGTAGAAATTGTCATTAAAACACACAAACAACCTGCAAAAGCTCACACAATCACTCCACGCACGACTCACCCAAGCTCTCCACACACCATGACCAAAAAACCTTGAGCATCACAAGCAAAGAGGGAGATGAAATAGGAGAGAAGCATGCTAGTGGATGGATTAGGGAAATCTCAACTAACAAATTTGGACCACTAAAGGAGTGAGCGTAAGAGTAAAAAAGAGCGTGCCCTTGGGGTGTAAGAGAGAGATCAACCACATAAGCACTTGGGAAGGCCAAGATGTAAGAGGTGTAAGAGGTGTAAGAGCAAAGTCAACGTGTAAAGAACTTTGGAAGACAAAGTCGGTTGGTGTAAGAAGGGGTGGAAAAAAAAAGGAGAAAGAAATTCCACCGCATCTACCACTTCGTCCCAAAATCTTCTCCAATCCAAGAATCACTCAAGGAGCCAAGAAGGAGGGACATGGCCGAGGGGGGGAACCTCGACCGTTTGAATCAAGACCTCCAATATGAGGTGGGCCCCTAAACACCTCACTCTTCCGTGTTTAACTTTGTTTTATCAAGATAATTAAGGGGAGGCCGAGAGTTAGAGTAGGGAAGAACCAAAGTCAGGGTTAAACTAAGTTTAGAACATTGTACTAGACGTTCCCGGGATTCCAAAAAGTCATCATTCATCCAAATCCGAGCTAAAACGAAGGAGTTATGGGCGGATGAAGTTAGGGAGTCATGTTGGATGAAACTTAGCAAAATTCATCTAAGAGGAACAAGGAATGGTATTTGAAAAGATAAAGTGATTAGGAACCCAACCGTGAAATTAGAAGTTAGTTTTGGAATTAAAGCTAGCCGTAATTAGCGGATGAAGTTTGAAGGACCGATTAGCGGTCAAACTTCATCCATGGATAACTTTTGATAGGAAAACCCAAATCTAATGTGATTAGTCAAAGTAGAAAGCTAAAATCAGGATCTCCTCGGAACAAGTCTTAAGTTCTACAATTAATACATTGGTAACCACACTTAAAATCCTTAAGTAAGATTAGAAGGCGGATTAGGGGCTTTTAAGATTAAGGTTAAGGTTAAGTATAGATTTAGAACATCTTAGAACAAGTTTAGGGTAACCCAAAACTAAACCCAGCTTAAGGAAAGACCTAAATCCAAAGCAGTTAGGGAAGGATGAAGTTCGGGGCAAGTAATGGATGAACCCTAGAAGATTTCACCCAGTTGAGTCAAGGCTTGGTAATTAGGTTAACATTATGGGGTTAGGCCCATAGCCCAAATCCCAAGTCAAATCGAAATCAGTAGTCCGTAGAAAAGCATGGATGAAGTTTGAGGAACCGAGTAGCGGTCAAACTTCATCCGTCCATAACTCTCTCTAGGAGAGTCCAAATCAAACAAGCTTTCTACTCTTAGAAATGGCGTGAGGTACTCTTTCATCTAGAATAGATAAGTTTAGACTAGAATTAACTCCTCTCCCGAACCACCAAGCCTCTTAGGCTTTGATTCAAACTTAGTAGTTATAGCAATTCCAATTAGGGTTTCGTTTCGTTTTCTTCATTACCCAAATTAACGAGTCTTAGGAGCATAGAAAAGATCCATTGCTTGGAAGGCACAATGGATTGGCGCTAGACACCCATAGATCGAGTCAAAACGGTTGTTTAATCGAGAGCCTGGTTGTGCTTGCTTCTTTACCAAGGGTGGGTAAACAAGCGCTCACACAGAGCGCGGCGCAATAGTCGCCAGATGGCATCGTAGTTGGATTAGGTTAAGCTGGAACTAATCTAAACAGGTTTGCTAAACAAAGCTAGGTTTGGATAATTGTGACCTAATGCTCTGACTATCACTCGCACACAAAGAGCGTAAACACAAAATGTAGCTAAGTTAACAGATTTTGATCGAGCAGAGGCGTATCATTTGCAATTGTAGCTCGAAGTACTGTGGCGGCGGTGCTGCAACACTCCAGCTATCATCATAGCTTCAAAGATTAGGCATGATATTTTTTCGTATTGAAGCTCCAAACCTTAGAAAAAATTCGGGTTGACCAATTTTCGTAAGAAAATTTGAGTGGCCAAGAGACATAATAACATTTGCCTCTGGCAAAATCGAAAAAATCAGGTATAAATTAAACTACCCTATTTTAGGCCAAATGGGAGAATATCCTTTTGTGGGCAAAATTATACTAATGGTGTACATTTCAAAACTAGAATGTGCACCACTCGGGGCACCACTATTATAATTTTGCCCACAATGAACTTGCTCCCCTTTGCTCCAAAATGGGGTAGTTTATCTTAGTTTGGATAAGGTGAAGTATTGTTTGCTACGTTGCATTTGGAATGATTTAATAAGCTTTAGTTTGGTGATCAATTTGGGGGAAGGGTAGCTTGAGAATTACTTTTCTTATCAAACACATTATGAAAAACGAACTACTCAATGAGCTTCCAAGGTTAACCCCTACGTACCCAAGCCTTTCCAAGTGTATTTTCCTTGTGAAAAAAGAGCATGGGCTTATAGTTCTCTTCAATGAAACAAATTGATTTTTTTCAAAATCTAACAATATAGATGTCTTAAAGAGTTTGCTTATTAGTATGCATACCAATTTTGAGTGTAAAATTGCATAGAAGTTATATACATTATAACAAGAGAAATGTATGTATTTTATTTTTAGTATGCTATCTTTCCCCACAATGTTTGCAAAATTTACATATAGGAATTTTTTGGTATCGGAGGTGACATGAACAACTAAAAATTGTGTTAGTACACTAAAATGCACTTCCAAAAACCTTTAGTTCATATGAAGAGCTATCAAACTCATTACACAATCCACCTTGCAATTGTTGAAATGCAATTTTTTTATAAATAGAAATTGCAATCAACTCCAAATCAACACTTGCAGTGTTTAAATTTTCACCGTTGAAAATCATGAAAATACTTTACTCTTTCTATTGAGACCACTTTCTAAGCAAATGGATAAGTACAAGTTTCTAGATCTCAAAATCAAGTAAAATTAGCAAGCTTTATTCTTCCACTAGTGGTACATATATGCCTTTAAAGACCTCTCAAAAATCAAATATTTAAATTCCTTCAATAAAAAATAAAAGCTTCCAATAGTTAACCTTCAATACCACCTATAAAAAAATTCAAAACAGTCACAAGAATTTAATTTCTGACACACAAACAAGTTAAAATTTTGGTTGACCATATATGGTCAATAAAGACTTAGTTAGTGGTTAACCGCTAAAGGCCCAAGGCCTTTTTTCTGCCAGAAAACATTGAAAACCGCCATTTCTATAGCAAACATTAAAAAAAATTGAAAAATGTTTTTTTGCACATCTAACCATAGGATCTTACACCTAACTAGTATGAAAATGTATGGAAAATTTTCAAATTTTTTGACCGCACAGATTGCAAGATATTTGTGTTTAAAGTGGAAAAAACAAGTTTTTCAGCACATTGCGGGACTAGATTTTTTGACTTTGAACATTTTTAACTTAAAATTTTTGCACTACAGAGTTTTGAGCTTTAAATCTTTATAGTGAAGAATTGAGTTGAGAGTCGAGGGGAAAAAAAAGTATTAAAATAACTTAATTATCATTCCTAAAAAAATTGTTAAATAGAAGTAGGTACGAGATAGAAGGAAAATCTAAAATATTAATATATTTTAGATGGAATTAAAATACACTAATCCCAATGGTGTGATTGTTCTAGCAAGTAAACTAAACCATGAGAATTTTTTTTTTTGAAAAATTGCAAAAATAGCATTCAGAAATGAATCCTACAAGTTATTTTTTCAAGAAGATGCTCTAACTGCCCGAAAAACAAGAATGTCCATAACTTTCTCATAACAAATCCAAATGAAATGAATCAAAGCTTTCCAGATAGAAAAAAATATAATCTATGAGAAAAAAATATTTTAAAAAAAAATCAAATTTTTGCCAATTTTTTTTTTGCTGCCCGAGTTGCCCCCGTCCCCTATTTTGAGCTTACTTGGTCATAACTATTGTTCCCGGTCACCGATTGTGAAAAAAATTATATTCCCACAAAGCTAATCAGCTTTTCTACCTCCAAAAAAAGTTTCAAAAAATCACGACAAAATTTCAACCCGTAGGTACCTGTCCAAAATCCCATTTGTCCCCTGAAGGAACAATGGGCCTTTAGGGATTAAGGTATGTATTCAAGGCAATAATTGTACTCTAGAATGTACTCCTTGTATACATTGTGACCGCATAAGATACATGTCAAAAACACATCACACTACTTTTATTGCTACTTTGTTGTCTTAACCCCTAAAGGACGAACATGCGTTTTTTGGCAACATAGAAATTTTGGGCAGGTACATGTGACTGAAATTTCCATGTTTTAGGCTGAACTTTTAGTAGAAGGTGGGGACAAGGAATATCTTTAGTATGCATTAAAATTCATGACATTTGGTAATACGAGTCAAAAGTTATGGCCAAATATGTTACTTTTTTGTACATGGGCAATCCGGGTAGATTAAAAAATTTGCTTTTTTCAAAAATAAAAATTTAAAATTGGTTTTGTAACTTTATATGTGTGTGGAAAGCTTTAAATCATTCCATTTCAATCAATGAATTAAAAGTTATGAGGAGTTTTAGTGTGCAAGTAGTTATGGATTCTCTACTCTAAAATAAACTTTCAAGTCCTTTATCATACTCAATTTTCAATATTTCAAAAATAAAAATAAAAATCCTAGGATGTAGATTGTTTATTACAACATAACAACCATTGGGATTGGCATTTTTCAATTCTATAATAAAATTCTTAACAATTTTGTATTTTGAATCATTCTCTACTTCTTTCTACTATTTTTTTTCTATTTATTGTACAATTCCAAATGATGTGAAAATTTTCAGTCTTATAGGCAACTTGACTTGAAAAATGAATCCAAAGAGTAACCACCATTTTGGAAATTTTTCCATACAAATGTGATCTTGTAAAGTGCAGCTGTACATTTTTTCGCAAGGCCAAAAAAAGGGGTTTTGTCAATTCAAACGCCAATATCTTGCAATCCACGTGGTGGAAATTTTTGAAATTTTTAACAAGTGTTTCCAAATCAACATAGTACAAGATCCTACAGTTACATGTGTCAAAAGAGGGTTTTTTTCAAAAATTTGATACTTGTACTAAAAATGACAATTTTTTGAGCATTTTCAAGGAAAACATAGTCATGGACCTTTAGGGGTTAAATTAATTGTAACATACTTGTGGATACTTTTGTTGAGAATGTTCATAACATTGAAGTTTGTCTTTGAACAACAGTCTCCCAATTTATGCTCATTTCATGCAAACCCAAAGTCACTTTTCTCTCTCAATGTTCACTAGTGGTATATCCCATTTTGATTTATGACATGGTTCAATTAGTGAGTAGAAAGTAGTGTGTAGCCCCAGTCCAAGTGTGGCTTGCTCTTGGCTTGGATGTTTGGAGTTGATGTTCACCACTTCAGCGGAACTGTCATGTAAAGTGCACACCCAATTGCTGATGTATTTATCATGCAACCAAGTCGTGTAGATGTGTGTTGTTTGAATGAATATACAAAAAAAGGCTACTTCTTCATGGTCAAATATTTTGCGAAATGGTTTTGAGTTGAGAATGCAGTTGGTGTCAATAAGAAAAAAGTAGAAACTTCAATAACATTTAGCCTTCTGTAAACTATAGTAATAATAAATGGAAATTGATGTACACTACGTGCACAACCAAAAAGCTTTGTACAACTTAGACTAAAGTTGAGCCACCCATTCTGGACCAGTGACCAATATTCAACCTATAGGTGCAGGTATTTCCAACCTAGGCTGCACCTATATGGGGTAGAATTTTTTGCAATTTAGAATGTGTGTTTTTTCCTTTTCAAGGTTGAAACTAATAAGTTCATGAGACATGTCTCAAGTTGTGAAAAAGAAAGTAGGAAATAATGAGTAGAAAAAAAGTTCTTCAATGATCGGAATTAGAAAAGTCTAGATATTGGCTATGGATCTGGAGCACTTTTTGCCTCCCAAAATTCGTAGTAATTTCAACTCAAGTGATAAAATTACCAATTTTTTTGCAATCCCCGTCATTTCTATTGAACCTATGAGAATATTTGTTTTGCCTTGCACTACTCCAGAGCATGTCTGAATTGCTTATTTGGTTGGTTATGGGAAGCTCTACTTTAATAACATACTCAAAAAACAGACTAATTAGCAACTCAGTTGACAAAAAAAAAATTCAAAATGCCACATGATACATGTTACAATAGAGCTTCCATTAGGTAATAGCCTTGGGACTAGAGGAGAATATTACATTAGAGAGGTTAATTATTGCTTTAGAGAGGGGCTGTGGCATTAATGACATTTGAATTTTTTCCATTGGATTGCAATTGACTTGGATTGAAGTCATGTTTACCATAGTGTCATTTGGATTCCAAGTTCAATGAATGTTGCTTTTCATTTTTTTACTTATTTTGTAAATCTTCAATGCGTCTAGGCAGGGACCGAAGGAATAATATCACTTTAGGGAGGTTGTTGACTTACGGAAGTTCACTTTATAGAAAATCTATTGTACTTCAATCTCACAATCTCACAAATGAATGTGTAGAGAACATGATTGGTCGCTACAAATAGATAGTTTTACGTGGTCTACAAAAAATTACTCATTTCCACAAATACAAGTAGTCCTCCTAATGCACCCAGGACAGTATCTGACATCAACGTAGAGCACTCACTGCTGATGTATGTTTGTCTTACGTAGTTACTTTCCATTGAGTTTTAATTTCACCAATTATGTACTAGTCCTTACCCAGCTTCCAAAAATGGAGGAACCAAAAAAAGCAGGCATCAAAACCCTCAGTTTGTGCTGACTTAGAACCAAGTCATGTATGACACAAAATAATTTAGGAAGTGGGTTTTTTGAACCATCAATTCCTGCAGTGAGGGTGGTGTCTGGTGCCGTCACTTGCGAAAGATCTTGGAGTCCCATTTGGAGTGATTTTATTCTTCTTTGCTGGCAGATTGGACCGCGTTTGTCAAGTTGTCAACGTGATCCTCAGGCTCTCGTGTACGGTTCTGTTTTTATCAATGGAAGTGTCCATGTGTTTCAAAAAAAAAAAAAATTGTCAACTTGCAGTGCCTCACCTTCAGTGCGGAAGGATGGACCCATGACCACTGATTTCTAGCCTCACTGCCTATCACTCAGTTTTCTACCATTTTGCAACTAAAGGTAGGAGGTTCAGAAATGGAACATCTAAGGGCTGGTCTGCCTTTTTCATGTATTTCCTTGGATGGGAATATTTTTGGCTCATTTTTCAGACAAAGAGAAATTGATGAGGAATCTAACCCAAGTGGTTCTGTATTTTTCCGAGCATTTTTGAATTACTTATGAATTTTCAAACAAGTTGGGTTGTAGGTCCCTATTTGTGACCCTAGGTCTTTCATAAACAGTTCACTTGCAATTCTAAATAAAAATGGGAAAAGCAAAGAGAATGATTGGCTCTTGCAATTAACCCCTAAAGGACCGTTGTCCGTTCGGGGGACAAATGCGTTTTTGGGCAGCTACTTACGGGCTGAAATTTTCTCTTGATTCTTTGAAACTTTTTTTGGAGATAGAAAATTTGATAAGCTTTATGGGAATATAATTTTTTCATAATCGGTGCTCAGAAACAAAAGTTATGACCAAATAAGCTCAAAACAAGGGATGGGGTTCGGGGCAGCCCGGGCAGCAAAAAAAAATGGACAAAAATTTGAATTTTTTTTTAAAATATTTTTCTCTTATAGATTATATTTTTGCCTATCTGGAAAGCTTTGATTCATTTCATTTGGATTTGTTATGAGGAAGTTATGGACATTCTTGTTTTTTGGGTAGTTAGAGCATCTTCTTGAAAAAAATAACTTGTAGGATTCATTTCTGAATGCAATTTTTCAAATTTTTCAATTTTTTTTTTTTGCGTGGTTTAGCTTACTTGTTTGAACAATCTCACCATTGGAATTAGTGCATTTTAAATCCATCTAAAATATATGAATATTTTAGATTTTCCTTCTATCTTGTACCTACTTCTATTTAACAATTTTTTTAAGAATGATAATTAAGTTATTTTGAATTTTTTGAATTTTTCCTAGACTTTCAACTCAATTCTCCACTATAAAGATTTAAAGCTCAAAACTTTGTAGTGCAAAAATTTTAAGTTAAAAATGTTCAAAGTCAAAAAATCTAGTCCCGCAATGTGCTGAAAATTTATTTTATTTCACTTTAAACGCAGATATTTTGCAATCTGTGCGGTCAAATATTCTGAAATTTTTTCCACACACTCTCATACTAATTAGGTGTAAGATCCTATGGTTAGATGTGGAAAAAAAACATTTTTCAATTTTTTTTACTCTATGGCAGTTTTGAGTGTTTTTTGGCAGAAAAAAGGCCTTGGTCCTTTAGGGGTTAATAAATCTTTTTTCCTTGATTCATTTATTGACTATACTGGTCAAATTTTAGAACCAACACATGTCCATTTTATAGCCATTTATAGGGTCCATTCTTAATGCCCGCTCCATTTTACAGCCTCCTACCTTAGATATGAATGAAATTTTTTATATTTGTTTTTTAGAGATGGAACTACATGTCTTCTATATTTCATAAAAAATTTAGATTATTTTGTGAAAAATTGTTTTTTTTGAGAATTTTTGAAGAAAAAGTGAAGAAAAATCATATCAAATAGAAAAATATTTCAAAAAATCAG
This sequence comes from Pseudisothecium myosuroides, assembly GCA_951799445.1. Taxonomy (NCBI): domain Eukaryota; kingdom Viridiplantae; phylum Streptophyta; class Bryopsida; order Hypnales; family Lembophyllaceae; genus Pseudisothecium; species Pseudisothecium myosuroides. Next base: position 32,057,895 of record OX637287.1, on the reverse strand, counting down.
AAAATTTCACCATGTGTGTATATTATAGTGACAAATATCATGGTGTAAACTCAATATCCATATCATTCTATAATTAAAAAATAATAGACATTGAAAATGCATCCAAAGTTCAAATTGCAATAAAATATTCAATATTAGGATTTTTTTCAAGATTCAAATTGGAGTAGAAACTAGAATAGATGACCTTCGTTTTGTTAGTTGGGCTCAAATTCAAAAAATATCATTTTTGGGGAGAAATTTCAGATTTAGAGCACAAAGCAACAACTTCTCAAAATACACTAAAATAGCATATTTTGTGATCCGTTTTTTTACTAACTTCTCATTTGCTTGAAGACAAACACTAGCAAGACTACAAATTCAACTAAAGACTCTTCATAATCCACCATGAAAGGTCAACAACAAAAAAGTGGATAAAAAAATGCTTCCAATCTCTGAATAAATCAACAATGTTGTCATCCAAAAGCCACAAAATGGCTCTGGCGACATTACTGGGTTAAAGAGAATTTCTCTGCCGACATTATTGGTTGATGACTACATGAAGAATACTGGCATCAAATGCACTCTCATCTCCTTTTGAATGGCTACTTGTTACGAAAAGATGAACTACTAAACTTTGAGAGCAAGTTCGGCACTTTTAATTAGTGCCAAATACTTAATTTAAGTTTAGAAACCAACTTTGGCACTTTAAAATATTAGCTATTTTTGAGAAATTCGGCATTAAATTCAAAAAATCAATAATATTCAACACCTATCTCATGTATCTTCAAAAGCCATTTATTGTGAGTGTTTATAGATGAGAAGACACGACCTTTATACAAGTGGAATCGTAGAAGGTGAAACAATCCATGTGGGATATGTAAATTAGGATTAGTGGGAACTCAATTGCTTAGAGTTAAATCAAAAGTAGGAATTGTGTTCAAAGTAGGATTTCTAACCTCATTTAGACATAGTAGAATAACTTTTTTCAAAAACCTTTGAACTAGATTAATTTAGAAATCAAGGTAACTTTCATTTCCAAACCCACTTGAGATTTCAAACCTCCAATCAAAAGTTATGGACAAAGTTCATAGAGGGAATGGAAGGAATATTTTCTTTGACATTTTCAACACCTTCCCTGAATTTTGTCCATTATTTATTTTAGGAGGCTCAAAATCACAAACGGGTTTCTGTAAATGAAATTTAGGTTGATTTTCCATATTTTCTTAGTTCAAAGGTTTTTGAAAATAGTCATTTTACTATGCCAAAATGAGGTCTAAAGTTCTGCTCAATTTGAACACAATTCCTTTGTTTTTGACGATGAGCGATCAAGTTCTCATCTTCAAATTGTTTCATATCTTTTGAGGATTCATGACAAACAATGGATTTCATTATAAAATGACCTCTCCATTCTCCACTCTTAATTATAAATGTCAACAAAATAATTCCTTCATTTTGCCATCCAAAAGTTTCTTGATGGTAGCTTGTCAAATGATAGATTTGTATTTGATTCAATGGATTGTTATTGGATTTTTGACAAACATTCTTTACATTTATTTGAAGATTCATATGGTCCCAAAATTAGCATAAAAATTCATCATGTTTTTTTCTTAATAAATTTAAGTCCAACCTGCGTTTAATCCAAGTACAGTAGTCATGGCATGAATTGATGTGGGGGTATCAATGAGGAAATGCCCCAAGTAACTTAAATCCCCCTTTGTTGCATGATCGATCATATCAAGCAGGGCTTTTTTTTTTTGGCTTTCTGGTGCCAGATTGCACCAGAAAAAAAAATCTGACTAAAAAAGGTTATAAAAAATGTCAAAAAATTTGGATGAAATTGCCAGACAACTTTGAAATTAACAATTATATTAAATGAAATCGCCTAATTGTGGATGAAAATCATACTATACATCCAATAAGTGGATGAATGTTGCAATTTGGAGCACCACTATAACATTTTATATCGCCACTATGGCACTTCTTCAAAAATGAAAAAAAAAAGCCCTGATATCAAGTAGTACAACAACCTCCTAAAAAGACTTCTGCAGCTGAATGGGGCCGCCTCAGATGCAACTTCATTAGTGTTCCCTGGTTTTGTGGGGGGTGGAACTGTGGACTGGACTGTGGAGGGCATCTTTTGCAATGGATGGATGGAGTACGGTGATCATGGATTCATGGCTCCCTGATAAATGAATCATTTTCTCCACAACAATGTGTGACATGTTTCACAACTCATTTTGTGACTAAAGAACCATCATAAAGTGAGATGTTGGTTGTTACATTATTTTAGTGAGATAAGGTAGGAGGCTCAGAAATGGAGCATCTAAGGGCTGGTCCACCTTTTTCATGTATTTCCTTGGACGGGAATATTTTTAGCTCATTTTTCAGACAAAGAGAAATTGATGAGGAATCTAATCCAAGTGGTTTCGTATTTTTCTGAGCATTTTAGAATTACTCATGAATTTTCAAACGAGTTGGGTCATAGGTCCCTATTTGTGACCCTAGGTTTTTCATAAATGGTTCACTTGCAATTCTAAATAAAAATGGGGAAAGCAAAGAGAATGATTGTCTCTTGCAATTAATAATGCTTTTTTCCTTGATTCATTCAATGACTATACTAGTCAATTTCAGAACCAATTCATGTCCATTTTATAGCCATTTATTGGGTCCATTCTTAATGCCCGCTCTGTTTTACAGCATCCTACCTTACTTAGTGGGCAAAGGTGAATGTTAGGGATTTATTCATGACGACCAGATATTAACCCCTAAATATCGAAGTCCTTTTTTGAACTTCTAAGAATTTGCTCTAAATTGAACAAAAAGCCAGCATTTTGATAAGATGTAAGTAGTATCAATTTTTTTCAATTGTAATCGTACAAATTCAAACTAGACATGTTAGAGATCACATGGAAAAGAAAACACAACAATATTACTTATAAATTGAAAGATTATAATGTTTGAACATGAGGGTGTTAAAACTGCGAAACTAACTTGCAGTCTTTCAATCCTCTTTTTACATGCCAAATCTAAAAATTTGTTCACCAAAAAAGTATGAGGTTAAAGAACCTAACATGCATAAACCCAATCAATTTACGGCTTCTCAAAATCTACTCTACAATTTCTTTAAATGAATTTCTACGGTGATTTTTTCTCCAAGATCTAGTATATTTGAGGCTCATTTCCAAGAGCCCTTAACACTATGGAAAGTGAAGATTGAGGGAAATATCATGTTGCACAAAATCTTGAAAAGAAAAATCATAATCAATCATTTTCAAAATTGGATTTTTACTAAGACTAGACTTCAAGAAATTTTTTACAAAAATGCAAACTATTAAAAATAGCAAATTGGATAGATTTTATTAAACTTCAAAGTATTGTCGACACCAAAATTTGGTGCCTCAGGTTAATGGCCATGCATTCAACCACACAAGGTGGTGCCATGTGGTGATCTCTATGCAGGCATCCCAAATCCACAATTGATGCATGACAAGACCAAAAAGATGAATAACTTAGAGCATCCTTAGTCCTAGCGGTATATTGGTCCACATGTTATATTTTTAACTTTTGCATAGTGTATAATTAGAACTTGAAATTTTTATGGTTGGAAAAACATCCGAAAGCACTTTGAATAGGTGCCAGAAAATTCAAATTTGGACATTGTACAACCACTTCAAAAGCAAGGTAAAAGTGAGAAATTATAGAGGTCTCAACAAATCACGGTTACCAAAACAAAATTTGTCCATTGACACTCTAAATTGCAAATATCAAGTTCTAATCAAACACCATGCAAAAGTTAAAAATATACCATGTGGACCAATATACCCAGTTAGGACTAAGGATGCCTTTACCAGAGGCATCACCAGATCCCCAGCAACTGCCCGTCACTATAAGAAACACGTGTTTTATGTGACATTTTCATGATTTCAAGGAATGGATTTTAGTGGACGTCCAATAAAACAACTTGTGTTTTTATGTCAATAATCCTGATGTAACATAATTGGACGTTATTATTGACTTAAAAGCACAAGTTTTATTGGATGTCCACTAAAATTTGTTCCCTGAAATCATGAAAATGTCAAATAAAATATGGGATTCTTATAGTGCGTAAAAGTGATGTTTTCAACTCCAAGATCCCATTTACTTGGTTGTGCCAGTCCCTCTTCCTGAGCTCCGATCCTTTGGAGCAGACTTCAACAGACCTTTGCCATCTCCATCTTCCAAGGTAATTAAGCTCGCACTGCATTCCAAGGTAAAATGGTGTATGGCAGTTACTGCCACTTTTCAGTGCATAGTGACACGGATGTCACTATGCACTGGAAAAAAAAATCGGATTTTTTTTTTTTTTTCAATTAACTTACCCCCAACCCCCCGTTGAGCTCTAGAATATTAAAATTTTTTATTAATTAAAAATCATTTTTTGAGAACCCCCCCTCCCACCCTTTTATAATTTTGAGTTGGGGTGGGGTTGGCGATCAATATGGGATATATTCAATACCTAACAGGGAGCCGAACTCATAGGAAGCCGACGGCTTAGATCTTCCCCCAACAGATTTTCTGAGGACTTATAATCAACGGTGTGGGAGGGTTTTTTGAATTCTTGCAAAGTACATTGACGGTTACAAAAATTCAGGGAAATTTTTTTGAGGCGGGGGGGTATGTACAAACAGGCTGCCTGCCTCTTTTCGGTAGATAGCGCAGCTCGGGTCCAACCTCACCAATATACAAGCTTTTGTTGGAAAGCGCTATTCATTCCATTGAATTTCAGGTTAAGGTAAATGTACCCATACCCGATCACTTAAGGGATTTCCTAGCAAATGATGAGCAGTTTTAGGCGTGCAAGAAATTTTTTCCATGTAAAAAGATAAGAAATATGTGGATTTCCAAATTTTTATAATTTTTATCGCAAAATTGAAGTTACTATGATTTTGGGAGTTAAAAAAGTTGTCCAGACTAATAACCAATGTCTAGAGTCATCCAATTCCGATCATCTAAAAAACTACTTTCCCGCTCTCTATTTCCTACTTTCTTCCTCACTACTTTGGACATGTGTCATAACCTTATTAGTTCCAACCTTGAAAAAAAAATTTTGAGCTTTTCAACCTTGGTTGGAAATAGTTCCCCCTATAGGTTGGCTACAGGTCGTGATCGACTATGGGTGCATCTACCTTATGCGTGACTCTTTGGAGGTTTTTGATGTTGGGAATTGATTGTGGGTGATTGTGTGTGCGTTTAAATCTCTAAAGTCTGGCATTGCTAAATTGAAAGAAGATATTTGAAGATTCGAGATTCAAGGTATTAATGTGTCTTACAGTAAACATTTGAAGGGTAAGACGGGTTGGATGGTTTGGCATGTGGTTAATAATGTGTCAAACCTTTGGGGTCTATAATTGTGATTCAGAAAACAAAAATCTAGAAAAGAGAATTTCGAGGATTGGGGATTGGTTGATTGATGAGGTTGTTGTGTGTTATAGTGAGCATTTGAAGAATTTGACTTCAAGAATGATGGAGACTCTAGCAATGGGTGTTGCCGTTGCAACCAGTGGGTTGTCCATTAGGGCGGTTGTTTAGAGTACATAAACTTTCTGATCGGCTACACCATCGGTGTTCACAGGCAAGAGCCTACGCATGTGTAGGTTGAACACACAAATTGCATCGCCAAAGGCCCGCTAGTGTGCATCATAGTGAAGGCATTGAAGACATAGCAACTGAGCAAAACGGCGCAACTATCAAAGGACGATGGCAACAATGACGTGTAGAGGACGACGTCAAAGGGTTTGGACGTGAAGATCTCCATCAAGGACGTGGATATGGGTGGAGTTCAAGGGCAAAACGGTGTTTGTGTGGGTGGACTTGAATGTACCGTTGAATGACAAGATGAGCATCAAGGCTTTTTTTTTGGCTTTCTGGTGCCAGATTGCACCAGAAAAAAAAATCTAGCTAAAAAAGGTTATAAAAAATGCCAAAAAAATTGGATGAAATCGCCAAACAACTTTGAAATTAAAAAATATATTAGATGAAATCGCCTAATTATGGATGAAAATCATACTATACATCCAATAAGTGGATGAATGTTGCAATTTGGAGCACTACTATAACATTTTATATCGCCGCTATGCCACTTCTTCAAAAATGAAAAAAAAGCCCTGATGAGCATCGCGGACAACACGTGCATCCGGACGTTGCTGCCGACCATCCCATACTTGGCGAAGGCAGCTCGGTTCCAGGCTCACTAGTTTACAAGCCTTTGTTGGAAAGTGCAATTCATTCCATTGAATTTTGAATAAAGCATGACTCAATCTTGGAGGATTTTATGTTAAGAATGGAATGTGGGTGATTGTGTGTGCATTCAAATCTTTGGGGGTCTAGCATTGTGATTCTGAAATGCCAAACTGAAAAGAGGAAATTTGAGGATTTGGTATTCGGAATTTAGGGAATTGATGTGTCTACTACGAGAGAATGGGGCATTTTTTAAGTGTAATGTTGGGAATGGAATGTGGGTAATTATGTGTCAAACCTTTGGGGGTCTATAATTGTGATTTTGAAAATGCAAATCTTGAATACAAGATTTTGAGGATTTGGAGATTTGGAATTGGGGGATTCAAGGATTGATGATGTTGTTGTGTGTTACATGGAGCATTTGAAGAATTTGACCTCAGGGTGGAGACTCTGGCCATGGGTATTGCCGTTCCCGCCAGTGAATTGTCCGCTAGGGCAACCGTTCAGAGTGCACAAACTTTTTGATCGGCGGAGCCATTGGCGTTTGCCGACAAGAACCTGCACATTTACAAGTCAAACACGCAAATAGCGTCTCCAGAGGCCTAAATAGTGCACATCTTGAACAATGTGCCAAAGACATACACATGGAGAACAAGGAGGCCTTACTCCCCCCCGAGTATTTTTTGGGAGTCTAATGATAGCCCCCCCAATAGTACCCGGGGGGGTATCGACCTCCCGGTCTTCCTGTGATAGTAGCTGAACAAAACAGCGCATACAATTGCCAAGGGACAATAGCAACAATGGCAAGCAGAGGCTGGCGTCAAAGGGTTCAAATGTGAAGATGTCCATCAAAGACAAGGACACGGGCGAGTTCAAGAGCAAAACAATTTTTGTTGAAAGCATGATCATTACTTGTATGAATTGCGTGGGTGCCTACAAGGGATAATAGTGCCATTAGTTTATCAAAGTATATATATTAATGTAAATGAGGACCTTCACACCTTCTTTAAAGGGCCATCTCAAGGATCCAAACATCCTCTGCCAATGTTTTTTGCCCCTATTAGGTGGGTGGTTTAAACAATGATTTTTATATTTATAAATAACATGAGTATCTTCAAGAGAAATCCAATCCAAATCATTTTGTAATTTTTGGAGCTAAAAGCACACAATATTCTAGGAATCTTCAAAGCTAAAAGGATAAGGTACCTTTTCATGCCACTAGACTCCTTAAAAATGAACATCTTGGTGGCAATTGGATGTCAACATGGGTACGATGCAGACTTTACCCAACACACATTCCATCAAATTGAATATAAGTGGCAAAATTAGAAGGACAGTTAGGTTAAGTAACCTTATATATTTTGTCATGCGGAATTTCCTTGCAACCATTTCTACATAGCTTTGCGCTTGAATTAGAACCTCAGCGTCCATGTTGTTGGGCAAAGATTTGTTTGGTCTCACTATCCAAATCGTGCAAACCCATTGGCACTGGTTCAACGTTGGTGGTATCGTTCAGCACTGGAGCGTGAACGCTCTTATTAAAAAACTTGGATTATTTACGTACTGGACCAGGGCACGATACTAGGGATAGTAGTGCCTGGCACGATTATTCTTCAAGCGGGCAATTATTTCTCGGACACGCCATCCAGGCTGGGGTGTCGAGGGATACCTGCAGTGGGAAGCCTCGAACTCTGCCCTCGCCCTCTAGGAAAGGCCATCACAGAGAGGAACGCCCTCGACCGGAGGCTTCCCACTAAACAATATTCGTCACATTCGTCGCCCAAGTCAATTCCATCTTGGACTGTCTCCGATGTCCCACCCAGACCTAAATCATACAACCTTCGCACAACCTGATGCATCAAGGGCCTCTCTGCGCTTCTGATCCTCGCACACCACAATGCCAACTCCACCAAGCCCACAAGCTCGTCGCTCTCGAAATCGTCTCTCAAACTGGGATCTGCTAAACCAGCAACTTGTTCGTCTCTCCAAGCTTCGCCAACCTGCCCATCAATGCCAACATATGCACGCATTCATAGTCTGTAGCCTTCCATTCAACAGAGGTGGAAATCCACCCACTACAGTAATGTTTGTAGCAACGTTCTGCAAATGGCTGAAAACAACAAAACATGATTCCAAAAATGACCTTCAACATCCGTACTGAACATTGTCCAATGTGAACAGTGGTTTTCAACATGCTGGCTGAAAAACGTGGCACGTTGCTGCAGTAAGTTTCAAAAAAATTCATGTTTGCTGTTCCGAAACGTTGTGCGAAGCTAATAACGTTGCTGAGAACGTCGCCAAACCGTCCAAATTCGAGTTGTGATATAGATTCTTTCTCTAATTCCATTCCTCTCTATTCCGCGTAAATGCATCACGCGTCATCACCAAACCTTTCCAAAAAAACGTTCAGCCTGGGGAACTAACCTTCTGAGCAATGTACATGTGGGGTAGTCCAGTGAGAATCTCCATCAACACCACTCCAAATGCGTACACATCACTCTTCTCTGTTAGCCTTCCTGTCTCATGGTATCTGCAACCCAAGTAAAACCACCAGACTTGCCTATGTCAGCATCAGGAATGTGAATTCCCCTGATGGTGGGATGGCAAACATCGAATCTAGTCCACTCGGAGAGTGTCAAAGAGAGCTTGCATAGAACCTAGCCAAGTGAGGAAAACGAAAGGATTGGGGAAGCTGCAAGTCTCACTCTGGGTCGAGATATCCCGGAGTGCCTCTCACCAACGTTGTGACATGAGTGGCATTTTCTTGCCTCAGTTTGGACAGCCCGAAATCGGCCACTTTTGCCACCAGTTGGTCGGTGAGCAAAATGTTGGTGCTCTTCACATCGCGGTGGATGATGGGCGGAGAGCATTTATCATGCAGGTACTCCAGCCCTACAAAAGAGCAGTGTTCAGAGACCATCACCCAGGGAAACTTGCACACCAGCACCAGTCATGCACTGAACCCCTAAAAAACTCCACACCCACAATGTGAATGACGCGAACTGTAAATTACCTTCCGCAACTTGAAGAACGATGTTAGTTCTCTGTCGCCAGCTCAAGGGATTCTCGGCACTGCTCTCTGCTGCGGACCAAATGAGGAGTGTCGGTCAGCTTGGCTGCGATATTATAATCAGTGCAGCAACATGAAATTGGTGTCAATGCAGAGCACATCATTAGTTAGGTTTGCACTCGCCTTGCAATCGGTGGCGAAGGTCTCCGCCACCCATGAATTCATAGATCAAGACCTGGTGCGAGCGAGTGCAGCTGAACCCAACCAGAGACACCAAGTACTTGTGATGCACCATGGACAGCAGCTCGATCTGCAGAAGCACAATGCTCATGATCCCTTGTGTTTCAGGTAATAACAACTTTACTGGCTAGACATGAGACCATACTGAGCCTGATTTTCAAGCAAACTTAAACTCAAGTTGATTTTCCTGGATTCTAGAATGTTCAGGGGTCCGATATTGAGCTCCGAAACTACCTCATTGAAAAACTCCTGCTTGCTTTGATGCGAATTCGCTGTCAACACTTTGGCCGCCACCTCTCGCCCGTCTGACAACTTCCCTTTATACACGACGCCGAATCCCCCGCTCCCAATCACATTCTCGTAGTTCTTGGTTGCTTGTTTAATCTTTGCCCGCGAGAATGCGTAGGACGTCCCCCCTTTGGCTCTCAGTCGCGCCTGGAATGCCTTCTCCGATGGGTCAAGAAATCCTGAAGCACGAAACAGGAATACCATTATGATGTGCATCCCTTCCCTTGCAAATGTACTTGATCAGTAAAGAAGTCCACGACAACAAGGAAAATGAGCTGCAAAGATTTTGGTTTCAAGAAATCGCCAGGCTTACTTTCTCGTGCATGGAAATACAACCCCAAGACGGTCAAGGTCAGAACTATAACTCCACCAACGCCACCAGCTAGGACACTCAAGATTAATGTTATAGACGAGTTCCCTGAACGCGAGGGCGGGGCAACGGGGACGGTTTTCCAGAGGACATTCCTAGCGTTCGTCATGTCATTGATGCTCCAAACTCCGTCATTCGGATTCCCCTTCAAAATCCAATTTACTCCACTGACGCCAGATCCGGGGCTGCTCCAGTAAATGACTTCCGAATTGACGTCAAGAATTTGTAGGGAACCATTCGGCTGGAGAGCCAGCTGACAGACGCTATTGTCCGTCTTGGTCGAATCGGACTCCCACAGACGCTCATCAACACTACTTTTGGATTGCAAATTGCAGTCCGTTCCAAACTCCAGAGTAAATATGAGATTCGTGGTTTGCAGTTTTTCTCCTCCGGAGAGGAAGTAACCTACCGGCATGTACGGAAAATCAGCAAGAGAGCTATTCGGTTTCCATGCCGTGTAGTCGGTATTCGAACTTACTTGAAAGTCCGAGTAGTTAAGCCCCGAAACATTAGGGAACGATTCTTGAATTGCATCAAAGAGGTTGCTCTCCTGAACACGGGAGCTGTTGGAGTCGTAGATGGCCGAACTGCCGTCGTCTCCAAGAAGCACAAACGAACGGGCCTCTGTTACCACCGTGACACCGGTTATAGCCCATAGTGAATTAGAGTTTATGAGAGTTCGATTGACGCTTGTGAAATTGTAGATGACGATGTTTCCATCTTGTTGCATCCAGAGGGAGCAGTCAGGCGTCCGTGCGTGGTTTGAGAAATTGGTGCCTAGAAAAGGCTGAGAGTCATTATAGACTACAAGATTGCAGTCGGGCCGCATCACTAAGGAGTACTGGCCGTTTGCGCTTGTGAGGTATTGTTTGGGCTTCACCTCAAGGTCGTTGCCCACGAGGACATTTACTGCTAATACTTCTAGAACCCATTGCATAGTAAACAGGACGAGAACAAGAGGCACGAACCAGTGACTCATCGTCTTCGGATGCATGCGCTTGAGTGATTTAACGCAGGCGGGGGCTGCGACTTCACATTTCACACTCGAGCTTGCAAACAACTTGCCTCAACTGGAATCCAAACATCACACACGGAGTCAGACTGAATGTCGTTAGTCCTTGTAAGTAATACTCTGTACAGTGCAACACTTGCTCTTCTCCTGTCCGAATCTCTGACCCGATCATCCATGGCTAGGATCAGTTGGGTGGCTAGCTGAACCGAGTCTGACACATTGGTTTGCGGTTGTCGGTACTGTACTGAGCTTTGTTTCATAAGAGCATCCTAAATGCTATGCTAGTGAAAAATCACTGCAATGGTACATGCAGTCCCCTTTTCCCATCCCCTTTTCTTTGTTGTGGCTTTTCCCGTTGCAGGCGCCTCAATGCCATGGTCATCACTTGAAACTATAACGAGCGCAGACACATAAGCGGTGAAGCGGTTGGTGGGAGAGGTTGTGAGCAATGACTACGTCGGAATCTACACTCAATTGTTGCTATTATTGTTGTTGACCAAGGAGTGCAGAGGAGTTTGGAGGGTATAGCAAAGGACAAGTTTTTGCCATGTTAGAGCCAGAAAATGCCGAGCCCATGAAAGTAACGTGAAACGTGCCGTCAACATTGGGTCGGGTTTTTGGTGCTTCTCTATAACCCACGTAGAAGTTGCCATTGTAGTGCATCCATATGCGTAGCATTGAGGATGCTCTAAGAGCATCACCATAGCTCATACGCCAAGGAGACTTGGCAAGTACTACTGTGGCTTATGCCTGTGTAACGTTTCATGAATTTAAGACACTCTATTGAATGTCGATGGGACAGTGGTTGGTAATGGGCTGCTCAACCTTAGTGTGTAACTCAGCCACAGTCCAAGTGACTGAGTGCCTTGCTGTTGGGATGGTTGTTTGGAATTGAAGTTCGCCACTTCAGCAGAAATGTCACGTAAAGTGCATACCTAATTGTCGATGTATTTATTACGCAACCAAGTTGTACAGATGTGCGTTGTTTGAATGAATGTACAGAAGTGGGTTAAGATAGGAGGCTGTAAAACAGAGCGGGCATTTAGAATGGACCCTATAAATGGCTATGAAATGGGCATGAGTTGGTTTTGAAATTGACTAGTATAGACTAGTATAGTCATTGAATGAATCAAGGAAAAAAACGTTCTTAATTGCAAGAGCCAATCATTTTCTTTGCTTTCCCCATTTTTATTTAGAATTGCAAGTGAACCGTTTATGAAAGACCTAGGGTCACAAATAGGGACCTACGACCCAACTCGTTTGAAAATTCATAAGTAATTCAAAAATGCTCATAAAAATACGAAACCACTTGGGTTAGATTCCTCATCAATTTCTCTATGTCTGAAAAATGAGCTAAAAATATTCCCATCCAAGGAAATACATGAAAAAGGCGGACCAGCCCTTAGATGCTCCATTTCTGAGCCTCCTACCTTACTGCTTCACGGTCAAATATTTTGCAAAATGGTTTAATTTGAGTTACGAATGCAGTTGGTGTCTCCCTATCTATGTCAATAACAAACCAATCTAGAAACTTTTAATAACATTTAGCCTTCTGTAAACTAAGGTGATAATAAATGGAAATTGATGTACACTGCATGTGCAACGAAAAAGCTTGGCACACAATTTAGACTACAGTGCACTAATGACATGTTCAACACATGATTGATTACTCAGCTGTCAGATTTGACAAAAAATTTAATTTTTTTCTTCAGAATGCCACAATCTGATGGGTTTCAATCTCACAATCTCACAAATGAATGTGTAGAGAGCATGATTGGTTGCTCCACATAGATAACTTTACATGGTGCGCAATAAATTACTCATTTCCACAAATACAAGTCAAATCTCAAGAAAACAAGTACTAATGTTCAAGGCCCTAAAACCAGCATGGAATTTTATGGTAGTAGTCCTACTACCGATGCCACCAAGTAGTAGGTACTAACTAGAGCACTACATCTGACATCAATGTACTGTACTCACTACATTGAATAGTCAAATTAGGTTGCCCCACACTAATTTCTCATATCTAACACTTGCAGACATGGTCAACTATAGTCTGGGGCAACCTAATTTCACTATTCAGTGTACTGGTGTAAGTGTGTGTTATGATTCATTGAGTTTCAATTTCACCAATTAAGATAGCACTACCCAATGCAGGACGTTAAATCGAGCCCACCAAAGTGGGCCTGGCTGACGTGGCTCGAGGGTTGGACCACTGGCCTGGCCACAACCCTACAGCCTGGCCAGACCCACAAAGGATGGAACCCGACCTGGCATCCCCACGCTCTCTCCGAAGGAACGCCAGTCGACGAAGCATCTGTTGACGAGCGCAGGCCGACGGAGGAACCTAACCTACGAGGACAAACACACTTATGAGGCGCCGCTCTTGACATTGGTTTAGGGTTTCACTCACAGGTGTATTTGTGTGTGCATGTTTTTCACTTTTGAAACATTGGTTCCATGTTCTCTCTTTCTCGTGTTTTTTGTTTTCAAAGCATTTGTTCACAACAGTTTTTTGTACTTGGGTTGCAGGAAGTGAGTCCCTTTTTTTGCCGCTGCTACGTTATTAGATTCTCGTCGACCTTCTCAAACATGAAGTCCTGCTGATTTGTCTACTGATTTGCTGATCTGTTAATCGGATTAGGTTGATTTGTAGAATGTAGAGACAGTAGCGTAAAACCGGCAATGACGTTGTAACTCACCTGAAAGAGTGACACATCCTTGCAAGATTTTACCAACCTCAACAAGTTTAAAGCCTCGCCAGAAATGTAATCTGGGGGCAACTGCTTCAGCATGTAATGCACAATGACAGAGACTGGCTGTTGATCCTCTTGACCACCATTAGCACCTCTACATCTAGGAATCAAGGGCTAAGGCTCTCCGAACCCACGAACAACAAACACCATCTCATCCTGTTCACCAACAACCAAAGCAGCACAAACCTCGTTCAAAACTTATTGAATAGCAGCTCCATACTCTTACAACACCACACATGCAGGGTCAGCCACAATGCCGAAATATCTAAGGATATGCATGTTCACTTCTCGATTCACATTTAGAGAGTAGTGAATGCAACATATGGATGACATGAGATGTGATGGGAACCTTATTCGTGCCTTTAAAAATACATTTCATAATCCACTCAAACGCAGGCTCCACCAGTGTTGTATACAACTGACGATCACCCCATATGCACCAATTTTCAACGTTGAATGCAGGTCGTTTTTTTTTGACACAGATGAAACGAAATTTCATTGCAAATGAAAAAATTACAAAGCTACCAGCCACGAGTGGCTTGGCGGGGTTTGAATGCAGATCCTTGAATGCCACCAAATGTACTATCTTTAAGACAATCATCTCCTATACAATCTATCTGTGCAAGAGGACTTCCTGTCTATCCACGTTCCACACCACCCAAATTGAACAACTCCTTCAAAACCAAAGCTTATACTATAGAACTACACTACAAGTTCGAGAAGGTCGACAAGATCCCAACAACGTAGCAGCGGCATTCCTCTCCAGCTTCAAAATGTCCTGCAAAATCGCAAAAAAAGGGACTCACTTCCTACAACCAAAGCATAAGAAACTGTTGTGAACAGATGCTTTGAAAACAAAACACACGAGAAAGAGAGAACATGGAACCAATGTTTCGAAAGTGAAAACATGCACACACAAACACACCTGTGAATGAAACCCTAAACCAATGTCAAGAGCGGCGCCTCGTAAGTGTGTTTGTCCTCACAGGTTAGGCTCCTCCGTCGGCCTATGCTCGTCGACAGACGCTTCGTTGGAGCGAGGGTGGGGATGCCGGGTCGGGTTCCATCCTTTGTGGGTCCGGCCAGGCTGCAGGGTTGTAGCCGGGCCAGTGGTCCAACCCGCAAGCTATGTCGGCTGGGCCCACTTTGGTGGGCTCGATTTAACGTCCTGCCTACCCAATACCGTCATCTATCCAATTCCGACACCTACAAGGTCCTTCCATTCACTATAAGAAACCTCCATTTTAGGTGACAAGCCCTAATTTTTTATGACAAATTTTAGGTGATGTCAATGTTGACAACCCAAAATTTTTATGTCAACAAAAATGTCCAACGTAACATCAATGTTGACATAAAAACATTGAATTGTCAATATTGATGTTATGTTGTACGTTTTTGTTGACATAAAAATTTTGGGTTGTCAACATTGACATCACCTAAAATCCGTTATAAAAAATTAGGGCTCGTCACCTAAAACGGGGGTTTCTTATAGTGTATTTGCATCAGTGGCCCACCCATTAACCCCTAAAGGACTGTTGTCCCTTTGGAGGACAAATGCAATTTCGGGTAGGTAACTATGGGCTGAAATTTTGTCTTGATTTTTTGAAACTTTTTTTGAAGATAAAAAAACTGATTAGGGTCATTGCAAGAAAGAGTGGTACTAGGTTTCCGTCACAACAAGAAAGTTGTAGCTTCCACTTGCAATAACTTCTTCACCATGACTCGCATGAATTTGAATTTTTTATTGAAGATGTATGTCTTGAGTGTCATCATATCTCATATTTTTCAGAAATTTTAAAAAATCATTTTTTATTTAAAAATCAATTAGCTTAATATGTCACGTTTTGAGTTTTAGGGGTTTTTACTACGTCAGGAGTCCCCATATTTAATGATTTGGAGCTGAAATTTCTATGGTCTATTCCCATAGTAGGAAGTCATGTTTCTACCAAGGGAAATTAAAAAATAATTTATTTTATGTTCTCCACATCCATGCAAAGAGGGCTCCTTTGCACGCGCAGTTCTGAACAATGAATATGGTTTTAGGATCATTTTTTTGTTGAAATCCCTTCATCATGAAATCTTCCTAAATGGTCTATTTTTAGTTTCTTTGAAAATGTCTTTTCCTATTTTTTACAAATTAAAACGTCAAAGTATGTATTTTCTTCAAATTTTTAGCTTACACGTTTTTGTAAATAACTTTTGACCTAGATTTTTTTTAGGTCTGAAATTTTGGTGATATGCTATTTCTAGTGTTATACTAATTATCCTTATTTTATTTTATTTAAAAAAAATCATATGCAAAAAGCTCATAGTACTGGGAGTACTAGCCGAAAAGAGCCAAAGTAGAACAAAAATGGACACTCTTTCTTGCAACGACCCATTAGCTTTGTGGGAATATAGTTTTTTTTTCAATCAATGCCCGGGAACAAAAGTTATGATTAAATAAGCTCAAAACAGGGGACGAGGGGCAGCAAAAAAAAATTTGCAAATTTTTTTTTTCCCTTATAGTTTATATTTTTGTCTATTTGGAAAGCTTTGATTCATTTCATTTGGATTTATTATGAGAAAGTTATGGACATTCTTGTTTTGGGGGCAATTAGAGCATCTTCTTGAAAAAAATAACTTGTAGGATTCATTTTTGAATGCAATTTTTTCAATTTTTCAATTTTGTTTTTTTGCATTGTTTAGTTTACTTGCTAGAACAATCTTACCATTGGGAATCATGCACTTTAATTCCATCTAAAAGATTTTTAGATTTTAGATTTTCCTTTTATCATTTACCTACTTCTACTTAACAATTTTTTTAAGAATGAAAATTAAATTTTTTTGAAATTTTTTTTTCTAGACTCTCAACTCAATTCTCCACTATAAACATTTAAAGCTCAAAACTCTGTAGTGCAAAAATTTTAAGTTAAAAATGTTCAAAGTCAAATAATGTAGTCCCGCAATGTGTTGAAAAACTTGTTTTTTCCACTTTAAACGCAAATATCTTGCAATCTATGCGGTCAAAAATTCTGAAATTTTTTCAACACTTTTTTATACTAATTAGGTGTAAGATATTATGATTAGATGTGGAAAAAAAATTTAAGTTTTTTGTACTCTAAGTTGCTATAGAAATGGCATTAGTGTTTTTGGGTAGAAAAATGGCCTTAGTCCTTTAAGTGGAAGCACCCAAAAACGTCAATAATAAGCAATTCAACATAGTTGGAGGCATCTTTCCCTAAAATCAATATTTTGTAGTATTGGCAAGTGAAAATGATGAATATTCCAAAAAAAAATAGATTTTTTGGATGTGGTATGTAATTTCTATAATTTTTCAAAGAGATGGGCTCCCAAGACCACTGAAACTGTCACATAGGTGGATCCAAAATTGAAATATGCAAAAATTAGTAGTTAGCAAATGAGATTGAGGTATGTATCCTTCAAATGCGTCAACGAATCAACGCCAAGCAATTCAAAGACACATTAACCCCTAAAAGCCCGTTGTCCCTTCGGGGGACAAATGCGTTTTCGGGCAGGTACCTACGGGCTGAAATTGTGTTCTGATTTTTTGAAATTTTTTTTGGAGATAGAAAAACTGATGAGGTTTGTGGGAATATAATTTTTTTCTCAATCGGTGCCCGGGAAAAAAAGTTATGACCAAATAAGCTCAAAACAGGGGACTGCGGGCAGCTCGGGCAGCAGAAAAAAAATGGACAAAAATTTGAATTTTTTTTTAAATATTTTTTTTCTGATAGATAATATTTTTGCCTATCTAGAAAGCTTTGATTCATTTCATTTGGATATGTTATGAGAAAGTTATGGACATTCTTGTTTTTCGGGCAGTTTGAGCATCTTCTTGAAAAAAAGAACTTGTAGGACTCATTTCTGAATGCAATTTTTCAAATTTTTCAAATTTTTTTTTTGGCATGGTTTAGTTTACTTGCTAGAACAATCTCACCATTGGGATTAGTGCATTTTAATTCCATCTAAGAGATATTAATATTTTAGATTTTCCTTCTATCTCATATCTACTTCTACCTAACAATTTTTTTAAGGATGAAAATTATGTTTTTTTGAGTTTTTTTTTTTTTTCTAGACTCTCAACTCAATTCTCCACTATAAAAATTTAAAGCTCAAAACGCTGTAGTGCAAAAATTTTAAGTTAAAAATGTTTAAAGACAAAAAATCTGGTCCCGCAATGTGCTGAAAAACTTGTTTTTTCCACTTTAAACGCAGATATCTTGCAATCTGTGCAACCAAAAATTCTGAAATTTTTTCCACACATTCTCATACCAATTAGGTGTAAGATCCTACGGTTAGATGTGAAAAAAAAACAATTTTAACTTTTTTTAACTTTATGCTATAGAAATGGCAGTTTTCAGTGTTTTTTGGCAGAAAAAAGACCTTAGGACTTTAGGGGTTAATGGGAAGTCTAGGGACAAATTTGGTGACAGTCTAAGGTTCACGATTGGGAGCAGGGACACTAATGGGTGTTTCTACCTTACCACAATCTTACCAATCCTTTGTCATGATGGCAATGCACTCGGGAAGCGGACACGTTAGCCCATGCTTTAAGAAGGATCAGCTCATGCTTCAACAAGGGTCTATTTATGCTTTAACATTTTGCCTTTGAAAAAAATCCTAGAAAATTTATTTCTTATCAAAATCTCTTCATTCTTTTTGCAAATGACTTCTCTCAAACTTTTCTATCTCGGGGGGGGGGGGGAGCGCTGGCGGAGCAAGGGAGCCGTTAGGACGAGCCAGAAACTGCGCCGCGTGCTTCGGAGGAAGCGCTTCAGGGGGGGCTGCTCAAGCTCCCCTCGGAGCTCGCACGAGCTAAGCTGGGCCCCAGGCGCGCGCAACATGGAACTTTCAGGACACACGAACATGAACAGCGAGCCAGGCGGCTGAAAAAAAGGCGGTAACCTTAAACTCAAATACTCTCTTCCACTACGATAGGTATTGCTGATTGAGTAAAGTACGTCATCAGAGATTACACAAACATAATACATTATGTTAGATTAGAGTGAATAGTAATCGGTTACAAGCAGCTAGCCTCTTGGTTTGACAAAACAATAGTATGTCCATCTCTCGTCGCTAATTTGATACACAACCATGTCCGGAAGTTCCCCAAATATGGCGGCAACTACCGCACCCGCACGACCAGTGGCTTGGGGTAAACCCTCAAACGCTGTTCGCGCCGCACGCTTTCCGTCTGGGCATCAGCTGCGTCCCAATCTGTCAGCAAACACCATAGCCACACTAGAACAGGAAGCTTTATCCCTATTACAATTAGCTTTGATCGGTTTCGCCCCAACCAAACACCCTTCATGCTTAGAGTTGCAGGAATGGCTCAATGTGACTCTAGTGGAACCACATATGACGATCAGTAGAATCATGATGTTGCACCATGGATATTTTGTCCTCACTTTCTCCAAAGCAAAAGGCGCTACAGCAGCCCTTCAACAGAGCCCTCTAGCATTTGGCACTCACCAACTTTACCTTCACTTGTGGCAACCACAATTTAATCCTACAACTCCCAAGGGAATCAAAATTCCCCTCTGGGTTCGTTTCCCACTTCTTGACGATGTTTATTACAAAGCTCTTAGGGAGATTTGTGCATCCATAGGAGAGGTTGTCTGGAGCGGCAAGGAAGATGACTACTTAAAGAAATCGTCTACTCCTAGAGTCTGCGTCCTTATTGAAAACACAAGAAATCTCCCAGCGTCTGTAATCTTGCCTGTACCGAGATCAAAAGAAGAGGTAGAAATTATTCTCGAATATGAAGGAATTCCCTTCCAGTGCAGCAACTGTCTTGAGCTGGGACACGCGGCTGAGAAATGCCCGAACCAATGGAACAACAAAAACCTACAAACTAGCAAAGAAACTGCCAAACCTCGGAGCAAGCCTGAACAACAGGGCTCGCAAACCAAACCCAAAGGTCAACACACCAAAGGTGCAGCCAGGACCTCAAATCCCTCCCCACCTGATGATACAACCAATCCAAACACCCAAGCCCAACCCGGAAAGGAAACCCAACCCAAATCGGTAGAAAGCCAAAAAGAACAATCTTGTGTAGGTAAGGACAACACCTTGCCCAATGCTCCGAAAATCTCCTCGAATCCTCCCCAGCTGCAAACGAGTACAAATATGCCAGTTGAAACCATCGTACAGGAGAACGCGATCATTACTCCTATGGGGGGAAACCTTAACTCCTCCCACCAATCGGACGAATGGCAGGTAGTAGGCCCAAAAGGCAAAACGATCCAAAGCCGAACGTCCCCAAACCATAATAGGAAAAAACAAATGCCAAGCAAAAAAAGTCCTATAACAACTAGCTTATTGGACTATTCAGTATGGGAGCTCTTAAAATTCCCAACCACGGCTCTTGGAGAGAAAAGACTAATACTCTGGCCAATTATTCATACCCAATGCGCTGGAACATTAAGATACCTTAGCCTCTTGAGTGAAGAATTACAGGGCACAAAAATTTCGCTCCCAACGGGAACCGAACATTCTAATGAATCCTTGAGAGCTCACTTCTAGGGTCAAATGCAGGTCGATTTAGAAAGGAACATAGGCCCAAGCAGTAGGAGCCTTACTAACCGGCAATGGAATTCAATTGATTGGATAAATTGCTGGCAACAAATGGAGGACGGTTCCCATACTTGTCACGTTATTGCCATGATGGAACATAGTGCTAACGACGATGTTTTCTATATAGAAGAATCTACACATCAATGGATAGTTGCAAATGACCTCAAGATTTGGACAAGCAACGATTGGAAAATGGACATTGAGACCCGATTCCCACTTCAAATGCTTGCCTCACATTGGCAAATCCAGACGGACCCCAAGGAGAACGACATGCAGCTTTCCCACACGTCAACAAAAAACGAAGCAAGTGACCAAGACAACTCTCCGAGTCGACCAATCTTAAAGAAACGGACGACGCTGGAGATCACGCCTATGCAAGAGTCCACGGAGTTCACTACCGAAACAGTTGCAGCAGTCCACCGAGGCCAGTTACCTCCACCCCCCAGCAACTCGGACGACTCTACAACCACCCAACCTCGACAGGCCGCGACGAATCAGCACACCCCTGCGACCAATCAACCTAGTGGTGACAAAGAGATTTGGATAACCACCGTAGTCAGATCGGCACCCAAACAAATCACCAAATGCGCTCTGATATCCCGAACAACAGAGTCCATCTCTTGGCCGAGAATCAAAATCCCTCAAACGGCATGGTATGACACTCCTCTCCTTAAAAACCTAATTTTCAAAGAAATTGCTACTTGGCTATTGAAACAGGACCCATCCAAGAAGCTCCCCAGTCTCAAGATCAATAATCTTGACATAAAAAAGCAGCTGAGACAGGGAGACGAGTACACTGTGGTTATCTTCATCACCCCAACATTCACCATTCAAGCTATGAAGTGGAAACCTAAACTTGAGTTCTATGCTCCAAATTTGCTGAAGAACAGCAACATTCTCTCACCTAGTTGGGAGCAAATCGACCTTCCATCAACCCATTATGACTGACAACCAAATCAATTTGCTGACTTGGAATGTACGAGGATTCTCCAGCAAAGACCAAGGACAACAAAAAAGGAGAAGATTTTGAGCTCAGGTAAGTGACATCTCCCCTAAACCCAATTTAATTTTCCTACAAGAATACAAGATGAAACAGGAACTCTATGATAAAATAGGTGCGTTAGGTATCAAAAGAGGCAAGTCATTTTGGAACGGTGCAGTGTTAAATCCAAAAACGAACCGCTTCAGAGGTGGAACTAGTATTATCTTATCCGCAGCTTTAAGTCACACAGTAGTCAGTAGTGGAATTTTAGTAGCAGGAAGGGCTCAATTCATCATCTGTAATTTAGATGGCCTTGAAATAGGGTTTCTAAACATCTACGCTCCCAACCGGGGTAGAGAGAGAGCCCAGTTTTGGGAACTCATAAACTCACAATTACCACCAACTTCTTCTTGGTCGATAATAGGAGACTTTAATATGGTTGAAAAAGAAGAAGATAGGAACGGCAACAGAAAACTAGTCCGTGGCGAGGAACGAGAAGCCTGGGAAGCCCTGATATTTAAGTTCGGTTTGGAAAATGTTTATCATAGCGACGACTTCAATTCACATAATTCACTAAACTTCACCTGGTCTAATAAAAGGAACAATGAACCGATAATGGCCAGGCTTGACCATTCGCACATGGGAGAGTGGGCAAGGGATAGGGGAGGAAAAATTTGTATCTTAGAAGGACATAGCACACTATCGGATCACCTCCTAGTACTCGTGATTATAAGGAAGAATAACCCTAATGAAACCCAAGTAAAACTCTTCAAATTCAACCTATCATTCTTGGACGATGAAGACACTAAAACTAATATACTAGAACAATGGCAAGCGGCCCCTCGGCCAACTCTAGGCTCAACTGGATGGGCTGAATGGGTCGTAGTGGCTATTGATAGGGTTTGCAAATTCTGTCAGCTAGAAGGAATTTCAAGAGCGAGAATTAGAAGAGAACGAGTTAGTCAATTAAAAGCTACATTATCCTCAACCGAAAGATTACTTCACTAGGACCTTAGTAATCCCCTCCTAATGACAGCACAAAATCGAGCACAACAGGAACTCACTGAGATTGAGGTCAAAAAGGCAGAGTAGGAAGCTATAAGGTCCTTGGCTCGTTGGTTTCAGTTGGACGGACGTATGAAGAAAGAATTTTTCTTAACCCCTAAAGGACCATTGTCCCTACGGGGGACAAATGCGTTTTCGGGCAAGTACCTACGGGCTGAAATTTTCTCCTGATTTTTTGAAACTTTTTTTGGAGGTAGAAAAACTGATTAGCTTCAAGGGAATATAATTTTTTTCACAATCGGTGCCCGGGAAAAAAAGTTATGACCATATAAGCTCAAAACAGGCTACGGGGGGCAGCTCGGGCAGCAAAAAAAAAGGGACAAAAATTTGAATTTTTTTTTTTAATATTTTTTTTCTCATAGATTATATTTTTGGCTTTCCGGAAAGCTTTGATTCATTTCATTTGGATATGTTATGAGAAAGTTATGGACATTCTTGTTTTTCGGGCAGTTAAAGCATCTTCTTGAAAAAAATAACTTTGGAATTCATTTCTGAATGCAATTTTTCAAATTTTTCAAATTTTTTTTTTTTGGATGGTCTGATTTACTTGTTAGAACAATCTCACCATTGGGATTAGTGCATTTTAAGTCCATCTAAAATATATGAATGTTTTAGATTTTCCTTCTATCTTGTACCTACATCTACTTAACAAATTTTTTAAGAATGATAATTAAGTTTTTTTTTAATATTATTTTTTTTCTAGACTCTCAACTCAATTCTCCACTATAAAAAATAAAAGCTCAAAACTCTGTAGTGCAAAAATTTTAAGTTAAAAATGTTTAAAGTCAAAAAATCTAGTCCCGCATTGTGCTGAAAAACTTGTTTTTTTCACTTTAAATGCAAATATCTTGCAATCTGTGCGGTCAAAAATTCTAAAAAAAATTCCACACATTCTTATACTAGTTAGGTGTAAGATCCTACGATTGGATGTGAAAAATAAACATTTTTCAATTTTTTATATTCTTTGCTATAGAAATGGCAATTTTCAGTGTTTTTTGGCAGAAAAAAGGCCTCGGTCCTTTAGGGGTTAAGCATTCAACAACACAAATCAAACCCTCCTATAAAACAATTAATTGACGAAAACGGGAAGGAGTTTAACACCAACAATGAAATTGCCGAATTCACGACGAGCTTTTTCCACCAACTTTTCTCGACCCAAGGCGAATCAATGGAATGCCTTCAAGCTCGAGCGAGATGTTGGGAAGACGTTCCCCGAATTGCAACAGAAGAGATGAACATCAAACTTACGGAAGCTATTACACTCGAGGAGCTACATCTCGCCTTGAAGGAACTGCCTGCAGGTCGTGCCCCGGGGGAGGATGGCTTACCGGCCGATTCTTCAGCGCCTTATGGGAAACAGTGGGAAGCGATATCTTCAAGGTTTGTAGAGAGGCCTTCGAGTCAAGTACACTCCACCCCTCCTTAAACACTGGTCTTGTTTGTTTAATCCCTAAGGGCGGGTCTAAAACCAATCTAAAGAATTGGCGCCCAATAACACTATTGGGAACAATTTACAAAATCATCGCTAAGATTCTCGCAAGAAGATTACAGCCTTTCCTTGATTCCCTAATAAGACCCAACCAAACTGGTTTTATTAAAGGTCGTAGTATAATCGACAAAGTCTTTCTTGCTTTTGAGGCGATTGAGTGGGCAAAAGAATCTGCCCAACCCATGGTCATGCTGCTTCTTGATTTCGAGAAAGCATACGATAGAGTAGAATGGGGCTTTCTCGAGGGTACAATGGCCACCATGGATTTTTGTCCAAAATGGATCAAATGGGTTAAATCACCCTATGTTGACTCTTGGTGCAAAATAGGTATTAACAACTCACAAAGTCTTGCCTTTAAACTCACTAGATCCATTAGATAAGGTTGCCCCCTTGTCCCCTTTCTCTATCTATTTATAGCAGATAGTCTCGGCTATCTCCTAGAATCACACGGCATAGAAGGCCTCAAACTCCCTGACTCAGAGGCTAGTGTCATTGACCAAGAATTCGCTGATGATACCAATCTTTACCTAGCTGGGAAGGAAGCCAACCTAAATAGAACCAAGGCTGCCTTAGATCTTTTTGCCTTAGCCTCAGGTGCTAAAATAAATTGGCATAAATCTTATGCTATATAGGTAGACGATTCACCCAAACCCTTTGAGTGGGGAGTTGAAGAACACCTACATTGGCTAGCTCCAGGTGAAACAATACGCTACTTAGGGTTCTATATAGGTCTCCAACCCCCCCCAGAAGTTAGATTCGAACTGGCCTTACAAAACCTAAAACAGAAACTAACTTACTGGAGCACCACTAAACTCTCACTAGCAAGTAGAGTCCTAATAGCCAACCAAGTCCTTCTTGCATCTATTTGGTATCTAGTGTCATGTTGGTCTCCGCACACTAGCACCTTATCCAAAATTAAAAGCCTCATCCGAAACTACATTTGGTCGAGTGAAAACGGCGAGCGCCGTTGTAGGGCTAAGGTTGCATGGTCTTCCTTAATCCAACCTTACGACCTTGGTGGAATCAAGCTAATTGATCCCACCCTCCAGATACAAGCATTACTTGCCAAACTCATGGTTAGAGGCCTTATGCCAGGAAACGCTCCTTGGAGGTCATCAATCCAATATCGGATGCGATCCATCAAACCTAAAAGAGGTGGCAAATGGCCACCCAACATCCACTTCATCCTCTTTGCCACTAGAGTTAGTGGCAACGGTTCTGACGTTTGGTGGGCAGTGTGGAGAGCTTGGTGTTACATCAGGGAGGGCCTCAAGTTGCAACAGCCAGATGGAGTGGAAGCAACGAGAAGACAAAACTCTTCTGGCATGGTGAGCTGTATGGACACCATAACGGCATGATAGGGGACTCCCCGTATTCATATGGTAGCACATGGTCTAGGAAGAATGTTAATAGAATACGTGATTTGTGGGACCACACTAACTACAAATGGAAGGTGGAAGAGGATCTCAGACTAACTTTGGGTCGCAGCTTCACATAAGAGAGACTAGATGAAATTATTTCCGCCATTCTTGTCAATTGGTCAATGGCCCAGTCTCCCCCTTTCAAGAGAACAGATTGGACAGTTGAGCACCTATCAGACAATACTACAACCCTATACCAAATGCACGGTCCCCACCAAGGTAAGCGTTTCCACCATACTCATTCTCAATTTTTTAAAAGCAGAGAGAACGAAGATCCAGTTGACTTGACAGGGAAGGTGCTCCACAGAGCCAGAGTTGCAACTTGCGGAGGAGACCTTCGATCAACCCAGATAAATCCAGACTGTGGGAGTACGTATCATCCGGAAAGTCCCAATTAACAATTTAGTGGAGGTAAAAGTAGCAGAACTTTTTCAATTTTAGCATTTAAAAAC
This sequence comes from Pseudisothecium myosuroides, assembly GCA_951799445.1. Lineage (NCBI taxonomy): Eukaryota > Viridiplantae > Streptophyta > Bryopsida > Hypnales > Lembophyllaceae > Pseudisothecium > Pseudisothecium myosuroides. Next base: position 32,032,036 of record OX637287.1, on the reverse strand, counting down.
AAAGTTAGGACTTAGATATTAGAAATAGAAATTAGTTTCTACGTAAAAAAGATAAAACTCTAATTAGGTTACGCAGTCTTCCGGAAACCGTAGCCGGAAAGCCGGAAAGCCGGAAAGTTCCGGATCGTAGGGACCTACTGCCTAGGTTCCGGCTAGGGAACTTACGGGAACTTTTTTGGCGGCGGGAACTTAGGGTTCCGACAGGTATTTAAACCCCACCGCCAGCCTCATTCAGTCTCTTTTTACCCGTGCTCTTCCACGGTGCGTTAGAAGACAGAAAGAGTGGTGAGTTAGGGCGTGTTAGGGAGAGAAAGGGAGGAAGGTGCCGATTGCACCGGATTGTCTTAGCAGTCGGTGAGATGGCGGAAGCGAGTTGATCCCGGAGGTCGGTAGTGACAGCCCGGGGCGTGCGTCCGGTTATCCCATCGGATCCGGAGTCCCTTAAGGAGTTAGAGGAAGATCTAGAAATCATGGGATGTCTAGGATTGATAAAATGTCCATGGAACGTCCGGAGTGAAGAGATGATTGACAAGCTGGTTTCCGGAGTAGGCAATCAGTTCGATTTGACGATTAGGGGTCGATCTAGGGCATGGACTCCAGAGTTGTGGGTGAAGGCGTACTTTACGCCAACCAGGGGATCCGGAATGGCGTCCCGGACGGACACTTATGCCGCGGATGTATTCCGGAGTCATGCGGATTCCAAGGAAGGAAACGCCGCGAGTGACTGTAAGAGTCCCCGGGATGGGCAGCTGTTAGCATTCCTCATCCCTATTTTGTATCCAGAAAAGCCCACCCGGATTACAGTGACTGTGGCAAATACTATTTTCGGAGCGCTGGGAGATAGAGAGAATCCGGCTCCCAAGCCGGTCAGTTGGGGAGTGATCATTCACTCCGTAGTGGAAAAGTTAGCGGTTAATATCGCGAACAAGAAGTCGAGTCCGATTAGCCCCTATCTTTTCCATTTGTATCACTCCGAGGATGCACTGGCCAGATCGGAAATGACAGTGTACCGGAAGGGCGAGAATCTGTTGAAGTACGGACTTCCCGCGGAGGATGAACCGGATGAGCTCGAGACGGAAGAAGAGGAACCGGAACCGGAGCATGCATCACCTAATGTTGCAGGGATGCGCCGAAAGTCGACTGATCAGGGTGCTCGGGGGAAACAAGAAGCCGAGGAGGTAGAGAAGCCCCGAGATCCACTTCCGGACACGGATCAGCTAGACGCCACCATCAAATGGCTGCTAGCTACCCGGGCACAGAATGAGCGGATGTCGGCGCTGATCCGGGATATGTGCGAGAAATTGGGTGTGAAGGAAGAAACCCAAATCCTGGTGGCGTTGACGGAAAGACCGGATCCGGAAGCGGTGAAGCAGCTGGAGGACCGGATTCTGACCTTGGAGCAAGAACGGGACCGGTTTCGAGAGCAAGCTGCGTGGTTGGATAGAGAGCGGATGGCCGCTGAAGCAAAGGAGGGAGAAGCCCTCGATCTGGTCCGGAATGTCCGGGGCCTGTTTGACAATCTGGCGGATATTCTTGCCAGAGCTACACTCTGGAATTCCCAGATGGTGAAGGATGGTCACGTGGTCGGATCGAAGGTGGTGAACATCCTCGTTGATTTTGAAGTCCGGATCGAAGGAATGCTAAAGGAAGTCCGGCAGCTGTTGGGCAACCTGGATCCGCTTGAGGGGTTAGACCAAGGCCTTTTTGACCTGGGTCAGGATCTCCAAGAAGGAGGGGCACAAAATCAGCCTTCTCCGGCAAAGAGCAAAACAATCGCCAGAACGTTGCAAGCCGGAACAGCATCGGCCCAGAAGAGGAGGTCGTTAGTGAAGCAGTTTGCGGCCACGACTCCGGTGAAGGACGTTGTTCTAGGCGTGCCAGCCGGAAGAACTGCGTCGGTGGCGAATCTCTTCCCCGACAGACCGGTTGCTTCCACTTTCCGGGAACCAGCTTTACCCGGAACGGTGTTGAATCCAGCTCGGACGGATCCGGTGAGTTTTACTCACATGCTCCAGCCCCTTCTACAGACACCAGTGCCGTCCCAGCTCATCGATCTTACTGTTCCGAAACCACGGGGACGACGGTTACTGAACGAGGCGGACCCGGAATCGGAAGAGGAGGAGGAGACGACTCAATCGGAGGAAGAAGAGTTGCAGCCTCCCCGGACCAGGTCAAAGACGAAGAACACCCCGCCTAAGAAGACAGGTGGATCGCCATCTCAGGGTGGCACTTCTGTGAAGAAAGCTAAGAGGAATAGGTGACTATTTAGGGTAGTCATAATAATAGTTAGGATTCTTACCAGGATAGTAGTTCCGGAAACGGATTTTCCGGATGTGGGACCAGTAGTTCCGGACTTTTAGGAGTTTAACGGTTTCCCGGTATTCCCGGAACGGTCTTCAGGGCCGTTGCCTTTTTGCTTTTTGGTTGGCCGTTGGCCGGTTTTCTGGTGGCCGTTTGGGCTGCCTTTTTGTGGGTTTTTAAGGGCAGGCCGGCTTGTTGGCCTATCATTCTTTTTCCTTGTATATTCAATCTGAGGCATTCAGGAAAGCACTTGTGGATTATTCTCTTGCGTATCGCGTCTATAGTCACTTGTGTGGATGTGTAAGTGAGAGTGTGCAAGGGGAGGAGTCCGGATTCGTGGACTGCCGGATTAGGCTAAGTATGTCTTGCGGATGAGTTTTTAGACTTGCGCAGTGAGAAAGTGGCGCCTTTAAATCGCTGGTACGGTAATCCGGTGGAGACCAAGGAGTGGTCCGGAAGCTAGTCCGGAATTCGCAGGGGCGGTTCCGTACGGAGATAGGTGACCGCCAGAGGAATATTTCCACCCATCCGGAAGGCTAGTCAACCTCATGAGTGGTCGAAAGCTAGGAAGTCATTCCCTTAGTTCCGGAAGTCCGGTATTTGTCGTTGTAGTAAGGAGGACCTAACGCTACCCTGTGTGACCAGCTTTCCGGATAGGCCATCCGGGATGTTGTGAGGATGCCACCCTGTTACTCAACTAGATTTATTCTTGGGTTGTGTTTTGTTTTATGTTAATAGAGTTTATGTCAGATACGGAGTGGTGTAGTTCCCTACCCCTCGGAAAGAACAAGTGAGGAACCCTCTGAGGGTAAAACAGAGGTATAGAAAACCAACTTGTTAGAAAGACGGAACCGGAAGATTGGGTAGAGCCGGATCCGGAAGAGAATCCGGAAAGGAAGTAGTTCCGGAAAAGAGTTTGTGTGTTGAAAGGACCCCTCTTGAGGTGGTCAAAGTCCGGAAACTTAGAGGTCTAGAAATACTAATTTTTGAATCAACGTCTGGAATCTCCTGGGACGATAACTTGTGTCATTTTAGCACTTTTTGTTGTTAAAAATACTTACGCCTAGATTACGCGTACGACACAGACAACAACTTCTCATGTATAATTTGGTTAATGGGAAAAATTCAAGATCTTGATTTTGATCCAGGTGAGTGGCACTGGAGACCCTCTAGCTCCACAACAATCCAACCTTTCTTTAATTACTCGACTCGCATGGGTTATAAAATTAGAATTAGGAAAATGACGACCCCCACTAGACTCCTCAGCTAACTGGACAAGTTTAACTTCACTGATCAGGAATCCATGATAGCCATCCAGGCCATCTGGGACAAACGCAGACCTCAGAAAATCCAATTTTTCCTCTGGCTAGTCAACTCAAGTGGCCTTCCGACCGCCAAGTGGAGCTCCGTGATGGGATTTCCTCCTGAGTGCTCGAGATGCAGAAGCCAACAAGAAGAGACAACGGAGCACGTTCTTCATTCGTGCAGATACGCCAAGCGGGTGTAGGAGAACTTCAAGGATATTCATCGGGCTCTAGGCATCAGCGATTCTCCTTCTTGGAAGGAAGCTGCCACGGACATCCCACCAGGCACCTTCAACTCTGATGGCCATTATCACCCGGCTGTTTTTACTTTCAACATTGCGAGCGACACCTTCAGATCCTTCACCCTGTGGCACACCTGGTGTGCTAGGAATAGATTCGTCTTCGAAGGCGAATACAGCAACTCCCACCAAGTCAGCGCCCTTGCTTGGAGGGACACCATCTTAGTCGGCATGGCGCATAGAAACCACTCTCTCGCCTCCTTCAAGCATTGCAGTGAGGATAAGAAACTTTTCATTATTCAGGACTTTCAGGACACTTGGTGCAAAAACAAGGTTTTTTGCTCTAGTAGTTTCCACAAGCCCCAGTGGCACCTTTCTCTCAGCCTTCCACCTAGGCTGAACCGTCTGCTTGAGCCGGACTGATTGTTTTCCTTTTTCTTGTGTTTTTGAATGCAACGGTCACCGTTCCTTTGAAGAAAAAACAAAAACAAAAAAACTTTTCTATCTCTAAAAAAATATGGAAACTGACAAAGATCTTTTCTAAAGTACCTAGATAACAAATTTGTATAGAAATGGGCAGTTCTACCTTACTACCGGTAGTCCTTACCCGACTTCCGAAAAATCGAGGAACCAAAAAGTCCGGGCGTCAAAACCCTCAATTTACGTTGAATGAGATCCATTCATGTACAACACAATTTTTTTAAATCAAAAAGTGAGTTTTTTGGACCATTAACTCTTCACCGCCCAAGGGGACCAAGTCCAATTCAAAGTGCTATAACTTTTGCATCTAATGGCCAAATTCAATCAAACTTGTTGGGAAATTTGCATTTTTTTTTCTAGTTTGTGTTGTAGAATTTTCAGATCAATCCAAGATGTATTGACTTTTTAAAAGCCAATTGAAGTTCACAAGTTCAATTTGAGTTTACCAAACTGCATTTGATGGCTGCAACTTTGGGGGACTTATATCTCCTTTCTCCAATGTTTGTTTTCAATATATAAAAAATTGGATTATGTTTCCCTTGAAGTCTAGTTATTGTGGTTACATTTTCATGTCAATCCAAGTTCTTTTGAATGTTTGGGAGCAATTTGAAGTTCGAAATCTTGACATTTTTGGATTTTAGTGAACTTTGGCGGCTTGTTTCTTCTCCGTACAATGTCCGTTTCCAATATAAAAAATTGGAAAGTTGCATATACTAGTCTAGTTTGTGTGGCTAAATTTTCATACCAATCCAAGAAGGTATGAGTGATTGAGAAACATTTTAGTAGAAGGAGGTTCAACTTTTCTTGCTATTTTTTGACATTTCAAAGCCATTTTATAGACACAATGAGTCAATTGAATGATATTTTCTTTCACCAATGTGTGTGTGTGTGTGTTGGTTTTGAATCACTTTATAGTTTAAAGTTTTTTCATTTGAGTAGGTTTAGAAATCGAATATACCTCTAAATGTGTTGCTAGGAAAATTTCAACATCCTTTTCAACACTACAATGTTTTAATCTTGCAATATATGCGGCCAAATGATTCCAAATTTTTTTCACATCATCTACAACACATACACTACAAGATTGTACAATTGAGATCTCTATAACTTAGTGACATATAGATTTTAAACACTTCAGAAGCAATGATATTTTTGAACCCGAAAAGGCCTTTGGGTTAAGTCCTGCAGTGAGGGTGATGTTTGGTGCAGTCACTTTTGAAGGATCTTGCCTGGAGTCTTATTTGGAGTGATTTTACTGTTCTTTGCCGGTGGATTGGACCGCATTTGTGAAGTTGTCAATGTGAGTGCCTCACCTTAAGTACGGAAATAAAAGATGTCATTGTTGGCTGGTGACCATACAAAGAACACCGCCATCAAATGCACTCTTTTTTTTTTTTAAACCTGGAGCATCAAATGCACTCTCATCTCCTTTTGAATGGCCACTTGTTACCTGAAGATGAACTACCATACTTAGAGAGCAGGTTAACCCTTTAGTGACCGTGGTCGATCTGGGGGGGCAGCGTAGTTTTTGACTGTACACTTTCGAAAGCGCAATCTTGGAAGTGGCTCTGAGTCCAATAAATGTGATCGAACCATATAGATGAAGGTTGCAGGATTGTGGCAACATGATTCAAAAAAAAAATTGGACATCGGACCGCTCGATCGGGCGTGAGTACTGCTCGAAGATAGAATTTATGGATGAAGCTCCGCCAACGAAGCAGCGGAGACCCGCTGTATGTCGTGTAATTTCCACGATTCAAGGGTTGAGACGGTGCTGGGGTCACGGGGTTTATTTGTAGCCTTCAAACCGCGTGTGTTCTGAAAAGAATCGAATGTATTTGAAGTTCGGTGCGCACTTCTTCGCATGTTCTATGAGCACTCACCGCACAAGATACGATTGTGATCATGAGCAAATACAGTCCGTTTACTGCGGCATTCGACGCTGTCCAGAGAATCCGAGCGGTTCAACTTTGACCTATGAACATGATGTATTGGGATACGCACTCTCTTCCACAAGTCAAGCGCCCAACAGCGATAGATGAGCGAGAATACTAGGATCGGAGAGCTGAGATATGAGTAGTTCCCGAGGTACAAATGCAGCTTGCATCTTTTGCAAAACATGGACACCTGGTCTCTGCTTTTCAGGGGAATTCCCGAGGTTTACGAGCCACCTCCTGTCAAGGGCAGCTCCAGCATGGCGCTCTCCTATGCTCGCACCTTATTCGCTACGCTCCCATGCACTTGAACGTCTGAGTGGACAAGTCAAGTGAAGGCAGAACTGCTAGTCATGAGTCCGGCAAGTAACACGGGGACCACGACTCGCTTCAGGGCCTAGTCTTAGTTGGGCTGCTAAAAAGGAAAGTCTCATGTCTCACATGCATACAAAAGAGAACTATAAACATGACGTATGCATTTTGAATTAGTTAGACTTACTATTATTTGATGCCCTTTTCATATACAACTGTACATCATTCAGAACTCATGCAGTACATAAGGAAGCCATGAGAGGGAGAGTTTCAAAATTGTTTTTTATTTTTTTGTTTTTCTTTTCACCATTTCAAATTGCTGGCACAGTCACAAGGTCACATACTACAAGTCTAAATGCCGAAGAAAACAAACTACAAGAAGATCAGGCGCTCTCTCTCTCTGTACTAATTCCTGGCAAAATTGAGGGTCCCATGAGCTTCAAATCATCCATCAAAGAAGGTCGACGAGACCAGAGGACTTGCGTACAGACAAAGATTGTGTGCCTACGGCAAACAAAGCAGACGCGACGCAGCGTGGTCGGGTGTGGCGTGTGTGCATGCCCGGTATTGGGAGTTCGACGCCGACCTTGTCGACCGACAGGAACTCGCCGTGGCAGAGCTCCGGAGAACCCATCACCGGCAGCTGGAATCGGAAGACCCATGAGGGAATATGCCACTTCCAGTTGAAATTGGAGGTGAGTCTTCTGTTTCTGACCACGTGCTCCCTCACCTTCCCGGTAAATGATGTATGCGTTTGTAAGCGCCGTGTCCATAGCAAAAAAATAAACGTGATGCCACCACTTCTTTGTGTCAAGCTGTACTGAGTAGGAGCCCCGGAGCTAGTCGCTGACATCAACGCCCCTCATGTTTTGGGAGTACGCGACTTGGATTGGAGAGGTCGGGATTGGTAACCGCTGTGGACCTTGGTTACGCAATACAGAAACCCCGCCTTGGACCATGGGGTCTTCTGAAGTCGAGAGAAAATGCACGCCCTTCGTGTCCTGCCAGTGAATGGCCGCAATCTGACGATCCCGATGCACTCTGATTTGTAGAGTGCCTCAAGCTTCCCGCCCTCTGACATTCAAAGAGTTTGGGAAGCCCTTACGAAATACTCGAGCAGTCCCAACTACGTAGAACCCACGCTGTAGTAGGTTGTCAAATAACATCGCAGAAAAAAAATAGTTATCCATCGCCACCCGATAAAACATCCTGGCTATTCCAGTAGTGAGACACGTTACTACTGCAGCTCCCATGCCCATAGGAGAAGGCTCAATGTGGGGAGCCCGACGCTCTTTCTCAGCTCCGACGTACACCTCCATGTTCCACACGAACTTGGAGGAGCTATCCGCCAAGACCCACAATTTTATCCAATGAGTGATCGGTTTCAACGGCAGGTACTGCTTGAAAGCACAGAACTTTCCGTTGTAACCAACCATGCACTTGTCAACGCTGACATACGGACCAGGATTCCACAAGGACTTTGAGATAGCCGTCACAACATTCAGGATCCATCGACATTTTCCAATGGGATCGTACGCTGGATCGTCCTTATCGGTAACGTAGGATCCCTTTGGAACCATGTGCAGGCACCGAAGAATGTACAAGAATCGAAATCGGCTCATTGTTCACACAATATCATCACAATGGAGGGTACTTCCCACTCTGCGCCAGTAGTCCCTAATGGCTGGCTGTTTCTTGATTCCCATCAGAATCACAATGCCGTAGAACTGGCGGTACTCTCTCAGTGTTATCAGTGCAGGTGGTGGCACACCTCCTTTTCGTTTGCCCGTGTGTGGATCCACATAGTTTGCTTATGCGTTGCTCTCATAAACAACCTTCCGTTGTATTTTGTCGTCCCAAAAACGAAGGAAGCACTCAGCAGGGGTCATGGATTTGTGCCGAGTTGCTCAGTTAGGCCGGGAGTTGGGCCGCTGAAGGGATGGCGAGGTAAGAGCGTCCATGTCTTCGCATGCCAATTCGCTTCACAGAACTTGGTTCTGAAGTCTTCTTCTTCCGCTTGTGGCCCGTCAGTATATACTCCGAGCTCTCCCAATAATGCCAGTGGGTCATCTTTTGGACGTTTTCTCTCATCGTCGTGTGCCGAGGAGTATCCATCCCCTGATGAGCAGAAGTCCCAGAGGTCAGGCTTCCAATCATCCTCCGAAAAAGGGTCGAAGTCGTCAGCAAAGGCTGCGGACCAGTTTGCATGAGCACACACCCCGTGACATGAGTCCAAACGTACTAGACAAGAACATTTTTGGATTTGCTTTAGACAGGGTGTGAACGACAGAGTGCTTAAAGGTTTTTTACAGAAAAAAAACTGAGTGCAGTAACTTGTGCACAGAAGATCCCACTACACAGCATGGATAACAATGATGTTTTCATTGATGACAAACAAACACTGACATGACGTCAATTACTTCAGCCTCACCAAAATGAATATGAGTCCATTCACCTTACCAAGTCCAAATTTGAAACTTGCAAAAGAATTCCACAACAATATCTAAGGGGAGAAGGGGGTTTAGGCTATCGATGGCTTACCTGATGTACTGTACCAAGGTCAGGGACTCCAGTCTTGCGCCCTTCCACACCATAGACCGCAACGTCAACAATCTTGCAGTCCTTCTGGAAGACCTCCTAGATGCCAAAGTCTGCTCCAAAATCGATCAGGAGCCTTGGATATTCACCCTCATGTTGCGCGACTATGTACAGCACTCGTCCAACGGCACTACCGCTTGGAGTCTCCAATATCTCTCCGCCCCACTGCATATTCATGAAGGAGACTCTAACGAAGTTTGACCGGCTGCCCCCTACATTGTCATTGGAGTTGCCACCATCAAGATTCACGACTCCACTAGAGAAAGGGCCTTCAATGGCAGGCTCTTTACCAGGCCGACGAGACCGCGCATCATTGTCCACTGAAACGCCATGGTCGAAGAGAATTCGGCCTGTATTGCCAAACAGGGAGTGACCAGGCCTCATACCAACAACTCTCAACCTTGTTGATGGCGGAGTGAATAAAATGGAAGGTCTAGGGAACACCCAATCCGGAGACTGCATTGCGGATTCAGGGTTGGTTCCAGCATAATCGCCATCCAGCTTGCCTCGACTTCTCCCCTTCCGAACTTTGCCTTGTCCGGCACCGTTGCCCGCAAGTGGAGTGTGCTGATCTGATACGTTAGTGACCTTCTTCCGGTATCGACGCTTCGTCGTTGGCTGCTCCAGACTCTGAATGCCCGGCGCTACCAGCTCCTGAATAGTCTCTCTCTCGCTCACGACCACCTGAAGTGGGAAGGACGGCCCAGCTGAAGGCATTGTAGGTGCTGACAAATTTGCTTTGTGAGTGTAGGGTCGTTTTTGCCTTGGTCCGTTTTCAAGGAGATCAAACTTCTCGCCAGTACCCCCCGTTGCAGCTGCCAATCTTGGACCCTGCGTCTCACTTCTAGTTCGGGGCGCGCGACCAATAGGTGTGACGAGGGAGGGCACCTCAGCTAATGGTGGCAAGGCGCTGTATACAGCTCGGAGGGTGTCCTCGCACTCTTCATCGGAGAGCTGCAAACCCTTCGCGTGCTCCGGAGATGAGTGGTGCTCATAATCCGGGGTACACCCTTGATCGGAAAACTTCATTGACATCGGCGGGGATCCCATCTGGATCGCCCTCTTCACGTCGATATGTCCACCCAAGTATAGTGGCCAAGTGCTTGCGGAACACCCAACAAAGCTGACAATTTGTAATGCGACCCAAGTCTGCAAAGCCCAAAGTGCCCTCCGGAACAGGTAGTGACAACAAATACTCCCGCTGAAGCAATCCGAGGAGAATGAGCAAATTCCTCCCGACCACTCCCTTCTTATTTGCAAACTGGCTGAGAACATTGACGGCAAGCACATTATCAGTGGCTGTGGCTGGAGGATTTGGCCAAGTCTCAGTAATTCGTGGCGCCCTCCCATTCTGGGTGAGCACAATCTTGTTTTTGCTTCCATGCTTGCCACGCTCACCACGATGCATCCCAACTCCAAAAAATGATAACCCCTACAACTTGGGCACATGCCACCTTCGTCTCACTCTCCTCCACTACTACTCCTGATGAGCCCTGGAACAAATTCCTGGTCGTCCACACATTGCAATGAGCAAAACCACCCCACTCTTAACCATATCCGCCTAACTACGGCAAAAAAGGGACTCGAAACTGCGACAAGGGCGTACGAGTCGTCCTCTCCAAATCGGTACATGTTGGAAAAAGAGCATTGCAGAGCTTTACACACTTCAACCTGATCGCCCCTGGTCGTGGACGTCGCCATTGATGCAAACTCTATGGCGATCGGAAGACAGGAACTCGCCTCGGATACCCGTCCTGTGCTTCAACGGTCCGTTTCAATATGAATGTGGCAATTGGGGCTCCTGTACAGCCGAAGCAGCTTACCGGGGAAGCTCCGCCAGGTGGCGTTTGCCTTGGTCACATTCTCGCGCGTTCCCCGTGCCCACTTGACCACGTCTCTTGCAGGTGGCATTCCAAATCGTCCGTATCATGCAACATCCTTTGTTGTCAATCAGTATTTCTTTCTGTCCCCACACGTATCCGGGACCGCTTTAATTCATTTGAATGAACATAGGTGGCACGTTGTTGCATGGCTCGCCTTGAAATGTGGCTCAAACAATCCGTGTCCAGCCCCTTTAATTCCGTTGCTCTTTGTCAAATTCCAAATGAGACGTATTTTGAGCAGCACGACCCATAGAGTCCACAAATCGACCCCAAACTGGTCGACCGGTCGCTAAAGGGTTAAGCACTTTAGTGCCGAATATTTAATTTAAGTCTAAACACCAACTTTGAGTGGCACTCCAAAATATTATTTTTGGAGATATTCAGCATTGAATTTAAAAAACAAAACATTAATAGTAAGCAACTATCTCATGTAGCTTCAAAAGCCAATTATTGGAGTCCGGTCACATCTGGAAATGCATTGGAAACTTGTACTCCCATGTCTGGGACAATTTCGGTGAACATTTCTTGTTGTGATTCTGGCTGCCTGTTCTTAAAAAGGGACTCCATACTGAGTTAACCCGTAAATGTCGGAGACACCAATTTTGGTGTCGACAATACTTTGAAGTTAAATAAAGCCTAACCAAGTTGCTATTTTTTAAATTTTATATATTTTTTAAATTCTTTTTGAAGTCTAATTCTAGCGTCAAAAATTCAATTTTGAAAATAGTTTGATTATGATTTTTCTATTCAAGATTTTGTGCAAGGGTGTCCATTGCAATCTTGACTTTCTATAATGTTGAGGGCTCTTGGAAATGAGCCTCAAATTCACTAGATCTTGGAGAAAAAATCACCTTAGAAATTCATTTAAAAAATTGTAGAGTAGATTTTGAGAAGCTGTAAATTGATTGGAGTTATGCATGTTAGGTTCTTTAACCTCATATTTTTTTGGTGACCAAATTTTTAGATTTGGCATGTGAAAAGAAGATTGGAAGACTTTAAGTCACTTTCACAGTTTTAACACCCTCATATTCAAACATTATAGTCTTTCATTTCATAAGTGATATTATTGTGTTTTCTTTTCCGATGTGATCTCTAACATGTCTAGTTAGAATTTGAACAGTTACAATTCAAAAAAATTAATACAATTTATCAAAATGTTGACTTTTTGTTCAATTTAGAGCAAACTCCTAGAAGTTCAAAAAAAGCCTTAGACATTTAGCATTAATTTGGTTATTAGTTGTCTGGAAAAGTAAAAATTTTGCTAGGACTTTGCTTCTAATCCACTATACTATATCCTTCTTGTAATGGAAATTGTCCATGTATGTCATAAAAAATAAAATAAAATAATTGTGAGTGTTTAATGATGAAAAGAAAAGATCTTTATACAAGTGGGGTCATAGAAAGTAGAACAAACCATGTGGAATATGTACAGTAGGGTCCCAATCAAAATGGCGTTTTGAAATTGCAGGGAAGGAAATTTTGCATCTGCCAACTTTGACAGCCTCCCGAGGTCTCAAAAATTGATATTTGACTATGCAATTTTTACCATTGCATTAACTTTAAGTTAATTATATGTGTACCAAATTTCAAGGCCAGATGATTTACACAAAAAAAGATATTCGGAATCTACCAACATGTGTAGCCGTGAGAAAAATTTCACTACTGCCAACTTTGACACCCTCCCAAGGATTGAATTTTTTTTTCTTTTTCTATGAAATTTTTGGCATAGGACCATCTATATGTTGATTACATGTGTAAAAAATTCAAGTCCAAAAGACCCCCAAAAAAATAGATATTCAAAATCTTCCAACATGTGTAGTTGTGAGAAACAATTTTACTACTACCAACTTTGATACTATCCCAAGGGTTGAAAAATTGTTTATTTACCTTGAAATTTTTATGATGAAATAATCTCTATGTTAATAACATGTGTGCCAAATTTTAAATTCAAAAGAATTACACAAAAAAATATATGCTAATTCTACCAACATGTGTAGTTGTGAGAACGATTTTTCAACCCTTGGGATAGTGTCATTTTTTGGGTAAAATTTCACACGGATATAGAAAGTCATTCTCACAACTATACATGTTGGTAGAATTAGAATATCTTTTTTTCGGCAAATCTTTTGACCTTGAAATTTGTAAATTAAGATTAATAGGAATTCAACCGCTCATAGTTAAGTCAAGAGCAAAAATTGTGTTCAAAGTAGAATTTCAAACTTCATTTAGGCATAGTAGAATAATTCTTTTCAAAAAACTTTAAACTAGGTTAATGTAGAAAATCAAGCAAACTTTCATCTCCGAAATCCAATTTGAGATTTCAAGCCTCCAATCAAAAGTTACGGACCAAGTTTAGAGAGGGTTGGAAAGGATATTTTCTTTGACATTTTCAAAAATCCACTTTGAATTTTGTCCTTAACGTTATTTGAAGGCTCAAAATTACAAGAAGGTTTTTGGAGATGAAATTTAGCTTGATTTCCTATATTTTCTTAGTTTGGAGTTTTTGAAAAAAAAATTCTACTATGCTAAAATGAGGTCTAAAGTTTTGCTTTGAACACAATTTGTGCATTTTTGACAGTGAACGGTCAAGCTTTCTTCTTCAAATTGTCCCATGCCCTCTGAAAATTCACAACAAACAATGAATTTCATGATAAAAATGACCTCTCCATTCTCCATGCTTTGTTATAAATGTCAACAATGTAATTCTTTCATTTGGTCATCCAAAAGTTTCTTGATGGTAGCTTATCAAATGACATACTACATTCAATAGCCTCAGAGAGGCTGCCTTTTCCTCTCTGGATTCCTCATCCACGAAATTCGTCCTCACATCGTTAATGTAAGCTTCAGTACTGGGATAGGGGCAGTACATTTATGGTGTTCTCTAATTTTTTTTGCTAATTTTAGGACCAAACATACAAATCAACAAATAATTGTGAAGAAAGATGGATTGCCAAAAATCCATAGAATCCATTTTGTAATATACTAATGCAATCTATCCATTTGCCATTAATAATTTATTTTGGGTTTTGAGAAGCTTTTCATATACACATGGGGTAAAGTAGAACTACCCATTACCACCCTGATTTGCAATCTAACTATATTGGGGCCAACTCTAGGAAAGACACATATTTTTCAGAGGTGTGCTTTTGTTTCAGGAGTCAAACCCAAGTGGAATTATAATTTTTTGATAAAAATTGTAATTTTTGTAAATTTCTGAAGTGAAATTGCACAACCGCCACTAGACTGGATTCATAAACGTCCTCTTACAACTCAATACCGCTTTCCAATGTATCTAATAGCACTTGAAGATCCACCAATCATTAATTGACACGTTGTCTTTTAACAGCATTAATAAACTATTGTTGTCAGAATCTGAAGCGGATTTGCATGTTTTTCTGACGGAATTGGGACAAAGCTGTAGACCACGGATTTGAATCACTGACGGAATTGGGTAGTTTTACCTTAGTAGTAGGTAGAACAACCCATGTGGGATAAGTAAATTAGAATTTGCAGTTTTTCAATTCTCAACCACTCATAGTTAATTCAAAAGTATAAATTGTGTTAGAAGTAAAATTTCAGACCTCATTTAGGCATAGTCGAATAATTTTTTTCAGAAAATTTTTAACTAAAAAAAGTTGGTAAATTAAATTAAGTTTCATCTCCAAAAATCCATTTTGGATTTTGAGTCTCCAATCAAAAGTTATGGACAAAAATCAAAGAGGGTGTTTAAAAATGTCAAAGAAAATGTCCATTCCAACCCCTCTCTGAAATTTGTCCATTACTTTTGATTGGAGACTCAAAATCCAAAACGGATTTTTGGAGATGAAACTTAGCTTAATTTACCAATTTTTGTTAATTAAAAATTTTCTAAAAAAAATTATTCTACTATGCATAAATGAGGTCTAAAATTATACTTCTAACACAATTTATACTTTTGAATTAACTATGAGTGGTTGAGAATTGAAAAATTCTAATTTACATATCCCACATGGGTTGTTCTATCTCCTACCACTTCATGTGTATATAAAGAGTTGTCTTCTCACTTCCAAATACACCGCATGAATGATCTCCAATGCCAAGTGAGGTAAATCTAACATTGATACTAATAGTCAGAATGAATTCATTAGCATTTTGTTTATAATTCCTATTTTGATTTCAATTTTATTTGAAAGTTCTTAATTTGTCACTATTGGCAATGTATAGTTCCAATGCGAGCACCAAGTTAACCCCTAAAGGACCATCGTCCCTTCGGGAGACAAATGGGACTTGGGGCATGTACCTACGGGGGGACAAATTCATACCATTTTTTGAAACTTTTTGTGAATGTGAAGAATTGAGAGAGGTACATGGCGGAATTTTTTTTTGAAATCGAACCTTTGAACAAGAAGTTATGCCATTTCTTGGAATGCATGGGGACGGTTGGCAGCAAAAAAATTTGCAAAATTTTGAATTTTTTTTTTTGAATATTTTTTTTTCATAGATTATATTTTTGTCTATCTGGAAAGCTTTGATTCATTTCATTTGACTTTGTTATGAGGAAGTTATGAACATTCTTGTTTTTCGGGCAATTAGAGCATCTTCTTGAAAAACATAACTTGTAGGATTCATTTCTGAATGCAATTTTTGCAATTTTCAAAAAAATAAATTCTCATGGTTTAATTTACTTGCTAGAAAAATCTCACCATTGGAATTATTGTATTTTAATTCCATCTAAAATATATAAGTATTTTAGATTTTCCTTCTATCTCGTACCTACTTCTACTTAACAATTTTTTGAAGAATGATAATTAAGTTTTTTTGAATTTCTTTTTTTTCCTAGACTCTCAACTCAATTCTCCACTATAAAGATTTAAAGCTCAAAACTCTGTAGTGCAAAAAAATTTAAGTTAAAAATGTTCAAAGTCAAAAAATCCAGTCCCGCAATGTACTGAAAAACTAGTTTTTTCCACTTTAAACGCAAATATCTTGCAATCTGTGCGGTCAAAAATTTTGAAATTTTTTCCACACATTTCCATACTAGTTAAGTGTAAGATCCTACAATTAGATGTGGAAAAAAAATAATTTTCAATTTTTTTTACTCTTTGCTATAGATATGGCAGTTTTGAGTGTTTTTTGGCAGAAAAAAGGCCTTAGTCCTTTAGGGATTAAATTTTGATAGTTATTGACAAGTGTCTCCATAGCTATTGATTGGATGTGGTATATTCTACACCATTATGTTTGGGGGAGGGCATCAAAAGCAGGCCCTGTGAACTAAATTTACCCCACGGAAAATGCAAGAATTTTTTGTTTGCCACAATTTTTGTTTTTGCAAATTTTGAATTCATATTTGCAATCAAAGACCCTAAGTTAGCTAGGAGAGGTCTATAACATATCCTAAGCACGGCACAAAGTAGGGGGCTTTTTTTACATTTACCTCGGAGAACACAGAATTCATCCCCCATTGTCCACTTTCAATGGCATGATTTAATGTCTTGCGGAAATGTGGACTGGGTTGCGGAGGGCATCTTTTGCAATGGATGGATGGATTCTAATTATTATTTTTAAACAAATGCACAAATTCCATTGATAAAAGGAACAAGTAAGTTACATCAAACCAAGGGAGCAGGTCCCTGGCGGCAATTTTTTTAATTTATAAATGAATAATTTTCTCCACAACAATGTGTGACATGTTTTACCAGAGTCATGTTTGTGATGTAGTGGACCATCATGAAGTCAAATTGTTTAGATATTCAGTGGGCAACCCCCCAACCGTTGCATGAAATCTTCAGTTGCACTTAATCTTCCATTCAAAACTTCTCAATTTAATTATTCTCACAAAATTTTACTTTAATTCTCATATAGATCTTATTAATAGGATTCTAAATCCACTCATATGACTTTTATTGAATAGTATTGCACGGATGTACTAAATATTATTTTTGATTTATGTTTCTCGTAGAGCTCTTATTAAAAAAAATTGGATTTTAATTGTAAAACTACACAATTTATATTTCAATTATCAAAAGCAATCCACATAAATAATTATACAAACTTCTAACAAAGGTCAAATATTTTACACAAAGAGAATTTTACATATAGGGAATTTCAATCACAACTCTTCTTCAAAGTCAAAGTGAGAGCGGGATGGATCTACTATTATATAGAACAATTGGTATAAACCTTCCACTTTTTGTCTTTCACATGTATAAAAAGGTCATTAGATGAGGAAGATGAACTATGAGTAAGAAATATAATACAAAGAAATATAAGTAAATTCTAAAGTATTAAAGAATACATTTGCAAATTGAAATCTAAAATCAAAAAGGGGTCTACTCTGTAAAAACTCCATTCACTCCAAATGCAAAACCTTCCACTTTAACCCCTAAAGGCCCAAGGCATTTTCTGCCTCCGAAACCACTGAAAACTGCCATTTCTGCTGTGATCACTTCCTAAACCAAAAAAAAACTTTTTTTTAGAATGTAACCGTAGGATCTTGTACTTCACTTGTTTTAAATCATGTGGTAAAAATTTCATGAAGTTTGACCATACGGATTGGAAGATATTAGCGTTTGAAGTTGGAAAAAGAAGTTTTTTTGAACTCTGGATTGCAATTTCAGATGACTTTGACGGCCATTTGTATATCTTTTTTGCACTACACACCATAAAGTTAAAAAATTTTATGTTGAACATTCAAGTTGAGAGTCGGGGAATTTTTTTTCAGAATGTCAAAACTTGAAATTCACATATAAAAAAAAATTGTTAAGTAGAAGTAGGTCCAAAATTGAACAAAACACTAAATCTTCAATAGCTCTTAGATGGAATTAAAAAACCATAATCCCAACGGTGGGATTGTTCTTGCAAACAAACTTAACCTTTTCAAAAAACAAAATTTTGAAATTTTTTGAAAATTGCATTCAAAAATGAATTTTATAAGTTTTTTTTTGAAGAAGACACTTAGATTGCCCGAAAAACAAGATTGTCCATAACTTTCTCATTCTGAGTCCAAATAGAATGAATCAAAGCTTCAAATATAGACAAAAACATGATCCTTGGGAAAAAAAATCAAAAAAAAAAAAAAAAATCAATTTTTTAAAGTTTTTTTTTTCTGCCGAGCGAACTGCTTTTGGACCTGAGGCGGCATAACTTTTTTTCCCGGGCACCAATTGAAAAATAAATTATATTTTTGGAAAGCTAATGTGATTTCCTATCTTCAATAAAAGTTTCAAAAAATCAGGTCGAAATTTCAGGTCGCACGAGCCTGCCCGAAATCCGAAGTGTCCCCCGAGGGGACTTTGGGCCTTTAGGGGTTAAAATTTGAAATTCTACATTTTTTGTAAATCCTAAATCCTAAATCCCAACCTTTAATTTTGTTACAATTTTGTGTTTTTAATTTTTAGTTTTGAAAACGGTGAATGTGAATTTATAACCCTTTGGAAAAATGATATATTTATTAGGTGGTTGGGCCCCTTATAAATATATTTTAGGCAATTTAGTAGCCTATATTCATAGGCTATTTGTTTGTTTACGGAAAATTTTTGATTGGAATAAGTTTAATGTATTTACTTACCATTCAATTTTTTGGGCATGTAGGCCCCTTCCACCCTCGTGTCTTTTTAGTGCTCTAATTTCTATAAACCTCATGGCCATAGGATTTTTTTTCTTTATTTTAATTATAGTACCAAGGTATGACCTTTTCCATATTGGGATATCAATTTTAATTCTAGCCATGATAGGAGGTGGTTTAAACATCACATGGCTTAATTATACCATATAAATGGGATTTTATAACAATTTGTGTGCTTGGTCCTAATTTAATCTTAAGATATGCAATTTAAATTAGGATTTTTGAAGTAAAAACTAGTTATAAACTCTTTACACTTCTTTTGTATGATTCTAAACTCTAAATACTATTTAGTTGTCTTTAAAAGATTCTAGGTTAACATCTATCTCATTCTAAAGACTCTAGATTATTTTTGCTAGTTTATTATTTTTAGCATTTTAGCATTTGTTCCTTGTAGTGCCTAAAATTGACTATTCAAAATGCAAAGACATTTGAGAATTAGACTTTCCTAGTGAAAGTTATGAGTGGATGGAGTTTAATCGCTAATATGCCACATTTAACTACTTTTGGACTATTCAATGAATTTTGGACTAAACATCCAAAGATCTCGGGATAATACCATCGAGAAAAATCTCACGATGTTTGTATAAATCCATCGATGTTTTGAGATTATTTCTTAATGACCATTGTGAGATCTCCTGATGTTTTAGATTATCTCCTAACGACCATCGTGAGATCTCACGATGACCATTATTAATTCTGGACTTTCGAAAGTCCAAAAATAGTTAAATATGGCATTAATCAGTACTTCAAAACTTTATCCGTTATTTTCTTCTATTCTATAACTTGAAATTAACTATTCATTACACATTTAGACTTTGGATTTTTTACTTCCCTCTCAGTTTCTATTCTTGTCTTCTTTGAATGACGTTTACTAATTTTCATCTAATTTTGTTCTTAAATTTCATCAATTAATATATTACTCGTTTTAAGTCTATTTTCTAAGTGTTATATGTTTTTGGAAAGCTTTGAAAGTTTTCTACAAGTATCTAAAATGAACTTGAAATAAAAATTATGATAAGTTTTGAATCTAAATTGTAACTTCGGCTATGGTTTTAGATTCTTAATCCCTAAAGGTTTTTGACTATGTTTTCACCAAAGATGCTTCAAAACTGCCATTTTTAGTTTAAATATCAAATTTTAGGAAAAAAATATTTTAGGACACATGTAAGAGTAGAATCTTATAGCACACTAGTTTGAAAAGATGTGGAAAAATTTCAAAAAATTTAGTGTGTACACTTCACAAGGTCACATTTCGTATGAAAAAATGTCCATGTTGGTGATTCTTCTTTGAATTCATTTTTCAAGGCAAGTTGGCTACATGCTTGAAAAAATTCATAATATTTGGAATTGTACAACATATAGGAAAAAAATAGTAAGTAGAGAAAAATAGAGAATGATTATAAACACTAAATTATTAAGAATCTATTATGGAATTGAAAAACGTCAATTCCAATGTTTGTAATGTTGTAATAAACAATCTGTACCTTATTTTTTTTATTTTTTTTCAAAAATCATTGAAAATTGAGTTAAATGAAAGGCTTTAATGTTTGTTTTAGATTAAAGAATCTTTAATTGCCCGCAAACTAAAACTCCTCATAACTGTCATCTTAAAAATCAAAATGGAATGATTAAAAGCTTTCTACATCTGTATATACCTAGAATAATACTTTCAATTTTTTTCTTATAAAAAAAGTGATTTTTTAAGAATTTTTTGAATTGCCTGAAGATCAATGAAAATCACATATCATATAGTAACTTTTAAACCATGTAGTCAAAAGTTATGAAAATTATTGCACCTTAAATCTACACTTTGACCTCATGTGGTGTAAAAACTTCAAAGAAAAAAAAAAAAAAATTCTTTTGTAGTGAGTTGTCCATAATCGCTATGTTTTTAAAAAAACTTTGTTTGGTCCTTTAGAAGTTAATCAAAAGACTTGGAGTAAATTAGTAGAATTTGGCATTTACCTCAAGCGGAATGAACCTCGTTCAAGAGGTGTTTGAAGATGCCTTTAAAGTCCTCCCTCGTTCTCCATCTTGTTATGTCTTGATAGTTTGCTTACCGCTTAATTGTTAGGGTTTTTGATACAAGTTGCAAAATTAAAAGCTTAATCTATTTTTATTTCTCCTTCTAAGTTTTTCTTCTTCTATTATCTTTCTAGATTCTCTTTTTTTTCCTTCCTACTTCAACTTTCTCTCTATCTTCCATTTTTTCTATTTTTAATGATTAAAGTCCACCAATTGACTTTACCAAGGAACAATTATTCAATTCCAAGACAAAAACTTCAAATAATACAATATTCTTGTTCCCCTACTTGATCCACAAGTCAATAATTGTCTAATCCAAATTTTCTATGGTTGATGGAAATTCATATTTAGATTTTTCCTTAATTTTATTTCCTTTGGTCACAAAGACAATTCAATTCCTAAGTTTTTGCACTTCTCATTCTAAGGCTCCTTCTCCCTCCTTCTTCTTTTACTAGTTCTATCTTTATGAGATTCTTGCTTGTAATTGCTTTGCTAAACTTTAGATAGCTTGAGGTGTGTAGAAGAAGGAGAGTATGACCTCTAAATTTTTTGTTTTTTTAGTTGAAACAACTAAGTTTTTTTTGTTAAGAAATGATTCTCTAGATCCATCGAGCTCCTCTATGCTTTGTCAAACAAGCCCCTCACACTACTTTAATAAAAAATAAATCTTGCTTGATTTGAACCGTCAGAAGGAGGTCAAACCTTGGCTTTATTTGGACCGTCAATCAGGTCAAACCCGTGCGTGATTTGGACCTTTGATCTGGGCCCAACTTGTGCCGGATCTAGACTGTCAATTGGGTGCTGCTTGTAGGCCTAGGTGTTAGACTATATTTGCTCGCTAATATTGCCTAGGTGTAAATTTAACCTCTAGAGTCTAGATTTTCAAAAATTAGGGCTTGGAATTTTTAACAATTGGATTTTTGAACTCCTAGATGAACTAAAAGTTTGGAATTTCTAACTGGAAGCTTACAATTTATTTTCAACTACTTAACCTTTTAGTAACCGGTTGACCACTTTTGGGTCGAATTTTGGATTCTTTGTCTTTTCCTGCCTTCAATACATGGTATATGAAAAAACTCAAAAAGTAACGCAAATAGAGCTTCAGCATGCGCTCCAAACAAATCCAGTTTCAGAGAATTCTATGCAGTAACAAGGTAGCTGTGCTTGTCCAAAGACAAGAAGGCCGACCTGAGTCATACCTTCTAAGTCGCATATATATTCAGCAACTCATGTGATTCTATTTGAAATTGATGCCTAAAAACAATAGAAACGTTGCCCAGCAATCCCATGAATTATGCTGCTTCAGCTGAAGGCTACTTTGATGCATCGCACTTTGAAGATCACTCACAACAATTGCACCGCCAGATCATGTTCACTTTTTATAGGTCAGGTATTCATGACTATTATACACCTTGCCTAATTTTTTTGTAATTTTCAAAAATAGTTTAATGTCTAAAAATAGCCCCCAATTATATATCACACTTGCCAATATAGAGTTTTTTAGTACTATTTCGTATCCAAAGAAACAAATTTTGAGTTGAAATTTGAAGGGCATGGTCTTCTAATAGACTTGTAGCTATGCAGGGAAGGAATTCTAAAAATAGTTAATTGTATGTGGTGTAGAAGTCCACAAAGTGCATTTCTTTCTGCTTACATTTTGAAACATATAAAATATTATTTTGGAGTTTTTTTGGGTGAATGACCATCTCCATAGAGTTGTTACAAATGGCCAATTTTCATTTTATGTATTTAGTTTTTTTTTCTATTTTTAACTAATTTATACATCAAGGTATGTATTTTCTTGAGATTTGGCACTTTTTTAGTTCTCTAGCTTAAAGAGTTTTTCTATGCATTTCCTTTGGTGGTTACCTTCATTTTAAAGGTGTATACGTTAGCCATATTTTTTTATTTTTTAAAAATTACTTTTCTAATTTTGTAGTATTCCAGAAGAAAAATCATGAGTACTGTAAAAATGCAACAAAATCGACAGGTGTTTCTTGTATTCACCCCAAAGTAGCTACCGGCTGGGTTTGGTGGAGGAAAAAAACATTTGTGTGGGAAAATAGACTTTAGATGGATTAAAGGAAATTGTGTATTTTTTAGCCCAAGAATAAAATTGTTGTAAATTTTTTTTGTTAAGATTTTCTGAAATTCTATTTTAATTATACAGGTATGTCTAATTCCAATTGTAGATTGGTTAGGAAATGGACTGGAAATCAACAATTTATAATACATATAATTGTGAGCTTACACAAATCCACTTGAACAATATTGCATTGCAAATGCGTGCATTATATAAAATATGTATTTATATGATTTTTGGATGGATTTCATTACAATAGTATAGAAAATAAAATGACATCATTTGAAGTGGCTTCAAGGTGATGCTTTTTCATTGAAAACTTTAAAGAAGAGAAAACCATCCATGAGATTCATCATTTTGATATTCTTCTTTGTTTTTCCCTTTAGGATTGGTATGTCGAATTGGAGGGTTTTTTCTTGGGTCTCAAGATGAAGAGTCTCAACCGGAGTCTGATTTTAAGTTTTTTTTATTTCAACTTTCGGATCAACCGTTGTCACATTGTAAATGAGTACATAGTGTAAAAATATATATTAATATGTTATTTTGATAGATTTAATTATAATAATATAGAAGAAAGGATGACATCATTTTGAGTAGTTTCAAGGTAACACCTTCTTATTATGGCACGGTCCATCTATTTAAGAAGAAGTATCCGGTTGAAAACTTTATCAATTTACCTGCGTAAATCATGGCCTATGGCTTAGAATAGTATTTTTGGATATACCAAAGGACTCCAAAGTATCAATGAGTCCCAATGCGTCTCCAATTCACCAACGTACGTGGATTGCTTCTACAACAATTTTATTATTGCAATCCATCCCTGTCATCGAATGATCATGTCATCGGAGCGGTAGATTTGAAATGCAATTGACAATCTAGTATTCATGTTCCATGTCCTCGATAGTACTCGTAGTACAAAAAGAATTAAGAATTAGAAAATTGAAAGTGCAACAAATAGTATAAGTATTTCTTGCAGTCACCCAATTGCATGGGCGCCTGTAAGGAATTAAAGTGCCTTCAGTTTGTCAAGGTATATGTATTAATGTAAAATGGGAGCCTTCACACCTTGTTTAGAGGGCCATTTAAAAAATCCAAATGCCCCCCGAATTGCAATGTTTTTTATCCCTACTAGGTAGATGGTTCAAACAATGACTTTCATATTTATTAATAAAATGAGCATTCTTCAAGAGAAATCCAACCCAAATTGTTTTTGTAAATTTTTTTGAGCTACAAGCACACAATATCTATGAATTTTTGAAGCAGAAAATATAGAGTACCTATTCATGCCACTAGACTGCTTTGAAACCAACATCTTAGTGGCAGATGGAGGTCAGCATGGGTGCAATGCACACTTTTCTCAACACATATTCCATCAGAATAGAGGTGGCAAAATAAAAAATTTGGCTCTTAAAAATTAACTGATCTTATTTGTTTCGTCATGCGGATTTTTTTTGGAGGGTCACAAATAAAGGAAACCTTTTACTTCAAGGCAAAGACACCAGTGAGTGGGAGGACCCCAGCGGCAGCGGCAGAAGCTGCCCTCAGCCGAGGCGCCGTGCCTCTACGGTAGTAGCCAGCTCTAGGTCCGAAGAGTGTCAGGTGGAATTTCCTTGCAACCATTTCTAAAACTTTGTCTATGTTGAGATAAGATAACGATCCCAGTTAACTTAGGTTAAGTGAGACTTAGGATAAGGTAAAAGTAGATCTCACTACTAGTGACACTACTAGTGATACCTCCTATATATGTATGATCATGTAACCCTAATGTTGATTACTTTGAGAACTTCTTATTGCATTATATATTTTTTGTGTCTATGCTCTGCTTCCTTCGCAACACGTTATCAGCACGATTTGTCTCTCGTTTTGCTATTTTCTTTTTCTCTTTTTCTTTTCCACTATTGTCTTTAGCTACAATAGCTATGGCGGATAAGAAGTCACCGCGGGAGAATAGCTCCCGGGTACAACCACTTTTGTTTGATGCTCTTGAAGCAGATGGTAGCAATTACATGGAGTGGAGTATAGATGTGAAAGCATACTTTTATTTGGAGGGGTTGGACGATGCGATCGATGATGAACCAGAGGCGGATTTTCCAATGTCATCCAAGTGGAAAGCTTTGCTTGTTCTTCGCCGCCACCTTCACACCTCTCTTCGACAGCAATACATCCAAGTTGACAACCCGGCGGAGCTATGGCGTCAACTTCACGATCGGTTTTATCATGAGCGCACTATCTTTCTTCCCCAAACTCGAAATAATTGGATTGCTCTTCGTGTTCTTGATTTCCCTGATTTCCTTTCCTTCAACGTTGAATTGCATCGTATTACTGCTCAACTTCGTCTTTGTGGAGATAGGATTACAGATAGGGAGCTCATAGATAAAATCCTATCCACTTTTCCTCCTGCTTCTGCCCACCTAGCTCAGCAGTATAGTGTGAGCTCTCAATTTGTCACTTGAGACTCGTAGAATTATTTTTTTGGAAATTTGCAATTTAAAGTTGATAAAAGTATAGAAAAATCCATAAAAAGAGTATAGAACCAAAATAGGGTTGTGTCATACCCATTATAGTATTTGGTCTAGATTTGTGTTTTTTACTTAGAATCCCCCAAACCTTGCCTAAAAATAGTATAGAAATAACGAAAAGGTTAAATTTAGAGGATTCGAGTCACACAGCCCCAAAAGGGCTAAATCCCACCATGAATGTGGCGATTCATGGCTAGGTCGGTCCGAGGGATCCACAGCGAGGCCACTAGGTCGGGTCCTAGAGTTAGATTTAGAATTCCCCATTAGATCGACGAATTCCCGAAATCCCGATTGTTAGCATGCAGGAGCCACTCACGCAAGACCGGGCCCGTGGAGGAATCTACAGCCCAAGGATGGTGCTCTAGGGTGAATCCCATGCCAGGAGTCCAACGGCGAAATCGGTTCACCAAGATTCCTCCACTTGCAGAAGATTCCCGCACCATCGCTAATTCTCGGAGATGTCCAGTTTAAATCTCCATTGACCAATCATGCCAGGTACGGAAACACACCCGCACGTCTTTCATGCGACTCCTTGAGAGGTCACGTGAAAAATCCCGGCATCTTCCGACTTGCAGAAGAACCTTTTTCTGGGTGGTCAACCCTCCTAACCTCCAACGGGAATTTTATGGAAATTACCCAGGTTACAATAAAATCTCACTAAAAATTAGACTAGCTTGTTTTATGTTAATAATGCGCTCCGTGAAGTTTCACGACATTCCGATAGCGGCAAGTACTCGAACCGGCGAGATTCCTCGGGAATTAACCACGTGGCGGGGTCCCCGCCACGTTGACCGGCATTCCGGGACCATACGATGGCGAAACGAAGTCAACCAAAAGTCCTTCCCGACTCTCTCGCACCTACCGGAGACCCTAGGCTAGTCACATTTCTCAAAATAGAAGACCCCCAAGATCTAGGATTTTACCATGATTTGGTTTTTAAACTAAATTAGCCTACGATGGGTTTTTGGCCTCGGTACGGGGGGTAAAGGGATCTAGGACTAAACACGGCGATCTGGATCCAACGGCGCAATCCGTTCGGCAATTGGAGCTAATCTCCAAAAGTTAGGATGTTGGTCCAGCATAGATGGTAGAAGTAGAAATTTAGGATGTAGGATGAAAATCTTTGAGGATGAGGATGAAAATCCCCGTTGATAAGGTTACCTTAGAACTCTAGAGGGAGGGGTGAGCCCTTGGAAACCTATATAAGGGCCCCATTTCTCTCTCTAGAACACCCCCAATTCTTGTTTTGGGTCCGTGGGTCCAAGTTATTTTGGATATTTTGGCGTTTGAAGCCAAAAACCTCTACGGTGTTTTCGGAGCACTTTTGGCTCCATTGTTGCTTATTTTCAAGCTTTGAAGGTCCTTGGGGGTCCTTCTACCTCGCTTTGTGTACTCTTTTGTGAAATTTTTGGTACCTTGTTGTAAGTGGAGAGCCTCTCTCTCCCTCTTGTACGTGTTGTGATCTAACTTGTGAAGTTAAGAGTCTTTTTTGTATCTTGCACTAATCCTAAAATCACCCCCCACCGTACCTTGGCGATGCCGCTTTGGGGGGCCTTTAGCGTGTGAGCTTTGTGTTGCCACGTGGTCTAACTTGTGTGTTTTCCTCTTTGTGTTTTTTTCTTACACCCTCTTCTAACTTTCTCCTTGTTGAGTGGACCCCCCTCTGGGACGGCGAAGCTTTGAACCTCCTTGTACATGTTTTTTTTCTAAGTTCATTCCAAACCTTCTTCTAATCTTTTCCTTGTTGAGTGGACCCCCCTCCGGGACGGCGAAGCTTTGAACTCATGTGTGGTTTTCTTTCAAAGTTTAGCTTTTTTCCCTCTTCTAAAGTCTCTCTCATTGTGTGGACCCCCCTTAGGAACGGCGAAGCTTTGAACTAGTGACAAAGTAGAAGTCCTAAAGCATGTGTTAAAAGTGTAGACAACGGAGCTTTGAACCCCCGGGGTGTCAAGAAGTCCTAAGTTGGTGTTAAAACCAATTTAACAGCGAAGCTTTGCACCTACCCCGTGTTTAGTTCCAAAGTCTAGTTTCCAAGACCTTTGTGGAAACCTCCAGAGTTTAGCTTCCAAGATATGTAGGTTCCTTTGCATTTGTCTAGTGTAGTGTCTTCCAAAGCTTTATTTAGTTTAGTTGTTTCCAAGGTCTTAGTAAGTTTAGTACCCCCGAGGTTTTATTCCCCCCTAGCCTTAGCAAAAATCCAGTCTTAAAACAGCCTTAGCAAAAATCCAGTCTTAAAATAGCCTTAGCAAAAACCCAGTCTTAAAATAGCCTTAGCAAAAATCCAGTCTTAAAATAGCCTTAGCCAAAACCCAGTCTTAAAATAGCCTTAGCCAAAAATCCAATCTTTTTTAGCCTTAGCCGGAAATCCAGTTTTTTTAGAACCAGCATACAGCCCAGCCAACATCAGGATCAGCATACAGCCCAGCAACATTAGGACCAGCATACAGCCGACCACATCAAGACCAGCATACAGCAGCGACATCAGAGCCAGCGGAGAAAAAAAAAATATTAATAAAAAAATTAATTAATTAAATTAATTTTTTGTTAACCAGCCCCCAGCCAGCTAGCCGGGAGGCAGGCAGGCAGGCTCGGTGGTCCAGCACCCGGTCCAGATCGGTTTCCCCTTTTTTTTTTAACTCAATTTTTGGTCTTTTTGGTTTTTGGTTTTTGGGTTCTCTCAAACTAAAACAAAAATCAAAACTAAAACACAACAAAGATGTTGGACTAACCTATTACTAGCTAGGGGAGGAGTAGGATTAGGGTCTAAACCAAAAAGGGAGAAGGGAGAAAAGAGCGGAGCACCACCGTACCTGCACACAAAATTGTTTCCTCTCACCATTCACACCTACACACAATGGAAGGAGATTAGGAGAGGAGGAGAAGAAGTAGGCGAAGGAAGGTGAGAGACGATAAATAGTGACCTAGATTTAGGATAGGTAGGCTTTAGGAAGAAATCTTGGAAATTTGTGGTGACCGTTGAGAGGAGGATTAGGATGACACAAAGGCAAAATTGTGTAAGAGGATAGTTGGCATCTTAAAACCTCCTTGAAGTTTGAGACCATAGTGTAAGACTCATAAAAGCTTAGGTGGAATAGTGCTAGTGTAGAAGAAGGAGGAAGAAAGAAAAGAAAGGAGGAAGGGAAAGAGGGAGTTTAGATCATCAAAAATTGTAATATTTTCTAAATAAGCGGTGAGCTTGGAGAAAATTCAAAACAAAAATCAAAGACTACCATGGAGCATGAGGACTTACACGTGGACGTGGACGAGGTTATTTCCGAAACCGGTAGTGAATAGGTGAGTTTTTGATTTAATCTTTGATGTTTCTCCCTAATTAGCATTTATTTTCCTAATCAACCCTCAGAGTGTGATTAGCATCCGAGATTAGTGCAAATTAGAAGTTTAGATTCAAAAAGTTATAGATTAGGAATAGAGGTTTCTAAAAACATATTACACTTAGGATTTGGCTTTAAATCGACCGCGTTAGGCTAAGTTAAGCGGTAGGGGGTAGGACGGAGGAATTTTGAATAAAATTCATCCACAAAGAATCATGGACGGAACTTAGGGGTTTAAATTAGAACGAGAATTTAGGATTAAAATTAGGGATTAATTAGCGGTTAGAATTAGAATCAAATTACATTTTTATTTCTTAAAGTTAAAATTCTAAGGTCAAAATCTAGAGTTAACTTTGGGAAGTTAAAAAGTAGAATTAATTTGGAAGTTTAACTTAGGGGGTTAAAATTCCCAGTGAAACTGTAGGGTAGTTTAGAAAAGGAAGTTAGGGTTAATTAGGAGTAAAAAATCTGAGTAAGAAGTAGGAATTAAAAGTAAAAAACTTTAGACTAAAATTAGAGGTAGAAATCACGAGTAGAAATAGAAGTTAGATCTTGAAGTTAGAAATTCGAAATTAGAGTGAATGTTAGAGGTCAAAAGCTAGAGTAAAATTTAGAAGTAAAACTTGAAGTAACGTTTAGAGTTAATCTAGGATTAAATTGATAGGATTAAATTGGGAAGTAGAAAGTCAAAAGCCTAGAGTCAAAAGTTAAGATTAAATTTAAAGGTTAAACTTTAGAGTCAATTGGGAAGTAAAAAGTTAGAGTAAAAAGCTAAAGTGAAAAGTGGAAAGTTATAGTTAGATTTAGAAGGTAAATCTTAGAGTTAGTTGGAAGTAGAAAAATCTAGAGTCAAAGTGAAAACGTAGGGTCAAACCTAGAGGTTAAAATTTGGGATTAAATTTAGAAATAAAAATTTAGAGTTAAAAGTCAAAAACCTAGAGTCAAATTAGGAGTAAAAATCTATAGTAAAAAGTGAAAAGTTAGAGTTAACTTTAAAAGGGTAAATCTTAGAGTAGTTTAGAAATAAGAATATAGAATTAAAAGTGAAACTTAGAATTACCCTAGAAGGTTAAAACTTGGGAGTTAGGATTTGAAATTGATTTAGAAGTAAAAACCTAGAGTCAAAAGTCAAAACATAGAATAGAAGTCGGTAGTTAATACCTAGAACCAAGCTGAAGAAGTAAAATCTGGAGTTACATTAAGAAGTTGGAACTTAGGGGTAGCTTTTAAAAGTAGAATTTCTAGGTGGAGTCTTAGAAACCCAAGATAGTCTTAGGGGTTCATGGAAGGAACATAGGGGTTCCCCTTTTTACGTAGTTAGGGACGTTAGAAATGACGCCAACTACCCAGTCGACCCTCGACATAGGATAGATAGTTAGGGAGTTAGAAGTTTACCATTACCCCTGAGCTTGCAGTTACCTTGTGAGTTATTACATGCATTCTAATTATTCGCTGCCATCCATGACATTTAGGAAACGTTAGCAAAAAAAGATCCATTGCTTGGAAGGCACAGTGGACCGCGCTCACATCACCCCCATATATTAAAAATTGTGGATAAAGGCATAGAACCTGGTCGGTGTTCGCTTTATTACCAAGGGTGGGTAATCTAGCGTCCACATATAGGAATATGAAGTTTACGACACATTCCGAACTAATGTCTTATCTCTTGCTTGTTGAAAAACAGCACCAGCTTCTACTTAAAAACGCAGAAGCAAAACCCGCTCGAGAGGCTGACACTTCTGAGATCTCGAGACAGCAGCCACGAGGAACAAGGAAACAACAACGGTTGCCAAATCAGCAACACCCTAGAGATAAGTCAAACTCTTATAAACCCTCCTCTAATAGAGTCTCTCGATACTCAGATCGTTTTTCTAATCGTGATTATTGCTCTTCTCAATTGAACGATAGATCTTCTGATAGAACCTTTGATAGGAAGTCATCATTTTCACGTGACGATCGTACTTGTCACAAGTGTGGCCGTAAAGGGCATATCGCTCGATACTGCCACACTCCTGCGTACTACGTTAGTATGTACAAAGAGTTAGAGAAATTTAGAAATGAAAAGAGGGAGGCTCATTCGCTCGACGCTCCTTCCTCTTCCAATGTAAATATCGAAAATTACATGGTGCATATCTCCAAAGAGTCAGCTCCTACAGATGTAGCTCTTATAGATAGTGCCACGACGCATACAATTCTTAGAGATCCGAAATATTTCACGTTTGCTAGCCGTGATAGAACCTGGCAGACTTGTGATATCGTCACAATTGCTGGAAGTCGGAACTTTTGGTTCCGAGAGGGCCAGACAACTATAGTATTGCCTGGGGGGACCCCCCTCCTGTGTGAAAAAGCAATGTATGCCCCTGATGCCCCCCAGAGCCTGATCAGCTACCGTGATTTACGAGCTAATAGGATGGATGTCTCCACTGTATTGGATGACCATAAAGAAGTATTGGAACTCAGGCAAGGTCAGCAACTCCTTGCCACCGCTAACGCAGGAGTTACTGGCCTATATGAGTTATTGATAAGCCCTCCTAAGGAGTCAGCTTTCCACTTCTCTACTTTGGTAGGAGATGATGAAGAGTACCGGGAACTCAGGCAAGGCCGACAGTCCCTTGCCACTGCGAAAGCAGGAGTCGATGGACTAGTATGTGAGAGCAACTCTGCTTTGATATCCCCCTCTACAGCTAAGACTAGATTGTGGCATAGTCGGTTGGGCCATCCAAGCACCACTATGTTGAGGAGGATGTTACCTTTGTTGGAAGGACACAATTTGTGCACTAGTGATGCTGACAAGGTTAGAAGCTGCGCGGCATGTTCACAAGGAAAGTTTATTAAGCGCCCTTCACATTGGAAGCTACCAACGGAACTCCCTCCTACGTTACACTACAAGAGAAAGGAGTGTTTTAAGCATAGTCCTAGTAGTATAGTCTCTTAAGTAATGACTTTTAAATAAGGTTTTTAGTAAAAATTTACTAAAAAGATAGTCTTTTTACTAAAATTTTACTAAAAACCTTATTGAAAAGTCATTACTTAAAATATTATACTACTAGGACTATACTTAAAACACCCCTTTCTCTTGTAGTGGTTACAGCGTCTACAAGGTGATGTATGCGGACCAATTACTCCATCTTCTGGACCATTTCGATATTTTTTTGTGCTTGTTGATGCTTCAGGCAAACACTCGGAGGTGTCCCTGCTTAGCACCCAAAACATGGTGTTTTCAAAGCTTTTGGCTATGATTATTAAGTTTCGGACTCATCATCCGGACCATCCTGTGAAGAGTTTGAGGATGGACAATGCCCAAGAATTCTGCTCTCATGCCTTTGAGGATTATTGTACTGCTAATGGGATTTCACTTACATACTCTGTACCATATGAACATTCACAAAATGGATTGGGGGAGGCATATATCAAGAAGATTCAACTCATCACTCGGCCTTTATTGATCCATGCCAAGTTGCCTCCTACAATGTGGGGACATGCAGTTCTACATGCAGCTACACTACTCAGGTTTCGTCCTACCTTGCTCAATACTCAGTCTTCTTTCGAGTTAATATCCAGATGCGTCCCCAATGTTTTCCATTTTCGTGTATTTGGCTGTAGAGTATGGATTCCAGTTTCTGAACCTCATAGGAAAACGATAGGTAGTCACCATCAGGAACGGATCTATGTTGGTTTTGATTCCCCTAGCATCATTCGGTATGTTTCACCTTCATTAGGCACTTTACTACGTGCTAGATTTTCCAATTGTCATTTTGAAGAGTATAGTTTTCCTTCTCTACCCAATGTCAAGTCCCCTGCTTTAGATTTTTGGGCACCCGAAACCATCATTCAAAACCCTGACCCCCGCACAGCCTTAGCTGAGTCTGAGGTCAAGAAACTTATTCATTTACAGTCCCTTGCAGACAAGCTACCAGATGGCTTTAGTGATGGTCCCCGAATTACTAGAAATCCTCTCCCTGGTACAGGACTTATCCCCATTAGTGTCATTCCTTCTAAGCGTACGATTGACCCTACTGCTTCTATATCTAAGAAACCTCGCCCTCATCATGTCACCTTACATAGTGATGCACTTTTCTCACCTGATGATAATTCACAATTTTCTTCTTTCCCTGAAGATGGTTCATCCGTGACCGCCTTCATTACTCGGATACTTAGTGATGATCCTGACCCACTCTCGTTAGATGAAGCAAAATCTAGCCCTGACTGGCCAAAATGGCAAAGTTGCACTTGCTGCCGAATATTCTTCTCTTAGAAAACATGAAGTCTTTGGTCCTTTGTTGACCAACCTTCCTACTAAACCCATAGGATACAAGTTGATTTTTACTCGGAAACGTAATACCCAAGGACAAATAGTCCGATTTAAGGTGCGAATAGTGGCTCAAGGATTCAATCAACGTCCTGGCATTGATTTTACCTTTACTTATTCCCCTGTTATGGATGCCACTACTTTTAGATATCTACTTGGCCTAGCTGTACAACATTCTTTGGAAACCACGCTTCTAGATGTTGTGACAGCCTACCTTTATGGAAATTTAGATGCCACAATTTATATAAGGTCTCCTCCTGATTTCTTGCCTACGCCCCCTTCGGTTGATTCTCCGGGCAAGTATTCTGGCCTCAAGCTACAACGAGCTTTTTATGGATTAAAACAAGCAGGTCGCATGTGGTATAAACATTTGAGAGATTTTTTGCTATACCACAAGTTCCGGCACGACCCTACCCTTCCGTGTATATTCACTTTGAAGGATGCTCACGGGTTTGTGATCATTGCCATTTATGTTGATGATCTCAACCTTATAGGTACGCCCTCAACTTGCCGCCAAACGGTAACATTACTAACAACCCAATTTGAAATGAAACTACTTGGCCGCACTTCTTTTTGTCTTGGTTTAGAGATTACACATCTGCCCAATGGAAGTATATTTCTTCATCAAACTGCGTATACTCAACGGTTGCTCAAGAATTTCAAGATGGACCAAGCAAATCCTTTATCTGCTCCCATGATCGGTCAAAGCAAGACAAATGAGGACCCATACCGACCTTGCGAGGAGGAGGAGGAGGAATATGATAGCAAACGGTACCTCACAGTAGTCGGAGCTTTGTTATATTTATCTACATATACTCGGCCAGATATATCATTTGCAACAAGTGTGTTAGTTCGGCATAGTCAGAAGCCCACGATGCGACATTGGAATGGAGTCAAGCATCTGTTTAGGTATCTTCGCGGAACAAAAGACTTAGGACTTCATTATACAAAGACTGGACCATCAAGTTTAGTTGGATATGCAGATGTTGGTTTCAAATCGGATGAAAACACGGGCAAGTCCCAGATAGGTTATATCTTCCTACGTAACAACGCACCCATATCATGGAAGTCTGTGAAGCAGACAGTGACTGCAACATCAACCAACCATGCGGAGTTAATTGCATTCCATGAAGCGACAAGAGAAGCAGTTTGGTTACGGACAATTGACAAGATCATTTCAGATCAATGTGAACTTAGCCACAGCACACAACCGACAACGATTTTTGAAGATAATGCAGCATGCGTGGTGCAAGTTACAGGTGGATTCATCAAGGCTGATCGAACGAAGCACATCAGTCCACAAATCTTTGGATTTACCCAAGACCTTATTGAATCAGGAGAAATTGAAGTAAAGAAAGTTCAATCCTCCAACAACATTGCTGACATACTTACAAAGGCACTCCCTGCTTACACTCACAAACGATTGGTTCAAGAAGCTGGCATGAGATCTCTTCAAGATCTAGTTACACATTAGGTTACGCTCTTTTTCTTTCTGTGAATTTTCCTTATAAAGGTTTTTGTCACAGTTAAGTTTTTTAATGAGGTAACCCGGGATCGAGGAGGAGTGTTGAGATAAGATAACGATCCTAGTTAACTTAGGATAAGTGAGACTTAGGATAAGGTAAAAGTAGATCTCACTACTAGTGACACTACTAGTGATACCTCCTATATATGTATGATCATGTAACCCTAATGTTGATTACTTTGAGAACTTCTTATTGCATTATATATTTTCTGTGTCTATGCTCTGCTTCCTTCGCAACAGTCTACACTGGAATTAGAACCTCAGCGTGCAAATTGCTGGATGAAGATTCGTTGGGTCTCACTATCCAAATCTTGCGAACCCATTGCCGCTAGTTCAACGTTGATGGTTTCACGCTCAAATTCGTCATGTTCGTCGCCCAAGTCAATTCCATCTTGGACTGTCTCCAATGTCCCACCAAGCCCTAAATCATGCAACCTTCGCACAACCTGATGCATCAATGGTCTCTCCGCGCTTCTCCTCCTCGCACACCACAATGCCAACTCCACTAAGTTCACAAGCTTGTCTCCGTCGAAATCATCTCCCAAATTGGGATCTGCTAAACCATCAACCTGTTCGTCTTTCCAAGCTTCGCCAACCTGCCCATCAATGCCAACATATGCACGCATTGATAATCTGTGGCATTTCTATTAGGCACTAACAGAAATTCACCAACTACAGTAACGTTTGTAGCAACGTTTTGCAAATGGTTGAAAACACTAAAAATGTTTTAGTGTTTTAGTGTTTTCAACCATTCAACATCGCTACTAAACAATGTCCAAAGTGAACAGCAGTTTTTAACAAGCTGGCTGAAAAACGCGGCATGTTTGCTGTAGTATGTACTCGGAAATTCAAAAAAATTCATGTTTCCTGCTCCAAAACTTTGCGTGAAGCTAATAACACTGCTGAGAACGTCACCAAACCGTCCAAATTCGAGTTGGGATGTAGATTATTTCTCTAATTCCATTCCTCTCTATTCAACCTAAATGCATCACGGGTAATCACCAGCTCTTTCCAAAAAAACGTTCAGTCCGGAGAACTAACCTTCTGAGCAATGTACATGTGGGGTAGTCCAGTGAGAATCTCCATCAACACCACTCCAAATGCGTACACATCACTCTTCTCTGTTAGCCTTCCTGTCTCATGGTATCTGCAACCCAAGTGAAACCACCAGAATTGCCTATATCAGCATAAGGAATGTGGAATACCATGATGTAGGGATGGCAAACAATGAATCTAATCCACTCGGAGAGTATCAAGGAAAGCTTGCACAGAAACTAGCGGAGAGATGAAAAGGAAAAGACTGGGGAAGCTGCCACTCTCACTCTGGGTCGAGATATCCTGGAGTGCCTTTCACCAACGTTGTGACATGAGTGGCATTTTCCTGCCTCAGTTTGGACAGCCCGAAATCGGCCACTTTTGCCACCAGTTGGTCGGTGAGCAAAATGTTGGTGCTCTTCACATCGCGGTGGATGATGGGCGGAGAGCATTTATCATGCAGGTACTCCAGCCCTGCAAAAGAGCAGTTTCCAGAGACCATCACCCAGGGAATCTTGCACACCAGCCCCAGTCACGCACTGAAACCCTAAAACACTCGACACCCACAATGTGAATGATGCAAACTGTAAATTACCTTCCGCAACTTGAAGAACGATGTTGGTTCTCTGTCGCCAGCTCAAGGGATTCTCGGCACTGCTCTTCCCTGCGGACCAAATGAGGAGTGTCGGTCAGTTTGGCTGCGATTTTAGAATCAGTGCAGCAACCTGAAATTGGCTTCAATGCAGAGCACGTCATGAGACAGGTTTGCACTCACCTTGCAGTCGGTGGCGAAGGTCTCCGCCACCCATGAACTCGTAGATCAAGACCTGGTGCGAGCGAGTGCAGCTGAACCCAACCAGAGACACCAAGTACTTGTGATGCACCATGGACAGCAGCTCGATCTGCAGAAGCACAATGCTCATGATCCCTTGTGTTTCCGGTAATAACAACTTTACTGGCTACACATGAGACTATACTGAGCCTGATTTTCAAGCAAACTTGAGCTCAAGTTGATTTTCTTGGATTCAAGAATGTTCAGGGGTCCGATATTGAGCTCCGAAACTACCTCATTGAAAAACTCCTGCTTGCTTTGACGCGAATTCGCTGACAACACTTTGGCCGCCACCTCTCGCCCGTCTGACAACTTCCCTTTAAACACGACGCCGAATCCCCCGCTCCCAATCAGATTCTTGTAGTTCTTGGTTGCTTGTTTAATCTTTGCTTGCGAAAATGCGTAGGACGTCCCCCCTTTGGCCCTCAGTCGCGTCTGGAATGCCTTCTCCGATGGATCAAGAAATCCTGATGCACAAAACAGGAATACCCGTGGATACAATTATGATGTGCATCCCTTTTCTTGCAAATGTACTTGATCAGTAAAGAAGTTGACGACAACAAGGACAATGAATTGCAAAGATTTTGGATTCAAGAAATCGACAGGCTTACTTTCTCGTGTATAGAAATACAACCCCAAGACGGTCAAGGCCAGAACTATAACTCCACCAACGCCACCAGCTAGGACACTCAAGATTAATGTTATAGACGACTTCCCTGAACGCGAGGATGGGGCGATGGGGACGGTTTTCCAGAGGACATTCCTAGCGTTCGTGATGTCACTGATGCTCCAAACTCCGTCATTCGGATTCCCCTTCAGGATCCAATTTACTCCACTTACGCCAGATCCGGGGCTGCTCCACGTAATGGCTGTCGAATTGACGTCAAGAATTTGAAGGGAACCATCCGGCTGGAGAGCCAGCTGACAGACACTATTATCCGTCCTCATCGACCGAGATTCCCACAGAGTATTATTTATCAAACCCTCGTCAACTCTACTTTTGGATTGCAAATTGCAGTCCGCTCCAAGCTCCAGAGTAAATATGAGATTCGTGGTTTGCAGTTTTTCTCCCGCGGAGAGGAAATAACCTAAAGGCATGTATGGAAAATCAGCAAGAGAGTTCTTCGGCGGTTTCCATGCCGTGTAGTCGGTATTCGAACTTGCTTGAAAGTCCGAGTAGTTAAGCCCCGAAACATTAGGGAACCAATCTTGAATTGCATCAAAGAGGTTGTT
Organism: Pseudisothecium myosuroides; assembly: GCA_951799445.1. Taxonomy (NCBI): domain Eukaryota; kingdom Viridiplantae; phylum Streptophyta; class Bryopsida; order Hypnales; family Lembophyllaceae; genus Pseudisothecium; species Pseudisothecium myosuroides. The sequence goes on along the minus strand of OX637287.1, from coordinate 31,994,489 downwards.
ATTCTGAATACGGGAGCTGTTGGAGTCGTAGATGGCCGAACTGCCATCGTCTCCAAGAAGCACAAATGCGTAGTCCTCTAATTTCGCATTGCCCCAATTTCGAGCCCATAGTGCATTATTGGCCGTTAGCGTACGATTGGCGTCTGTGAAATTGTAGATGACGAAGTTTCCATCTTGTTGCATCCAGAGGGAGCAATCAGGCGTCGGTGCGTGGTTTGAGAAATCGGTGCCTAGAAAAGGCTGAGAGTCATTATAGACTACAAGATTGCAGTCCGGCCGCATCACTAAGGAGTACTGGCCGTTTGCGCTTGTGAGGTATTGTTTGGGCTTCACCTCAAGGTCGTTGCCCACGAGGACATTCACTGCAAATACTTCTAGAACCCATTGCACAGTGAACAGGACGAGAAGAAGAGGCACGAACCAGTGACTCATCGTCTTCGGATGCATGCTCTGAAGTGATTTAACGCAGCGACTTCACATTTCACACTCGAGCTTGCAAACAACTTGCCTCAACTGGAATCCAAACATCACACACGGAGTCAGACTGGATGTCGTTAGTCCTTGTAAAGTAATACAATGCAACACTTGCTGTTCGCCTGGAATCTCTGTCCCAATCATCCATGGGTAGCATCAGTTTGGTAGCTAGCTGAACCGAGTCTGAGACCCTGGTTTGCGGTTGTCGGTAATTTTATATCATAGTTACACTGTTTGTTTAAAAAAAATACTGAGCAATTATTTTTCTGCAGGCCTTAACCCCTAAATGTTGAGAGAGTTCTCCAGAATTGGCGATGTGAGAAAAATCGTCATAAAATACTATTTGGAAGATTATTCTGGAATTGATATACAAATAAGGGTGTGACTAGTTTGCTGTAGAATCCATTTAAAAAAATTTGGACTCTCCAAAGGGTTGCAAGGATTCGACAAGTCCGTCTACTCTAGAGCCCTACTGAGCTACTCAAAGGTCGGAATATCTAACAAAAAAGAGATTCACCTTGTGTGAATCATTGGGATTGTCAAGGAGAATGTCAACCATTTCCTATTCTGCAATTGTGAAAGGAGGGTATTTGCAATGGCTTTGTTTAACTATGATTGGGGAATTGAGAATCAATGGTCTGACAATTGAGTATACTAAGATCAGAAGTGCTATTTTGTGAGCTTTGGAGTATGAGCCCAAGAGCCTGTGAGCCTGTGAGCTTTCAATTTTTGGCGCAATTTTTTGTGATTTTCAAGGTGTAGACCTATGACCGTGGTTTAACCCCTAAAGGACTGAGGGTACAAAAAACAATGTTGTAAAAGCCACCTAGTGGCCTTATGGTCCTTTAAGGGTTCAGGATTGAGGATCTTTATAGCTAGTGAATTTTTAAAAATATGTCAGTTTGCTTGAAATAGGATTGAGACACTTCAAATGTTCTCCAAGCACTTTATCTACATACCCTATCCATTTTTTATTTTTTTTATTCTTAGTGGCAACTTTGTTACCCCTAGAAAATCAAAGACCCCTCTCAGCACGAAGAGGACCCTTAGTCAATTAATTTTTTTTTTCAATTTTTTTCTTTTTGTTGCTATTTCATTACCCTCTGAAAGCCCCTTGAGGGGTTTAGAGTTTAGGACTCTCAAAACGGCTTTTTATTTTTTATTTTTAAAAAATTAATTTTTTTTTATTTGAATTTATTTAATTTGCAACTTCATCACCTTGAGAAGTCCCTCTTATTACTGAGAGACCTTTTTGGGTTTAGAGTTTGAGACTTTCAATTTTTTTTATTTAGTTTTTAGTTTTTTAGTTTTTAAGAAAAAAATCGCAACTTTGTGACCCCAAAAAAACCCTCTCGATATCGAGAGACCCCTTCCAGGATGAAGGGTTTGGAACTTTGCAATTTTTTTATTTTTTTTATTTTTTTCAATTTTCTTCCGCAACTTCCATGGGGGGGAGAGCATTGATGCAGTAGAAAATGGCATGAGATAAAAAAATAGGGTCAATTTAATTCATTGAAGGAAAAATTTATACTTTCGGTAGATCTACCATAGCATTGGTAATATGAACTCAGTAAATTTATTAAAAAAATAGGGTATGAAAAAAAGCCTTCATATTTTAGTATAGTAGAAAAAAATAGGATGTCAAACATTGGATACCCCTGAAATTTCTTAGTAGGTTCAGTTTTCTAATTAATGGTTTGGGGGGTTGGATGGATGAGCTATCCTAAACTTGAATTAACTTTTAATTAAGCGCTTTAACTTAATTTAATTTGGTGGTTTAGGTGGGAAACAACTCTGGTTCAAGCTGGAAGTTTCAATGGTACATTGCTGGTATTGTGTCTCGCATTGATGCTACTTTCAATGTTATGGAAAATTATTTGCTTGCATTATTGCTTTTGCAATGTGTTCACATTCTTTTTAGTGTTCCATAGTTTTAAAATGTAAAAAAAAAATAGGGTGCCAAAAAATAGATTCTCCACCCATTTGTAAAAAAAAATAGGGTGCTCATAAATACATGCCAATAGCTTTTTATCTACCAACAGGGAGGGAAAAAATGATGGGAAGGAGATAATTACCCCTCCATTAACCCCTAAAGGACCAACATGCATTTTTTGACCATATAGAAATTTTGGGCAGGCCCGTGTGACTAGAGATTTCCATATTTTAAGCTGAAATTTTAATAGAAGGTGGGCGCGAGGAATATCTTTCATATGCACTAAATTTCAGCACATTTGAAAATAGGAGTCAAAAGTTATGGCCAAATATGTTACTTTTTTTCGTAACTGGGCAGTTCGGGCAGCAAGAAAAATTTGGCAAAAATTTGATTTTTTTTTTTTTTAATATTTTTTTCTTGTAGATTATATTTTTGTCTATCTGGAAAGCTTTGATTCATTTCATTTGGATTTGTTATGAGAAAGTTATGGACATTCTTGTTTTTCAGGCAATTAGAGCATCTTCTTGAAAAAAATAACTTGTAATAATCATTTCTAAATGCTATTTTTGCAATTTAAAAAAAAAAAAATTCTCATGGTTTAGTTTACTTGCTAGAACAATCTCACCATTGGGATTAGTGTATTTTAATTCCATCTAAAATATATTAATGTTTTAGATTTTCCTTCTATCTCATACCTACTTCTACTTCATAAATTTTTTAGGAATGCTAATTAAGTTTTTTTGAATATTTTTTTCCCCCCTAGACTCTCAACTCAATTCTCCACTATAAAGATTTGAAGCACAAAACTCTGTAGTGCAAAAATTTTAAGTGAAAAATGTTTAAAGTCAAAAAATCTAGTCCCGCAATGTGCTGAAATACTTGTTTTTTCCACTTTAAACACAGATATCTTGCAATCTGAGCGGTCAAAAATTCTGAAATTTTTTTCCACACATTCTCATACTAGTTAGGTGTAAGATCCTACGGTTAGATGTGCAAAAAAAACATTTTTCATTTTTTTTTACTCCTTGCTATAGAAATGGCAGTTTTGAGTGTTTTTTGGCAGAAAAAATGCCTTGGGCCTTTAGGGGTTAAATAGCCCGTTATCGCACGTGGCTACTAAAATTTTAGGGGTGTGACCCCCCCGAGGCGACTTCGTGATCCCAAGAAACCCCTCTCGGTACCGAGAGCCCCCTTCCAAGGTTTGGGGTTTGGGACTTTCAAAATATATATAAATATATATAAAATAAAATAAAATAATTTTTTTTCCGCAACTTTGTCATCCCAAGAAACCCCTCTTAGCTCTAAGAAATCCCTTCTAGGGCTCAAGGTGGGTTAAAATTGTTGCTTGCCAAAGGGCCAAGCCAAGTGTGGCAGGTGTGCTGACAAGCTTCCATGGTTATAGGTTCACGGTCATAGGATTTAATAATAAAATTTGGAATTCCTCCCCTATTTACTTTGTTGACTCAGTCTAAAATTTCAAGTTTTTTTTTTGGTCAACGCTCTGGGCTCACAAAACGTATGCTCACTGTTCTCAAGCTCAAGCTTTTAGGCTTACAAAGTAGCGTCGTTGGTACTAAGATGATTAGCAATAGGGAAAAAGTTACTGCACAGCCAAAATAAATGTAGGTGAATGCAAGAAATACCTGTACTATTTTGCGTCACACCTTGCATTTTGATTAGTTTTTTGGCCATAACTTTTGCGTTTTGGCTCCAAATGACTCAAGATTTATAGGTAAGGTACTCATGATTATTATACACCTTGCCTAATTTTTTGTAAATTTTCAAAAATAGTTTAATGTCTAAAAATAGCCCCCAATTATATGTCACACTTGCCAATTTAGAATTTTTTAGTACTATTTAGTACCCAAAAAAACAAATTTTGAGTTGAAATTTGAAGGGCATGGTCTTCTAGTAGACTTATAGCTATGCAGGGAAGGAATTCTAAAAATAGTTAATTGTATGTGGTGTGGAAGTCCACAAAGTGCATTTCTTTCTGCTTACATTTTGAAACATATAAAATATTATTTTGGAGTTTTTTTGGGTAAATGACCATTTCCATAGAGTTGTTACAAATGGCCAATTTTCATTTTATGTATTTAGTTTTTTTTCCTATTTTTAACTAATTTATACATCAAGGTATCCATTTTCTTGAGATTTGGCACTTTTTTAGTTCTCTAGCTTAAAGAGTTTTTCTATGCATTTCCTTTGGTGGTTACCTTCATCTTAGAGGTGTATACATCAGCCATACATATATATATATATATATATATATATTCTTCTTTTTTTTAAAATTATTTTTCTAATTTTATAGGTACTCCAGAAGTAAAATCATGAGTACTATAAAAATGCAACAAAATCAGCATGTGTTTCTTGCATTCATCCATATGATCTAGGGGTCCCTTTCAGCACTTCTTAGCAACCTTCCGAAGGGTCTAGATTTTTCTAATGGCCACATGTCCCATGTAGCTATTGATGGCTTTGAAACATTCCACATCATATCATTCGGGGGATGAAATTCAAAATAAATTTCATTTCCAAAAATCTTCTTGTGATTTTGAGCCTCCAAAAAAAATAATGGACAAAACTTAGAGAGTATGCTTGAACATGTCAAAGAAAATATCCCTTCTAAGCCCCCTACAAATTTTGTCTATAACTTTTGATTGGAGGTTGGAAATCTCAAATTGGTTTTTGGATATTAAATTCTTTTGATTTCTCACATTAATCTAGCTCAAAGTTTTAAAAAAAAAAGTTATTCTACTATGCCTAAATGAGGTCAAAAATTCTACTTTGAACACAATTCCTACTTTTGACTTGACTATAAGTGGTTGAGCTTCTACTAATTTTATCACTCATATTTTTGTCCATTTTCTATGTATTCTAGTTTTTAATTTTCTTGTTGTTTCCCCATCCGCCTCGAACGGAGTCGACTTGGATCTATAGATAAAAATGTAAGAAAAACCCGCCATCCGCCCTCAACGGAGTGAGTTTGGATCTAAGGGGGAGATAGAAGTAGAGAGAGAGACCCATGTCCTCCTTTGATACAGCAAATCGGGACACTATAGATAAAAAATATTTCAAACCCGCCTTCCTCCCTCAACGGAGTGAGTTTGGACTAATGAGATGAAATAAAAGAAAAAGAAAAAACAGAAAGGAAAAGCATAAACGAAAAGGCAAGTAGTCCGAGACCTCAATGCTCGGGAGCTTCACTTGTAAAAGTGTCTTCCGTCGTGGGGGCCGCAGCATTTCTTGCCATCTTGTCACTAGCTCAGATAGGGGGCGCCCCGGTGCCTGGCTTGAGGTTTGAACCTGCGTCGCCAAGGGAAAATTGAGGTATCTCGATTGCGATGAGGCTGCAGTCTACAGGCTGTCGGCTGCCGCAGCGGAAGACGTCCGTCAGGCTGCTTTGGTGGTATATAAGTCGGTGCCGATGCTAGCCCAATCCCTCCCATGTTGCACAGTGGCAAGGATTTTTTTTTTTTTTCTTTGAATAAGTATATACAGGGGCCATAGGGATTATATCTTGCCCAGAATTAACGCTATGTACAAAGAGGCTGGACCAGCTCATACTCCAAAGAATATGCGTAGTTGGTCCAGGACCTCAAAGATGTAGCGAGGATACTGGCCTTGACTGATAGGCTGGAGCTCTGGTCCGCAGATTGCCAGCAAGTGGCCGTCGGCCACGGAGTTTCTTGTGATGCTGATGGCGGGGCGCTCACTTGCAAATTGGTCCGTCACCATAAGGTGGTGGCCCAACAAGATGTCGTGATTCTCCACGAGAATCATAAGGGAGCGGATCCCGTTTGGCCTAGGTTGCCTGGCGTCCATGGCTAGAGGGGTTCTTGCCAGTGGAATCTCGCGACCCGGTTGCTCTTCCTCGTCACGTAGTCGCCGTTGTGAATTAGGCAACCTGCTCAGAATTGCAAGTCCATCTCCAGCAGGGTTAACCGTTGGATCGAGTGCGAGCTCTTCCGGAAGTTGGAGCGGAAGCTCCTCAGTCGGTGTGGATGGTTCGTCTGTTGATGTAGATAACGTGGTCAATAACATGAGGACGTCTCTTGCCGCCTCGTCTACCGAAGTTGGGGTCAGTGACGACGACCCGGCGCCCGTGGGGGTGACAAGTGAAGATGAAGAAGAGGGCGAGGATGGCGGAGCCGCGGGTGAGGTCCCCGGGGACCCGTTGTCTCTGACCGACATCACATCTATACTACCCTATCCCCCTTGTCCTCCCCAAATGGAGTTGGTTTGGACCTGCAACGTGAGGGTTTGACGTATCTATCTGCCAGAGCAGATTTTGAAAAAGAAGAAGTCTTGAAGAGACTGAACAGCGAGGAGCAATGATAAACAAGGAAAACAGGTAGAAATCAAATGTGAAGAGAAGATAATGAAGACAGGCAGGGAGGAGATAGAAGGGCGCAGGTGCCCGAAGACTGTGAAATCACTCCGCTGTTCGAGAAACGCTAGACTAGGACGTAGATGATGCTTTCCCAGATCTCTCCATAGTTAACAACGGGAATCTGCACAAGCCAAAGATGCTGAAGCACACGGAGGAAAAAATTAAAACCAAAGCGAGAAATGAAGAAATGGGAGAAGCTGCGTTTCTCAACACAGAGGATTTTGATCTGAAGCGCAACTAGTAAGACTGTTGGCGGGTTGAACCATCCATGGTCCATCTATTACACGAGCGGTACCTGCACATGGCGCTGCCAGTAGCTTAAAAGTACGAGGGCTGCCCCCCCCATTCTTATACCCCAACGTAGGGGACATGATGTAAGGTGTCATTCCTAACTAGCCGTTTTTTAAGCCTTCTGCATTATTACAACGGTCTAGTATCTAGTGCCCCTTCTTAAACTAGCCGCCTCGTTAGCATATTAGTAGGTTCGACGGTCTAGCAAGGGACGAGTGTCTTCCTTTCAGCCGCCCTTTCATCCTCTTCCCGGGCTTCTATTATGACGGTCTGACAAGATTAGTGACCACTCAACTAGCCGCTTTTTCATCCACCACGTGGCTTGTATTACAACGGTCTAGAGAGTACCTAATCTAAGTGAAAGGTCATCTGTCTTCCACATGACGCTAACTCTGACAAGTTGGTGATGTGTTGGGCTCAAGTCTGGGCAGTTCCCAACACACTCATGTGTTGGGCCCAAGTGTGAGCAGTTCCCAACACACTTGACGTTTTCCTGTCCTACTGAGAGTTAGGCAAGCTAGAACGGTCAACAAAGTTAGTTGGCCTTGCGGCTTTTGGCCCTGCGGCTTTTACTTTTACGTTAGATGTGAACCATCCTCAAGAATCTTAATATTCTTGATTCTTCCCAAAAAATTAACAACCTCCTAGTTGTAGTGGGTAGATGGATTAGTCCCAAAATAACAACCACCACAATGTGCTAGAAAGTGGAGAATGTTAAAATCTTGACCTGGTCCCGAAATAACAACCACCTCTCTGTATTTTTTCCTAATTCTAAAATCCCATAGGGATTTGGGAGATCATGCAATAGTGAACTTTTAGAACCTTCAATTTTTTAGGATTTTCAAAGATTTTTCAAGCTTTCATTTTTTTGGTATTTTTTGGGGGGGGGTTCTAGCTTTCTTACTATCCGTCGTAAATAATAAGAGGGTAGCTATTAAATTTTTTTGTTTGGAGGGCTTGTCGCAGCACAGAGTAAGTAAATTCCCTGTTATACTCCCAAAAACCACTCTAAAGCATAACAAAATGACTCTAAAGATCGAACCCACGAGATTCTGTGAAGTGTCTAGCTCTATTCCCAACTTAAGCTCCTATCAGTCTCCAATTTCTACTTTCCGGTCCTAGATCTAAAATCGGAAACAACAACACACCGAAAACAACGGCCAGATCTCTCTCTATCTCTTCCGGTCTGTCCAGCTATCTGGTCCTGTAAAACTACCACAACCCAGGATCCTACAACTTCCGATCTTGGCACTCTTCTGGACCGATCCGTTCCGGTCCGCTCACACGTACTTTCACTCCACTCCGGTTTAGTTTTGCCTCTGTTTCACCATCAGAGGGTTCGCCGCTTGCTTTTGAGAGTGGCAGGCCCGCCACTCCTTCCGTGACTTATAGTGGCTGAAGACCCACTTCACTATTCTACTAATTCCTATACTAGCACAGATCCGGTTTGATCTCTCACAGCCACCCGGACAGCGATCCGGTTTGCAGGTCACACAAAGATCCCCCGTACAATCCTCTCATACTACAACGACCTTGATGCCAAGTTCCCTCCGTGCGAAGTTAGGTGGTTACAAGTGAATCCGTCCGTTCCAACATCAACTAAAGTTCTTCCGTTTACCAACTAGGGCATCGAGACCTCACGGGAGATCGAACACTCAACCGGATTTCCTATCCAGGAGTTCTAGCGCGACTAAGGACTCCTTCCCTATCCGCCTAGCCTAACAACGGCTTTCTCGCCCGGAATCTTGAACTGTAGATGTGCTGAGGAACTGAAATCCACTCCCAACACTTAGAATACCCACTCACATGCACATAAGAGCAAAACAACAATACCAAGGGAAGAAATCTCTCTAGAATCTGCATGCATCTTCCTAATTCCTCACCAAACAGTCCTGCCACGCGCGGGAGAGATGTAAAACAAGAAGTCAATAGAAAATACACAAAAACTCAAGAGAAAAGACTCCCAGTCTCCTTCGCAGAGACTGACTAATATACATTTTAAAACTCAAAGTCAATAAAAAGGGCCCCAGAAAGTCCGCAGGGAACTTTCGGTCCCTGCCGAGCCGGTCAGACCGGAGAACATCCGATCCTAACCAGACAGGCCGGATCAAATCCGGTCCGGTCCATCCTAACAATTATTTACAAAACTAATTCCTATCTATCTTATAACAACCGGATCTACTCCTTGATCCGTTCCTTCGTCCATAACTTGGTCCACACCTTGGTCCACGCTCTGATCTAGACCTTGATCCGCACCCTGATCCGGGGTCAGATCCATACTTTGATCCTGTCCCTGGTTCAGTGTGGGACTCCTGGGCGTTTTCGTTCCAAGCTGTTCGAAGACGTCCGTCAGATTCCGGTTCCTCTCCCCGGTTTCACGATCTGGGAGATCCGGTGACGAATCTAAGTTGATGGTGTTCGCAAGTTTCCTCCCGCTCTTCTTTGACTGGGGAGTCCGATCCTTTCCCTTCATCTGAATGCCTACGTTTGGAAAAGACCCTGGCATCAAAAGGTCGAAAAGATGGAACGGCCGTGACAACGTCACTCTGTTCAGCTTTCGACTGCTCTCCTCCATCCGATTTGCTGCTTCTCGTGCTTCCACCATCACCAATTCTACCTTCTCGGAGTAGTCCGTCAAGATCCGGACCAACCTGGTTCCGGATATCTTCTTGTCCTTGAGTACTCCCTCGTCAAACAGCTTTGACTTGGTGACGGCCTCTCCGGTTGCCCCAAAAGTGGCCTTCACGTCCTCAGCTACTTTCCGGGTAGCCTCTGCCATCTCACGAGTGGTGGCCATGTCCTCCTTGAGGAGTAAAAGTTTCGTCTTCAACGCATTGACTTCCTCCTGAAGTCGTCGTATCTCCGCTTCTTGCTTCCGGATCTCATCCGGGCTGGAGATGTATTCTGCAACCACTCCCGCGAGGTTGCTATCCGCTGGTGCGCCCACCACTTCACTGATCTGGGTCAGAACCAGCTTCTTCACCGCCCAGTCTGCTCGCACATCGCTCAAGATGTTGATCAGCTGGTTGAACGGATCCGTCGGATCCGATCCGGAAGGACCCGGTCCTTCAAAAACCGGTTTCTTCCCAGGGTTGGAGGTCTCACCCGGAGGGGTTGGGGTTCCTCTCCGGTGAGGAGGCGCCGTCTTGTACCGCTTGTTCTGCGGCCGGTGTTGCTCCTCCTCTTCTTCTTCTTCATCGGAACCGGATACTTCCTCCTGCTCTTCCTCCGATTCCGATTCTCCATACTTCAGGAGTGCCTCCTGAGTATTCCACTCCTTCTCCTCCGTATCCGTGAGGAGCTGGTTATGCTTGTAAAGATGGAAGATGTAGGGACTCAGCAGTATTGGCCTACTTCCTCCTATCTTTGGAACCAGACGACTGACCAGATCGAAAAAGATCCTGGCCCAGTCCACTTTCCGTTCCCCGCTCAGGGCTCCGAAAATCAGGTTCCCGATGGCTATTGTCACCCTCGTCGGCTTCTCCGGGTAGATGATCGGAACCAGAAACTGCAAAAGATTGCGATGCCGGTCGTCCAAACAATCCGCGATCGCATGCCCATCCTTCGAGTCCACGTTGCTCCGGAACTTCCCCCGAGTATATCCTTCCTTCGAGGTGGCCATCCCTCGACCTCCTGACCGAAAATCGTATACGGACCTCCACATCTCTTCCGTCCAACTGCCCGGAATTCCGCAGATGGTCTTATCAAACTGATTCGAGAGTTTTCCCAACAACTCTCGAATCATCCGTTCCTCTCTAAACCCCCAGGGTTTATCTATCAGTCCCCTGCAACCCATCTTGGCAAGATCCTCTATGAGGTTGTCCTTTTCCTTCTCTTCTGCTGGAATAATCGGACACACCTTCTGAAGTTTAACTTCTACTGCGGAGGAACTAGACGGTCCTGCTCTACTCTTGCGAAGCTGAGGCATGGACACGAGCTGTGCTAACCGGATTCTTACTGGGACTACCTTTCTCTCTCCTAGCCGCACGTCCCGTTTCTCACCTTCGCTCTTCCGATCTCAACCGGAATACCTCTAAACCTGCAACACACACTAAAGCGCTGCGCGCTCTAACACACTAACACGCACACACAAACTCACATAACAAGAAAGCAAAGCGCTGGGAGGAAAGCTAAGTACAAGTTCGAGAGCGATTTCAGCAAACGAAGTTTGAAAAAGAGTGGCAACTGGATTGGTCAGCCTATTTATAATCTGATCTGTCATCATGACCAAATCCGTTCCTGACCCAATTCGTTCCAACTCAGATCCGCTCCAACTCTAATCCGGTTTAGATTCAGATCGAATCCGGATTATCACCTATTCCGTTCCGTAGTTAATTTCCAGTTTTCTGTTATCTCTTGCTCAATTCCGGATACCAGATCACGGTTTCCGTTCCAAGATTTAGATAACTTACAAAAAACCAAAAATTCACACTGCGACAGGGCTAAATAGGCCTTTTATACAATCATCTATAATATAAGGCTAACCTTATATTATTAATAATCGTAACCGGTTTGGTTTAGGCGCCCAGAAACTAGCGAGACATGGTTTGAAAAAGAGTGGTGGCAGAGATACCTAGTACCTGGCCGGTGGGTGAGTGGGCCTGGTGGACGTCGCTTGGTAGCGGTCTTGGACTCTCTGTCTCTTGGAGACCCCTGGTTGATTCCTCGTAGCAGCAGGGGTTAAAGGGGTAGTGGACTCCAATAGGACCAAGAGAGACACCAAGGCGTTTGTTGCCACATTCCCTATGGCGGCGTGGATGAGGGCTGCCCTTCGCTCTTCTGCTGCAACTTGTTCCGGATCGGATTCGTGAAATTCCCTTGATCTTTCTTTCCCACAGTTACACATGTCGTTGAGTGTGTTTGGCTTGCTCACCTTTGAGGGTGCTTGTCAGGGCGTTGCCCCTTTTTACTTAGTGTAGAGAAGCTAGGCTGGTATCTGCAAGAGAGTGGTCAATCGTACTTTGACCAAGACAAGGTTTGGGACCTGAAAATTATGCACAACTCATATTACAGGTGCATAAACATACATCCAAGCCGTAACTCTATGGCCAATCAAATACACTCATGGCTACTGATGAAGGCCTACGCGGGGGTCACCACTTGGTCAGCTCCAATTAGCGTGGTCCAGATCTCTTCGGCCATAGGTCGTATTTCAAAGAAACACGAGGGAGAGGATTCTTCACTAGCCACGATAGTGGGTAGATGGTGATCCCAAAAAGCGGCGGAAGTGAAGTATGTCGAATGCTTGATTCGCTCAGGCCGGCTTCTCGTTCCTCGGCTAGGATACTCGTAGTGCAGGGGGTGGTAGCGAGGGTGATGAATCAACTCGTCCCCTTGAACGGTGAAGATGGCCACCCGAGCATCTTCCGTGTCTTGGCAGGGTTCACAAGCCGCTGCGTACTCGGAGATGTGTCGCAGGTGGTAGTATGTCCCCGCCGTGCTGAGCACCAAGGTACTTGATACTCCTTGGCAACTATCCAGTGTTAGGGGATCGAGCCCGGTATGCCAAGTCCGGAAATCATCCAGTTGCTGGTAGGGATTCGGCCCCAAGCAGTCAAAGTCGTCTTCAAAAGAACCAAAATTGTAGTATCCTGTCACAGGCCGGGTATGGAGGCGCGTGTCGAAGGCCGACGGTAGTCCTTCTAGTGAGTGGAGCAAATGTGGTGAAGGAAAGTAGACGCGCGTCGAAGCACTCTTGCGTAAAAACCTTCTCAAATCGCCACATGGCCAACACCACAGCCCAATAAAAATTTGGACACTTGAATATTTCGTCCTCAGATACTCCAAACCTCCCGGCTCGCACAGCCTCGGCAATGCCGAGGGTATGACGGTTTGGGTTGGCTAGGTACTTTCGAGCCAAATAGGACCAGAACTCGAACGATATTCCTAACTCGGTTGGGCCAAGTAGGAGGTCTTCCACGGGAAGAATCTTAGGGCCCTCGCCGGAGCCTTCCGGTTGAAGGTATCTCTTCCAGGGGCGTGGACAACGGAGTGGAGACCCAAGGACATAGTCCACCATGGATTGGACGCACTCTTCTGGTCTGTAACACTTCACACGTAATACTTGTTAGTCAAACATGCAATTATAAACTAATGTTTTCAACTCCCGGACGACGCACCAAAACTGTGGGCGCTAGATTATCCACCCTTGGTAATAAAGCGAACACTGACCAGGTTCTATGCCTTTATCCACTTTTTTAATATATGGGTGTGTTGTGAGCGCGGTCCACTGTGCCTTCCAAGCAATGGATCTTTTTTGCTAACGTTTCCTAAGTGTCGTGGATGGCAACGAATAATTAGTAATGCATGTAGTAACTCACAAGTTAACTACAATGTTCAGAGTGATGGTGAAATTCTGACTCCCTAACTATCTATCCTATGTCGAGGGTAGACTGGGTAGTTGGCGTCATTTCTAACGTCCCTAACTACGTAAAAAGGGGAACCCCTATGTTCCTTCCATAGACCTCTAAGACTATCTTGGGTTTTTAAGACTCCACCTAGAAGTTCTACGTTTAAAAGCTATCCCTAAAGTTCCAACTCTTACTCTAATTTCCGACTTCTGAATGTAACTCTAGATTCTACTTCTTTAACTTGGTTTTAAATATTAACTACCGACTTCGACTCTATGTTTTGACTTTTGACTTTAGGTTTTTACTCCTAAATTTAATCCCAAATTTTAACCTCTAGGTTTGATTCTACGTTTTCACTTTGACTCTAGGTTTTTACTCCTAACCTAATTCTAAAAGTTAACCACTACCTTTAACTTTTAACTTCTACTGTTAGCTTTTCACTTTAGCTTTTTACTTCCCGATTAACTCTAAAATTTAACCCTTAAATTTAATCTTTATTTTTGACTTTAGGTTTTTACTCCTAAATTAACTCTAAAATCTACCCTTGAATTTTAACTCTAGGGTTTAACTGTTAACTCTGGAATTTACTTCTAAAATTGATCCTAAGTTTTAACCTCTAGGTTTGACTCTACTTCTAACTTTTACCTCTACTTTGAACTTTGATATTTTCTATTTAATTGTTACTCCAGCTTTTAACTTCTAAAGTTTAACTCCTATTTCTAACTCTAAAATCTACTTCCTCAATCTACTTCTATTTTTTACTCTAATTTTTGACTCCCTAATTAACTCTAAACTCTTACATGAACCTACCCTAAGATTTGACTTGAGAATTCAAACCCCGGTCAACTTCCAAATTAATTCTACTTTTTTAACTTCCCAAGTTAACTCTAGATTTTTGCCTTAGAGGTTTAATTTTTAAAATTAACATGTAATTTGACTCTAATTCTAACCGCTAATTAATCCCTAATTTTAATCTAAATTCTCTTTCTACCTTAAATTCCTAAGTTCCGTCCATGGTTCCTTTTTGGATGAAATTTTACTCAATTTCCTCCGTCCTACCCCCTACTACTTGACTTAACCTAACGTGGTCGATTTAAAGCCAAATCTTAAGTGTAATATGTTTTCGGAAACCTCTATTCCTAATCTACAACCTTTAGAATCTAAATTTTTATTTTGCACTAATCACGGCTCGCTAATCGCACCTTAAGGGCTGATTAAGAAAATCAACGCTAATTAGGGAAAATACCAAGGATTAATTCAAAAACTCACCTCTTCGCTGCCGGTTTCGGAAATCACTTCGTCCACGTCCACGTATACATCCTCATGCTCCATGGTAGTCCTTTGTTTTTGTTTGATTTTTTTCAAGCTCACCGCTTAAATTGAGAAAATATTACACCTTTTCAATCTAACTTCCTTCTTTCCCTTCCTCCTTCCTTTTCTTTCTTCCTTCCTCCTTCTACACTAGTACTATTCCACCTAAGCTTTTATGAGTCTTACACTATGGTCTCAAACTTCAAGGAGGTTTTTAAGATGCCAACTATCCTCTAACACAATTTTGCCTTTGTGTCATCCTAATCCTTCTCTCAACGGTCACCACAAATTCTCAAGATTTTCTCTTAGGTCGACCTAGCTCTAGGCCTAGGTCACTATTTATCGTCTCTCTCACCTCTCCCCTATTTCATTCAATTTTCTTCTACCCTTCCTCCATTGTGTGTAGAGTGTTTTGTAGTTGTTGGTGAGAGTGAGGCTTCCTTCTGTGCAGGTACGGTGGTGCTCCGCTCTTTTCTCCCTCCTCCCTTTTTTGTGTTTAGACTCTAATCCTACTCCAACTCCACCTTGGCCATAAATTAGTCCAGCCTCTTTTGTTTTGTATTGTTTTGGTTTTGTGTTCTGGTTTGAGAGAATACCAAAAAACCAAAAAAAAAAGAGTCTAAGATGGGGGAGCCCGAACTGGGGCCCAATCTGTGCTGCCGAGCCAAGCTGGCTGGCTGGCTGGGGGGTCAAATCAAAAGAATTTTTTATTTTTTTATTTTTTTTTATTTTTATTAATTACTGATTTCTGAACTGGACTTGACTGGTTCTGAACTGGACTTGACTTGGTTCTGAACTGGACTGGACTCGGGTTCTAATTGGATTTTTGATTATGGTTCTAAACTGGATTTTTGGTTATGGTTTTAAAATTGGATTTTTGCTATAGGCTAAGTAAAAACTGGATTTTTGCTACAAGCTAATAAAAGACGGGATCTTGCTAAAACTAGGGGGAGAAAAATTTTTGGGGGGCACTAACTCTTTAAGACTTTGGGAAACAACTAAACTAAATAAAACTTTGGGGAACAACTAAACTCTCTAAACTTTGGGAATAACTAAACTTCACTAAATGCAAAGGAACCTACATATCTTAGAAGCTAAACTCTGGAGGTTTCCACAAAGGTCTTGGAAACTAGACTTTGGAACTAAACATGGGAGAGGTGCAAAGCTTCGCCGTTAAATGGTTTTAACACCAACTTTAGGACTTCTTGACACCCCGGGGGTTCAAAGCTCCGCCATCTACACTTTTAACACACGCTTTAGGACTTTGACTTTGTCACTAGTTCAAAGCTTCGCCGCCTCCAAGGGGGGTCCACACAATGAGAGAGACTTTAGAAGAGGGAAAAAACTAAACTTTTAAAGAGAACACACACAGGGTCAAAGCTTCGCCGTCTCCAAGGGGGGTCTACTCAATAAGGAGAAGGTTAGAAGAAGGTTTGGAATAAACTTAGAAAACATGCACAAAGAAGGTTCAAAGCTTCGCCGTCCCGAAGGAGGGTCCACTCAACAAGAAGAAGATTAGAAGAGGGTTTGGGATAACTTTAGAAAACATGCACAAAGGAGGTTCAAAGCTTCGCCGTCCCGGAGGGGGGTCCACTCAACAAGAAGAAGATTAGAAGAGGGTTTGGGATAACTTTAGAAAGCATGCACATAGGAGGTTCAAAGCTTCGCTGTTCCGAAGGATGGTCCACTCAACAAGGAGAAGGTTAGAAGAAGGTGTAAGGAAAAAACACAAAGAGAACACACACGAGTTAGACCACATGGCAACACAAAGCTCACACGCTAAAGGCCCCCCAAAGCGGCATCGCCAAGGTACAGTGGAGGGTGACTTTAGGATTAGTGCAAGATACAAAAAGACTCTTAAAACTTTCACAAGTTAGACCACAACACGTACAAGAGAGAGAGAGAGAGAGGCTCTCCACTTACAACAAGGTACCAAAAACTTCACAAAAGAGTACACAAAGCAAGGTAGAAGGACCCCCAAGGACCTTCAAAGCTTGAAAATAAGCAACAATGAAGCCAAAAGTGCTCCGAAAACACCGTAGAGGTTTTTGGCTTCAAACGCCAAAATATCCAAAATAACTTGGACCCACGGACCCAAAACAAGAATTGGGGGTGTTCTAGAGAGAGAAATGGGGCCCTTATATAGGTTTTCAAGGGCTCACCCCTCTCTCTAAAGCCCTAAGGTAACCTTATCAACGGGGATTTTCATCCTCATCCTCAAAGATTTTCATCCTAAATCCTAAAATTCTACTTCTACCATCTATGCTGGACCAACATCCTAACTTTTAGAGATTAGCTCCAATCGCCGAACGGATTGCGCCGTTGGATCCAGATCGCCGTGTTTAGTCCCGAATCTCTTTATCCCTCGTACCGAGGCCAAAAACCCATCGTAGGCTAATTTAGTTTAAAAACCAAATCGTGGTAAAATCCTAGATCTTGGGGGTCTCCTATTTTGAGAAATGTGAATAACCTAGGGTCTTTGGTAGGTGCGAGAGAGTCGGGAAGGACTTTTGGTTGACTTCGTTTCGCCATCGTATGGTCCCGGAATGCCGGTCAACGCGGCGGGGACCCCGCTACATGGTTAATTCCCGAGGAATCTCGCCGGTTCGGGTACTTGCCGTTATCGGAATGTCGTGAAACTTCACGGAGCGCATTATTAACATAAAACAAGCTAGTCTAATTTTTAGTGAGATTTTATTGTAACCTGGGTAATTTCCATGAAATTCCCGTTGGAGGTTAGGAGGGTTGACCACCCGAAAAAGGTTCTTTTGCAAGTCGAAAGATGCCGAGATTTTTCACGTGACCTCTCAGGGAGTCGCATTAAAGACGTGCAAGTGTGTTTCCGTACCTGGCACGATTGGTCAGTGGAGATTAAAACTGGCCATCTCCTCGAATTAGCGATGGTGCGGGAATCTTCTGCAGGTGGAGGAATCTTGGCAAATCGATTTCGCCGTTGTACTCCTGGCATGGGATTTATCCTAGAACACCATCCTTGGGCTGTAGATTCCTCCACGGGCCCGGTCTTGCATTAGTGGCTCCTACATGCTAACAATCGGGATTTTAGAAATTCATCGATCTAATGGGGAATTCTATATCTAACTCTAGGACCCAACCTAGTGGCCTCGTTGTGGATCCCTCGGACCGACCTAGCCATGAATTGCCACATTCATGGTGGGAATTAGCCTTTTGGAGGCTGTGTGACTCAAACCCTCCAAATCTGACCTTTTCGTTATTTCTATACTATTTTTAGGCAAGGTTTGGGGGGATTCTAAGTCAAAACACAAATCTAGACCAAATACTATAATGGGTATGACACAACCCTATTTTGGTTCTACACTCTTTTTATGGGTTTTTGTATACTTTTATCAACTTTAAATTGCAAATTTCCAAAAAAAATAATTCTACGAGTCCCAAGTGACAAATTGGGAGCTCACACTCATGTTGATAGAACTCCAGGGGAAGATTCTTGCGGTAAATCCAACACGGTATGTCCAGGCCGATTGGGTGACAAGGATTGAAGGTAGGTAGTTACTTTTGAAGCAGGATTGTGCCTGCCTTGAAAACGCAAGGGGTCAACAAAAGCACTTGTTTCACCAGCTTGTTTGAGTTGAACTTAAAAAAGTAAAACCTACAACTTGAATCAGGGTGCAGTGCCACTCTATCACAAATTTTTTCTTCTAGTTCATGAATCCAAGAAGTGCTATGAGCTGGGGAGCAAAGGCCAGAAAGTGAACCTGGCTATGATCACATGTTGTTTGAGATATGCAATTTAGCGTCCCAGAACTACTATGTTGAGGGCAGAAGCTAGCACCACTAGGCGTTCACGTACCAACAGTCTATTAGGGTTTCTCAATGTACTTCTAGGAGAGGGGCATCCTTGTCCTGTTTGTTGTCACCCACGTGATTTGCAAGCTCCGGGCATGAGAGCTTTGCCACCTCAAAGCGGTGCCAGTTCTGTAGATGTAACTAATCCGCTGTTGACTTCAGCTTGGAGCCATTGCCAGCACTACAGAGTGCGGCGCAATAGTTGTTGGATGGCATCGCGTTTGGATCAGGGTAAGCTGGAACTAATCTAAACAAATTTGCTAAACAAAGCTAACTTTGGATAATTGTGACCTAATGCTCCGACTATCACTCGCACGCAAAGAGCGTGAACACAAAATGTAGCTAAGTTAACAAATTCCGATCGAGCAGTGGCGTATCATTTGCGATTGTAGCTCGAAGTACTATGGCGGCGGTGCCGCAACGCTCCAGCTCTCGCCATAGCTTTACAGACTAGGCATGATATTTTTCCGTATTGAAGCTCCAAACCTTGGAAAAGATTCGGGTTGACCAATTTTCATGAGAAAACTTAAGTAGGCGAGAGACATAATAACATTTGCTTTTGGGAAAATCGGGAAAATCAAGTATAAAGTAAACTACCCTATTCTAGGCCAAATGGGAGCAAATCCTTTTGTGGACAAAATTATACTAGTGGTGTACATTTCAAAACTAGAATGTGTAACACTCGGGGCACCACTACTATAATTTTGCCCACTATGAACTTGCTCCCATTTGCCCCAAAATGGGATAGTTTATCTTAGTTTGGATAAAGGTGAACTATTGTTTGCTATGTTGCATTTGGAATGATTTAATAAGCTTTAGTTTGGTGATCAATTTTGGAGGAAGGGTAGCTTGAGAATTAGGGACACTTTACACCTAAAGGCCAAGCCAATTCATTGTGTAAGAGGCCCAAAATCCTTGCTTGTGATTGGACAAAAGTTTGAACTCCTCACTTGTGATTGGACAAAGGGCTGAAATTTGTGCAATCGGCCTCTAGAGTGATGGCCCTGCCTCTAGGTGTAAAGCGTCCCTTACTTTTCTTATCAAGCACATTGTGAAAAACAAACTACTCAATGAACTTCTGAGGTTAACCCCTATGTACCCAAGCCTTTCTAAGTGTGTTTTTCTTGTGAAAAAAGAGCATGGGCTTATAGTTCTCTTCAATGAAGCAAATTGAAGTTTTTCAAAATCTTTCCCCACAATGTTTGCGAAATTTACATATAAGAGTTTTTGGTATCAGAGATGATATGAATAATTAAAAATCGTGTTAGTACACTAAAATGCACTTCCAAAAACCTTTAATTCAAATGAAGAGCTATCAAACTCATTACACAATCTACCTTGCAATTGTTGAAATGCAATTTTTTTTATAAATAGAAATTGAAATCAACTCCAAATCAACACTTGCATGTTTAAATTTTCAATGGTGAAAATCATGAAAATACTTGACACTTTCCATTGAGACCACTTTCTAAGCAAATGGATAAGTACAAGTTTCTAGATCTCAAAATCAAGTAAAATTAGCAAGCTTTACTCTTTCACTAGTGGTACATATATGCCATTGAGGACCTCTCAAAAATCAAATATTTAAATTCCTTCAATGAAAAATAAAAGCTTCCAATAGTGAACCTTTAATACTACCTATAAAAAAAATTCAAAACAATCACAAGAATTTAATTGCTGACACACAAACATGCTAAAATTTTGGTTGACCATTTATGGTCAATAAAGTAGTTAGGGGTTAAGGTATGTATTCAAGGCAATAATTGTGCTCTAGAATGTACTCCTTGTGTACATTGTGATTGCATAAAATACATGTCAAAAACACATCACACTACTTTTATTGCCGCTTTGTTGTCTTAACGACTTAACCCCTAAAGAACCAATATGCGTTTTTTGGCAACATAGAAATTTTTGGCAGGTACTTGTGACTAGATATTTCTATATTTTAGGCTAAAATTTTAATAGAAGGTGGGGACAAGGAATATCTTTCATATGCATTAAAATTCATGACATTTGGAAATAGGAGTCAAAAGTTCTGGCCAAATATGTTATTTTTTTCACAAATGGGCAATCCGGGCAGATTGAAAAAATCTCTTTTTTCAAAAATAAAAATTTGAATTAGTTTTTTAGCTTTATATATACGTGTAAAGCTTTGAATCATTCCATTTCAATCAATGAGTCAAAAGTTATGAGGAATTTTAGTTTGCAGGCAGTTATGGATTCTCTACTCTAAAATAAACTTTCAAGTCCTTTATCATACTCAATTTTCATATTTTTTGAAAAAAATAAAATTATAGGATGTAGATTGTTTATTACAACATAACAACCATTGGGATTGGCATTTTTCAGTTCCATAATAAAATTCTTGATAATTTTGTATTTTGAATCGTTATCTACTTCTTTCTACTTATTATTTTTTTCTATATATTGTACAATTCCAAGTGATGTGAAAATTTTCAATTTTATAGCCAATTTGATTTGAAAAATGTATCCAAAGAGTAACCACCATTTTGGAAAAAAATTCATACAAATGTGACCTTCTGAAGTGCAGCTGCACGTTTTTCCGCAGGGTCAAAAAAACGTTTTTGTCAATTCAAATGCTAATATCTTGTAATCCACGCGGTGAAAATTTCTGAAATTTTTACCAAGTGTTTCCAAGTTAGCATACTACAAGATCATACGGTTACAAGTGTCAAAAAAAAATTCAAAAATTTGGTACTTGTACTAAAAATGGCAATTTCTGAGCATTTTCAAGGAAAACATAGTCATGGACCTTTAGGGTTAAACAAGTTGTAACATATTGTGGATACAATTGTTGAAAATGTTCTTGGCATTGAAGTGTATCTTTGAACAACAGTCTCCCAATTTATGCTCATTTCATGCAAACCCAAAGTCAATTTTCTCTCTCAATGTTCACTAGTGGTATATCCCATTTTGATACATGTCAATTTTACATCAGGCTGCCCTTTGTTGTCTTACACAAATTGTAACACATTTGCTGATACTTTGGTTGTGACATTGACATTGAAGTATGTCCTTGAACAAACAGTCTCCCAATTTACTCCCATTTCTTGTAAACCCAAAATTACTTTTCTCTGTCAATGTTCACTACAGTAGTGGTAAATCCCATTTTGATCTATGACATGGTTCAATTAGTGAGTAGAGAGTACAGTCCAAGTGTGGCTTGCTCTTGGGATGGATGTTTGGAGTTGATGTTCACCACTTTGGCGGAGCTGTCATGTAAAGTGCACACCCAATTGCTGACGTATTTATCATGCAACCAAGTCGTATAGATATGTGTTGTTTGAATGAATATATATAACTTAGAAGTGGGCTACTTCTTCATGGTCAAATATTTTGCAAAATGGTTTTGAGTTAAGAATGCAGTTGGTGTCACTATCTACGTCATAAGAAACCAAAGTAGAAACTTCAATAACATTTAGCCTTCTGTAAACTAAGGTAGAAGGTCCATAAACCAACCATCTAAGCACTGGAACTGAATTTTAGGCAGGTGAAACTTCTCAAAATATTTTTCAGTGAATTTTCCTTCAAAGATAAGAGGAGTTGGCATCTAATCCAAGTCGTTTCATATTTTTTGGATCATTTTTGAATTAGTTATGAAATTTTGAAGTTGAACTACCCTAGGGCTCTAAAACCGCCCACCCCTGAAATGTACACTGTTGGTACATCAGTGAAGGCTATGAAAAAACAACATGTACAAACTGTGTACATTTATGGGGTGGGCGGTTCTAAATGCCCGAACTGTTCTCGAGCCTTCTACCTTAAGGTAATAATAAATGGAAATTGATGTACACTATGTGTGCAATTAAAAAGCTTCACACAACTTAGACTAAGGTTGAGCCACCCATTCTCAACCAGTGACCCATATTCAACCTATAGGTGCACGTATTTCCAACCAAGGTTGCACCAGATTTTTTGCAACTTAGAATGTGTGTTTTTTCCTTTTCAAGGTTGGAACTAACTGAGTAAGTTCATGAGACATGTCCCAATTTGTGAAAAAGAAAGTAGAAAATAATGAGTAGGAAAAAAGTTCTTGAATGATTGGGATTGGAAGAGTTTAGAAATTGGCCATGGATCTAGAGCACTTTTTGCCTCCCAAAATTCATAGTAATTTCAATTCAAGCAATAAAATTACCAATTTTTTTGCAATTGCCATCATTTCTATTGATGCACCTCTGAGAATATTTGTTTTGACTTACACTACTCCAGATTATGTCGGAATTGCTTATTCGGTCGGTTATGGGTGGCTCTGCCTTTATAACATATTCAATAGATAGACTCCTTAGCAACTCAATTGTCAGATTTGACAAAAATTAAATTTTTTCTTCAAAATGCCACATGATGCATGTTACAGTATAACTTCCTTTAAATAATAGCCTTAGGACCAAAGGAAAATATTATATTAAAAAGGTTAATTATTGCATTAGAGAAGGGCTGTAGCATTAATGACATTTGAATTTTTTTTCAGTGGATTGCAATTTCGTGGCACTCTTGGATTGAAGTCATGTTTATTATAGTGTCATTTGGATTCCAAGTTCAATGAAAGTTGCTTTTCATTTTTTATTTTGTAAATCTTCAATGCATCTAGGCTAGGACAGAAGAAATAATATCACTTTAGAGAGGTTGTTGACTTACAGAAGTTCACTTTATAGAAAATTTATTGTACTTCAATCTCACAATCTCACAAATGAATGTGTAGAGAACATGATTGGTTGCTACGAATAGATAATTTTATTTGGTCTACAAAAAATTACTCATATCCACAAATACAAGTCAAATCTCAAGAAAACAAGTACTAAATAATGTTCCAAGGCCCTAAAACCATTGTGGAATTTTATGGTAGTAGTCTCCCTAATGATGCCACCCAGGACAGCATCTGACATCAACATACAGCACTCACCGCTGATGTGTGTTTGTCTTACCTACACTAAATAGTGAAATTGGGTTGCCTTGACAATTAGGTTGCCGCTTACCCTAGAGAAGTTACCTCATGACTAATGCTTGTCTAGATGGAGGCACATACTAATCTCTAATCCCAAGCCACGAATCAATGCACCAACCCATGCCATACACATTGTTCTTACTTTATTGAATCCTTCTAAAGTAACTGGACGTATTGATATAGTGTAGAATGTTGAGAAATTAGTACGGGGCAACCTAATTTCACTATTCAGTGTAGTTACGTTCCATTGAGTTTCAATTTCACCAATTACTAGTCCTTACCCAGCTCCCGAAAATGGAGGAACCAAAAAAAGCAGGCATCAAAAACCTCAGTTTGTGCTTGACTTGGAACCAAGTCATGTATGACCACTATGGCACAAAATAATTTAGAAAGTGAGTTTTTAGAACCATCAATTCCTGCAGTGAGGGTGGTGTTTGGTGCCGTCACTTGCGAAAGATCTTGGAGTCCAATTTGGAGTGATTTTATTCTTCTTTGCTGGCAGATTGGACCGTGTTTGTCAAGTTGTCAACGTGATCCTCAGGTTCTCATGTACAGTTCTGTTTTTATCAATGGAAGTGTCCATGTGTTTCAAAAAAAAAGGTTGTCAACGTGGGTGCCTCACCTTCAGTACAGAAGGATGGACCCATGACCACTGATTTCAAGCCTCACTGCCTATCACTCAGTTTCCTACCATTTTGCAACTAACCTCTAAAAGACCGGTATGTGTTTTTTGACTGTCTAGAAATTTTGGGCAGGTATGTGTGATTAGAGATTTCCATATTTTAAGCTGAAATTTTAATAGAAGGTGGGCACGAGCAATATCTTTCATATGCACTAAATTTTAGCACATTTGGAAATAGGAGTCAAAAGTTATGGCCAAATATGTAACTGGGTAGTCTGGGCAGCAAAAAAAATTTGGCAAAAATCTGATTTTTTTTTTAAATATTTTTTTCTCGTAGATTGTATTTTTGTCTATTTGGAAAGCTTTGATTCATTTCATTTGGATTTGTTATGAGAAAGTTATGGACATTCTTGTTTTTCGGGCAGTTAGAGCATCTTCTTGAAAAAAATAACTTGTAGGATTGATTTCTAAATGCTATTTTTGCAATTTTTCAAAAAAAAAAATTCTTGTTGTTTAGTTTACTTGCTAGAACATTCTCATCATTGGGATTAGTGTATTTTAATTCCATCTAAAATATATTAATATTTTAGATTTTCCTTCTATCTCGTACCTACTTCTACTTAATAAATTTTTTAGGAATGATAATTAAGTTTTTTTGAATATTTTTTTTCCCCTAGACTCTCAATTCAATTCTCCACTACAAAGATTTGAAGCTCAAAACTCTGTAGTGCAAAAAATTTAAGTTAAAAATGTTTAAAGTCAAAAAATCTACTCCCGCAATGTGCTAAAATACTTGTTTTTTCCACTTTAAACGCAGATATCTTGCAATCTGAGCAGTCAAAAATTTTGAAATTTTTTCCATACATTCTCATACTAGTTAGGTGTAAGATCCTATGGTAAAATGTGCAAAAAAAACATTTCTCAATTTTTTTTATTCCTTGCTATAGAAATGGCAGTTTTGAGTGTTTTTTGACAGAAAAAAGGCCTTAGGTCATTAGGGGCTAAGGTAGGAGGTTCAGAAATGGAGCATCTAAGGGCTGGTCCCCCTTTTTCATGTATTTACTTGGACAGGAATATTTTTAGCTCATTTTTCAGACAAAGAGAAATTGATGAGGAATCTAATCCAAGTGGTTTCGTATTTTTCCTAGCATTTTTGAATTACTTATGAATTTTCAAATGAATTGGGTCGTAGGTCCCTATTTGTGACCCTAGGTCTTTCATAAACGGCTCACTTGCAATTCTAAATAAAAATGGTGAAAGCAAAGAGAATGATTGGCTCTTGCAATTAATAATGCTTTTTTCATTAATTCATTTAATGACTATACTGGTCAAATTTCAAAACCAACTCATGTCCATTTTGCAGTCATTTATAGGGTCCATTCTTAATGCCCGCTCCATTTTACAGCCTCCTACCTTAGATATGAATGAAATTTTTTGTATTTATTTTTTAAAGATGGAACTACATGTCTTCTATATTTCATAAAAAATTTAGATTATTTTTTGAAAAATTGTTTTTTTTGAGAATTTTTGAAGAAAAAGTGAAGAAAAATCATATTGAATAGAAAAATATTTGAAAAAATCAGAAAATTTCTCCATGTGTGTATATTACGGTGACAAATATCATGGTGTAAATTCAATTCCCGTATCATTCTATAATTAGAAAATTATAGACATTGAAAATGCATCCAAAGTTCAAATTGCAATAAAATATTCAATATTAGGAATTTTTTCAAAATTCAAATTGGAATAGAAACTAGAGTAGATGACCTTCATTTTGTTAGTTGGGTTCAAATTCAAAAAATATCATTTTTGGGGAGAAATTTCAGATTTAGAGCACAAAGCAACAACTTCTCAAAATACACTAAAATAGCATATTTTGTGATCCATTTTTTTACTAACTTCTCATTTACTTGAAGACAAACACTAACAAGACTACAAACTCAACTGAAGACTCTTCATAACCCACCAAGAAAGGTCAACAACAAAAAAGTGGATGAAAAAATGCTTCCAATCTCTGAATAAATCAACAGTGTTGTCATCCAAAAGCCACAAAATGGCTCTAACGACGTTACTGGGTTAAAGATGCACTATTGGTTGGCAACCACATGAAGAATATCAGCATCAAATGCACTCTCATCTCCTTTTGAATGGCCAAACGAAAAGATGAACTACCAAACTTTGAGAGCAGGTTTGGCACTTTAGGTTTGGCCAAATATGTAATTTAAGTTTAGAAACCAACTTCGGCACTTTAAAATATTATCTATTTTTGAGAAATCCGGCATTGAATTCAAAAAAATCAATAATATTCAGCATTTATCTCATGTAGCTTCAAAAGCCATTTATTGTGAGTGTTCATAGATGAGAAGACAAGATCTTTATACAAGTGGAGTCGTAGAAGGTGAAACAACCCATGTGGGATATGTAAATTAGAATATGTAAATTAGGATTAGTAGGAACTCAATTGCTTATAGTTAACTCAAAAGTAGGAATTGTGTTCAAAGTAGGATTTCTAACCTCATTTAGGCATAGTAGAATAACTTTTTTCAAAAGCCTTTGAACTAGATTAACCCCTAAAGGACCATTGCCCCTTCGGGGAACAAATGGCATTTTGGGCAAATATTTACGGGCTAAAATTTTGTTGTGATTTTTTGAAACTTTTAATGAAGATAGAAAAATTGATAATTTTTGTGGGAATATATTTTTTTTCAGAATCGGTGTGTAGGAATAATAGTTATGACCAAATAAGTTCAAAAACAGGGACAAGGGCAGCTTGGACAGCAAACAAAATTTGCAAAAATTTAATTTTTTTTTAATATTTTTTTCTCATAGATTATATTTTTTTCTATCTGGAAAGCTTTGATTCATTTCATTTGGATTTGTTATGAGAAAGTTATGGACATTCTTGTTTATTGGGCAGTTAGAGCATCTTCTTGAAAAAAATAACTTGTGGGATTCATTTCAGAATGCAATTTTTTCAATTTTTCAATTTTTTTTTTCATGTTTTAGTTTACTTGCTAGAACAATCTCACCATTGGGATTAGTGTATTTTAATTCCATCTAAAATATATGAATATTTTAGATTTTCCTTCTATCATATACCTACTTCTACTTAACAATTTTTTTAAGAATGATAATTAAGTTTTTTTGAATTTTTATTTTCCTAGACTCTCAATTCAATTCTCCACTATGAATATTTAAAGCTCAAATCTCTGTAGTACAAAAAATTTAAGTTAAAATGTTTAAAGTCAAAAAAATCTAGTCCCGCAATGTGCTGAAAAACTTGTTTGTTCCACTTTAAATGTTGCAATTTGTGCGGTCAAAAATTCTAAAAGAAATTTCACACATGCTTATACTAGTTAGGTGTAAGATCCTATGGTTAGATGTGCAAAAAAAACATTTTTCAAATTTTTTTACTCTTTGCTGTAGAAATGGCACTTTTCAATGTTTTTTGGCAGAAAAAAGGTCTCGGTCCTCTAGGGGTTAATTCAAAAAATCAAGGTAACTTTCATTTCAAAACCCACTTGAGATTTCAAACCTCCAATCAAAAGTTATGGACAAAATTCATAGAGGGGTTGGAAGGAACATTTTCTTTGACATTTTCAAACACCCTCTCTAAATTTTATCCATTATTTATTTTGGGAGGCTCAAAATCACAAACGGGTTTCTGTAAATGAAATTTAGGTAAATTTTTCATATTTTCTGAGTTCAAAGGTTTTTGAAAAAAAATATTTTACTATGCCAAAATGAGGTCTAAAGTTTTGCTCAATTTGAACACAATTCCTTCGTTTTCGATAATGAGCAATCAAGCTCTCATCTTCAAATTGTTTCATATCTTTTGAGGATTCATGACAAACAATGGATTTCATTATAAAATGACCTCTCCATTCTCCACTCTTCATTATAAATGTCAACAAAATAATTCCTTCATTTTGCCATCCAAAAATTTCTTATTGGTAGCTTGTCAAATGATAGATTCGTATTTGATTCAATGGATTGTTATTGGATTTTTGACAAACATTCTTTACATTTATAGTAAATCTGTATGGTCCCAAAATTATCATAAAAATTCATCATGATTTTTTCTTAATAAATTTATGCCGAACCTGCATTTAATCCAAGTACGGTAGTCATGGCATGAATTGATGTGGGGGTATCAATGAGGAAATGCCCCAAGTAAATACCCCTTTGTTGCATGATCGATCATGGCAAGTAGTACAACAACCTCCTACAAAGACTTCTGCAGCTGAATGGGGCTGCCTGTTGCAACTTCCCTGGTTTTGTGGGGTGTGGAACTGTGGACTGGACTGTGGAGGGCATCTTTTTCAATGGATGGACGGAGTCCGGCGATCATGGATTCACGGCTCCCTGATAAACAAATCATTTTTTCCACAACAATGTGTGACATGTTTCACAACTCATTTTGTGACTAAAGAACCATCATAAAGAACCATCATAAAGTGAGATGTTGGTTGGTTGTTACATTATTTTAGTGAGATACTCAGTGGGCAAAGGTGAATGTTAGGGATTTAATCATAGCGACAAGGTATTAACCCCTAAATGTCCAAGGCCTTTTTTGAACTTCTAAGAATTTGCTCTAAATTCTTAGAAGAACAAAAAGCCAGCATTTTGATAAGATGTACGTAGTATCAATTTTTTTCAATTGTAATCGTACAAATTCAAACTAGACATGTTAGAGATCACATGGAAAAGAAAACACAACAATATTACTTATGAATTGAAAGATTATAATGTTTGAACATGAGGGTGTTAAAACTGCAAAACTAACTTGTAGTCTTTCAATCCTCTTTTTACATGCCAAATCTAAAAATTTGGTCACCAAAAAAATATGAGGTTAAAGAACCTAATATGCATAAATCCAATCAATTTAAGGCTTCTCAAAATCTACTCTATAATTTCTTTGAATGAATTTCCAAGGTGATTTTTTCTTCAAGATCTAGTATATTTGAGGCTCATTTCCAAGAGCCCTTAACACTATGGAAAGTGAAGATTGAGATAAATATCCTGTTGCACAAAATCTTGAAAAGGAAAATCATAATCAATCATTTCCAGAATTGGATTTTTGCTAAGACTAGACTTCAAGAAAAAATTTACAAAAATGCAAACTACTAAAAATAGCAAATTGGATAGGTTTTATTAAAGTTCAAAGTATTGTCAACAACAAAATTTGGTGCCTCAAGTTAATGGCCATGCATTCAACCACACAAGGTGGTGCCATGTGGTGATCCCTATGTAGGCATCCCAAATCCACAGTTGATGCATGACAGGACCAAAAAGACGAATAACTTAGAGCATCCTTAGTCCTAACAATATATTGGCCCACATGTTATATTTTTAACTTTTGTATAGTGTATAATTAGAACTTGAAATTTTTATTGTTGGAAAAACATCCGAAAGCATTTTGAGTACTGGTGCAAGAAAATTCAAATTTGGACATTGTACAACCACTTCAAAAACAAGGTAAAAGTGAGAAATTATAGAGGTCTCAGCAAATCACGATTACCAAAGCAAAATTTGGCCATTGACACATTAAATTGCAAATAGTAAGTTCTAATTAAACACCATGCAAAAGTTTAAAATATACTATGTGGACTAATATACCCGCTTAGGACTAAGGATGCCTTTACCAGAGGCATCACTAGATCCCTAGCAATTGCCCGTCACTATAAAAAACATGTGTTTTATGTAACATTTTCATGATTCCAAGCAACGAATTTTAGTGGATGTCCAATAAAACAACTTGTGTTTTTATGTCAATAATCCCGATGTAACATAATTGGACGTGATTATTGACGTAAAAACACAAGTTTTATTGGACGTCCACTAAAATTTGTTCCCTGAAATCATGAAAACGTCATATAAAATATGGGATTCTTATAGTGCGTAAAAGTGATGTTTTCAACTCCAAGATCCCATTTACTTGGTTGTGCCGGTCCCTCTTCCCGAGCTCCGGTCCTTTGGAGCAGACTTCAACAGACCTTTGCCATCTCCATCTTCCAAGGTAATTAAGCTCGCACTGCATTGTGCAGCTTGGGTCCAGCCTCACCAATATACAAGCTCTTGTTGGAAAGCGCTATTCATTCTATTGAATTTCAAGTTAAGGTGAATGTACCCATATCCGATCACTTAAGGAATTTCCTAGCAAATGATGAGCAGTTTTAGGCGCAAGAAATTTTTTCCATGTAGAAAGATAAGAAATATGGTGATTCCCAAATTTTTATTATTTTATTCGCAAAATTGAAGTTACTATGATTTTTGGGAGTTAAAAAGTTGTCCGGACTAATAACCAATGTCTAGAGTCATTCAATTCCGATCATCTAAAAAACTACTTTCCCGCTCACTATTTCCTACTTTCTTCCTCATTACTTTGGACATGTGTCATAACCTTATTAGTTCCAACCTTGAAATTTATTTTTTGAGCTTTTCAACCTTGGTTGGAAATAGTGCCCAGTATAGGTTGGCTACAAGTCGTGATCGACTATGGGTGCATCTACCTTATGCATGACTCTTTGGAGGTTTTGATGTTGGGAATAGAATGTGGGTGATTGTATGTGCGTTTAAATCTCTAAAGTCTAGCATTGCTGAATTGAAAGAGGATATTTGAAGATTTGAAATTCAAGGTATTAATGTGTCTTACAGTGAACATTTGAAGGCTTGGATGGGTTGGATGGGTTGGCATGTGGTTAATAATGTGTCAAACCTTTGGGGTCTATAATTGTGATTCAGAAAATGAAAATCTAGAAAAGAGAATTTCGAGGATTGGGGATTGGTTGATTGATGAGGTTGTTGTGTGTTATAGTGAGCATTTGAAGAATTTGACTTCAAGAATGATGGAGACTCTAGCAATGGGTGTTGCCGTTGCAACCAGTGGGTTGTCCATTAGGGCGGCTGTTTAGAGTACATAAACTTTCTGATCGGCTACACCATCGGTGTTCACAGGCAAGAGCCTACGCATGTGTAGGTTGAACACGCAAATTGCATCGCCAAAGGCCCGCTAGTGTGCATCATAGTGAAGGCATTGAAGACATAGCAACTGAGCAAAACGACGCAACTATCAAAGGACGATGGCAACAATGACGTGTAGAGGACGACGTCAAAGGGTTTGGACGTGAAGATCTCCATCAAGGACGTGGATATGGGTGGAGTTCAAGGGCAAAACGGTGTTTGTGTGGGTGGACTTGAATGTACCGTTGAATGACAAGATGAGCATCAAGGCTTTTTTTTTGGCTTTCTGGTGCCAGATTGCACCAGAAAAAAAAATCTAGCTAAAAAAGGTTATAAAAAATGCCAAAAAAATTGGATGAAATCGCCAAACAACTTTGAAATTAAAAAATATATTAGATGAAATCGCCTAATTATGGATGAAAATCATACTATACATCCAATAAGTGGATGAATGTTGCAATTTGGAGCACTACTATAACATTTTATATCGCCGCTATGCCACTTCTTCAAAAATGAAAAAAAAGCCCTGATGAGCATCGCGGACAACACGTGCATCCGGACGTTGCTGCCGACCATCCCATACTTGGCGAAGGCAGCTCGGTTCCAGGCTCACTAGTTTACAAGCCTTTGTTGGAAAGTGCAATTCATTCCATTGAATTTTGAATAAAGCATGACTCAATCTTGGAGGATTTTATGTTAAGAATGGAATGTGGGTGATTGTGTGTGCATTCAAATCTTTGGGGGTCTAGCATTGTGATTCTGAAATGCCAAACTGAAAAGAGGAAATTTGAGGATTTGGTATTCGGAATTTAGGGAATTGATGTGTCTACTACGAGAGAATGGGGCATTTTTTAAGTGTAATGTTGGGAATGGAATGTGGGTAATTATGTGTCAAACCTTTGGGGGTCTATAATTGTGATTTTGAAAATGCAAATCTTGAATACAAGATTTTGAGGATTTGGAGATTTGGAATTGGGGGATTCAAGGATTGATGATGTTGTTGTGTGTTACATGGAGCATTTGAAGAATTTGACCTCAGGGTGGAGACTCTGGCCATGGGTATTGCCGTTCCCGCCAGTGAATTGTCCGCTAGGGCAACCGTTCAGAGTGCACAAACTTTTTGATCGGCGGAGCCATTGGCGTTTGCCGACAAGAACCTGCACATTTACAAGTCAAACACGCAAATAGCGTCTCCAGAGGCCTAAATAGTGCACATCTTGAACAATGTGCCAAAGACATACACATGGAGAACAAGGAGGCCTTACTCCCCCCCGAGTATTTTTTGGGAGTCTAATGATAGCCCCCCCAATAGTACCCGGGGGGGTATCGACCTCCCGGTCTTCCTGTGATAGTAGCTGAACAAAACAGCGCATACAATTGCCAAGGGACAATAGCAACAATGGCAAGCAGAGGCTGGCGTCAAAGGGTTCAAATGTGAAGATGTCCATCAAAGACAAGGACACGGGCGAGTTCAAGAGCAAAACAATTTTTGTTGAAAGCATGATCATTACTTGTATGAATTGCGTGGGTGCCTACAAGGGATAATAGTGCCATTAGTTTATCAAAGTATATATATTAATGTAAATGAGGACCTTCACACCTTCTTTAAAGGGCCATCTCAAGGATCCAAACATCCTCTGCCAATGTTTTTTGCCCCTATTAGGTGGGTGGTTTAAACAATGATTTTTATATTTATAAATAACATGAGTATCTTCAAGAGAAATCCAATCCAAATCATTTTGTAATTTTTGGAGCTAAAAGCACACAATATTCTAGGAATCTTCAAAGCTAAAAGGATAAGGTACCTTTTCATGCCACTAGACTCCTTAAAAATGAACATCTTGGTGGCAATTGGATGTCAACATGGGTACGATGCAGACTTTACCCAACACACATTCCATCAAATTGAATATAAGTGGCAAAATTAGAAGGACAGTTAGGTTAAGTAACCTTATATATTTTGTCATGCGGAATTTCCTTGCAACCATTTCTACATAGCTTTGCGCTTGAATTAGAACCTCAGCGTCCATGTTGTTGGGCAAAGATTTGTTTGGTCTCACTATCCAAATCGTGCAAACCCATTGGCACTGGTTCAACGTTGGTGGTATCGTTCAGCACTGGAGCGTGAACGCTCTTATTAAAAAACTTGGATTATTTACGTACTGGACCAGGGCACGATACTAGGGATAGTAGTGCCTGGCACGATTATTCTTCAAGCGGGCAATTATTTCTCGGACACGCCATCCAGGCTGGGGTGTCGAGGGATACCTGCAGTGGGAAGCCTCGAACTCTGCCCTCGCCCTCTAGGAAAGGCCATCACAGAGAGGAACGCCCTCGACCGGAGGCTTCCCACTAAACAATATTCGTCACATTCGTCGCCCAAGTCAATTCCATCTTGGACTGTCTCCGATGTCCCACCCAGACCTAAATCATACAACC
Source organism: Pseudisothecium myosuroides (assembly GCA_951799445.1). Classification (NCBI taxonomy): domain Eukaryota; kingdom Viridiplantae; phylum Streptophyta; class Bryopsida; order Hypnales; family Lembophyllaceae; genus Pseudisothecium; species Pseudisothecium myosuroides. The sequence goes on along the minus strand of OX637287.1, from coordinate 31,960,925 downwards.
TTCGCACAACCTGATGCATCAAGGGCCTCTCTGCGCTTCTGATCCTCGCACACCACAATGCCAACTCCACCAAGCCCACAAGCTCGTCGCTCTCGAAATCGTCTCTCAAACTGGGATCTGCTAAACCAGCAACTTGTTCGTCTCTCCAAGCTTCGCCAACCTGCCCATCAATGCCAACATATGCACGCATTCATAGTCTGTAGCCTTCCATTCAACAGAGGTGGAAATCCACCCACTACAGTAATGTTTGTAGCAACGTTCTGCAAATGGCTGAAAACAATAAAACATGATTCCAAAAATAACCTTCAACATCTGTACTGAACATTGTCCAAAGTGAACAGCGATTTTGAACCTGCTGGCTGAAAAATGTGACATGTTTGCTGCAGTATGTTTAAAAATTTTCATGTTTGCTGTTCTAAAACATTGCGTGAAGCTAATAACGTTGCTGAGAACGTCGCTAAACCGTCCAAATTCGAGATGCGATGTAGATTCTTTCTCTAATTCCATTCCTGTCTATTCAACCTAAATGCATCACGCCTAATCACCAGCTCTTTCCAAGAAAACGTTCGGCCCGGGGAGCTAACCTTCTGAGCAATGTACATGTGGGGTAGTCCAGTGAGAATCTCCATCAACACAACCCCAAATGCATACACATCACTCTTCTCTGTTAGCATTCCCGTCTTATGGTATCTGCAACCCAAGTAAAACCACCAGACTTGCCAATATCAGCATCAAGAATGTGGATTCCCATGATGGTGGGATGGCAAACATCGAATCTAGTCCACTCGGAGAGCTTGCACAGAACCTAGCCAACAGAGGAAAACGAAAGGATTGGGGAAGCTGCAAGTCTCACTCTGGGTCAAGATATCCCGGAGTGCCTCTCACCAACGTTGTGACATGAGTGGCATCTTCCTGCCTCAGTTTGGACAGCCCGAAATCCGCCACTTTGGCCACCAGTTGGTCGGTGAGCAAAATGTTGGTGCTCTTCACATCGCGGTGGATGATGGGCGGAGAGCATTTATCATGCAGGTACTCCAGCCCTGCAAAAGAGCAGTTTTCAGTGACCGTCACCCAGGGAAACTCGCACACCATCTGCAGTCGTGCACTGAAACCCTAAAACACTCGACACCAACAATGTGAATGATACGAACTGTAATTTACCTTCCGCAACTTGAAGAACGATGTTGGCTCTCTGTCGCCAGCTCAACGGATTCTCGGCACTGCTCTCCCCTGCGGACCAAATGAGGTGTGTCGGTCAGCTTGGCTGGGATATTAGAATCAGTGCAGCAACATGAAATTGGCTTCAATGCAGAGCACGTCATGAGACAGGTTTGGATTCACCTTGCAATCGCTGGCGAAGATCTCCGCCACCCATGAACTCGTAGATCAAAACCTGGTGCACGCGAGTGCAGCTGAACCCAACCAGAGACACCAGGTGCTTGTGATGCACCATGGACAGCAGCTCGATCTGCAGAAGCACAATGCTCATGATCACTTGTGTCTCAGGTAATAACAACTTCCCTGGCTGGACATGCGACCATACTGAGCTTGATTTTCAAGCAAACTTAATCTCAAGTTGATTTTCGTGGATTGAAGAATGTCCAGGGGTCCAATATTGTTCTCCGAAACTACCTCATTGAAGAACTCCTGCTTGCTTTGATGCGAATTCGCTGTCAACACTTTGGCTGCCACCTCTCGCCCGTCCGACAACTTCCCTTTATACACCACACCGAATCCCCCGCTCCCAATCATATTCTTGTAGTTCTTGGTTGCTTGTTTAATCTTTGCCTGCGAAAATGCGTAGGACGTCCCCCCTTTGGCCCTCAGTCGCGCCTGGAATGCCTTCTCCGATGGGTCAAGAAATCCTGATGCACGAAACAGGAATACCAATGGGTACAATTGTGATGTGCATCCGTTCCATTGCAAATATACTTGATCAGTAAAGAAGGTGACGACAGCAAGGATAATGAAAGTGCAAAGATTTTGGATTTAAGAAATCGAGAGGCTTACTTTCTCGTGTATAGAAATACAACCCCAAGACGATCAAGGCCAGAATTATAACTCCACCAACGCCACCAGCTAGGACACTCAAAATTAATGGAGTAGACGACTTCCCTGAACGCGAGGATGGGGCAACGGGGATGATTTTCCAAAGGACATTACTAGCGTTCGTGATGTCACTGATGCTCCAAACCCCGTCGTTCGGATTACCTTTCAGGATCCAATTTACTCCAGTGACGCCAGATCCGTTGCTGCTCCAGTAAATGACTTCCGAATTGACGTCAAGAATTTGAAGGGAACCATCCGGCTGGAGAGCCAGCTGACAGAGGCTATTGTCCGGCTTGGTCGAATCGGAGTCCCACAGACGCTGATCAGCACTACTTTTGGATTGCAAATTGCAGTCCGGTCCGAGCTCCAGAGTGAATATGAGATTCGTGGTTTGCAGTTTTTCTCCCGCGGAAAGGAAGTAACCTAACGGCATGTATGGAGAATCAGCAAGAGAGTTCTTCGGCGGTTTCCATGCCGTGTAGTCGGTATTCGAACTTGCTTGAAAGTCCGAGTAGTTAAGCCCCGAAACATTAGGGAACCAATCTTGAATTGCATCAAAGAGGTTGTTATTCTGAATACGGGAGATGTTGGAGCCGTAGATGGCCGAACTGCCGTCGTCTCCAAGAAGCACAAATGCGTAGTCCTCTAATTTCCCATTGCCCCAATTTCGAGCCCATAGTGCATTATTGTCCGTTAGCGTACGATTGGCGTCTGTGAAATTGTAGATGACGAAATTTCCATCTTGTTGCATCCAGAGGGAGCAATCAGGCGTGGGTGCGTGATTTGAGAAATTGGTGCCTACAAAAGGCTGAGAGTCCTTATAGACTACAAGATTGCAGTCCGGCCGCATCACTAAGGAGTACTGGCCGTTTGCGCTTGTGAGGTACTGTTTGGGCTTCACCTCAAGGTCATTGCCCACGAGGACATTTACTGCAAATACGTCTAGAACCCATTGCATAGTAAACAGGACGAGAACAAGAGGCGCGAACCAGTGACTCATCGTCTTCGGATGCATGCGCTTAAGTGATTTAACGCAGGCGGAGGGTGCGACTTCTCATTTCACACTCGAGCTTGCAGACAAATTGCCTCAACTGGAATCCGAACATCACACACGGAGTCAGACTGAAAGTCGTTAGTCCTTGTAAGTAATACAGTGCAACACTTGCTGTTCGCCTGGAATCTCTGACCCAATCATCCATGGCTAGCATCAGTTGGGTGGCTAGCTGAACTGAGTCTGAGAGAGACCCTGGTTTGCGGTTGTCGGAAATTTCATTTACACTACCGGTATTAGTTTATCTGCTAATCATCCAGAGTGTTCTCCAGAATTGACGATTTGAGAAAAGTCGTCATTAAGAACTATTTGGAAGAATATTTTGGAATTGACATGCCAACAGAAGTGGTAGATTTTGAGTTTCAGAATCCATCCGTATTATTAGATTCACCAATGCTATTACCAATATTGTGTTTTTTTTAAAATTTGAAAGCAAAATTTCAAAAATCTTTCAAAATTTGATTACAAGCAAGATATTATCATTTTTTTTAGTAAAATTTGTTGGAATGGATTTGAAATGAGGTTCACTTGACATAGTGATTTTTTGAAATTTTTGTGTTCTTAAAATCTGTGACCTCATTTTTCCAAATCCAGCTTTGAACAAGAGTCAGTGCAATTTTGGCTTGGTCAACCACTTGACATACTTCCACATTTGTAATTTTAGAAGAATATTCACTCTGTAATTGAACACCAAAGTAACACCAAAGTAACACCAAATTGAACCATTAGATAGGAGAACAACTTGATCTACAAATTAAGATGACTTTCATTCCAACAATAATGAGGATGAAACTTGAGTTTCAATCTGTTCATCGTCTAGAAATTGGACATTGGAGCACTTAGAGGTTAAACAAAATATTGAGCAATTACATTTTTGCAGGCTTTAAGCATGGCTTGGGTGTACGAACTGGCTGGTCAACAGACGCAAACTTGTATAAGAGCATCTCCTACCACCCTCTTGGTCAAATGGTTTTCTAAAGGGAGAGGGGCGGAGTCAGGTATTTGGTGGCAAGGAGGGGCTAGAAAATCTCATGCGGTTTAGAGCAAGAGGGCTAACAAAGGACTTCTTTGACAACAACCAGCAAGTGACTTGGAGCCACCATGGCAAAGAGAGGTTGCCGTAAAGAGCCGCATCCTTTACAAACTAGTACAAAGATAGGGAGCTTCTCACAAAGCTTTCTTTTGTCTACAATTTCTTCAAAAAACCTAATTTTTTTAATCTAAATTTTGAAAAAATCTAAAAAAATTCTATAATCACACAAACTTGCATCCAAATGTTAACTTATATAATATACACAAAATAGTAAAATTAGTTTGCATTAACCCAAGATAATTACTTTGCAAGCCATTAAAGTCAAAAAATACTTCTATAGATATTTTCATTTGTACACATGGAGGATTACGAGTTGCAATTACAACAGTACCTAATTCAAAAGTAGTGCATTCTTATATAGTAATAATAAATATTTATATTGTATCAAATGTTGAAAAATTAGTATGGGGCAACCTAATTTCACTATTTTGTGTAGAAAATATGTACAAATTCTAAGAAAATTTAACCCTCTACTAGAGACTTCTAGAAAATTTAGTACTCTGTGACTAATGTGACTAATGCCCATTAGTCACATTAGTCACAATTGAGGAAGTTTTCTACTATACCTATCTCTTGATTCAAAAAAATTGCTAGACATTGCCAAAAGTGGCAATAAATCCTAAACAAGCATATTAACCCTTAAAGTTCCTCGACTATTTTTTCACCAAAAACGCTCCAAAATTGCCATTTCTAGGAGAAGTACCAAATTTTAGAAAAAAAAAACAGTTTTGAACACATTTTACCAGAGGATCTTGTAGTATGCTAGTTTAGAAGATGCGGAATTTTTTTCAGAATTTTCCACCATGCAAATTGGAAGATATTAGTATTTGAATTGGTAGAAATCCTTTTTTGGGCCCTACAAAAAACAGGGCAGCTGCACTTCACAAGCTCACATTTGTATGAGAAAAATGTCCAAAATGGTGGTGCTTTTATGAATTTTTTTCCTAGATAAGTTGACTACATGCTTAAGAATTTTCAAATCATTTGGAATTGTACAACATATAGGAAAAAAACAGTAAATAGAAAGAAGTAGATAATGATTCAATATACAAAATTGTTAAGAATTTAGTTATGTAATTGAAAAATGTCAATTCCAATGGTTGAATTTTTTTAATAAACAATCTACATCCTATAATTTTATTTTTTTTAAATATTGAAAATTGAGTGAAATAAACAACTTCAAAGTTTATTTTAGAGTAGAGAATCTATAACCGCCTGCAAATTCAAACTCCTCGTAACTTTTGACTCATTGATTGAAATGGAATGATTCAAAGCATTCCATGTATATATAAATCTAGAAAACCAATTTCAAATTTTTGTTTCAAAAAAAAAAAAAAAAGTTAATCTGCCCGGACTGCCCAAGTTGAGAAACAAACAACATATTAGGCCATAACTTTTGACTCATATTTCCAAATGTCATGAAACTTAGTGCATATGAAAGATATTCCTCGTCCCCACCTTCTATTAAAATTTTAGCCTAAAATATACAAATTTCTAGTTACAGGTACTTGTCCAAAAGCATTATGTTGCTAAAAATAGCAAATTGGTCCTTTAGGGGTTAACTTATGGAATTGAACATGTCAACATCAATTTTTATTTATTTTTGGATTAGGAGTTAAAATAATCCAAAAATTGTGAAAAAATCTAAAAGTTTCCTAATGCTTCTACAAACTTGCATCTAGTATTATATAGTATAAAAAGTATATATACAAATTCTAAAAAAATTTAAACCTCCACTCAAGATTGAATTTTGTGATTCAAGAGGTAAATGTTGTAGAAGATCTTAAAACATTTTCCGCGTACATGAAGAATTTATTGGATTCAAGGTATATGTACCTAAGAGTTGTTCATAAAGGATTCATCTAAAGAGTACAAGAAGAATGAGGCTAGAAGAAGGCCTTCAAATCTAGACCAATAGTGATGTCATAATTAAAAACAATACCCCAAAAAATTGCAATCCTAATTGGTCAAATTTTGGCCAGCTGGGATTGCAATTATTAAATTATTAAAAAAATTGTTTTTTTAGGAAAAATTAATTAATTTTTAGCAGGAAATGTCATTGTTGATCTAATTTCACGGCCTTCTTGAGACTCCATTTTTCTTGAAATGATATTGATCCCACTTCTAAAAAAGGTTGTACATCTCATTTCAGTAAATTTTGTTTGAATGAAAGATGAGAAGAAGTTGCCTTAACAATTAGTAGCCTTCATAGACACTTCTTTTTCATCTCTTGAGTTCTCATCCACAAAATTAATCCATAACATATCAGGGAGAATTAAAGTAAGCTATAATACTAAGAGGTGGTAGAACCTTTATGGTGTGCCAAATTTGTTTTACTAAATCTCGGACCAAATAGTCAAGTCTACAAATAAATGTACAAATGATTTGCCAAAAATCCAAAGAATATATTGAGTCAAATACTAATTTATCATTTGACCATCTACCATCAAGAATATATTTGAATGCAAAATGAAGGGATTGCTTTATTGACATTTGAGTAGAAGTTAAGGGTAGAGAGGTTTTATAATGAAACCCATTTTTTTTGTCATGAATTTTCAAAGGATATATTATAATTTGACAATGAGAGCTTGACTGCTCATTGTTAAAACATACAAATTGTGTTCAAAGTAGAGTTTCAACCTCATTTTGGCAAGAGAGAATAATTTTTTTTGAAAAAAATTTAAAATAAAAAAAAATTGTAAATTCAAACTAACTTTCATCTCCAAAGACCCGCTTGTGATTTTGAGCCTCCAAAAAAAAGTAATGAACAAAATTTAGAAAGGATATTTGAAAATGTCAAAGATAATGTTCCTTCCAATCCTTCTGTGAATTTAGTCTTTAGCTTTTTATTGGAGACTTGAAATCTCCAACAGGTTTTTGGATATGAAAGTCGTCTTGATTTCCCGCATTAATCTCTAAAGTACCAAATTCCATTTTTTGGCTACGTAGATTTTTTGGGCAGCTCACTACAAGTGGAATTTTGTTTTTTTCTTCAAAATTTTCACACAACATAGGACAAGGAATAGCTTTAAGGCCCAACAATTTTCGTGACTTTTGACTACATGGTTAAAAAATTGTTGCATAATATGTTGTTTGTTTCTCAACTCGGGTAGTCTGGGCAAATAAGAAAAAGTCACTTTTTTCAAAAACAAAAATATGAAATTAGTTTTCTAGAGTTATGTATACATGGAAAGCTTTGAAACATTCCATTTTGATTAATGAGATGAAAGTTATGAGAAATTTTAGTTTGCGGGCAGTTATGGATTCTCTACTCTAAAACAGACTTTGAAATTCTTTATTTTACTCAATTTTCAATATTTTTTGACAAAACCCCCCATAGAATGTAAATTGTGTATTGCAATATTACAAACATTGCAATTGGCATTTTTCAATTCCATAACTAAATTCTTGACAATTATGCAAAATCCTCCATTCGAAGTTGGGCCGGGGGACGTGGCTTGACACGGTCCCTAGCTTAGACTATGGAATCCATCCAAGCGCACAAGTGGCAGGACTAGGACCTTACAGGACCACACCCCCTAACAAAACTGAGGACGACGACCACCACCCACATCCTTTATTGGACATTGGTTTTAGATTTTAGGACGTCGGATTAGAGCTTTAGGGTCCTCTTATAACTATGAGCGGCTGAGCTCCTATTAATTCTAATTTACATACTCAACTTGGATTGTTTTACTTCCCCGGGGAGATCACTCCTTGTAATTTAAGGTATACATCTAAGTTAAGAGGATATTTGATGTGGGGCTATTTTATTTTAATAATTGCATTTAAGATGACCGTATTTTTACATAAAAAGCTACAAGGGGCATATTTCCAATACTTTATGTTTTTTGTAAATTCATTCATAGTGGAGCTATTTTACATATAAAATTTTAAGTGTCTGATTTTTTCCCAACTCCACCTCACTTCACAAATTTTCGCTTCCCTCTACAATATATGTGTATAGAGTGTACATCATGAAACCAACAACAATCAATTGAATTCAAGTACCATTGACTAAGTGACAATTTTTAACCCCTGAAGGCCAATTGTCCATTGAACCAACAATTGAAAATCCAAGTAGGTTCCTAAGAATTCAAGTCAATTTTGGTCAAATGCTCACGAAATTTGATAAAATATAAACATGTACTCCCTTGGTGGGAATATTTTTTTTTTCTGCCCTAAACTTTTTAGGTAGCTTAGGCAATTTGGGCATCTTTGGGGCATCTTTGGGGCATCTTTTGCAAAAACTTTCATCAACTACTGAAATTTGGCATTTATATAATTAATAAAATATGGCATATAATTATAAAAAAAAAATTTAGTTCTCAAATTACATTCTAAGAAGAGTCAAATTTTGTTAGCTACACTACAAGAGAAAGGTGTGTCTTAAGTGAGTTTTTAAGTATAGTCCTAAACACATGATTTTAAGTAATGACCTTTAAGTAGATTTTCAGCAAAATTTTACTTAAAACACATGTGCTCGGGGGGGTCACTTAGAGTGTCCATTAGAAAACACGTGCGAACAAAACTTTGGACCCCCTATATTATATCCTAAAATTTAAATAAAATGAAATAAAAAAAATATGACTAGATTTTCCTACTTCAAAAGTTTATGTTTTGAATTATTGATATTTTTATTTGTTAATGATAATTAGTTACAAATTTTTGAAGTAATTAGATACACTGTACAACTGAAAAATAACTTTCACACCCCTATATTATATCCTAAAAAATTGTCTAAAAAATGAACAAAAAATTCCTAAAAGTAGCTCTCTATTGAAAGTTCATTTTGAGTTGAGTATTGATGCAATGGTCATCTAAATGTGATCTCTATAAATATTTTGAGTTGAAAAACATGCCGTTTTAGGCCATTTTCAACCTCATGTACAAATCATTTCAACTATTATTTTAATTTGAAATTTTGGCAATAGAAACCTATATTCATTATTAAGCAACCCTCAAAATTTTAAGTTGAAATTATAGTTCATTAGAAACCACTTGTTTGCACGTGGTTTGTTGTAAAATACTAGGTGCCCCCCCCGAGCACATGTGTTTTAAGTAAAATTTTGCTGAAAATCCCTTTAAAGGTCATTACTTAAAATCATGTGTCTAGGACTATACTTAAAAATTCACTTAAAACACCCCTTTCTCTTGTAGTGCTATGTCAAGGTGGTTTTGAGGAAAAACATTATCTTCTAACCTCAAGCACTATTATTTTGCAATATGTGAAGTTAAAGTTCTTGAAGTTTTTCCCATATATTACAAATGTTTGTCTCTAAATTTTTACCATTTGAATTTTAAATTAAAAAATTTCCTCATTGCATGAGAAATCATCAAAAAATGATTTGTATATTGCCAATTAACCCCCATAAAGGACCGAGGCCTTTTTTTTGCCAAAAAACACTCAAAACTGCCATTTCTATAGCAAAAAGTTAAAAAAAAATTAATTTTTTTTCCACATCTAACCGTAGGATCTTACACCTAATTGGTATGAGAATGTGTGGAAAAAATTTCAGAATTTTTGACCGCCCAGATTGCAAGATATCTGCGTTTAAAGTGGAAAAAACAAGTTTTTCAGCACATTGCGGGACCAGATTTTTTGACTTTAAACATTTTTAACTTAAAAATTTTGCACGACAGCGTTTTGAGCTTTAAATCTTTATAGTGGAGAATTGAGTTGAGAGTCTAGGAAAAAAAAAATCAAAAAAACTTAATTATCATTCTTAAAAAATTTGTTAAGTAGAAGTAGGTACAAGATAGAAGGAAAATCTAAAATATTAATATATTTTAGATGGAATTAAAATGCACTAATCCCAATGGTGAGATTGTTCTAGCAAGTAAACTAAACCATTCCAAAAAAAAAAAATTGGAAAATTACAAAAATTGCATTCCGAAATGAATCCTACAATTTATTTTTTTCAAGAAGATGCTCTAACTGCCCGAAAAACAAGAATGTTCATAACTTCCTCATAACAAATCCAAATGAAATAAATCAAAGCTTTCCAGATAGAAAAAAATATAATCTATGAGAAAAAAATATTAAAAAAAAAATTCAAAATTTTTCAAAATTTTTTTGCTGCCCCCCATCCCCACGCATTCCAAGAAATGGCATAACTTCTCGCTCAAAGGTCCGATTTCAATTTTTTTTTCCTGCCACGTACTTCTCTCAATTCTTCATGTTCACAAAAAGTTTAAAAAAATCAGGAGAAAATTTCAGCCCGTAGGTACCTGCCCGAAAACGCATTTGTCCCCCGAAGGGACAATGGTCCTTTAGGGGTTAATGTACTTAACCTCCTTGCATTGCAAGTTGATTTGAAGTAAACTAGATTCCATATTTGCTTCTAAAATTTTACGTGAGTGAATCTAACATCATATACTTATGGATAGTCAAAATCCTCTTTTTTTGTGTAGACCAAAAATCTTACTCCAAGAGAGCTTGAAGTTTGTTGACCCTAGTTTGCCTAAATGAAAAAAAGTTTTTTTTCTTACTTCAAACGTTATAATCTTGCAATCCATGTAGTCAAATGGGCTGAAATTTTTTCCACTCATTGCCTTAAATATTTAATACACTTTTTTATGTTTGGAATTTAACAAAAAAAGAAGATTTTATTTCATTTTGGACAATGCATCAAAAATTGGTAATTTTGGATTTATTTCTCTTCCAAAACACCCTTTGGTCTATAGGAGTTAATAATATTGAACACTTTAGAATACCCTACTGAAACTACCCCATGAATATTTCATCCAATATGAGTGTATTTATGGCTTCAAAGAATAAAGTTAAACAGACTATAAACTACATCCTCATGTTGTATAGTTTTTAGTTCAATCATTGAACCTACTAATTAAGGTAAACTTTCCTATTCGTGCAATGTGACAATTTCTGCCACTTGTGGTCAATGCCTTACGTTTACACTTAATTTTTTTGATACATACACTACTAGTATAGTGGCACAATTTTTATCAACCACCCTCCATTGTAGATTTTCTTAACTAAATATGTCTATTTTATCATCCACATGAAATTATCTGTTTACATCTATATTCATTGTACTATGAAAAATTTGCACAGGCTCTAACTACCAAGGCTAATTTATTAATAAAAATTCCTACTACATGATGTTTTTATATACCCTTATTTATATATAATAAAGTATGTTGCATTTTGTGGCCCCTATAGTAGTCCTACATATTATATAAAATTTCTCCGCTTTGAATTAAATAGACCCTATCTTTTAACTCACATAGTTTTGCAAAAATCAACAGTGATCTCCCTGGGTTTACTTCCTACCACCCCTCATGTATATAAAGAGCTTGTCTTCCCAATTCAATTCTAAATGCAAATAATAAATGGCTTTTGATGTAAAGTGAGGTAGATGTGATGTCATGCCACATCAGCGTGGGCCCATTTCAAATGGACAAATTTAATGTCCTGCAAAGAAGGACAATGTCTAAACAAATTTTTCAAGTTCTACTAAAATAACATTTTTGTGGCAGAATTCAGACAACATTTTTTAAAGTACCGAAGGTAATAATTGTGTTGTGCAATGTACTCCATGTACATTGTGATTGCATAAAGGCGGGTTTATACCAGGGCCAGACCAAAGACCAAAAGTGTTTCAGGGTACCCCACTTCGTTAACCCCTAAAGGCCCTGGCCTTTTTTCTACCAAAAAATACTCAAAACTGCCATTTCTATAGCAAGGAGTAAAAACATTTGAAAATGTTTTCTTTGCACATCTAACCACAAGATCTTACACCTAACTAGTATGAGAATGTGTGGAAAAAGTTTCAGAATTTTTGACCGCTCAGATTGCAAGATATCTGCATTTAAAGTGGAAAAAACAAGTATTTCAACACATTGCGGGACTAGATTTTTTGACTTTAAACATTTTTAACTTAAATTTTTTGCACTACAGAGTTTTGAGCTTTAAATCTTTATAGTGGAGAATTGAGTTGAGAGTCTAGGGAAAAAAAGAACATTCAAAAAAACTTAATTATCATTCCTAAAAAGTTTATTAAGTAGAAGTAGACACGAGATAGAAGGAAAATCTAAAATATTAATATATTTTAGATGGAATTAAAATACACTAATCCCAGTGGTGAGATTGTCATAGCAAGTAAACTAAACCATGAGAATTTTTTTTTTAAAAATTGCAAAAATAGCATTCAGAAATGAATCCTACAATTTATTTTTTTCAAGAAGATGCTCTAACTGCCCGAAAAACAAGAATGTCCATAACTTTCTCATAACAAATCCAAATGAAATGAATGAAAGCTTTACAGATAGACAAAAATATAATCTATAAGAAAAAAAATATTTAAAAAAAAAAAATCAAATTTTTGCCAATTTTTTTTTGCTGCCCAGACTGCCCAGTTATAAAAAAAGTGGCATATTTGGCCATAACTTTTGACTCCTATTTCCAAATGTGCTGAAATTTAGTGCATATGAAAGATATTCCTTGCGCCCACCTTCTATTAAAATTTCAGCTTAAAATATGGAAATCTCTAGTCACACGTACCTGCCCAAAATTTCTATACAACTAAAAAATGCATGCCGGTCCTTTAGGGGTTAATTAGATGTGAGTCATGTGACCATGCCAAAGCAAGAGCCTAGGACAAAAAATAGTAATGGCACTTTGTATGCTCTTGGTATAAATCCAAGAGAGACCATAGTCAGGCCATATCTATTTATTATTAGATTTAACATCGTCAACTGTAAGATCAATTAAATAGAAAAAATCTATGGTTGTGAGGTTCTAACATGCCATGGTCTCTTAGAAATCTATTAGGCCTACTTCAAAGAGGTGGTCAAAGAAAAAGCTCCTAAAAAACGACAAAATATTATTAGCTTTGGCCATGTAGGATTCCAAGTAGACTTCACATCCATGAAGAATGGCATGGGCCATGGCCAATGTGGGAGTACGTATCATCCGGAAAGTCCCAATTAACAGTTTAGTAAAGGTAAAAGTAGCAGAACTTTTTCAATTTTTGCATTTAAATACAAAGTTAGGACTTAGATATTAGAAATAGAAATTAGTTTCTACAGAGAAAAGATAAAACTCTAAATAGGGTACGCAATCTTCCGGAAACCGTAGCCGGAAAGCCGGAAAAGTTCCGGAAAGTTCCGGATCGTAGGGACCTACCGCCTAGGTTCCGGCTAGGGAACTTACGGGAACGTTTTTGGCGGCGGGAACTTAGGGTTCCGACAGGTATTTAAACCCCACCGCCAGCCTCATTCAGTCTCTTTTACCCGTGCTCTTCCACGGTGCGTTAGAAGAGAGAAAGAGTGGTGAGTTAGGGCGTGTTAGGGAGAGAAAGGGAGGAAGGTGCCGATTGCACCGGATTGTCCTAGCAGTCGGTGAGATGGCGGAAGCGAGTCGATCCCGGAGGTCGGTAGTGACAGCCCGGGGCGTACGTCCGGTTATCCCATCGGATCTGGAGCGCCTGAAGGAGTTAGAAGAGGACCTAGAAATCATGGGGTGTTTAGGATTGGTAAAACGTCCATGGAACGTCCGGAGTGAAGAGATGATTGACGAGCTGGTTTCCGGAGTGGGTAATCAGTTCGATTTGACGATTAGGGGTCGATCTAGGGCCTGGACTCCGGAGTTGTGGGCGAAGGCATACTTTACGCCAAGCAGGGGTTCCGGAATGGCATCCCGGACGGACACTTACGCCGTGGAGGTATTCCGAAGTCATGCAAATTCCAAGGAAGGGAACGCCGCGAGTGACTGTAAGAGTCCCCGGGATGGGCAGTTGTTAGCATTCCTCATCCCTATCTTGTATCCGGAAAAGCCCACCCGGATTACAATGACTGTGGCAAACACTATTTTCGGAGCGCTGGGAGACAAAGAGAATCCAGCTCCCAGGCCGGTCAGTTGGGGAGTGATCATTCACTCCGTAGTGGAAAAGTTAGCGGTCAATATCGCGAACAAGAAGTCAAGTCCGATTAGCCCCTATCTTTTCCATCTGTATCACTCCGAGGATGCACTGACCGGACCGGAAATGACAGTGTACCGGAAGGGCGAGAATTTGTTGAAGTATGGACTTCCCGTGGAAGATGAACCGGATGAGCTCGAGCCGGAAGAAGAGGAACCGGAACCGGAGCAGGCATCACCTAACGTTGGAGGGACGCGCCGTAAATCAACTGATCAGGGTGCGCGGGGGAAGCAAGAAGCCGAGGAGGTGGAGAAGCCCCGAGAATCACTTCCGGAAACGGATCAGCTAGACGCCACCATCAAATGGCTGTTAGCTACCCGGGCACAGAATGAGCGGATGTCAGCGCTGATCCGGGAGATGTGCGAGAAATTGGGTGTGAAGGAAGAAACCCAAATCCTGGTGGCGTTGACGGAAAGGCCAGATCCGGAAGCAGTAAAGCAGCTGGAGGACCGGATTCTGACCTTGGAGCAAGAACGGGACCGGTTTCGAGAACAAGCTGCGTGGTTGGAGAAAGAGCGAATGGCTGCTGAAGCAAAGGAGGGAGAAGCCCTCGATCTGGTCCGGAATGTCAGAAGTCTGTTTGACAATCCGGCGGATATTCTTGCCAGAGCTACACTCTGGAATTCTCAGATGGTAAAGGATGGTCACGTGGCCGGAACAAAGGTGGTGAGCATCCTCGTAGATTTTGAAGTCCGGATTGAAGGAATGCTCAAGGAAGTCCGGCAACTGTTGGGAAACTTGGATCCGCTTGAGGGGTTAGACCAAGGCCTTTTTGACCTGGGTCAGGATCTCCAAGAAGGAGGGACACAGAACCAGCCTTCTCCGGCAAAGAGTAAAACGATTGCCGGAACATCGCAAGCCGGAACAGCATCGGCCCAGAAGAGGAGGTCGCTAGTGAAGCAGTTTGCGGCCTCGACTCCGGTAAAAGACGTTGTCCTAGGAATTCCAGCCGGAAGAACTGCGTCGGTGGCGAATCTCTTCCCCGACAGACCGGTTTCTTCTACGTTCCGGGAACCAACTGTACCCGGAACGGTGTTGAATCCAGCTCGGACGGATCCGGTGAGTTTCACTCACATGCTCCAGCCCCTTCTCCAGACACCGCCACCGTCCCAGCTCATCGATCTTACTGTTCCGAAACCAAGGGGGCGACGGCTACTGAGCGAGACGGACCCGGAATCGGAAGAGGAGGAGGAGACGACTCAATCGAAAGAAGAAGAGTTGCAGCCTCCCTGGACCAGGTCAAAGACAAAGAACACCCCACCCCAGAAGACAGGTGGATCGCCATCTCAGAGTGGCACTTCTGTAAAGAAGGCTAAGAGAAATAGGTGACTATCTAGGGTAGCCGTAATAATAGTTAGGATTCTTACCAGGATGGTAGTTCCGGAACCGGATTTTCCGGATGTGGGTCCAGTAGTTCCGGACTTTTAGGAGTTAAACGGTTTCCCAGTTTTCCCGGAACGGTCTTCAGGGCCGTTGCCTTTTTGCTTTCTGTTTGGCCGTTGGCCGGTTTTTCTGATGGCTGTTTGGGCTACCTTTTTGTGGGTTTTTAAGGGCAGGCCGGCTTGTTGGCCTGTCATTCCTTTTCCTTGTTCATTTAATCTGAAGCATTCAGGAAAGCACTCGTTGGATTATTCTCTTACGTATCGCGTCTATAGTCACTTGTGTGGATGTGTAAGTGAGAGTGGGCAAGGGGAGGAGTCCGGATTCGTGGACTGCCGGATTAGGCTGAGTGTGTTTTGCGGATGAGTTTTTAGACTTGTATAGTGAGAAAGTGGCGCCTTTAAATCGCTGGTACGGCAATCCGGTGGAGACCAAGGAGTGGTCCGGAAGCTAGTCTGGAATTCGCAGGGGCGGTTCCGTGCGGAGATAGGCAACCGCCAGAGGAATATTTCCACCCATCCGGAAGGCTAGTCAACCTCATGAGCGGTCGAGAGGTAGGAAGTCATTCCCTTAGTTCCGGAAGTCCGGTATCCGTCGTTGTAGTAAGGAGGACCTAATGCTACCCTGTGTGACCAGCTTTCCGGATAGGCCATCCGGGACGTTGTGAGGATGCCACCCTGTTTACTCAACTAGATCTATTCTCGGGTTGTGTTTTGTTTTATGTTTATGTCAGATACGGAGTGGTGCAGTTCCCTACCCCTCGGAAAGAGCAAGTGAGGAACCCTCTGAGGGTAAAACAGAGGTATCGAAAACCAACTTGTTAGAAAGACGGAACCGGAAGATTGGATAGAGCCGGATCCGGAAGAGAATCCGGAAAGGAAGTAGTTCCGGAAAAGAGTTCGTGTGTTGAAAGGACCCCTCTCGAGGTGGTCAAAGTCCGGAAACTTAGAGGTCTAGAAACACTAATTTTGAAGCAACGTCTGGAATCTCCTGGGACGATAACTTGTGTCATTTTATCACGTTTTGTTGTTAAAGATACTTACGCCTAGATTACGCGTACGACAGCCAAAGTATAAACCCAACTTGGACCTTGCCAATCTCTCCACCAATCCCTGTTTTGATAATTCAACGGAACCTCTAGTCCGACCTTGGTGTAAACCGGCCCTAACATACATGTCAATTTTACATCAGGCTTTTTTTTATTGCTGCTTTGTTGTCTCACACAAATTGTAATACATTTGTGGATATGTTTGTTGCAAATGTTCTTGACATTGAAAGATACCCTTGAGCAAACAGTCTCCTAATTTAAGCCCAAAGTCACTTGGAAACCCAAAGTCACCTTCTTTTTTTTTTTCTTTTTTTTTTTCTTTTTTTGTGAACACATGGACCAATTCCATTGACAGAGGACCCCAAAGTCACTTTTCTCTGTCAATGTTCAGAAGTGGTACATCCCATTTTGATCTATGACATAATTCAGTTAGTGAATAGAAAGTAGTGAGTAAGTTAGCTGCAGTCCGAGTGAGTGCTTTGCTCTTGGGATGGTTGTTTGGAGTTGAGGTTTGCAGCTTCAGCGGAATTGTCATGTATGATACAGTGCACAACTAATTGGCAACGTATTTTATCACGCAGCCAAGTCGTACAGATGTGCGTTGTTTGAATGAATCTACAGAAGTGGGCTACAGCTTCATGGTCAGATATTTTGCAAAATGGTTTAATTTGAGTTAAGAATGCAGTTGGTGTCTCACTATCTCCATCAATAAGAAACCAAAGAAAAAACTTTTAGCCTTCAATCTGTAAACTAAGGTGATAATAAATGGAAATTGACAGACACTACATGTGCAACCAAAAAGCTTCACATATAGACTACTCAGCTGTCAGATTTGACCAAATTTTTTTTTTAACCCCTAAAGGACTAAGGTAGGAGCACCCATAAACGTGACTGTCCCCATGGCCGTGACCTATATTAGAACCCATCTCCGTCATTTTCAGCCCCATGACTGATAATCCAAAAAAATGCCGGTTATGGGTGAAAACAATGGTAGAATTAAGTGCTCATGGGTTTGGTTGTAGGCTCAGTACATAATGGAACATGTAAACCACTCTTGTCAGTAACAGACCTGAGAAGATGAATGAGGCGTTGGTTAAGAGTGTTGTGCATGGTGGCTGATGGTCTAATTCACACAATTAATTATGCAGTCTTTCACGATTGCATCCTTAATTGAGAGAGATATGGGGTTCAAGTTGGCAGTTTTGGGTGAAGCAGTAAACAATAATGCACACGAAGAATGGTGGCGGTGCGAGCCTCATATAACAGTAGAAGGTGTAACTTGGATGGTAACTCCATCTGCTTAAGCTTGATCTAGTTCAGCATACGCATCTGATTTACTTAGGGAGTGATTAAGGTGTTGAGTGATTACATTGAAGTTCAGCTGCGAGAGTGACGGGGGTGGTTGAAATTGGTGAGGGATTACATTGAGCTTCCTCAATGAAGGCATTGTGCAAAATTGCCTGAAACTTACATTGAAATTAGTGACCATGGATAGTAGCATGTCAACTCCATCTGGACAAACTGAAAGATTTTTTGAGAGCTTTCAGACTGTCCCTGAGCCTTGGGCAGCAGAATTACAAGCATCTGGATTTCCACGAGGTCCTGCATGGTCTCAGTTCCAGGACCAGTATGGAAGTCACGAAGCATTTTCGATCAGGAGACCTGCGGCAAGACTATCAAGCAACATCGGATTCCAAGGTTGGCAAGTAGCCGGCAAATGGGCGGAAGTCAGGGATCGACAATCTGGGGACGTGTTGGGCGGGCTTCGGCAAGCCAACGACAGCCCTAAATCGGGACGATCTGGGGCTAGCAGGCCCTATCCGACTGGAGCAACGCTGGTAGCAGTATCGGAGACGGAGGGTGGGGTCGACGGAGAAGCGGGACCTGGGCAGGCGACGCGGGGAAGGCGGAGGAGCGTTGCGACAGTATGCGGCATCCCCGAACCTGCACAGCGACGGCGCCAACGACAAAGAACCGGGACGTGGAGCAACACCCAGCTTGCAGCTGCGGTGGCAGCGGTGGATAACGGGCGCAAGATAGCCACCGCGGCCAGAGCATTTGGAATTCCTCAGTCATCCCTTCGAGACCATCTTAACGGACGCACAATGCAAAGGAAGAAAGGAAGGCAAGGCATACTTAGTAGGGAAAAAGAAGATGCACTTGTGCATTGGATGCTGTAGATGCAGGAGCATGCACATCCCATATCAGTCTTGGAGTTGAGGAGCAAGGTGGCAGAAATCACACAAGAACGTTGGACGCCTTTTAAAGATGGTATTCCTGGACGCGGTTGGTTGCGATGGTTCCGTAACCGTCACCCCGAGCTGACCTTGAGAGCTGCACAAGGATTAGAAGAAGGTCGAGTAAGGGGATTGAATCCCACTAGCGTGGCTTCATTTTACGATAATCTTCAAGGAGCATATGCACGCAACCAGTATCCAGCATCTCACATCTGGAATGCAGATGAATCAGGAGCTCAAGCGGGAAAGAGTGGAGGGGGACGTTTGGTATTTGCACTAAGAGGAACCAGATCTGTTCATTCCACCATACCAAACAACAGAGAGTACTTGACAGTACTCTCTTGCAGCAACGCAGCAGGCAACTCTATTCCAAACTTCTATATTTTTAAGGGTAAGCGAAAACTTCGAAACTACTTGGCTAGATGTGAAAGCTAGGCTTGCATGGCAATGCAGTCGAATGGTTGGATGACTGCATACTTGTTTGCAGCCTGGATCACACACTTCATCACTATTCTAAGGCAGAGGTATGGAATTTCACAAGAAAATAAGCACCTTTTAGTTCTAGATGGACATGGGTCGCATGTGACTCTCGAAGTAGTTCAAAAGGCTTCATCAGAAGGTCTTGACATCATTACATTGCCTAGCCACACAAGCCACAGATTGCAGCCACTTGATGTTAGCATTTTTAAACCTTTCAAAGCAGCATTTTGAACTTATAGAGATAGATGGACAATTCAAAACAAAGGGAAGGGTGCAGGGAAGGAAGAGCTTGCAGAGTGGGTATCTCTGGGATTGAGGAAGGCACTTACAGAAGCTAAGATCCAAAAAGGATTTGTTGCCACTGGCATCTGGCCACTGCGGCCAACTGCAATGGATTCTTACACTAAGCCCAGCGCTTGCTACAGGGAGCCATCTGCAGAAGACGGAGACATTGACGAAGAGCAGGTGGACGCAGACCCTGAAGAGATAGACAAAGAAGAGGACAGCATGCCTGAAACGCTGCAAGAAGAGGATCGCATTCCAGAAACGCAAGGGCAACAACCACAGTACTTTGTGGAGACAGACGAGAACTCTAACAGCGCTTCTGATTCCACAAACTCCGAGTGTGAGGCAACACAGCCGGCCACCCTAAGCAATCTCTTTCCATTGCCTCACATGGAGCGCCCCGTACGAAGGCAAACCCGAGCTGGACAGCCACTCATCGACTACAGCAATTCTATATTGATGACCTCCGAGGACTACATAGCTGCCATGGCCGCAAAAGCAGCCCGAAAAGAATCTGTGGCCAGAGAATGTGAGCTTTGTAAAACTCAGGCAGAGGAGAAGAAGGCACAACGAGCGGAGGAGAATGCTTGCAAGGAGGCGGAGAAGGTGCTGCGCCGCATCCAGGCGGACCGGAAGCACGCCGAGAAAGACCGCAAGAAGGCCCGGAAGGCGATGGAGTGGGCGAAGAAAAAAGCCGACCTCGAGCAGCGTCGACGCCGAGGAAGAGGCCCCACAGCGCATGAAGACGGTGGCATCAGCGGGGTAGCCGTTGGCACCTTGGGCGGGTAATTTGAAGTGAAGCATTTGGCGGGCTTCATCGGAGGTAACGAGCGGAACTCCAGCCTGCAGGGCCAGTGGCGACGGGAGCAGTGCTGATAGGGCCTCCCTGCCATGACTGGAGCATGGGAGCAGCGCTGGTAGGGCCTTCCTGCCACGATTGGAGTACGGGATTAGTGCTGCCAAGGCGCAGCTGTCACGATATTGAATCCCATTTGTAGTGAGAGTGGAGCCAGGCTTCAGTGGCATGCGCCACATAAATCAACAGCCTTATAATACCCTTGGCGTGGTATCTAGCATTATTGCTTCACGGTTTTGAGTTCAAGTCATTACTGTTTTAGGCACTATTAGCGGCTATTTTTACTTACTCACAGTGCAGCGAAGGCTTCAGTTGCTCTTTGTTATAGCAGAAGCTACAGACAGCCATACATTTAAAACGATTATCCACTTTGAAATTTTGATGTAAATTCATGGTTCTCAATGGAACCCAGCAATTCATGCAAGTATTTTTTGTATCTTATTGCCAACCAAACCATGTAATTTTCAAACTCAGCTGATCAGTTCTGATACCTCAATCTCCTTAGAATCACGTTTATGGGTGCTCCTACCTTAAGCTTCGTTTTTTTGCCAACATAGCGATTTTGGGCAGCTCATTATAAATGGAGTTTTTACTTTTTTTCTTTGAAAATTTTACACAACATGTGCCCAAGAAGTAGCTTTAAGGCCCAACAATTTTCGTAACTTTTGACTACATAGTTAAAAAGTTATTGCATGATATAACATCATATTCATTAAAATGGGAGTTTTCCAGGGAAATGGGAGTTATTTCAAACACTACAACTCATAAATTCAAGAGAATTTCATCTCTATACTTACAAATTTTGCAATGCAATGACACAAAAAGAACACATACAGAAAGAGAATTTCGAAATACCACGTAGTAATTACAAATTAGACTGCAATTTATTGAAAGTAATGTTTCAATGTATCTATACATAATCACTCAATGTACAATCACTATGAAATGTGATTTTGTATAGCAGTTCAACGCGACCTTTGAAGAAAGTGACATGCTATTGTAAATAAAGAATTCCTGAAAAGGGTATCTCAGTATTCGAAGGATGAAATTTAGGTGCAAACTATAGGTAGCACACAATTCCACAGCGGATATGAATTCAAGACCGGAACTTAGACAACTATAGAAACAAGTTATGTCATGCTCCTTGGCAAGTACTCTTACACACTGCAGTGTGTAAACTGCAGTCTATAAGAGTATTTGCAAAGGAGATTGACATAACTTGTTTCTATAGTTTTTTAAGTTCCGTTCTTGAATTCATATCCGCTGTGGAATTGTTTGCTACCTACACTTTGCAGTTCATTTCATCCTTCAAACACTGTGGTACTTTCCTTACAAATTCTCACTTATCACACCCTGGCACCTTCTCTACTCTATAATAGTCTTCAACCCTATTCACATTTACATTCCTTGTAAGAGAGCTACCCTATCTTGTTTACAATTCCTATGACTGAAACATTTCCATCCTTTTCATGGCCTCAAATATCTCAGGTCCTCGACTGTATCCAGTAAATTTAGCCGATCTTTGACTCGATGCCTCTCGTCTTTGTTTCCTCAAGGACCTCAACTCCCAAGCGTCCCACGAACGATGGCTTGGACGCTCCAATACAGGATTATCTTCACGGGGCTTTTGTTCACACCATTGTACCCCTACTGAATTGCACTTAGGCAAACTACGTCGAAGAACATTATGTAACACAGTTTCCTCGGTCCCATTGAATTTAGGAGACTTTGAATCTTGAGAATCCGTGACACGAAAGTCAACAGACTTATCGCCTACGTGGTCACCCTGAAAAAACAAATGAAATCAAACCTTACACAAACATTTAAAAACATAAAACACACAGTGACAAGTATTGGGTGGATTACCAACTACAAGGAATCCAGCCCGTTACCTGAATGGCAGGCCTTATAGCCATTTCGTCGTCATAGAGCTTCCTTTGTTTCACTACATTCCCACTTGAATAATCCCGTAGACAG
Organism: Pseudisothecium myosuroides; assembly: GCA_951799445.1. Classification (NCBI taxonomy): domain Eukaryota; kingdom Viridiplantae; phylum Streptophyta; class Bryopsida; order Hypnales; family Lembophyllaceae; genus Pseudisothecium; species Pseudisothecium myosuroides. The sequence continues at coordinate 31,938,528 of OX637287.1, read as the reverse complement.
TTTGATTGTGGACAACATTTGAGCGAAGAAGGCGAGCTCACAGGGTGAGTTCGCTTTCTTCGCTTACGTGGACTATCGACAACCCCATCGTCGACAGGCATCATTGAGAAATCCATTGTTGATTGCGCAGTTAGCTCTGAATACAAGACATGCTTCAATCCATGATAGGATACGATCAACTGTCCACGGCAAGAAATGAAGTCATTAGATGCAGTACAAAATACAGACATAGCCACATACAAAAGATCATAAGGACAGAAGAGAAAAAATATTCATATAAATACAATACAACAAATACGTTTAGGGGTCATATGGACTATTACACGGTGATTCCTAAGAGTTCAAGTCACCGTGATTCCGATACGTGATAGTATAAGAGACAAAATTCATCGACTTTGACCTCTCTATGCTGAGGTCTCCTCGATTCTTCAAAAGCCGACGTGTAATTAGGATTCCCTACATTACACTGAAGGAATAAACTGTTGGAATACTCCACTGCCTCCGTCAATTCTTTGAACTCGGTTTGATCCTCTTCGTAAAAAAGGTGCAAACGTCCAAAAATATTGTCTCTCCAGAAAGGGTACAATTCACTAGGCCTAGCTGCATGCAAGCGTTGAATATAGGGAAGTAGGTGATCAATGAGAATCCCATCCACCGCTCCGTACCCCCCGTATGACCACGACTCGAAAAGAATGACATTCTTTGGGTGATTCGTTACGTGCTTGGCAGGACTGTCGTCCACTATAAGTGTATTTTCAGTCGTGAACACGGAATCACTCATCCGGAACAACCTCTCCAGCGGTTTTAGGAACAAGTCCTTGCTTGTTCCCTTGACCTTGTAGGTGCTAGGCCTTCCATTTCTAAGCTTGCACTTAAGGATGTCGCATTGTTCTTGTCCAAAGACATGCAAGGGGGGGTCTAAACCTTTAAACAAGTACCCACATACATCCCTAACTGTGGACCTCTTCATGGAGCTCCAGACGGAGAGGTTAACGATCTTGGATAACTCTCGTAGAACAGCTAGACAGTGAGGTCGAATTATGACTTTCTTGACCCCAACGATGAACGTGTCTAAACCCGGATAACTTTCCTCGGGTTCGGTGAATCTGCTCTCCCTGATATTATACTTCTTATCTTCACAGACGTAGAGTACCCCATTCAGATCCAGGACGACATTAAGCCATTTTGTTGCCTCCCCGAACGTGAATGGAGGGAGGACCTGGTCCTCCACCTCACCACTTGGAACGATGGCCTCACTGCTACCCTGTCCACGAATTACAACGAAATGGGCAGACAGTTAAACCAATGCACTGTCCACCACATTCTCTGTAAGAAAAAATAAAATAAAAGCGAACCGGTAATCCCTAGGGAAAAAAAAATGTCAAGGTACAAGACACGAACACAGAATCCAAGAAAAAAACAGGATCAACCTCCTCAGCCCTAGGGGAAGGAATGGTAGCATTGACCAATGACTCGGAGGCAGGGATGTGCAACTCCAGAAGTGCTTCGTCTAGAATACAATCTGCACCTTCGTCCAGGGACACTGATGGATCTGTTTGAAGCGTGTCTACAAGGGATTCACCATGTGGATACAATGACTGGGAGCAGACATGCTCAGGACATAACGGAGGAGCATCATTCACACCAGAGTTTGACAAAATTGGAACGCATTCTGTCCCAGTTACATGATCTGCAAATTCAAGGTGGAAAAAAAAATTGTAAGACAGTAGTATATTAGAAAAACCCTCTAACTGAGGAATATATACAAATATACATAAGTGCAGTTCTACTGAAACTACTCCTGTCTAAGTACACGATAAACTACATCAAGTGAACGGAAGGAGATTTCAACTCGAATCGAGTTGAAATAGAGGCAGAGAGTCACAAGGATCAACCTGGAGGATTACCAGTCACAGGGTCCTGTGACTGCTTGGCCTCTACTCCTTCCGAGTCACGAGCGATATCGATCTCCTGCTGCGTGTCAAGACGAACAGGTTGTGCTGGCGCCGCATCCACCACCACTGTCGAAAGCGGATCCACCTGCATGTGCTCGCCTAAGCCTTCTTCTTGGACAAGCACCGACTCTGCCTTGTTCGAGGCAGAAGCTGGAGACGGATGAACCACAACCCGATCCGGCACCATCTGCCTACCAGAAACTGTCCCAGATCTAGTTTCTTCCTGCCTCTTGCTTCCAGTTGACCCGTGAGCGTGATCGGCTATCTATAAGGCGGCAGAATCTGATGGAGGCTCAATCGCTAGCACAGGTCTTGCCGTAAGCATTGTGGTGGCGACCACGGCGGGAAGTGACTTCAGGAACTCACTCATCATTTCCTTTGTGTCCAGCTGAGCCCTCTTGTTCTCCTCCCTCTGCTCCTCCCTCAACTTGGCATTCTCGTCCATTTGCTGCTGCACGAGGTCAATCACCCATTGTTTTGGCTCCTCAGGTGAACTCCTCCTAGCGGGCGGCGCCTTCCTCTTCTGAGCAGACCGACGGTTGGATATCGGGGTCTGTCCACGCTGCGCCGAGGACCCAGATGAACCCCGCATGTCGCTAGTCTCCAAAATCGCAGCCGACCCCTGACCAGTTCTGGGTGTCAACTCCACCACTGCATCCGCCGCATCATCCCCCTCTTTCTCTTGCTCCTAGACCTGTGAGGACACATTCACAGTGGTGTCTACGAGAGAAGTCTCCTCGACATCTTCCTCCTCAATGTCAACGGGCTCCTTCCCTTTCCTAGAAGACGAAGACGCCTTGCCCTGTCTAGGCTCAAAATCATCTTCGTCGAGGAAGTAGTGGGAGTCAAGGAAGTCGTCTCTGTCCATGTTCTCCGATCTTACGCAGAGGTTGAGGAAATCATCCCTGTTATAACTGTCATCAATCACGTAGTGATCGATGGAGTTCATCTGCAGAACGAGAGCAGGAAACGTTAGTCAACATCAACTTGAAGCGAGTTAAAATCATAAACGACACTGAAGTCAAGTTCATCTCGGCCCGAGTTAAAATCAAGAGAGACAGACTAGAACATACCCAGGCGGCACAGGTAATCTTTCCTCCTGCGAAAATCGACAGAACTTCCTCTCGAGGTGATACAAACAGATCAAACACCTTCAAGTAGAACTCCATCCGAAGCTCCGTGTTGTACAACCTGTAGTCAATTTCATAACCCTGCTTGCGAATGTTGTGCCTGGACTTTTGGGCAACTGTAAACCGCCTCGGAATTCTCGTGGTCTTTGGCGTCGTCCCATTCTTAACCAGGAAGAGCAATTGGATAGGATCCCTGGCCCCTTTGCTTCTCTCGGGGACGTCTGCAACCCGCTCAAACGGTCCAGGAATGTAGTCGGCATAATGCATCGAATAGGACGTCCCAAATGAGGAGACTCTGATGTAGTTGCGCAGGTCCATCTCTACCTCCTTCTCCCCACAGATCCAGAGCCAAACCTGAGGGTCGGTAACCGCAGGGTCCACATACGTCTCCAGGATTGAGAGGAACGACTCATAATATGCGTCGGCTTCGGACTTCAAATCCTTCTCATCAATCCCCGGGATGTTCCTGAAGTCCATGACCGCCAACTTCAAAGTTGATTTCTTGGATTCGCTCCACACATTGGTGTCCCACTCTCCAAGGCTATCATCCTTCATTTCGTAGGGCCTGAAGAACGCCCTCGCCTTTGGCTTCACAAACCGGCCTTTGCTCTCCAGAAAGACATTGAAGAATTCCTTCGCTATCCCAGACAGCTCTCCCAAACTCTTGAACTTGTTGGACGGCAACTTGGACATCGAGAAGAACTGCTCACCAGGTGCAGTGACAAGCGTGTTCTTCGTGGCCCTTGTGATGTTGTATTCTTTTTTAAACTTCTTCCACTCCTTCTTCTTGTAGTTGCCTTCTTTGTCATAGAGTTTGAGATCTGGCTTCAGGGTATGGAGTTGCCTCTTCACAGCCGTCTTCCGCTTGCACCTCTCGAGCCACTCTTTGGCATTACAAGTCTCGGGGATCACCTTCTTCGTGGACTTCATGGTGACCTTTGGGTATGGCAGAGTCCTATCCTTGGTCTTGTTCAGCAAATGTATAGCCAGCCTCTTCAAGTCGGCCTCGAAGCAATTGCCCATCCACTTAAAAAACTCTCGACTGATGATCCCATCCTTCTCTGCGTCCCAGCCCTTGGTATTCTTGAAATTTGTCAAGAAATCGGGACTGATGAGCTCGCCTTGGGCATGACTGGAGATGACCTGACTCCACAGGTCGTACACATCCGAAGCGGCCGTAATAATCTTTATTTCATTGTGGACATCTATCTCTTTCTTCTGGCTCATGTCCTTCTGGTTTCTCTTCGCGTCGATCATTGAGAACCGAAGCTTCACAGCTTCTTTGAAGTCCTGATTACATGTATTACGAAATCGTTAGTAATGGAGTGTAAGGGGTTTTAACTCGCATCGAGGTAAATCTTGCATAAACATGAAGTCTGAACAACAACTAAGTATCATCACAAATAGTTTGCATGTACAAAATTTTGAATGCGCTAATCAACTCGAGCCGAGTTAAAATTTTACCGCGAAGAGGATTGCATTTTTGACGTCCTTGGATGTTGGTTTTTGGGGCCTGACAGGTTTCCCCAACTCAGTTGCCTCCCTTGGTGGCGTCGGGCTCCCCATCTGCGTCCACACAAAGCGTGCCCCAATAATGTTTGTCACCCACGTTGGCATGAAGTTCTGGAAATGGTTCACTCGATTATAGTATGCTGAAATTTTCCGGATGATCCTATGGTCTTTGTTCCAAACAACAAAGCAGTCCCAGTCTTTGAATTTTTCCTTCTTCGAGTCCTTGATTATGTCCATTTTTTGCATCCTCTTTGATGCCTCTACGCAATGCTGGCCATTGACCATCCAGAACTTGCAGTCCTTCACATCTTCAAACTTCCCTGGTTTCTTCGTCTAGTCCTGAGGCATGACGCAGAGGGTCATCTTCTTGTCTGGGTCCGGCATGTTCAGAAGAAAATTCAGTGACTTTTTGACGCCACCTTCCTCTAGCTCGCGGATGTTTAATGTTTGAGGAGGCGTCTCCAGCTGCTCCAAGGGGATTCTTAAGTGGAGCCCAATTCCCTCCACATACGAGTCGGTGCACTCCTTCCAGTAGTCATCGTAAGACTTGCACGACTCCACGTATTTTATTTCCTTCACGTGGCCACCGATATCTTCCGGTATGTTGAGGATTTCGGAAGCCATGCTGGTTTCTCCCAAGTTTGACTTCTCGCTCTCCGGGGCTGATTTCTTCTTCCGACCTTTTGCAACCGGTGGGGCTGTGTCGGCGGGGTTACCACGAGAGAATCGCTCTGTAGTTTTCTTCTTTGTGTGGCTTCTGCCCGTCTCCGGCGTGGTCAGGACAAGTGAAGTCTGGCTCCCACCCTGACTGCTGTAATCCCGAGTGAGGGACATTGGAGCAAGCCTTTTAAGTCGTTCGTCCACGCTGACCTTCATGTAATCGAACGACTTCACCAGGGCGTTGAGTTTTGACGCCAAAGATTTCCAAATAAGGGGACCTCCATCTTTCGCTACCCATTTCTTGTCTGCGATGTTCTTCTCCAAGTCCTTTTGCAGATCTTGGAAGGCGGAGTCTCCCAAACTTGTGTAGTACGTTGACACGGAGTATATAGTCTTCCGTGTGTGTACAACGTACGAGAAGAGATATTCTTCTTCTTGGCGTGGATCAGTTGTTTTACAGCACACAAAAATTATCCCATTTGGTCCAGTTGTGATCTCCCTGATGGACTCGTGAAGTGATACCGGGAGGTTTGCTTCAGACCGTTTATACTTCGTCATGAAACTCAGCTCAGTCGACATGGGAACAAGCAGGGTTGTCCAGAACTCAACTTGTTCTGGCTCCTTCCATTCCCAGCATTCTCCCAAGACGTCCAAGTCCCCATACTCTTCGGAGTTCTCTTCCGGTATACTGAAGAGCTGAAAATGCGTTTGTAGTTTCTCCTTCTGCGACTCCATCTGTACGCAGAACAACAATCACTTACTTTAACTCGGGTCGAGATAAGATCAAGACAGAGCATATCAATCCTAAGGTAGAACTTCTACTTATGCATCCACCAACACAGATGGTTCGTAACAAGGTTGTCTACTCTTTAATAACGGGGGTTCAGCTGTAGACGAGTTTCAATGTTGTAGGCTTAGGGATTTTCATCATAGGCTTCTTAATGTTTGTATTCACCAGTAATGGACTTTATCTCGGTCCGAGATAAACTGTCTCCTAATGGGGGCTTCATCCGGTCTCCTTTCGTTTAGCGTGAGTTTTGACGGGTTTAGGTTTCATTTATCCTTCTAGTATACTTGTCTACCTCGTCCTATTTGAACTCTTTGGGAAGCTTCAAGTACAATTGTTTGCCTTCGGTGGTTTCGGTATCCTTGTTGTTGAGTTTAACTCGGCCCGAGTTAAACTGCCTGCGAGTTTCAGGGTACTAGCGTTTGTCTGATGGCTTTCTAGATTCGTTGTTTTTCATGTTAACTCGATCCGAGTTAAACTCCTTGAGGAGGTCTGGGTACTTCCGATTTTCTGCTGCTGCTTTGTTTTGGCGTATTCTGACTTAGCTCGGTCCAAGTTAACCTCGTTGATTAGGTCGGGTTACTTTCGTTTTCTCGCTGAGCACTATGGGCCGCTGTACTGTTAGTTAACTCGGTCCGAGTTAAATGACAGTATGTGGTCTGTGTACTTTCTTTTGTCCGTTCAGGGCTTAGGATCCTGGTATTTTGAGTTATCTCGGCTCGAGTTAAAACTGCTATCCTAGTGTCCTTTCTCTCGTTATCGTTGCTCCTGGGCTGTTTCTCTCTTAGTTTGTGACCAGGATTGCTGAGCCTTTTCAATATTTGTAACCTTTTTTATCTCGAATCGAGATAAACTCTGTGAGGAATTTCCTGCCGTTTCGAATTTAACTCGGGCCGAGTTAAACTGGGATGTGGTATCATGGTAGTCTTTTTGACAATGTGCCTACCTTGATCTCATGCCTGCTGTACTATTCTGGCCGTGGAAGTTTATTTTGCTTTAACTCGTACCGAGTTAAATTCGTTTTCGATTCTGTTTTTTGTGACTGAACGGCTTTGTCACTCGAATACTACTTGGTGTCTGCTTCTCATCCCGAAGTATTTTAACTCGAATCGAGTTAACCTCTGTCATTGAGGATTACACCTTTTGAGGTCAACCCGAGGTATGGCTACTGTTTTTATCTCTGTTGCTGTTGTCAATTCAGTGGTCTACATGTTCTTTTATCTTGATCCCAGTTGAATTTGGTTGCGATTTGGGTTTCTGTGAACTGGAATCGAGTTAAAAAAACAAGGGCTTTGTTGGGTTTGGGAGTTCCTCCTTCAGTATTACTAATTTTGGCTACTGGGGTGTTCTATCGAGAGCTACGTATTACTCATTCTAGCAATTCTTGGCTGGCATCGACATGAATTGCCATCGAGATGAATTGCTATCGATTTGAATCGACTGCAGACTCTCTGAATGCAATATCTGGCGCTACTGGTTTATCATTGACCTTTCTTATGGATCTGCACCCTAAGCCATACGACTCGAATGCGTGCACACCGGAAATAAGAAATTGAGACTGGAAAATAGAATTTGTCAGACAAAATGTTGACTAATTCAGACTTACCGTAGAATGAGTTCTTCGTGGTCTCAAATTACACAAGCTCCAATGTACCAGTACCCGAGAGAGGCTTCAGTATATTCTGCATAGAAATTGGGACGAGGAAAACAGTGAGACATTATAATAGCTTCAGAAAACAAACCTTCAATCGTTAACTAGCATTTGAAAGTCCTCTGCAGCAACTGGACCTCAATGTACCTCAAGTTCAATGCGGAGGGCCCTAAATCCAGGAATTCAAAAAGAACAGATTTTCAACGCAAAATGAAGACTATGTAACTTGGAAAACACAAAACTACGTCTGCCAAACTCACTTCCTGTAGAATAAGCTGCTGAAATTGCTTTGCAGCTCCAAATTCTATCTTCAGCTTTCGTCGAAACATTCTAAAACCCTAGCAATAGTCTCAGCAACCTAACGAAGACAAGCATTCTAAAACCCTAGCAATAGCATCAGCAACCTAACCAAGACAAGCAGCCTGCAAAACGAAGACGAAGAGCACAAGACAAGCAACCTAAACCCTAAAAGTCGGGGACAACACAAAACACGCACCACAAACAAAGTGCAAAACAGACAGAAACTAAACAAACACCACGGGAAAATTACACACCTGCCGCTCGCATGCTCAGCGCAACGCTCTGACTCCGCCGGTCAAGCTCTTGTTGACGAGCCGCAACACCTCCAAACGCCAAAAACTCCACTCCAGCTAAAGCTGCACTCCGCCTCCGCCTCAAGCTTCGCTGGTGGCGGCTCTGTTATCGCTGTTGCCGGCTCAAGCTTCACTCTGGCTGCTCCTCGAAACACAAATTGGAACCTCCGCCGCTACACTCCAGCTTCAACCGAAGAAAGCTAAACTGAGAGATCGGACGCCGCAAGCTCATATGAAACAACACAACCCAGATCAAAACACGCTCAACTGAGAGACTGGACGCCGCAAGCTCATATGAAACAATACAACCCAGATCGAAACACCCAGATCGAAACACCCAGATCGAAACACCCAGATCGAAACAACGAGATCGAAACACCCAGATCGAAACAGTCGCAAAAACAAAAACAGGCCCGTGGACAGACTTCGCCAAACCCTAGCGCGCAGACCTGATCCCTGATACCCGAACCTCGTATACGATACCCGACCCGGTTGACACCATGGTGGCCTTCTTATCCGACCTTGCATCCTCGATACCCGGATGAGTGAGTAACTAGGCCCTTGCCAATATACCCGGATGGAAGTGACCAGGTCCTATCCCTCAAAATCTGTACTAGTATAGCGCTTTGCCATTGCCACATTGAAAAAATATATATATATAATTTTAAAAATAAAAAATAACTCAAAAAAGATATTTTTTTTTCATGCCACAAAACCAACTCGTGCACCTCTTCTTGCGGAGAGCTCTCCAACGGTATCAAGCATGCCACCGCGGGACGCACGGTCCAAGAAATCTCACCGTGACAAACAAAACAAATATGGCACCTGAATATAGATCAGTATACCATGCAAACTTAATAGAAGAGACATATGCGTATCCAACCCGTTGCCCACAATACTCGTATACTACACCAATATCTTCAACTAAGAAAGGAAATTCAATGTACTCTTCAATACATTAGTGTGTTTGATGTCATTAAAGAAACCAAAGCAATAGAAAAAATAATTTTCTAAGTTAAGAAATGAAATTCAATGCACTCTTCAATATATTAGTGTGCTCGATGTCACTACAAAAATCAAAACAATAGTAAAGTAAATTTTTAATGTGCCCCAATATCTAAAGCAAAGAAGGGTAATAAAACATATCGTTCAATATACTAGTATGCGCAATGTTTTTGCCAAAATAAAAACAATAATATATGTAATTTTTTAATATTGTTCAAAAAAACAAAATAAACAAAATAAAAGACATAACTTTCTGACAATGAGCCCAAACAGCATGGAACAAAGCCCAATGCAACCTTCCCGGTTCCTTGCCAGTCAAATGCATACCGATTGTACTTTAAATGGTACTTCAAATGGTACCGTAGATCGCATCGCGCCGTAACAAACAAACAAATAAACCAAAACCTAACAGTCAGCGTAACCTAAGTTATGAATGCAGCAGTGAAATATACACAAATGTATGGGTCTGCTTTTGTTTAAACCGTCAATTTAAACATCATTCAAAAAGAGTGAACAGTCTAATTTCCGGGGCATTCAAACCTATATCACAATAATTTCTAGATATAAAATTAATTTTGGATGTTGAATAAAGTATAATTTATTTAGGCTTCAGCACCGCCACACTAACGGTAGTCCATCAAAACATTCAATTGAATAGGATGTTGGGTGTAGTTTGTTTTAATAAGAGGTTGAATAAGGTGACATTTGAAGAAGCTTGCAGTTTTAATTGATTTTCTTTTTATCTCAAAATGTAAAATAATAGCAAAGACTTAGATTTATGGCGTTCAAATTAAAATACTTCAGGGTTCTAGAACCGAAGTCGTTTATTAACTTTAAGATACGCCAATTGTTTTTACTTTGAACTTGACCAATTGGAACAACATTAATTAAACATTGGGCGTGCGCTTCAAAATTATATAAATAATATCCAAAAATTTTTGAAATACTAAACTCACGGCATAGGCCACACACACTTACTTTAGTGTAACTATAAAGATCACAATTTATAAAGACAGTGCATTTTTTATTAATAATGGAGTTGCATCTAATTTGTCACTTCACCCCAAAAAAACAGACTAATCATATCCTATATTTTAATGAATCATATACTTTAGTGTAACTATATAGATCACGATTTATAAAGACAATGCATTTCTTATTAGTAATGGAGTTGAATGTAAGTTCACTCATGTCCTATAAGTTAATGAATCAAAAATTCATGAGTCATGAACAACTGCAAATGAAATTGAAAATAAAAATGTAGAAAATGGAAACATTGTAGGCATTATTTTCAAACCTAAACTCTTCTTTTTTAATTTGCAACAAATTAACCCAGAACATATATAGGCCATGTCCTATTATATCTCCATGAATCACAAACTCATGAGTCATGAAATAGTTCCACATGCATGCGGAAAAAAAAATGTACAAGTCAAAAATACTGTAGACATTACTTCCAAATCCATGGCCGCGTTGAATTCATGACCCTTTTCTTTAAATGTGCCACGTAATCCAACATCATGGAGCATGCCCTGTATTTTAGAGAATCAATAATGCACGAGTCTTAAAAGAAGTCCACGTGGGAGTGGAGGAAAGAAATGTAGAAGTTGGAAATATTTTAGGCATTTGTTCCAAATCCATGACCACATTCAATCCATCACCAGTTTTTTTTAATTTGCCACGTAACCCATACAACCTAAAATTTAGAAAATCAATAATTCACAAGTCCTAAAAGAAGTCCACGTGGGAGTGGAAAAAAAATGTAGAAGTCGGAAATATTGTAGGCGTTATTTCCAAATCCATGGCCACATTCAATTCATCACCCTTTTTTTAAAATGTGCCACGTAACCCAACATCATGGAACATGCCCTGTATTTTAGGGAATCAATAATGCACGAGTCTTAAAAGAAGTCCACGTGGGAGTGGAGGAAAGAAATGTAGAAGTTGGAAATATTTTAGGCATTATTTCCAAATCCATGGCCACATTCAATTCATCACCACTTTTTTAATTTGCCACGTAACCCATACAACCTAAAATTTAGAAAATCAATAATTCACAAGTCCTAAAAGAAGTCCACGTGGGAGTGGAAAAAAAATGTAGAAGTTGGAAATATTGTAGGCGTTATTTCCAAATCCATGGCCACATTCAATTCATCACCCTTTTTTTAAAATGTGCCACGTAACCCAACATCATGGAGCATACCCTGTATTTTAGGGAAACAATAATGCACGAGTCTTAAACGAAGTCCACGTAGGAGTGGAGGAACAAAATGTAGAAGTTGGAAATATTTTAGGCATTTGTTCCAAATCCATGACCACATTCAATCCATCACCAGTTTCATTCATGGACACTGCCCTGAATTTTGATGAATTTGAAATTCATCAATCCTTTAATAGGTTTACATAAATGTGTTTAAAAAAATAGAAAGTGGAAATCCTGTAAGCATTATCTTCAAATGTATGGCCACATTCAATTGACCTGCCATTGTCTTTCACTCGCCACGTAATCCTTCAAAATTGAATTTAAAAAAATTGTAGATTCATGAGCCAAAAGATAAATACACATGCACGCAGGAAAGAAGTTTAAAAGTTTAATACATTGAATTCTTCACGCACTTTCTAAATTTTTCCCATCTTTGCTCTACTCGCCATTATTAAATTCCATAATATTTTGGCTTGCATTCCACAAACTACAGACTAAGCTTTGCAATTGTTTTTAATTTCTTATCTCTGATGTTAATAAGAGGCAAGAATTTCATCCCCACATGGAATTCCCACGTGCGGATTATTTACAACTTGGCAACTTGCACATTTTTTTCCTCTTTGACTTGACAATAAATTTCATGACATTTAGGCTTTCATGATAATTACCAAAGCACAACAATGAAATGGGTTAATTTTTTTTTTTGATCTCTCCTATATAAAAAGCAAGAATTTAATTTCTTCATGGATTTCCCATGTGGGCATTATTTACAAGTTCTACAATTTTTTCCTTGTCCATTTGCCCGAACATTTCATGACATTTGGGTTTGAGTGGTTCCCTAAACCACAGTGAATGGTTTCTTCTTAATTTTTTCCCTCTCTCCTATATAAAAAGCAAGAATTTAATTCCCTCATGGATTCCCCATGTGGGGATTATTTACAACTTGTACAATTTCTTCCTCGTCCATTTGCCCAAAAATTGCATGACATTTGGGTTTGAGTGGTTCCCGAAACCACAGCAAATGGTATCTTTTTAATTTTTTCCCTCTCTCTTATATGAAAAGGAAGAATTTAATTCCCTCATGGATTCCCCATGTGGGGATTGTTTACAACTTGTACATTTTTTTCCTCGTCCATTTGCCCTAAAATTTAATGACATTTGGGCTTCACTGAGTGATTTCCTAAACCACAGTCAATGGTTTATTTTTTATTTTTTCCCTCTCTCCTATATAAAAAGCAAGAATTTAATTCCCTCATGAATTCCCCACATGGGGATTATTACAACTTGTACATTTTTTTCCCTCGTCCATTTGTCCAAAAATTTCATGACATTTGGGTTTGAGTGGTTCCCTAAACCATAGCAAATGGTTTCTTCCTAATTTTTTCCCTCTCTACTATATAAAAAGCAAGAATTTAATTCCCTCATGGATTCTCCATGTGGGGATTATTTACAACTTGTACATTCTTTTCCTTGTCCATTTGCCCGAAAATTGCATGACATTTGGGTTTGAGTGGTTTCCTAAACCACAGCGAATGGTATCTTCTTAATTTTTTCCCTCTCTCCTATATAAAAAGCAAGAATATAATTCCTTCATGGATTCCCCATATGGGGATTATTTACAACTTGTACATTTTTTTCCTCGTCCATTTGCCCAAAAATTTCATGACATTTGGGCTTCACTAAGTGATTTCTTAAACCATAGAGAATGGTTTCTTTTTAATTTTATTCTTCTCTCCTACATAAAAAGCAAGAGTTTAATTCCTTCATAGATTTCCCATGTGGGTATTATTTACAACTTGTACATTCTTTGTCCTCATCCATTTGCCCTAAAATTTCATGACATTTGGGTTTGAGTGGTTCCCTAAACCACAGCGAATTTTTTTTTATAATTTTTTTCCCCTCTCCCGTAGAAGAGGCAAGAATTTAATCTCCACATGGAATCCCCACATGGGAATTATTTACAATTTACACATGTTTTCCCTCCTCGATTTGAGAAATGAATGAATTCTATGAAATTTGGAATAGAGATTTCAACGGACTAAAATGAATGCGTTATTTTTAATTTTTTTCCTCTCTCATGTATAAGAGGCAAGAAATTAATCATTCTACACATGCATTCTTCAAGTGCCTCGAGATCGTTTAGAACTTCCACATTTAAATCGTCACCTAGGCAACAGATTTTAGGAAATGGTTGATGAATTAAATGCAACCATGCAATTGAAAGTAATGCCTAAGGTATTTTCAACTTGTACATTAATTTTTAACACGCCCACGTGGACTTCTTTTAGGACTCGTGAATTACTGATTTTCTAAAATGTAGGGCCTGGTCCATGATTTTGGGGTCACATGGCAAATTCAAAAGAAATGGTTGGCATTATTGAATGAGGCTATGCATTTTGAAGTAATGCCTGCATTATTTTCAACAACTACATTTTTTTTAATATGCCCACATGGACCCATGTAAAAACATATAAATCTGTGATTCATTAAAATATAAGGCAGGGTTCATAATTTTTTATTACGCCGGGAATAAAAAATATTGTTTGGTGAATTGAATGCAGGTAGGCATGGCTTTGAAAGTATTGCCTATAGTATTTCCAAGTTCAACTTACTAAATTTTAAAAAAAAAACTTATTTTGAAAGATTATTCTGACAAAAATTTATTTTGAAACCTATTTTAAGAACTACGCATAGGTGGTTCAATTCTTCACATATAATGTCAATTATTTTTTGGTCTTTCTAATTTCATATATTTTTTTCAAAAGCCGTGAAATAAGCCGTTTTAATACCTATGACCCCTACGTAAAGTACGTGAGTTGCAAACCCAAAACTGGAAGAATAGGTTTTAGGCTAATATTTATGGATTCTTCTAGTGTATTTTAAGAAATGAGGTTCATATTTAATAACGTCATGAATTTTGAATGCCCACCACATTATTTCACTTCTACATGTTTTTTGAAGAAATTTTTTGTAGTAAAAACTATAAGTAGATAACCAATAAAATTTTCTAAATCATGAATTCTACAAGTTTGGATTATTTTGAACTTCTTCATTTCCCCCCTACTTTCGACCACAAATTGCCTGACCTTTGGGGCTTGAAGTTCAGTAGGGGTTTAGGGTTTAGGATTTAGGGTATAGGGTTTAGGGCTCAAGGTACAGAATTTAGGGTATAGTTATTGTATCTGTTTCCAATGTAAACTCTGCATGTGTTTCCAAAAATATTTTGTGATTTTCTGACCCCTTTTGTTTTATATTGTATATTTATTTTTTAGTTGCAATGATTCTTTCCATTTGAACCGAATTAATTATCAAAAATAAAGAAGTTGTCGTCAGAAGGCCAAAAAAAGATTGACATAGGTTCTAAAATTGGAAGCTCTGACAAAAGATTTCAGATTTGTAGTTACAAAGTTGTTCGGATTAAATGAAGGCATCTGTAAAAGCGAGAACAATAGTCGCTTCGTCGGATTCCTTTGGATTGTGAAGAACAGGTGGAAGCGCCGCCATTTTTCCCGCTCCTAATCTGCCTGCCATCCTTCAGAACTTGAATTAGTAAAAAATGAGAATGTCAGAACTTTACACATGGTGTTGACTAAAAATACCAGAATTTCTGCACGGATCACCGGTGATGGCGCTGCCACAGACTACCGTTTGAAACTCCCGCCGAAACTGAGGTCTTGTGTTTTCCCTCCACGATTCGAACGCGGACGGGCTTCTGTCTCTCTCTTCTCGCTGCATTCATTTGCTTGTTGATTCATTTGTATTGCTCTCCGTTGTCGCTGTCGCCTTCCGTTACCCTGATTATCAGTTGAGTTGTGTTGTTGCGTTCATTGCTTGGTGAGTTCTGGCGCCTGCCTTCATTAGTCTGTAAAGTACACTGGCGTCGAGTCCATTACTATCATTTATTCTTGAAGTACAACAATTTGGTGTCAACCTTCACGATTTCACGGATGTCGTTGTCGCAGACGTTGGTATGCTGTTCGGAAGCTTATACTTCACAATGACAATGGATTGTTGGAACCCCTACATGTTCTGACTTCTGAGTGTCTTGCAGAAGCTCTAACATGATTGTACTGGAACGTTGTCTCTGTCTTGGTATTGCGCATATTGTTTTATTCTGTGTACTGTAGTGTTATCTATTTCTTTGCATTGAGGAGATAATGTAATCGATGTTATGGTTTTCAGATTATCGCACTTCGAAATCACTGAAATTCTTGATTGTGTATAATTTCTTATGGATATTATCATGAGATACTTTGTCCGATATATCCGCCGTAATTTACGGGAAATGCCATTCAGAGCATGAAAACAGAAGAAGTCACCTCGATTCGAGTTAAAATGTTCCAAGTAACTGGTAACAGAATGGATGTTCAAATAAAAGATTTAACTCGGAGCGAGTTAAACTTCATGTCTTCACATCTCTAACAATAGAAGTCATCTCGATTCGAGTTAAAATGTTTCGAGTAACTGGTAACAGAATGGATGTTTCTCTAAAGATTTAACTCGGAGCGAGTTAAGCTTCATGTCTTGACATCTCCAAACTGAAGAAGTCCCCTCGAGTCGAGTTAAAATGTACCAAGTAACTGGTAACAGAATGGATGTTCCACTAACGATTTTACTCGGAGAGAGTTAAACATCGAGTCTTGACATCTCTAACAAAAGAAGTCATCTCGATTCGAGTTAAAAGGTTCCAAGTATTTGGTAACAGAATGGATGTTCTTGTAATTATTTAACTCGGAGCGAGCTGAACTTAAGCTCTGGCCATGCGATCGGAGATGGAGTTCAGTTTGGTCCTCTTTATCTGCCTTTATCTCGGTTCGAGTATAATATCGTTTACTCCTCAGTTTTAAATTGAGTTCATCAGAACTGGTTAATCTGGATTACTACCAATTTAGAGTGATCATGTTGTCTTCTGGAGTTGATCCTGAATGGGATGACTGGAGTTTTTGATGTACTTGATTGTCTTTGAAAGGTTTTTCTTGATTCGAGTTAAAGATAGTCTGAATTATTCTAATTTTATTATTGACCCACTTTGATGTTGTTGAAGTGGGTATTTAGGAACGATATTATTTACTTGTTTAACTCGATTCGAGTTTAAACTTTCGTACGTAATTTCACTTATATTTTGAGAAAATTATGGTAAACATGGACTTCATAAGTAATTGTCATTCAGTTTCCGGGATGGTACGAAGTTTAAGTCAGCAGATCTTCTATTGAGTCTTTGTTTAATGCAGTATTCGTATTGATCTCATCGTACTATATTAATGTCGATTACATTGAAATATTTGTTGACTAATTAGTATGTTTGATGTGATGTGATTTTGAATTTATTGCACTCACTTCAACCCGGCTCGAGTTAAACAGTATGTTCTGAAATATCTTTATTTTTTAGTAATCGCATATATAGTGTATGGTATTTCTTTCAAAGTTGTGTCTGATATCTTCTGCTTTATGTGTAGGCAATATGGAGGCATCAGGGATACCAGTACAGGATTACTCTTCCTCGGATGAAGAGGTTCAGAATGTTATCGAGGAGGTTGTCGATATTCCGGACTGTGAAGGTGTATCCCGTCGTCTTTGGAGCACTATGCTTGTCACTCTTCACAATGTGGCTGGTGTGGCAGTGGAGGAGGGAATTTGTCATAGCGTAAACTCTAACCTTGTTCTAGGTTCCACTGGCCCCCTTGGAGATTCTCTGGTTGCCATCCAGATCTCAAAGTCTTTGCATGTAGACGTTCCGGACGACTGGAGGTACTCTCTAAGAGCATGGCCAATTGCGCAAGTGTTCTTGAATGGGGCAAGTCTGCGCGATCACGAGCTTCGTGATGAGTTCAACCGTCGGCAAGCTAGCTTATTGCAGCCATCGTCTTCGGGGTTGAGGTCGTATGCATCCGCCGTAAGAGTTCCTCGTCCTCAAACCTGTGTGAAGTCCCAAACATTGTTGAGCCAAGCATCGATCAACTCTGTTTCAAGCCAGACCTGTTGCTCGAGAAACTATATTCAACCATTTCCAAGGGAGACGATTCGGGCATTTCGGGAACGTATGTACCAAAAGTCTACCTTCGAATTCCGGTACCACATGAAGTTAGATGTACATCGACAAGTCCATCGTAACGCTGATGGGAAGAGAGTGGTGATTGTCGATGGGATAGAGGTTTGTTTGGCGGCGTGGAGACTTATTTCGGGTGTTTCTGAGAGTACCTTCCACCGTTTCCAAGGGTACGCTGCCAGAGGTGAACAAGCTCAGCGTCACGGGAACTTCGGCATGCTCAAGCCTCGGAAACATACGTTGCAAGCCACGGCAACATTGAAGTGCATGCTTGAGAAGTCGGCGGACCATATGCCACATCGCACGCATACACTTCCATCAGGGGAGAAAGTGGTGTCCAAGGTTTTGCCAGCCACCTTCAAATGGAAAGAGGCTATTCCCGAGGTTAACGCAACGAACGCTGTGTTTGGGTTAGAAAAAGTCTCAATTTCTAATATCAGCAAGATCAGGAAATTGAACTTTCCTGAATACAGTGCCAAGAAGCCCGGAGATAACTTTGCGCGTTGCGCAAAATGTGACAGACTGAAGACTCTGAAGAGGACGGCCGTTGCTGGCTTTCAACAGAAGTGGACCCAAGTCTTGGATAAACATTTGGCTAAAGCTCGAGCACATCGGGACCAGTACTACGCCAATCGCTACAATTCAAGCGCGTACCCTGATGAGTGTTTGACGATCATGCATGACAAAATGGATCATGCTAAAACGGCTTCTCCTGTCTTCTCGTACAAAAGCAAGCAACTGGACGGACTTATGAAACTCCCGATGTCCGTGACGGGCATGATTGCCCATGGGCATGGGGATGTGCGTTACGCACATTATGGACTTGATATCTTCCTTCACGACTCAAACTACACGGTGGGGTCGTTTGCAAAGCTCTTGCGGGACCTTGAGCTACCTCCAAAGTATTCCTCAAGGGAATTGTTTGTTGGGTCAGGCTCGGCTCCTTTATTTCACGCGGTACTGCAAGGAGCTGATATGTGCAAGTCATCGCTTTGACCTGCTCCAGAAGTGGAAATTCCAGGAACTCCGTTGCCTCCCGTTCTGAACGTACAAATGGACAACGCCACGGGGGACAACAAGAATAGATTTGTGTTTGCGTTTTGGTCCCTTCTCATTGCTAAAAAGGTTTTTCGTGAGGTTCATGTGAGTTTCATGTTAGTCGGTCACACGCATGACGACATTGACGCCTTATTCGGGAGATGGAGTATGCAATTGAAAAAAGATAACTTTCCAACCATCCCATCCCTCATGAAGTCCTTCATGGATGTGGACTCCGTTCCTACAATTCCTCACCTTATTGAAGAGGTACCTGATTTCAAGGCCTTCATAGAAGGCTCGCTTTTGGGAGGGGAGGATGCACTAGTTGGTCATACAAAGGCACAACAGTTCAAGTTTTATTTGAATTCTACAGGTATCCCTGTCATGAAGTATAAGCTGTACTGCACAGATAGTGATTGGCTCCCAAAAGAAGGTGGAGGGATCAAACTGTGGCAAGAGGATTCCGAAGGACGTAGCCTATGGCCTCGTGGGGAGCCGTTGCCTGTTGAACACCTTCCAATGCGTGGTGTAGACGACATTTATAAGGGGTTATTTGGGTTCATCAAATACTGGGAGGCATTATGCGATGAAGACGGAAGTGGGGAGTACAAAAGACGTTTTGAGCACTTGGTGTTCTATTGGCGGGCTGTGAATGCAGCTTTAAAGGAGCCGATCGAACCGGCTGTAGCTTTGAAGGATGGCTTCTGGCCTTCTTCTCGAATCGAAACAACAGAGGGGGATGAGGGGGATGAGGGGGATGAGGATGGTGACGTTCGTGAGGACTTTGCTGAGGATGATGTCTTTGTGGGGCAACTCCGCAATCGCCCGTTGCCGTCTTTTCAAGTGGCGCGTGATGTGTACAAGGGGTATGTCGTCGCCCTTCGACCGGAGGATACAAAACCTATGTGGATTGCTTTAGCCTTGTCCGATCCTTTTACAAACCCAAATCATCCCAATTGTATACACATTCAGTACTTGAAACCCACGGCACGACATCATGATATCCAGGCATCCTATTCTGGGTGGGACTCCGCCAAAGGATTGCATTGGAGAGTGAATGAGGATGAGGATCCGGTTTGGGAAAACACGGGAGGTCTACTCACGGCATGGAAGTCTCGGGTGAAGAAGGACAAAGTGGATCCTATCTATAAAATCCCATTGGTTCAAGTTGATATTATCAAAGAGAGTTTGGCTTCAAGACCCTCTCATTGAGCATTTACGGAGTATTATGGAGATACTTTTCAGTGTTATAACGTACGTTTGATAGTTTGTATTTGATGTTCTATTTCGTGGTTTTACAGAACTACATATATGATTTTATATGATTTTTATAGAATAGATAGTGTAGTTTGGAATATTATGAATGATTTGATTTCATTGATTTGTATTTGAACTTTTATTTTATATTGTACGAAGTTCCTTGCGGAGCAAGTGCATTCATACAGAGTATGAAATATATTTGCAATTACATTTATTTCTATCTATATTCGCATCATTTTCATAATGTATGTACTTTATGAAGTTCTTTTGAAAATAAAAGACGAGTAGGAAAAAGTGGTAGTGGATTAGACCACTTTTTGTTTTGCTAATACATTAAGCACTTGTCACAGTTCTGGGGATGGGGCTAGTTGGTTGTTACCACTTTCCTGCCTGCAGAGCTCACTAAGCAGCACCAAGTCATGTACATCTCACAGCCGCTCATACGAAGTCAATGGGAATCGAACCCGGACCGCCTAAATGAGATGAATAGCCTCTTACAACCAATCGTTCAGCTCATGACTTGGTGTCCAGTAGGTAATACAATATGAATTTATATATCAAAACCACTGAAGAAATAGTGAACCGTAGTCTGTATAAGGTGCTGTGACTGCCCTAAACTCCCATTTTTGCACCTTATATTCGTACACCCAACTACCCTCAACTGAAAATTCCTTCAACTCAATTTCAATTTTTCGGCGTACAAATGGAAAATATTATTTTGGGAGGGTCCAAAACTCCCATTTTAATGAATATGATGTTATATGTGATTTTCTTTGAACTTTGGGCAGCCCGGGCAGCTCAGAAAATTTCTTTTAAAATGACTCTTAAAAAAAATAAAAAGTTTAAATTGGTTCTCTAGATTTATATATACGTGGGAAGCTTTGAATCATTCAATTCCGATCAATGAGTCAAAAGTTATGAGGAGTTTAAGTTTGTGGGTAGGTATGGTTTTCAAAGACTCCATACCTACTCGTAAATTTAAACTCCTCATAACTTTTGACTCATTGATCGGAATTGAATGATTCAAAGCTTCCCACGTATATATAAATCTAGAGAACCAATTTAAACTTTTTATTTTTTTAAGAGTCATTTTTAAGGAATTTTTTTAGTTGCCTGGGCTACCCAAAATTCAAAGAAAATCACATATCATGCAATAACTTTTTAACTGTGTAGTCAAAAGTTACGAAAATTGTTGGGCCTTAAAGCTACTCCTTGGGCACATGTTGTGTAATATTTTCAAAGAAAAAAAATAAAAACTCCATTCGTAGTGAGCTGCTCAAAATCGCTATGTTGCCAAAAAATGCAGCTTGGTCCTTTAGGGGTTAAATTCTTCATAATGCCACATGATACATGTTACTACAATCTGATGGGAGTAACTTAGTCACACTTTCTTCATTGCACAAGATTTCTATGAAGAATGGGGATGTGGCGTGTCCACAGTGGCTTTGTGTTCACAAAATATACTTTTTCTGTTAAATCTTCTCCACATCCATTATTCTCCTCCGAAGGTGAATAATGGACGTGAGTAATATTTAGCAAGCGAAGTTTAGGGTGCTCCGTTCCTCCTTTCACCCTGCGTGTCACATTTACATCCCAAGTTTTCATAGCAGTGTGCATTTTGTGTGTTTAGTGCCTTCATCCTATAGTCTGGGATTTTCTACGCATCCTACGGTCCATGCACCCCAAGATTTGTAGCCCGAGTTTTGCACATTCTAGTTCTATGCATTCTGCATTGGTAACTCTTGTTCTCGAATGTGCCATTCTCATCCTCCACACTAACAAAAGGGGGGTCACACCTTCTCCGACAAGAAAGGCTCTTGATTGGCTCCTCTTTTTTCTCAACAGCTTCTCATTCTTCAGAAAAATTCTACATTTGGAGTAGGTGTGACTACCCCTAATCTCACAAATGAAGTGTACAAAACATGATTGGTTGCTACAAATAGATAATTTTACATGGTCTACAAAAAATTACTTATTTCCACAAATACAAGTCAAATCTCAAGAAAACAAACACTAAATAATGTTCAAGGCCCTAAAACCATCAGAATTTTATGGTATGGTAGTAATCCGACTACCTATGCCACACAAGAGTAGGTAACTCACAGATGCACTACATCTGACATCAGCATACAGTACTCACCACTGGTGTCAGTGTGTTACCTATCATTGAGTTTTAATTTCACCAATTACGTACTAAGTTAGTCCTTACCCAGCTTCCGAAAATGGAGGAACCAAAAAAAGCAGGCATCAAAATCCTCAGTTTGTGCTGACCTAGAACCAAGTCATGTATGACACAAAATAATTTAGGAAGTGGGTTTTTTGAACCATCAATTCCTGCAGTGAGGGTCGGTGGCCTATGTCTGGTGCCGTCACTTGCAAAAGATCTTGGAGTCCCATTTGGAGTGATTTTATTCTTCTTTGCTGGCGGATTGGACCAAGTTAATTGTCAAGTTGTCAACGTGGGTGAGGACACATCTCAAAAAAGACCCGTGAGAAACAATATTGATTCAATATTGTTTCAAGATGATTGTTGATTCAATGTTGAAACAAGATACTTACGGACATTGGAATAGTGTTGATTGAATATGTAACACTACAGTATTGATTCAATGTCTTTGTTCGGCTATTGAAATGGCATTGTTTGAGAAAATTATTGATACAATGTTGAATTGACTTAGTTGCTTCTTATGTAACATTACATTATTGATTCAATAGCAAAGTTCTAATATTGAAATGGCAATGTTTGAAACAATTATTGATATAATGTGGAAGTGGCATTATTACATATAGATTGGTCCAATGATGGAATGGTAAAGTTGTTTGCATATTCTCAAAGTTGAAGAAACAATACTATTACAATTTTGTTGATTCAAGATTGCAGTGATGTTCTCACAACTTGTATTATAGATATACTGAAATGGTAGTGGTTGAAATAATGATTGCTACAATGCGGAAGTAGCTTCATCACATATCGATTGATCTAATAATGGAATTATAAAGTTGTTTTGACATTGTAAAAATGGAAGAGTCAATATTATTACAATTTCAGTTATCTTGATTGTTGTAATGGTGTAACAACTTGTATTATTGAAATTGTGAAATGGTAGTGGTTGAAATAATGATTGCTACAATGCGGAAGTAGCTTCATCATATATAGATTGATCTGATAATGGAATCATAAAGTTGTTTTAATATTCTCAAAGTTGAAGAGTGAATACTATTACAATTTTATTGATTCAAGATTGTAGTGATGCAGTATCAACTTGTATTATTGAATTATTGAAATGGTAGTGCTTCAAATAATTATTGCTACAATGTTGAATTGGTTTTATCACGTATAGATTGATCTAGCAATGGAATTATAAAGTTATTTCAACATTCTAAAAGTTGAAGAGTCAGTACTATTACAATTTTATTGATTCAAGATTGCTATGATGTTTTAACAGTTTGTATTATTCAAATAGATAGATGGCAAAAGTGGAAACGATATTGAACTAGTGTCAAGCCACTTCTACATGAAAAAAAATTCAATGACATATTAATATCATGGTTTTATTAAGGTCGAACACTAGGTTCATTCTTGGAACTTTGAATCAATGTTGAAACAACATTGTGTTGGAATAAGCATCAATGCCTTTCTAACCATTGGATGAATATCAATTTGTAATTTCAATAACCTTGAATTCAACAACATTTTGGTATTGAAACATAATTGAATATAAGTTTAACATACAGAAAGATTTTTCTGATAGCTCCTAACAAAGTTGAAACATCATATTAGATAATGCATCAAGATTTTCCAAGCAATACAAAATAGATGCTTTATGAAAATTGGTCATCATATTCAAACCAGAATCTTAGAACTTCCATTTATTAACAAAATGTCGATCAACATCACAGAGTCGGTCTCCAAAATGTGGAATAACTTGTACAACTTTCAAAATCTTCTGAATGTCAATTAAGAAATACTTCGGCAATCGAATTTGCCTTCTACTAGTAGTTCCAGTTGTATCCAAGTTCTGAGGTAATGACCAAGAAATTTGTGTGCACTGTGTGATGGCGCTCAGTATGTCTGAGTCCAATACATAGTATGGATGCACAAATGCTAGATTCAAGGTCATCTTCGTATACCCATCTGCTGTCTTCTGTTGACAATTACTACAATGAAGGAAAAGACGAACCTCTGCATAACAAGTGTAAGGAGAATGTTCAAGGTCTTCCATTTGTAATGCTACCTTGCTAAACCATGGGCCTCCATGAAAGTCATATGTGGCTCTTGCATACATAGCCCAATCACCATAGTCATCTCCTGGTCCCGGAGGAATTGCCACTGCCTTGACCACGCCAAACACCTGTACATAAGTTGAGTAACCATTGAATTAATTATTAAAATTTTTTATTCAAGTACCTTCATTTATCAAATTCAGTTGATTCAGTAGGTTCACGACATTCTTAAAGCAATGATCTTGAAGATCCATCATTTTGATTGTGAGCTGGTTCCATTTTCATTATAAATAATTGAAGTGATTTCAATAAAAAGATTCAATAATTCAATAAATTTGATAATTAAATGTACTATCATACTTCAATAAAATGATTGATGCACTTTGATAAAGCTCTAAGTGAAAACAAAAAATTTAAGAGCAGAACAGTGTTGGTTCAAAAAAATAATAATTATCATACATAGTAATTTGAAGAAGTTACCTATATTCAATGTACTCATCATTTGATTAACAACGTGTACTTGAGTAACATTGTGATTACCTCTCCAATGCACACATCTTGTGCCACTTCATATGCATGCAAAGCCTCGTATAAATGTTCTCGGACTTCTAGTTGTGCTTTCACCAAATTCCGTACAGCTGTAGGTACAACTGCTACTGAATATCCTCTTCTGCGCATATCATGAATGCTTGAAGATGGAGTGCAGTATAAGGAAGTAATATCCCTTCATAGCCAAGCTCTATGGATATTAAAGGCCACTCCACCAATAACATTCATGCCCATCTCTATTGCCTGGAATGAAAGAAGATAATGCAAAATATTATCCATTGGTCTTCGTACATTTGTACCTATTAGGTTCACATATTGGGTTGAATTACATGATACATATAAATCGAATACCATTGAACTTTGCAGAAATTACCTTATGTATAGTTGATTTCTTGTCAGCTTTTGAATTTTCTGCACTTTCAACTTCTTGCTTCGCAATTCTCAGAGCTTCAAGTCTACGGTTATGTTTCACTATCTGTGCATTTGCCTCTCTTCTATTACTTGCCCTATATGCTCTCTTCATAAGTGCAATGTGCATCTGCTCAAATATGTTTGTAGAGTATTCCCAAGGCAACCCGGACCTTCGAATGGATGAAGCAAAATGGGACATGGCATGAATCTTGATTGTATTAAAGCTTGATTTCTGCCATTCCACCAAAGTGCTCTTGAAGGCCAATACAGCTCTGAAGAATTTATCAGAATAAAGGTTCCATGAGATGTTTAGCATCAATTACTAAGTACAAATGTGAAACACATTGTTGATTCCATTGTCAAACAACGATACCTATGAATTGCCCAATAAAATTCATCTCACTATGAATTTGAACAAGATCTAATAACCAAGTTTGTATGACATTACCTTGTCATCAAATCCTCCATGGTCTGTAAGCTCCTCATAGTATGGGAAGGGCTTCTACAAGCACATACATACCATTCCAGAAAGTATACCATGGCTTGAATGATATTATCCTCATATAAGCCAACCATACAAAAAATAATGACCTGCACACATTCAAATTACGGATACATTAGTACAAGCTCATGATAAATGATGGATTGAACAATTGTAAGTAAGCAGACAAACATGTCATGATCACATATTACCTGCATAATGGACCTATGTTCAAAGGCGGCAAAGTTGGCTTGTGAACAGAAATACCCCCCCTTCTCATTGCCTGGAATGCGGAAATGTGCAAAACGGGCTCCAGCTTTGAGTTGCAAAAGTCGCTTATCAAGCTCTTGTAGAATGCGTATACGAGGGCTTTCAGTTGCAATGTCCCTAATGATGCCAATCAACATTTTGAATATCCCCAAATCACTTTGGTGTAAAATGTCGACATGTAATGCTTTATAGGGATTCCCCATGGTTGTCTCTCCACTGTTGAAGCCCCATAAAGAGCACTGGTACATACAAATAAATAAGACAATGTTTACCCCTATGCAATTTTTAAATGATGAAAGAAATGTAATGTAAATTCCTATAGTATTTAATATTTCAAACTACTGAAGGATTTAAAACACAAGTGTTCATTTTGTCTACTTTAAGACTTTCAACTTACAATCTAATTAATTGAGGGATACTCGCACCTTTACAGCATGCAACGACCACCTCTTCGAAATGGAATCTGATTGATGTTTGGATGAACCTTGCATCATCGTATAAATCTCCTTCATGTTTTGTTCAGTTCGAGCTTCAAATGTTGTATCCACATTACTAAGGTCATCCTTAGGGCACTGGCATAGGTTGCATGGAAGTTTGCAAACATTTGTATCGTATGTTGACGTAACCTGTATACACAACACACAAGAAGATATTTTAAATTGAAGTTGAAAATGTTCAACATTTCTATGTATGAAGTACAGGAACTTTCAAAAACATGAAAATAAGGCATATGGTCAACAACAAGAAAACACACCTTGCAACCTTCAGGATGGTCGGAGATGTATGCGTACAACAAGGGATAAACAAATTGTGGTATACCGAATGGATCAATCATTGTAAGCCCCCTAATACATGTCCAAATCACCCCAAAATAATGTCAATATTCTCTATATGGTATACGAAGTATGTAATCTATGATAGTATCACTAGAACAACTTACAAGAGGCACAAAACATCATTACTTCTACTTCTATGCAAGGTCCCATCCCTGAGATGACTTACTTGTAACTTGCAGCTTTAAGTGGTGCTAGTACAATCTCCAAACACTTATGTAGAAGTTGCAATCGTTTAATATGAAATGATTCTCTATTTCCTGCACATCATGAGAGAAAACGCAGTTCATATCTGTGTTTCTTGCATTCATTGACTTCAATTTATAGATTTAATGAATTGAAGTTCATGTGGTGAACAAATGAACCTGTATGATCAAAAGCAATTACTGGTAAGATTGCTAGTAGAGCATGTCCATCATCTCCTTGTCGTTTTTCGCAAGAGATGTTTGCTATGGACATCACCAATGGATAGCCTGTCACGCGCATATTATTGGAAAGGCTTGTTTGGTCACTATAGAACATGAGTGGAGCCACCACACTTCCTTCACACCCTAGATGAGTCTGCAAATCAATCATCCACATGTTATTGAAGTTCTTGACGTTATTATTTTAAACCCTAAAGGAAAAAGCTGCATTTTCTGGCAACAAAGCGATTTTGGGCAGCTCACTACGAATGGAGTTTTTATTTTTTTCCGGCAAAAATTTTACACAACATGTGCCTAAGGAGTAGCTTTAAGGTCCAACAATTTTCATAACATTTGACTTCATAGATAAAAAGTTATTGCATGATATGTGATTTTATTTGAACTTTGAACAACCCGGGCAGCTTTGATAATTTCTTTAAAAATGACTTTTAAAAAAAACAAAAATTTGAAATTGGTTCTTTACATTTATATAAGCTTGAGAAGCTTTGAATCATTCGATTTCGATCTTTGAGTCAAAAGTTATGAGGAGTTCAAGTTTGCGGGTAGTTATAGTTTTCAAAGATTCCATGCCTACCCGCAAACTTGAACTCCTCATAACTTTTGACTCAAAGATTGAAATTCAATGATTCAAAGCTTCCCAAGCTTATATAAATCTAAAGAACCAATTTCAAATTTTTGTTTTTTTTAAGAGTCATTTTTAATGAAATTTTCAGAGCTCCCTGGGCTGCCCAAAGTTCAAAGAAAATCACATATCATGCAATAACTTTTTATCTATGAAGTCAAATGTTATGAAAATTGTTGGGCCTTAAAGCTACTCCTTGGGCACATGTTGTGTAAAATTTTCAAAGATAAACAATAAAAACTCCATTCGTAGTGAGCTGCCCAAAATCGCTATGTTGCCAAAAAAGGCAGCTTGGTCCTTTAGGGGTTAAACCGGCACATATTCATTTTAAAATAGATTTCAAACATGTGTAAGACAAATGTAAAACTACATGATGTTAGTATGTACTTGCAACTGTAATCAAGAAATTCAGATATACGGATGATTTTATTGATTGTACAACTCTTCAATGTAATTTTCACCTTTTATACAAACTTTTCTGCATAATTTGTAAACCCAATTTTTATGGATTACGAGCACTACCTGCATAGTTTTCCACCATTCACATGTGTTTGGTGTTGAAAATACCCGCTCTCCATCATTGTTCAGTGTGGTTGTAGGGGCAAACTTGAAACCCTCACCATTATTTGGTGCACCAAATAGAGATGCAAGAGCTTGAATAGAGTCCCTATGGTGAAGTACAACCTCTTGTTCACCAGGTTCTGATACAATTTGATGTTGCCAAACCTAGTACATTTGAGCAACCACCTTTGTGAGATTTTGGAATTTCGTTAGTGAAATAAAGAAGATGAACAATTAAAACATGTTCTAACACCTGGAACTATAAGAAATCAAACAAGTTTCAAAAGCCAAAAAATTACATCTTCGGAATTGTACAACTTCTGTTCCCATTTGCCAACGTCATGGGCACTTTTCATGGTGACATCATTGATTTGAAACCGTGTATCAAATGGCAAATTCAGTAGTGCATTGATGTCTGTGGTTGATAGTCCTTGATTCGTTCGGCAACTCCTCATGAAGTGAACAAGATTAAATGTTGAATCAAATGACTTCACCAATGTTGTTTGAAAGTCCCTTCTCTCCAAGTGAACATAATCCTCTACAAATTGACTTGGTTGGCTAGAACAGTAGGGCTCATCAACTTCAATTTCAAGGTCCACTACTGGGCGGCATAGTACAGCAGGTACACTACTTGGTGCAACATTGTGAATTTCAGTAGCGCTACGTCGAGTTGTACTTCGTGGCAAAGTGTGACATCTTTTTATATGGCTAGATAGTCCTGCAGAGCTTGCAAATCTCTTTGCCCCACAATGAGGACAATCCAAAGTCATCTTCTGCACTGGGGATCCTACATTAAACAGTTATGTAGGTGAGTGAACTCAACTATATACTTCCTATATGATGACAAAAAATGGTAATTCTCAAATTAACCCTAACCAATTCATTAGATGTTTGTACAAATCATACACTACATGGCTTGGCAGATTCAAACGAATAGTACATATACCAAATATAGGTGGTCATTTTAAAACCCTGAAAATGTAAACGATGCAAACAAGGTTGATATTACAGAAGAAACTTACCTTCAATGGCCAACGCTTGCTTCACCCTCTCCACGTCACTCATTCAGTCCATAGGCACGTGCAGCACAACATCCTAAACAACCACCTGTAGTACATATAATCTCAAGCTGATAACTGGTGCAAAGTAGCAGCTGAATTATGAAAGTATAGGGGTAAAAAATGTCAGATCTTTTTTGTAATCTTCTCTGTTGAAAAAAGACAGATCTTTTTTGTAGATATTGTGCAGGCAGTTTTGGCATGGCAGTCCCTGCCTCTTTTGTAAGTATAGTATATGTACAAATTCTCTGTTGAAAAAATATAGATTTTCTTTGTAGATATTGTGCAGGCAGTTTTGGGATGGCAGTTCCTACCTCTTTTGATCCCATTGTGATAAACTGTAGTTTTTCTAAAAAAGAAAACATGAAAAACAAAAGGGGGTACACGTGTCGTTATCATATTGGTTGTAAAGATTTTACCAAGAAATTGAAAGGGGTAAAAAAGTCATTTTTCTATTGGTTAATTTTCAATTTTCAGCGCAACACATATTTCAAAGGATCAAAAGCAAACTAAGGTAGGAGGTCCTAAAATGGAGCGGGTTCTAAAACCAATCAAGCTCTAGAGGTACTTTTTGCACTTTCCAATGTACAAGTGGTGTGCATTTGAGGAGGTGGTCGGTTTTGGAGCCCACAAAAATGCACTTTTCTGCATCTTCAGAAATTCATAACTAATTCCACAAAGCTTCAAAAAATATGAAACAACTTGGGTTGGATGCCAATTTACTGAAAAATATTTTAAGAAACTCTACCTCCTCAAAAGTCAGCTTCAACTCTTAGATGAGCGGTTTATGAACCTCCTACCTTACCGTATACTCCACAGCAATGTTGAGAAGTCAGTACACCGGTCTTGCATAGCAGTTCGTAGATTCTCGTAGCCTACATTTTCAGGACAGCAAATATGAATTTGCGATTAATTCTCCAAACGTGTTCATGAAAACTGGATCCCAAATCGATCCTCAGTTCTCGTGTTCAAGAAGGTGTACACTTTCATCTAGAATCTTGCGGGACTGGTTCAGTAAGTTACGTATTTGAGCATGGTTCGTATTCTTAACTTAGTTGGCCCAAGTTTTGAGTCTCCTTCCTTTCAGGGTCCAACTGGCCCTACTCATGCACTCAATCAGCTGATTTCTGTGTGCACAATGCTTAACTTTATTTGAAAGTACAAATTTTGTATGTAGCTGGGAGCTTTCCCCAGAACCTTACAACTACCTTAAATTGAGTCGAAGTACCGTACAGATTGGGGAGGCATACTGTACATACCAATCTTTTGACGGGGCGCTTGCAGCATTTTCATTCAGAAATGTCAGAAATACATATTTCTGCCACCTCATGAGCTCATCAGTAACTTCAAGAGGTCTACACTTCACAAACTCATTGATCTATGTCGCAGTGTGAATTTTTGGTTTTTTGTAAGTTATCTAAATCTTGGAACGGAAATCGTGATCTGGTATCCGGAATTGAGCAAGAGGTAACGGATAACCGGAAATTAGCTACGGAACGGAATAGATGACAATCCAGATTCGATCTGAATCTAAACCGGATTAGAGTTGGAGCGGATCTGAGTTGGAACGGATTGGGTCAGGAACGGATTTGGTCATGGTGACAGATCAGACTATAAATAGGCTGACCAATCCAGTTGCCACTCTTTTTCAAACTTCGTTTGCTGAAATCGCTCTCCAGCTTGTACTTAGCTCCTCCCCAGCGCTTTGCTTTCTTGTTGTGTGAGTTTGTGTGTGCGTATTAGTGTGTTAGAGTGCGCAGCGCTTTAGTGTGCGTTGCAGGTTTAGCGGTATTCCGGTTGAGATTGGAAGAGCGAAGGTCAGAAACGGGACGTGCGGCTAGGAGAGAGAAAGGTAGCCTCAGTCAAAATCCGGTTAGCACAGTTCGTGTCCATGCCTCAGCTCCGCAAGAGTAGAGCAGGACCGTCTAGTTCCTCCGCAGTAGAAGTTAAACTCCGGAAGGTGTGTCTGATTATTCCAGCAGAAGAGAAGGAAAAGGACAACCTCATGGAGGATCTTGCCAAGATGGGTTGCGGAGGGCTGATAGATAAACCCTGGGGGTTTAGAGAGGAACGGATGATTCGAGAGCTGTTGGGAAAACTCTCGAATCAGTTCGATAAGACCATCCGCGGAATTCCGGGCAGTTGGACGGAAGAGATGTGGAGGTCCGTGTACGACTTCCGGTCAGGAGGTCGAGGGATGGCCACCTCGAAGGAGGGATACACTCGGGGGAAGTTCCGGAGCACGGTGGACTCGAAGGATGGGTATGCGGTCGCGGATTGTTTGGACGACCGGCATCGCAACCTTTTGCAGTTCCTGGTTCCGATCATCCACCCGGAGAAGCCAACGAGGATAACGATAGCCATCGGGAACCTGATTTTCGGAGCCCTGAGCGGGGAACGGAAAGTGGACTGGGCCAAAATCTTTTCCGATCTGGTCAACCGTCTGGTTCCAAAGATCGGAGGAAGTAGGCCGACTCCGTTGAGTCCCTACATCTTCCATCTTTACAAGCATAACCAACTCCTCACGGATACGGAGGAGAAGGAGTGGAAGACTCAAGAGTCACTCCTGAAGTATGGGGAATCGGAATCGGAGGAAGAACAGGAGGAAGTATCCGGTTCCGATGAAGAAGAAGAAGAAGAGGAGGAGGAGCAACACCGGCCGCAAAACAAGCGGCAGAAGACGACGCCTCCTCACCGGAGAGGAATCCCAACCCCTCCGGGTGAGACATCCAACCCTGGGAAGAGACCGGTTTTTGAAGGACCGGGTCCTTCCGGATCGGATCCGACGGATCCGTTCAACCAGCTGATCAACATCTTGAGCGATGTGCGAGCAGACTGGGCGGTGAAGAAGCTGGTTCTGAACCAGATCAGTGAGCTGGTGGGAGCACCAGCGGATAGCAACCTCGCAGGAATGGTTGCAGAGTACATCTCCAACCCGGATGAGATCCAGAAGCAAGAAGCGGAGATACGACGACTCCAAGAGGAGAATGAGTCGTTGAAGACGGAACTGTTGCTCTTCAAGGAGGACATGGCCACCACACGGGAGATGGCGAAGGCTACCCGAAAAGTAGCCGAGGACGTGAAGGCCACTTTTGGGACAACCGGAGAGGCCGTCACCAAGTCAAAGCTGTTTGACGAGGGAGTCCTCAAGGACAAGAAGATATCCGGAACCAGGTTGGTCCGGATCTTAACGGACTACTCCGAGAAGGTGGAATTGGTGATGGTGGAAGCCCGAGAAGCAGCAAACCGGATGGAGGAGAGTAGTAGAAAGCTGAACGGAGTGACGTTGTCACGGTCGTTCCATCTGTCCGACCTTTCAATGCCCGGGTCTTTTCCGAACGTGGGCATTCAGACGGAAGGAAAGGATCGGACTCCCCAGTCAAAGAAGAGTGGGAGGAAGCTCGCCAACACCATCAACTTAGATTCGTCACCGGATCTCCTAGATCGTGAAACCGGGGAGCGGAACCGGAATCTGACGGACGTCTTCGAACAGCTTGGAGCGGAACCGCCTAGGAGTCCCACACTGAACCAGGGGCAGGATCAAAGTATGGATCTGACCCCGGATCAGGGTGCGGATCAAGAACGAGATCAGAGCGTGGACCAAGGCGGAGACCAAGTTATGGACGAAGGAACGGATCAAGGAGTAGATCTGGTTGTGATAGGATAGATAGGAATTAGTTTTGTAAATATTTGTTAGTTAGGACCGGATCGGATTTGATCTGGTGTGTCTGTTCTGGATCGGGTTTTCTCCGGTCTGGCCGGCTCGGCAGGGACCGAAAGTTCCGCGCGGACTTTCTGGGGCCCTTTTTGTTGACTTTTGAGTTTTAAAGTGTATATTAGTCAATCTCTGCGAAGGAGACTGGGAGTCTTTTCCCTTGAGTTTTGTGCGTTTTCTATTGATTTCTTGTTGTACGTCTCTCCCGCGCGTGGCAGGGTTGTTTTGGTGAGGACTTAGAAAAATGTATGCAGATTCTAGAGAGATTTCTCCCCTTAGTGTGTTTGTTTTGCTCTTATGTGCATGTGAGTGGGTATTCTAAGTGTTGGGAGTGGATTTCAGTTCCTCAGCACCTCTACAGTTCACGATTCCGGGTGAGAAAGCCGTTGTTAGGCTAGGCGGATAGGGAAGGAGTCCTTAGTCTCGCTAGAACTCCTGGATAGGAAATCCGGTTGAGTGTCCGATCTCCTATGAGGTCTCGCTGCCCTAGTTGGTAAACGGAAGAGCTTTAGTTCATGTTGGAACGGACGAGTTCACTTGTAACCACCTAACTTCGCACGGAGGGAACTTGGCATCAAGGTCGTTGTAGTATGAGAGGATCGTACGGGGGGTCTTTGTGTGACCTGCAAACCGGATCGCTATCCGGGTGGCTGTGAGAGATCAAACCGGATCTGCGCTAGTGTAGGAAGTAGTGGATTAGAGAAGTGGGTCTTCAGCCACTATAAGTCACGGAAGGAGTGGCGGGCCTGCCACTCTCAAAAGCAAGCGGCGAACCCTCTGATGGTGAAACAAAGGCAAAACTAAATCAAAGTGGAGTGAGAGTACGTGTGAGAGGACCGGATCGGATCGGTCCAGAGGAGTTCCAGGATCAGAAGTTATAGGATCCCGGAGTGTGGTAGTTTTACAGGACCGAAAAGCTTGACAGGCCGAAAGAGATAGAGAGAGGTCTGGTCGTTGTTTTCGGTGTGTTGTTGTTTCCGGTTTTAGATCTAGGACCGGAAAGTAGAAATTGGAGACTGACAGGAGCTTAAGTTGGGAATAGAGCTAGACACTTCACAGAATCTCGTGGGTTCGATCTTTAGAGTCATTTTGTTATGCTTTAGAGTGGTTTTTGGGAGTATAACAGGGAATTCACTTACTCTGTACCGCGACAATCTACACCCGCAACAAAATCTTGTTAATCAAACGAAATTTACCCGAAAGTAGGCAGCACATGGAGATGCAAGGCCACACTAATCATATTTGTCACATTTCAAAAGTTCCTCCAGTACATGTTCCAACTCAAGAAGGTCAAACCACACTAAATGATATCAGAATTAGATGGTTGTTTGAAAGGCTAAACATCTCTTTTATGACCATCCAAAGCATCGTAAAATTCTTTACAAAGCAGTAAACTGGCCAACGTACTTATAGAAAAGTCTGGATACTCGAATATGATATCAGTTGAAATGCAGCACCCCAAGTCAAACAAGCGGTACAAGATATCAACTATTGAACCATCAGTGAAATTTCAACCTAAGGTTAGCCAACTGGTGAAATAAACATACCCAAGTGATCGAGGTGAGTAGAGTAAACTCATCGGAAGATCCTGCTCTTTGTACAAGTGTCTCTGCCATTCTACCGTAGTCCACCGACTGCCAAAAATTCTCATCAACCAAATGTCACAAATCAGTTCAAGAAACCAGGAATAGACTAATGAATGCGTGAACCCTAACCCTGATACACCCCATAGCTCTCATGTAGCACACTAATTAACCCCAAGCGCTCAATCCTCACTTCCGAAACTAATAGTTGATAATGGTAACATCTAGAACATATTTCTGCCGTTCGAAATTAAATGTAGCGCATGGTTTCCTCCTACCATGCTGTACACTTTGATACCTCTCTTTAAGCTTCTTAAACGATTTATTACGTCTCCTATAGATGTGGAGGTAGTCACCTCTGTACATTTGGCCACTTGGAGCAAATGCAAAGATTATGAGCACTTACCGGAGCAGTTTGAATATCCTGCATAAACTCTTTCAGAGCTCGATCAACCTGCTGTCGTAACTCCAGGTTGGAGTCACTAAGCATATCGAATAACCCTAGAAGAACACAACACCCATTGATAATACAGTCTGTCCATCTCATTTATGTATTGATTGTATTCAGAAGCTTAAAACGAAGACATATTGGTTCGTGATCAGAATATTAAATAAGGTTGTGAAAAATGCTTACCATCAAGAAAATCTGGGAGGTAACCAAGCATGTCAATCGCCGGAAGCTTGGCCAGCTCAGTGATCCATCCAACCAAAAATCCTCGAACAAACGGGTTGACTACATTCATGCGCTCCCTCAATTGTGGAATGAACTCCTCAATGCTGCACTCACCACAAGCTTAGGAATTAATTTTAAATCACACCTTTGGAAACTACATCCATGAATATAATCGCTTATGAATCTCTGAACTCGTTGCAAATTTTCTGACTAGTACAAGGGCAATTTAGACCACTCGAGAACTTTATTCTGATGCCTGAAAAGAGATAAAACTGGGTCACTGAATCCTTTACATAACAAACAGTTTAATGAGTTGAACTGAACCTGAATTGATCACTATCCTGCTCCGTCACAATATCCTGCCAAGTGTAGAAATTCCTGATAGTTATAAGTCGGGTTTGCCCACAAGAATAGGAAAAACGTGTACAATGAATAAACATGGTCCTCACCTTTGCGACAAAATCGATGAGCACGAAATCCTGTCGGGGTTGTAGAAACGATCAACACGCCGAAACCTTGCTCAGCAGCCTGGAGCTCCACCGCCTGCCTCGCTTGTAATTTTGTCCTACAGGAACACAAATTGACGTGCCGTCGGAGGAAGAGAAAACCTGAAGTCAATTCCTTAGAAAACAACCAGGTCTGTTTCCAAAGCAGAGAATAAAATACTCTTTTCTCCTCAAATAATGCTTAAAATATTATGTAAAAAAAGTTTGTACAGGCTACAAACCTGCAGTGCCGGTTCGGCGGTGAGGTTCGGCCGGGCTTCAAGTTGCGTGACCGTCAAGGTACGCCACCTTCAAGCTGCGTGAACACTTACACTTTCATTCTACGCGAGCGGCGAATGGCGGATGTTCCGTGAGCAACGAAGGGCGTGAGAACTTGCGCTTTGCTGTAGGTGAGTCCCACCTGCCCTGTAAGGTTGGACCGGATTGCAAGATTCTGTACAGACGTTGAAAATTTATCCTATTCAATTACATCGTGTGAGTCCATTGCTTCACGTGTACCGTGACCATTGGAATTTTGTCGTACTCATTTTTAGAATTCTATCTATACGGCTTGAATTCTGTCTTATTTGCTGGAATTCTATCTGACATAATGTACTCGTTTGCACATGCTCAAAAGTTGCGTCAGTATTTTAACCCTAGGGTTTGAAGTTAACTAAAGTTACAAAGAGGACAAGCAACGGAGTGTCGTGGATAAACCTAAACTGAAGTCTTCATTCCAGAAAGAATTGAAGTTTGAACCCTTCCCTGCAATAATCAGGACACTTGTGAAATACTCTGTAATTATTCTAGCTTAATGATTCAGTCTATAATAGTTCTTGTAGCTTAACCCTTGAGGGTCGATCTTTACTATAGATTAACCCTTTTATGCCTACGAGTTTGGGTGTCACCATCTACTCCACCATATTTTCAGTGAAGGGAGAATACATAATGCTTTATGTTCACGAAAACAGACCGCATTCAAGGCAAAAAAAATTCTGCTCATACATACCGTAGTAAAGCACATTACCCAAATGTCAAAACACCAAGTGTCCAAAAAGTGTCGAACATGAAAAATTTGGAAGTGTTGATGGGTCTGAATTTGTAGTCCGTATAACCCGGAGGAAATTTGGTGATGAGCTGGTCACTTTGCAGAACAAGTGAGGCGTACTTCTCTGACCGATGTAACAGCAGCAACCCGCATCCCGGTCATTAGCTCACTGGCCCGAGCTGTGTGTTGCAAAAACCATCGCTATTACGGAGTAATATTTAACAGGAATAACAAAGCCGGCAACTCCTTTGCGGCAACATTACATGCTTTATGTTTCAATAATCACTCAGGATGCTTCATAGAGATTCAGGTTGATGTGCACCTTCACTTGAGCGCCTTGAGCATTTCTATATCCATACAGGATTCTTGGAAGGGCTTGTTGCAATATGACATTTTGGGGAGAAGGAAAACGGAAGTATCTGAATTCACAAAAGATGAATTATCGCAGTTTTATTTGAGAAAGTATTTCATGTACAATGGCTTCTGTTTGGACAACCACCTCAAAGTTGGACTGTTTATTCTCTCTGAGTTGTTGCTTCATGGTCCAAAATTCCAGAAGAACTTCTGGGTCATCTCGATCTGCTCCAAAATCCCCATCAAGTTCTCGAACAATTGCAGAATCGCCATTTGAATCCTGTAGTTTGAACAATTTCTTAGTATCCAGCGAAGAAGCTTTTCCTCAAGTGAAAGATTTGGTCATCGTTTTCATCCATATTAGTATCCCTGCCACTAGTGTCACCAGGACAAGATGAGTGGACCCTTCTTGCAGTTTTCTCTTCGAGAACTGGGTAACCTTAGATAGTTCTGTCCTATCAAGTGGCTCCTTGGGGTAGCATTGGGATTTGTTTTTGAATTCTCCCGGCTAACATCATCAAGTTGGGCAGCCCCATCTTTGCAGATTGCCACGACCTCCTACGCCATCCTCATGTTTAGCATCGTTTTTCTTCTCAACCAGGCGTCTTGCTAGTTCCTTGACCTGGTACGTAACTGCCGCACATCGGCTGCGTCGGTCACCATCCCTGCATTCTCTACGGTCCCTGACAAGTATGCTGCCACACCAGTGTACGTTGTAACCCTTGTATTGTAGATTTCTGGTTGAATACGAGCTTTGGATAGGCACAGAAACTTCAATTATCTTTAGTTGTTTTTTAGAAAGATTGCTAAATTTTCAATTTACTCTTGCCCACAACTTTGTAGTTCCACGAATTTCACTTTGATTCCATCTTTATCACTCAAATGCAAACAAAGTCCAAACCGTAGGCCAATTCTGGTTGTTCCGGCATTAAAGGGTTAATTTGGACTGTTCTCGGGAGCTCTAAAAACAGGTGCGAATGTTCTCATATTGCCTTACTTATCTTTCCGTCACCATGAAGATGATATCTAGTGTATAGAGTAGGTAGGTAGGTTGATTGGCAATACATCAAAGTTACATCAAACTTACTTTGTTCTTTCTAGTTATCGTTGTAAGTTATCTTATAGACGACCCTTGAAATCTGTATGACTTCGCAAGGGTACTGGTCTGAGATTGCGCCAAATATCTATGCGTTCCTTACATTTTCATGTTTTCTGATCAAAAGGAACTGTCACAGTGGGCCCTGATTAAATGCCATGTGATAAAGAGTTTCTCTTACTGTTAAGTCTTTTGCTACTGCATGCTATACGAATCAATGGTTGATATTATATTACACCTGCAAGGACCAGGAAGCCCAAATTGGCCTTGTGGTCTGCATTGTGTTCCACTGAAGTTCTCATTCAGAAACTTGAGCAAGACTGGCAGCCCGTGAAAACCTCACGTGTGATGATTGAATTTTTTTGTTGTTTGTGCAGGGGCAAGCTTGTATGACATTAGGACTTGGAATAGGAGCTGGGCACAGCTATATTCGACAAATTTACAACCTCCTATATGAGCATGCAACTCATTATCATTGGTCTTGTTTGTAATTGGAAACTGAAATTGTCACTAGGTTTTGCCAACTTTAGCTACACAAGTGGATTTTGTAATTCAATTCCTCACTCCTCACGTGTGATGATTGAGTTTCCATCACCTGTACTCATTGTACAATTTGTCAAACTTGTGGCTAAATGTAACAGTACATTCCATGACTACTCAACAAGAGGCTAAACGGTTGGCTGCATTGAAGGCTCAATTTAAAACTCCGATGCGTAGAGGACGCCATTCTAGCGTCATTGCATCTCATGGAAGCCAGTGTAGCAGAGAAAAAAGCATTCCTATAGCACCGGCCAATGTAAGCCGAACCAGTGCGGGAGTTGCAGTTCAAAGCTTGAACCAAGGAGTAGAAGCTCATGTCATACGAGTAGCTAGCACCCCTGTGGATGAGATTGGACAACAGGAGAGGACAACTAATGTTCCTGGAAACCATCAACAAGGTCAGGAATACTTCAGCGCTCCAATGGACGCAATCCAGAAAAGGCACTATGCGAAACTCATAAAAGAAAATGAGTTGCTCCGCCAGCAAGTTTTGTCTACCACAAGAGCATTGGAAATCTCAATGGAGAAATGTAAAGACATCATGCCATGTTGCAATCCAACACAAGTGAAGGTATCAATCCTGTCAGCAAAGCTTTCTATATTTTTTGCCGGTATTAGAATGTACATCTATGTCTGACTTCTATACTATTGTACAAGGTAAGTTACCTTAGTGTGATGAAATTTTTTTCATGACTACATTAATGTTTTGTATTCTCTATTTTAATTAGCTTTCATTGAACCTGTGTTCTTGGATATTGAAGTGATTTGAATGTCTATGCAACTTGACTTGTTGTACTATGTAGAACTTCCATAACTAAGGTATTCATTATAGTCAAGTTGAACATATTACATATTGCAAGAGTTATATGGAGTCACGGTAATTATCATATTAACACCATTCATGGCTTTTTTTCAGATGAAGCAAACTGAGGTTGTCTGTAAACTTCTTGTTGGCAAATTCTCCAACTCAACAATGTATCCCTCAGATGACATCCTTTTTGAGGCCATGATGATCTCCTTCGACATTGAACAGAATGAGTTGGCAAAGGTTGAATTCTTAAAAGCATGGGGACCCCTAGGGCCAAATGGTGGCCTATCAAAAATGGTGAACAAAAATGTCAGGGATTGAAGAAGCAGTTTGATCCGAGATGCTAGAATGGAGCTTTACAGTAAGCTAGGTTGTCCTAAGCCAAAGAAAAATGCCTCTCACGAAGAATTCAAAAAGTGGTTTGATGAGCTTCAGCTGCATTGTGAAGGTACACATAAACCTAAAGTCTCAAGTTAGTCAAACACATGCAACTACTAGTTGAGGTGTCATTAGTTCTCCAGCATTTAGAGTTTGTAAATCTGGCCTTCTTAACAGTTTCACGCATATCATATAGGTTGGTTGGTTTTGCTTTTATTAAGTCCAATTATATTGTAGTCGCTTTGATGCAAAAGATCAATACTTTAGTGAATCTGAAATGAGTACGCAACTAATTCTTATTGACTTTGCATTTTCTGTTGAAGGTCAAAAATGGAGGATTCAAACGCATGAATCAGGCTGCACAGATCCTTTTGGAAGTGATGTAGTGTATGGTGCAATTGCACGTGCAATGATTGGAGAGTGCTATGATTTGCATGGCGTGGTTGAAATCACGAAAGAGTAAGGTGGATTCTTCTTGTGCGCTGTAAGTTAAACCAAAAAACAACTTTTAGTGGATTTTTGTATGGCTAAGGACGAGACAACCTTCACTAAAACTATGAAGGCATGGTTCATGCTCGAAGACTAGTCTTCAAACTTTTGTTAGTTCTTTTCCTAGTCCATAAGTATGTCACTCAATTTTTCCACAAGACTTCTAAAATAAATAACCATTGAGGTCATTCTCAAAGTATTAAATTCTATATGTGAAGTGCAATGTCACAATTAATTTGGGCAAAGATTGAACTCTATGGTTTTGTATTTGTTTTTAGTTGGAGATAGCGATGTTGGGGAAGACGTTCAACCCCCTCGATATGTCTACTACAAGATCACAAATGAAGATTGTCGAAGCAAAGATCCTTGAAGCTTCTCCAAGGATGAGGAGGATTCAACTTGTTGACAAGATTGGAATTGACAACTTGGAATTTGAGGTATAAAATTCCTCACTTCACTTTTCATTTCAAGTGTTGTATACAATCGTTAGTGTGAGGTATGCAATTTCAAACTCATTTATGAGTTTTCCTACTTTGCAGCACAATGAGGATGGCATTGGAATGTAAGATAGGTAATCTAAATAAAGCAACCAAGTTTTCGGTGATATCCAACCAAAAAATGTTTAGTTTTCAATATAGGAAAAAGAATAAGGTTTTGGAAAGATCTTATAATTCATCTAATTAGCTTAAAGTGCAATCTTCTATACTTTTGCAATGTGCCCAATTCATCACATCTCTTTTTTTGTGCCTCCATTATTAGAGATTTAGTACAATCAAAGTCTTTAGAATAAAGTCAAAAGTCAGGCTCCTCTAATTGGATATTTGTCACTATTACATAGAGAACGAACACCATGTTTGTGTTTGTCCCGTTCAATGTAGTTGTGCTTGCTATGATGAATGACTTACTTTATCTTGGTAAACCCAACAATTTTATGAAGGTTTGAATTTGAAATGATTTCATATGATTTTATGACTTTAGGTTTCACAATGATGGAGGAATTGAACCTGGATGTAGTATTGTCATTATATTACGTCTTTGAAGGGGCTAAGGAAGATCGGATTACTGCATTGGAGCAAAAGATTTTTGACTTTTGTCGGCGCTTATAACACCTTGTATCCCTTGATGTAGAGGGCAAGTGACCTTTTCTCTTGTACAGTACAATGTAAATGGTAGATATTGTCTATGATAGAACTATCCTTGAAAGCTTCGGCTCCTCAACATTTCAATGTAGAGGATTTTGAAAACTAGACACAGAATGTGAATTTGTAAATTTTGGCTATCTTATTGTACTTTATGGAAATTCGGCTAGTTTTGTCAATAGAAGTTGCATTGACGTGTATTTCTAATTCAATGCACTTCTACTATTGACGTGATATTGTTTCAAGATTTTCGAGGTGATATTGATTCAATAAAGCAGAACTATGAAGTGGATAATAGTACTTGTGTTTTTGTTTCAAAATTGGAAAAATTGGCAATACAGTATCCCATCAATTTATGATGTTGCATTGACATGTTACTGACCTAAGATTGTATCAATACTTCTAATCTAAAGTTGTTTGCATGATAAGACAATCAAATATTGAATGACATTGAGTGTGGCATTGTTGAAATAATGGAACAACCAGTATGTTGTAACATTGAATTTGGCATTGTTGAAATAATCAAACAACCAGTATGTCCTAACATTGATGTTTTAATTTTTCCAATAATGGAACAAACATTATGTGATAACATGGAGAAGTAGGCATTGTTTCAACAATGGAAGAAGCTCAATGTGGAAACATTGAGAAGTAGGCATTGTTTCAACAATGGAAGAAGCTCAATGTGGTAACATTGAGATGTATACAATGTTTCAACAATGGAACTAGCAAAATGTGATGACATTGGGATGTACACAATGTTTCACTAAAGGAACAAGACCATTCTTGAGTAATATTGTTCCAATAGCACATTTACAATGTTGGAGCATTCAAAATTGACATAATACCAACAAAACATTAGAACATTAATAACAATTTAATGTTGATATGTTTTGTTTTGTTTCAACATTGTTATGATATTGCACCCTATTAATGTTTCAAAACCCCTATCACAACATTGACTCAATTTTGTTTCAATGGCATGGGAACTTTGAGATGCAGTGGTCAATTCTGGAGGTGGACAAGACGTTTTCTGGTCTAATAAGTAGCCTTATATATTTTATCATGCGCAGTTTCCTGTGCAGCCATTTCTGCGTAGCTTTGCAGTGTGTACACTAGAATGAGAATCTCAGCGTGGATATTGCTGGACTAAAATTCGTTGGGTCTCACTATCCAAATCTTGCGAACCCATTTCCGCTAGTTCAACGTTGATGGTGTGATGCTCATATTCGTCAAATTCGTCACCCAAGTCAATTCCATCTTGGACTATCTCCGATGTCCCACCCAGACCTAAATCATACAACCTTCGCACAACCTGATGCATCACTGGCCTCTCTGCGCTTCTCCTCCTCGCACACCACAATGCCAACTCCATTAAGCTCACAAGCTCGGCTCTGTCGCAATCGTCTCTCAAATTGGGATCTGCTAAACCAGCAACTTGTTCGTCTCTCCAAGCTTCGCCAACCTGCCCTCAAGGCCAACACATGCACGCATTCATAGTCTGTAGCATTTCTATTAGGCACTAATAGAAATTCGCCCACTACTGTACAGTACAGTGACGTTTGTAGCAAGGTTCTACAAATGGCTGAAAACAGCAAAACATGATTCCAAAAATGACCTTTAACATCTGTACTGAACATTGTCCAAAGTGAACAGCGATTTTGAACCTGCTGGCTGAAAAATGTGACATGTTTGCTGCGGTAGGTTTAAAAATTTTCATGTTTGCTGTTCCAAAACATTGCGTGAAGCTAAAAACGTCGCTAAACCGTAAATGTTCGAGTTGCGATGTAGATTCTTTCTCTAATTCCATTCCTCTCTAATCAACCGAAATGCAGCACGCCTAATCACTAAGCTCTTTCCAAAAAAACGTTCAGGCCGGAGAGCTCACCTTCTGAGCAATGTACATGTGGGGTAGTCCAGTGAGAATCTCCATCAACACCACTCCAAATGCGTACACATCACTCTTCTCTGTTAGCCTTCCTGTCTCATGGTATCTGCAACCCAAGTGAAACCACCACACTTGCCTATATCAGCATCAGGAATGTGGATTCCCATGATGGTGGGATGGCAAACATCGACTCTAGTCCACTCGGAGAGTGTCAAGGCGAGGTTGAACAGAACCTAGCTAGCCAAGAGAGGAAAACGAAAGGATTGGGGAAGTTGCAAGTCTCACTCTGGGTCGAGATATCCAGGAGTGCCTTTCACCAACGTTGTGACATGAGTGGCATTTTCCTGCCTCAGTTTGGACAGCCCGAAATCCGCCACTTTGGCCACCAGTTGGTCGGTGAGCAAAATGTTGGTGCTCTTCACATCGCGGTGGATGATGGGCGGAGAGCATTTATCATGCAGGTACTCCAGCCCTGCACAGGAGCAGTGTTTGACACAGACCATCACCCAGGGAAACTTGCACACCAGCCCCAGTCGTTCGAAACCCTAAATCACTCGACACCCACAATGAGGATGATGCGAACTGTAATTTACCTTCCGCAACTTGAAGAACGATGTTGGCTCTCTGTCGCCAGCTCAAAGGATTCTCGGCACTGCTCTTCCCTGTGGACCCAATTAATGAGGAGTGCCGGTCAGCTTGGCATCGAGATCAGAATCAGTGCAGGAACATGAAATTGGCTTCAATGCAGAGCACGTCATGAGACAGGTTTGGATTCACCTTGCAATCGCTGGCGAAGATCTCCGCCACCCATGAACTCGTAGATCAAAACCTGGTGCACGCGAGTGCAGCTGAACCCAACCAGAGACACCAGGTACTTGTGATGCACCATGGACAGCAGCTCGATCTACAGAAGCACAATGCTCATGATCACTTGTGTCTCAGGTAATAACAACTTCCCTGGCTGGACATGCGACCTTACTGAGCCTGATTTTCAAGCAAACTTAATCTCAAGTTGATTTTCGTGGATTGAAGAATGTTCAGGGGTCCGATATTGTTTTACGAAACTACCTCATTGAAAAATTCCTGCTTGCTTTGATGCGAATTCGCTGTCAACACTTTGGCTGCCACCTCTCGCCCGTCCGACAACTTCCCTTTATACACGACGCCGAATCCCCCGCTCCCAATCAGATTCTTGTAGTTCTTGGTTGCTTGTTTAATCTTTGCCCGCGAAAATGCGTAGGACGTCCCCCCTTTGGCCCTCAGTCGCGCCTGGAATGCCTTCTC
Source organism: Pseudisothecium myosuroides (assembly GCA_951799445.1). Classification (NCBI taxonomy): domain Eukaryota; kingdom Viridiplantae; phylum Streptophyta; class Bryopsida; order Hypnales; family Lembophyllaceae; genus Pseudisothecium; species Pseudisothecium myosuroides. The sequence continues at coordinate 31,893,774 of OX637287.1, read as the reverse complement.
CGATGGGTCAAGAAATCCTGATGCACGAAACAGGAATACCGATGGGTACAATTGTGATGTGCATCCCTTCCCTTGCAAATGTACTTGATCAGTAAAGAAGGTGACGACAGCAAGGAAAATGAAAACTGTGCAAAAGATTTTGGATTTAAGAAATCGAGAGGCTTACTTTCTCGTGCATGGAAATACAACCCCAAGACGATCAAGGCCAGAACTATAACTCCACCAACGCCACCAGCTAGGACACTCAAAATTAATGGAGTAGACGACTTCCCTGACGGGGCGATGCGGACGGTTTTCCAAAGGACGTTACTAGTGTTCGTGATGTCACTGATGCTCCAAACTCCGTCGTTCGGATTCCCCTTCAAGATCCAGTTTACTCCAGTGACGCCAGATCCGGGGCTGCTCCACGTAATGGCTGTCGAATTGACGTCAAGAATTTGAAGGGAACCGTCCGGCTGGAGAGCCAGCTGACAGACACTAGTGTTCGTCCTCGTTGACTGAGACTCCCACAGAGTGTTATTTATCAAACCCTCATCGACACTACTTTTGGATTGCAAATTGCAGTCCGGTCCGAGCTCCAGAGTGAATATGAGATTCGTGGTTTGCAGTTTTTCTCCCGCGGAAAGGAAGTAACCTAACGGCATGTATGGAGAATCAGCAAGAGAGTTCTTCGGCGGTTTCCATGCCGTGTAGTCGGTATTCGAACTTGCTTGAAAGTCCGAGTAGTTAAGCCCCGAAACATTAGGAAACCAATATTGAATTGCAGCAAAGAGGTTGCTCTCCTGAATACGGGAGCTGTTGGAGTCGTAGATGGCCGAACTGCCATCGTCTCCAAGAAGCAGAAATGAGTGGTCCTTTAATATCTGAGTGACATGCCATAGAGACCACAGAGAATTTTCGCCTGTGAGAGTTCGATTGTTTGTGAAATTGTAGATGACGAAGTTCCCATCTTGTTGCATCCAGAAGGAGCAATCAGGCGACCGTGCGTGGTTTGAGAAATTGGTGCCTACAAAAGGCTGGGATTCGTTATAAACTACAAGATTGCAGTCCGGCCGCATCACTAAGGAGTACTGGCCGTTTGCGCTTGTGAGGTACTGTTTGGGCTTCACCTCAAGGTCGTTGCCCACGAGGACATTTACTGCAAATACTTCTAGAACCCATTGCACAGTGAACAGGACGAGAAGAAGAGGCGCGAACCAGTGACTCATCGTCTTCGGATGCATGCGCTTACAGTAAGTGATTGAAGCTTAACGCAGGCGGGGGCTGCGACTTCACAGTTCACACTCGAGCTTGCAGACAAATTGCCTCAACTGGAATCCGAAGACCACACACGGGAGTCAGACTGAAAGTCGTTAGTCCTTGTAAGTAATACAATGCAACACTCGCTGTTCGCTCGAATCTCTGACCCAATCATCCATGGCTAGCATCAGTTGGGTGGCTAGCTGAACCGAGTCTGAGACCCTGGTTTGCGGTTGTCGGTAATTTCATAGCATATTTACATTATTTGTATTAACAATGTACTAAGCAAATTACTCCCTTTGTCCCAAAATGATCTTATTGTTGGACAAAATGGTTTGGATTAAGGCTAAAAATAACATCTTAAAACCCTGTTTCACGTTGTAAGTAGAGTTTGGTACACTCTTAGCAATCCAAAAACTTTTAATTTTGGAGCCCTTTTCAAAGTGTAGTTTTGGAATATTGAAAAATAGAATTTTTGGGGCAATTTCAAAGAGCACCATCAAACAATTATTTGTTGAGTGTAAGGTCTTCATTTTGTGGGCATTTAGTATATGCCTAAGACTAGGTGTGGCTCTCTATTCCGCTTCCTAGAGCTTCATTTCTTTCAATTAGGCAAAATTTTAGAGAGATGCAAAAATAAGAATGAACAATGTTGATTGACCCCTTCGGTCATTTCATTTTGTCTTTCTATTGATAATTTCATGGATGGAGGGGGAGCTACTATTCATAATTGTTTTGGTGGTCCCAAAAAGAAATTGAAAGCCAAATCTGACCAATTGGCAATGTCACAAAAAGCAACAAGAAGATCATTTTGGGACAAAAAATGAAAGCCAACAGGAAGATCATTTTGGAACGGAGGGAGTATATTTGTACAAGTCTGCGTTGAATTACTTTTGCGCATGCATCCGAAGACGATTTGAGGTACAAAGTGTTCTCCAGAATTGTTGATTTGAAAAAAATTGTCATTAAAACTATTGGAAAGAATATTTTGGAATTGACATGCCGATAGAAGTTGTAGATTTTGAGGTTCAGAATCCATCCGTATGGTTAGATACACCAATGCTATCATCAATATATTTTTTAATTTTGAAAGGGAAATTTCAAAATTCCTTCCAAATTTAATTACAAAGAAAATTATATCATCTTTTGAGTAAAATTTGTTGGAATGGGTTTGAAATGAGGCTCTCTTAACATGGTGATTTTTTGAGATTTTTGTGTTCTTTAAATCTATAATCTCAATTTTGCAAATCCAACTAGAGTCAATGCAATTTTGGCTGAATCAACCACTCAATGATATACTTCCACATTTGTAATTCTAGAAAAATATGAACTCTAGTAACACCAAATTCGACTTTTAGATAGGGCAACAACTTGGTAAAGTATCTCCTAAAATTAGGATGACCTTCATCCAAGCAATAATGAGGAAAAACAAGAATATCAATTTGTTTGTCGTTCAGAAATTGGATGTTAGCGCATTAAAGAGTTAAGCATGGTATGGATGGCAAATCTCATTAAAATTGTGCTAGTCCGCAACTTTGACACTTTTACAATTCATACTAGGTGGTCTGAAATCTATACGTATCCTAGATGGTTCAAACCGGACAGTCTGAAATCTATATCCGTCCTAGATGGTCAAAATGGCATGTAGAATACTGCCATTTTAACACAATTCCCTTTATTGATATACAAACTAGCTAATAAAGTGAACACAAACTTGTGTTTACTATGTTAAATAACTTATTCAATATAGTTTAACCCTTCAAGGCCTAACAACTTCTTGACAATTTAAATTTCAATAAATTGCCCCACTTCAATATTTTTTTGCTCATGGATGGGCTTGAAACTTTTAATTTTAACCATACAAAAATAAAGACTACTTTGTTTAATATGCATGCAATTAATTGTAGAATATCTTGATTGTTGAATTTTTAAATTATAACAATTTTGAATGATCAATTTATTGACAGAAAAAGAGCTTTTGGCAAAGAAAAATTATAAGAAGATGAATAATACTTTTTTATCGCCCTAAAAAATTTGTATTAAGATAAATATAATTTTTTTTAATTTAAAAAAATGAAAAATAAAAAAATCTCTCAAATTTGTGCACATTTTCAAACAAAAAGAATAGAAAGTCAAAACTGACCAAATTGAATTATGCAAAAAATTTAAAATTTATATATGCATCAATATTGAAATTTAATAATTGATGTCATTAAAATATTATTTGGAACATTTTCAAAAAGATTGGAGTCATTCTAATTGTGTTCTAATTGTTCTAATTGTCTTGATCACACCAAATTGAACCTTGTATTTTTAAAATTGCTAGAAATACAACTTTGAAAAGATTCCCTCTAGAACCAATTTGTTTGTACAAATTGAAGAGTAGAAATGTCCCCCAAAAATGGGTTTTTTCCATCTCCACTATTCCTTTCATTGCAAAAAAAGATTATATTTGCTTTCTTTTTGTATAACACTACATTTCCTAAATAAATTTTTAAATACTTCTCACAATGAAATCTTGAAAAACAAAAAATGCAACAAATATGTCAACTTGTATTCTACAAGACTCTATTTTACAAAATATTGAGATTTGATTCACCCTACCAAGAATTTGCCATTGAAAATTTGAAAAAGACACATTGTATCTTCTTAGTCCCTGGATTGCCCTCTCCTCAACGGAATGATGTAAAATATTCCACATCATTTCATTTCCTAGATGATATGATGTGGAATATTCTACATCCATCAGTAGCTAAGAGGATATGTGTCAAAGTGCATCAAAATACTAAAATATAATGAAGAGAGTAGCAAAATGTTTTAATTAGGAGGAAGCCTTAGCCCCTAGCCGGACATTAACTACTTGTATTTATGGATATAACTTTGAGACATTTTTTCATGGATTAGTTAAGTTAGATTGTATAGATTTTTGAGAGCCAATGGCACTGAAGAAGACTTGAAATGATTGCCTTTTTCTATAGACAAAATCATGGTGGAAACTTGATTTCAGAATAAGACTTAACCCCTAAAGGCCCAAGGCCTTTTTTCTGCCAAAAAACACTCAAAACTGCCATTTCTATAGCAAGGAGTAAAAAAATTTGAAAAATGTTTTTTTTCCTTATCTAACCGTAGGATCTTACACCTAACTAGTATGAAAATGTGTGGAAAAAATTTCAGAATTTTTGACCGCGCAGATTGCAAGATATCTGCGTTTAAAGTGGAAAAACAAGTATTTCAGCACATTGCGGGACTAGATTTTTTGACTTTAAACATTTTTCACTTAAAATTTTTGCACTACAGAGTTTTGTGCTTCAAATCTTTATAGTGGAGAATTGAGTTGAGAGTCTAGGGAAAAAAAATATATTCAAAAAAACTTAATTATCATTCCTAAAAAATTTATTAAGTAGAAGTAGGTACGAGATAGAAGGAAAATCTAAAACATTAATATATTTTAGATGGAATTAAAATACACTAATCCCAATGGTGAGATTGTTCTAGCAAGTAAACTAAACCATAAGAATTTTTTATTTATTTTAAATTGCAAAAATAGCATATAGAAATCATTCCTACAAGTTATTTTTTTCAAGAAGATGCTCTAACTGCCCAAAAAACAAGAATGTCCATAACTTTCTCATAACAAATCCAAATGAAATGAATATAAGCTTTCCAGATAGACAAAAATATAATTTACAAGAAAAAAAATATTAAAAAAAAAATCAAATTTTTGCCAAATTTTTCTTGCTGCCTGGACTGCCTAGTTACAAAAAAAAGTAACATATTTGGCCATAACTTTTGACTCCTATTTCCAAATGTGCTGAAATTTAGTGCATATGAAAGATATTCCTCACGCCCACCTTCTATTAAAATTTCAGCTTAAAATATGAAAATCTCTAATCACAGGGACCTGTCCAAAATTTCTATACTGCCAAAAAACGCATGCCGGTCCTTTAGGGGTTAATTGATGACTAAAAAAAGCATTGTTAGGTTAGTGATGTGTGTAAGAACTTGACATAGCATTAGACATAGATATTCCAACATCACCATCTGCAATCTCCACTTAGTCCTTTGGGGGCAACTATGTACATCATACAGTTGATAATTTCTTTACACAAACATATCAGCAAGTTTTAGATGAACTTCATGGACTAAGTGTTTGTAAGGCAAAACGTAGCTACTTTGAAAGCTATTGAATGTTATAGAATATTCCAAAGGCAACGTTCAAATTTTCAAGGCCAACTTGTAAAATTTGTTAGCATGATACTCTAGTATGAATGTATGATCATGTGTGCAAATGTGCAATTTGATGCCAGAAACTGAAATCGAAGGAGAACATCGAACGTTGGTGTGCATGAAGAATTCATTGGAACTAAGGTAAGGTAGGGGGCTGTAAAAGCGACCCTTTAAGAGCTGATTTGCATTTTGGGGGAAGCTAAACTGCTTAAAACAATTTTCAGAAAATTTTCGTGGTAAGAAAAATGGAATTGGCATCTAACCCAAGTCGTTTCATATTTTTTGGACATTCATGGAATTAGTTATGAATTTTTGAAGTTGAAAACACAATGGTTTCTAAAAGCGACCCCCTCCTGAAATGTACACTTCTGGTACATATTACGAGGCAGAATCTACCAGATCGCATTTAGAGACAAGTCGCTTTTACAGCCCCCTACCTTAACTGCAGCTGAGAAGTGTTCATAGAGCATCCATCTTAACATTGATCCCAATTTTCAAAAGGGTTGCATATCTCATTTCAATAAATTCTCCTTGAAAGAAGCTGCAATGTAACATACAGTAGCCTTTTCCTCTCTTAAGTCCTCATCCATGAAATTCATCCACAACATATCATGGAGAATTAAAATAAGCTATAATATTGGAATGGTGGCAAAACCTTTTCTTCTTTTTTTTACAAAAAGACGGCAACCATTGTATTAAAAAACACAGAAAGAGGAAAAAGAGAACAATCAATCCGGCTCACGCGGACGCCTCAGCCTAGGCGGGAGGCTAAGAATAAGATGCCACTCAGGCTTGTGAAAGGTATCAGAGCAAAAAACGTTGTTTTTGCACCAAGTGTCTAAGAAGTCCTGGCAGATAGCCTGCTGTCTATCTTCACTACAACGTTTGTGGCAGAATCTTTTTGGTGTGCCACATTTTTGCTAATTTTGGGACCAGATAGCCGAATCCACAAATAAATGTGAAGATGGTTTGCCAAAAATCCAAAGAAACCATTGAGTCAAACTCCAATTTGTCATTTGATAATCTACCATCTAAAAAAAATTTGATGACAAAATTAAAGGATTGCATCATTGACATTTGTGGGAATGAAAGGTGGAGAAGTTTTTTATAATAAAATATATTTTCCTCCATAAATCCTCAAAGGATGTGCGACAATTTGAAGATGAGAACTTGACCATTTGTCGTCAAAACATAGGAATTGTATTCAAAGTAAAATTTTAGACCTCATTTTGTCATAGAATAATAATTTTTTCAAAAAAAATTGGAAATGAAAAAAGATGGAAAATCAAGCTAATTTTTATTTCCAAAAAAACGCTTGTGATTCTGAGCCTCAAAAAAAAATGGACAAAATTTGGAGAGGATGTTTGAAAATGTCAAAAAAAACTGTCCCTTATAATCCCTCTCTAAAATTTGTTCATAACTTTTGATTGGAGGCTCAAAATCTCAACATCATTACAAAGATGAAATTTATTTTGTTTTTCCTAATTATCATAATTCACAATTTTTTGAAAAAAATTATTCTACTAAGCCAAAATGAGGTTTGAAATTCTACTTCAAACACAAATCTTGCTTTTAACTTAACTGTCTATGAGCAATTGAGCTCCTACTAATACTAGTTTACATAAACATGGATTGTTTTACCTCCTACCACCTCATTTGTATATAAATAGCTTATCTTCTCACTTCTAAATATAAAAAATAAGTGGCTTTTGAAGCTATTTGAGATAGTTGTCAATTTTTTGTTTACAATGAAATTAATGCTCAATTTTTTTAAGTTATATTTTAAAGCATTGAAATTTAATTTAGTGCTTTAATTAAATATTTTTCTTGCAATGCTAAAGCTACTATCCACGTACAATACTGACTAATGTGCTATTTGAATGCCGCATGTCCCATGTAGCTATTGATGGGTGTGAAATATTCCACATCATATCATTTGTGGATGATATGATGTGAAATATTCCACATCATTCTATTGGAAAAAGGGAAGACCAGCTAACAGCTATTGAATGCTACAGCATCTAAGGTAGGAGGAGCTAATTGCATTTGCAGAGAAGCTAAACTCTTTGAAACAATTTTCAGTAAATTTTTGTAAGAAGAAAAATACAATTGGCAACTAAACCAAGTCATTTCATATTTTTTGGACCTTTGTGGAATTAGTTACAAATTTTTGAAGTTGAAATACAATGGTAACTAAAATCATCCCCTCCTAAAATGTACACTATTGGTTCATTGAAGGAAGCAAAATGTACCTCCGCATTAGAGTATGCTTTTAGAGTCAAGTCTGCTTTAGGACCTCCTACCTTGACCATCTTTCACTACAAGTGAGAAAGGTGTGTTTTAAATGAGTTTTTAAGTATAGTCCTAGACACATGATTTTAAATAATGACCTTTAAAGAAATTTTCAGCAAAATTTTACTTAAAATACATGTGTTTTAAGTAAATTTTTGCTGAAAATCTCCTTAAAGGTCATTACTTAAAATCATGTGTTTAGGACTATACTTAAAAACTCACTTAAAACACCCCTTTCTCTTGTAGTGTTTGATTCATATTTTTGGCACTCTAATTATATTAGTTATGAAATTTGGTCCCACTATAGGTATAATTTTCATAGATGTTCTTTAGAGCATTGTAGCATATTCTTAAATTACTATAAATTAAGTGGATAAGTTTTTTCAAGAGCATTGAAACATGACAATCTTATAAACTTACTTCATTATCCTCCATTAGATTCATGTTTCATCCAATTCTAATAAAGCACAACATTTACAACTGAAGCATAACCACAACAATTATTTTTAGTGTATGTTCCACAAGAAGATGTATAGTTCTTGTGAACCTTGCAAAAAAATTGTTGTTAATTTGTTAGACAAATTAAATATTAGAATTAGAATTTTTAAGTGTATTTTATAGGTCCATCCACCTAGTCGGGCTTTATGGATTTTTCATCCAAAATGTTTTTTGTTTGATCTAAAGAATCTTCTCTATCCGCTTTTTCATCAGAAATTATTTATCACTCTTGGTTGGTAAGTCTCTTTTGATATATGTGAGCCTCTAATTTGTCATTTGGAACTGAAATTTTAAAAAAATATATAGATTTTACATCTTACTATTAAGATTTATAGGTTAAAATCCCTAAAAAGAGTGTTAAACCATCATAGGTGAAGTATTTGCAAATGTAATGTTGTATCCTTGAAATCTTGGAGTACCTAAAATACTCCAATATTTTGCTTTTAGAAAGGTTAGGTGCCCTAAAGATAGCATGAATCTAAGTTGCAGAATCAATTGTAAATATCCTTTTCAAATTGTAACCAACGCCCAAACTTACAAGTGCCTATGATAAATTTTGGCTAAAATCGAATTTAAAACTTTCTAAGGATAAAATCCTTTTATATTTAGATATACTGTAATAAATAGAACCAAAGTTATAAGTCATTCTAAAAGCAAGGTAGAACATTAGATATTTGTCTCATAGATCAAAATCCAAGCAATATGAATAAAGATGGAATCAAAGCCCATAGGAAGGTGTTTTAAGAGTGAAACATACCAAAAGCCCAACAATACAATTGGTTTGACGAGATTCCCTTCTAATCAAAATATTCCTAGTTCACTGGATTTAAAAAGAGGTACTTACAAGCAAGCCTTCTTGTGAAAAGTGCAAAGTAAGAATATAAGTTTGCACTGGGTGTATAGGACCCTCTAGAGGTCACTTGTAAATTTTCGGATTTTTCTAAACTATAAAAGTTGGTTTTCAAAAGGTCAACCATTTTAATCAATGTTGAAAAATTCTTAGAAATATGCAAGTTGCAATAAAATTTCAATAAAAATTAGGGTAAATTTTTTGTGATAATAGTGCGCTTAGATAAGTTTTAAGGCATTCTAATATTGACAAGTATCCAAATGGATAATTCCAACAATTCCTTGGCGTATTTAAATGAATTAGAGGGGTTGGATTTTTTGGAGCATACGACAACTAAATGAAGCCTAAATGGAGTCTTTTTTTACTCCAAAAATCCTTTTGGAAACTCCAAGCAAGTCAAAATTCTTGAAAAATGTAAACTCTTTCATCTGGGATTTTGCGGTTCTTAATATTAACAATTTGCAACTTTTACAAATCCAAATGATCTGAAAAAAGAGAGAAGAGGTCCTTCAACCTAATTTGGGCCTTCTAAGCCAGTGGCATAATCCATTTGTTATTTGGGTCTTTTCTCCAAAAGTTAGAAAAGAGTCCAACAATAAATTTGCCTTATTTTAGTAATTAGCGGTTAAAAACCTGAAAACTTCTTGGTGTTAAAAGAGAAGGGGACGCTTTTGAAAAATGTAGAAAAGGACACCCCTTCTTTCCCAAAACCACCCTCATTTTCTATGTTGAAACTTTAACACCTTGTGTATGGAGTGTTTTTTTGGCCAATTTGACCATTTATTGTCCACATTGTATTTGGGATCAATTTTTGCCCATCTTTCTAAGTTGTTTTGGTGCACTCTTTGAAGGACATGGGGATCCCTTTAAATCTTACCACCTTGCTTCTATTATCATATTTTGTGCATTTTGGTTGTTAACACTTGAAATGTTGTATCTTTTATTCAAGTTCTTAAGTTGTTATCTTGTAGTTGCAGTTTCTTTTGGGTGAGAATTTCAATCTCTTTTTAAATTCCCCTAGCCCCTCAGTGACATACAAACCATGGTCTTTTTCACTAACTTCATGTCCTTGTGGTTTAATTTGTGTCCATTTCTTGAAGGTTACCATTTTGCATGTGCTAGTGGGGGTGAATTTTAAATTGTTGGAAAATCCCCTAAGTATGACCATAACATGCAAAATTTGTGGTCCTAACCAAATGTTGTATCTTCATAAATTTATTACCCTCACAGTACAATGAAACTTTGATGCTTATTATAACTTCTATTTACTTTCTTAGTCCTTGTTCTTTGGCTAGACTTACCCGACGGCAAAGCTTTGAACGTTCATTCTCCAATTTAGCTACAAGGATACAACTTTAGCGTTTTCCAAGGCAACACTTAGTTTGTAAGCCATATCTTTGTTCTTAAAACCTAATACCTTGTGTTGTTCTAGACCATAGCCCTTGTATTTTTTCTTGTTCAAAACAAAAGATTGATCGAGTACCCATTTGTGTCAAAATCCTAGCCTTGTCTTTTTCTAAAAATCTCAAATACCTCCACTTGTCAACCCAACTGTGGCTTGTGTTAACCCATAATTGCCCAATTGACCATATATGGTCGATCTAAGATTTTAAGTTCATTTTGGTGAGGGTAGTTAAATTCCTTTGACCGGTTTAACTTTTTACAAGCAATATTGAAGGTTAATTATTGAAAGCTTTTATTTTTCACTAGAAAAGGTAAATATTTTATTTTTGAGAGGTCCTCAAAGGCACATGTGTACAATTAGTGGAAGAATAAAGCTTGTGAGTCTTACTTGATTTCGTGGCTTTGATCAAAGCTTAACCCCTAAAGGACCAAAGTGCAATTTTTGGCAACATAGCAATTTGGGGCAGCTCACTACAAATGGAAATTTGAATTTTTCTTTGAATTTTTCACACAACATGGGTATAAGGTTTTTCTTTAAGATCCAACAATTTTCATAGCATTTGACTAAGTGGTTAAAAAAATTATTGTAGAATATGTAGTTCTTTTCTCCAGTCGGGCAGTCTAGGCTAATTTAAAAAATTACTTTTTTCAGTATCAAAAATTTGAAATTGATTTTCTAGATTTATATATACGTGGATAGCTTTGAATGATTCCATTTTGATCAATGAGATGAAAGTTATGAGAAGTTTTAGTTTGCGGGCAGTTATGAATTCTCTATTCTAAAATAAACTTTGAAATCCTTTATTTTACTCAATTTTCAATATTTTCTAAAAAAATAAAAATCATAGGATGCAGATTGTGTATTGCAACATTACAAACATTGTGATTGGCATTTTTCAATTCCATAACTAAATTCTTAACAATTTAGTATTTTGAATCATTCTCTACTTCTTCCTATTTACTATTTTTTTCCTATAATTATGTTGTACAACTTCAAATGATCTAAAAAATTTCAAGCATGTAGCCAACTTGCCTTGAAGGATGAATTCAAAGAAGCACCACCATTTGGGACATTTTTTCATACAAATGTGACCTTGTGAAGTGCGGTCGGCTACCTTGTTTTTTGTAGACCTCTAAAAATGATTTCTTTCAATTCAAACCCTAATATCTTGCAATCCACATGGTGGAAATTTTTGAAATTTTTCTGCATTTTCTCAGAGCAATGTACTACAAGATGCTATAGTTACATGTGTCCAAAAATGTTTTTTTTCTAAAATTTAGTACTTGTGCTAGAAATGGCAATTTTGGAATGTTTTTGGTGAAAACATATAGTCAAGGGATTTTAGGGGTTAACAATGTCACTTGGTTTGAGATCTAAAAATTGTTATCCACATGCTTTCAAAATGGTCTCAATAGAAAGAGTGAAGTGTTTTCATGATTTTTACAGTTGAAAATTTAAACATGCAAGTGTTGATTTCGGGAGTTATTTGTTATTTTCTACTTATAAAAAAAATGCATTTCAGCAATTGCAAGGTGGACTGTGTAATGAATGTGATAGCTTTTCATGTGAAATTCAGTTTTTAGAAAGTGCATTTTAGTGTGCTAACAACTTTTGTAGTTGTTCATGTCACCTCCAATCTCAAAAAAAATTATATGCAAATTTTTGAAACATTGTGGGGAAGGACACCATACTAAAAATAGAATATTTACATTTCTCTTGTTATAATCTCACAACTCCTATGCAATTTTGCACTCAAACTTGGTTTGCACACTAATAAGCAAGCTCTTTAAACATCAGTATACAATTCGATTTTGAAAAAAAAATCAAATTGCTTCCTTGGGGATAATTATAAGTCCATGCTATTTTTTTAATAGGAAAAACACACTTGGAAAAGCTTGGGCACTTAGGGCCTCCTTCCATGTTAGTTGGGGGCCGTTTAAGCTCACCGATGATCAGTCTGATGGGGAGTCCTTTTTTCTGCCATCTAACCGATCATCCGTGAGCTTGACCGGCCCCCGACTCACATGGAAGCCCACCTTTAGGGGTTAAGAAACAAACAGCCCAAACACCTGATCTCCAATCTGATAAAGCCTTGTGTTGAATTGGTTCGGTTTGGTTCTCCTCTCACTGGCGGTTTTGGTGCACAATTTGGGAAAACCCAAAGCACGATATTTTGCCGTACTCAATCCCCAAACCTTGGGAAACTGAGCTGGGTGGACTGATTTTCATGAAAAAACATGAGACAGGCGGGCAGGAGTCACAATAACATTTGTGTTTGTAAAAATCGGGTATAAGGTAAACTCCCCCATTTTGGGACAAATGGGAGCAAACCCATTGTGGGTAAAATTATATTAGTAGTGTACATTTCAAAACTGGAATGTACGAATATGAGGACTGACTTTTAGTTCTAGAAAATTGAAAATATTTCCACCGGGGCTCAGGCCTTTGGTTCGATGTACTTTTTCCTTTGCAATGGAATCAGTTCATGTGTTTCAAGAAGAAAAAAAAAACTGGAATGTACAACACTACTATAATCTTGCCCACAATAGACTTGCTCCCACTTGGTCTCAAATGGGGTAGTTTACCTTAGTTTGGGAAACATGAACTATTGATTACATTGTGACTGCATAAGCTACATGTCAATTTTACATCAAGCTATTTTTATTGCTGCTTAGAGGACACTAAATCTTCCATGCGAAGTAGGCCCTACGGGCCAAATTTACCCTTGGGGAAAACACAAGAATTTTTTATTTCTCACACAAATTTTTTTTGCAAATTTTGAATTCATATTTGTGATTAGAGACCCCAAATTAGCTAGGAGAGACCTACAACATACCCTAGACATGGCTAAAACTAGGAGGCTTTTTTTTACTTCTATCCCCCCAAAACACAAAATTCACCCTGCTGATCCCACTTCGAATGGAGGATTTAGTGTCCTGCTTGCTGCTTTGTTGTCTTACATAAATTGTAACACATTCATGGATAAGTTTGTTGCAAAATTAATGTTCTTGACATTGAAGGATGCTCTTGAGCATACAGTCTCCCAATTTACGCCCATTTCTTGGAAACCCAAAGTCACTTTTCTCTGTCAATGCAGTTCACTACACTACAGTAGTGGTAAATCCCATTTTGATCTATGACATGGTTCAATTAGTGAATGGGAAGTAGTGAGTAGCTGCAGTCCAAGTGAGTGCCTTGCTTTTGGGATGTTTGGAGTTGTTTGAAGTTGAGGTTCACCGCTTCAGCAGAACTATCATGAGTAAGCTTAACATGCACACCTAATTGGCAACGTATTTATCACGCAACCAGAAGTGGGCTACAGAATGAATCTACAGAAGTGGGCTACCGCTTCATGGTCAGATATTTTGCAAAATGGTTTAATTTGAGTTAAGAATGCAGTTGATGTCTCACTATCTCCATCAATAAGAAACCAAAGAAAAAACTTTCAATAGCATTTAGTCTTCAATCTGTTAACTAAGGTGATAAAAAATGGAAATTGATGGACACTACATGTGCAACCAAAAAGCTTCACACATAGACTACTCAGCTGTTAAGGTGGAAGCACCCAAAACCGTCAAAATAAGGAATTCAACATGCTTGCAGGCACCATTTCAAGAAATTAATATTTTTGTGGTGTTAGCGAGAGAAAATCATGAATTTAAAAAAAAATAAAAAATTCGGATGTGATATGTAATTTCTAGGATTTTTCAAAGTTGCGGGTCTCTAGACCACTGGATCTGTCCTATAGGTGCACCCAAATCTGAAACCTGCAAAAATCAGCTCTTAACAAATCAGAATTCATAATGTGTCTCTTAAATGCGTCAGCCAATGAGAATCAAACATTTAGAGGACACATTCATGAAGATCTAGGGACGGTTTAAGGGCACTCTAGGGACATGTGCAAGGTACAGGGACGGTTTTAGATGTTTCTACCTTAGATTTGATCAATTTTTTTTTAAGTTCTTCATAATGCCACATGATGCATGTTACTACAATCTGATGGGAGTAACTAAGGGAGGGGGTTTCAATAACTTAGGGATAACTTAGTCACACTTTCTTCATTGCATGGGATTTCTGTGAAGAATGGGGATGAGGGGCGTCCACAGTGACTTCATGTTCACAGAATATACTTTTTCTTTTAAATCTTCTCCACATCCATTCTTCTTCTCCAAAGGTGAATAATGGTCGTGAGGAAGATTTAGCAAGTGAAGTTTAGGGTGCTCCGTTCTTCCTTTCACCCTACGTGTCACATTTACCTTCCAAATTTTCATAGTCCTATGCATTCTGCGTATTCAGCACCTTCATCCTACAGTTTGGGCTGTTCAACGCATCGTGCGGTTCATGCACCACGAGATTTGTAGCCCAAGTTCTGCATGTTCTAGTTCTGTACATTTTGCACTGGTAACTCTAGTTCTCAAATGTACCATTCGCATCCTCCACACCAACAAAAGGAGTGTCATACTTAAACTCCGGGTTAAAAAAAAGGAATGTCACACCTTCTCCAACAAGAAAGGCTCTTGATTGGCTCCTCTTTTTTCTCAACAGCTTCTCATTCTTCAGAGAAATTCCACATTCGGACCTTCACAGATTATGCTCATGTGGCGTGGATCAAGGCCTAGAAGCTGTGCAAGCTCTACCCGGCAAAGGTTGACATCTTCCTCAAACATTTTGACAACATCTGGCTTCAAACTAGCTTCTTTGGCGTTCATGATCATCTCACTATGAATTGGACGCTTGTCATTCCCAAGGTGAGGACGTTTGATTGATTTTGCCAGCAGGTTCCGCATGTTGGCCTTCAGTTCTCTCAATTGTTTTGCTTTCTAAAAAATTTGACAAAAAAAAAATTGCCGCTGGGGACTTGTTCCCCTGGTTCATTGTACTTTTACCCTTTTATCAATGGAAATTGTCCATGTGTTTCAAGAAGAAAACAAAAATCCACATTCGGAGAATATGTGACTACCCCTAGTCTCACAATTGAAAGTGTACAAAACAAGATTGGTTGCTACAAAGAGATAATTTTATGTGGTCTACAAAAAATTACTCATTTCCACAAATACAAGTCAAATCTCAAGAAAACAAGCACTAATGTTCAAGGCCCAAAAACCATAGCGGAATTTTATGGTACAGTAGTAGTCTGACTACCAACGCCACATGAGTAGGTAGTGCACTACATCTGACATCAACATACAGTACTCACTGCTGGTGTAGGTGTGTGTTACCTGTTGTTGAGCTTCAATTTCACCAATTACTATCGTAGTCCTTACCCAGCTTCTGAAAAATAGAGGAATTTAAAGGCTTGGCCGTCAAAACCCTCAGTTTGCGCTGAGTTAGAACTTAGTCATGCATGGCACAATTTTTTTTATTTTTTTATTTTTAGACAAATGAAACGAAATTTCGTTGAAAAAAATAAATAAATAAATAAATACAAGACCGCCCACCAGAAGTGGCCTGGCAGGGGACACAAACCACAACACAGAGTCAAAGAAACAAACAAAATAATTTAGAAAGCGGGTTTTTTGAACCATCAAGTATTCAAGTCCTGTAAGTTAGTGAGGGTGGTCTTTGGTGCCATAACTTTCGAAGGATCTTGGAGTCCCACTTGGAGCGATTTTATTCTTCTTCACAGGCAGATTGGACTGCGTTTGTCAAGTTGTCAACATGGGTGCCTCACCTTCATTATGGAAATTAAAGATGTCATTGTTGGCTGGTGACCATATGAAAAACACTGGCATCAAAAGCAGCAAACTAAATCCTCCATTCAAGTGGGACCAGCAGGGTAGATTCTGTGTTCTCCAAGGTAAAAGTTAAAAATAAAAAAAATCTATTTTGTGTCGTGTTTAGGGTATGTTCTAGACCTCTCTTAGCTAATTTGGGGTCTTTGATTGGAAATATGAATTCAAAGTTTGCAAATTTTATCATGTGTGACAAATAAAAAATTCTTGCGTTTTCTCTTGGGATAAATTTGGCCCACAGGACCTACTTCAAATGGAGGATTTAGCATCCTCTGGCATCAAATGCACTTTCATCTCCTTTTCAATGGCCACTTGTTACTGGAAGATAAGCTACCATATTTAGAGAGCAGGTTTGACACTTTAGTGTCAAATATTTAATTTAAGTCTAAAAACCAACTTTGGTACTTTAAACTATCATTTTTTGAAAAATTCAACATTGAATTCAAAAAAATAATAATTAATCAACAACTACCTCACATAGCTTCAAAAGCCATTTACTGTGAATGATTATAGACGAGAAGACAAGATCTTTATACAAGTGGGGTCATAGAAGGTAAAACAAACCATTTGGGATATGTAAATTAAATAGGATCGATTAGTAAGAATATAACAACTCATAATTAAGTCAAAAGTAAGAATTGGGTTCAAAGTAAAATTTCAGACAAGGTTTTTTAATGGTAGGTTGTCAAATGATAGATTCAAAAATAAATAAAAAATAAATTTAAAAAAATTTAAAAAAATGATAGATTCATATTTGATTCAATGGATTGTTATTGGATTTTTTTGGATTTTTGACAAACATTCTTTACATTTATAGTAAATCTGTATGGTCCCAAAATTATCATAAAAATTCATCATGATTTTTTCTTAATAAATTTATGCCGAACCTGCATTTAATCCAAGTACGGTGGTCATGGCATGAATTGATGTGGGGGTATCAATGAGGAAATGCCCCAAGTAAATACCCCTTTGTTGCATGATCGATCATGGCAAGTAGTACAACAACCTCCTACAAAGACTTCTGCAGCTGAATGGGGCTGCCTGTTGCAACTTCCCTGGTTTTGTGGGGTGTGGAACTGTGGACTGGACTGTGGAGGGCATCTTTTTCAATGGATGGACGGAGTCCGGCGATCATGGCTCCCAAAAAAATTCTCCACAACAATAGAGTTAATCGTAAAGTGTGTGCAAGGCAGGACCAGTAGCCAGAGTTTGGGAAAAACACAGGACCAAACTCCCTGAAGCACCCAAACTCAAGTCTAAATGAGTTTGGTGCCGTGTTTGTTTTGGTCTATTCTTAGTTAAACCTTTCTCTGACACATGCTCACAAACACAGGACAACTTTACGATTAACTCTAATGTGTGACATGTTTTAACTTAGAGCATCACCACCCATTGACGGGGAAGCTCCCCGGCCCGGGCTAGGCAGGGGCCGGCCTCCAAAACTTCTCCCACCGCGCACCCGGCCAGGGACAGAAGGAGCCCAGTCACGGCAAAATGAGCACTGCAAACCATAGGACCCCGTTCCCTCCAAGCGTGTTGACTGAGGAAGTGAAGGTGTCAGTTTTCATTTTGTCGTGCTACGCAATGATGGGGCGTGGGAGGCTAGTGCTTGAACATTCAATTTTCCAATAATGGTAGTACTGGTGAATTTCAAACAAATAGAAGGCATGTTGTAGACAATGCGGAAGGTGATTCAAGTATCAACATCAACTTGGCAATGCGTAGCCAAGGCTTCTAATTTCCATGTAACCAAAAAAAGGTGAAATATAAAGATTTTGCAAATCATTTATTCAGTTTTCTTACAAACATGATTTATATTCTTCTCCTACACTATTTAATGAAGAGTGCTTGAAGTGTGCTTGAGGTGTGATTGAGGTGCACCTCAAGCACACCCCAAGTACACTTCACCAAACTGGAAAAAAAAAAAAAAAAAAAAAATTGTTAAAAAAACCTATTCTCAATATTTTAAAAAAAAAAAAGGGTGCTTGAGGTGTGCTTGAGGTCCACCTCAAGCACACCTCAAGCACACCTCATTGCATTTGATTAAAAAAAGATTAAAATAAAGTTTCCTAACAAATTCTATTCTAAATCTTCAATTTTAATGAAGAGTGCTTGAGGTGTGCCGCTTGAGGTGTGCTTGAGGTGGACCTCAAGCACACCTCAAGCACACTCCATGGCATTTGAATTAAAAAAAAATTAAAAAAAAGTTGTGTGAAAAATTCTATTCTAAATCTTTATGAAAATCAAAGGATGCTTGAAGTGTGCTTGAGGTGGACCTCAAGTACACCTCAAGCACACTTCAAGCATCCTTTGATTTTTTTTTAAATTTTGAATAGAATTTTTCTTCAAATTTTCTTAATTTTTTTTTAACTCAAATGCAATGAAGTGTGCTTGAGGTCCACCTCAAGCACACCGCAAGCATCCTTTGATTTTCTTAAAGATTTAGAATAGAATTTTTAACAAAGTTATTTTTTAATTATTTTTTAATTCAAATGCAATGAAGTGTGTTTGAGGTGTGCTTGAGGTCCACCTCAAGCACACCTCAAGCACACCTCAAGCACCTTTTTTTTTATTTTTAAAGATTGAGAATAAAATTTTTTACTAAATTTTTTAATTTAAAAAAATCCGACTCAAATGCAATTAAGTGTGCTTGAGGTGTGCTTGAGGTCCACTTCATGCACATGTCAAGCACACCTTGTTGTTTTTTCCATTTTTGAATGTTTTTTTTTACCTTTCTAATCTTAAATTTTTTTTCATTCCAATGCAATGAGAGTATTGAAAGTGTGCTTTAAGTGTGCTTGTAGTAGACCTCAGATTTTGAGTGGGATTTTTTAACTATTTTTATTTTTATTTAAATTTATTCAAATTCAATGAAAGTAGTAAAAGTATGCTTGAGGTGTACTTCAAGCATACCTCAAGCACACATCAAGGACATTTTGTTGTTTTTGAAAGTTTAAATAGGATTTTTTATCAAAGGCTTTTTTTTCTTTTTTTCCAATTAAGTGCAATGAGACTTGTTTTCAGAATTTGGATTAGGATTTTCTACAAAAGCCTTTCTTTATTTTTTTTACCCCACAACACTTCCTTGCTCCAAGCATTCTTCAAACTCCAGTCCGAAACAACTTACTCTTGCATTTTTCCAAAATTCACTGCGGAAACAACTTCCAGGCAAACTGAAGCTCATCACAGCTTCTTCTTCTCAACCATTTCTCTTGGTACCTAGTTTTTTTCGAATTCCAACAAGCCTGACTATACAACTTGTCAGCCAAGTCATTAAACTTGTGTGATTGACTTTTTTTTACAGTGACCTCAGGCCGGGAATGAGTGGCGTGCCTACCCGGGGAAAGGGAGACCCGGGAGGTACAGGGCCCCGGCCACCCATTTCCCCGGCCTTGTTTCCGGGGAATGGGTGGCGATACTCTTACCAGTCATTTTGTGACTTAGTGGACCATCATAAAGTGAGATGTTGGTTATTATATTATTTAGATACTCAATGGGCAAAAATAAATGTTAGTGATTTAATCAACACATCAAGGTATAAGGGGGCCACCCCACGTACCACTTCTTGCACTGTGTCTAGTTACTAGGTTTAAATTTTTCATATTTGAAAGGAGACTCCAACGTACTAAAGAATGCAACATTGGAGTACTGCATGCAAAATTTATGAAGGATCCAAGTTTTTTTGGAGATGTGTGTTGAAAATTATTTCTTCCACACACTTAGGTACATATTGATCTTGGAGATGTACATAAAATGATGATGGTGGTTATGGATCAAATGTACATCTGGAAGGGCCCACTTTAGAAGTATGCTTCAAATTCATTAGTTGCCTGGAGAAAAACCTAGGCACCCATGTCTCGTATAGCAAGTTCAACAACTTTTACTTGTCTATTTGATAAAAAATGTAACAAAATTTCACATGATTAGTAGAAATGTTTCTACAAACATTGTATTTGTGAAAACATAGTGAAATGATGATATGGCATAAGAGAACATTGTGTGCAACACTTTTTTAGTTCATGAAAGGTCAAAATCAATTTGTGAAAATAAGTATGTGATATAGTTTATAGAAAAAACTTCTAGATGTTGAAACTATTCATTGCCCCCCATCAAAGTTTTTTTGCATAGAAATTACTAAATTCACTAATTGCATATTAACCCCTAGACGACCAAGGCCTCTTTTTCTGCTAAAAAACACTCAAAACTACCAATTTTATAGCAAAAAGTAAAAAAAAATGAAAATTGTATTTTTTTGCCACATGTAACCATAGGATCTAATATCTAATTAGTATGAGAATGTGTGTAAAAAATTTCAGAATTTTTGACCGCACAAATTGCAAGATATTTGTGTTTAAAGTGAAAAAAACAAGTTTTTTGTCACACTGCGGGACGAGATTTTTTGACATTGAACGTTTTTAACTTTGTTAAGTAGAAGTAGGTATAAGATAGAAGGAAAATCTAAAATATTTATATCTTTTAGATAGAATTAAAATGCACTAATCCCAAGTGAGATTGTTCTAGCAAGCAAACTAAACCATGTAGAACTTCTTTTTTTGAAAAATTGCAAAAACTACATTTAGAAATGAATCCTACAAGTTATTTTTTTCAAAAAGATGCTCCAATTGCCCCAAAACAAGATTGTCCATAACTTTTCTCATGACAAATCCAAATGAAATGAATCAAAGCTTTTCAAATAAACAAAAATACAATCTATGAGAAAAAAAAATTGAATTCAAACTTTTGCAATTTTTTTTTTTGCTGCCCCCTCTCACTTGTTTTGAGCTTATTTAGATATAATTTTTTGTTCTTGGGCACCAATTTAAAAATAATTTATATTTCCATAGAGCTAATCAACTGTTCTATCCTCAGAAAAATTCAAAAAATGAGGGCAAAATTTCAGCCTAGAGGTACCTGCCCGAAATTCCATTTGTCCCCCAAAGGGTCAATGGTCCTTTAGGGTTTAAGTCGAGTTTGGGTGAAATTCAAAAAGCGTCATAGGCATATGTGATATTTTTACAAATGTGTTAGTTTGAAAGGATGTAGCTTGAGCATTGCTAAGGTTTTGAATCAACAAATAATTTCAATTTACTAAACTATTTTAAAGCTCTTGGTAAGTCAATGTAGGGGTACCTTTATAGCCCATCAATATTATATTAAATGCAATGCTATGTTATCAATATTAT